>OY288269.1:40931081-42284937 GCA_958450335.1 Hibiscus tridactylites | reverse complement strand
TATGTCTCCTTTATGTTGAATTGCATGTTGGTAAAGTTTGGTGGCTTTTGGAGCATGATTGGATGCTCAATTGTGTGTTTGAGTGAGCAAAATGCTGCAATCTGTGCAGGGCGTTTCGGAACAGTTGACACCGTTTCAGAACGGGTGCCTTGCATGAACCCAGGCGTCCGAAACGGGTGCCACCGTTCCGGAACGGTTTGGCTACTGCCAGACCCCCGTTGCGGTACGCGTTGCGGAACGGCCCCGAGTTTCGAAACGGGTGACCGTTGGGGGCTGACATGGGCGGTTAAATGTTTCAGAATGTTTGCATTTTGGTCCCGAAACTTGTTTGTGCAATTGTATGAGTTTGGGATGTCCGTTTGAGCTGAAATTTTGCAGAGAAGCATGAAACCTGATTAATTTTAAGTTGGTAACTTAAAATTTGGTTAAGTCCTTAAAGTTTTCAGAATTTACAATTTGGTCCCTAAAGTTGTAAATTGTTCAATTGGGTCCCTGTTTGATCTCTGATGTTTGTGATCTTTGAGTATGTTGTTTGCATGGTCACATCTAAGGTTAATGTGCATCTAGACAAGATTAAAAAGAAAAAAAAAGGGTCGTTAATCAAGGTTGACTTTCGGGTTGACTTTGGTTTTCCCCGTGTGACTTTCTTATTCGGGTCAACCGTATGGGCCGGGTTAAGGGGGTTACAGAGAGATAGAAGTAGTGGAGTATATTAAGATGGTTGCTAGTAATAGTGAGAGTGGTATGGCCTGTTGGTAGAAGGATAGTGTTTGTTGCTTAAAGAGAGTTTAGTGGTTTGGGGGTGAGGAGTACCGGTTGAGGTTAGAATCGGTCAAGTGGTTTGAATAGCTAAGTGGAAGGGGTAGTTCCTTGGTGCTAAGTGATGTTGCAGTTTAGTGGTTGTGTTCCCAAGTGCTGAAGTAGCCTAGTATTTAAGTTGTTGTGGAAGGGTTGTGTTTGTAAGTGCTGGTTCTTAGCAACCTTTGAGGAGTTGAGGAGTCGGTATGTATGGCAGGTTGGGCGATGTCCTAGTAAGACAAGTGTTATGGTTGAAGTTTGAAGTTGAAGGATTATGAATGATCGAAGGCTTTTGTTGGTTGTTTGGGTTCTTGTGAGAAGTGGTTGGCTGGTTGTGGTTAAGAAAGTTCCGTTTGAAGTCAGCTGGTGGTGTGTGGAACGGCTGACGGAGTCAAGTTGGGGTTGTGATGTAATTCTTGGAGTCTGGGTGAGTAGTCCTGGTGAGTTGTTATGGTGATGTTAGCGGCAGATGTAAAGGATTATCAGCATTCGTTGAGGAGTTTGGGTAAGCAATTGTTGCTTAAGGATTTTTGCTTGTTGGGAAAATCCTTGGAAGAGGTTTGGGAGTTTGCAAGAGTTTTAGAAGCAGAAAGGGTTGCATAGTGGCTGTTTTGGATTGGTTGTTGTCACTGTGTAAACAAGTCTTGGGAGTTGTGTATTACAGTGTGGTGTGCTGTAAAAGTTGAGGTTCTTCAGGTTGAGGTTGGGGCTGTGTACAGTCCGGGTATGTGAAAGGTTAAGTTGTGGCTATCTTTGAGTGTTCTGGATTTTGTGAACAGTGTGTGGAGGTGCTAAGTTTGGTGGAGGTTTTGTGTGGATAGTAATCAGTGGTAGTTGAGACTGTTGTGTTGCCTTGTGTGTTGGTTTGAGAAGGTTGTTTTCTCTTTTCGCCGGTTGAAATTTCGAGGACGAAATTTCCTAAGGGGGGGGGGGAGAGTTGTAACGCCCCGGTTTTGGGCTCAGAAGTTTTGGGCGTTGACTGGTTCGGTCAAAGTGCTGATCGAATATATAAGGGTGAATTTAGGAAAGCCTAGTTCGGGTTGCATTAAAAATATGGAAAAATATTCTAAAATCATCTTTTAATATAATTAAGTGAACTGTGAAATCAATTTTGGAAAATGAGGTTCGGAAGGTTGACATTTTGGCTAGTGACCAAAATGTAATTTTTGAAAGTTGCGTGACAGTTTTATAAAGGATTGAAACTTTGAATCTTTAAGGAGCTATTATTCCAAAAAGAGTTTCTCCAGATTTTTCTAAGATATTTTAACGCTTTATTCAGATTTTAAAGTTTATGAAATGTGGAGGGAAATTATTTTACCATTTCATAACTAACTTTTCATTTTCTCTCAATTTTCCTTTTCTCTCATTTTCTCTCAACCCAAACACATTTCTCCAGATTTTCTTCTCTGATTTTGTCATCTAAATCACTCATTTCAACTCTCTTTTGATTCCTAATCATCTCATCAACAAAACCTCTCAATTTGCAAGTTGTTTCATCAAGCTTTTTGGCTCTAAAAAGGAGAAACTCAAGTTTGGAGGTAAGAACGTCCTTCTCCTCTAAACTATCAGTTCTTTACTGAAATTCCTAAGTTCTCAATCCTTGATTTGTGTTTTGTTAATGGCTTTTCAATTGAAATCTTGATTTTGGCTTAAAATGCAAGATTTGGTGATTTTTGGTGAAGTTTTCGTGTGATCTATTTGGGCAGTGTTTTGGAGTGTCAAAATGATGTTAAATGAATGCTAAATTGATTAGAAGTTGAGGTTTAATTAATGCAATCCCGGATAGGTTGAATTTCCTAAGTTTGGCTTGAGTTTTTGGTTGTTTTTGGAGTGTTTTTTGTGATCTGTTATCCCTGGAGGTATAAGGACGTGTTTGTGATCATTTTGGATGTTAATTGATGTTTAAAAATGGTTAGAAGTGATGGATCTTGGCTGGGTTAAGTTTTGGAAGTGTTTGGAGGTGATTTCGGTTGTGTTTGGTAGCCGAATTGTTGGATTTGTGATGAGCAGCGAGTTTGGTTATGTTGCTGGTGTTTTTAATGCATAATGATGCATTAATCCTCTGTTGTTGTGTGCTTGAAACAGGGGAGTTTGATCCGTGAGCTATAGAGGTGTTGCGGAAGGTTTCAGATGCTTGGAAGGCTTGTTGGCTAGCCTTGTTTTGTGTATCGGTGAGTGAAGTTGGGTTTTCAGCTTTTAAACCAAGGTTTGAAGGTTTTGGGAGCTTAGTTTAAGTCTAAACAACTTTGCTAAGCTCAAGAGTAAGTGAATGGATTTTCGCTCTTGAATTATGTTGTGATTTGGTTTTAAAAGCAATTGTGGTTGATGATTGAAATGCATGTGTTTTGCATGGTTTAAATCTGTTTTGAAAGCATATTTTAGCATGGTTTAATGCTGGTTTTGAAAGCCATTTGAGAAGGATGCTCAAGGTAAGAGATCCTTGGTTTTGTACATGGAAATTGTGGTTTTGATGCATAGTGTTGCATGTTGTTTAATGGCTTTTGTGTAATGCTTAAAATAAGTGGATTATTGTTGTTAATAATGTACATTGGTAAGTGATGCTTAAGGTTACAAAGGTGGTTGAAAGTCCTTGTGTAAGCCTTGTTTATTTAAGAACAACATGGTGTTTGTAAGTCCATGGTTGGTTATTGGTTAAGATAAATGATGGTTTTTGCATTATGATTATGCATGTGAATCATTGGATTATCATGGTAAGATGGTTATATTGGCAAGTGATGAAAGTGGTTCTTGGTTCGTTGATCGGATATAGTTAGTCGGCTATAGGATTGGGTGCACCGTGAATTAAGTCGCCTTGGAGGTGGAGTGGTCAAGAGTGGACCGGTAAACTCCCTTCAAGTATCCTAACGAGATGGTTAAGGTCATAATGGAGGTTGAATGCCCATTCGAGGACCTTGGTTGAGCAAAGGTTATATGGTGTTTAAAAGTCCATATATGGGAACCTTGTGCTTGTTAAGATCACAATGGCGGTGTAAGTCCATGTGTGGATCTTGTGTGGGCTGTCCCGGATCTCGTTAGTGATGTTATACAACTACCAATCGGTTATGCAAAGGTTGTATGGTGTTTCAAAGTCCATACATGGGAACCTTGTGCATGTTGAGGTTGTATGGTGTTTAAAAGTCCATGCATGGGAACCTCGGGAAAAGCTAAGGTTGTATGGTGTTTAAAAGTCCATACATGGGAACCTTAGGCTTGTAAGGTCAAATGGTGTTTAAAAGTCCATTTGGGAGACCTTGGATTGGTAGGGTGTATGGAGCGTAGGGACAACGCTCGGGATCCGCGTATCCGATCGGGTGTTGAGTTGAAAAGTGGATGTGGTTGATCACTTGGAAGCCAATGTAATGTTCTTGATTATTAAAGAAGCATGAAAAGCTTGAAATGATGCATAATTGCATGAGAAGCATGAGTTGCTTGAAAAGATGCATTGTTGCATGAAAAGTGTATAATGCTTGTGAATGCATGTTTACTTGTTAAGTTGAACAAGTGTTGATTATCATTTGGTAAATGATGCATGTGAGCATGAAATTTCTTTAATGCATTGGAGTCTTGTTAAGACTTGTTTTTAAAGGCATGTGATGATGATGTTGTGATTCATAAGTTGTCTTTGTTTAATGCATGAGTTGGATTGCTTGAGTAATGGTATAAAAGGGTTTCTTGCTTGAAATGATGTTCAAGTATATGAAAGGGTAATATGAAATGGAAGTGTTTTCCAAAGTTTTGACTCAACTTTGCATATGGTGTTTATGCATGGAATGGTTAAATGGATGATTTTGTAAGTTGTGCTTTGAAAAGGTTTTCTTAGCTTGCTAAGCTAAGGGTTGGTTTCATGTATGTGCAATGCATGGTTTAAGCATGATGTTGAAAAGGAGTTTTCAAACTTTTTTTGGTAACAAATCAGGTTTGTTTTAAAAGTGTTTTGTGACCCGCTGCATTGATGGTGTTTTGGTTTTGAGCATTCCTCACTAAGCATTATGTGCTTACGCTCCTTTTTGTCCATCAATGCAGATTCTTGAAGTTTGGACAGCAAGGAGCAAGGGATTCAAGGTGGACTCCAATTGAGATGTATGTCTCGATGAATAGCTATAGTTAATAAAGGCAATGGGGGTAGAATCTCTCGGGTTAATGTGTATGTGTTCGTTTATGTTTGGACAAGGATGTTTTTAGGTTGATGATGTTGTTGGAACATGTATTGGCTTAAATGAGATTGATTTGGAAAGTTTGTGCTTAAATGGTTGCTTGTGTAGGAAGCATGCCTTTAGATTTGGGGCTTTTCATATATGATGTTATTTTGATGAATTGTTGATGTAGGTATGTCTCATTTATGTTGAATTGCATGTTGGTAAAGTTTGGTGGCTCTTGGAGCATGATTGGATGGTCAATTGTGTGTTTGAGTGAGCAAAATGCTGCAATCTGGGCAGGGCGTTTCGGAACAGTTGACACCGTTTCGGAACGGGTGCCCTGCATAAACTCAGGCGTCCGAAACGGGTGCCACCGTTCCGGAACGGTTTGGCTACTGCCAGTCCCTCGTTGCGGTACGCGTTGCGGAACGGCCCCGTGTTTCGAAACGGGCTCTGCCTGTTTCGGAACGGGTGACCGTTGGGGGCTGACATGGGCGGTTAAATGTTTCAGAATGTTTGCATTTTGGTCCTGAAACTTGTTTGTGCAATTGTATGAGTTTGGGATGTCCGTTTGAGCTGAAATTTGGCAGAGAAGCATGAAACCTGATTAATTTTAAGTTGGTAACTTATAATCTGGTTAAGTCCTTAAAGTTTTCAGAATTTACAATTTGGTCCCTAAAGTTGTAAATTGTTCAATTGGGTCCCTGTTTGATCTCTGATGTTTGTGATCTTTGAGTATGCTGTTTGCATGACCACATCTAAGGTTAATGTGCATCTAGACAAGATTAAAAAGAAAAAAAGGGTCGTTAATCAAGGTTGACTTTCGGGTTGACTTTGGTTTTCCCCGTGTGACTTTCTTAATTCGGGTCAACCGTCCGGGCCGGGTTAGGGGGTTACACGATTCATCCCTGAACCTCTTCTCAAATTTTCCAGACCCACCAGCACGTTGAGCTCTCTAGGCAGCTTCAAAGGCCTTGACTCGGTTCACCAAATCCTGAAAGTAGGTGATACCAAGGGTCATAAACATAGGTCGTAATTCATCACTAAGGCCAGCTATGAATATTCTTCACTTATCTTCCTCTTTCTTTATAAACTATGTCCCTTATCGACAATATTTACATAAATCATGGATATATTGCTCGATAGGTTGCCCTCCTTGCCCCAAGTGAAGGAAGGTGTTTCGTCTTTCCGCGAGATAATACTCACTGATGTATTTATTTCGGAATTCTCGAAGAAAGAACTCCCAAGTAACCAATTCTTCAGGAGCTGTGAGAATAGAAGTTTCCCACCACATAAGAGCTTCATCGGTCAACAATGCAATAGAACATTCCAACATGTGTTCATCCGAACACTGCAGTTGTTTATTCAAGATATGTAGCGTGTTGTCCAACCAATATTCGGCAACTTCGAGATTATCAACATCTTGTCTGGTGAAAGAATAGGCTCGGAGCGAAGCCAGCTTGTCTACAAGGGCTCGGACATACTGGACACTAGGAGGGGTATGCTGAACTGGTGGTGTTGCTTACATCGCAACCATAAACTGTTTGAACATGGTAGCCATGTTCTGATAGCATTTAGCCCGAGTGGTAGGTGTTGTAGGCTCAGTAACCTGAACATGAGGGTCTTGTGGTTGTGGTGGGTTCGAAGGATTTCCTCCTCTTATCTCCTCGCCATGTGTCAAGGAGCCAGTAGCGAGCTTGTCAATATGAGCTTTGTTTGTCACAGACATATCTATATGAAAGATCAGATTAGTCGACAAGTTAAAATATACACAGTATAAAACTCCTAGATGGAAAAGTGACACAATATCAATGCAATAAACTTCACTTTAGTCCTATTATCGACTAAACTCTAGCTCTGATACCACAAATGTAACAACCCCTTCTCGGCCTGGTCGAGGACCGGGTCAGAGCGTGTTACTAATGAGTGATTCGGCGATCGGTGTGATGAATTCCATTACATTCCCAACGAATAAGCAATATTACACAAATAAAATGTTATCAAAGTACATTTAATCCAATTCGTTCACAAGAAGGCCATATTAAATCGTTTAGGACCAAATTATAACTTTTACATGTTTTAGGGACTAATCTGTAAAACTGATAAACCAAGCGTCCTTTTTTGTAATTGACTCCACCATAAGTAAATGCACAACTTAAAAGCTAGATCTGCAAAAATTCATACAAATTGGACGCCATTAACTTATTCAATTTAACCTTACTATATTCAGTGACTAAATCGCGAATCAAGCAATCTGTTCAATAAGTCGTTAACTAACTTACCGAACCCCGTATCAAAACACCCTTAAGTTGTTCCGAAACGGGTGGACATAGATCATCTTCTGTTGACCTTTCCCTATTGACCGTATCGATATAGGCTTGACCTGTATCGAAACGGATTGACCACTTTTGACATTGACCTTGACTCGTTTCGATACTCTATGAACCCGTATCGAAATGTAGGTCTCCAGAGACAAAATGTTCCGAAACGGTTCAATTCTGTTTCGATACACCCTTACACTTATGTTCAATATTGTACACCCATATCGAAACGCCATCACCCGTTTCGATACGGCCTGACTTGTAATGACATATTTTTGCTGATTTTTATTCGACTTAACCTATTGAACGATGTTCAAATGCAACGAAACTTTACACGCAATATTTCAATGGTATAAACTATTAGCATGCCAAATTTCATGACCATATGCATACGTTTTCTACATTTTTACCTTTTTGAGCTATGTATGCGATTTCCATCCATTTTAAACTTCACCAAAAGGCCATTTAGAGCTATATAACATATTACAAATTAGGCAATACACCAACACATTAAAATAGGCACAAATGACTAGTTCGACTACTTTGCCACCTTCCTAGGAGTTTATAAGTCAAAAACACATTACTTGGGGTTGGTAGTGACTTATCTTGCTTGCCAATTCGATCATCTGACACACAAAACTTCTTAACCTGAAAGTGCATGAGTTGAGACACATTAGGCTTACTTTGCCTAGTGAGGTAGTCATAAACAACATGAATAAAAACAATTCCATGAATATACTTAATCATAATCTCATGCCAACAAGAACAATGCTTTTCAATAATATGCAGTGTATAAACAAGTTCATTTCATTCTTAATCCTTGGATTGAATAAAGATCGTGGATACGCGAATTCCTACACCTCGCCAAGTCATTGAATGGTCTAGTCCCTCTGCCTCGCCAATATGACCAATATCCATACACATCCCTCCGACTCGCCCAATCTATATAGGTCGTAGCCTTAGGACCGTAGTCCACCCATACACTGAGCTCATGAATTCTATGGCATGCCAATTGTATCCAATGTCTATTCTAATCCAAGGTTGCAATGTTCATATCCATTTCAATAACCAGTATTCCAATGTCCAATGAATTTCAATATTACCATTGATAAATATATGTATCTCATCATCAATATTTCATAATTCAGTGTTAATAACAATGTCCAATGGTCTCAATACAATAATTCGATGACAATGACTATATCAATGACAATGCACCACAACAATAACAATGATTGTGTCCAATGTTCAATGACAACTTACTAACACTTACCAAATTGTCCGATTAGCCATCCAATTAAAATTTCCTCAACAACAACGTTAGCGATTTAATCTAAATAATCATATAATGATCCGGGAAGGCCTTTCGCCTAAACCCAAGACTCCGACTTCAATCACCTTGACAATCTGAAGCTTTCAAGGCTCTCGAATAGCAATTCCCTTGTTCCTAGCTTGAGATGGAGATGGCGAAACCTCTTTCTCCACTTCTTTAGCTAGAAAATCAATAGAAAACTATTAGGATCGATATTTCGATATCAAAATCAATTCAAGGATTTCAAAATCAATATCCGACTTCAATAATAACATTCTCGATGAATTATCCATGGAGGGTCAAAACCCTAGCTTAAGTTTAAGCTCAATATATCTATGGAATCAAACAATTGTTTACGGATTATTTCTTACCCGAACGATAGCAACGATTCGATAGCTATAGGGTGAAGAAATTAAAAACTTGAACTCTCTACAATGCTGGTGCTTGCTTGCTGGTGGAAGAAAGAAGATGAAGATGACCAGAGAGTGCTTGTTTTCTTTCTTTAATCGGGTAAGCTTATCTTCTCACTATTCTATATCTTTTTAATTAGAATAGTTTTCCTCCCATTGAAGGAAACTCTCCAGATATGCCCACGTATGGGAAACTTTAATATGAAAGGGGCTACTCACAAGATTAGTCCCTCGATTCTCAGGGCTTCATAGTTTTGACTCCCAACTTGCACTTTCTTCAATTTAGTCACTATATAGGTTCAATATCATTCAATAAAGTCTAATGACGATATTTTTTTCTCAATTAGGATTCGATATCAATAATTAACTAGTCGATACAATACTTAGTCTTCTCCAATGTATAGTTTTCCGATCACTGAAACCAAATTCCGACTAGACCGGATTACGGGGTGTTACACCAACATCTCGAAGAACTTCCTCCACAATCTTGACAGGTTCGAACGCGGCATGGGCATCAAATGGCTTCGGATTGTGCTGGCATGGAAGGCGTTGTGGCAGACGTAGCTTTTGTTTCCTTGAGTTCAACTAGAGAGTCAGCAGATTCAACATGAACTAAAGATAATGGGACTGTAGCATCAAATGGGATACGAGCAGACTGAAGAATCGCTGGTCTGGCATCTTTTGCAAGGAGGTCGGCAAGGAACTCAAGAAATGTTGTCAATGTATGAGCGGTTATGCCTTTAAGTGTTTTCTTCATGACGGAATCCCTGGCATGAACATTCGGCCTTATTCAACTTCTAAAGGATAATCTCATGGCATTGATACATCTGGGAGAGTAAAGTCACATCATCATCTGGCAATTGCGCTGTGTATTCAACCTTGGGTATCTTGGAATCCGAACTCGGCATGGTCACTTGGCATAAATTCATGTGCTAAAAATCAAAGAAATCTTTCAAAACAAAAAAAGGAAATAAAATAGAAAACTAAAAATTTAAAACTGAGATACCTAAGTACTGAAAAGAAAAAAAACTCTCCTAAACTATTTACAATGATCATACTGTGTTGACAAAACGTTATTGAATATTCACAAGGAGAATTGTTTCATTAGCATTAATTTGATTTCCTTCCCAGTAGTACTTCAGTCCTTGGCCCTTTGTTGGCAGATGGTAGGCTATGGGAATATTTGGTTTGAATAACCAACATTGAAAGCTAAAGAATTTCTTACCTTTGAGTACATTGAACCCTCGATTGCATAATAAAGGAGAATATTTTCCTATGGTGGCTTTGAACAACCACTTTAGGAAAACTGAAGTATCTCTTTGTTGTAGGTCTCGAGAATACTTGATTGAACTCAACACCCCAGTAGTGCTTAGGCTCTGCTGGTCGTTTCTCCTTTGATGCCAAGGAATGGTTGAGGTGATCTGGAAACAATTTCAGTTCCAACTTGTGTGGCTCATCAATGGATGGTTTAGGTGCCACGATCTGTCTACTAGCTAACTCAAGTGGCTTAGATCTATCAAAACAACTTATGACCTCATCCACAAAGGTCGGTTCTTCAAATTCCTCACTCGGCGTATCCTCGTCATTCAATTCTCTAGCATCATCATCAGTTCCCTGGAAAAGCTGTGTCATGTCCTCGTCGAAGATATATTCCATGATCTCGAGTGATTGGCATTCCTCAAGTTCATCTTCACACTCATGAAATTTGAAAACGTCAATAGTAATACATGCTTGTTTTCCCAAGGTATGGTTGGCAAATGATGGCTCTGTTGGTTTTGCCAAGGTGGTGCTGGCATCCGACTACTGTCTGGCATTGGATAACGGTCTGGAATTAGATAGTAGGTATGGCATGTAACCCCTTAGCCCGGCCTAGACGCCCGACCCGAACTAAGAAGATTACACGGGGAAAACCGAAGCCAACTCGTTAAAGTCAACCTCGATTAAAGACCCTTTTTTCCTTTTATCTTCTCTAGATGCATATTATTATCCTATATGTTCAACAAAGCGATCAGGTGAAATTGGCACAGTGATCGGAGTTCAATTGGGGTTCAATTGTATACATTTGACTTTTAGGGACTAAACTGTAATTTCCATAAAATACAGAGAATTTAAAGATTTTAAAGTTACCAATCTTTAATTAGTCATGTAACATGCCAAATTTCAGCTCAAACGGATCATCCAAACTCATTCAATTGCATACACAACATTCATGGACCAAAATGCAACATTTCCAAACTTAAAAGGATTCTTTTAACTGAATTTCAACTACCCGTATCGATACGCCTTAGCCCGTATCGATACGCAAAATGGCAGTAGCCAAAGTTGAAAAAGGGTATCGATACACTTCCCTCGTGTATCGATACACCCTACTAAAATTGCACAAGTGTATCAATACATCTGATGCCCTATCAATACACCTGTACCATTTTAGCTTAAGGGTATCGATACACTTTCCAAGTGTATCGATACACCTTTCAAAGATTGCACAGGCTTATCAATACACCTGCACCATTTTAGCTTAAGGGTATCGATACACTTGCCCGAGTATCGATACCCATACTAGAAAATCTCAAGAAAAGACCCCAAAAACACTTTTAACATCATCTAATCATGTCCTTATCATCCATGCATGTTATAAACATCACACCAACACTTATGCATCTTCAAATATTCACCATATAAGCATCAAGCATGGCAATTCATAGAGAGACATTAACTATTGAAACATGCTTTTAAAACATAAACCAAAGCATAGCCAAAACACCATAAACAAAGCCACAAAACGAGTAAAGACCATTTACAAGTCTTAAGACATAAACCAAACATGCAGAAGGTATTTAACATCACCAAACAACATATGAGTGGAAATCCCTCCCATTGCCTCTTATTACACTAAAGTTAAACCACATACATTGTTTATCCAAAATACTTGAATATCCTTTACTTGCTTGCTGCCAAAAATGCTCAATTCTCTACATTGATGAAACAAATGAGCGTAAGCATAAAGCTTAGTGAGGACCGCTATAAAACCAAAACATTCACCAATGCATTTTAAAACCAAAACATCATCCTTTGTAAAAATATGCCTTCCTTTAAAACATGCACTTTAGAACACCAAATCACTTTCAAAACCACATGCTCATAGCATCATTAATTACAACAACAAGAACCTTTGCTCATGCCTAAACCAAGCAACATATGCATTCTAGCAAAATTCTCAAGCATCACATGCTTTCTCAAAATAAATGTTCTTCATTAAATCATTATGTCAACATCATCATATTGGCTCGCAGGTGATCTTAAACATAAATCATAACAAAACACATCACATCACATTTGACACAATCGAATACGTGGATTACAAGCGTTGTCCCACACGCTTCATACATACTACTGGACTACACAAGGTGGAGATTAATGGCACGATCACAACCCCTTAACACCCGTGATGGAGTTAAATGGCACAATCACAACCCCTCAACACCCGTGGTGGAGTTAATGGCACAATCACAACCCCTCAACACCCGTGGTGAAGTTAATGGCACAATCACAACCCCTCAATATCACTCATCGGTAGTTGTAAAACCCACTAGCGAGAGTCGGGACACAAAACAAGGCTTACACTTGGGAGCTACCTCAACCATTGTAATCACCTTAACCAAGCTCTCACACGGGAAAATTCCTCCACCATTGTGACGCTTAACTAAGTCTACCCACGAGAGTCATCCTCCATCGTGGTGACACTCATTCTTCAATCGCTAGGTTACTTGGATGGAGATTACGGCACAATCAAAACCCCTCAACATCCAAGGCGACTTTATTCACGGTGCACCCAATCTTATAGCCGGCTAACTATATCCGATTACAATAACCAAGACCATTTACTATCACTTGCCAATATAATCATCAATCATCATTAATTCATTGTTTTACAAGCATGAACCACAATGCCAATTTCACAAGCATTAACATGCTTAAAACCAATTGCAAAAATCATATAATCTCAAGGATCACTTACTATGTGCATCCTTAACAAAATGACATTTAAAACCAGCAATATCATTACTCAAAACACATTTAAATCAAATGTATTTTAAACCAAAACATAACACAATCCGAGAGAGACTTTCGATTTACTTACTCTTGAGCTTAGCTAAGTGTTTCAAACTTACACTAAGCCCTCACAACCATGTTCAAAACGTTTCAAAGCTGGAAAACTCTTTTCCACTCACCGATACGCGAAGCCTTACTCGTCGACACGGAAATTACTCTTCTGAAGCCTCCAACAACACCTCGTTTGCTTCCGAATCAAGATCCCATGTTTTCACATCATCAAAACAGAGATCTAAATGCATTAAAATGCATTCCAACACCAGCAACAATTCACAAACTCGTTGCTCACCCAAACTACACCAAAATACCCATCTAAAACAATCAAAAACTCAATCGATTGCTTCCTAACCAAGCCCAGCCAACATACATCACTTTCAACCCATAATAAACATCAAAACACATCTAACAAACAACCTAACCCAACCTTATACCTCCAGCAAGCAAGATTCCACCGTTTCACCTCAAAAACTCATTTAAAACCAACACGAAACTCAAGGATCTCAAGGATTTCGGGATCTATGTTATCAACACATCATTTTAACATATTAATCAACTTAAAAATCAATTAAAATCAACACAAAACAGAGCCTAACTCAACAAGTCCGAAAATCAATATTTCAACCATGTTTTTACAAGATTTTGATCTCCAATCAAAACTATAATGAAAACTCAACCAAAAATAGTATTTATAAGCCAATATTTTGGTAATTTCAATAAAGAACGTAGATTAGTGGTTAAGAATGGGATTTACCTCCAATCATTGCTTCTCTTAATGAATGAAAAGTTTTCCTTAGCAAAACCTTGAAGAATTAGGAAAGATCTCTCGATAATGGTTTAGAAAATGTTGAGAGAATTTTTTGAAGAAAGAATTATGATAAAAGATGAGAGAATTAGTGTTTGGCTGAATATGAGAAAGAGTGGTAGTTACGTAATTGAAAATCTCACTTTAACTAACTGTATTAATTAATTAATATAAATCTAATTAAATCCATTTAATTAAAAGCCTTTTAAAACACGTTTCATATTGAGAAAAGGTCAAACTGACTTAAATCCCCCTAGAGATTCTAAGATTTTAACTTCCACATTAAAAATCACATTTTCCCAGTTTTGAAACTTTACAATTTGGTCACTACTCAAAATGTCCCCTTTCCGAAATCCATTTTGTAAAATTGACTTGACCAACCTCTTAAACATATTTTAGAGGGTTTTAGCAATTTTTACCACAATTTTATCATATCCTGATCCTTGATTTCCTTAAATCACCTTACGCGATTCGAACTGTTCTCGACCGGTCCGCTCCGATGTCTAAAACATCTAGGCCCAAAACCAGGGCGTTACAACTCTCCCCCACTTAGGAAATTTCGTCCTCGAAATTTTACCTGAAGGAAAAAGGTGCGGAAACTGCTTTAGCATGTCCGCCTTGCTTTCCCACATGGCCTCCTCAACTCCTTGGTGTCGCCACAACATCCTCACAAGCTTTATCGTTCTGCCACGAAAAACTTCACTACTCACATCTAGAATCCTCTCTGATTCCTCATCATAAAACAAATCCAAATTAAACTCTACCTCTTCAATAGGCATCATATACAAAGGATTCGATCTATACCTCCGCAACACCAAGACATGGAACATATTATGAAACTTTTCCAATTCTGGAGGCAACTTCAGTCGATAAACCATAGAACCAACATGCTCCTCAACCTTATATGGTCCAATAAACATCGGGCTAAGCTTACCCTAACACCCAAATCTTATCACCTTTTTCCAAGGCGATAACTTCAAGATCACACGTTCGCCAACCGCGAACTCAATCTTCTTACGCTTCAGACCCGCACAAGACTTTTGTCGATCCGATGCTGCCTTCAGACGCTCACAAATGAGCTTCACCTTCCCGGTGGTTCCTTTCGACATATCCAGTATCGAACCAACTCTTGCCCTGTTTCTGCCCAACAAAGTGGCATTCTACACTTTCTCCCACACAAAGCCTCGTATGGAGCCATTTGAATACTTGCCCCGTAACTAATGTTACAAGCAATCTCAACCAAGGGAAAATGCCTTTCCGAAGAACCTTGGAAATCTATACACAACATCTCAACATATCCTCAAGCACCTGGATAACACGCTCTGACTGCCCATCCGTCAAAGGATGAAAAGAAGTACCGAAACCCAACCGCGTACCTCAAGCTTGACTCAACCATTCCCAAATCCTTGATGTGAACCTCAAATCTCTATCCGATACAACATACTTCAGCACTCCATGCAAACGCACAATCTCAAAAACATACAACTCGGCCAACTTATCCAACATATACATAGTGTGCACTGCCAAGAAGTGTGCATACTTCGCAAGACGGTCAACAACCACCCAATCAAAAATTCATCTTTGATAGTGTCAAAGGTAATCAAAACATGACTCCACGGTAATCTCCCCCTATTTCCCACTGTAGGATCTCCCCAACGATTACTACACCTAGAAGGAAACCAAAGCTCAGCTTCCACCTGCTAGCAAACCAAACATTTGCTTACAAACTTATCAACACCCTTTTTCATTTTATCCGGCATCACCCACTCCCAAACCACGATACACCTTCGTACTACCAAGGTACACTACCAAAGAACCACTAAGGGCTTCATCCAGAATAGAGCACCTAAACTCATCATCATTTGGCACCACTATTCAATTCCCAAAGCTCAAAACACCAACATCATTAAAACCAAAATCTTAAGGTTTTCCATCCATGTTTTCTTGAACACACGGAACAAGAGAATCGTCAAGCAACTGCTTATCCCTGATCAACAGGTTCATAGATGGTTTCACCCACAATTCGGCAACAAGACCACTATCTTGTGAGACGCTCAAGCGAGCAAACATCGCCCTCAACTCCACAGCCACTTTCCCGCTCAGAGCATTGGCCACAACATTGGGCTTCCAAACATGATACCTTAACAAGAGACTCTAACACCGTCTTCAACTATTACTTCACTTACATCAACTACCTCAAGAAGGTTTACATACACCCAGCCGACGGACCACCCTCTCACGAGGACCCAGCCAAAACATCCTACTTTTGAGCTTACATAACCACGCATAAAGCTCGTTCTCCAAGCACTTGCATCCGACTGAAAGCATACGCTACAACCTTCCCAACCTGCTTAACCACTCATCCTACAACTCATGCAAGAGCTAAGAACTCTCTACTTAACTCAAGCTAAACCTCGATTACAACTATCGTCAGAACTTCCTTCCAACTCCTCCAAGGTCACTGTCAAAACCTCATCCACCTAAAACAACTATCCTGCTTTGACTATTCAAGCAAGAATACAACAACACTTCAAAACCACATCCGAAAACCTATGACAATCGTCCATCCTAGAGAAAATAGAATACCCAACGGCTACTTCAAAAAGCTTTTAACTAAACACCAAACGACCTCAGCCAATTCTAACCACAACGGTGTCCTCTTCACCACCTAGCCGCCAAGGCCCCTTAAAACATCTAGAAACTTTTCTTCCGATCAGCCAAGCTAGACCACACTCACTCCTAACGGTAAACTTATTCAGTTCCTAAACTCACAACCACTCTTCAACTAGCACCAAAGCAAAACTTTAAACCCACAAACTACCCTAATCATAACTCACCACTATCAATTCCAATTAGCTATTAGTAAGTGTGAACATTCATATGCATGATTGCTTACATGCCGTTACGAATGCATATGCACATGTATGCATACTTATAATGTCATTCCAAATGTATGCATGTACCAATATATGTAATATATGTATAGAAATGATTTTTTACTGTGCATGTATGTCTGTTCACACTTACTAATAACGTCCTCGAACAAAACTAGAAACAACCTCTTATCCTAATTTCAACTTTTCATGCTTCACCATTTTTACAACTCATTACAGCAAACTACTTTAACTATTATACTTTCGTCACCAATGTTGTTCTCAAAACAACACTGATTACTAACCCAAACTTCACTAACAATAGGGCCTTAACCACCACACAAAAGATGCAAAACAGAAACTAAGCAAAGAACCATGACCGCACTCGCAACCACAAGGAGCTTCAACAAACAGCCCACCATGACCACCCCAAGCTAACACTGGACAATCTCACCTCAATTGTCCGGTAGACCCACAATTCAAACAAAACATAACCACCGCACACATCGCGCCTCTCTGCCCTTCTTGCCACCTCCGAACCCTGTCTCGGCCACACTTACAGCCTCTCTGAGGTGCAACCACAGCGGGTGCACAATCCTGGCCTCCACCAGCCAACAAAGGACACTCACGCCTTATATGATCTACTAAACCACAGTTCCAGCAAGAATTCCCCGTCACTACAGCAGGACCCTGTACCACTCCAGCCGCACGAGCACAGTCCCTTCTTAAGTGCTCCCGAGAACCACACGTCCAGCACGTGTGCTGCTCCGTCCTCGTTCTATTTCCCTGAACCAATGTACCATGTCCAAGGTTACCTCGCCTAGCAGCAGGTTGATACCTCCTATCTTGGCCTTTCTTGACCCATCCACTTCCAAAACTGAATTTAGCAGCTCTCTTACCAGAGCTAGAACCACCACCATGAGATGCCAGACCCAAGTTCTGCTCATCAACATAAATTGAAACCATACTCTTGCGCTCTTGGCTACCCAAAAGCTTATCTCCATTATAACTCTTCATAAAGACAGCTGAAAAGAATTCCCAATCCACATCCTTGATATTCGATGCCATCGACACATATGTCCACCACATACTAGCATCATCCAACATTAACATGACAACGCTTTCCAACTTACAAGCGTGGCCACACCCTTCCTGCTCCATGATTGAGATTGTACTGGCTAACCAAACCTCGAACACCTCCAGCTATGACCCATGATACTCAACAGCTCCTAAATCATGCAGACGCTGTTTTGACAAAGCACCATGTCCGACAGACGGTACGTGCGCGGACCTTTCATTTTCCGTGGCCTGACATGCTCCAGACATCTCCTGAACCACTGATGATAAAACTTTCATCACAGGGCCAGCCCCCTCATGCTGCCCTATCACCTCAACTCTAGATAAGAACGGCCGAACTGACACATTATCAATAGACGGAACATCGTTCCTTTGGTTACCCTGCTCACCCACAGGTACTTACATATTCGATCTCAACTGTCTCCTCAGACTCATTGTGGCATGTTAACAAGGCATAATAACAAAAACAACAAATCAAACCTTGATTTGGGCCAGCCTCAAACAAGGATCTAAGTTTACAAAAAAAAAACACTTGATTAGTGTAATAAGGCAATGGGCACCCCGATTTCCCCCAACATGGCATAGCATACAATGACACATCATGCTCAACATGCTTTCCATCATCCAAATTCAGCACATGACCACATTGCATCATCATCACGCAATCATATCAATTCCACATGCAATTCACATAAACCATGCATGGCATAAGCTTCAAAATTTAACCAATTGCATGCATTTCAAACAACATACATCGATACATACCAATTCCTCATACCAACATTCCCAATTCTTTCGTAACCTCGCTCTGATACCAAAAAATGTAACCCCCTTAGCCCGACCTAGACGTTCGACCCGAACTAAGAAGATTACACGGGGGAAACCGAAGCCAACTCGTTAAAGTCAACCTCGATTAACGACCCTTTTTTCTTTTTATTTCTCTAGATGCATATTATTATCCTAATGTTCAAAAAAGCGATCATGTGAAAACGGCACAACGATCGGAGTTCAATTGGGGGTTCAATTGCATGCATTTGACTTTTAGGGACTAAACTGTAATTTCCATAAAATACAGGGACTTTCAAGATTTTAAAGTTACCTATCTTTAATTAGTCATGTAACATGCAAACTTGCCCAATATTAGCTCAAATGGATCATCCAAACTCATTCAATTGCATACACAACATTCAGGGACCAAAATGCAACATTTCCAAACTCAAAAGGATTCTTTTAACTGAATTTCAACCACTCGTATCGATACGCCTTAGCCCGTATCGATACGCAAAATGGCATTAGCCAAAGTTGAGAAAGGGTATCGATACACTTCTCTCGTGTATCGATACACCCTACTAAAATTGCACATGTGTATCAATACATCTGATGCCATATCAATACACCTGTACCATTTTAACTTAAGGGTATCGATACACTTCCCAAGTGTATCGATACACCCTTCAAAGAACCTTTGCTCATGCTTAAACCAAGAATCATATTCATTCTAGCATAATTCTCAAGCATCACATGCTTTCTCAAAATAAATGTTCTTCATTAAATCATTATGTCAACATCATCATATTGGCTCGCAAGTGATCTTAAACATAAATCATAACAAAACACATCACATTTGACACAATCGGATACACGGATAACAAGCGTTGTCCCACACGCTTCATACATACTACCGGATTACACAAGGTGGAGTTCAATGGCACGATCACAACCCCTCAACACCCGTGATGGAGTTAAATGGCACAATCACAACCCCTCAACACCCGTGGTGGAGTTAATGGCACAATCACAACCCCTCAACACACGTGGTGGAGTTAATGGCACAGTCAAAACCCCTCAATATCACTCATCGGTAGTTGTATAACTCACTAGCGAGAGTCAGGACACAAAACAAGGCTTACACATGGGAACTACCTCAACCAATGTAATCACCTTAATCAAGCTCACACACGGGAGCATTCCTCCACCGTTGTGACGCTTAACTAAGTCTACCCACGAGAGTCATCCTCCATCGTGGTGACACTCATTCCTCAATCGCTAGGGTACTTTGATGGAGATTACGGCACAATCACAACCCCTCGACATCCAAGGTGACTTTATTCATGGTGCACCCAATCCTATAGCCGGCTAACTATATACGATTAAAATAACCAAGATCATTTATCATCACTTGCCAATATAATCACCAATCATCATTAATTCACTATTTTACAAGCATGAACCACAATGCCAATTTCACAAGCATTAACATGCTTGAAACCGATTGCATAAATCATATAAACTCAAGGATCACTTATCATGTGCATCCTTAACAAAATGGCATTTAAAACCAGCAACATCATTACTCAAAACATGCTTTAAAACAACAATCAAAACACATTTATATCATGTGCATTTTAAACCAAAACATAGCACAATCCGAGAGAGACTTTCGATTTACTTACTCTAGAGCTTACCTAAGTGTTTCAAACTTACACTAAGCCCCCAAAACCACGTTCAAAACATTTCAAAGCTGAAAAACTCTTTTCCACTCACCGATACGCGAAGCCTTGCTCGCCGACATAGAAATTACTCCTCTAGAGCCTCCAACAACACCTCGTTTGCTTCCGGATCAAGATCCCCTTTTTCACATCATCAAAACAGATATCTAAATGCATTCCAACACCAGCAACAATTCACAAACTCGTTGCTCACCCAAACTACACCATAATACCCATCCAAAACAACCGAAAACTCAATCGATTGCTTCCTAAACAAAGCCCAGCCAACATACATCACTTCCAACCCATAATAAACATCAAAACACATCTAACAAACAACCTAACCCAACCTTATACCTCCAGCAAGCAAGATTCCACCATTTCACCTCAAAAACTCATTTAAAACCAAAAAGAAACTCAAGGATCTCAATAATTTTGGGATCTATGTTATCAACACATCATTTTAACATATTAATAAACTTAAAACTCAATTAAAATCAACACAAAATAGAGCCTAACTCAACAAGTTCGAAAATCAATATTTCAACCATGTTTTTACAAGATTTTGACCTCCAATCAAAACCATAATGAAAACTCAACCAAAAATAGTATTTAGAAGCCAAATATCTTGAGAATTTCAATGAAGAACTTAGATTAGAGGTTGAGAACGGGATTTACCTCCAATCCTTGCTTCTCTCAATGAATTACAAGTTTTCCTTAGAAAAACCTTAAAGAATTAAGAAAGATCTCTTGAAAATTGTTTAGAAAATGTTGAGAGAATTTTTGGAAGAAAGAATTCAGAGAAAATATGAGAGAATTAGTGTTTGGCTGAAAATGAGAAAGAGTTGGTAGTTATGTAATTGAAAATCTCACTTTAACTAACTATATTAATTAATTAATATAAATCTAATTAAATCCATTTAATTAAAAGCCTTATAAAAGACATGTCATATTGAGAAAAGGTGAAATTGACTTAAAGCCCCCTAAAGATTCTAAGATTTTGACTTCCACATTAATAATCACATTTTCCCAGTTTTGAAACTTTACAATTTGGTCACTACTCAAAATGTCCCCTTTCTGAAATCCATTTTGTAAAATTGACTTGACCAACCTCTTAAACATATTTTTAGAGGATTTTGGCAATTTTTACCACAATTTTATCCTATCCCAATCCTTGATTTCCTTAAATCACCTTACGCGATTAGAACCGTTCTCGACCGGTCCGATCCGATGTCTAAAACATCTATGCCCAAAACCAGGGCGTTACATGGCATCATCAGGCTCTGCCTCTTCTTTTGCTACTTCCTTGGGTACAGCTACTGGCACTAATTTATTCCCACGACAAACAATTGGCTCTTTTCCATGCGTTAAAATCTTGACTTCTTTGCCACTTAGTAGAGTATCAGCTTTGCATTTTTCTCTCCCTTTTTTCCGAGCTTGCTCCATGTCACTTGGAATAGTCTCTAGAGGTCTGGCCTTAAGTGCGATGGTAATCTGTCCAATCTGAACTTCCAAGTTCCTCATGGATGCTTTCAAACTCTTGATGGTGGCTTCGTTATGCTCCATATAATCCATTAGGGTGTTCTCATCAGGAGATCTTTGCACTGGAAGTAGATTATTCTAGGCTCTCTGTGGCATTGCATTATGGTTGATTCCTGGCATGACATTGTTGTTCTACCGTTGGGCATTGTATTGGTCACCGCTTTGATTCACCCAAGCAAAGTTTGGATGCTGCTTCCAAACTGTTTTATAAGTATTTCAATGTTAGTTAAAATTTTGATAAAAATTACCAACAAAATTTACCGATTTAGGGTTGGCATGGCAATCATCCACATGATGATCCTCTCCACATATAGTGCAAAATGGTTCTAATGCCTTGACTTCTTGGGGTTCATTGCTCTTTTGCAAAGTTTTCACAATTCTAGCGATATTGGAAATTTGAGCGTTAATGGATGTTAGCGTATCAAACTCCGATTTTCCAACTATTTTGTCCCTGTCCCAAGTCTGGCAGTAGGATACTGAAAATCATTGATAGCAATCCTTTCAAGGATGCCATACGCCTTTGTGTATTTCTTATTTAGCAATGAACTGTTTGCTGAAGAATCTACAACGGTCTTGGCATAATCATTAACGATCCCAAGTATGTGACATCTTCTCAAAAGCATCTACAAGGATATCATACGCCTTTGTGCATTTCTTATCTAGCAATGAACTGTCCGATGTAAAAAATCTCTATTTGGGTCCAAGTAGGGAATCCATGCATGGGACATCTTATCAAAAGGTCTTTGAATCGCTCCCAAGTATTGTAGAAAGTCTCGTCATAAACTTCTCTAAAGGTAATGATTTCACATCGCATCTTGGCATTAATTCTAGGTGACTGGAATTTTAGCATAAACTTCTAGCATAATTCTGCCCACGTAGTGACTGAACCTGGTGGCAATGAATTTAGCCACAATATTGCCTTATATCTTAAGGAAAATGAAAAGAGCTTCACCCTTATTATCTTTTCACTCAAACCAAGCTGGTGAAATAGTTGGCAAACCTCTATGAATTACTTCAAATTTTGTATTGGGTCTCCATTGGGTGATCCATCAAATTGACCTACATCCATTAACAATTGAATCATTATCGGTTTAAGATTAAAGTAAACCGTATTTACCTCTGGCGTGATCAGTGCTGGCATCAAATCATCTATGGTGGGTGCTAGATGTTCTCTGATAGATTGTTCTTTAGGAATCTTAGTAGCAATAGTATGAGCTGGTGGTATAACTGCAAGTCTTGTCGGCATCTCCTGGTCATTGGCATTGTTTATGGCACTGTCTAACTCACCATTGTTGTCCAGCATCTCCTAGTTATTGGCGTTGATTATGGAACTGTCTAGCTCACCATTCCCTTCACAAGCCTTTTCTCGACGTTCTCTTCTTAACCTACGTAGGGTTGGGTCATCTTGTAAATCCTTCTTCACATTGATGCTCTTGTACATATACCAAACAAAATAAATTAAACAGAAAAAATAAAAACAAGTAAAAATCAAAACAAACAATTTTGTTGCAATCCCCGGCAACGTCGCCAAAAACTTGTTTACGTAATATTGCATGGAAAAAGATTAAGTATTCAATGTAAATAAGAAAGTATACATGGTCATCAAGTAATAATGTAGTAAGTTGAGTATCGTCTCCACATTGATTGCCTATAGGAATTAATTGCCAAGATTAATACTTGTGAACTAGAAAATATAAGTGTTGGCAAATGATTGAAGGAATGAGTGAAATAAAAGAATTAATGGTGCAAGAATGATAACGGCCTGGAAAAACAAAGGATCCAAGAATGATAACAAAGATTTGGCATAGAATGTCTGAATTTTATGCTAGCAATGTCGGCTAGTAATAATGTCCTGCAATTTCTTTGATTGCTGAGCAAATTCAAATTGGCAAAGCCTCTCGATGATAATTTCCCTAAATTGACCTTGTAAAAACCCTTATATCTCTATAGTGATTGTTTTTTTTCATAAACCAATTTGATTTAGTCTCAATGTATACTCCTAAGGGGTAGACTCACTCTCGAAGTAAGTTTAT
This sequence comes from Hibiscus tridactylites, assembly GCA_958450335.1. NCBI lineage: Eukaryota > Viridiplantae > Streptophyta > Magnoliopsida > Malvales > Malvaceae > Hibiscus > Hibiscus tridactylites. The sequence continues at coordinate 42,261,031 of OY288269.1, read as the reverse complement.
CTACTTGAACATCTTCTCTCGAAGCATCTCACCTTAGTATCCAACAACTTTTCATTGCCACCCAACTCTGTTAAGATATTGAGGAGAAATAGGCTAACAATGCCAGCTCTTGCTTGGCAAAGTATTTAAAAAACATTAATGCCAGCTCTTGCTTGGCAAGACAGTTAGAAAACAGTAAAGCATGGCAGATAAACGAACAATGCTAGGGCGTTTGAATTATTAACAACTAAACATAAAACACAACAAAGATAGGTTTGAAATCATTCTTAAACATAGGAAATAAATACAAAAGATCAACAAGAATTAAAGCTAAGAATGAGGTCTCTTGATTCAGCCATTCAATGGATTCTCGGTGTCTCATGGAATCTTCAAGCCTTTCATCTTGTTGTCTTCGATTTCTACTTCTCCATTGTTGCAGACCAGTTCTCAAGTTCAAGCCTTCAACTTTGTTTTCTTCTTCAATTCGTTGTTCTAGTGATGATCGATCTCCTTTTTGAATAGGCTTGCGTAGAAGCCCTATGATAAGCCTTTGCATTTGAAAATTTAATGCGCAATGGATAAGGCTTGCAGTGACCTTATTTTTTGTTTGGAGTGCAAGGTTGTTCAGGTGATATGCTGTTAAGGCTAGGGCTAACGTCATCGTGCCAACTCTGCCTTGGCATCTAAGCTTGGCATGTCTTTGCCAACATAACTTGGAACTACCTTATCCCCTATTTTTTCGAAGGTTGATCCAATTGCGATCTTTTAAAAGCCTGATCTTATCCTATTTTTTCGAGGTTCATCAGACTCTTGCCGTGGCATCAAGTTCACGTCTCTGCTAACAAGTTCTTAGCATTGTCTGGTCCTTCTATGGCAGTAGCACTTGGCAAACCTTACTGCGTTGCTTTCCTGCACCGAAACCTATGCCAAACATATGAGATAGCCAACAAAACAACCTTTCATACTGCATAAATAGAATTCCTAACTCCTTATGTAAATGCATGATTTCAACATCCTAATGCAACTAAATGTACCTAAAAACAAACAAAAACTTTGTAAGATTGACATAAAAAATAGTTCTTTTGGAGAGGTGACATTTTTTAGTTTTTTCCTTTTGTTTTAGTTTTTCATATTGCATATGCATGTTTTTCTTGTTTCCTTTTTTCACTAGGGACAATGGTCTTCTCTATTTATGAATGCATGCGACACAACACCTACTGCATCTACAGTAGAATTGATCCTTGGAACAAAACTTTGAGCTTCGATGCATTGCATTTCATTAAAATAGTTATGGAATGAATTACTTCTGCAACATGTCTTGGAATCCTTGTTATCATAGCTTGGTTGGAACCTTGGAAACGATGAGTTGTTTATGTTTTTGTTTTAGTTTTTCATGTTTAGATAACATTGTTTGAGGACAAGCAACAATTAAAGTTTGGGGGTATTTGACGAGTGTGTAAATAACCTATTTTGCATACCCTTTTTGCTTGTATTTTGCATGTGTTTCAGTTTATTTAGTAGTAGTTTGCATATAGTTTGCATGAAGTTAAGGAATTACATTGTTTGTGCTTAATTGTTATATTATTTGGTGCTTTTAATGGGAAAAGTAGTGTTTTTATGGTGCATGTGCAGGATGTACTGGAGTTGGAGGAATGCTGGAGCGGATGGAGAGAAGATCTCTCGTTGGATCTGACAAGGCAAGAAGAGTTGGTGATAAATCAAATTTTGACCCACGTGGACTCTCCTAAGATATGAAACTCATTAAAGATAGTGTGAAAGCAAGATCCTCTTATAGGAGGTTATGCGTGCTTTAGGGTTACGAAACCCTAGCATCCTCTCATATATAAAGAAGACTTGGACAATAATTAAAGGGAGTTCGATCACAGACGATCGTTCTTTAGTATTCAGCTATCAGAGAACCACCAAAGTCGAAGTTCTAGAGGAGTCTCCACACAACAGAAGCCAACGAGAGAGGCTGAAAGAGTGCGGGACCTGCAACAACAGTTAAAAAGCTTGGAAGAGATCGATGAGGACTCTTGACCCTTTTATATCCCTTGTTTGATAAACTACAATTTTTTAATTTCTATTATGGTTTTTTTAGACTCATACATGGGCACAATTCTTTTAGTTTGGTACATTTCTTTATAGGATTTTATATTTTGAAACATTGTTTTATTGATATAGTTCTTTTCTGTTGGGAGGTTCGAAAGATCAACTGAGATAGCCAAGAGGGTGTGAATTTGATTTTGAGTGATAGTGGTGGACGCAATTGAATTTAAAAGTTTAACACGAGGATTTATAGTGTTTGGACTTTTTAACCAAAGTCTACATCCACTAGCTTAGCTTTCGACTAAGGATTTTCCCAAATTCACTCTTGAATTTCTTTTCTTTTCCTCGGGTTCAAGGAGATAACCCTTACAACACAAGGCGTATACCCCAAAGTCTTGTTAAACACTCTCTTACAGGAGAAACAAATAGGCAAATTAGTGAAAACCACACAAGGCTGATTGTTTGCAATTCTAGGCTCACACCCAAAACCTAACACTTGAGCATGTATAACAATTAAGCTCACAAGTGTGTTCTACAAAGTAAATTGACAATTAAAATACAAAAACACTTTCTCTAAACATGAATTTTGGTAGTGTTATTTCTTGATGTTCCATAACTGCTTGAAGACCCCTTTTATGTCCTCTAATGAGTTCATGACCATTACTAGCCGTTGGGAAGTCATAAATTCGAGCTTTAAATGTTCACCTGCACAGAGGTTTCGAAACCATTAGGGGTTTTCAAATGAAAAACTAGGCATTATAGGGGCATGGTATAGAAACCAGGCTTGATGGTTTCGAAACCTGTTTCCCAGGTTTGGTTTTCAGGACTTAGTACCTCAATGGTTTCGAAACCACTTATAGGGGGTTTTGAAACCTGCATTTAAAACTTGTAAAACCTGCTAAAAATTGAGTTTAAAAGATATATTTGATATATGAACAAATTCTAAACATTTTAAACATTTATTTCAAATTTTGTGGACTTTGAAATATTTTTGCAACATTTGAATTTAGTCAAACACATTTTTTACTTTGTTATATCAAAATAAGCATCTCAACAATCTTCATCTTTTTTATATAACGAAACTACTTGAAAAGTTATATTTGAAAATCTCCCCTTTAGAAAAATATTTTATAAAATATTTAAAGCTCCCATTTTTCTTTTTGAAAGTTAATTTTTCAAACATATTTCTCTCCCTTTTTGTTATATCAAAATTAATGCAAATCAAAGTTTGAAATCACTTTAAAGTTTAAGATAACAATGGATAGTTAGACCATTTTTTTGACAAAATGAAAGAGTTTTGACAAAATGTCGCCTTACTTTAGCATCAAGTAAATTTTTAGTCCAACAATTCAAGGGAAATAAAATTGAATTTCAAATAAATGAAATAAATACAAGAAATTCAATTAAACATGCAATTTATGAAATATAAACCAATAGGCATACAAGGCATGGCGAAAAGGAGACACAACTAACTCTTTTTGTCTATGCGTTCCGGTACAGTATAGGTCGTATCGGTACTTGGTTGAATGTCGTATCGGTACGGTATGGGCGGTACCGTTATCGAAGGCACAAAATTGGTGAAAATGCAGCAAAACAAATACAAAAAGCCTCACAACTTAGACTTAAGTTCATACAAAGGCTTGAGGAGATCCTAGATAAAAAATTTGATCATTTTTGCCAATAATTATCAACATGCTTCTCAAAATATAACATTTAAAACATAGAAAGCATGAATTTCACCAAATTCAACCAAACATTGCAAGTTTAAGGCCAAAAACATGTAACTCATGCAATTTGAGACTCCACCTAACTATATGCAATTATGCACAACATGGTGTCATACAAACATGCTTAGATAATTGAAAAATAGACATGGAAAACATATGATCAGCAATTTCATGAAAAATTATAATTTACAACTTGATCCAAGGTACGATGTTAAGCCTTCCTTCTTCAAGTGTCCTTCCTCCTTTGTATGTCATTAGCTTCCAAAATTTCAACTTTAATCATCAATGGCTCAAACACACCTACAAGTAGACGATCAAGTAATTTTTTGTATCCAAATTGCTTTGGATCCAATGATGTTATTCCCAAAAAATTTAGTCCCTTTAGGAATCCATTTTGGTAAGCATTGAATAGAGAGTTAGAAATGTTGGTAAGCCCGGTAAGCATTGCATTGGACATCAATATTATTATTGATAACAAGTATTGCTTATGTTATTACTATCGCCTTTGGCAAGATTATTATTATTGATCATTGAACAAGAATTGATTCATCATAAAGTAAGCATGAGAACTATGAATATGAATTATGAGATTGTGGATATGATTTTAAAATTAACAAGTATATGAATCATTGAATATAGCTATTGATAAAAAAAACCTTGGATGTGAATGGATGATGGATACAATTGGCATGTCAAAGAATTCATGAGCTTGGAGTACGGGTGGACTACGGTCCTAGGGATACTGTCTACATTGATTGGTGAGCCGGAGGGATGTGTATTGATATTGGTCATTTGGTGAGGCAGAGGATATAGACCATACATGATTTGGCGAGGCGTAGGAATTCCCGTATCCACTACCATGATTCAATCCAAGGGATAAACAAGAAATCTTATATGTTTAGTATTGAATATTAAGGCATGAAATTTGTGTTCAATAAGCATGGGGCCATGTATATGCATCACTTGTTAAGTTTTTCCATTATATTTTACTACCTCACTAGGCAATGTATGCCTAACATGTTTCATATCATGCATTTTCAGGTTGAGAAGTCGTTTGTGTGAAGATCGGATTGGCCGGGAAAGATAAGTCACTACATGCCTTGTAATGCCCTGGTTTTGGCCTAGGTGTTTTAGACATCGGATCGGGCCGGTCAGAAATAGTTCGAATCATATTAGGTGGTTCATGGAAACCAGGGCTTGAGATAGGATAAAAATATGACAAAAATTGCTAAAATCCTCTAAAATCATGTTTAAGAGGGTGGTCAAATCAATTTTACAAAATGAGTTTTGTAAGTGGTACATTTTTTGCAGTGACCAAAATGTAAAGTTTTAAAACTTTGGAAAAATGCAAATTTCAAAAGAGGAGTAAAAAATCTTAGAATCTTTAAGGAGCTTTTGTGCAATTACACATTTCCTTATTTTGACATGTGTTTTAAATGAATTTTAAGTAATTGTTTAAAAAAAGGGATTTTATTTATTTATTAAATAAAATAATAAATTTGGAAGTTTCATTTACGTAACTAAATCACTCTTTATTTTCAGCAAAACACCTTTCTAAAGTCTTTTCTCCAGATTTATTTTCTCCCAAACACTCTCACTTTGATCTCGTAACCATTTTAAATATTTCTCTTCATTTTCTTCAAGAATTGTGAAGCAAAACTTGTCAAATATTAAGGAAAGCAAGGATTTGAGGTAAATTTCGTCCTCAACATCTAATCAATGTTCTTTATTGAATGAGTTTTTATTATAGTTTTGATTTAAGATCAAAATCTTGCAAAACTAAGGTTTAATTCTTGATTTTCGGAGTGTTGTTGGTAAGCTTTGTTTTAGATGGATTATAATTGAGTTTTGAGGTGATTATGATGATGTAAAAGAATTTTAATGATTTAGATCTCAAAATCCTTGAGATCCTTGAGTTTTATGATAGTTTTAGTTGTGTTTTTGAAGTGATTTAATGGATAAAAGATTGCTGGAGATATAAGGAAGGGTTTAGGTTGTTTTTGGATGTGATTTGATGAATATTAATGATTGAAAGTGTTGATTGTTGGCTGGGCATGGTTTAGGAAGCAATCGAATGAGTTTTCGGTTGTTTCGAATGGGTAAATTGATGTTGTTTTGCTGGGCAACGAGTTTGTGTTTAGTTGCTGGGGTTAGAATGCATTTTAATGCATTGTATCTATGTTTTTTATGATCTAAAAGTAGGGGATATTGATCCGGAAGCTAGCAAAGCAATTTCGGAAGCTTCGGACGAGTGATCTTCGTATCGACATGTGAAGTTTTGCGTATCAGTGAGTGGATGTGTTTAAAGATTTGTTAAGCTTGGATACGAGGTGTCGGGTGGTTAGTATAAGCTTGAAATGCTTTGCTAATCTCAAAAGTAAGTATGGTTACTTGAACTCTCGATTTTCGTTTTGAAATGGACACCATGGTTTATCATGTTCATGTTTGGATAATGGTTGTTACTCACTGTTATGCATGGATTTAAGCATGGTTTTGCTTGTGTTTATCCCATGAAATGGTTGGGCTTGTTACAATATTGTATGATCTTATATGAGATGGTTTTTTCTATTTAAAAACATGTTTAATTTTGGGATATGAGATGATTTTTAATGATGCATTGTAAGCAGTGAGTTAACATGGTTTTATGGGTATATTGGCAAGTGAATGGTCACTTTTTAATATACGGATACGTTGCTCAACCAATAGGATGTGAGTGCACTATAATCTATAAATCATACATGTGTCTAGCTACGTGATGTAATATGGGTGAGCCTATTGCGGGTGGTATAGGTGAGTCTATCACTATGGATTAGGGGTGAGCCTAATTCCATTCGTAGTCATTGAGATGAAGGTGAGGCCATCATTGAGTATAGGGGTTAGTCTATACAAGTCCGTGCATCTGATATTGTTTGTAAAAGTGATAGAGGTGAGTCTATCACAACGGATAGGGGTGAGCTTATTCCGGGATGTTGTAAGCCAATATATGTGTTTATTGTTGCCCATGTATCATGATTAAAATGAATGCATAATAGATTATTATGCATGAGATGATTGATGATGAGATGTTGCATAGGACCAATATATGCATCTGAGTTAAGCAAGTGAGGCTTAATGTGGATTTGCATTGTGAACAATGCATGTGACTAATGATACATGTGGAACATGGTTAAATAATGGTTTGCTTTGGTTTTGAAATGTAACCCCCTTAGCCCGGCCTAGGCGTTAGACCCGAACTACGAAGATCACACGGGGAAAACCAAAGTCAATCCGAAAGTCAACCTTGATTAACGACCCTTTTTGTTTTATCTTTTCTAGATACGCATTAAGCCTATGTGAATGCTCAAGAACCTTAGAAGAGAAAAGCACAGCGACCGGAAAACGTTTAAGGACTCAATTGCAAGAAATACACATTTAGGGACCAAAATGTAAATTTCGGAAAACATAAGGACTTTGTAGATTTTAGTCTTACCGAACCTTAATTAATCATATTACAAGCCTCTCTGCCAAATTTCATCTTAAAAAGACATCTCAAGCTCAAGCAATTGCAATTACAACTTTTAGGACTAAAATGTAAAGCATGCAGAAACTGTGTCCAACGGTCACTCGTTTCGAAACACCGACAATCGTATCGAAACACCCGCGTCGAACACCCGTATCGAAACGGTGTTGACTGTTTCGATACGCAGGTATGTTCCGAAACCAGTTCCGAAACAGACATTTCCAGTAGCCAAAGTGTTTCGAAACACTTCTAGCCGTTCCGAAACGCCCAGGCCATTTAGGCACCCGTTTCGAAACAGCTAAGGGTGTTTCGATACACCCTGCCCAGAAACAGTTGAAAATTCTGGTTTTTCACTTCAAAACACCATCAAACATACTTAAAATCATTCCACAACATATCAGCAACATGCTAAGCATTAAAGCCATCATTTTGCATCAGAAGCTAGATACGTTACAAGCATTAAGCACACCTACTCATTTATCACATTCAACACAAGATCTTACTTTAACCAAGAACATAGCTATATAAAAATATGGAGAAGAAGATCCAAATATCGCAAAACGATGATCAACAAGTATCAAACCAAAAACCAAACTTGCTCAAGATAAACAATCTCATTACACAACAACGTAAAAGACTCTTCCCCCCCCCCCCCCCCATTGCCTTTATTATCTATAGCTATAAACCAAACCATACTTCTCAAGTGGAGCTCTTCTTGAATCTCTTGCTTCTTGTTGTCCCAAATTCATTTATCTGCATTGATTGACAAAAAGGAGCGTAAGCACATAATGCTTAGTGAGGAATGCTCAAAACCAAAACACCATCAATGTAGCAAACTTTAAAACCCTTTCAAAAACAAACACACCTTTATAAACCAAGTATTGTTTGAAAACTTCATATAAAACATCAACACCTTATAATTAAGCATTACTTAACATAAGATCAACATTAAACTCAAATGCATTAAGGAACTCAACCCCAAACAACATTCTTGCAATAACTTCCACTTAAACCATTTCATGCAATAGTGCTTCGTGCAAAGTTTAAACCAATTTCCTTGGAAACCATTTCCATTCCACACTCTTCCTTTCTCATACATGAAAACCATTTCAAAGCAAACACCATTTGAAATCTCATATATCAAATATTTATCTTAAGCATTCTACCGATACAAAGCCCATGGAAAGGCCACACACGTTTGTTACTCAAAGCATTTCATAAACTCAATACTCTTTTGCATAAGCAAATCTCCATTTGAAAACCACATGTACCATCTAGCTATCTCATGCATACAACCTATGCAAAACTCATGGCAAAGCCACCCATGCTTGTTTACACAAAAGCATTTCATAATTTCATTATCTCATATGCAAACCTCATAGCATAAAACATTTCAAGCATTGGTACATGTGACACACATTCTCATATATTGGCATTTACATACTCTATTGTACACGGATATGCGGACAATTAACTAGACACTTCCGGTGGCATCAACCATCACCGTACTCACCCGTCTAGAACATAATCTTCCGGTGGCTTCCACCACGCCGTACTCTCATGGCGATTCTACTTTCGCCAAAAGCTTGAGTATTTCATCAAGTCCTACCCCGATGGTATGCCCCTTATCGGTCTCATGGCAATAACTCTTGTTGCCAAAAAGCTTGGATGTTTCACCAAGTCCTACTCTGATGGAATGTCCATCATCGGTCTCATGGAAATAACTCTTGTTGCCAAAAAGCATGGATATTTCACCAAGTCCTACTCCAATGGAATGCCCATCATTGGTCTCTCTCTTTGGGATGAATCCCAAGAGCACGTACGAATTTTAGTTTATAGTACACTCTACATCCTATTGATCGATCAATATATCCGGTAATCTTTGCATCATCTATGCCAATATATCATGTTAAAATCATCAACACACTCACTGTTTTTAAAGCATGCAACACCTTCAAGGTCAAAATGCCGAACATTGCCTTAAAATGCAAACTAACAACACATACTCTCAAGGAATATTAATTTCATGCATCCTTCTTCAAACCAAGTTTGACAACTAACTCACATGCTTTAAAACCATGATCCAACAACGAATTAAACCACATTATCAAATCAATCACATCAAAACCCATTTTGATAGTTTTCAAAACAATAATAGCACAATTGAGAGAGAATTCCACTTTACTTACTTTCGAACTTATACCGGCGTTTCAAGCCTAAATTTAAGTTCCCAAACCTCTTTTCAAAATCATTCCAAAGCTGGAAAACATGATCTCACTCACCGAGACACAACACTATGCTATCCGACAAGCCTCCCAAGCGTCCAAAACCTCCAACGCTACCTCAATCGCTTCCGGATCACTCTCCCCTATTTTTAACACATAAGAACAGAGGATTAATGCACTTCCATGCATTAAAATCACCAGCCATACAACCCAACTCGCTGCTCTACTCAAGAACCTCATTTCGGCTACCAAAAACAACCGAAATCACCTCGAAACTCTCCCAAAACAAAGCCCAGCCAAGATCTATCAATTCTAACCTTTTATAAACATCAATTAACATCAAAAAGCAACATAAACATGACCTTATACCTCCAGCAACAGCAGATCACCAAAACCACCCCAAAAACCACTATTCTAGCAAGCAAAACTTAGGAAAACAAACCTATTCGGGATTTGATTGATAAAACCTCATTTGTAACATCAATTAACATCCAAAATACATTAGAAAACTACCTCAAAACAGAGCCTAACCAAGATCCACGAAAATCACCAAGATATCTTCCAAAATCTTGAGTTTTAAGCCAATTTCTTGTTTCCAACATTAAAACCATTCATAAAACTGAGTATTTAGAGGAGAAGAACAAGCTTACCTCTAAAACATGATTTCTCTTGATTTGGGCAAGTTTCCATGACAATTCACTGTAGAAAACAAATAGATTTGATGAAAGATTGATTAGGAATCAATGAGTGATGGAATTCCCATCAAATGAAGTGGAAATCAAAGTAAGATTTGCTAGAGAAAAAAAGTGTTTGGTTGATAGGATTTTGAGAGAAAATGAAATGAGAGAAAATTAGAGAAAAGTGATTATAAAAGTCAAAGGTAGTTTATCTCCTTTATTTTATTTAATTAAATCACCCAAATTAAGGAAAAATCTGATGAAAACATTTTTGGTAAATTAGCTCCTTAAAGATTCAAAGTTTCAATCCTTTACAAAACAGTCACTATTTAACTTTGCAAAAACTGCGATTTGGTCACTACACCGAAATGTAGTATTTCCAACCCTTATTTTGTAAAATTGATTTCACCATTCTCTTTTATATATTAAATGATGATTTTTAGATATTTTTCTATATTTTTAAAGTATCCCGAACTAGGTGTTCCCTAAAACTCCCTTTTAAATCCGAACCGTTTTTCAGACCGATCCAGTTCAGACTCGAAACATCTAGGCCCAAATTTGGGGTGTTACATGAAAGCTTGAATTGAGATTGACCATGATATGGTTTCAACTTGGTTTTTAAAAACTGCATTGTTGATGTGGTTTGAGCTTTCCCTCACTAAGAAAGAGTGCTTACGCTCCTTTTTCCAACAATGCAGATAACTAAGCTTGAGGGCTGAAGAGTAGCAAGTGAAAGCACCTAATTTGTCACTGAAACTCAAGTATGAACTTTGGTGATTTTAAATAAGTAGATTTTGGCAATGGGGAAAGAACCTCGATTTGGGAGATTTGTTTTAGATCTTCCTAGTTGAGATAAGTTAAATTGTCTATTTGGGTTTCTATAAGGGCCATTATATGTTGCTCGAGGAAGAATGATGCTTTTTCATATGTTTTATGGTATTTCTCATGAGATGCATGCTATGGCTTACTAGAATTACATGTGTTGGATGGGTAAAACCCTTGTAGCTGTATTTAGGCATGATTGACATGTAGTATATGCATAGGGATGATTATCTATTGATGCTTGAGCATGCTTGGCTGATTAAAATGCATTTTGGAGTTGAATGTGAAGCCTATCTTATATACATAACGATACTCGGGTTCGAGAATCGACAATCAAAGGTTTTTTGCAAGCTAAAAATTATAGGGGTATCGATACGATTTGTCAGCGTATCGATACACTTGGGCTATCTTTGAAGGGCGTACCGATACGCGGGGAAGGGTAACGATACCTTTTTCCCAATTAAGCTTTTGTTGTCCCACGTATCGATACGGGCCTCAGGGGTACCAATACTCGACCGTTGTTTTCAGTTAAAAGTACCTTTTAAAGTCTAAAAAGTCACATTTTGGTCCTTGAATGTTGTATGTGACATATGATGAGTTTGGATGGTCCGTTTGTGATGAAATTTGACATTGATACATGTTTCGTGACTAATTAGTGGACGGTTATCTTAAAATTGGATTGGTCACAGTAATTTGTTAGAATTACAATTTAGTCTTTAAATGTGTAACTTGAGCAATTGAACCCCTAAACAAACTCCGATCGTTGTGCCATTTTCTTCTAAGTTATTTGTTGAACACATAGGACTTAAAGTGCATCTAGAAAAAAAAGGGTCGTTGTTCGAATTCGACTTTAGCGAGTTACCTTCGGTTTTCCACGTGTAATCTTCATAGTTCGAGTTGGGCATCTAGGTCGGGCTAAGGGGGTTACATGCCTTAAGTAATGCGTTTTGATCCTATGAACTCCTAGAAAGTTGGAAAAGTAGTTGAACTAGTCATTTGAGCCCATTTTGTTATGTATATGTTATGCTTGTATCATATTAAGGCCTATAGCTCAAAATGGTCTTTTGTTGAAGTTAAAAGTAGCTAAAATTTCATGATATGAGCCTAAAGGTTAAAATAGGGTAATCATATTCGCATGGACATGAAATTTGGCATGCTAGTAGTTTGAGTCATTGAAAAGTTGCATGTGAAGTTTCGTTGTATTTGGACATCGTTTGGTGAGTCGATTCGACCTTAAACAAGCAAAAATCTATTATTACAGGTCACCCGTATCGAAACGGGAAGGCATGTATCGATACGATAAAGCATATTTAGACCATGTATTAGAGAGTTCGGTATGGATTTAAGGATCGTATCGAAACATTTAGCCTATGAGATCTCATGTTTCGATATTGGTTGATAGTCGTATCGAAAGGTTTTGCCTTTGTGAACCCCCGTACTGATAGGAGTCTATCATGTATTGAAACGGGTCAAACCATAGTCATGTCAAAGTTGGTGAAGTCAACCCGTATCGATATTGGTCTCACCTATATCGATACGGTCTGAAAATCAAGTCAACCTGGGTTGACCATCATGCAACCGTATCGGAACGACCTAAGGGTGTTTCGTTATGGTGTTAGTTAAGTTAGTTAAGAGGTATCTAATTGATGTATGCAATGTTCATAGTTTGGTCACTAAAAATTGAACGGTCTAATTGACTTTGTAAGAGAACTCTAAATTGTACAAAATTTTACAAGCATGTTTATATTGTATCCAATTTCCTTGTAGTATACTTGTTGTCTGGAAAGACCCTAAAATTTATCATGTTTTATAATTTAGTCTCTGATACTTTCAATTGTTTTAAAATAGTCCTAAATAATGATTCTTGTTCCTATAGAATAAACTGAACTGAGTTGGTTATCCGGTACAGTTTAAAAGTTGGTTAATAATTATTGATTGATAAGAAATGAAAGGTTATTGCATGATTCTTTGATTTGTTCATCGGTAGCATTCTCCGACCCGGTCTCCGACCAGGCCGGGTAGAGGGTGTTACATTTGTGGTATCAAAGCTAGAGTTTAGTCGATTCTAAGACTAAACCGAAGCTTGTTGCATTGTTATGGTATTACTTAGCCACCTATGAGTTATATATCTTGTGTATATGGTGACTTGTCAACTACTCCGATCTTTCTTATAGATATGGTTGGGACTAATGAAGCTCTTGTTAATGAACCTGACACCAGCTCCTATCCCCTGGCGAGGAGATAGGTGGATGAGGAGGAGGAGGAAATCCTCCAAGTCCACCGCACCCGCAAGTACCCCCAGTCCAGAATGTTGAACCTGTTGCACCTACCGCTCAGGCTGAATGTTATCAGAACGTGGCTAATATGTTCAAACAGTTTATGGCTGCGATGCAAGCAGCACCACCCGTTCAGCCCACCCCTCCTTTCGTCCAGTATGCATGTGCCCATGTGGACAAGTTGGCTTCGCTCTGAGCCTATTCCTTTACTGGACGAGACGATGATAATCCTGAAGTTGCCGAATATTGGCTGGACAACACACTGCATATCCTGAACAAGTAGTTGTAGTGTTCAGATGAACACAAGTTGGAGTGTGCTATTGTGTTATTGACCGATGAAGCTCTCATATGGTGGGAAACCAGTATTCTCAGAGTTCCTGAAGAATGGGTCACTTGAGAGTACTTTCTTTGAGAATTTCGGAATAAGTATATCAGTGAATATTACCTTGTGGAAAGGCGGAACACCTTTCTCCATCTGAAGCAGGGTGGGCGACCTATCGAGCAATATATTCTTGATTTCTTCAAATATTGCCGATACGGAGCTGAATTTATAAAGAAAGAGGAAGACAAGTGCAGGATGTTCATAGCTGGCCTTAGCGATGAGCTACGACCCATGTTTACAACCCTTGGCATCACCAACTTTCAAGATTTGGTGAACCGAGTTAAGGCTACGAAGGCCTTTTAACTATTCTGTTCATTGTTCTTCATGCGTAGTTATTGTAAGAGCTACCGAGAGAGGCCTTTTAACTATTGATTTGTGGCTTAAGATCGAGAGATTTAGGTTAAACAAACGTGAATAGTGGGGCCAAGTTGTTAACTTAGTCTTAGTCCGGCTTAGACCTAAGTTTAGTCTTTCAACGACTAATAAGGAGAACTTGAATAGATAATAGAGTTGTTAGGGTTCACGCAGACATGTATTACCTTAGGTTCAATGTTATCAACTTCTATGCATCAAGAGAGTCAGACGTTCATTAGAAAATCTTGTCGAGTAGATAAAGATTTTAATTGATATACGCAGACATGTATTGTCAGTTGCTATAACATTGAAATAAGTAATCAAGCATAATTCCTAGGAAATAAACCCAGTTTCCATAATTACTTGTTATTTGCAACATCATCTTTTTGTCTTGATCATAGCTACTTTATTTCCATTTTAGTTTTGATAAATCCCCATCAAACCAATACTTGCTCAACCATTCTTAAGTATGATTGCTTCGTATTTATTGATCTAATCATCGTGTGTACTACCCCTAAATCCTAGCTAAATTTTATTAATAAATTGAATAATTTCGAAAACCCTTCTTGAAACCTTAGTAAGGTAATTGAGAACCATTGGATTAAGTTTGATAGTAAAATTTTGATCTCAAGGACTATTGTGTCAAGATGTCAAAATGAAGGTTACAAGTTCAATGACCATTTTGATTAGTTGTAAGAAAAGAATGATTTCATGGCTAATTATTCCACTTTTATGAATGGATTCCATGTGGCATGCATTAGTGTGAACAAGGTGATTACTCACCATCTTTTTGGAGTAAATAAAAAAGAAAAAAGGAGGAAAGAGGACGACATGATCATCTTTCTTAGGAAGAGGAAGCCATGGATGAATACATGAGAGTTAGAGAAAGAAAGCTTTAGCAAACTATGCTAGAGTGAGAGGAAAATTAAGAAAAAAAAATAGATTTAAGATCCTTGGAGATTTCTCTACATGGTGGTGGTCTTGGATTTTTAATCCAACTAAGGTGAAGTGAACCCCCAAATTCAAATTTAGTTTAATGTCTTATAAATATTTCTTAGTTAATTGGTGCTTAATTATATCTTTGGTAAGGTCACATCCTTAACTATCCATTGGTACCCATTTATTAAATTTTTAGCTTAATTATTAATCGATAAAATTTCTATGGTTTAAGTTTAAATATGTTCGAAACAATAGCTAATTGAGTTGCAGTATTTCATTTTGTTGTCAACTAATTTTTACTTTGATTGGTAGTTAAAGTGTAGCATCAACAACAACTAAATCCTTGGCCATGTATCATGTGTGTATTACTTGATATTAGGGTACATTAGTATAATTTTTAAGCTCAAAATAGTGTGCGTTGGAGCTTCCCTGTTGAGACTGTTATGCCCGGTTAGAGTCTAATTAGAGAGCTGTTAAAGATGGTTGTAAGAACATGTTTAAACTCTAAATTTATAAGATTTGAAACATGCTAGAATCCTGAAATTATGTTTGCTTGGATTAAGGTTGATTTGTTATTGATTAGGCTTGCGTTGGAACACTTAACCTAGTCAAAAGAAAAGAGGAGGGGGATGAATACAATCTGCCCAGGAGACTCTGTCCTGGCAGTGAGTTTAGAAAATCATAGAAAATTTAATATTTTGAGATAAAAGACGAATTTTATATGTACAGAACCATGTGCGAGTCTAATTTAATCTCCAAAAAACAGTGATTGATTTCGAGCTCGAAATCAAAAGTTGTGAATTTTTAGGTGAAGGTACTGCAGAAAATTGCTTCCAGTTTTCTGCTCTGGACAATTTCTGTTTCGGGTGTTCAATGAATTTTCATAATTTTTTATAGATTTTATTATTTTATGTGGCTTATACCGTTAGAACCGTAGTCGAATCTAGTTTTTGATGGTATAAAGTAAGATACATGTCAGTGTATAATTTGCCCTATCGAGACAATTCTCTGAAGGCAACGCAAATTGTCAAGTATTGGAAATGAAAAATAAAGTTAGTTTTGATAAAATGTCTTTAGATGTATTGTTATTGAATGTTGAATCAAAATGTATTAAAATCTAAGAAAAACGAATGCGTTTGATAATCATTATAGTTAATAGTATTTATGTTGTTCTTAAAGGCACGTGTTTCGATAAATGGTTCATTATGTGGCAATGTTATGATAATTCGTTGGAGAGACATGCTAAAGCTGATGTATGATAACAATAAATTAAGATTTAAAGTGTGTATGAATTATATGAATTTGTCTTTATGATGGGTGCTTAATGATAGATAAGATGTTAGAAATTCATGATTTAGGATAAATATGTTATGAACCGATTGTTATGATAAATGCAGTTCAAAAATATGATAAAAAACAGTTTGGAGTCACTATTAAAACATATGAAAAATTGAGATGTAATAGTATTGAACAAAATGCAGTGTAGTATGTTTATAAATGCACTTTTGTGTGATTGGAAGACAATGATGGTTTGTAATAAATGAAGTTTGTGTGCAATTAAATGCAAAATTCACGTTTAAGAATGTAGAAAGGTGTGTGTATGAATGCGGTTTATTTTGTGTAGATGCTGGAAACTGTAAAATGCAATGTAGCATTGTTATGCATGTGAAAATTTATTTTATGCAATTTGAAATGTTGTCATGGAATGTATAACTTAACCTGTTAAATTAATTAGTTTTGCTGACAATTTTGAATTCTAAAAATTTATATGATGAACATTTTATGAACTTTTGCTTTGGAGCTATGAACTATAAGTGATTATGTGACCATGATCAATGTTTTAAAGCTTAAAACATAAAGTGTTAAAGATAATAGAACAATGAAGACTTTTGAGGGAATGAATTCTTAGAAACTTTGCTTTGATATGCTTAAAAGTCATGCTTTAATTAGAGTTTATAAGCTTGCTTTGAATACTTGAAATGTTATGAGATCAATTGAGGAAATTTAATGTTGTGTGTGTTCTTTGAAAATTCAGTGGTACAAGTTTGAATAGGAGTAATAATAATAAATTATTTTGTTTTGAGGTAAATACTTTATATGGAAGATATGATGGGGAGAATTGAATTGGGAATCAAATGAGAATGAGATGTGATTGTGGTTCGAGTTTCCCATATCTTTGGGATATTAGGTGAGTGTAGTTGCATTTGTCTCGAATGACACGGAGTCATTCCGATTATTGTCTCTTTGAATTTGAAGTACATGATACCTATGTATGGTTGTATTTGATCATTTCGTTATTCATATGGCTCATTTAGAGCACATTGGGTGGGTTCATTCATGGCATGAAATGTTTAATAAGTACATTTTTTTATAATTGCATTACTTATGCATCTTTTTTCGGCTATTCCATGCTTGTAATGATATGGTATACTATATTAAACATTGTTTGAAATCTTTGAAGCTAGTTTAAAACCTTAATCCCTAATGTTATAAGACTTTAGGAAATGAACTATGTGTAACACCCTAAACCAGGCCTAGGACTATTGCTACTATTTAGAATCTCTAAACAGTTAAACAAGCCACAATTGAATTGTAACGCCCCGGTTTTGGGCCTAGGTGTTTTGTGAGCCGGGTTGGACCGGTGGAACCGGTATCGGTTGTTCGAACCGTTAAAAGGTGGTTCAGGGAGATCAAGGTTCGGGATGGGATAAAAATATGATAAAAAATTCTAAAATCCACTAAAATTATATTTATGAGAATGGTTAAATCAATTTTACAAAACGAGTTTTCGAAGTATACATTTTGGGCAGTGACCAAAATGTAATGATTTAAAAGTTTTGAAAATTATGTTTTTCAAGAAGAGTCAAAATCTTAGAATCTTTAGGGAGCTACTTGACAATTAAGCCTTTTCCCTAATTTGGCATATGTTTTAAATGGTTTATTAAATAATTAAAACAACTTTAATTAATTAAATTGGAAAGTTCGTTAATCGGTTAAAAGATTTTTTCACGATCATTTTCATTTCTCTTCTTCACTTCAGCAAAACACTCTCAATTTTCTCTCAAATTTCCAGATTTTTTCACTCTCAAATTCTCTTTTGATTTCCAACTTTTCCTTGGTGATTTCTCTCACTTCCTTTATGTTCTTTCAAGCTATTCTTGCCAAATTAGAGGAGAAGCAAGGATTGGAGGGGATAGTAATCCGTAATCAAACAAAGTGAGTTTGGAGGCTTCGGACGATTGATCGATGCGTCGGTGAGTGGAACTTGGTTTTCCAGCGTGGAAACGTTTTAGAAAAAGGTTTTGGGAACTTAGTAAGAGCTTGAAACGCTTTACTAAGTTCGGAAGTAAGTAAAGGGAATTTCTCTCTCTGATTGTGCTAGATTGAGCCTTTGGTTGCACTTGATTTTAATTGCATTTACCTACTGTTTTAAAGCATGTTTTGAGTATATAAAATGTGTATGATGATGCCATGTGGTTTAAGGATGCACTAGGTAAGTGATCCTTGTATGCATGTGTTGATGCATGAGTTGTGAAGCATGATTTAATGCTTGAGTTATGGCTTATAATGAATGCTTTTTAAAAACAGTGTGGCATGCGTGAATTATGATTTATATTGGCAAGTGATGTTGAATAAAGTGTTTTATAAATGAAATCATATGTAGTTAGCCGGCTATAGGATTGAGAGCACTATAAACAAGTCGCCTTGGATGTTGAGGGGTTGTGATTTTACCAAAAACTCCATCCAAGTACCCTGACGATTGAGGATTGTTTATGCTTGCAATAGTTGAGGGTAGCCCCCTGGGTGCGAACCTTGTGTGTGTCCCGTCTCTCGTTAGTGGGTTATACATCTACCGATGAGCGGTGTTGAGGGGTTGTTATTGTACCGAATACTCCACCACGTGTGTCACAACGATGGAGAGTTTGCTCTCTTGTGTAAGCCTTGAGATGCCAGTAGAGTGTGTTGAGGGTGTGGGACAACCCTTGGTAAACTGTGTATCCGATATGTTTTTATGATCGTTGTTTATCACTTGTGAGCCAATATAATGAAAAAAAAAATATTCTAGAAAATATGGTTGATGCATGATGTGAAAAATGCATGTTTTGGTTTAAGCTTAGTATAATGGTGTTTATGCTCAGAAGGCTTTTTATTTGTTTAGAAATGGTTTAGTTGCTGAAATTTATGGATCACGGTGCATGTTGATTAATGCAAAGATTTTGATGATAAAGTGCATGGTTTGTTAAAGAAGGCATGATGGTTTTGGAAAGAGTGCAAAATGGTTTTGTGCATTGATGATGTTTTTGGTTTTGAGCAATCCGCACTAAACTTGTGTGATTATGCTCTCTTTTGTCATCAATGCAGATAATTAGTCATTTAGAGGCAGTATCTACAAGAGATCCTTCCAAGAAACTCTTAAAAATTATGTTGAGTTATCGAACTAGAGTAATAAAGGCAATGAGGGGTGTCCGATGCTATGAATGATGTTGGTTTAGTATTTTTCTAATTTGGTGCAAGTTTATTAAACATATTTTGTTGTGTAAATGGCCTTTATGTTTAGAATTATGCATGGAATTGCATTTTGGACTTTTGGTACTTATTTCTCTTAGAGAGCATGCCTTTAGTTTCTTTGTTATTGATATCGATGATATGATGATGGCTATGCTTCAGATAACTTGTTGTTGATGTATATTTGAGTTGCCAGCATGTTTGGGCGTATGTCGGGATGGTTTTGGATTGTTTAAATAGAGTTAGAACAACATTTAAAAACATTGCAGGCCCAGGTGTTTCAAATCACCCTTGTATGTTTCGAAACGATGGCTTGAAATGGCCTTGGTGTTTCGAAACGGCAAGGTCTGTTTCAAAACATTTTGCCTCTGTGAAACCTCGTTCCAAAACGAACCATAAAGGGTTTCGAAACGAACCCGCGTATCAAAAAAGTCAGTTGTGTTTCGAAACGACCATTCTGATACGATGCTTACTATTTCGAAATGTTCGACCGTTAAAGTAGTTTTTGAATTATTCTGAGTTCTGTTTTCTTTATTTTGGTCCTTGTTGATCATGTTTGCAATTGAAGGAATTCTAGTGGTTGTTTTGAGCTAAAATTTCACAGTGACGTTTGTAATGAACTTAATTAAAGGATGGTAATCCGAATTTGGTAATAACCCTTATAATTTGTTGAATTTACAAAATGGTCCCTAAACCCGAAATTGTTATAATCAGTGATCGTTTGTGAGGTCATCTTATCCGCTGCTTGTTTATACACATAGGGAACTAAGTTGCCTCTAGACAAGATAAAAAGAAAAAAATGTCATTTATTGAGGTAAACTTTCTCAGTTTACTTCAATATTCCCCGTGTGACCGGTTTGGTTCGGTTTATCGGCTAGGTCGGGTCCAGGGGGTTACATTTGATGGCATCAGAGCCAGGTTACGAAAGATTGGATGATGGTATGTTGTTAGTAAGTTCATGTGAGGTGAATATGTGTTTTTGGTGAAGTATGTTTTGACCGGTGAATGTTAAAGCATGTTAATGTTAAGTATGTGATGGTGATATAGTATATATGATGATTGAATATGAATGTGAGTTGTTCTATGGTGTTTGATTGGGATTAATCTTGATGCTTGAGTCGCATGATGATTGAGATATGCATGTAGTACGCTTTATGCTATGTTGGGGGGGGGGAATTGGGATGCCCATTGCCTTATTACCTAGTAAAATTTTTTAAATTGGTTTTGGAAGTCTTGGAATCCTTGTTAAGAGCTGGCCTGATCTTTTGTTTGTTTTATGTTCATGCTTTAATGTTAACTAGCACAATGGGACCGAGATGAGAGTTACGATATGGAGCAGTTTCTCTTGCTAATGGGCATCGTGACCAGGAGAACGAGGTTCTGGCTGGTGGAAACTTACCTCCTCCTCTGCCACCACCACCTGGGGGTGGGGAGCAGGAACAACAAGGACAGGCTGGTCCAGTGTTTGGAGATCTGACCCCTTTAGTGCAGGCAATTACAGGAGCATTCCAGGCTACTGTCGCTGTGGTACATGTACAAGCGCCTACTGCTGGACAATCGGGATTGCCCTTGGAGCACTTGAGGTGTTTAGGAGTAGAATTTCGTGGTTTATCTCATGAGGCTTGGATAGCCAGCACGATCCATATATTGGATCAAATGGGGTGCAATGATGCACAAAAGCTGGGTTGCGCAGTGTTGTTATTGCATGGTTGTGACGCCTTGGTTTTGGGCCTAGGTATTTTAGACATCGGATCGGACCAGTCAGAAACAATTCGAATCACGTTAGGTTATTTAGGGAAATCAAGGATCAGGAAAGGATCAAAATATGGTAAAATTTTCTAAAATCCTCTTAAATCATGTTTAAGGGGTTGGTTAAATCAATTTTACAAAATAGGCTTCTGAAGTGGTGCATTTTGGGTAGTGACCAAAATGTAAAGTTTCAAAACTGTGACAAAATGAAATTTTAAAAGAGGAGCCAAAAATCTTAGAATCTTTAGGGAGCTATGGTGCAATTATACCTTCCTTAAATTGACATGTGTTTTAAAAGGGTTTTAGATTATTAAAATAGAAATGGTTTTATTTTAATTAAAATCAGTTAATTGGGTAATTGAGAATTCATTTCACGTAACTAACTTTCATTTCAACAAAACCAATTTCCCAACTCTTTTCTCCATATTTCTTTTCTCCCAAACACTCACCCTTTGATTTCTATACAAACTTCAAGAGTTCTCTTTAAATTCTTCAAGATTTCTTAAGGAAAAACTTGTCAATCTTTGAAGAAAGACACTGATTGGAGGTAAATCTCGTTCTCAACCTTCAATCTAGGTTCTTTATTGAAATTCCCATGATCTTTTGCTTTTAATGTTGGTTTTGGCTGAGTTTTCATTATAGTTTTGATTTGAGATCAAAATCTTGCAATATTATGTTTTAAACCTTGATTTTTGGTTGAGTATTGATGAGCTCTATTTTGGATTGGTTTTAATTGAGTTTTGAGTTAATTATTATGTTGAAAAAGGGTTTTGATAATATAGATCCTGAAATCCTTGAGTTTCTTGATGATTTTAGTTGGGTTTTAAGGTGAAATGATGAAGTTATGCTTACCGGAGGTATAAGGATGGGTTTAGGCTGTCTTTAGATGTGTTTTGATATTTAATAATGGTTGAAAGTGATGTATGTTGGCTGGGCATGGTTTAGGAAGCAATCGATTGAGTTTTCAGTTGTTTCGGATCGGTAAATTGGTGTAGTTTTGGTGAGCAACGAGTTTGTGTTTGGTTGTTGGTGTTGAAATGCATTTTAATGTATTTGGATCTCTGTTTTGATGATGTGAAAATAGGGGATCTTGATCCGGTAACAAACGAAGCATTTTTGGAGGCTTCAGAGGGGTGATCTTCGCGTCGACGAGCGAGGTTTCACATATCGGTGAGTGGAAATGGATTTTTTAGCTTTGTAACGCTTTGAGCGTGGTCTTGGGAGCTTAGTGTAAGTTTGAAACACTTAGCTAAGCTCAAGAGTAAGTGTTTCTGAAGTCTCTCTCGGAATTTGCTATGTGTTGTTGGCAGTGACGGAGCCACAGCTCCCATGGGTGGGGCTGTGCCCCCCCCCCCCCCAGTTGGGGGATTTTTTTTTACCCTTTGATTTCTTATATTTTTCTGGAAAAAATTGGGATAATTGTGAATTTGCCCCCCCCCACCTTTCAAAATTTATGTTTTGCCCCCCTAACTTCAAATCCTAGCTCCGTCCCTGGTTGTTGGAAAATGCACTTGGATTAAATGATTTTATTTACTATTTTAAAGCATGTCTTGAGCATTGATAATGTTGTGTTTAATGCCATTTTGTTAAGGATGCACTTGGTAGGTGATCCTTTGACTTATGAAATGTATGCATTTGAGTTTAAGCATGTTTATGCTTCTGAAAATGGCATTGTGATTTATGCTTGTAAAACAGTGGAATAATGATGTTAAAAGATTATATTGGCAAGTGATGGAAGTGGTTTGTGGTTACTTTAATCAGATATAGTTTGCCGGCTATAGGATTGGGTGCACCGTGAATAAAGTCTCCTTTGATGACGAGGGGTTGTGATTGTACCGTATAATCCATCCAAGTACCCTAACGATTGAGGCTAAGATCACAACAGTGGATGGTTAAATCCTGTGTTTGGATCTTGTGGTATGTGTCTCGTGCTCTTATTAGTGGAATTATACAACTACCGATGAGTGGTGTTGAAGGGTTGTGATTGTACCGTTAAACTCCACCATGGGTGTCACAACGGTTGATGGCTTAATCCTGTGTGTGAGCCTTGTGTAGTCCAGTAGTGTGTATGAGTTGTGTGGGACAACGCTTGTAATTCACGTATCCGATGGTGTCATTTCTATTGGTTTTGATATGATTTGA
Source organism: Hibiscus tridactylites (assembly GCA_958450335.1). Classification (NCBI taxonomy): domain Eukaryota; kingdom Viridiplantae; phylum Streptophyta; class Magnoliopsida; order Malvales; family Malvaceae; genus Hibiscus; species Hibiscus tridactylites. The sequence continues at coordinate 42,237,705 of OY288269.1, read as the reverse complement.
GATTGATCACTTGCGAGCCAATATAATGTGAATGAATGTTTAAGCAAGAGTTGCTTGGGAATTATGCTAGAACGCATGTGATGCTTGGTTTAAGCATGAGCAAAAGATTTTGCTGTGGTTTTAATGATGCTATGAGCATATGGTTTTAAAAGGTGCATTGATGCTTTTGAGATCATGGTTTAAATGAAGGCAAGAATTTACAAATGATGTTATCTTGGTTTTATTAAATGCATTGATGAATGTTTAGTTTTAGTGATCCTCACTAAACTTTATACTTACGCTCATTTGTTTTATCAATGCAGAGAATTAAGCTTACATGGAAACAAGAAAGCAAGTGGATCCTAAGTCCCTTTTGACTAAACAATGTATGTGGTTTCACCTTAGTGTAATATGAGGCAATGGGTGGGATTTCTACTCTCGGTTATATTTGGTGATCTTAAACACCTTAAGCATGTTTGGTTTGTTTATTTGGTATTGTAAATGGCCTTTGAGTATTGGTTTAAGCTTGAATGTAGTTTTTAGCCTTTTGTGGTTTTGACTTCTAGGAAGCATGCCTATAGTTCTAAAGCTTGCAAGAATGATGCTATGTTATAGCTCGTGCTTCATTTTGGTGGTCTTTGATGTTCATTCATATTGTATGTGTGTGTTAAGACATGTGTTTGAATGGTTTCGAAGGTGAAGATTTGTGTAAAACCAGCAATTTGGAAAATTGCAAGCTTAGGCGTTTTGGAATGCCCTTATCTGTTTCGGAATGATGGCATGTAATTATCATGGCGTTTCGGAACGGGTAGGCACATTCTGGAACATCTCGCTACTATAATTCACTGTATCGAAACAAGTTATTTGGGGTCTCGAAACGCACCCACTTATCGAAATGGTCAACATGGTTTCGAAACGGCCGTTCCGATACGGAGTCTTGTGTTCCGAACACTTGACCGTTGGAAGTTGATTTCGAAATGTTCCAGGTTTCTGTTTCTTACATTTTGGTCCTCGAATGATGTAACTTTAATTGGTTGAGTTTCGATGATCCGATTGAGTTGAAATTTGACATGCTGGCATGTTACATGATTAATTTTGGATTGATAACTTTAAAATCTGATTAGTCCGTGTAATTCCTGGAATTTACAAATTGGTCCCTAAAAGACAAAAGCATGCAATTGAACCCCGAACTAAACTCCGATCGATGTGCTCTTTTCGCCTAATCACCTTGCTAAACTTATAGGGTAATAATGCGCATCTAGAAAAGATAAAATGAAAAAATAAGGGTCATTAATCGGGGTTGACTTTTTCAAGTTGACTTCAGTTTTCCCAATGTAATCTTCTTAGTTCGGGTCGGGCGTTTAGGTCAGGCTAAAGGGGTTACAATGGTGATGCGTATACATGGTGGACGACTGCGATCGTAGCATTGGAGCCGGAGGAAGTGGATTGGACGTTCTTTCAGCCTGCTTTTAAGAGAAAGTATCTTGGAGTTAGATACTTGGATGATAAGAGGAGGGAGTTCATGTCTCTGGTTCAAGGGAACATGATTGTCGCTAAGTACGAGGTCCAGTTTGTACGGCTGAGCCAATATGCTCCAGAGTTGGTGCAGAGCGACAGGCATCGTAGTGACCGTTTTCGGTATGGCCTGGTACAAGACGTGAAGACTTTCATGCTTGCGATAGATTATCCAAATTTTGATGTGCTCGTGACTCGAGCCAAAGATATAAAGTAGAGCTTCGGTTTGACCTCGCGTGGGGGTGGTTCCAGTTTGGGTAAGAGAGCTATTGTTGTTGGCCCTAGTAAGAGGAATCGAGATCGTAGATATCAGCCTGCGGCTAGGCGAGGTAACTTTGGGTGAGGTGCACCAGCTCAGGGCAACAAGCCGAGGGTTGAGAAAAATACATTTTGGACGTGTGGTTCGCGGGAGCACTTGAGGCGGGATTGTCCTCGTGCGGCTCGTGAGGTGCAGGCTCCTGTGGTTGGGGTTAATTCTTGTTGGAACTGTGGAGCTGCTGATCACATGAGACGTGAGTGTCCCCAGTTAGCGGGAAGTGGTCAGGGTCGTGCACCAGCTCTTGCACAGCAGAGAGGTCGTGGGCGCGACTGTGGCAACTTTCAGAGGAGAGAGGATAGGCAGAGAGGTGTGTCTCATGTAGCTGTTGTTCAACAAAATGAAGGTGGTCCTGCGAGGGTGTACGCATATCGCAAGGGGCGCAACGACAATGATGTGATTGTATGTACATGCATCGTGCAATCCTTGTATTTTTTTAGCTTTGATTGATTCTTGGTCTATGCATTCCAACATCTTGAGTAAGCATGCACATTTTCTTGATATTTCTGTTGAGATGTTAGATGTAGGAATGCAAGTGACAAGTTCTTTTGGTGAGACTGTTGTTACAAGGAGATTGTATAGGATATGTCCATTATCTATTTAGGGTCATAAGTTTTCAGTTGATTTGATTGAACTGACATTTTATGGTTTTGATGTGATTCTTGGAATGGACTGGTTTGTTGAGCACCGAGCTGTGGTAAATTTTGATGTTAAGCGAGTTACCCTGAAGCTTGCGGATGATTACAAGGTAGTAATCGTGGGCGAGAACCTGAAGTTCTTGTCTAACGCAATTTCGGCTCTTGAAGCGAGTCGGATGATGGAGTTGGGATTTGAAGCTTTCTTGCATATGTGCTGAATCCTGGTACGAAGGAAGTGCTTGTGCAAGACATACGAACCGTATGTGAGTTTTCGGGTGTTTTTCTAGAAGAGTTACCTGGGTTACCACCAAATTGGGAGGTTGAGTTTGGTATCGAGTTGTATGGAATTACGAATCCGGTGTCCATCGCACCTTATCGCATGACACCTAAGGAGTTGAAGGAATTGAAGACACAACTTTAGGAGTTGCTCGATCGAGGATTTATAAGGTCGAGTATTTCACTTTTGTAACCCCCTTAGCCCGACCTAGACGCTTGACCCGAACTATGAAGATTACACGGGGAAAACTAAAGTCAACCTGAAAGTCAACCTTGATTAACTACCCTTTTTTTCTTTTTAATCTTTTCTAGATGCACATTAAGCCTATGTGAACACTCAGGAATCATGGGAGAGAAAGGAACATCGAACGGAAATCATTTAGGGACTCAAATGCATAAATTATGCGTTTAGGGACCAAAATGTAATTTTTAGAAATTAAAAAGACTTTGCAGATTTTAGGTTTTCAAATAGGTAATTAATCATGTTACATGCTCCTCTTTCAAATTTCAGCTTAAAAGGCATTCCAATCTCAAGCAATTGCATCCAAAACATTCAGGACTAAAATGTAATGCATGAAAACATAAAACAATTCAAATCAACTTCCAACGATCATCTGTTTCGGAACACCCACCCTTTGTACCGAAACACTCGTATCAAAATGGTGTTGACCGTTTCGGTACTCGGGTGCGTTCCGAGACCGGTATCGAAACATGCCTCTCTAGTGGCCAAACTGTTTCGAAACACCTTCAGTTGTTCCGAAACGCTATGGCCATTACAAGCCTCTGTTCCGAAACAGTTAGGAGCGTTTCGATACACCCTGCACTGTGACAGCAGAAATTGATGGTTTTTCACCTTTAAAACCAATCAAACATGCCTCAAAGAGCATCAAATCATACCAGCAACCTATTATGATACTAAAGACCATATTTAAGACCCTTAGGCTAGAGCATGGCATCAAACACAAAAACATTCAATCTAGCGGCATGCTTCCTAGTCACAAATTCAAATATGAGCTCTCAAACCTCAAACCAACCAATAGGACCATTTACAACACATAAAGGCCATGACAAACATGCCACAAACTTAGGGAGTTCAAAACATATCTCCCAAATACAACCTTGAAGTCACATTGCCAAATATCAAAACTAAAGTGTTTAAAAACATCACCATACATGAGCTTTGCACTTCCTTGGATGTTCTTAACCTTCTCTCTGCCCAAAAACACTTCAATTATATGCATTATTGGTAAAAGAGAGCGTAAGCACACTTGCTTAGTGAGGCATGCTCTAACGAAAACCAACTCAATAATGCATTATTCAAAACACTTTCTCAAAAGCCTTTCTCTGCAACATGCTCATTCTATCTCATGCTTGAAAACCATTTCAAAGCAACTCTTCATTGAAAACACATGTACCTCAATTCTATCTCATGCATTTAAACCAATGCAAATCTCATGGCAAAGCCATACACATGATTATGAAAACCAAAGCATTTCAAATACAAATCTCATATGTATTTCTCATAGCATAAATCATCTCAACACTAGGTACATGTGATTCAAAACCATTTTCATATATTATATTGGCATTTCACATCTCATTACTACTCAGATATGCGGACATCATTCTCAAACCACTAGATGCTTACGGTGGAATCTCAAATCACCGTACTCACTTGTCTAGTAACATAATTTCCGGTGGAATCTCACATCACAGTACTCACATGCCGGAATCTCTCATTGCCGAAAAGCTTGGGTATTTCACCAAGTCCTACCCGATGGAATGCCCATCATCGGTCTCTCCATTTTGATTAAACCAAAGAGCACGTATGAATTTTTAGTTTATAGTGCACTCTCATCCTACTGATCGATCAATTTTATCCGGTTAGTATCTCATCTTCTATGCCAATATATTATGTCAAAACATCATCTCACCTACTGTTTTTCATGCAACATTTCTCAAATCTTTCTCATCTCATTTCAAAACCATAACATTTGCCATACTTTATAAAAAAAGCTTAAAACTCAACAATGCAACATGTTATTTCATGAAATCATTTCAAGCATCATCTCATGCTACAAATCATGCATAAAAACAGTAGGAATTTATCTATCTCAAACCATGAGCATGTAAGCAACCACCACATTTAAGAGAGCAATCTAGCCAATACTTACTTCCGGACTTAGGAAGGTGTTTCAAACCTTTCCTAAATCCCCAAACCTTGTTTCTTTGTCCCTCAACGACTTCTAAAACCATTCACACTCAGCGATTACGTTTCTCTTGCTCGTCGAAACACTATCTAAGCTCCCTGATCAACACCAAAGGTGTCCGAAGATGTCTCCCATGTTTATAACACATAAGAGCAGAGGATTAATGCATCATCATGCATTGAAATCATCACCCACACACCTAAACTCGATGCTCTATTCAAGAACCTCATTTCGGCTACCAAACACAACCGAAATCATCTCCAAACTCTTCCAAAACAAAGCCCAGCCAAGATCTATCACTTCTAATCATTTCTAAACATCAATCAACATTAAAAACCACCACAAACTCGTCCTTATACCTCCAACTTTAATAGAGCACCAAAACCACCCCAAAAACCACCATTCTAGCATACAAAACTTAGGAATTCAAGCCTATTCGGGATTTCTTTGATAAAACCTCATTTATAACATCAATTAACATCCAAAATACATTAGAAAACCACCTCAAAACAGAGCCTAACCATCAACCATGAAAATCATCAAGATCTCTCCAAAAACCTTGAGTTTTAATACAATTTCTTGTTTCTAACATTAAAGCAACTAAAAAATTATTAACAAAGGATTGATAACTTGGGAATTTCAGTAAAGAACTGATCATTGGAGGAGAAGGACGAATGTAACCCCCTTAACCCGGCCCAGACGGTTGAACCGAATTAAGAAGTTTACACGGGGAAAACCAAAGTCAACCCGAAAGTCAACCTTGATTAACGACCTTTTTTTTCTTTTTAAGCTTGTATAAATGCATATTATCCATAAACATGATCATACAAACAGCATACTCAAAGATCATAACCATCAGAGAATATTCAGGGACCCAATTGCACAAATTAAGACTTTAGGGACCAAATTGTAAATTCTGAAGATTACGAGGACTTAACCCAATTAAAAGTTACCAATATAAAATTAATCATCTTTCATGCTTCTCTGCCAAATTTCAGCTCAAACGGACATCTCGAACTCATACAATTGCAATAACAAGATTCGGGACCAAAACGCAAACATTTCAAAACATATAACCATCAAATTCAGAGCCCAACGGTCAAGTGTTCCGAAACAGGGAAGTCCTGTTTCGAAACGCGGGACCGTTCCACAACGGGTTCCGAAACAGTGCCTGGTAGTGGCATTTCCGTTCCGGAACGTTGCCTCCCGTTTCAGAACGCCTAGGCCATTTCAGGCCCCTGTTCCGAAACGGTAGCACCCGTTCCGATACGGCCTGCCCAGATTGCAGAAAATTAACTGGTTTATCATACAATTAACCTATCAAACATGCTCCAAATGCAACCAAACTTTACAAGCAAGACATTCAACATACAAGGAACATAATTGCATCAACCAAACCTCAACATGGCATCAATTATGAAAATCCCCAATTCTATAAGCATGCATCCTACTTAGCAAACCATTCAAGCATCAAAATACCAAAACCACTTCTTAAAGGCCAATTACAAGCACCAACATTATTAACAACATCAAACCAACTTAGGGAGTCCAAAACATCTCCCAAAACAACAACATAGGTCCCCCATTGCCAATTACCCAAAAGCTAATAGTTTGAGAAAATGTTCACCATACATGAGCTTTGTTCACCACTTGGATTCTTCACCACCTTGCTGCCCTCAAATGCACTTTAATGCTCTGCATTATTGGTTTAAGAAAAGAGAGAGAGCGTAAGCAAATAGCTTACTGAGGAATGCTCATTTAAAACCACACAATAATGCGTTTATAAAACACCTTTATAAACCATACTTCAAATCAACATTTATCCATGCTCATAAGCATTTAAAACAAGCAATTCATGCTTCAATCATTATCATGTCATATTGGCCACAAGTGATAATCATAGTCTTTTCAAAATACGATCAACATAAGACTCACACATGGACTTTTAAACACCATTGTGATCTTATAATTCACAAGGACCACACAAGGACTTTTAACCACCTTTGTGTCCTTAGCAAGAATCATCCATGGACTTTTAAACACCATGACAAGGACCACACAAGGACTTTTAAACACCTTTGTGTCCTTAACAAGAATCATCCAAGGACTTTTAAACACCTTGATGTTCTTAAATAACAAGGCTCACTCAAGGACTTTTAACCACCTTAGTGACCTTAACAAGAATCACTCATGGACTTTTAACCCCCATGAAGTTCTTAGAATCCACAAGGCTCACACAAGGACTTTTAACCACCTTTGTGACCTTCAAGGCTCACCTAAGGACTTTTAACCACCTTAGTGTCCTTAACAAGAACCAACCATGGACTTTTAACCACCATGTTGTTCTTAAACCTTTTTCAAAACATCACTTGCCAATATGCATCATTTATCATCAATATTCCACTGTTTTAAAGCATTTAACAAAGCCATAAACATCATGCATCTTTAAGCATCAAATCACATTAAAACAATGTTCAAAAACAAGGATCTCTTACCTTGAGCATCCTTCAACACATGGCTTATAATCTCAGCAAATAAACATGCTAGATATGCCTTCAAAAAAGAATTTAAAACATGCAAACAATCACATTGCACCCAACCATCTCATGGTTCCTCAACAAGAGAGTTTTTCCGAAAACTTACTCTGGAGCTTAGCAAAGTTGTTTAGACTTAGACTAAGCTCCCAAACCTTCAAAACATTGGTTTCAAAGCTGAAACCCAAAATCCACTCACCGATTCCGTTTCGCCACTTGCCGAAACACCAATCAAGCTTCCGAATCAACACCACTAGGATCCAAAGATGACTCCCCTGTTTTAAACACATCAAAGCAGAGGATTAATGCATCATCATGCATTAATAGCTTCAATGAAAGCACCTAAACTCGCTGCTCTCATCCATACTCCACTTTCGGCTACCAAACACAACCGAAAATGCATCCAAACAACTCCACAACATAACCCAGCCAAGATCCATCAAAACTAATCATCCTTAAACATCAATTACCATCCAAAAAGGATCTAACCACGTCCTTATACCTCCAGCTATAACAGATCATCAAGATCACTCCAAAAACAACCACAAACACAAGCTAAACTTAGGAAATTCAACCTATTCGGGATTGCATTGATTAAACCTCAATTTCTCATCAATTTAACATTCATTTAACATCAAATTGACACCTCAAAACACTGCCCAATCAAATCATACGAAATTTCATCAAAATCAAGCAAATCTTGCATTTAAAAGCCAAGATCAAGAACTAATCAATAAAACCTTTTATAAAACACAAATTAAGGATTGAGAACTTGGGAATTTCAGTAAAGAACTGAGAGTTTAGAGGAGAAGGACGTTCTTACCTCCAAACTTGAGTTTTCTCCCTTTTTGGAACCAAAATCTTGAAAATCCACTTAGCAAATGCAAAGGTTTTGTTGAAGAGATGATTGAATATCAAAAGAGAATTGAAATGTGTTATTTAGGTGACAAAATCAGAGGGAAAAGCTCTGGAGAAAATGTGTATGGTTTGAGAGAAAGATGAGAGAAAATGGAAATGAAATTTTAGGAAGTTAGTTGGAAAATGCCAAAATATCTTCCCTCCTTTTTAGTTTTATTTAAAACCATTAATTAATCATTTAATATCTTAGAAAAATCTGGAGAAACTCCCATTGTGTAAATAGCTCCTTAAAGATTCAAAGTTTCAATCCTTTTTAAAACAGTCTCACAGTTTTCAAAAATTACATTTTGGTCACTAACCAAAATGTCACCCTTCCAAACCTCATTTTGCAAAATTGATTTCACCACACTCTTATATATAATAAAAGAGGATTTTAAGACATTTTTCCATATTTTTAATGAAATCCGAACTAGGCTTTCCTAAATTCACTCTTTTATATTCGAACCGCGAACCGACCGAACCGGTCCGAACCCAAAACTTCTAAGCCCAAAATTGGGGCGTTACAACTCTCCCCCCCTTAAAAAATTTCGTCCTCGAAATTTACCTGAAGGAAAGAGATACGGAAACTGCTGCAGCATGTCATCCTTCCGTTCCCACGTGGCTTCTTCAACACCACGATGCTTCCACAACACCTTTACCAACTCAATGGTCTTGCCACGAAGAACCTTACTATCTGAATCCAGAACCTTCACCGGTTCCTCATCATAGGTCAAATTCGGATTCAATTCCACTTCTTCCACAGGCATCACATGCGAAGGATCCGATCTATACCTCTGAAGCATAGAAACATGAAACACATCATGAATCTTCTCCAACTCCTAAGGTAACCTCAACTTGTACGCAACAGGACCCACACGCTCAATCACCTCGTATGGTCCAATGTACCTAGGGCTCAACTTACCCTTACGACCAAACCTCATCACCTTTTTCCAAGGCGAAACCTTCAAAACCACACTGTCACCCACCGCATACTCAATCTCCTTACGCTTTAAATCCGCGTATGACTTTTGCCGATCATAAGCTGCCTTCAAACGCTCACAAATGAGCTTCACCTTCTCGGTGGTTCCTTTCAACAAAGCCGACATCGAAACCAACTTCTGACCCGTTTCAGCCCAACACAAAGGAGTTCTACACTTCCTCCCGTACAAAGCCTCATAAGGTGCCATTTGAATACTTGCCTGATAACTATTGTTATAAGCAAACTCCACCAAAGGCAAATGCTTTTCCCAAGAGCCCTGAAACCCAATCACGCAACACCTCAACATATCCTCCAAAACCTGGATAACACGCTCGGACTGACCATCCGACTAAGGATGATAAGACGTACTGAAATTCAACCGTGTACCTAAAGCTTGATGCAAACACTGCCAGAAACGCGATGTAAACCTCGGATCCCTATCCGACACAATCGACTTAGGCACACCATGCAGCCGCACAATCTCACCAATGTACAGCTCCGCAAGCTTATCCAAAGAATACGTAGTATGCACAGGCAAGAAATGCGCACACTTCGTCAGGCGATCCACAATCACCCACACCGAATTCTTCTTCGATGGTGACAAAGGTAAACCAGATACAAAATCCATTGTAATCCTTTCCCACTTCCACTCAGGAATCTTCAACGGTTGCAACAAACCTGATGGAAACTGATGCTCAGCCTTAACCCGCTGACACACCATACACTTGCTCACAAACTCAGCAACATCCTTCTTCAAACCCACCCAATAGTACTCATCACGAAGATCACGATACATCTTATTATTACCTGGGTGCATGGCAAAAGGACTACTATGACCTTCAGTCAGAATAGCACGCCTCAACTCAGCATCATTGGGCACTACTATCCGACTCCCAAAACACAACACTCCATCATCATTAAAACAGAAATCCGAAGGCCTACCCTCCGCAATACCCTGAACATGAGGTACCAAGGAATCATCCAGCAACTACTTTTCCTTGATCAACTGAACCAAATATGGTTTCACTTGCAACTCAGCCACAAGACCACCATCATGCGAAATACTCAAACTGGCAAACATAGCCCTCAACTCCACAGCTACCTTCCTACTCAAGGCATCCGCTACAACATTAGCCTTTCCAGGGTGATACTCAATCGTCATATCATGATCCTTGAGCAACTCCACCCAACGCCGCTGCCTAAGATTCAACTCCTTCTGAGACATCAGATACTTCAAACTCTTGTGATCCGTGTACACAGTACACTTCTCACCATATAGGTAATGTCTCCAGATCTTCAAAGCAAAAACCACCGCAGCCAACTCAATGTCATGCGTAGGATAATTGCGCTCATGCACTTTCAACTGCCGCGATGCATAAGCCACCACCTTACCCTCTTGCAACAACACACAGCCCAAACCAACGTAGGACGCATCACGATACACCACAAACTCTTTCCCTGATTCAGGTTGAACCAAGATAGGAGCTTGTGTCAAAGCTGCCTTAAGCTTTTCAAAAGCCTGATGTCTCGCTTCCGTCCATTCATACTTAACATCCTTTTGCAACAACTTCGTCAACGGTGCAGCAATCTTAGAAAACCCATCCACAAACCTTCGGTAGTATCCTGCCAAACCAAGGAAACTACGAACTTCATGAACAGACTTAGGAACCTTCCAATTCATCACCGCCTCAATCTTCTGAGGATCAACACGAATCCCTTCGGCAGAAACCACATGCCTAAGAAACACCACCTCACTTAACCAGAACTCACACTTGCTCAGCTTGGCATAAAGCTGATTTTCCAACAAAGCTTGCAACACAATCCTCAAATGCTCTTCATGCTCCTCCTCAGTACGCGGGTACACGAGGATATCATCAATGAACACCACAACAAACTTGTCCAGGTATTCATGGAATACACGATTCATCATGTCCATGAAAGCTGCAGGAGCATTTGTCAAACCAAACGGCATCACAAGGAACTCATAATGCCCATACCTTGTCCTGAAAGCTGTCTTAGGCACATCCACATCCTTTACCTTCAACTGGTAATACCAAGACCTCAAGTCAATCTTAGAGAACACAGCTGCTCCCCGAAATTGATCAAAGAGATCATCAATCCTCGGCAATGGATACCGATTCTTGATAGTCAACTTGTTCAGCTGACGATAATCAATGCACATTCTCATAGTGACATCCTTCTTCTTCACAAACAAGACCGGTGCACCCCAAGGCGACACACTCGGCCGAATGAACCCACGATCAAGCAACTCTTGCAACTGCGTCTTCAACTCTTTCAGCTCCTTAGGTGCCATTCGATAAGGGGTAATGGACACAGGAGTTGTATTCTCATACAGCTCAATCCCAAACTCCACCTCGTGATTAGGAGGTAACCCAGACAATTCCTCAGGAAACACACCAGGAAACTCTCGCACAGTCTTGATATCTTGCACACGCAACTCCTTAGAACTAGGATTCATCACAAAAGCTAGGTAAGCTTCACAACCTTGCCTCAGCATCCGGCTCGCCTCCAAGGTAGACACCACATTGGCAAGAAACTTCACATTCTCACCAACCACAACTACCTCATAATCATCCACAACCTTCAACGAAACTCGCTTATTCTCACAATCCACAACAGCTCGATGCTCAGCAAGCCAATCCATACCAAGGATTACATCAAAACCATAGAAAGGCAACTCCATAAGATCAACAGGGAAAACATGATCTTGCACAACCAAAGGACACATTCTATAAAGCTTTCGAGTCACAACAGTCTCACCAAAGGAACTAGTGACACGCATACCAACATCCAAAGACTCAACAGGCAAACCAAGCAATTCAGCATGCTCACGCAATATGTAAGAGTGCGTAGATCCAGAATCAATGAAGGAAAGTAATGACAAGGATTGCAGAGTAAAAGTACCTGCGATCACATCTGCTTCATTCCTCCCCTCCCTCTGAGCAAACACTCTAGCCTGGCCACCACCTTCAGGCTGAACAGCTACAACATGAGCCACACCCCGACCACCTTCCTCTCTCCGCTGGAAGTTACCACGGCCGCGCCCACGACCTCTCTGTGGTGCAGCAACTACAGGAGCACGCACTTGGCCACCAGCCAACATAGGACACTCCCTCCTCATGTGATCCGTAGATCCACAGTTCCAGCACGCATTACCAGCTGCCACAACAGGAGCTTGCACCTCCCTCACAGCACGAGGACAATCACGTTTCATATGGCCACGCGAACCACATGTCCAACATGCACTCGGATCAACTCTAGCGTTGCCTCCCCGAGCAGGTGCACCACCACCTCGCTTAGCTGAGGAATGATACTTCTGATCACGTCCCCTCTTGTTCCGTCCACCACCGGAACTATATTCAGCAGCTCGCTTTCCAGCACCAGAAACAACACTCTTAGATGATAAGCCCAAATTCATCTCAATGTCCTTTGCTCGGCCCACCAGCACATCGAAATCATCATACTCGGTAGCCAGCACATACATCTTTACATCCGTCACTAAACCATAACGGAACCTTTCACACCTTTCCCGCTCATCCGGCACAAGCTCAGGTGCATACTGACTGAGTCGAACAAACAGAACTTCATACTCAGCCACTGACATGCTCCCTTGGGTAAGAGACATGAACTCCCTTTTCTTTTCATCTAGGTACCTCACACCTAGATATCTCCTCTTGAACGCGTTCTGAAAGAACGTCCAAGTCACGTCAGCTTCTGCCATCCCAGCGATAGTGAGTGTCAACCACGTGTAAGCATCATTCTGCAGCAATGATACTACACAGCACAGCTTTTGCACATCAATGCAACTCATCTGTCCCAAGATTCTCTTGGTACTTTCCAACCAAGCCTCCGAACCTTCAGCGGACAAACCCCTGAACTCAGTCCCTCCCAGACTGCGCAAACGTTCCAAGGGTAGTCTAACTCTAGCATCTCCCTGATGCCCAGCTCCATGAGCTCCAGCTACCACTGCTTGAAAAGCACCAGCTATAGCTTGAATCAACACCGTCATGTCAGGAACAGCTTGCCCCTGACCAGCCTTAGGTCCAGCAGCCCCAGCACCAGCTGCAGCTCCAGCTCCCTCACCCCCAGCACCACCACCACCAGGTGGAGGAGGTAAATCCACCGAACTCTCAACATTCTCTTCATTCTCATTCTCATTTTGAGCCGTAGCTCGCACATTACTCCTTAACTCTCTACGAGGTGCCATACTCTAACAATGCAATCACAATGCAAATAAACAAAGTCAGGCCCAGCAAGGTAAGAAATCCAAGTACTCAAGCTCATTTTCACTTAAAAACAACATCATTTCATTAGCTTTGATTTGGCAATGGGTACCCACAACATGCTTCACCACAGCATACACCACAATTCCAACATACATGCAATTCACTCAACATGCTTTCACTCAACAAGCATACAAAGCATACATACTTTAAACATTCACATAAACATTCCCAATTACTCGAGAACTCAGCTCTGATACCACCAAATGTAACCCCCTTAACCCGGCCCAGACGGTTGAACCGAATTAAGAAGTTTACACGGGGAAAACCAAAGTCAACCCGAAAGTCAACCTTGATTAACGACCCTTTTTTTTCTTTTAAACTTGTCTAAATGCATATTATCCCTAAACATGATCATACAAACAGCATACTCAAAGATCATAACCATCAGAGAATATTCAGGGACCCAATTGCACAAATTAAGATTTTAGGGACCAAATTGTAAATTCTGAAGATTACGAGGACTTAACCCAATTAAAAGTTACCAATATAAAATTAATCATCTTTCATGCTTCTCTGCCAAATTTCAGCTCAAACGGACATCTCGAACTCATACAATTGCAATAACAAGATTCAGGACCAAAACGCAAACATTTCAAAACATATAACCATCAAATTCAGAGCCCAACGGTCAAGTGTTCCGAAACAGGGAAGTCTTGTTACGAAACGCGGGACCGTTCCGCAACGGGTTCCGAAACAGTGCCTGGCAGTGGCATTTCCGTTCCGGAACGTTGCCTCCCGTTTCGGAACGCCTAGGCCATTTCAGACCCCTGTTCCGAAACGGTAGCACCCGTTCTGATACGGCCTGCCCAGATTGCAGAAAATTAACTGGTTTATCATACAATTAACCTATCAAACATGCTCCAAATGCAACCAAACTTTACCAGCAAGACATTCAACATACAAGGAACATAATTGCATCAACCAAACCTCAACATGGCATCAATTATGAAAATCCCCAATTCTATAAGCATGCATCCTACTTAGCAAACCATTCAAGCATCAAAATACCAAAACCACTTCTTAAAGGCCAATTACAAGCACCAACATTATTAACAACATCAAACCAACTTAGGGAGTCCAAAACATCTCCCAAAACAACAACATAGGTCCCCCATTGCCAAATACCCAAAAGCTAATAGTTTGAGAAAATGTTCACCATACATGAGCTTTGTTCACCACTTGGATTCTTCACCACCTTGCTGCCCTCAAATGCACTTTAATGCTCTGCATTATTGGTTTAAGAAAAGAGAGAGAGCGTAAGCAAATAGCTTACTGAGGAATGCTCATTTAAAACCACACAATAATGCGTTTATAAAACACCTTTATAAACCATACTTCAAATCAACATTTATCCATGCTCATAAGCATTTAAAACAAGCAATTCATGCTTCAATCATTATCATGTCATATTGGCCACAAGTGATAATCATAGTCTTTTCAAAATACGATCAACATAAGACTCACACATGGACTTTTAAACACCATTGTGATCTTATAATTCACAAGGACCACACAAGGACTTTTAACCACCTTTGTGTCCTTAGCAAGAATCATCCATGGACTTTTAAACACCATGACAAGGACCACACAAGGACTTTTAAACACCTTTGTGTCCTTAACAAGAATCATCCAAGGACTTTTAAACACATTGATGTTCTTAAATAACAAGGCTCACTCAAGGACTTTTAACCACCTTAGTGACCTTAACAAGAATCACTCATGGACTTTTAACCACCATGAAGTTCTTAGAATCCACAAGGCTCACACAAGGACTTTTAACCACCTTTGTGACCTTCAAGGCTCACCTAAGGACTTTTAACCACCTTAGTGACCTTAACAAGAACCAACCATGGACTTTTAACCACCATGTTGTTCTTAAAACTTTTTCAAAACATCACTTGCCAATATGCATCATTTATCATCAATATTCCACTGTTTTAAAGCATTTAACAAAGCCATAAACATCATGCATCTTTAAGCATCAAATCACATTAAAACAATGTTCAAAAATAAGGATCTCTTACCTTGAGCATCCTTCAACACATGGCTTATAATCTCAGCAAATAAACATGCTAGATATGCTTTCAAAACAGAATTTAAAACATGCAAACAATCACATTGCACCCAACCATCTCATGGTTCCTCAACAAGAGAGTTTTTCCGAAAACTTACTCTGGAGCTTAGCAAAGTTGTTTAGATTTATACTAAGCTCCCAAACCTTCAAAACATTGGTTTCAAAGCTGAAAACCAAAATCCACTCACCGATTCCGTTTCGCCACTTGCCGAAACACCAATCAAGCTTCCGGATCACCACCACTAGGATCCAAAGATGACTCCCCTATTTTAAACACATCAAAGCAGAGGATTAATGCATCATCATGCATTAATAGCTTCAATGAAAGCACCTAAACTCGCTGCTCTCATCCATACTCCATTTTCGGCTACCAAACACAACCGAAAATGCATCCAAACAACTCCACAACATAACCCAGCCAAGATCCATCAAAACTAATCATCCTTAAACATCAATTACCATCCAAAAAGGATCTAACCACGTCCTTATACCTCCAGCTATAACAGATCATCAAGATCACTCCAAAAACAACCACAAACACAAGCTAAACTTAGGAAATTCAACCTATTCGGGCTTGCATTGATTAAACCTCAATTTCTCATCAATTTAACATTCGTTTAACATCAAATTGACACCTCAAAACACTGCCCAATCAGATCATACGAAATTTCATCAAAATCAAGCAAATCTTGCATTTAAAAGCCAAGATCAAGAACTAATCAATAAAACCTTTTATAAAACACAAATTAAGGATTGAGAACTTGGGAATTTCAGTAAAGAACTGAGAGTTTAGAGGAGAAGGACGTTCTTACCTCCAAACTTGAGTTTTCTCCCTTTTTGGAACCAAAATCTTGAAAATCCACTTAGCAAATTCAAAGGTTTTGTTGAAGAGATGATTGAAGATCAAAAGAGAATTGATATTTGTTATTTAGGTGACAAAATCAGAGGGAAAAGCTCTGGAGAAAATGTGTTTGGTTTGAGAGAAAGATGAGAGAAAATGGAAATGAAATTTTAAGAAGTTAGTTGGAAAATGCCAAAATATCTTCCCTCCTTTTTAGTTTTATTTAAAAACCATTAATTAATCATTTAATATCTTAGAAAAATCTGGAGAAACTCCCATTGGGTAAATAGCTCCTTAAAGATTCAAAGTTTCAATCCTTTTTAAAACAGACTCACAGTTTTCAAAAATTACATTTTGGTCACTAACCAAAATGTCACCCTTCCAAACCTCATTTTGCAAAATTGATTTTACCACACTCTTATATATAATAAAAAAGGATTTTAAGACATTTTTCCATATTTTTAATGCAATCCGAACTAGGCTTTCCTAAATTCACTCTTTTATATTCGAATCACGAACCGATCGAACCGGTCCGAACCCAAAACTTCTAAGCCCAAAATTGGGGCGTTACAACGAATCTTACCTCTAATGGCTGATTTCTCCTTGAATTGGGCTAGTTTTCTTGAAAATCCAATGTGAAAATAAGAGGAATTGGTGAGGAAAATATTAGGAATCAAAAGGAGATTGAAATCTCATCAAAAGCAATGAAAATCAAAGGATAATTGATGGAGGAAATATGTTTGGCTGAAAAGAAATTGAGAGAAAATGAAATGTGAGAAACTCGAGGAAAGGTAGTTATAAAAAGTCAAAGATTCAAAGTTTCAATCCTTTACAAAACAATCACTATTTAACTTTTGTAAAAACTGCGATTTGGTCACTACACCGAAATGTAGTATTTCCAAACCTTATTTTGTAAAATTGATTTCACCATAATCATTCATATAATAAATGAAGATTTTTAAGTATTTTTCCATATTTTTAAAGCATCCCAAACTAGGTGCTCCCTAAATCTCCCCTTTAAGATTCGAACCGTTCTTGATCGGTCCGATTCGAACTCTAAAACATCTAGGCCCAAATTTGGGGCGTTACAAACTTGGGGTGCATCAGTCTTTTTTGCGTGTAAAATAGTCTATCGCAATAGAGTGCAAGTGTACACGATGCAAGTAGTAAAGTGATACACGAAGTATCGGATGTTGAATCCACAGGGACTGGAAATAGCTTTATCCTTGGATTGCTGCACAAGAGAGAAAGAAGGGAGTTTAAATGTTGTAGAAGAATAATGAAGAATACTGGAGATAAAAGATTAAAAGATTTTAGGGTAAAGAAATAGGCCGGTATTGATTTGCTCAGCAGTGCAGGTGTTGCACTGTATAGAACTTCATGTTCTATCGTCGTCCCTGTTGCGGCAGCACCTGCGGCGGCAGCGGTCTGTTGTTGTCGCGGCGTTGATCACACAACTCTGTACTTCAAGCTTGGAAAGAATCCATGTTATGACTTGTCCTATCCCTAGGTCCAAGTTTGTCGATGAACACGTGTTAGATGATATCTCCCGGCGTGAATCGAAGGATGAACACCGATGTTGTTGAATTCTTCCTTATCCACTTAACCTCGTCCTATCCCTAGGTCCGAGATAGTTCAACCATAAACTGGAGAACCTGTACTTATTCCTTTCGTATACCTAACTCTCCCGATATTAAGTAAATGAATAATCTCACAATGCTCTCCCGATACTCTTGTAAGATGTTGAAAACCAGAATAAGCAAACTTGAAGTTTATTTTGTTGAACAGAAAAAATCCTAAAAACAGTACAATCCTTGCAACTACTTTACAGAATCAACCCTTAGCCCTAGGGGAAGTTTAGAACATGATGAGAAGGGGAAAACGACTAGGGTTTTGGGAAGATTGCTAGAGAATGAGATGTCCTTCCCTAGGTTGAATTACATGCCTTTATATAGGCCTTGGGTTCAAGTTTTCTAATATGGCAAGAATACATGTTTAAACTAAAGTACAACTCTATTAAAGACTAAATCTTCTGAGTAGATGACTTTAATTCGTCCTCTTTTCTTGCTTTGAGTTTCTTCCTTGAACTTTGGGCTTGGCCTTCATTCTGATCTAGGGCTCAGAAAAATATAAGAGTGACTCACGACAGACCGAATTAATTTCCTCTTTCTGTCGAGCTCCACTTCACTATTCCCTTCACCATTGTTGTCGTCACTGGCTGCCACAGCAGGGGCCACGGCAGCATCTTCCTTCTCGACTTCAGTCTTATGTTCCAGCTCTGCTTCTTCACTGCCTTGAGTCTGCCACAGTAGCTACTTGTAAAATCAGCCAAAATCAGTAGCAACTGTGCCAATTTATATAATTGTGATGTATATGTGAAATCTATCCTAAATGCAATTCATTATGCTTGAATGTAGCAGAAATATGGGTTAAATAGGGGTAAAAAGTAGAACTTTTGCACACTCAACACACCCCCAAACTCAAGTTCTTGCTTGTCCTCAAGAAATTAAGACCTAAAAAGAAAAAATAAATAAAAATAAAACATTTGTTTGGCTTAAAACAGTGAACGTTTCCTTTGGACAATTCAGGATTCATTTGGAACCTTGCTATAATTCTTGTGTAGTGTGTGCATGTTTTGTGAACAATTATATGCCTAGACTCCTTTATTTTACTAGAATAGCTAAGCCACTCACTTGAATTTTTATGCCAACTTTCATTTTCTTGAAGGCAATTCTTAGGCTCCTTTAGTTTTTTCTTAGACTCGATTTTCTTTTCTTAATTTAAGTTTGACTAGAGCCTGTTTTGGGCACCTCTAGATAACTTCCTAGAGCCAGTTTCGAGCACCTCTAAGTGTATTGAGTCTACTTTTCTTAACATCTTTTCCTAGAGCCAGTGTTAGGCACCGCTAGGGGTAACTCAAGTGTTTTAGGCTTTTTCCTATTCTAGTTTACTAGTAGAGTTCTAGACAGTATAAGACTCACAAAGGGTGTTTTATGATCAGAACTATAGTAAGGCTCTAAACTGTCCTAAAAATATCAAAAAGGCACTGCCACGACAGAGGCTGTCACGACAGCTAAGTTCAGTTCAAAGACTTAAGCCATTTTTTTGACAAAAATAAACTTAAATAATTATTAACACTTAGACACAATTTTGAACCTAAAAACATTTCATATTACTAAAGGGATGCCACCCCCAAACTCGAGGGTTGCATTTCCCTCAATGCATGATGACAGAAAACAGAAAAAAATAAAAACAAAATACATCACAATTATAATAAAACAATAAGATAGCAAAATAAGATGGAAACTTAATTTCAGGTGATGTCGTCGCTGCTGCTGCTGCTAATCTGTAGCTGCCAGCAGGCAGTGACCTTCACTGTCGGTGCCAGCAGAATGCTCGGAGAGGCATAGGCGGTCTTCTTCTTAGCTTCCCTTTGGGGCTGGATACGAGTGGGTGAGATCTGGGGTGGCTTTTCCAGCACTTGTACCTCATCGGATGAGTTGCTACTACTGCTGCCACTGCTGCTGCTGGTAGACTTGCCCTGGCCGGATGATCTTTCACCAGTGTTGGGCTTCTTCATTTTCATCGGAGTGAACTCCTTTGAAAGGTTTCTTTTGACAGAGGGATCCCCATCAGATTCCTGCCAGATGGAGGAAGAAGAGAACCCGGCGAAATAGTCGTCATCAAGTTCAGGCAGTGGCTCCTTTCGTTTCTCTCTTCTGGAAGAGGCAATGGCGGTCTGGCTGTCGCCTTCAGCTGTCGTGGCCAGTGTTGGAGTGGATGCAACAGAGGGTGATTTTGGTATGGCAGCAGGAGTGGGAGTATGGGCAGGTGTAGGGGCAACAAAGTAGTGCTCTGGGAAAGCAGGAAATTGTACATTTGCAAAATTTAAATTGTTTTGAATAAAATGTACCGTTGCTGTTGTGAAGTCTCTGACGAAACTCATCAGACCAAGCTTCCGTTCCTCCATCTTTTGCAGTGTAGCTAGGATTTGAGTGGAGGAGTCTGCTGGAGGAGCTGTTGCTGCTATGCGGCGGCAGGTTCTGGCTGAGTGAGCTCTGCTGGCTCGTCTACTGCGGCAGATGGGTTGAAGAAGAAGAGGGGTGTGGCTGCTTTTAGTTCCATCAAGGTGAATATGTTGCGCTCCGTCCATCCCCTCCCTCGAACCTTGAAATCTTCTAGGATTTCTGGGACGTCGTGGCCGCGACAGATCTTGGTGATGAGGTACGGGAAGGCAAGGGGTTCCGAGGGTCGAAGGGCACACTCCAAAATTCCGTCTCGTATATACCGGCTGACTTTAATGGGTCTCTCATTTAAAATGGAATGAACGAGAGCTAACCTGAGTCGGTCGACCGTGTTGTTGTGGGAAGAAGGCATTATCCTCTTCTTTACGAAATGGTTCCAAAGTTTGGCTTCGGGAGTGAGTTGAGTGCGTTTCACCATCCACCGATGCTCGGGGTCAGTATTCCACTATGTTCCTTCTTCCGTTTCCTCTGCCATGACAACATCATAGTCTGTCGGTGACAGACTCTCCAAGAACCTATTGTGTCCATTCTCCCTTCTGCTGACATAGATTCCATAGAGGGTATTGATGTATTCAGGATCGAAAGTAACTTCCTTACCTCACACTGTCACGGTCTTCGTATCCTTGCTGTCGACAGCAGCGTAGAATTCTCTGACCAACGTGACATTCATCTCATCTGGCTGGGCAGCAAACATCTACCATTTGAGGGCTTTGATTTTTCGAGCTATGAACGGTTCGAGCCCGAAGTCTTCCGTGCGTTTTGTGTAAAGGAACCCTCTCTCTTCCCACATCTCCCTCTTTTGGAAGGAGCTATAGTATCTATCGACGAAGTCGGTGGTGGCAAAGCGGTTAGGGAGTCGGTCGTGGCTGGGTGTGTCGGCTGCTGCGGCAGAGCTGGAAGCAGCACTTCGGCGTGTCTGTCTGGTACTCATAGTTGCAAGGCTGTGGAAAATGAAAGAAATTTGAGATCTAGAGAGAAAGCAAGTTGAGAGAGTAAAAGTGAGGTGAAAAATGAATAGTAAAATAGGGTTTATATAGATGAATGGTTTGCTGCCCATTGGAGCTGTAACGACATGCGCGAATAATGGGGCCAGCTGTTACGCAGTTTCTGACGCGTCTGTCACGTGTTTTCGTGTCTGGTGCGCGTCTGTTACACGTTTGTGTGTCTGCCGCGACAGCGTGTTGACAGGCTATATTTTCCGCGTCTGTCGCGACAGCTGTTGACAAGCTTTGACGACATACTCCTCCTTTGGGCTTTTTGGGCTACTGGGAGATAGTGGGATGGTTCACTTCTTTTCCTCTCCTTGTTTCCCTTATTTCCTAAAAATAATTAAAAATAAAAACTTAGTTCCTAAAATAAAATAATTCTAATTTCCTAATAAATAAAATACACAATTAATAATAGAACAATAAAAAATAAAATTAAGTTAAATTAGGGATGTCTTGAGGGGCATCTCCTAAAGTAATCACTTCCTGCATCCTTGGGGCTTCAGTCCCCTTATAATGCTTTAGTCTCTGTCCGTTGACTTTAAATTGGTGCACGTCTTTTAAGGATTCGATCGTGATGGCACCATGAGGAAAAAATTGCACTACTTGGAATGGGCCGGACCATCTAGATTTAAGCTTCCCTGGGAAAAGTTTCAACCTAGAGTTAAATAACAACACAAGCCGCCCTTGTAAATCCTTGCGTTGTCATAGGCCATTGCTCAAATTTCTTCAATTTCATTCAAGTCAAGTAACCTCTTTTGTCCTGCCTTGTCTAAGTTCATATTCACTGCCTTGATAGCCTAGTAAGCTCTGTGCTCTATCTCAAAAGGTAAATGACATGTTTTTCCATATATCAGCCTGTAGGGTGGCATTCCCAATGGTGTCTTGAATGTTGTTCTGTATGCCTAGAGTGCATCATTGAGGTGTAAAGACCAGTCCTTTCGAGTAGGTTTAACCATCTTTTAAAGAATGTTCTTTACCTCCTTGTTGGATATTTTGGCATGTCCATTGGTCTGAGGGTGATATGATGTTGTGATCCGTTGCTTTACGCTGTATTTTCTCAAAGCAGCAGCGATTACCCTATTGTCGAAATGTCGCCCTTCATCACTGATTATCGCCTTAGGCATGCCAAATCTGGAGAAAATATTCTTGTGCAGAAATCTATGAACAGTCTTGGCATCGTTTTTCTGTGTGGCGATCGCTTCAACCCATTTGGACACGTAGTCCACTGCCAGTAGGATATATAGATTCCCACATGATGCTGGGAATGGTCCCATGAAATCAATCACCCATACATCGAAGATTTCGACTTATAGGTTGTTTTGCAGTGGCATCTCATGTCTTCTTGAGATGTTCCCAGTCCGTTGGCACTTGTCACGGCTTTTGTAGAATGCTTGGGCATCCTTGAACAGTGAGGGCCTGTAAAAACCAGACTGCAAAACCTTGGTAGCAGTTTTGTTTCCACCTAGGTGTCCTTCATATGGTGAAGTATGGCAGTGGTGAAGCACAGCTTCCTGCTCATCCTGTGGTACACACCTCCTGATGATTTGATCTGTACAATGTTTGAAAAGAAGAGGTTCGTCCCAATAATAATGTTTTACATTATTTTGTAACCTCTTCCTTGCTTGGTATTTAAGTTCAAGAGGTATTATTCCGCTAACTATGTAATTAACGAAATCAGCATACCAAGGAAGTTCAGAAAACTTAACTGCCGCCATGGCTGTCACGACAATGCTTGTGGCAGCAAACAACTGCTCGTCAGGGAAGGTCTCCAGTATGTGTGTCTTTTCTGTCGGTAGACTCTTTCCCCTCTCTAATATTGACAAGTGGTCTGCAACTTGGTTTTTTGTCCCCTTTTTATCCTTGATTTCAATGTCGAATTCTTACATAAGCAAAATCCAACGTATCAGTCTAGGTTTTGCATCTTTTTAGCGAATAGGTACTTCAGTGTTGAGTGGTCTGTATGGACCACCACCTTCGTTCCATGTATGTACGAACGAAACTTGTCAATCGAGAACACCACTGCTAACAGTTCCTTTTCTGTTGTGGTGTAATTCACTTGGGCATCGTTTAGTGTTTTGATGCGTAATAAATTACTTGGAATAGCTTGTCTTTCCTCTGTCCAAGTGCTGCCCCTACAGCATAGTCACTGGCATCACACATAATTTGAAATGGCATACTCCAGTCTGGTGGCTGTACAATTGGGGCTGTTACCAGCTTTTCTTTTAGGATTCTGAAAATGCCTCAGTACATTCAGTGTTGAAATCGAAGGGACGATTTTGTTCTAGTAAGTGGCATAGAGGCTTGGTAATCTTCGAAAATTTTGCAATAAACCTTCGATAAAACCCAACATGCCCTAAGAAACTCTGAATTCCCTTGACTGTGGTGGGTGGTGGCAACTTTTCAATCACTTCTATCTTTGCTATGTCGACTTCTATGCCGCGACAGCTTACCTTGTGGCCTAGGACTATCCCCTCATCCACCATGAAGTGACATTTCTTCCAGTTTAAGACCAAGTTTGATTTCTCGCATCTTTCGAGAACCTTCTGTAGGTTGCCTAAGCAACTTTCAAAACTGTCTCTAAAGACGGAAAAATCGTCCATGAATATTTCCAGGAAGTCCTCCACCATGTCAGAGAATATCGCCATCATACACCTCTAGAATGTTGTTGGTGCATTGCAGAGTCCAAATGGCATTCTCCGGAAAGCGTAAGTGTCGTATGGGCAAGTGAAAGTCATTTTCTCTTGATCCTCTAGTGCGATAGCTATCTGGTTATAACCTGAGTAACCATCAAGAAAACAATAATAAGGTTTTCCCGCTAATCTATCAAGCATTTGATCAATAAAAGGTAGGGGAAAATTGTCGTTCCGGGTAGCTTTGTTAAGCTTCCGGTAATCCATACAAAACCTCCAACCGGTCACAGTCCTGGTTTGGATTAGTTCGTTCTCTTCGTTGGTCACCACGGTTATTCCTACCTTTTAGGAACACACTGCACCCTGCTCACCCACTTACTATCCGAGATGGCATAAATTATCCCAGCGTCAAGCCATTTGATAATCTTTTTTCGAACCACTTCTCGCATAGCGTCGTTTAAGCGTCTCTGAGCATCAATGGTCGGCTTATGATCATCCTCTAAAAGAATTTTGTGCATACATAGTGCCGGACTGATGCCTTGGATATCAGCTATCGTCCATCCAATAGCCTTTTTGTGTTGCTGCAACATCCCTATCAGTTGTTGTTCCTGTTTCTGCATTAACTTGGAAGAGATGATTACGGGCAACGTATCATTTAAACCAAGGAAAACATATTTGAGCTGCCCTGGCAGGGGCTTAAGGTCTAAAACAGGTGGTTCTACAGTTGAGGGCTTTTGGATTATGTGTTCATTTGAGGTATAGTTTAAGGGCTCGAATAACTTACCTGAATGATTGCCTATCCAGTTTACCTCCTCTTGACCTTCAGTGTCAGATATGTCATAATCTGAGGAGATGTTGTCGTCATTGATGTCGTGACAGTCTTCTAGATGGCTGCTGTGGCAGTGACCAAATTTAATGTCATGGCAGCTCGACCTGATGCAGGGTTGGTCAAGGATTACTTCAGTGATAGCCTTGCATTATTCTTCTGCATCAGCATATTTGATTGCCTGAAGAACATTGAGCTTGATCTCTTGATCATTTACTCTCATTGTAAGTTCTCCCTTCTCTACATCAATCAGTGATCTGCCTGTGGCTAGGAAGGGTCGCCCCATGATGATTGGTGCGTTCTCATCTACTTCACAGTCTATAACAAGAAAGTCAGTAGGAAAAATGGACTTGTCCACTCTTACCAGAATATCTTCAATCTTCCCTTCTGGTTGTACGTAAGAGCGGTCTGCCAGCTGCAGCATAACTGTCGTGGGTCGTGCTCGTCCAATACCTAGTTTCTGAAATACATATTTTGGCATTTAATTAATACTAGCACCTAGATCACAAAGTGCCTTACCCACGAATTTGTCACCAATTATGCACGGTATGATGAAGCTCCCAGGATCCTTCTTTTTCTGGGGTGGAGGCCTGTGCAAGATAGTCATGCATCCTTCTATCATCTTAACCGTCTCAAATTCCCCAAGTCTGGATCTTTTCGACATAGCATCCTTGAGAAATTTCGCATAACCGGGCATCTCTTTGATGGCCTCTAACAGCAGTATATTGATGTGAACCTGATTAAAAATATCATAGATCTTCTTGAGATAGTACTCATGTTTATGCTTTTGTAACCGCTGTGGAAAAAGAGGTGGAGGACGGTAATCTTCAAATCGTCCTTCACATGGTATCCAAATCTGAGGAGGTTTAGGTTCATCTTTCTTGTCTTTCTCCTCTGTTCCTTCTGCTGTCATGACAGGCTTGGCGGCAGCACGTTGTTTATCGCCTGCCAGGGCAGTGTTCGCGGCAGATTTTTCTAGGGCGGGTTCCTCATTCATTATGGCTTTCTTCTCCGACCCTGGCAGTTGTTTCCCACTCCTTGTTGTAATGGCTTTGCACTGCTCATGTGTGGGTTGTCTAGAAACCTTAGTATCGCTAGGGAATCCTCCATTTTGCCTTGGCTTAATATGCTGGGAAACCTGACCCATCTGTGTCTCCAGTGATTTCAGTGTAGCTTCATGGTTAGTCATTCTCATCTCTGTTTTATCCATGAACAACTCAGTCTTTTTGACAAAGTGATCCATGTTTGCCATGTAGGCTCCTGTCTGTGACATGAATGTGGCCAAAGTCTGCTCCAATATACTAGGTGCGGCTGTTGGCTGCTGTTGCGGTTGTTTCCGTGTCAGAATTCTGGGTGCCCTCTGATTTTGAGTGTTCTGCACTTGAGGATTCAGTGCGTTGTTTGGGTTGCTCCAGGAGAACTTGGGGTCTTTCCTCCAGTTGGGATTATAATTGTTGGAATCATAGTTTCTTTGCTTTTTGTAGTTTCCAACATACATCCCTTCCTCTAGCTGTAGCAGGCAGTCTTCCGAACTGTGATTCCCGCTGCAAGTACCACATACCTCTTCTGCAGAGTAGACGGGTTGTGAATCTTTTTTCAGCAAGTTTTCTACTGCCTTTGTGAGGTACGCAACTTGTGTTTTTAGGGACTTGTCGGCTTCATAGTCCTTCACAGCTAACACCCGTTTACCTCTCCTCACTGTGGGAAATTGCTCTTCATTCTTTGCTAGATTTTTCAATACTACCATGGCTTCGTCTAGATCTTTATCCAACAGTAATCCATTGGCTGCTGAATCTATTCTCATTCGGGTGCGTGTGTTGGCAGCATTGTAAAATTTGATGACTTGATTCCAAACGGGGAATCTGTGCATTGGGCAATTCCTCAGAAGAGTGGTAAACTTGTCTCATGCCTCGTGCATTGGCTCGTCATCTTCCTGTTGAAAAATATCAATTTCATTACGTAATCGCTCAGATAAATGGGAAGGATTAAAACAAGATAAAAATTCACGAGTTAGATCCGCCCAAGTTCGTATTGAACCCGGCGTTAGTTTGTTCCACAAAGTTTTTGCTCTGTTCCTCAGTGAATGAGGAAATAACCGAAGCCTCGGTATCTCCGAATTTACTGCTGGTAATCTAAACGATCCAAAGATTTTTTTGGAACGTTTTCAAATGGTCACTGGCATCCTCTGTAGCAGCACCACTAAATTGGCCAGCGGAATTGATCATGCTGAACATCACAGGTTTCAGCTCAAAATTTTCAGCTTCCACGTCTGGCAAGGTGGTCTCTAGTTCCATATGATCATTGATCATGTAATCACTGGATGACCGTCGTGCGGCCACGACATCATCAGGTTGTCCGTTTTCTTCATTTTCGATAGGATCTTCAATATCTTCAGGATTCCTTGGGTTGTTCCTCCCGTTATGCATAGCTTCTAACTGTACCTCAAGATAATCGTTTTTGGCTATCAAAAGACGGACTCGGTTCCTGAGATTGCATGAGCGTTTGATTTCAGGGTCTAGTTTATACTCAGGTTCTTTGCCTCGTCTAGATCTGCGCATAAGCCAACGAAAAACCTTGTGAAAAGCACAGGGTGAACAGTCCCAATAAAAACAGAAAAATTAAAAAGAATGTGCAGTAAAAGTAGGGTAAAGATATGTTGCCAATCCCTGGCAACTGCGCGAAAAACTTGTTGCGTGTAAAATAGTCTATCTCAATAGAGTACAAGTGTACACGACACAAGTAGTAAAGTGATACACGAAATATCAGATGTCGAATCCACATGGACTGGAAATAGCTTTATCCTTGGATTGCTGCACAAGAGAGAAATAAGAGAGTTTAAATGTTGTAGAAGAATAATGAAGAATACTGGAGATAAAAGATTAAAAGATTTCAGGGTAAAGAAATAGGTCGGTATTTATTTGCTCAGCAGTGCAGGTGTTGCATTGTATAGAACTTCCTGTTCTATCGTCGTCCTTGTCGCGGAAGCACCTGCGGCGGCAGCAGTCTGTTGTTGTCGCGACAGCGATCACACAACTCTGTACTTCAAGCTTTGCAAGAATCCGTGTTGTGACTTATCCTATCCCTAGATCCAAGTCTTTCGATGAACACGTCTTAGATGATACCTCCCGGCGTGAATCGAAGGATGAACATCGATGTTGTTGAATTCTTTATTAGCCACTTAACCTTGTCCTATCCCTAGGTCCGAGATAGTTCAACCATAAACTGGAGAACTCGTACTTATTCCTTTCGTATACCTAACTCTCTCGATATTAAGTAAATGAATAATCTCACAATACTCTCCCGATACTCTTGTAAGATGTTGAAAACCAGAATAAGCAAACTTTAAGTTTAATTTATTGAACAGAAAAAATCCTAAAAATAGTAGAATCCTTGCAACTACTTTACAGAATCAACCCTTAGCCCTAGGGGAAGTTTAGAACATGATGAGAGGGGGAAACGACTAGGGTTTTGAGAAGACGGGTAGAGAATGAGATGTCCTTCCTTAGGTCGAATTACATGCCTTTATACAGGCTTTGGGTTCAAGTTTTCTAATATGGCAAGAATACAGGTTTAAACTAAAGTACAACTCTATTAAAAACTAAATCTTCTGAGTAGATGCCTTTAATTCGTCCTCTTTTCTTTCTTTGGGTTTCTTCCTTGAACTTTGGGCTTGGTCTTCTTTCTGATCTAGTGCTCAGAAAAATATAAGAGTGACTCACGACAGACCGGCTTAATTTCCTTTTTCTGTCGAGCTCCACTTCACTTTTCCCTTCACCATTGTTGTCGTCATTGGCTGCCACGGCAGGGGCCACGACAGCGTCTTCCTTCTCGACTTCATTCATGTGTTCCAGCTCTGCTTCTTCACTGGCCTGAGTCTGCCGTAGCATCTACCTGTAAAATCAGCCAATATTAGTAGCAACTGTGTCAATTTATATAATTGTGATGTATATGTGAAATCTATCCTAAATGCAATGTATTATGCTTGAATGTAGCAGAAATATGGGTTAAATAGGGGGTAAAAAGTAGAACTTTTGCACACTCAACAGTCTTGTTTGTGAAATAGAAGGATGGTACAATCTGTATGTGCATAGATTATCGAAAGTTTAACAAGTTAACAATTAAGAACAAGTACCCTCTGCCGAGGACCGATGATTTGTTTGACAAGTTTCGTGGTGCCTCGGGTGTTTTCAAAGATAGATTTGAGGTCTGGGTACTATCAGCTAAAGATTAAGGATGTGGATGTGCCTAAGACAGCTTTTCGGACTAGGTACAACCATTAAGAGTTCTTAGTGATGCCATTTGGATTGACAAATGCACCAACTGTATTAATGGATATGATGAATAGGGTGTTCCATGAGATTCTGGATCAGTTTGTGGTAGTGTTTACCAATTATATTCTCGTGTATTCACGTACCGAGAAGGATCATGATAAGCATTTGAGGATTGTATTACAAGTGTTGTTGGAGAATCAGATTTATGCTAAGCTAAGTAAGTGTCAATTTTGGCTTAAGGAAGTGGTGTTTCTTAGACATGTGGTGTCAGCCGAAGGTATTCGGGTTGATCCACACAAGGTTGAGGCGGTGATGAGTTGGAAGACGCCTAAATCAGTAACGGAAGTGCGTAGTTCCCTTGGGTTGGTTGGTTACTACCAAAGGTTTCTCTAAGATTCCTTCACCTTTAACTTAGCCGTTGCAAAAGAATGTTCGCTTTGATTGGACGGATGTTAGGCAACAAGCTTTCGAGAAGTTGAAGGAGGCTTTAACGCAAGCTCCTGTCTTGATTCAACTAGAATCGGGTAAGGAGTTTGTAGTCTATAGTGATGCATCATATATTGGTTTGCATGCGTATTGATGCAAGGTGGAAAGGTTGTGGCTTATGCGTCTAGACAGTTGAAGGTTCATGAGCGCAACTATCCTACGCATGATCTTGAGCTTGTTGTAGTGGTGTTTGCTTTGAATATTTGGAGACACTACCTTTATGGTGAAAGGTCTGTGGTTTACATCGACCATAAGAGTTTGAAGTTTCTTATGCCGCAGAAGGAGTTAAATCTTAGGCAACGAAGATGGTTGGTGTTGCTTAAGGATTATGATCAGACCATTGAATACCATCCGGGAAAGGCCAATGTTGTGGCTGATGCTTTGAGTAGGAAGGTAGTTGTTGAGCTGAGAGCAATGTTTTCTCGGTTGAGTATATCGCGTGATGGTGGCTTGATAGCCGAGTTGTAAGTGAAACCTTCCTTGGTTCAGCTGGTTAAGGAGAAAATTTACGGGATGATTCATTGGTGCCTCATGTCCAAGACATAGCTGATGGTAAGGCAACAGACTTTAGTTTTAATGATGATGGGGTTCTATGTTTCAAAAGTCAAATAATGGTTCCGGAAGATGTTGAGTTGAGGTGCACTATTTTACCTGAGTCTCATAGCAGTCCTTTTGCTATGCATTCTGGTAGTACTAAGATGTATCGTGGCTTGAAGGATGTGTATTATTGGGTGGGGTTGAAAAAGGATGTTGCTGATTTTGTAAGCAAGTGTATGGTTTGCTAGCGTGTGAAGGCTGAGCATCAGTTTCCTTCTGGTTTGTTACAGCCTTTGATGATACCAGAGTGGAAATGGGAAAGGATTACGATGGATTTTGTGTCTGGTGTGCATTTGACACCATCTAAGAAGAACTCCGTGTGGGTGATTGTGGATCGTCTCACGAAGTGTGCACATTTCTTTGTTGTGCATACTACGTATACGTTGGATAAGTTAGCAGAGTGGTATATTGTTGAGATTGTGCGTTTGCACGGTGTGTCCGAGTCCATAATGTCGGATAGAGTTCGGAGGTTCACAGCGAGGTTTTAGGAATGTTTGCATCAAGCGTTGGGTACGCGGTTTTAGGATGGACACTCAGAACAAGTTATCAAGGTGCTGGAGGATATGTTTCGATGTTGTGTGATTGATTTCCAAGGTTCTTGGGAAAAGCATCTGCCTTTGGTTGAGTTTGCCTATAATAACCGTTTTCAGGAAATTATACAAATGGCTCCGTATGAGGCCTTGTATGGGAGAAAGTGTAGAACGCCTCTTTGTTGGGCTGAAGCAGTGCAAAAAGTTGCTTTCCTTGCCGGATATGCTTTAGGGGAAAACTGAGAAAGTGAAGCTCATATGTGAGCGGTTGAAGGTTGCATCAGATTGTCATAAATCTTACGCATATTTATCCACAACATTCGGGACTAAAATGTAAAGCATGGAAACTCAAAACAATTCAAAACAGCATCCAACAGTCAACTGTATCAGAACGCCCACCCTTCGTACCGAAACGCCCGTATCGAAACGGTGTTGACCGTTTCGGTACTCGGGTATGTTCCGAGACTAGTATTGAAACAGGCTTCACCAATAACCGAACTGTTTCGAAACAACTTCATCTGTTCCGAACCACCATGGCCATTACAGACCCCCGTTTCAGAACAGGTGAGGGTGTTTCGATACACCTTACCCAGAGACAGCAACCATTGTTGGTTTTTGACATTTCAAGTCATTCAAACACACTTCAATGAGCATCAAAACATACCAGCAACTCATTTAGCCACTAAGGAACATATTTAGGACCCTTAAACTAGAGCATGTCATCAAACACAAAAGCACACAATCTAAAGGCATGCTCCCTAGTCTCAAACCAATATAAGCAACCAAACCTCAAACCAAACATTTAGGACCATTTACAACCCTTACATGCCATCATAAACATGCCACAAACTTAGGGAGTTCGAAACATATCTCCCAAATACATCCTTGGTTTCCCATTGCCTTATATCAAAACTAAAGTGTATAAAAACATCATCATACATGAGCTTTGTACTTCCTTGGATGTTCTTAACCTTCTCGCTGCCCAAAAACACCTCAATTATCTGCATTATTGGTAAAAGAGAGCGTAAGCACAATTGCTTAGTGAGGCATGCTCTAAAGATAACCAACACAATAATGCATTAATCAAAACACTTTCTCTAAAGCCTTTTTCTACAACATGCTCATTCTATCTCATGCTTGAAAACCTTTCAAAGCAACTTCTCATTGAAAACACATGTACCACAATTCTAACTCATGCATTTAAACCAATGCAAATCTCATGGAAAAGCCATACTCATGCTCGTAAAACCAAAGCATTTCATATACAAATCTCATATGCATTTCTTATAGCATAAATCATCTCATCAAAGGTACATATCAATCAAAAGGATTTTCATATTTTATATTGGCATTTCACATCTCATTATTACTCGGATATGCGGACAACATTCTCTAACCACTAGACGCTTCCGATGGAATCTCACATCACCGTTCTCACACGGCAGAATACTAAGTCTAGCCAATACTTACTTTCGGACGTAGGAAGGTGTTTCAAACCTTTCCGGACTTAGGACTTCTAAGCCATTCGCACTCACCGATTACGTTTCGCTTGCTCGCCGAAACGCTATCTAGGCTCCCGGATCAACACCAACGGCGTCCGAAGATGTCTCCCATGTTTATAACACATAAGAGCAGAAGATTAATGTGTCATCATGCATTGAAATCATCTGCCACACTCCTAAACTCGCTGCTCTACTCACAAACCACATTTCGGCTACCAAACACAACCGAAATCATTTCCAAACTCTTCCAAAACAAAGCCCAGCCAAGATCTACCACTTCTAATCATTTCTAAACATCAATCAACATCAAAAATCACCACAAACTCGTCCTTATACCTCCAGCTATGACAGAACACCAAAACCACCACAAAAACCATCATTCTAGCATGCCAAACTTAGGAACCCAAGCCTATTCGGGATTTGTTTGATAAAACCTCATTTATAACATCAATTAACATCTAAAATACATTAGAAAACAACCTCAAAACAGAGCCTAATCATCAACCACGAAAATCATCAAGATCTCTCCAAAAACCCTGAGTTTTAAGACAATTTCTTGTTTCTAACATTAAAGCAACTCAAAAATCATTAACAAAGGATTGATAACTTAGAAATTTCAGTAAAGAACTGATCATTAGAGGAGAATGACGAAGCTTACCTCTAATGGCTGATTTCTCCTTGAATTGGGCAAGTTTTCTTGAAAATCCAATGTAAAACAAGAGGTTTTGATAAGGAAAAGATTATGAATCAAAAGGAGATTGAAATCTCATCAAAATGAATGAAAATCAAAGGTTAATTGCTGGAGGAAATGTGTTTGGCTGAAAAGAAATTGGGAGAAAACGAAATGAGAGAAATTTGATTAAAGGTAGTTATGAAAAGTCAAAGATAGTTTCCTTTTAGTCAATCTTTATTTTCCTTTAATTAAAACATTAATAAAATCACCCAAATTAAGAAGAAATCTGATTAAAAACATTTTGGTAAAATTAGCTTCTTAAAGATTCAAAGTTTCAACCCTTTACAAAATAGTCACTATTCAACTTTTGCAAAAACTACAATTTGGTCACTACACCGAAATGTAGTATTTCCAAACCTTATTTTGTAAAATTGATTCATCATAATCATTCATATAATAAATGAGGATTTTTAGATATTTTTACATTTTTTTAAAACATCCCGAACTTGGTGTTCCCTAAATCTCCCTTTAAGATTCGAACTGTTTATGACCGGTCCGATTCGAACTCTAAAATATCTAGGACCAAAGTTGCTTCCTCAACACCACGATGTCTCCACAACACCTTAACCAGCTCAATGGTCTTACCACGGAGAACCTTACTGTCCGAATCCAAAATCTCAATTGGTTCCTCATCATATGACAAATCTGGATTCAACTCAACTTCCACCACAGGCATATCATGCAAAGGATCCGATCTATACCTCCAAAGCATGGATACATGAAACACATTATGTATCTTTTCTAACTCTTGTGGTAGCCTCAGCTTATAAGCAACAGGACCCACACGTTCTATCACCTCGTATGGTCCAATGTATCTCGGACTCAGTTTGCCCTTACGACCAAATATCATCACCTTCTTCCAAGGTGAAACTTTCAAGAACACACGGTCACCCACAAGAAATTCTATCTCCTTACGCTTTAAATCCCCGTAAGACTTTTGCCGATCCGAAGCTTCTTTCAACCGCTCACAAATGAGCTTCACCTTCTCGGTGGTTCCTTTCAACAAAGCCGGCATCGAGACCAACTTTTGTCCCGTTTAAGCCCAGCAAAGAGGAGTTCTGCACTTCCTCCCGTACAAAGCTTCATAAGGTGCCATTTGAATACTTGTCTGGTAACTATTATTATAAGAAAACTCCACCATAGGCAAGTGCTTCTCCCAAGAGCCTTGAAACTCAATAACACAACACCTCAAAAATTCCTCAAGCACTTGGATAACACGCTCCGATTGTCCATCCGTCTGCGGATGATAACAAGTACTAAAATTCAGCCGCGTACCCAATGCTTGATGCAAACACTCCAAAAACCTTGCAGTGAACCTCGAATCTCTATCTGACACTATAGATTTTGGTACGCCATGCAAACGTACAATCTCAGCAATGTACAACTCTGCAAGCTTATCCAAGGTGTATGTAGTGTGCACAGGTAAGAAATGTGCACACTTTGTAAGGCGATCCACAATCACCCAAACAAAATTCTTCTTTGATGGCGTTAGAGGCAAACTAGACACAAAGTCCATGGTAATCCTCTCCCATTTCCATTCCGGAATCCTCAACGGCTGCAACAACCCCGAGCGAAACTGATGCTCAACCTTAACCTGCTGACAAACCATACACTTGCTCACATACTCAGCGACATCTTTCCACAAACCCACCCAATAGTACTCATCCTTCAGATCACGGTACATCTTTGTACTACCAAGGTGCATAGCAAATGGACTACTATTAGCTTCGGTCAGAATAGTGCAGCTCAACTCAACATCATTCAGCACCTCTATCCAACTCCCAAAATATAGAACACCATCATCATTAAAACAGAAGTCTGATGGTCTATCCTCAGCAATATCCTGAACATGTGGCACCAAGGAATCATCCAACAGCTGCTTGTCCTTTATCAACTGGACCAGAG
This sequence comes from Hibiscus tridactylites, assembly GCA_958450335.1. Taxonomy (NCBI): domain Eukaryota; kingdom Viridiplantae; phylum Streptophyta; class Magnoliopsida; order Malvales; family Malvaceae; genus Hibiscus; species Hibiscus tridactylites. The sequence continues at coordinate 42,202,645 of OY288269.1, read as the reverse complement.
ATGGTTTCACTTGCAATTCAGCAACAAGACCACCATCTCGCGATATGCTCAAACTAGCAAACATCGCCCTTAACTCCACCTCCACTTTCCTACTCAAAGCATCGGCCACAACATTGGCCTTTCCCGTGTACACAATACACTTCTCACCATAAAGATAATGTCTCTAAATCTTTAGAGCAAAAACCATCGTAGCCAACACAATACACACCCCAAACCAACGTAGGATGCGTCACTATACACCACAAACTCTTTCCCTAATTCAGGTTGAACCAAGATAGGAGCTTGTGTCAAAGCTGCTTTAAGCTTCTCAAAAGCTTGTTATCTCGCTTCTGTCCACTCATACTTAACATCCTTTTGCAAAAACTTCGTTAAAGGGGCAGCAATCTTAAAAAATCCATCCACAAACCTCTGGTAGTATCCTGCTAACCCAAAAATCCATCCACAAACCTCCGGTAGTATCCGCCTCAACTTTTTGGGGATTAACTTGAATCCCTTCGTCCGAAACCACATGACCAAGGAAAACAACTTCCTTTAGCCAAAACTCACATTTGCTCAACTTAGCATAAAGTTGATTTTCCAACAGCGCTTGCAAAACAATCCTCAAATGACCTTCATGCTCCTCCTCAGTACGAGAGTACACAAGGATATCGTCGATAAACACCACAACAAACTTATCCAAGAATTCATGGAACACCCTTTTCATCATGTCCATGAAAGCGGTAGGAGCATTCGTCAAACCAAATGGCATCATAAGGAACTCATAATGCCCATACCTCGTTCTAAAGGTTGTTTTCGGCACATCCACATCTTTCACCTTTAACTGATAGTACCCTGACCTCAAATCAATCTTTGAAAACACAGCTACTCCCCGAAACTGATAAAAAAGATTATCAATCCTCGGCAAAGGATACTTGTTCTTGACGGTCAACTTATTCAGCTGACGATAATCGATGCACATTCTCATCGTGCCATCATTATTTTTAACAAACAAGACTGGTGCACCCCAAGGTGACACACTAGGCCGAATGAAGCCACGGCCAAGCAACTCCTGAAGTTGCGTCTTCAACTCCTTTAACTCTTTGGGTGCCATGCGATAGGGAGCAATGGACACCGAAGTTGTGTTCTCATACAACTCAATTCCAAACTCAACCTCTCGACTAGGCGGCAAACCAGGTAATTCCTCCGGAAACACTCCAGGGAACTCACACACGGTCCTTATATCCTGAACGCGCACCTCCTTTGAACTAGGATTCATAACAAAGGCTAGGTAAGCTTCACATCCTTGCCGCAACATCCGACTTGCTTCCAACGTTGACACCACATTGACAAGAAACTTCACATTTTCTCCCACTTCTGCCACCTCATAACCATCCGCAAGTTTCAGCAAAACTCGCTTGCTTTCAAAATCCACAACGGCTCTATGCTCAATAAGCCAATCCATGCCAAGGATTACATCAAAACCATAGAATGGCAATTCCATAAGATCAACAAGAAAAACATCATTGTGCACCTTTAAGAGACATCTTCTATACAACTTTCTTGTTACAATCATCTCACCAAAGGAACTAGTCACACACATACCAACATCCAAAAACTCAACAGGCAAACCAAGCATTTGAGCATGTTCACGCAATATGTACGAGTGTGTAGATCCAGAATCAATCAAAGAAAGTAATGACAAGGATTGCAAAGTAAAGGTACCTGGGATCACGTTCGTGTCATTCCTTCCCTCACGATGGGCATACACTCGAGCCTGACCACCACCCTCAGGTTGGACAGCCACAACATGTGCCACGTTCCTTTCACCATCATCCCTACGCTGAAAATTACCACGGTCGTGCCGACGACCTCTCTGTGGCTCAGCTGCTCTCACTGGGGCATGTCCCTCTCTCAGCGGCTGAGGACAATCTTTCTTCATATTCCCTCGGTTTCCATAATTCCAGCATGTCCCAAGGTTACCCCAACACAAACCATCGTGTCTCTTACCACAACGGTTACACTCAGAAGTCCTCAAGAAAGCATTAGGTCCTTGCTGACCTCTACTAGGGTTACCACTCCCACGTCTAGCATCATAGTGTGGCTTTCTATCCTTATGCCTCTTGTTGCGATCTCTACCATAATCGCGTTCTGCAGCTCGCTTTCCCGAGCTAGATCCACCTGCTCGGCTCGCCAAACCAAGATTCAATTCAATGTTCTTGGCTCTAGTGACCAAGACATCAAAATCAGTGTAATCACCTGCAAGCATATAGGTCTTGACATCCGCTACCAGCCCATAACGGAACCGTTCGCACCTTTCCCTCTCGCTAGGAATTAGCTCAGGTGCATACGGGCTAAGGCGAACAAACTGAATCTCATATTCAGCTACAGACATGTTCCCTTGCACAAGAGACATAAACTCCCTCTTCTTCTCGTCGAGGTAGCGAACTCCCAGATATTTCCGCTTGAACGCATTCAAGAAGATTGTCCAAGTCACCTCATCATCCTCCAATCCGGAGATAGTGGTCGTCCACCACGTCTAAGCATCACCATGCAGCAGTGACACAATGCATCCCAGCTTCTGCACATTGTTGCAGTTCAACTGACCAAGAATCCTCTTGGTGCTCTCCAACCAAGATTCAGAGCATTCAGGTGTCAAACCTCTAAACTCGGTCCCACCCAGACTACGGAGACGCTGCAATGGCAATCTCACATTAGTACCATCTTGAGGTGCATCTCCATGAGCTCCAGCTACTGCAGCCTGGAAAGCTCCAGAAATAGCCTGTATCAACATGGTCATGTCAGGAGCAACTTGCCCCTGAACACCCTCGGGTCCAACAACCCCAGCACCAACTCTAGCAGCACCAGCCCTAGCTCCACCACCACCAGGTGGTCCACCAGGGGGAGGTGGAGGTAAATCCTCAGCATTCTCTACGTTCTAATTCTTAGCCGTAGATCTAGTATTGATTCTCAGCTCTCTACGTGGCCCCATAATAAAAACAATGCACTGACAAAAATGCAATAAACACAATTAGGCATAATAAGGTAAGTAATCCAAGTACTCAAGCTCATTTTTGAAACCATTTCTCCTCATTAGTAATGATATGGCAATTGGATCCCCAACCACAATCCAAACAGAGCATAGCATCACAATTTCATCTCAATTGAATCATACATCACTATTCATACATCATACTTTCACCGAAAAGTCACAATCATGCATAATCACATACAACAACCACACCCCAAACCCTAATTATTCGATAACCTGGCTCTGATACCAACAAATGTAACCCCATTAGCCCGGCCTAGACGCTTGACCCGAACTACGAAGATTACATGGGGAAAACCAAAGTCAACCTTGATTAACGACCCTTTTTTCGTTTTAATCTCGTCTAAATGCACATTAAGCCTATGTGAAAACATCACGCATCAAGGAAGAGAAAAGCACAGCGATCGAAAAACATTTAGAGACTCAATTGCACAAATTACGCGTCTTAGGAGTAAAATGTAATTTTTGAAAATTAGAAGGACTTAGCTGATTTTAGGTTTACCAATTGAAATTAATCATGTTACATGCTTCTCTGTCAAGTTTCAGCTTAAAAAGACATCCCAAGCTCAAGCAATTGCATCCACAACATTCGGACTAAAATGTAAAGCATGGAAACTCAAAACAATTCAAAACAGCATCCAACGGTCAACTGTATCGGAACGCCCACCCTTCGTACCGAAACGCCTCGGGTATGTTCTGAGACCAGTATCGAAACAGGCTTCACCAGTAGCCAAATAGTTTCGAAATAGCTTCATCCGTTCCGAACCACCATGGCCATTATAGACCCCCGTTTCGGAACAGATGAGGGTGTTTCGATACACCTTGCCTAGTGACAGCAGCAACTGCTGGTTTTTGACATTTCAAGCCATTCAAACACACTTCAATGAGCATCAAAACATACCAGCTACTCATTTAGCCAATAAGGAACATATTTAGGACCCTTAAACTAGAGCATGGCATCAAACACAAAAGCACACAATCTAAAGGCATGCTCCCTAGTCTCAAACCAATATAAGCAACCAAACATCAAACCAAACATTTAGGACCATTTACAACCCTTACATGCCATCATTAACATGCCACAAACTTAGGGAGTTCGAAACATATCTCCCTAATACAACCTTGGTTTCCAATTGTCTTATATCAAAACTAAAGTGTATAAAAAATTCACCAAACATGAGCTTTGTACTTCCTTGGATGTTCTTAACCTTCTCGCTGCCCAAAAACACCTCAATTATCTGCATTATTGGTAAAAGAGAGCGTAAGCACAATTGCTTAGTGAGGCATGCTCTAAAGACAACCAACACAATAATACATTAATCAAAACACTTTCTCAAAAGCCTTTTTCTACAACAAGCTCATTCTATCTCATGCTTGAAAACCTTTCAAAGCAACTTCTCATTGAAAACACATGTACCACAATTCTAACTCATGCATTTAAACCAATGCAAATCTCATGGAAAAGCCATACTCATGCTCGTAAAACCAAAGCATTTCATATACAAATCTCATATGCATTTCTTATAGCATAAATCATCTCATCAAAGGTACATATCAATCAAAAGGATTTTCATATTTTATATTGGCATTTCACATCTCATTATTACTCGGATATGCGGACAACATTCTCTAACCACTAGACGCTTCCGATGGAATCTCACATCACCGTTCTCACACGGCGGAATACTAAGTCTAGCCAATACTTACTTTCGGACGTAGGAAGGTGTTTCAAACCTTTCCGGACTTAGGACTTCTAAGCCATTCGCACTCACCGATTACGTTTCGCTTGCTCGCCGAAACGCTATCTAGGCTCCCGGATCAACACCAACGGCGTCCGAAGATGTCTCCCATGTTTATAACACATAAGAGCAGAAGATTAATGTGTCATCATGCATTGAAATCATCTGCCACACTCCTAAACTCGCTGCTCTACTCACAAACCACATTTCGGCTACCAAACACAACCGAAATCATTTCCAAACTCTTCCAAAACAAAGCCCAGCCAAGATCTACCACTTCTAATCATTTCTAAACATCAATCAACATCAAAAATCACCACAAACTCGTCCTTATACCTCCAGCTATGACAGAACACCAAAACCACCACAAAAACCATCATTCTAGCATGTCAAACTTAGGAACCCAAGCCTATTCGGGATTTGTTTGATAAAACCTCATTTATAACATCAATTAACATCTAAAATACATTAGAAAACAACCTCAAAACAGAGCCTAATCATCAACCACGAAAATCATCAAGATCTCTCCAAAAACCCTGAGTTTTAAGACAATTTCTTGTTTCTAACATTAAAGCAACTCAAAAATCATTAACAAAGGATTGATAACTTAGAAATTTCAGTAAAGAACTGATCATTAGAGGAGAATGACGAAGCTTACCTCTAATGGCTGATTTCTCCTTGAATTGGGCAAGTTTTCTTGAAAATCCAATGCAAAACAAGAGGTTTTGATAAGGAAAAGATTATGAATCAAAAGGAGATTGAAATCTCATCAAAATGAATGAAAATCAAAGGTTAATTGCTGGAGGAAATGTGTTTGGCTGAAAAGAAATTGGGAGAAAACGAAATGAGAGAAATTTGATTAAAGGTAGTTATGAAAAGTCAAAGATAGTTTCCTTTTAGTCAATCTTTATTTTCCTTTAATTAAAACATTAATAAAATCACCCAAATTAAGAAGAAATCTGATTAAAAACATTTTGGTAAAATTAGCTTCTTAAAGATTCAAAGTTTCAACCCTTTACAAAATAGTCACTATTCAACTTTTGCAAAAACTGCAATTTGGTCACTACACCGAAATGTAGTATTTCCAAACCTTATTTTGTAAAATTGATTCGTCATAATCATTCATATAATAAATGAGGATTTTTAGATATTTTTACATTTTTTTAAAACATCCCGAACTTGGTGTTCCCTAAATCTCCCTTTAAGATTCGAACTGTTTATGACCGGTCTGATTCGAACTCTAAAATATCTAGGACCAAAGTGGCTTCCTCAACACCACGATGTCTCCACAACACCTTAACCAGCTCAATGGTCTTACCACGGAGAACCTTACTGTCCGAATCCAAAATCTCAATTGGTTCCTCATCATATGACAAATCTGGATTCAACTCAACTTCCACCACAGGCATATCATGCAAAGGATCCGATCTATACCTCCAAAGCATGGATACATGAAACACATTATGTATCTTTTCTAACTCTTGTGGTAGCCTCGGCTTATAAGCAACAGGACCCACACGTTCTATCACCTCGTATGGTCCAATGTATCTCGGACTCAGCTTGCCCTTACGACCAAATATCATCACCTTCTTCCAAGGTGAAACTTTCAAGAACACACGGTCACCCACAAGAAATTCTATCTCCTTACGCTTTAAATCCGCGTAAGACTTTTGCCGATCCGAAGCTTCTTTCAACCGCTCACAAATGAGCTTCACCTTCTCGGTGGTTCCTTTCAACAAAGCCGGCATCAAGACCAACTTTTGTCCCGTTTCAGCCCAGCAAAGAGGAGTTCTGCACTTCCTCCCGTACAAAGCTTCATAAGGTGCCATTTGAATACTTGTCTGGTAACTATTATTATAAGAAAACTCCACCATAGGCAAGTGCTTCTCCCAAGAGCCTTGAAACTCAATAACACAACACCTCAAAAATTCCTCAAGCACTTGGATAACACGCTCCGATTGTCCATCCGTCTGCGGATGATAACAAGTACTAAAATTCAGCCGCGTACCCAATGCTTGATGCAAACACTCAAAAAACCTTGCAGTGAACCTCGAATCTCTATCTAACACTATAGATTTTGGTACGCCATGCAAACGTACAATCTCATCAATGTACAACTCTGCAAGCTTATCCAAGGTGTATGTAGTGTGCACAGGTAAGAAATGTGCACACTTTGTAAGGCGATCCACAATCACCCAAACAGAATTCTTCTTTGATGGCGTTAGAGGCAAACCAGACACAAAGTCCATGGTAATCCTCTCCCATTTCCATTCCGGAATCCTCAACGGCTGCAACAACCCCGAGCGAAACTGATGCTCAACCTTAACCTGCTGACAAACCATACACTTGCTCACATACTCAGCGACATCTTTCCACAAACCCACCCAATAGTACTCATCCTTCAGATCACGGTACATCTTTGTACTACCAAGGTGCATAGCAAATGGACTACTATTAGCTTCGGTCAGAATAGTGCACCTCAACTCAACATCATTCAGCACCTCTATCCAACTCCCAAAATATAGAACACCATCATCATTAAAACAGAAGTCTGATGGTCTATCCTCAGCAATATCCTGAACATGTGGCACCAAGGAATCATCCAACAGCTGCTTGTCCTTTATCAACTGGACCAGAGATGGTTTCACTTGCAATTCAGCAACAAGACCACCATCTCGCGATATGCTCAAACTAGCAAACATCGCCCTTAACTCCACCTCCACTTTCCTACTCAAAGCATCGGCCACAACATTGGCCTTTCCCGTGTACACAATACACTTCTCACCATAAAGATAATGTCTCTAAATCTTTAGAGCAAAAACCATCGCAGCCAACACAATACACACCCCAAACCAACGTAGGATGCGTCACTATACACCACAAACTCTTTCCCTAATTCAGGTTGAACCAAGATAGGAGCTTGCGTCAAAGCTGCTTTAAGCTTCTCAAAAGCTTGTTATCTCGCTTCTGTCCACTCATACTTAACATCCTTTTGCAAAAACTTCGTTAAAGGGGCAGCAATCTTAAAAAATCCATCCACAAACCTCCGGTAGTATCCTGCTAACCCAAAAATCCATCCACAAACCTCCGGTAGTATCCGCCTCAACTTTTTGGGGATTAACTTGAATCCCTTCGTCCGAAACCACATGACCAAGGAAAACAACTTCCTTTAGCCAAAACTCACATTTGCTCAACTTAGCATAAAGTTGATTTTCCAATAGCGCTTGCAAAACAATCCTCAAATGACCTTCATGCTCCTCCTCAGTACGAGAGTACACAAGGATATCGTCGATAAACACCACAACAAACTTATCCAAGAATTCATGGAACACCCTTTTCATCATGTCCATGAAAGCGGCAGGAGCATTCGTCAAACCAAATGGCATCATAAGGAACTCATAATGCCCATACCTCGTTCTAAAGGTTGTTTTCGGCACATCCACATCTTTCACCTTTAACTGATAGTACCCTGACCTCAAATCAATCTTTGAAAACACAGCTACTCCCCGAAACTGATAAAAAAGATTATCAATCCTCGGCAAAGGATACTTGTTCTTGACGGTCAACTTATTCAGCTGACGATAATCGATGCACATTCTCATCGTGCCATCATTATTTTTAACAAACAAGACTGGTGCACCCCAAGGTGACACACTAGGCCGAATGAAGCCACGGTCAAGCAACTCCTGAAGTTGCGTCTTCAACTCCTTTAACTCTTTGGGTGCCATGCGATAGGGAGCAATGGACACCGAAGTTGTGTTCTCATACAACTCAATTCCAAACTCAACCTCTCGACTAGGCGGCAAACCAGGTAATTCCTCCGGAAACACTCTAGGGAACTCACACACGGTCCTTATATCCTGAACGCGCACCTCCTTTGAACTAGGATTCATAACAAAGGCTAGGTAAGCTTCACATCCTTGCCGCAACATCCGACTTGCTTCCAACGTTGACACCACATTGACAAGAAACTTCACATTTTCTCCCACTTCTGCCACCTCATAACCATCCGCAAGTTTCAGCAAAACTCGCTTGCTTTCAAAATCCACAACGGCTCTATGCTCAATAAGCCAATCCATGCCAAGGATTACATCAAAACCATAGAATGGCAATTCCATAAGATCAACAAGAAAAACATCATTGTGCACCTTTAAGAGACATCTTCTATACAACTTTCTTGTTACAATCATCTCACCAAAGGAACTAGTCACACACATACCAACATCCAAAAACTCAACAGGCAAACCAAGCATTTGAGCATGTTCACGCAATATGTACGAGTGTGTAGATCCAGAATCAATCAAAGAAAGTAATGACAAGGATTGCAAAGTAAAGGTACCTGGGATCACGTTCGTGTCATTCCTTCCCTCACGATGGGCATACACTCGAGCCTGACCACCACCCTCAGGTTGGACAGCCACAACATGTGCCACGTTCCTTTCACCATCATCCCTACGCTGAAAATTACCACGGTCGTGCCGACGACCTCTCTGTGGCTCAGCTGCTCTCACTGGGGCATGTCCCTCTCTCAGCGGCTGAGGACAATCTTTCTTCATATTCCCTCGGTTTCCATAATTCCAGCATGTCCCAAGGTTACCCCAACACAAACCATCGTGTCTCTTACCACAACGGTTACACTCAGAAGTCCTCAAGAAAGCATTAGGTCCTTGCTGACCTCTACTAGGGTTACCACTCCCACGTCTAGCATCATAGTGTGGCTTTCTATCCTTATGCCTCTTGTTGCGATCTCTACCATAATCGCGTTCTGCAGCTCGCTTTCCCGAGCTAGATCCACCTGCTCGGCTCGCCAAACCAAGATTCAATTCAATGTTCTTGGCTCTAGTGACCAAGACATCAAAATCAGTGTAATCACCTGCAAGCATATAGGTCTTGACATCCGCTACCAGCCCATAACGGAACCGTTCGCACCTTTCCCTCTCGCTAGGAATTAGCTCAGGTGCATACGGGCTAAGGCGAACAAACTGAATCTCATATTCAGCTACAGACATGTTCCCTTGCACAAGAGACATAAACTCCCTCTTCTTCTCGTCGAGGTAGCGAACTCCCAGATATTTCCGCTTGAACGCATTCAAGAAGATTGTCCAAGTCACCTCATCATCCTCCAATCCGGAGATAGTGGTCGTCCACCACGTCTAAGCATCACCATGCAGCAGTGACACAATGCATCCCAGCTTCTGCACATTGTTGCAGTTCAACTGACCAAGAATCCTCTTGGTGCTCTCCAACCAAGATTCAGAGCATTCAGGTGTCAAACCTCTAAACTCGGTCCCACCCAGACTACGGAGACGCTGCAATGGCAATCTCACATTAGTACCATCTTGAGGTGCATCTCCATGAGCTCCAGCTACTGCAGCCTGGAAAGCTCCAGAAATAGCCTGTATCAACATGGTCATGTCAGGAGCAACTTGCCCCTGAACACCCTTGGGTCCAGCAACCCCAGCACCAACTCTAGCAGCACCAGCCCTAGCTCCACCACCACCAGGTGGTCCACCAGGGGGAGGTGGAGGTAAATCCTCAGCATTCTCTACGTTCTAATTCTCAGCCGTAGATCTAGTATTGATTCTCAGCTCTCTACGTGGCCCCATAATAAAGACAATGCACTGACAAAAATGCAATAAACACAATTAGGCATAATAAGGTAAGTAATCCAAGTACTCAAGCTCATTTTTGAAACCATTTCTCCTCATTAGTAATGATATGGCAATTGGATCCCCAACCACAATCCAAACATAGCATAGCATCACAATTTCATCTCAATTGAATCATACATCACTATTCATACATCATACTTTCACCGAAAAGTCACAATCATGCATAATCACATACAACAACCACACCCCAAACCCTAATTATTCGATAACCTGGCTCTGATACCAACAAATGTAACCCCATTAGCCCGGCCTAGACGCTTGACCCGAACTACGAAGATTACATGGGGAAAACCAAAGTCAACCTTGATTAACGACCCTTTTTTCGTTTTAATCTCGTCTAAATGCACATTAAGCCTATGTGAAAACATCACGCATCAAGGAAGAGAAAAGCACAGCGATCGGAAAACATTTAGAGACTCAATTGCACAAATTACGCGTCTTAGGAGTAAAATGTAATTTTTGAAAATTAGAAGGACTTAGCTGATTTTAGGTTTACCAATTGAAATTAATCATGTTACATGCTTCTCTGTCAAGTTTCAGCTTAAAAAGACATCCCAAGCTCAAGCAATTGCATCCACAACATTCGGACTAAAATGTAAAGCATGGAAACTCAAAACAATTCAAAACAGCATCCAACGGTCAACTGTATCGGAACGCCCACCCTTCGTACCGAAACGCCTCGGGTATGTTCTGAGACCAGTATCGAAACAGGCTTCACCAGTAGCCAAATAGTTTCGAAATAGCTTCATCCGTTCCGAACCACCATGGCCATTATAGACCCCCGTTTCGGAACAGATGAGGGTGTTTCGATACACCTTGCCTAGTGACAGCAGCAACTGCTGGTTTTTGACATTTCAAGCCATTCAAACACACTTCAATGAGCATCAAAACATACCAGCTACTCATTTAGCCAATAAGGAACATATTTAGGACCCTTAAACTAGAGCATGGCATCAAACACAAAAGCACACAATCTAAAGGCATGCTCCCTAGTCTCAAACCAATATAAGTAACCAAACATCAAACCAAACATTTAGGACCATTTACAACCCTTACATGCCATCATTAACATGCCACAAACTTAGGGAGTTCGAAACATATCTCCCTAATACAACCTTGGTTTCCAATTGTCTTATATCAAAACTAAAGTGTATAAAAAATTCACCAAACATGAGCTTTGTACTTCCTTGGATGTTCTTAACCTTCTCGCTGCCCAAAAACACCTCAATTATCTGCATTATTGGTAAAAGAGAGCGTAAGCACAATTGCTTAGTGAGGCATGCTCTAAAGACAACCAACACAATAATACATTAATCAAAACACTTTCTCAAAAGCCTTTTTCTACAACATGCTCATTCTATCTCATGCTTGAAAACCTTTCAAAGCAACTTCTCATTGAAAACACATGTACCACAATTCTAACTCATGCATTTAAACCAATGCAAATCTCATGGCAAAGCCATACTCATGCTTGTAAAACCAAAGCATTTCATATACAAATCTCATATGCATTTCACATAGCATAAATCATCTCATCAAAGGTACATGTGAATCAAAAGGATTTTCATATTTTATATTGGCATTTCACATCTCATTATTACTCGGATATGCGGACAACATTCTCTAACCACTAGACGCTTCCGGTGGAATCTCACATCACCGTACTCACTTGTCTAGTAACATAATTTCTGGTGGAATCTCACATCACCGTACTCACATGGCGGAATCTCTCATCGTCACAAAGCTTGGGTATTTCACCAAGTCCTACCTGATGGAATGCCCATCATCGGTTCTCTCCCTTTGGCTTAAACCAAAGAGCACGTACGAATTTTTAGTTTATAGTGCACTCTTATCCTATTGATCGATCAATTATATTCGGTAAGTATCTCAACATCTATGCCAGAATATTATGTCAAAACATCATCTCACCTACTATTTTTCATACAACATTTCCAAATCATTCTCATCTCATGTCAAAACCATAACATTTGCCATGCTTTAAAACAAAAGCTCAAATCTCAACCATGCAACATGTTATTTCATGAAATCATTTCAAGCATCATCTCATGCTACAAATCATGCGTAAAAATAGTAGGAATTTATCTATCTCAAACCATGAGCATGTAAAAGCATTTTAGGGGCAACCACCGCATTTAAGAGAGAAATCTAGCCAATACTTACTTCCGGACTTAGGAAGGCGTTTCAAACCTTTCCTAAATCCCCAAACCTTGTTTCATGTCCCTCAAGGACTTCTAAACCATTTGCACTCACCGATTACGTTTTGTTTGCTCGCCGAAACGCTATCTAGGCTCCCGGATCAACACTAAAGGCGTCCGAAGATGTCTCCCCTATTTATAACACATAAGAGCAGAGGATTAATGCATCATCATGCATTGAAATCATCATCCACACTCATAAACTCGTTGCTCTACTCACAAACCACATTTCGGATACCAAACACAACTGAAATCATCTCCAAACTCTTCCAAAACAAAGCCCAACCAAGATCTACCACTTCTAATCATTTCTAAACATCAATCAACATCAAAATCACCATAAACTCGTCCTTATACCTCCAGCTATTACAGAACACCAAAACCACCCCAAAAACCATCATTCTAGCATGCCAAACTTAGGAACCCAAGCATATTCGGGATTTGTTTGATAAAACCTCATTTATAACATCAATTAACATCCAAAATACATTAGAAAATAACCTCAAAACAGAGCCTAACCATCAACCACGAAAATCATCAAGATCTCACCAAAAACCTTGAGTTTTAAGACAATTTCTTGTTTCTGACATTAAAGCAACTCAAAAATCATTAACAAAGGATTGATAACTTGGGGATTTCAGTAAAGAACTGATCATTAGAGGAGGAGGACGAAGCTTACCTCTAATGGTTGATTTCTCCTTGAATTGGGCAAGTTTTCTTGAAAATCCAATGTAAAGACAAGAGGTTTTGATAAGGAAAAGATTAGGAATCAAAAGGAGATTGAAATCTCATCAAAAGGAATGAAAATCAAAGGTTAATTGCTGGAGGAAATGTGTTTGGCTGAAAAGAAATTGAGAGAAAATAAAATGAGAGAAAATTGATGAAATGTAGTTATGAAAAGTCAAAGGTTGTTTCCTTTTAATCAATCTTTATTTTCCTTTAATTAAAACATTAATAAAATCACCCAAATTAAGAAGAAATCTGATCAAAAAAAATTTGGTAAAATTAGCTCCTTAATGATTCAAAGTTTCAACCCTTTACAAAGCAATCACTATTCAACTTTTGCAAAAACTGCAATTTGGTCACTACACCGAAATGTAGTATTTCCAAACCATATTTTGTAAAATTGATTTCAGCATAATCATTCATATAATAAATGAGGATTTTTAGATATTTTTCCATATTTTTAAAACATCCCAAACTAGGTGTTCCCTAAATCTCCCTTTAAGATTCGAACCGTTTATGACCGGTCCGATTCGGACTCTAAAACATCTAGGCCCAAAGTTGGGGTGTTACAAGCCAAATTAGAGGAGAAGAAAGGATTGGAGGGGATAGTAATTCGGGATCAAATGAAGTGATTTTGGAGGGTTCAGATGATCGATAGTTGCATCGGCAAGTGTGGTTTCACAAGTCGGTGAGTGGAACTTAGTGGGTTATACATCTACCGATGAGTGGTGTTGAGGGGTTGTTATTGTACCGAATACTCCACCATGCGTGTCACAACGATGGAGGGTTTGCTCTTGTGTGTGAGCCTTGAGATGCCAGTAGAGTGTATGAAGGGTGTGGGACAACCGTTAGTAATCTGTGTATCCGATTTGTTTTTGAGATTGTTGTTTATCACCTGTGAGCAAATATAATGAAATGAAATGCTATGGAAAATATGGTTGATGCCTAATGTGAAAAATGCATGTTTTGAAGGTACTGAACCAGACGTTTGTCCCGGACGACATTTCGGTCAACAAACTAGATCGGATTGTAGGTCACATTGTCGCAGATAATTTCATCTCCTTCAGTGATGACGAGATCCCAGACGGAGGAATGGGGTCAACGAAGGCTTTGAACATAACCACGCATTGCAAAGGGTATGTCCTGCCAGAGGTACTTGTTGATAACGGCTCAGCTTTGAATGTGATGCTGATGGCAACTTTGCAAAGGCTGCCCATAGATAGCTCACATATGAAGACTTGCCACAATTCAATCATAGCTTTTGATGGAACCCAAAGGGAAGTTGTGGGGAAGATCGAGGTACCGTTGCTAATCGGACCTACAGAGTATATGGTCGATTTTGTGGTGATGAATATCAAGCCGACTTATAATTATCTATTAGGGAGGCCCTGGATCCATTCAGCAGAAGCTGTACTGTAACCCCCTTAACCCGGCCTAGACGGTTGACCCGAATTAAGAAAGTCACACGGGGAAAACCAAAGTCAACCTGAAAGTCAACCTTGATTAACGACCCTTTTTTTTCTTTTTAATCTTGTCTAGATGCACAATCATACAAACAACATACTCAGAGATCATAAACATCAGAGATCAATCAGGGACACAATTGAGCAAATTACAACTTTAGGGACCAAACTGTAAATTCTGTAAATTACAAGGCCTTAACCCAAATTTAAATTACCAACTTGTAATTAGTCAGGTTTCATGCTTCACTGCCAAATCTCACCTCAAACGGACATTCCAAACTCATACAATTGCACAAACAAGATTCAGGACCAAAATGCAAACAATCCAAAACATTCAACTGCCAATGTCAGCCCCCAACGGTCGACCGTTCCGGAACAGACAGAGCCTGTTTCGAAACGCGGGGCCGTTCTGCAACGCGTACCGAAACAGGGGCTGGTAGAGGCCCTTCCGTTTCGAAACGGTGCCTACCGTTTCGGACGCCTGGGCTCATTCAAGGCACCCGTTCCGGAACGGTGTGCACTGTTCCGAAACACCCTGCACAGAAAGCTGCATTTTACATACTCAAACACACAATTGATCAGCCAAACATGCTCCAAATGCTACCAAACTTTACCAGCATGAAATTCAACATATAAAAGACATTTAAGCATCATCCAAACATCAAGATAGTATCACATGTAAAAAGCCCCAATTCTAATGGCATGCTTCCTACACAAGCAACCATTCAAGTCTAAAAACCTTCAAACAAAAACATAAAAGTCATTACAAGAAACCAGCAATATCAACAACATTAAACATACTTAGGGAGTACAACACATCTCCCAAAACAACCACATGAGTTTCCCCCATTGCCAAATACCCAAAAGCTAAATGTGTTCAATAAAACCTTTCCATACTTGAGCTTAGTTTTCCCTTGGTTGCTTGCCTTCCTTGCTGCCCTCAAATCCTCTTAATGTTCTGCATTATTGGTTTAAGAAAACGAAGAGAGCGTAAGCAATAGCTTAGTGAGGAATGCTCATTAAACCATTCAATAATGCATTTATAAAACACTTTAAAAATCATGCTTCAAATCATACTTTACTCATGCTCAAAAGCAATTTAAACAAGCAATACATGCTTCCACATCATTTCATATCATATTGGCCACAAGTGATAAGTTTCATCTTTTAAAAACAACATGTTCAACATAAGACTCACACATGGACTTTTAAACACCATTGTGATCTTATAGTTTCCAAGAACACACAAGGACTTTTAACCACCTTTGTGTTCTTCCCAAGGACTTTTAAACACCTTGGCCCCAAGGACTTTTAAACACCTTGGCCCATGGACTTTTAAACACCATGGCAAGGACCACACAAGGACTTTTAACCACCTTTGTGTCCTTAACAAGAACCATCCAAGGACTTTTAACCACCTTGATGTTCTTAAGTAACAAGGCTCACTCAAGGACTTTTAACCACCTTAGTGACCTTAACAAGAATCATCATGGACTTTTAACCACCATGAAGTTCTTAGATACCACAAGGCTCACTCAAGGACTTTTAACCACCTTATTGACCTTAACCTTTTCAAACATCACTTGCCAATATACAACATTATCATCATTTAATCCACTGTTTTAAAGCATTTAAACCAAGCCATGTTCATCATGCATTTATAAGCATCAAACCACATTTTAACCATGCTCAAAAACAAGGAACTCTTACCTTGAGCTTCCTTCAACATATGGCTTACAAAACCAGCATTAACCATGCTAAATCATGCTTTCAAAACAGAATTTAAAACATGCAATAACCACATTGCACAACAATCAAACCATGGCCACCACTTAGAGAGTTTTCCGAAAACTTACACTTGAGCTTAGTAAAGTTGTTTAGACTTAAACTAAGCTCCCAAGACATTGGTTTCAAAGCTGAAAACCCATTTTCACTCACCGATTCCACTTCGCCTCTTGCCAAAGCAGCAATTCAAGCTTCCGGATCAACAACTCTTGGATCCAAAGATGCCTCCCCTATTTTAACACATCAAAGCAGAGGATTAATGCATCATCATGCATTAATAGCTTCAATGAACGCACCAAAACTCGCTGCTCTCATCCACACTCCATTTTCGGCCACCAAACACAACCGAATATGCCTCCAAACAACTTCTCAACAAAGCCCAGCCAATAACCATCAAAACCTAACATCCTTTAACATCAATTAACATCTAAAAAGAGCTTAACAACATCCTTATACCTCCAGCAACAACAGATCCACAAGATCACACCAAAAACAACCTAGAATCATAAGCTAAACTTAGGAGATTCAACCAATCCGGGATTGCATTAATCAAAACACAATTCCTTATCAAATTAACATTCAATAATCACCAAATCTTAAAAGCCATTTATAAAACATCAATTAAGGATTGAGAACTTAGGAATTTCAGTAAAAAACTGAGAGCCAAAAAGCTTGAAAATCCAATTAGCAAATTGCAAGGTTTTGTTGTTGAAATGATTAGGAATCCAAAGAGAATTGAAAAGATAGATTTGAGTGACAAAATCAGAAAGAAATCTCTAGAGAGAAAGTGTTTGGGTTGAGAGAAAAGGAAAATTGGAAGAAAATGAAAAGTTGGTTATAAAATAGTAAAATGATTTCCCTCCACTTTTCTTAAGCTTTAGAATCAGAATTATACATTAAAATATCTTAGAAAAATCTGGAGAAACTCTTTTTGGAATAATAGCTCCTTAAAGATTCAAAGTTTCAACCCTTTCTAAAACAGTCACTCAACTTTCAAAAATTACATTTTGGTCACTAGCCAAAATGTCACCCTTCCAAACCTCATTTTGTAAAATTGATTTCACAGTTCACTTATATATATTAAAAGATGATTTTAGAACATTTTTCCATATTTTTAATGCAACTCGAACTAGGCTTTCCTAGTTTCACCTTTTTAGATTCGAACATCACTTTGACCGAACCGGTCAACGCTCAAACTTCTAAGCCCAAAACCGGGGCGTTACAACTCTCCCCCCCCCCTTAAGAAATTTCGTCCTCGAAATTTACCTGAAGGAAAGAGATAAGGAAACTGCTTCAGCATGTCTTCCTTCCGCTCCCACGTGGCTTCCTCAACACCTCGATGCTTCCACAGCACCTTCACCAACTCAATGGTCTTCCCACGAAGAACCTTGCTATCCGAATCCAAAACCTTCACCGGTTCCTCATCATAGGTTAAATCCGGATTCAATTCCACTTCCTCCACAGGCATCACATGCGAAGGATCAGATCTATACCTCCGGAGCATAGAAACATGGAACACATCATGAATCTTCTCCAACTCTTGAGGTAGTCTCAACCGATACGCAACAGGACCCACACGCTCAACCACCTCGTATGGTCCAATGTACCTAGGGCTCAACTTACCCTTCCGGCCAAACCTCAACACCTTCTTCCAAGGTGAAACCTTCAAGAACACACGGTCACCCACCGCATACTCTATCTCCTTACGCTTCAGATCCGCGTAAGACTTTTGCCGATCAGAGGCTGCCTTCAACCGCTCACAAATGAGCTTCACCTTCTCTGTGGTTCCTTTCAACAAAGCTGGCATCGAAACCAACTTTTGACCAGTTTCAGCCCAACAAAGAGGAGTTCTACACTTCCTCCCGTACAAAGCCTCATAAGGTGCCATCTGTATACTCGCCTGATAACTATTGTTATAAGCAAATTCAACCAAAGGCAAATGCTTCTCCCAAGAACCTTGGAACTCAATCACGCAACATCTCAACATATCCTCCAAAATCTGAATAACGCGCTCAGACTGACCATCCGACTGAGGATGATAAGATGTACTGAAATTCAACCTTGTACCCAAAGCTTGATGCAAACACTGCCAGAAACGCGATGTGAACGTCGGATCCCTATCCGACACAATCGACTTAGGCACACCATGCAACCGCACAATCTCAGCAATGTACAGCTCCGCAAGCTTATCCAAAGAAAACGTAGTATGCACAGGCAAGAAATGCGCACACTTCGTCAGGCGATCCACAATCACCCAAACCGAATTCTTCTTCGATGGAGACAAAGGTAAACCAGATACAAAATCCATGGTAACCCTCTCCCACTTCCATTCAGGGATTCTCAACGGTTGCAACAATCCTGAAGGAACCTGATGCTCAGCCTTAACTCGCTGACACACCATACACTTGCTCACAAATTCCGCAACATCCTTTTTCAAACCCACCCAATAGTACTCATCACGAAGATCACGGTACATCTTAGTACTACCAGGGTGCATAGCAAAAGGACTACTATGACCTTCATTCAGAATAGCATGCCTCAACTCAGCATCATTGGGCACTACTATTCGACTCCCAAAACACAACACACCATCATCATTAAAACAGAAAACCGAAGGTCTACCCTCCGCGATATCCTGAACATGCGACACCAAGGAATCATCCAGCAACTGCTTTTCCTTGATCAACTGAACCATAGATGGTTTCACTTGCAACTCAGCTACAAGACCACCATCACACGATATACTCAAGCTAGCAAACATAGCCCTTAGCTCAACAGCTACCTTCCTACTCAAGGCATCCGCAACAACATTAGCTTTTCCAGGATGGTACTCAATGGTCAGATCATAATCCTTGAGAAACTCCAACCAACGCCGCTGCCTAAGATTCAACTCCTTCTGAGACATCAGATACCTCAAACTCTTGTGATCCGTATACACAGTACACTTCTCACCATACAGATAATGTCTCCAGATCTTCAGAGCAAAAACCACCGCAGCCAACTCAATATCATGCGTAGGATAATTGTGCTCATGCACTTTCAACTGCCGCGATGCATAAGCCACAACCTTACCCTCTTGCATCAGCACACATCCCAAACCAACATAGGATGCATCACTGTAGACCACAAACTCTTTCCCTGACTCAGGCTGAACCAAGATAGGAGCTTGCGTCAAAGCCGCCTTCAGCTTCTCAAAAGCCTGCTGTCTCGCTTCCGTCCACTCATACTTAACATCCTTCTGTAACAACTTCGTCAGAGGTGCAGCAATCTTAGAAAAACCATCCACAAACCTCCGATAGTATCCCGCCAAACCAAGGAAACTACGGACCTCATGAACAGACTTAGGAACCTTCCAGTTCATCACCGCCTCAATCTTCTGAGGATCAACACGAATCCCCTCGGCAGAAACAACATGCCCAAGAAACACCACCTCTTTAAGCCAGAACTCACACTTGCTCAGCTTAGCATAAAGCTGATTCTCCAACAAAGCTTGCAAAACAATCCTCAAATGCTCTTCATGCTCCTCCTCAGTACGCGAGTACACGAGGATATCATCAATGAACACCACAACAAACTTGTCTAGGTATTCATGAAACACACGATTCATCATGTCCATGAAAGCAGCAGGAGCATTTGTCAAACCAAACGGCATCACCAGGAACTCATAATGCCCATACCTTGTCCTTAAAGCTGTCTTAGGCACATCCACATCCTTTACCTTCAACTGATAATACCCTGACCTCAAGTCAATCTTAGAGAACACAGCAGCTCCCCAAAATTGATCAAAGAGATCATCAATCCTCGGCAAAGGATACTGATTCTTGATAGTGAACTTATTCAGCTGACGGTAATCAATGCACATTCTCATAGTGCCATCCTTCTTCTTCACAAACAAGACCGGTGCACCCCAAGGTGACACACTTGGCCGAATGAAACCACGATCAAGCAGCTCTTGCAACTGCGTCTTCAGCTCCTTCAGCTCCTTAGGTGCCATTCTATAAGGAGTAATGGACACAGGAGTTGTATTCTCATACAGCTCAATTCCAAACTCCACCTCGCGATTAGGAGGTAAACCAGGCAACTCCTCAGGAAACACTCCAGGAAACTCCTTCACAACCCTGATATCTTGCACCCTCAACTCCTTAGAGCTAGGATTCATCACAAAAGCTAGATAAGCTTCACAACCTTGCCTCAGCATCCTGTTCGCCTCCAAGGTAGACACCACATTGGTAAGAAACTTCACATTCTCACCAACCACAACAACATCATAATCATCCGCAAGCTTCAGCGAAACTCGCTTATTTTCACAATCCACAACAGCACGATGCTCAGCAAGCCAATCCATACCAAGGATTACATCAAAACCATAGAAAGGCAACTCCATAAGGTCAGCATGGAAAACATGTTCTTGCACAACCAAAGGACACCTTCTATACAACTTTCGAGTCACAACAGTCTCACCAAAAGAACTAGTGACACGAACACCAACATCCAAAGACTCAACAGGCAAACCAAGCAATTCAGCATGCTCACGCAGAATATATGAATGCGTAGATCCAGAATCTATCAAAGAAAGCAATGACAAGGACTGCAAAGTAAAGGTACCTGCAATCACATCCGCATCATTCCTCCCCTCACGCTGAGCATACACCCTCGCTTGACCACCGCCCTCAGGCTGAATAGCCACAACATGGGCCACTCCACGACCGCCTTCCTCTCTCCTCTGGAAATTACCACGGCCGCGCCCACGACCTCTCTGTGGTGCAGCAACAACAGGAGCACGCACTTGGCCACCGGCCAACATAGGACAATCTCGCCTCAAGTGGTCCACAGATCCACAATTCCAGCATCCATTACCAGCTGCTGCAACAGGAGCTTGCACCTCCCTCACAGCACGAGGACAGTCACGCTTCATGTGACCACGTGAACCACAAATCCAACAAGCACTCGGATCAGCTCTAGCTGTGCCTCCTCGAGCAGGTGCACCACCACCTCTCTTAGCCGAGGACTGATACTTCTGATCGCGTCCCCTCTTGTTCCGTCCACCTCCGGAACTATACTCAGCAACTCTCTTACCAGAACTTGCTCCAGCACCTTTAGCAGATAAACCCAAGTTCATCTCAATATCCTTGGCTCGGCCCACCAACACATCAAAATCATCATATTCAGTGGCCAGCACATACATCTTCACGTCCGTCACTAAACCATAACGGAACCTCTCGCACCTCGCCCGCTCATCAGGTACCAGATCAGGTGCATACTGACTGAGTCGCACAAACTGCACTTCATACTCAGCCACACTCATGCTCCCTTGGGTAAGAGACATGAACTCACGCTTCTTTTCATCAAGATATCTCACACCAAGATACCTCCTCTTGAACACATTCTGGAAGAATGTCCAAGTGATGTCAGCCTCAACCATCCCAGCTATAGTGGTCGTCCACCACGTATACGCATCATCCTGAAGCAAGGATACAACACAACCCAGCTTTTGCACATCCGTGCAACTCATCTGACCCAAGATCCTCTTGGTACTCTCCAGCCAAGCTTCAGAACCTTCAGCTGACATACCCCTGAACTCAGTCCCACCAAGACTGCGCAAACGCTCCAAAGGTAGTCTCACTCCAGCATCTCCCTGATGCCCAGCTCCCTGCGCTCCAGCTACTGCTGCTCGAAAAGCACCCGCAATAGCTTGTACCAACATCGTCATATCGGGCATAGCTTGCCCCTGACCAACCTCAGGTCCAGCAGCTCCAGCACCAGCTGCAGCTCCAGCTCTTTCTCTCTCAGCACCACCACCACCAGGTGGAGGAGGAGGTAACACCGCACTACCCGTGTTTTCCTCATTCTCGTTCTCATTAGGAGCCGTAGCTCGCACATTACCTCTCAACTCTCTACGTGGTGCCATACTTTAACCATGCAATCACAATGCTAATAAACAAAGTCAGGCCCAGCAAGGTAAGCAATCCAAGTATTCAAGCTCAATTTCATTTAAAAATCAACATCATCACTTAGCTTTGATTTGGCAATGGGTACCAACAACATGCTTCACCACAGCATACAACTCATTTGCATCAAAAATCACAAGCCACTAAACATACTTTCACTCAACAAGCATACAAGGCATACATACTTCAATCATGCACACATACATTCCCAAATACTCGAGAACTCAGCTCTGATACCACCAAATGTAACCCACTTAACCCGGCCTAGACGGTTGACCCGAATTAAGAAAGTCACACGGGGAAAACCAAAGTCAACCCGAAAGTCAACCTTGATTAACGACCCTTTTTTTTCTTTTTAATCTTGTCTAGATGCACATTAACCCTAATTGTGATCATACAAACAACATACTCAGAGATCATAAACATCAGAGATCAATCAGGGACCCAATTGAGCAAATTACAACTTTAGGGACCAAACTGTAAATTCTGTAAATTACAAGGCCTTAACCCAAATTTAAATTACCAACTTGTAATTAGTCAGGTTTCATGCTTCACTGCCAAATCTCAGCTCAAACGGACATTCCAAACTCATACAATTGCACAAAAAGATTCAGGACCAAAATGCAAACAATCCAAAACATTCAACTGCCAATGTCAGCCCCCAACGGTCGACCGTTCCGGAACAGACAGAGCCTGTTTCGAAACGCGGGGCCGTTCCGCAATGCGTACCGAAACAGGGGCTGGCAGAGGCCCTTCCGTTTCAAAACGGTGCCTACCGTTTTGGACGCCTGGGCTCATTCAAGGCACCCGTTCCGGAACGGCGTGCACTGTTCCGAAACACCCTGCACAGAAAGCTGCATTTTACATACTCAAACACACAATTGATCAGCCAAACATGCTCCAAATGCTACCAAACTTTACCAGCATGAAACTCAACATATAAAAGACATTTAAGCATCATCCAAACATCAAGATAGTATCACATGTAAAAAGCCCCAATTCTAATGGCATGCTTCCTACACAAGCAACCATTCAAGTCTAAAAATCATTCAATAATGCTCATTAAAACCTTTCCATACTTGAGCTTAGTTTTCCCTTGGTTGCTTGCCTTCCTTGCTGCCCTCAAATCCTCTTAATGTTCTGCATTATTGGTTTAAGAAAACGAAGAGAGCGTAAGCAATAGCTTAGTGAGGAATGCTCATTAAACCATTCAATAATGCATTTATAAAACACTTTAAAAATCATGCTTCAAATCATACTTTACTCATGCTCAAAAGCAATTTAAACAAGCAATACATGCTTCCACATCATTTCATATCATATTGGCCACAAGTGATAAGTTTCATCTTTTAAAAACAACATGTTCAACATAAGACTCACACATGGACTTTTAAACACCATTGTGATCTTATAGTTTCCAAGAACACACAAGGACTTTTAACCACCTTTGTGTTCTTCCCAAGGACTTTTAAACACCTTGGCCCCAAGGACTTTTAAACACCTTGGCCCATGGACTTTTAAACACCATGGCAAGGACCACACAAGGACTTTTAACCACCTTTGTGTCCTCAACAAGAACCATCCAAGGACTTTTAACCACCTTGATGTTCTTAAGTAACAAGGCTCACTCAAGGACTTTTAACCACCTTAGTGACCTTAACAAGAATCATCATGGACTTTTAACCACCATGAAGTTCTTAGATACCACAAGGCTCACTCAAGGACTTTTAACCACCTTAGTGACCTTAACCTTTTCAAACATCACTTGCCAATATACAACATTATCATCATTTAATCCACTGTTTTAAAGCATTTAAACCAAGCCATGTTCATCATGCATTTATAAGCATCAAACCACATTTTAACCATTCTCAAAAACAAGGAACTCTTACCTTGAGCTTCCTTCAACATATGGCTTACAAAACCAGCATTAACCATGCTAAATCATGCTTTCAAAACAGAATTTAAAACATGCAATAACCACATTGCACAACAATCAAACCATGGCCACCACTTAGAGAGTTTTCCGAAAACTTACACTTGAGCTTAGTAAAGTTGTTTAGACTTAAACTAAGCTCCCAAGACATTGGTTTCAAAGCTGAAAATCCATTTTCACTCACCGATTCCACTTCGCCTCTTGCCAAAGCACCAATTCAAGCTTCCGGATCAACAACTCTTGGATCCAAAGATGCCTCCCCTGTTTTAACACATCAAAGCAGAGGATTAATGCATCATCATGCATTAATAGCTTCAATGAAAGCACCAAAACTCGCTGCTCTCATCCACACTCCATTTTCGGCCACCAAACACAATCGAAAATGCCTCCAAACAACTTCTCAACAAAGCCCAGCCAATAACCATCAAAACCTAACATCCTTTAACATCAATTAACATCTAAAAAGAGCTTAACAACATCCTTATACCTCAAGCAACAACAGATCCACAAGATCACACCAAAAACAACCTAGAATCATAAGCTAAACTTAGGAAATTCAACCTATCCGGGATTGCATTAATCAAAACTCAATTCCTTATCAAATTAACATTCAATAATCATCATTTTAACACCTTAAAACACTGCTTTAATAGATCCAACGAAAATTCATCAAAAATCACCAAATCTTGCATTTTAAGCCAAGATCCATTAAACAACTTAAAAGCCATTTATAAAACATCAATTAAGGATTGAGAACTTAGGAATTTCAGTAAAGAACTGAGAGTTTAGAGGAGAAGGACGTTCTTACCTCCAAACATGAGTTTCTCCTCTTTAGAGCCAAAAAGCTTGAAAATCCAATTAGCAAATTGCAAGGTTTTGTTGTTGAAATGATTAGGAATCCAAAGAGAATTGAAAAGATAGATTTGAGTGACAAAATCAGAAAGAAATCTCTGGAGAGAAAGTGTTTGGGTTGAGAGAAAATGAGAGAAAAGGAAAATTGGAAGAAAATGAAAAGTTGGTTACAAAATAGTAAAATGATTTCCCTCCACTTTTCTTAAGCTTTAAAATCAGAATTATACATTAAAATATCTTAGAAAAATCTGGAGAAACTCTTTTTGGAATAATAGCTCTTTAAAGATTCAAAGTTTCAACCCTTTCTAAAACAGTCACTCAACTTTCAAAAATTACATTTTGGTCACTAGCCAAAGTGTCAGCCTTCCAAACCTCATTTTGTAAAATTGATTTCACAGTTCACTTATATATATTAAAAGATGATTTTAGAACATTTTTCCATATTTTTAATGCAACCCGAACTAGGCTTTCCTAATTTCACCTTTTTAGATTCGAACAGCACTTTGACCGAACCGGTCAACGCTCAAACTTCTAAGCCCAAAACCGGGGCGTTACATGTGCCCTCGTCATTGCACCAAAAGCTGAAGTTCGTCATTGAGGGGAAGCTAGTGAGTGTGTCTGCCGAACATGACATTATAGCGTTCGTGGCTACCGACGCCTCATATGTCCAAACTAACGAGGAAGTAGTTGAATGTGCTTTTAGGGCCTTTGAGTTCGTCAATGCAACTTTTGTGACGGAGGGGAGCAAGATCACATGCCCAAAATTATCTAAATGCGCCAAGATGCAAGTGTGGCAGACTTTGGGGTGGGGAGCAAAGAAAGGAAGAGGACTCGGCAGAAACTTGCAAGGATGTTTGCATGTCATAGGTGTTATCAACAAACAAGATAGATTGGGCTTGGTCATAAGCCCACATTTCAGCAAAGAAAATTGGAATGGAAGAGGAAAGCCGAACAGAGAATGAATAGACTCCGAGGAGAAGACATGTCATGGGAGCCAATTGTCTACACCGATATGAGAAACGTCTTTGTGTCGGGTGGAGTCATCAACCCCGAACAGATGGTACATAAGGCCAATGTGGAGAATGCCAAGCTCTGCGAGGAGGAAAAGATC
The DNA here is from genome assembly GCA_958450335.1 of Hibiscus tridactylites. Taxonomy (NCBI): domain Eukaryota; kingdom Viridiplantae; phylum Streptophyta; class Magnoliopsida; order Malvales; family Malvaceae; genus Hibiscus; species Hibiscus tridactylites. The sequence continues at coordinate 42,176,169 of OY288269.1, read as the reverse complement.
AGCGAGGCGCTAGGAGAATTGAGTGTTAATATGATATCCAAAGATGAGGGGAGCTCTACCTATTTGGCAAGAATCCGCCCTTGTCTTCCAGGAGAGGCGCTTAACAATTGGGTTGTTCAAGATGTGCATGTAGTCTTTAGGTCTAAGCCAGAGTAATGCTCAGAACTCACCCTATTTCCTTGTGCTCGCAAGCAATAGGGATCTTTTGTAAAGGGCACCTATGTTAATCTGCTCGTTTTAAATTCAATAAAAAGACGTTTTTCCAAAATTGCAAGCATCCCATTCATTTCATTCATTATTCGTTTATTATTTATTATTCCACCTTCTCTGTAAACAATATATATTCGTTTTCCCAATACACATTCTTTCATAAATGTTGCAGGACCCCTATTATTAACTTTGTGAATGATGATGAATTTAATCCCGAGGTGGATTTTGAGCAACCATTGTATTTGGCCGAAGTTGGCGAAGAAGAGGGTAATGAGGAAGAGTATGAAATCCCGGAAGAATTCCTCAGAGTAATGGAGAGTGAAGATAGACAGATAGTCCCCCACCAAGAGGAGATAGAAATCCTAAATTTGGGGAATGATGATGAAGACTGAAAGGAGGTCAGGATTGGTACAACACTTTCGTCCACAACCAGGGTCGAGCTAAGGAACCTGTTGTTAGAATTCAAGGACATTTTTGCATGGACCTACCAAGACATGCCAGGTCTAGACACGAGTATTGTGGTGCACAAACTACCGATCATGCCAGAGTGCAAGCTGGTCCAACAAAAATTGAGATGGATGAGAACAGATACCTTGCTGAAAGTCCGGGATGAAGTAAGAACGCAGTATCAGGCCGGATTCCTAAAGGTGGTTGAGTATTCAGAATGGGTGGCCAACATAGTGCATGTCCCCAAGAAGGATGGAAAGGTTCGCATGTGTGTGGACTATAGAGATCTTAACAAGGCAAGCCCGAAGGATAACTTCCCTCTACCTCATATTGATACCCTAGTAGACAACACAGCGGGCCATTCATGGTTCTCCTTCATGGACGGTTTTTCAGAATACAACCAAATAAAACGGATTCTGATGACAAGACCAAGACGACATTTGTGACGATGTGGGGGACATTTTGTTATGAGGTAATGCCCTTTGGTTTGAAAAATGTCGGGGCAACGTATCAAAGGGCCATGGTGTCGCTCTTCAATGACATGTTGCACAAAGAAATCGAGGTCTATGTGGACGACATGATAGCAAAGTCCCTGACTGAAGGTGGGCATATCCAGAACTTGAGGAAACTATTCTAGAGGTTGAGGAAGTATCAGTTGAAACTCAACCAGGCGAAATGCACTTTTGCCGTCACATCCGGTAAACTTCTAGGCTTTGTGGTCAGCAAGAGGGGGATTGAGATTGATCCCGACAAAGTAAAAGCTATCCAGAACCTCCCACCACCTCGGACCCAAAAGGAAGTCTGAGGGTTCTTAGGGAGGTTAAATTATATATCTCGGTTCATCTCCCAGTTAACCGACAAATGCGACCATGTCTTCAGACTACTTCGGAAGAATAACCCTGGGGTATGGGATGAAGAGTGTCAAGAGGCCCTGGATAAGATCAAGGGGTATTTGACCAATGCTTCAGTCTTAGTACCCCCAGTACCGGAAAGGCCGTTGATCCTATACTTGATAGTTTTCGAGAATTCGATGGGATGTGTTCTAGGGCAGTATGACGAGACCGGCAAGAAAGAAATGGCAGTCTACTACTTGAGTAAGAAGTTTACCGAGTGTGAGACGCGGTACCCGCAAATCCAGAAGTTATGTTGTGCCCTAGTATGGGCGACTAAGAGACTCAGACAATACATGTTGTACCACACCACGTGGTTGATCTTCAAATCAGACCCCCTAAAGTTCCTTCTGGAAATGCCAGCGCTCACAGGAAAGTTAGCTCGTTGGCAAATGCTGTTGTCCGAATTTGATATCATATATGTGAGTCAGAAGGTAGTAAAAGGGAGCGCTATAGCAGACTTCCTGGCAAGCCGAGCCTCAAATGATTACGAACCATTAGACTTCAGCTTCCCGGACGAGGATCTGATGTGTATAACTAACGGGGAAAGTGACATCATTGAAGGAGAATCATGGAGGCTATACTTTGATGGGGCATCCAACAACCTAGGCCACGGAGTTGGGGCAGTACTAGTCTCCCCGGAGGAGATACATTACCCTTTCACCAGTAGACTGGACTTCTGCTGTACCAACAACATGGCTGAATATGAGGCGTGCATCATGGGGTTGCGTGCAGCCATTGAAAGAAGGGTTAAGAAACTCCATGTGTTTGGAGACTCCTCCTTGGTAATATATCAGCTCAGGGATGAATGGGAAACCAGGGATCCAAAGTTGGTCAAGTATTACAACTTGGTCCAGGGACTGATCAAGAGTTTTGAGAAGATCAGTTTTACTCACCACCCCAGGGAGGATAACCAGATGGCAGACGCCCTAGAAACCTTAGCTGCCACATTCAACGCATGCTTAGGTGCAGAGATGAGACCAATTAAGATGCAAATGTTGGAATTACCAACCCACTGTTACAACATAGAAGAAGAGAATGATGGTAACCTATGGTATCATGACATCTTGCAGTACATTAGATACCAGACATACCCCGTAGAGGCTAACGAGAATGATAAGAGGACCATTAGGAGAATGGCGACCGGGTATGTTTTCGGGTAGCAAAGCTAGAAGGCCTACTCAGTGTTTTCGCCGCTTCGGGAAAACGAACTATTTGGGTTTATTCCTTGCCATTTTGGAGGAATGAATCAACTATGTCCTTTGCCGCTTCGAAAAGATATACCAACGCTACCAACTTGGTTCATGTCGCTTCGGAGGAGCAAATGTAGCTTCAGGCGAAGAATTCCATACTCGCCACATCAGGATCCAAGAACGAAAGAGTTCGAGGATTTTCGGACAGCAAAGACAGAAAGACTGCTCAGTGTTTTCGTCGCTTCGGGAAAACAAACTATTTGGGTTTATTCCTTACCATTTTGGAGGAATGAATCAACTATGTCCTTTGCCACTTCAGAAAGACATACCAACGCTACCAACTTGGTTCCTGCCGCTTCGGAGGAGCAAATGTAGCTTCAGGCGAAGAATTTCATACTCGCCACATCAGGATCCAAGAACGAAAGAGTTCAAGGGTTCCTGGGCAGAAGAGCCAGAAGGCATGCTCAGTGTGTTTTTTCCGCTTCGGAAAAACGAGTTATTCGGGTTCTTTCTTGGCCGCGTTAGAGGAATGAACCCATCATGTCCTTAGCCGCTTCGGGAGGACATGCCAACAATACCCACATTATTTCTGCCACTTTGGAGAAGCAGATCACCCAAACAGGGAAGTTGGACAACATTAGTGCTTATGGTCTTTGCTTTATTCTTGTTCCACAAGTATAAGCAAAGAGGGGCAACTGTAATCACTAATTTTGTCCGGGCTAATTGACCTTTATATATGCTTAAATAAGAAGGGGCTTTGTTTATTCACTTTGGGCTTTGTTTAATTTAATTAATACGTATATATACATATTATTTATGATAATTATTGGTTACCATTATCAATCTACCATCGCTCATCATTATACCATTACCCTATTGTCACATACCATATATTAATATTATTATCAATAATATCATCTTTTTTTATTACTATAAGATATATCGTTATCATATGTGTTATTACCGTTATTATTGTATATATTATTATTTATTATATTATAATTATTATCGTGTTATATTCTAGTATTAATCGTAGATTATCATATCACCCGTATTATTATTATTATTATTATTATTATTATTATCAATTATTATTATTATTAAATTTGAAAATCAGAAAACAAAAACATATATATAAATAAGTAAGAGCCCAACATATTAATATAATAAAAGCCCAGCATTTATTAATAAATAAGCAAAGCCCTAAAGTTTAATTTTACAGTCCATTACAAAACCCAAAAAAAAACATTATTAATACAAGGCCCGTTCGGCCCATAAAAAAGAACCCTAATCGGATCAAAAAACCCTAACATTTGCACTTTGTGATGCAGTCGCCACAAGATCTGACCGTTGGATCTAGCGCGAGATCAACGGCCCAAATGAGAGCCACAGAAAACCCTAGGACAACAAGGTTCGATCAAGTCGCGCCGCGCGATCAGAGCCCTTGGATCAGGGAATGATCCGACGCTCCAGATCGTCCTTCGGCAGAAACCCTAGGGCTTTCCAGAACCATCTCACGTCGCCATGAAGCTGAGAGGTTAGATCAAAGTGTGATCTGACGGTCCGGATGCCACGAAGACTCTACACGCGTTCACGCGCGACACTCCAGTTCACCACTCGCGCGCGTGAAGCTCACGCCTAACCTTCTAAATTCTCCCGAGAGCTCAACACGTCGTCCTCGTCCGTTCCAATGGCCGATCCAGTAGCCACGTCGATCTCCGTACGAACCATGCAAAAGAGAAACAGGTCAGCAACGCCAAATGCAGTAAAACAAAAAGAAAACAGAAAAGCAAAACGAAATAGGCAACAGAATGGCAGGGAATGGCAGAAATCACACATGAATCCGACCAAATCAGTGATACGAACCAATGAGTATTTTCGGTCATATCAACGAAATGTAAAAAGCGGTCGAAATTCCGGCTATAAAGCCGAATCGACAAACAATTGTAAAGGGATTCGTGAACTCCCGCTAAGAAAGCACGAAAGCAATAGCATTTTCAGAGTCATTCCCAGGTATACCATTATTCAGTATTTGCATGCAATAGAAGAGTGGTAAAGATAAAAAAAATAAGAAAAGGCTTACTGTTTTACCTTCTTCCTCTTCTCCCTTTTCTTCTTCGCCCGACAACAAACCAAGCCATTCGTGGCACGAAGGGTGACTCGGTTAGGAAAGAAAACGAGAAGGCTTTTCCCTTCTACGTCGTCGTCGTCCCACGGGTCCGGAGTGTATCGTGTCTTTTTGGGTTTTCTTTTTTTGTTTCAAAAAGAGAATGGGGGTTTCAGAGAGTCAAGTGTTGGGTAGTGTCGTAGGTTGGTTTTAGTTTGGTTTCAGGGTCTCGTGAGGAGTCTTTTTTTGGTCGGACATGGTTTTAGGTCTGTCGGACGGTGAATAGCACCGGCCGGCATCTGAGGTCGAGAAAGAGAGAGCGTTTTAGATGGACGGATGGGGTTTAGGTTAGGCAAAAGGGGTGTCCGTTTAGTTTAGATAGATATTTATAGACATTTTAGGTTTAGTTTATGGGTTAATAGCAGGTTTGGTCCCTCTGTGTCGAGTTAATTGCATCTTAGGGGTTTCCGCAGGGGAAATGGCACGTTAGGTCCCTGAAGTATTGAGTCGGTTCGTCTCTCCGTCCCAGATCGAGTCTGTTTAGGGTCTTTTTGTTCGTCCGGTCCCCTTCCTTTCGTCCCGTGTTCAATTTGGTCCTTTCATCAGTGTCAAGTCTTTTTTGTGTCATTTTAATTTTGTCACTATTTTCGTGTTTCTTGTAATTTGGTCCCAGTCTGCTCTTGTTTTTTATGGCATGAAATGGGTTGATGACTTGGTGAATGTTATTTTGTTTCGAATATATTGAATATATGTTTTCCCGAAATGTCTCTTGTGATTGTGTGGGTCCCACATGAATTATTGTTGTATCGAATATATGTTATTTCATTTGCCTTATGGTCTAGCATGATTGAAGTTGTTGTATTTTCTTGCCTATTTCGATTGGTTGCACAAGTCGAATATATATGTGTATTACCATGTTTTTTTTATCCACCTAGTTTATGTATTAAAGTGAATTAATGTTCTTTTTTAACTAAATGAACTAATAAATAATAAAGGATGATAAAGTTAGGCCTTATAGTGTTTTAGATGTGGGTATCCTCAAAGTGGGCCTTTTTGGGCCTTAGGATAGATAGGTTAGTATAGTATTGTATGGGGTTGATCTTTTTTAATATGGGCTTGGGCTAGTTAGCATAGATAAGTCATCTCGATCGGCCTAATTATGTCGACTTGTGCGCTCGCCTTATAGGGGCATGATTCGAGTAATTAGGTCGGCTCGGGATTAAGGCCTTTATTAGGTTTAATCACATCCGTTTTAATAAATTGTAATTAATGTGACACTTAGAGAAAATTAAACAAGATAATCCATAATCGGACTGAACCTTTTAATTAGGGTATAAATGGTCTAGGGTTTAATATTAGGACTATGTGATAAGAAATTAAATCATTAATTAATATCCCATAATTTGGACCTTTGAGTTAGGGCCTTGGGTGGGCTTTTATGTGTTTATTTTGAGCACTTTTATGACATGCATATTTATTCTTGTCATTCATAAGGCCCGTTAATTAAGCATGATAACCGGACTTAAAAATCAACCCCAAGAGAGGTATTAATTAGCCCCGATATTCGATAAACGACAGTCCTAGCTTAATGGATGTCGATCGAATATTTGGGTTGATTTTCACCGTCTCTAGGTAAGCGGAAGCATAAAAAAGGAAAATAACACGCATCATCCCCTATTTGTTTGCATCATGCATAAAGGTGACGTACGGGATCCGAACCCTAAACTAACACGGCAGTCAGTCTTATATGATGTCGGTTTAGTCTATGGTCCGGTGTACCGTCATCCTTATTAATTAACCGTTTAATTAATTCTAAAGTCACAAATTCGCTAAAGCCCGTACAAATTAAGCCATATTTTCACTTAAGAACATTCTTATTAAACCCACTTCGGTTTTTAAATAATTTCTATCGATCAAAAGGCAACAAGTAATTTGGTACCGATTTCCGGGCGTGATGGGGGTGCTAATCCTTCCCCACGCGTAACCAACTCCTGAACCCGTTTTAAACGAATCTCTGGTTTTGTGGTGTCCGGCCTACCAAAGTGGCCGGTGGCGACTCCAAATTTTCACTATTTTCCAAAATTCGAATTTTCCCCCCTTTTAAATAAAACCTCTTTTCAAGAAGAGAGAGTGATGAGACCTCAATTTAGTGGTTTTCTCAACAACATAAAAACCTTATCACAACGTGTAAGCGTATCGGTACGGGACAAGGACCGTTTTGATACGGGGAACACCTGTTCGATGCAATTAATTCAACAGAGCTCACTAGAAGTTTCTGTATCCATACGGCAAAGGGCGTATCGGTACGGGACAACCACCACTTTAAATTTTGGTTACCTAAATACTGACACCAACGGTCGAAATCATTAAAAGCTTTCGAATTTAAAATTCCATTAAATTCGTATCGATACGGGTGGAACCATATCGGTACGCCATTCAAACTCCTTCAGTTTTACAGAGATAGCGTATTAATATAGGTGAAATCTATTTCGATACGGTTAGGGGCGTATCGAAATGCGTTTCTCCAGTAGCCAAACTTGTAAAAAAACGGTATCGATACGGCTGGAAGAGTATCGATACGCCTGGAAGTTTTTCAATACTTTGGCCTTGGAACACTTAGAAAATATTTGGAGTTTGAGTTTTTCAAATCAGATTAATGCCTTAAATCATTTGAGGGACTTAAAAATCTATTTCAAGTTTTCAATTTAATCCTTAACATACTTTGTTATATCAAAATCAAACATAGGTTTTACAAATTTCAATAAAGAACCTTGATTAGAGGATAGAAAAGAAAGATCACCTCTAACACAAGCTTTCCCCTTGATTTGCAATGATTTTGAAGAAATCCTTCAAGAAAACTTTAGCTAGTTGATGTAGAAATCCATGGGCATCATTTAGAAATCAAAAGTAGATGAGATGAGATAAATCTCTGGGGATTTTAATGATGGAAAGGTAGTTTGGCTGCTGGGAAAGTTGAGAGAAAAGTTTAAAAGAAAAGTAGTTACGTAATAAAAAGTTTAGCCTTTTAAAAATCATTTTTATCACTTCACATTTAATAAATCAATTAATTAAATCATATTAAAACACAAAACCAAAAGAATAGCTGATAACACCTTGGTGTAATAGCTCCCTAAGGATTCTAAGCTTTGGCCCTCTTGAATTTAGTCATTAAAACGCAATTTGCAATTTTTACAACTTAGTCACCGTTTTCAAATTTTGAATAAAATCAGTCCAATCTCACCAAATTGAACTCTCCAAAACTTTCAAAATATTATTTTAAGATTATAAAATATTTTTCCATATTTTATCTCCCTCAAAAACCATTTATTTCAAATTAATCCTGAAACTAGCATAACTCACCCGAGCCGGTTCACCCGAACCTCTTAGCCGAACCCGAATAACTTCTAAGCCCAAAATTGGGGCGTTACATATTACCTGTATCGAAACAAGTCTTATACCGAAATGGCTCAGAAGTGTTTTGATCCCCCTGTTCCGATACGCCAAGTGGCATATCGATACCCGTTTACGCAGATTGTTTAAATGAGTATCCATCTTTAATTAAAACTCAATATCTCTTTTTCTTTCAAACCCTAGCTGAAAACCCCTATATAAACTCCTCAAATCTCTTGATTTTTCACACCAAAATCTAAAATCTTTTGAGGGTTTTCAATCTATACATTAAGGCTAAGGCTTTGCAAGCAATTTGGTGCATTAATCATCCTTCATTCATCCAATTTCCTATATCAAGGTATAAAACCCTTTTTCTTTTCTTTTTAATTTTTGTTTGAATGTCTTCAATGTTTTTACTCAATTTTGTATAGAATATATACTTATAGTATGGGTTTTGAAGTTTTTGCAAAAAAATATTTAAAATTCAAAAAAAATTGTTTGAATATAAAATTTATATCATATATTTTTCTTCACTATTTTTCTAAATTCTTTTTACCAAAAATTTGTTTTATATTTATATATGTTTTTAAACTATATGTATAGATTATTATCAATACCTTGACTATTTGATTAAATTTGGTTGATTTACGCATACATGTATTTTATATCTTGATTTGTTTTTAGATTTCGAATATGGGTTCTAGAAAGAGAGTACGAACTGATGAGGCTGGGGGAAGTACAAACAATGATGATGAATCCCCTCATACCAACCTCACTCTACTTTATCAAAAGAGTTTTCGAAACAATGATGCCCATAAGAACTTCAAACTCTTTCAAGATCATTCAATCCAACGTGAGCATGTTACTTCTATACCCTTTTTGGATTCTGAATGTTTTAAATTTTGTTATCTTACTCTATTGAGGCGTTGGTGTTTCTTGTCGTTTTTGAGCTTACCCTGTACTTTTTACCGTAACATGGTTCTTCTTTTTTATGTCAATGCCCGATGTATTTCCAATGTCGATCGTTCTCAAGTGATTGCCATTGAATCCTACATCATGGGGAAAAAGTTTCGGATTGATCTTCACACTTTGTTCAATGTTTTTGGGTTTGAAGATGAGGGTATTTCGGATGAAAACTCTTTGGGACATACTCTTGGTAGCTCTGTTACGGTCCTTGATGCTCATGATTGCATCCTTCATCTCATGTTCTCTTGGTGGTTTCGTCCATCCGAAGGAAAGTTCTCCACATCTGCCAAACCGATGATTTTTGGCTTTGTTGCTTTCATGAGGAACGTCGACCAAATCTTTGCCGAATCATGTTTTCCGAGATGGTGCATCTTGTCCAAAATCGTAACTCGGATCTTGTCACTTCCTTCACCTATGGAACCGTTTTGAGTTATTTGTTCTTGAAATTGGGGATCGATTGCTCCCTTGATTTTCTAGAATCTCTCAAGGATCCCTTCGATGAGCGCAATTTTCTTCATTGCAAGTTTCACTACATTGATGGAGATTGGGTTCGTGTCGAGAATCCTCCTCAAGTTGCGGCCCCCGAACCTCAACCTTAAGTTTCTCCACCTAACAATGAAGCTCTCGTGACCTTTCTCACCGAGCAATTCAATAGCTTGCAAACTAACATGAACTCCGATTTTGCCGCTATTGACACTCGTTTCACATCCTTGGAGGCACGTGTTCAAAATGTTGAGAATCGACTTACTTTGGTTGAAACTCAACAAGCATCGATGGACATGTCTTTTACCGGCTCTTATGGCGAGTGGAGGCAATTTAGAAGGAGCACCGCTAATGATGAAGATAAAGATGACGATGAGCCTTAGTTCTTTGCATCTCATTGAATATCATCTAGTTTAGGATTTTCCTTTTTATGCACCTATCTATGTTTTGTTTTAGGATCTATACTTTGATTTCTTGTTTTTAGGTATTAAGTTTGGATATTTTGAAACTTTTTCTTTGGTTTATTATGCCTAATTATATTATGGTGCTTTAATTATGCTATGTATTGTGCTATATTGATTTATATCTTGGTTATATTCTTTATTCCTTCATTGATTTTGATCTAACAAGGGGAGAAGGGTTAAACTAAATTTTTTAAAATCTTTTCAAAACCTAGCTTAAATTTAGGAGGAGTTTACTTAAAAATTTAATTTGATTTTGTTATATCAAAAAGTGAGAGATTGTAAAATCAATGTTTGATTTTGATATAACAAATAATCTAAGGACCAAAATGCAAAGTAAATAAATTTTTAAGTACTCAAAAGACTCACATTTGACAAGTAAATTTTAGACGTAAACTGTTTTAAAGCCAAAACTTAAATCCCATAAAATTTTCTAAGTGTTTCAAAGCCAAAACACTCAAAATTACCCAGGCGTTTCGAAACACCCCCAAGGTGTTTTCGATATGGATTGATTTTGGGAGCTTACTGGAAAATCTCGTTTCCATACGAAATTTCTTGTTTCGAGACTAGGGTTTCGAAACGGGCAAGCCCGTTTCGATACAACCTTCATTTGGGCTTTAATTTTTTAAATAGAGTTTCGAAATGGCTCATAGCCATTTTGATACAGGGGTTAAGTATTTTCAAAATTGAGCATTAAATGAACTAGTCGTTACTTGTCAGAACAGAATTTTTGAAAATTGGTTATCTGTTTCGATACACCCCTGTGGTGTTTCGAAACGGAGTTTTACAGTTTCAAATGTGTGCAAAACCGTTTTGATACGGCCTATAGCCATTTCGATATGGCCTATAGTCGTTTCAATACGTCCCCTTAACGTTTCAAAATGCCTTCTCGCGTTTCGATATGGTCCCCTTGTTACACATAATGGCTCTTTATTTTTTGAGGTTGTTTCGATACAGGTACACGTGTTCCGATACGAATAGTTGCATGAATGCATTTCTGGATGGAAGAGAGAGCCCCAACGGCTTTATTGATGATCTCAACCACCCAAACATCTAGAAATCAATGTGAATGTATAAAAGCAAGCCTCAAAAGCACCATCAACAACTATTGAACCTAAAAGCAACATCCAAGCAATCAAATCCAAACCTTTGAGCATAAGAGTCAAATTCTTGTACCCAACTCATTTGGAGTTCTTCATTGTAAACCTTTTTACAGTTTGGGAAGTGTTTATTTGTAATTGGATAAATAATTAGCCTTTGAGAGGTACTTTTAAAGTCTTCCTATCTTTCTCTTGTAAAGAGTGTTCTTGGTTCAATCATTGGGTAGAAAGATTGACCGGTTTGTATGGTTTCCTCCTAAGCCGAGAAAAGGGGATGAATTCAAGCTAGTGAATTGTTGAAATCCTCAGTAGGGTGCTGAGGTAGTGGATGTAGAGCTTGTTCGAAGCTTGAACCACGCTAAATCACGTTGTCTTCATCCTTTAAATTTTCTACTTGCACCCTTCAATTTTTATTCTACCAATTCACCCCCTCTTGGTGTTTAGCCATTTTTTTATCAACTCAACATAATGCTTTACAATCAATGGGGCCTCTTAAAGCTGTAGGCAAAGACGGGTTAGGAGCGGTTTTTATCAACGATTATGGTATATTTTGGGAGATGTAGTGTCAGATTTATGTATTGGGCTCTTTAAAGGTGACTATGACATGCATTCGATGAACCATACGTACATTGTTCTCATACCAAAAGTGAGTGATCCAACAAATATGACTCATTATCGCCCCATTAGCCTCTGCAATGTCATTTTCAAGATTGCATCAAAAATTCTAGCCAATCGACTTCAAAGTGTTCTTGACATTTGTGTTGATGAAGCTCAAAGTGCGTTCATTCCCGGTCGCTCTATAACGAACAATTTTATTATGGCATATGAGGTGCTACACTCTTTCCAAAAGAAACGTAATGGCCGAGATGGTTTCTTTGCTTTAAAACTCGACATGAGCAAAGCATATGACAGAGTTGAATGGTGTTTTGTCTTGGCTATTATGCGAAAATGGATTTTACAAATGAGTGGGTCTCTCTAATTAAACGGTGCATGACATCAGTTTCTCATTCTGTAGTGATTAATGGAACAATTAGTGACTCTTTTCTTCCTTCTCGTGGTCTACGTCAGGAAGACCCTTTGAGTCCATACTTGTTCCTCTTTTGCAGTGATGGAATGTACTCTCTTATTCGGCAACTCTCTATAGCGGACAACTCAGTGGGTTTCGCCTCAACAGATACGCCCCTATGATCACACATTTGCTTTTCGCAGATGATAGTCTCATTTTTGGAAAACCTACAAGAAAAGGGTTTGGTCATTTAAAAGAGCTTCTTCACGATTAGCTCAAGGTTCGAAACATTTAATAAATTTTGACAAATCGAGACTATTTTTCTCCTCTAATGCCAGTGAAGAAGATAGGGATGAAGTAAAGCAAGTTCTTGAAGTGGAAAATACTTTCAGCCTTGAAAGATATCTGGGCCTACCATCTATAATCGGCAGAAATAAAAAAAAACAAGCTTTTCGTGGTCTAGGTGAGGAAATGTCCTCCAAGGTGAACACATGGTGCATTCGACCTTTGTCACAGGGGGAAAGAGGTGTTCATCAAGTATGTTCTTCAAGCCATCTCGATATATACCATGAGTGTCTTTCTTCTCCCAAAAACACTCTACAAATCTCTTAAAGCTATAATGGTTGCGTTTTGGTGGCAAAAGGGTTAGAAACAACGGGTAATACAGTGGTGCGTAAGAGCCACTTTGTGTAAGCTAAAGGATGATGGGGGTCTTGGTTTTCGTGATCTCATGAAATTTAACATTGCCTTTCTTACCAAACAAGGTTGGTGTTTAATCACGAACCCCTCATCTCTAGTTGGGTGTGTCCTAAAAGCTAAGTACTATCATGGATCTTCTTTCCTTCTGTCTCGAATGGGATCACAACCATTTCTTATCTGGAAGAGTATTTAGAGTGCTTGGGGACTGCTCGAGAATGGGCTCTTATGGAAGGTAGGCTCTAGTGCTTCCATTAATGTCTGGAATGATTATTGGTTGCCCACTTCCCCTCCACAACGTGTTAGCTCTGCTCTAGTAAAGTCAATTTTGCAGGTTGCTGGCTTAATCCTCCATGGCACAACCGCTTGGAACATAGACATGATAATGGAGACTTTTCTGTGGATGAAGCCAACAGAATTCTGTCTATTACACTCTTCCAATTAGGACAAGGAGATTGTCTAGAATGGAGCGGGGAGTCCTCAGTGGAGTATTTTGTTCGCAGTGGTTATAGGATCTACTTGAATTTGGGTGAAACAACACAGTCGGATATGACACTTTATAAGTCTATTTGGTCCATTGATTTCCTCTCGAATTTTAAGCTACAAGTATAGAAGTTCACCCAAAAAATTTTTCCAACAAAGGCAAGTTTATTCTTTAGAAGAACATGTTATGTTACTCCTGAAGATGCCATACATGTTATTAGAGATTGTATATATGCTAAGTCAGTCTAGTTTAATCTGGGATATATATGGCCTATTGATGTGTTGCAGCTTTATTTCAAGGAATGGTTATCGTGGTTATTTGCTAACACACCATATCAAAAACACACAGAAATACTGATAACAATCTGGGCTATTTGGTATGCGAGAAATAAATATGTTCACGAAGGTTTTCGGAAAAGAACAAGGAAACTACTACCTATATCCATTCTTTTTGTAATGACTTGAGAGCTTTGCCGGAAAGGCTTCAAGGACCTTCTCCTTCTAGGACAACGTGTTGGATGCCACCGTAGGGGCTTTTTGTGAAGGAAAATTTTGATGCCAAATATTCTTCCTCTGCCAACAGTTCGTGCTCAGGTGTGATTATTCGCGATGAAGAATGACAAGTTTTGGGGGCGTGTCGTCAAAAGGCTTACCATATTTTATCTCCATTTGCGATTGAGGCTACTACCTTGATACACACGATTTTTCTTGCAATTGACTTGGCTTTTCATTGGTAATCTTTAAGGGTGACTATTTATCTGTTATCAAGAAGATGAACTCAACAGCGCCAGATCTCTCGGCTATTAGCGCTTTGATCTGGGAAGTCGAGGGTCTCGTTGGACCTCTTCATGCATGTCGCATTAGTTTCACCCCTCGTGTCAGGAACCAATCAGCTCATGCTTTAGCTGGGGACTCTTCTCTGGATTCAATGGATAGATTCTGGGTTGAAGAGATCCCCGCAAATATCAAGGGGGCAGATGATAGACGCGCCATTAATTTGCCTTAGTCTTTCTTCTTAGTTTTTAAATCCCCTTGTTATTAGGCTCTACTCTCTAGAATCAACCTCTCCTCTTTGCGCTTTAAAACCCTCTTTTTCTCATCCATGTTCATCAGAGGAGTTGGAGTGTCAGTTGCTATGTCTTTTGCTTTAGTTTTTTTTAGTTTCTTTTGAACTTTTGGTTTGCCTTGTTTCTTTTTCACATACTTGTTATGACTTTTATGTCTCTTCATTTATTTTTCATTAATAAAGCAACCGGCTTTAATTCAATTTTTTTATAAAATACTATAAATTTTTTGTTGAACTTATCGAGTAGTTACAAAATATCATTGGATATTATAAAAAGGTGTAACACTCTCGTTAAATTTATTTAGCAGTTACAAAAATGATTATTTCTGTTAAGTGTTAATTTTGCTCCTATAGTTATCTCAAGTTAACAGTGTTGCCCATTCTTTTTAATTTCATTAATTTAGCATGCAAACTTGTGAATTGTATCAATCTCACCATTTGATTGTCGCTGACTAACAAAGTCGTTAAATTATGTGTATTTGGTCGCTATATACTTTTACATCAGTCGTTATCGTCAACAATCTTGTCATGTCGATGCTGACAAGTCATTTTTAATGGCGTGATAGTATGAAATAAGAGTTTTAGAATTAACTAATTATTTTAAAATTAAATATATTTTTTTAAAAAAAATATTGTTAATTACTTAACGACAAAGTTATGACATGACAAATGACGACTGGTGATAACAATTTTGTTAGTAAACAACAGTCAAAGAGCGAGATTGATGCAATTTAAGAGTTTGAGGGTTAAATTAATAAAATCTAAACAAAAAGATAGCACTATTGGTTTGATATTACTATAGAATAAAATTAGACCTTAACCCTTTCAAATTCAATCATTTTAATCCTTCCACTTAAAATTTGAAAATATTTATGAAATATTAAGAAAACAGCATAACATAACAAAAAAACTCATCACCTCTAAAAAATCTCTCATCCCCATTTGCAAACCCTAGATGTGGGGGTTCGGTGGACGTCTCAATCGTCTACACTGTCCTCTGGTGTTGCTTTGTTGATAGAAAACTACCAAATTAAACTCAAAGCCCACGAAAACTCAGCTAAAGCTTTCACCTCCTTTCAGGGATTTAAAAAACGGACCGCGACCGCGATATAGCGGTTGTGTCGCCGTCCGAAATCGCAATTGGGGTAAAAACGATCTGTGATTGCCGCAATTTAACCGCTTTTGCTCGAAACCGCGATCGCGACCGCGATTTAAAACCTTGTCTTCTTCCATGTTAGATGCACATCGTTCTTGGTCCAATAAACCAAAGGACGCGAGTCCTCAATGCCCGAACGCAGTGGATTGAAGTTTTCACTTCATTATTCTTCTCTTTTTGCAGATCTTTAAGAATTTTGGTTTCCCTTAAACGCATTGGATTGAAGCCTTAGTCTTGGAGTCTCAACAATGGGAAGATAGAGATGACCATATCAGAGGGTGCATAATAACAAACTGTGTTGTGAGTATATCTGTATATGTTATGAATTTGAAGATTTTTTTTCTTTTTGTAAAATATGAGTGGGCAAAAAATCCGATTACCTGGTCCCGATTTTAGTTGGATCCGGTAGATTTTTACACGGAATTAGTTCTGGTGGGACCGGGACTGGATCTAAAAATTAGGTCCCGGTTGCAACCAAGACCGAGACTGGATCTTACTTTTTTGGACCCGATACCCGGTGGGCACCCAATGAGACTGGGACCAGTACCAGCTACCTAGTACTGGTCTAGTACCGAATGGTGTTGAAAAGATTGAAAATAACTGAAGGCGCTCTTTTTTCTCTCTTTATGTATAAATATTATGAGTATGACTCATTTTAAGATTTTAACCTTCAAGCCTACAATATTCTGACTTTGTTATTTAATATTATTATTGATGGTTGAAATTTTTTTCCAATACTGCTCAAAGTTTATTAATAATAAACTAATTGACTGGGTACCCGGTATTGGTACCGGTTCTCACTAATGTCGGGACCGGTTCCTGAAATCTTGGACCCGGTCTAACCGAGACTGGTTCTAGTTTTTAAGAACCGGTAGTTACCAAAACCGAGACCAATTCTAGACAAATTAGTCGGGTACCCAGTCTTGCCCACCCTTACTTATACCCAAGGGGACGATCCGATCTAAATGTTAAACGACACATTTATCACCGAAGTGACTCATAATCAAACCGACTTAAAAATGTGAATAATTTGAAATTTAAACATACATTTCACACAATGGCATGTAATACAGTAGCAAGACATCACTCAAACCCTAAAACATGTTGACTTCTAACGGTTAAAAAAAACCATATAACGGCAAAAGGGTGATTTCACAAGCAATATAATTTTAACACGCTGAAAACAGAAATTAAACATACCAGGATGCTTAGAATGTTCTAAATAGATCACATACATATTTCCAAGTCAATTGAACATTCACAACACACTGAATCGCAAAAACAAGTGTAGAAGGGACCAAATTGCACAACATTATTAATTTTGGTACAAACATTAAAACACATTGAAAACATGATTAGACATACTTCAACAAGAACATGCTTAGACATACTTCAACAATCACATACATGCCAAAAACACATTGAAAACATGATTTTAGGACATCAATTTAACATTTGAGCACATTTTGGGATTCAAAATCCAATTATACACACATGCTTTTTAGGAACTCAACTAGTCATTTTAGGCAGATTTAGTTATTCACCAACTCCAATAAGTTTAACATGTCATTTCATACTTTCAAACTTGACCAGATCAAGAAAATATCATAAATAAAAAATTTGACCTCTCAACTCAAGATTCATGCATTTTAGTTTCTAAAACATGCTCCTCAAACATATCTAAACTTTATTAAAAAGTTCATAATCCAAGGAAAATAAATCCGAATTGATGGGAACAGAGATTCGCTTAATGTTATTGCGAATCGCAAGAAAAAGAAGGCAATCAACGGATTTCGAGGCCCATGGTGGTATACATAAAATCTCAGCCGGAGAAGAACATGCAAATCATGATTTGACATCCTCTGCAAATTCATGACTCCAAGTGAACTGCATACAAGTATTTAATCGTATCAAATAAACTACATCATTAAGAGAGGTAGAACCCTAAAATAATTAAAATTAACTAAATCACAAATTAAGTGACAAAGGACTTGTATCAAGTCTTCAATTAACAGCAGGACCAAATTCAGTCCTCAGGACCTCGACAACTCCTAACACCTCCTATCTCATGAACTTTTCATCATATCAGTAGCAATTTCTTTCTCCATTACCGAATATACCAAAGGCAGCATGAAACATTAATAGTCTAAACAAGGAAATACAAGTATCTGGTCTAAACCCCAAATTTGTTAACACGAAAATCAAGTTGCCGTAGAAAATAAAGGGGCATCTGATTCAAAATTTTCAAATGTTTCAGTGAAAGAAGGCCTCATAAAACTAAGAATCAAGAAACAATCCTATTTATGGACCTGCAAAGTATTATCTGGTTTTCACAGGCACTACTGGAGATTGCAAAATTTTACTTCTATGCTTACATCTAGGTAGTCTTTTGTTTCGGGGCCCTCCTCCTTAGTTGCCTCTTTGGCATTGAGTTCTTCATCCCCATAAAGAAAATTAATGCACCGCATTGTGCAACACACTGCGATTGATTAAAAGAGAAAGATCAATAAAGTTCTCACATCATTATGCCTAGGAACACAACTTTAGGTATGCATTTGTAAATACCTGCAAGAAATCTCCGAGCAGAACATTGTACTGGGGCTCATCGGGACTATAATTGTAGAAGTCATAGAGCAGCGGAGTGCTAACAAGCAAGTAGACAAACTATGGGAAAAGATATGACAATTAAAAGAGGCATGGAAACAGAAACAGAATCAGAAGAATTTGCTAGGTGAAATTTCAAACTCCTTATGTTTGAATGTAATCTAAATAAAAACCGAAAAGAGATGAAATCCTAACCAGGAGCAAGGCTCCAAATCCATGGCCAAATACAAATAGAATAGCACCAAGTCCTTTCAAAGCGATGGCAGTTGCAACTAATTGTCTAACCTGTGTAAAAAAGTCTCCATATCAGAAATGAAAGTGAACTTAGAGGAAATCAAACAAACACAAACTTAATATAACAAAATAATAAAAGAAATTCATTACATCATATGCAAAACGATCGCTTACTTCGATATCTGGCAAATTTACATGGAATTGAGATGATATATGTTTCTTTGCAAGATCAAGCTTAGGTATCAGCTCCTTCGCAGCAGGCCCACCATCAACCCCAAATTCATTGAAACTAACAACATGTTGAAGAGTCACTAACATTATATCTAGAAGATATCTTCATTGTACAGAGACCAATGCTAGATGGGCTCTTTACACATCACTGAAATTAGATAATAGTCGGCAACTATATAGCATTGATGTATAAGACTAAGTACAGGGTCAATCACTGAAATTACATATGCGAAACCAGAATGGTGACTACAAGATTCCGGCCCCTATTCCGCAAAGCATATAAGAATTCAGAGCATTGAATCAACAATGACAAGAATCAATCCCATCACATCTATTAACACTTCATGTTACACATATTCATCTTCTCATAAAAAAAATGGTATTGCATACAGAAAACTATTCTAAAATACTCAGTTCTGGGAGAAATTATATCACAGGCCCGGCTCGCCACGTCATCTATGGTCGCAACCAATAAAAAGCATCTATTTCATTAATTTTTCCCGTATAATCTTTTTACCAAGTGAATAAAGTGTTTTTTAATTTAATTTACACTAAATCTGAGGGAAGATTCACTCGTAAAAAATGACATGGAAAAATTAATGAAATGGATATTTATTTTTCCCATATAATCTTTTTACCAAGTGATTTTTCCCACATAATTTCTCCAGTTCTGGACTTGGAAATGTTTTTCATACCATTTCTGTATCTTAACAACTAATAACATTTAAAGTATGAACACATCAATTTCCATTTATTTTAAAAAACTCCAATTGACTTGAAACTCAGAAATTTACAATATTGTAAAGTGACCCAGATCGTCAACAAAAGCCATCCTTAACCAGAGTTACAAATTAAGGAAAATAAATGCAGCACCATCCAGAAACTACCAAACATAGCAAAACAAAAAAAGAAATAACAAAAGGAACAGATCTAAAAATAAACATATTTCTTAAACAACCCAACAAATGGATTAAAGAGATCCAAAAGTAGAGAGAGAGAGAGAGAGAGAGAGAGAGAGAGTGTGTGTGATTACATTTGCCAAGCGGAGAGAATGAAAATAGAAGCAAAGAAAACTCGTCCGGCAAATGAAGCAAAACCCATTGCTTTTCCCCTACCACTTCGATTTAAGCAAAAAATGAGAAAAATAGAACAAATGTCAGGGTTTTCTGTCTCTCGAGAAGAGGAGTAAGATACAGAAAAGTTTGTTTTTTTTTTTTGGCCTTTGAGGTGGTGGGGGTCTTGGGGTCAATTACTTCATATAAATTATGAAGAAATTAAAAGGGAAAAAGATGAAGTTTGAGGATATTAACTGAGGTGAGATGAACCCGGAACGGAAGAAATGAATCAAGATCCGATTCTTCACGACACCATTACTATTTTAGTATCTCCTTACTTTTTGGTTTGGAGTTTTAGCTTATTTATGCCTTTGCCGCCAGGGACGTGCAAAAAACTCCTCAAACCGAAATTGAATTTGAAATTCGAAAAAATCGATCCGAAAACATAGTTAATCGAATTAACAAAATTAATTTTGATAGGTTTTTTTAGAAAAATATTATTTCGGCTTGAATACGGTTCGTAGTTTTCAATAAAAGCGGGTAACCGAACCAACCGGTTGCATAGTATATAATATATAAAATATGTATATTTATACAATTATATTGGCAAAATTGTAGCGTCGTGGTAATTTATTTTCTTCCGCAAATATTTTTATTGTCTTAGAAAGTAAAAAATTAACGGTTATTTTTAATATATTTTTCTGCCAAATATTAGCGATTTATTTTACTTTGGGAAGTAAAAGAATTTAACCTTAATTGTAAATTATTTCTTGTTCTCAGCTTCATACATTAATATTTTTCTTCTTCAAATATTTTAAAATTCAAACTCTAGCTTATTTTTCACTATGTTATTAGATTTAATATTTTTAATAAGGAAAGTTAATAAATCATTACTCGAACCGATTCGAACCGAATATTTCGGTTAACCATTCAATCGGTTAATCGATTTAATGATTAAGGTTTAAGGTCGAGAAATAAGCAACCCGAATTTATCAGTTATTCGAAATAATTTTCTAACAGTTAATTGAACTCGATTTTGCACACCCCTATTTACCGTTGTATGTCAAAATGTAATTAAAGGATAGAATAGTAAAAACACCTAAATGTTAAATAGTCCTTCAAACTTAAAATGAACTAATAGAAAATAATCATTAAATTTATCTCTCACAAACACTATTTTATAACTAAATAAAATAGTTGTTTGCTCCTATAATCGTGAGGATGTCTGCAGATTTTCTCAGGAGAAACAAAAAATTTACTTTTTGTGAACTAAGTAATTTTTTTTAAAAAGGATTGATAACTCGAACACGAAATCATTGTCGGCAGGGGTAAGGAAGTTTTTATTAAATTTATTTTTCAAACTATTCCTCTTTATGCAATGTCTTACTTGTTGAACAACCCACAATCCAGAACACTCAAAAGGAAAAAATAAAGAGAACGAAGTGAAAGAAGGAACACTTGTTCTATTTCATTCAGTGTATATTACAAAGGTAAGCAACCTTCTTTACATATGCATAAAACTTAACTCTAAACATTTATTAAACATTAATTAAAGTTAAACTTAGCTAAATTTAATTAGGCTTTATTAACTAATAATTGATGTCAAACTTAATTAATATTTATTTATGACGTTGGTTTTGATATTTTTTAGGGTAAAGCACACAGACAGTCACTAAACTATACCCGAAAAAACAAAATGGTAACCAACCTTTCAAAAATCACAAAACGGCAATTAAACTTTATGTTTTATAACAAAACAGTAACTAGACGTTAAATTCCGTTAAGTTTCTGTTAAAACTTTGGTATAATAACATATTTAGTCCTTCAATTTTATACAGTCAATTAATTTAGTCCTAATTTGAAACAATTCACTAAATTTAGCCCTTTTTTATTTAAGCATTCTTTCAAATTGGTAATTAAAGCAAAATTTCAAAGTATGGTACATGATAAATAATTACAATTAAATTCTTATAGGAACTCGAAAACTAGACTCGACTTGGCTCGAATCGAAAAAATTCAAATAAAATTTGAGTTGTAAAATATGACGCGTCAACTCGAATAACTCGAAATTTTTTGACTCGACTCGATCAAATGCCCACCTCTATCTTAAGATATGACGTGTCAAGTTGAATAACTCGAAATATTCTTATATTTTAAATCATTTTTTCTTTTAATCGAATATTTTTAAAAATATAATATTTAATATTTTCATATTTAAATCACATCGAATATTTAATAACTACTTTAAATATTTGATTTAATTTAAAAATATTCGATTGAAAAGAAAAAATTGATTTAAAATATTCGAATATTTAATTAAATTTTTATAGGAACTCGAAAATTTGACTCGACTTGATTCGATTCGAATAAAAAAATTTCAAATAAAGTTTGAGTTGTAAAATATGATGCTTCAACTCGAATAACTCGAAAATTTTGTACTCAACTCGATCGAACGCTCACCTCTATCTTAAGATATGACGCGTCAACTAGAATATTCGAATATTTTAAATCATTTTTTTCTTTTAAATCACATTGAATATTTAATAAATACTTTAAATATTTGATTTAATTTAAAAATATTCGATTTAAAAGAAAAAAATTAATTTAAAATATTCGAATATTTAAAGTAGTTATTAAATATTGGAATATTTAAAAGAAAAATATTTAATGTAGTTATTAAATATTCAAATATTTTAAATCTATTGTTTTTTAAATCGAATATTTAAAGAAGTTATTAAATATTCGATGTGATTTAAATATGAAAATATTAAATATTCTATTTTAAAAAATATTCAATTTAAAAGAAAAAATGATTTAAAATATTCGAATATTTCGAGTTATTCGAGTTGATGCGTCATATCTTAAGATAGAAGTGAGCGTTCGGTCGAGTTGAGTCAAAAAAATTTCGAGTTATTCGAGTTGACACATCATATTTTACAACTCAAATCTTATTTGAAATTTTTTCGATTCGAATCGAGTCAAGTCGAGTTTTCGAGTTCCTATAAAAATTTAATTAATTATTCGAATATTTTAAATCAATTTTTTTCTTTTAAATTGAATGTTTTAAATTAAATTGAATATTTAAAGTAGTTATTAAATATTCAATGTGATTTAAATATGAAACATTAAATGCTCTATTTTAAAAATATTCGATTTAAAAGAAAAAAATAATTTAAAATATTCGAATATTTCGAGTTATTTGAGTTAACACGTCACATCTTAAGATAGAGGTGAGCGTTCGATCGAGTCGAGTCAAAAAATTTTGAGTTATTCAAGTTGACACGTCATATTTTACAACTCAAACTTTATTTGAAATTTTTTCGATTCGAGTCGAGTCGAGTTTTCGAGTTCCTATAAAATTTAATTGTAATTATTTATCATGTTACCATACTTTGAAATTTTGCTTTAAGGGCCAAATTGAAAGAATGCATAAATAACGAGGGCTAAATTTAGTAAATTATTTCGAATTAGGACTAAATTTATTGATTGTATAAATATGAAGGACTAAATGTGTTATTATACCAAAGTTTTAACAGAAACTTAACGGAATTTAACGTCTAGTTACCGTTTTGTTATAAAACATAAAGTTTAATTGCCATTTTGTGATTTTTGAAAGGTTGGTTACCATTTTGTTTTTTCGGGTATAGTTTAGTGACCGTCTGTGTACTTTACCCTATTTTTTAACACTCCCCCTCAAAATCAACTTCTATCTTGTTTGTCATGCTAAGCTGATGACAGAAGCTTTCGAGCTTGTTGCCACTCAAGCCTTTCGTGAACAGGTTTGTCACTTGATCTTCTGTCTTCATATATTCAAGTTTAATTTCTTCTTGCAAGACTTTTTCTTTTACAAAATGATAATGCACCTCCACATGTTTAGTTCTTTCATGAAAAACTGAATTCTCGGCTAAGCGTATGGCTGACAAGTTGTCACAGTATAGGGTGACAGTAAACTCCACTTATTAATGCAAGTCCTCCAACAATTGCAAAAGCCATGTACTCTCTTGAGCTGCTATTGTCACTGCACGATACTCTGCTTCGTTGGTTGATAAAGACATTGTAGGCTTTCTTTTGCTACACCAAGAAATTGCTCCAGATCCAAGTATAAATACATTGCCTGTAGTTGAGCGTCGGGTATCATAGTCACCTGCATAGTTAGCATCATAATAGTCAACTAGCTTGCGGTCTCCACCTTTTTTGTATAGAATACCATGATCAATGGTACTCTTCACATACCTTAAAATTTGTCGAATTGTTTTCAAGTGAGGTTTTTTTGGTTTTTTCATGTATCGACTCACAATACCAACTGCAAAAGAAATGGCTGGCCTTGTTAAAGTTAAGTAGATAAGACTACCAACTAGTTGCTGGTACATCATATCATCTTCTAACTCTTTTCCTTTATTAGCATAGATTTTGACATTTGGTTCCATCGATGTAGAAACTGGTTTGCAATTGAGCATTCTAAACTTTTTCAATAGATCTTGGGAATACTTTCTCTGATTGAGAAAATTTTCTTTCTTGGTGTGATCAATTTCTAGACCAAGGAAGTGTCTTAGTTGCCCAAGTTCTTTCATCTAGAAGCAAACTGACAATTTTTTCTTGGTTTCACGAACAAACTGGAATTTGAAGGAGCTACAGAATAGCCACTATGCAACAATCTAACCATACCAAGCCTTAGGTGCTTGCTTCAATCCATGCAACACATTTTGAAGCTTACATACATACTCAGGATGATCAATACTTCAAAAACCCATTGGTTGGTTCATGTAGATTTCTCGATCTAGCTCCCCCTGCAAAAATGCATTCTTGACATCCATCTGCCATACATTCCAATCTTTGCTATCTGCCAGTACTAGTAGGACTCGGACAGTTGTAAGCTTTGCCACTGACTAAATGCCTTATCATAATCTAGTCCATGTTGTTGGGAGAATCCTCGAGCTACCAATCGATCTTTAATCTCTCAATCGAGACATCTATACGGCGCTTTATTTTGTAGATCCATTTACAAGAAATGGGCTTCACATCTATTAGCTTTGGTACGAGCTCCCAAGTTTGATTCTAATCAAGTGCAACAATATCTTCTCTCATTGCTTTAGCCCATTCATCTTTTTGAGAAGCTTCTTAAAATACTTCTTGCTCTTTTTCATCTTCTTTTTCTACTATGGCAACATTAGCATATTTGGGATTTGGCTTCTTGATCCTTGTTGATCTTCTAAATGGTGTTGGTTCTTCTATTTCATTCGGCTCACCGTCTTCGATCGGTTGCTGGTGAATATCAGTTGTCCATGAATTTTGAGTTGCGCCTTCTTCTCCACCATCATAAAAAATTTTAGTTTCATCTAAACTCAACTGAACTCGAGAAGACTGCAATTCTCTCTTGAGAGTATCTGAGTCTGGCAATAACACTTTATTTAAGGATCACCATGAAGATGCTTCATCAAGCACCACACTGTGGGAAATGTAACATTTTCCAGTAGTAAGATCACAACCCAAGTCAACAATCCCATTGTTTTCATAATCTGAGTCAACGATACAATCATCTTCATAATTTGGGTCAACGATCCAATCATTCTCATAATCTGAATCAATGATCCAGTCACTCTCATAATCAATTTTATCTAACATAGTTGTCGTGAGAGCTAGCTCCTCCTCTTCTACTGCAAAGAATGCCTTTGCGTCCCATTCTTCTTCACTGTTGGAAGTAACACCATTACTATCCTCAGATTGTTTCTTTGACCAACAAGATTTGGCCATGTGACATTTTCCCGCAGTTGTAACACTTTCCTTCAAACCTTTTATTGTTGTCGTGGTTTTTGGAACCTCCCTGTAAAACCTATGTTTGATTTTCATATAATTAAATCTTTAAGGATCCATTTGAAAAACTTAAAATTGTTTTTATAAGTCCCTTAATAAGTTTTAAATCACCAACACCTTAAAACTGATTTGAAAAACTCAAACTCAAAATATTTTCTAAGTGTTCCAAGGCCAAACTATTGAAAATCGTCCAGGTGTATCGATACGCTTCTAGTCGTATCGATACCTTTTTACCAAAGTTGGCTATTGGAGGAACACGTATCGATACGCTCTTCACCTGTATCGATATGCCCCTTCGTAAAAGTCTAAAGAGTTTGAATGGCATACCGATACGACTTCATCCGTATCGATACGGACTTAATGAATTTTAAATTCAAGTCGGTTTAAATATTTTGACCGTTGGTTAGGTAACCAATTTTTAAATTGGTCGTTGACCCGTATCGATACGCTAAACCCTCGTACCGATACAGAAATCGACAGTGAGCTAAGTTGAGAAAAAGGTATCGATACGGTCTTAGCCGTTTCGATACCCTATACCGATACGCTTACGTGCGTATCGATACCCCTTATTTATTGCACACAACGACTCTTTCTTTTCTAAGACAGGTATCGATACGGCTCCCCGTGTACCGATACGGATAGCTGCAGAAGTGCATTTATGGTGGTAAGAGAGGGTTCCAACAGCTCTATTCATGTTCCCAACCACCCAAACGGCTAGAATTAATGGATGAGGTATAAAATGAAGCCTTTTGAAGGTCAGCAACAACTATTCAACACACAAGCATCATCAAAGCAAAAATCCAAACCCTTGAGCTATTCAAAGTCAAATTCTTGTACCCAACCCTAGTGTCTTTCAATTGTCAAATTGTATTGTGAGTTTGGGGTTATTGAAATTGTAATTGGGTAGACAATTATCCTTTGAGAGGAATCATTTGAGTTTACCACAATCTTTCTTTGTAATTTGAGTGGATTAAGCTTTGGGTAGAAAGCTTAATCGAAATTGTAAGGTTTCCTCCTCATCCAAGAAAAGGGGACGGATTCAAGTAGTGAATTGTTTGAAAATCCTTAGTGGGAACTAAGGTAGTGGATGTAGAGTTCATTTGGAGAACTTGAACCAATATAACTACTTGTGTCATTTTTATTTTTCCTCTTTTCTTCCCACCAAAATTTTAATTGCCAATTCACCCCCCTCTTGGCCATTTCCAAGTGTTCGATCAACTCAACAATTGGTATCAGAGCTACACTCATTGGAAGGATTACAACCCTCTTGAGTCGATTCTAGGAGAGTTTGATCAACAACAAGCCAAGCAATGGCATCCACCTCCAACTATGAGTCTCAATCCACCACCAAGCCACCATTCTTCAATGGGGACAACTACCCATATTGGAAGAATAGGATGAGGTTTTTCATCAAGTCTACCGACTACATGGTGTGGGATGTGGTTGAAGAAGGTCCATACATTCCCATGAAGAGAGATGGAGAAAGACTTGTCCCAAAAGTCAAAGCTGAAATGACGGATGATGAAAGAAGAAGGATGCAAGTGAATGACAAAGCTCTTCATGTAATATTTTGTGCACTTGGTCCAGATATCTACTCCAAGGTGTCTTCAATCCAAAATGCCAAGGAGGTTTGGGACACCCTCGAGACAACATATGAGGGAACTAGTGATGTCAAGGAGACAAAGATTGGACTACTCAATCTAATCTATGAGAACTTCAAGATGTTTGATCGATTCTCGGTCATTGTCAACGGATTGAAGGGTTTCGGCGAGATCATTCTTGAAGACAAGCTAGTGAGAAAATTGTTGTACTCTCTTCTGGAGTCATGAGATGGCAAGAGAACGACCATTATTGAAGCTAGAGATTTGAAGACTCTCAAGCTTGATGCTCTTGTTGGATCTCTACTCACACATGAGATTATGAGGAAGGGAAGAGAACAAGAGAAGAAAATGGTTGAGAAGAAGGAAGTTGAGAAGAAGAAAGTGGGAATCGCACTAAAAGCTTCACATCAAGAAAGCGATTCTAGTGAGGATGAAGATGAGGAGATGACTATGTTGGCCAAATGGTTTACTCGGTTCATGAAGTCAAATCTTGGAAGAAAATTCATTAGAAAGGGAGACTTCAAGAGTAAAAGCAAGGAAGAGGAGAAGGACCAAATTACTTGTTATGAATGCAAGAAATCGGGTCACATCTGTTCCGAGTGTCCTCAATTGAAAAAGAAAAGCTTTGGGAAGAAGAACAAGCTCAAAGCACAAATAGCTACTTGGAGTGACGATGAGTCATCCGAGGAAGAGGAGGAAGTGGCCAATCTATGTCTCATGGCCATTTATGATGAACCTAAGGTAAACTCTAACTTATCCAATTTCAATTTTACTTTTGATGAACTTCAAGATGCTTATGATGAATTGCAAGAAGTGTATGACGAGTTAGTAGGAAAATACAAAGAGTCCATTTTGAAAAACAAGAAAATCATTTCCGATTTGAAAAATCAAAATGAGACATTTTCTAAAGCTAACTCTGAATTGGAAAAAAAGGTTTTGTTTTTAGTAAATCTTTCAAATGATCTTAAAACAAAAACTCTTGAACTTGAAAAACTTCTTTCCGATTTTCAAGATTATCACACAAAGGAAGTGGATAATCTTAAGACATCTATTGCTATTGGGAAAAATAATTTTGAAAAAGGAAATCATTCTAAATCCCAATATGTAAAAAGAAAACCTTTTGTACCTAAACAAAGAAATTTTAATAAGCAATCTAGAAGTCAAAGAGTTAGGAGTGTTTGGGTTCCTAAGGAACTCATTATTTCTAATGATATGAATGCTATTGCTTCTTGGATTCCTAAGGGAACCAAAATGTTGAAGGCTAAGACTCATGGACCCAAAATGATTTGGGTACCAAAAACCAAGGCCTAATTTCTTTGTTTGTAGGGGGAGCATTGCTACAAGGCTAAAGCTTCAAGCAAAAATTCTTGGTACCTTGATAGTGGATGCTCAAGACACATGGCCGGTGACAAGAGTAGATTTGTGGAACTAAAGCCAAAAGGTGGTGGAGTGGTAACTTTTGGTGACAACTCCAAAGGCCACATTGAAGGAATAGGCTCCATTGGTAATCACTCTTCTATTTTCATTGAAAATGTTTTGTATGTCAACAGTCTTAAGCATAACTTGTTGAGTATTAGTCAATTGTGTGACAAGGGTTTTAATGTTATATTTGATAAAAGTGGTTGCAAAATTGTAAACATTAAAACAAATCAACTAATGCTCATTGGTCATCGCATAGGGAACATTTACATGGTGCATCTAGATGACATCCATTCATCTCATACATGCTTAGTTGCACATGATGAACATGACTCATGGCTTTGGCATAGAAAATTAGGACATGCTAGCATGAGTGTCTTAGAAAAATTAATTTCCCTTAATCTAGTTAGAGGCTTACCCAAACTTAAATTTTCTAATGATAAAATTTGTGATGCATGCTCAAAGGGTAAACAACATAGAACTTCTTTTAAATCCATAAATGATGTCTCTACTAGTAGATGTTTACAATTGATTCATATGGATATTTTTGGGCCTATTAGAACAATGAGCTTGGGTGGAAAATCATATGCTTTTGTGCTTGTAGATGACTATTCTAGGTATACTTGGGTTCTATTCTTAAGTACAAAGGATGAGGCTTTAGAAAAATTCATCACATTTTCTAAAATAACTCAAAATGATCTTGAACTTAAAATTTCTCACATTAGAAGTGATCATGGAACCGAATTTCAAAATCTAGGTTTCGATGAGTTTTTAAATGAAAATGGGATTAACCACAATTTTCCTGTAACCCCCTCGTCCCGGTCTGGCCGAATGACCGGTCCGAGTGGGCCACACGGGGAAAACCGAGTGAAAACTCCCTAAGGAACTCCCCCTCGGTTAGCAACCCTATATTTTTTTTTCCATTTTAATCTTGCCTAGATGAGAATTACATCCTAAGTGATCATACAGCGGAACAATATTTACGAAGCAATCAATCGAACCCAAACTAACACTTAAAAGCCCATGTTTAAAGTTAAACTGCAGGCGGTATCGATACCCTTAAGGGGGTATCGATACCCCTTGACTAAGTCAATAGGGTTTGGTCAACCTGAGGAAACAGTATCGATACCCCCAATGAGGGTATCGATACCCTCCCCTAAAGTTGACTTCCCACGGTCAAAGCTAAGACAACGGTATCGATACCCTAGAGGCCAATATCGATACCGAAATCGACAGTGGCTCCAGTGGCCAAAAAGGTATCGATACTCTCCTCGAGTATCGATACACGAGGCCTGAAACCAAAGGGGCAGTATCGATACCAGACCAACGGTATCGATACCCCAGCTACGAAACTGCAGGTTTGAGCTAATTTAGAGCACAAGGAGGCCCTTAAATCCCTCTAACACTTCAACCAACACACTAACATCAATCCCTAAGGCAAACCAACCATAAAAGCATACATATTTAAGCCAAGGGAGTCAATCAAACATGGATTAAAGCATTCATACATAGCATTCTAGTTAAAGAGCAATTCATGCAATATTGGCATACTCAAAACACAAAGGACCTTAAAAGGAACAAGACATCTTGAAAGGTTTGCACTCATACACTATGCAACCTAAACATTCTAAAACATGCCATCAAACATCAAACATTCATCATAGTGTAACATGCTTACAAACCATGATCAAACCAAAAACAACATCAATCAAATGAGTCACACACGCTCATACAAAGACCCTTGCCACATTGCTAGCTATTACAAAATCGATAACCATACTTGAGCTACAAGCTTGGAAGCCCTTCTTGCCTTGCCTCGAGCTAACACCACGCTAATGATCTGCATTGTTGAACATTGAGAGCGTAAGCTATAAGCTTAGTGAGGGTGCTCTAAAACGAAAAACATCAACAATGCAGGGTCCAAGCATGTTAATCCTAGTCTCACACATATCAAGCATTGCATAAAATCAAGTAGACCTAGCTAGTCTTTCAAGTGGCAAATATGGTCTCTCAATCCTAGCAAGATTTAAACATCAATATAGATCATCATGCAACAACACCATATGCCTCAATCACATATCACCATCATATATCACAATACATGAACAAGTTAATTGGCCACTTTAATTTCCCCGATTGTGCGGATTTAAACCTTGGCAACACTTTACCTCGGTGGGATTCCACTCATCACCGGACCTTGCATGTGCGGGATTCCACTCATCGCCACATGCCCTACGGATGGGATTCCACTCATCATCCCGTAGAAATATAATAAGCTTCCGGTGGAATGCTACATCACCGTACTCCTCCTTGATGACTTAACGCCATCAAGGCCACGTACGTTTTGACTCAATTTGTGTGCACACTATCCTAATGATCGATCATTTACAACCGGTAATTTTTAGTGCCAATTTTCATAACCACATCATATATAAACATCAACCATCACAATACATGCTCATCACATATCAACTCATCATGATATACATACAAGTAACAATTAACCACAAATCAAGAGTATAGCTAGTAAGCACAAGAGCACATGGATATCAAAGGCTAAGCTATCAACTTGAATCAACTAGAAGTGGCTTACCAAGCACGCTTCACCCACACACACACACTCGAACCAAACTTTAAAAACAAGTTGAACCACTCACCGCCCTTCCTTAGCAAATCGAACAATCCTCCTACGCACCCGGATTCGGTCCCGAAGCTCCTTCAACGTTTCCCCTTGCTTCTAGCCAAGCAAAACACACTTATTACACCACAATTCAATGCTAAAGCTCAACTATCAATTCACTTCACAACCATAAACCAAATTTCACAAATTCCCCAAATCACAAAATCTCCCAAAACTCAATTTTCGTGCTTCCCAAAACCCTTGCTGAAAAACCCACTTCCAAACACCCAAATGGCTTCCAAAGCATCCCAAAACACTCTCATACCATAGGTAGACCAACAGCCCCTCAATTTCAACACAAAAACCACCAAAAACTCAAGTTTTACAACCTTAAATCTAGCCCTAAGACCTTACTACGAATTTCTATCAAAATTCAACCAAATTAAAGTATATGGTGTATTTCATCATGCTTAAACAAACCTCCAACATAATTTAACAAAACAAATTAAAAAGCCCCATCAAAAACCCCAAATTTCATATGAACCCTAATTTTCAAAACCCAATTTTTTTGAAATCCAAGACCATGGTTAGATAGAGGTTGAAGAGGAGAGTTAGAAAACATAATTACCTTTGAAAAACGTCTTGGATTGAGGAAGAAAGTGAATGGAATAGGGTTTGTAGTGTTGGGAAAGTTTGAAAATGGAAGATGGCTATTTTGACTTTAGGAAAGGGGGATGGGGGAAAGAGAAGATGACTTTATTTTAAAGTTGTCTTGCTTTTAAGAGTTTTGGGTCAAATTACAACATAAGTCCCTCCCCTTCTAATTGAAGCTTAATTAGGTCACTACTTGAAGTCGAATCATTTTAATTAAATTTAATTTGACTCGAATTATAACCCGGTTAACTCCTAGGCCCAAAACACGGGTGTTACATTTCCGCACCTCGCACTCCTCAACAAAATGGGGTAGTTGAGAGGAAAAATCGAACTTTAGAAGAAATGGCTAGAACCATGCTTTGTGAAAATAATTTACCTAAATATTTTTGGGCGGAAGCCACAAATACCGCTTGCTATATTATTAATCGAGTAATGATTAGGCCAATTTTGAAGAAAACACCTTATGAGATTTTAAAATCTACGAAGCCTAACATTAGCTATTTTCATCCTTTTGGTTGCAAGTGTTTTGTTTTGAATAATGGTAAAGAAAGCTTAGGTAAATTTGATGCTAAAAGTGATGAAGCTATTTTTTAGGGTACTCTTTAAACTCTAAAGCCTATCGTGTATTTAATAAAAGAACTCTAGTAGTTGAAGAGTCAATACATGTTGTTTTCTATGATACCCTCCTTCCGAGGAAGGAATCTTGTGATGATGATGATGTAGGAATCCTTGATGCCATTGATGAAGGAAAAACGTCAAAGGTGGATGAGATTCCAACTAAAGATGAGGATACACAAGATCCACCTCTTGAAGCCTTGAAGGACTTGGCTCTTGAGGAAAGGGAGGTGTCTTACCCAAGGGAGTTAAACTATGTCAAAGGTGGTGAAATCTTGGGTGATCCATCCAAAGGGGTAACTACTAGATCCTCTCTCAAATTAATGAATCATGTTGCATTTCTTTCATGCATTGAGCCTAAAAATATTAAAGAAGCTTTAAAAGATGATTTTTGGATTTTGGCCATGCAAGAGGAATTAAATCAATTTGAGAGGAGTAAAGTGTGGACATTAGTTGAAAGGCCTAATGATCAATCTACTATAGGAACAAAATGGGTTTTTATGAATAAATTAGATGAAAGTGGTAATATAGTGAGAAACAAGGCTAGGCTTGTTGCTCAAGGCTATACACAATAAGATGGAATTGATTTTGATGAGACTTATGCACCCGTAGCTAGGTTAGAAGCTATTAAGATGTTGCTTGCATTTGCATGTTATCATAATTTCAAGCTTTTTCAAATGGGTGTGAAAAGTGCCTTTTTAAATGGTTTTATAAATGAAGAGGTGTATGTTGAACAACCACCGGGTTTTGAGGATTGAAAATTTCCAAACCATGTGTTTAAACTAACAAAAGCTCTCTATGGTTTAAAACAAGCTCCTAGAGCTTGGTATGAGAGACTTTCAAATTTCTTAATTGAAAAGGGTTTTGAAAAGGGAAAGGTGGATACAACACTCTTCATAAAAAGATATAACAATGACATCTTAGTAGTTCAAATTTATGTTGATGATATCATTTTTGGTTCTACTAATGAGTGTTATTGTAAAGAATTTTCTAAGCTAATGCAAGGTGAGTTCGAGATGAGCATGATGGGGGAGCTCTCATTCTTTTTGGGACTCCAAATCAAACAAAGGAAAGATGACACTTTCATAAATCAAGCTAAGTACGTGAATGATATGCTCAAAAAGTTTGTCTTAGAGAATGAAAAGCCTCAAGCCACTCCTATGAGTTCTTCCATAAAGCTTGACAAAGATGAATGAGGTAAGTGTGTTGATTCTAAGCTTTATAGATCCATGATAGGTTCTTGATTTACCTTACCGCAAGTAGACCAAATATCATGTTTAGTGTTTGCTTGTGTGCTAGGTTTCAAGCTAGTCCTAGAGAATCACACTTAGTTGCCATTAAGAGAATTTTTAGATACCTTAGAGACACACCTACTTTAGGCCTTTGGTATCCTAAAGATTCTTCCTTTAGCCTTCATCCTTATTCGGATGCGGATTATGGGGGATGTAAGATAGATAGGAAAAGTACTTCCGGGACATGCCAATTCTTAGGTAGTATGCTCGTATCTTGGTTCTCTAAGAAACAAAATAGCGTAGCCTTATCTACCACCGAAGCGTAGTACATATCCTTAGGGAGTTGTTGTGCTCAAGTCCTTTGGATGAAGCAACAACTCTTAGATTATGGTGTTGAAGTAGAAACCATACCCCTTAAGTGTGACAACACTAGTGCCATTTGTCTTACTAAGAATCCCATCCAACACTCTAGAACTAAACATATAGAAATTCGACATCATTTCATTAGAGATCATGTTTTGAAAAATGATGTTGTTATAGAATATGTTGATACTTTGAACCAAATAGCGAATATATTTACAAAACCTTTAGATAAAGAGCGTTTTTGGTCCCTTAGGAGAGAGTTAGGTCTAGCTAGCCTATCTTGACCTTTTAGGACCTCTTTGTGCTTAAAATTGCTTGATTTTGTGAAATTGCATGTTTGTGTGTTGTAACTCTTGAAAATATCCATGCATATAGTTAGGGGGAGTATGCTTCTATTAAAATATGCTTAGAACTGTTCATTCATCATTTGCATACCCTTAGGAGATGTTAAAATCGAGCCTATGGTTGTTCTTTAGGACTAAAGATGCATTTCTGGGCATAGGGTATCGATACGGATCTACGCGTATCGATACGTGTTCTTCATTCAAATTCCCAGATTTCTTTTTGCCTTAAACGGGTATCGATACGGTTAAACACGTATCGATACGAGCTTCAAATCGTTTCGATACGGATCTCATCCATTTCGATACGATTCTCAAACGGGCATTTTTAAGGAAATGACGTTTCTACCCCCGTATCGATACACCCTCAGGCGTATCGATACTCGATTGCGCAGACAGCTTTTAATTTGGCATTTAAAGTCTTCAACTTTTACCAAAACTAAAATTCTTCAAACCCTAAAAACCCTAGCCGTTTTTGCCTATAAAAGGGCTCTTCCTCCCTCATATTTTCACACCACAACTCACAATCTAAAAGAGTTTTTCAATCAAGCAAAGCTTTAAGCTCCTTCTCATCACAATTGTGCTAGAATTTTCTTCAATCTTTCAAGTTTCTATCAAGGTAAATTTTCTTTTTTTCCTTTTCAATTTTTTTCTTTTTTTTCTTTTGTTTTTGTTTTTATGATTCATTCTTTTTAATCAAACTTTTGTTCTTCAAAATTTCTTTTTCTTCAAATTTTTATTTTCAATTTTTTTACCTTGGTTCTTAACTAAATTGAAGAAATCTATATGCATGATTTCTCTTTTAGATCATGGCACCAAAGGAATCGAGGAAGCGATCAAGGGTTTCTCAAACCGGTGAATCATCCAATCTTGGAATGGTTGCACGTTCGAACTACACTTCCATCTATGAACAATCCTTTGAAAATCCCGCGGGTCTCGCATACTTTCGTCAATTCGAGAATTACAAGATTCGTGCAGAAAGGGTAATATCCATCCCTTTTCTTAACTCGGAGCGTTTCCAATTTGAATATCTTTCTTTGCTTCGACGTTGGAATTTCATGGATTTTCTATCTATTCCCGGTTTTTATTACCGTCTTTTAGTTTTGATTTTCTACACTAATGCCAAATGTATTTCTCGCAATGGGGAAGTTACCGCCATTTGTTCTTATCTCATGGGAAAGAAATTCATCCTTGATGTCAAATCCATATGTGAAGTTTTTAAATTAGAGGATGAAGGCCTTGATGATGAGGATGCTTTGGGGCATGTTCTTAGTGGCTCTGTAACCGCCTTAAATGCTCAAGATCGGATCCTACATTTGATGGTGTCTTGGTGGTTTAGGCCCTCCGGAGGAAAATATTCTACCATCCGTCAAGTGGATGATTTTTGGATTCGTTGCTTCCGTGAGCGAAAGCGCCCAAATCTTGCTCGAATCATATTCGGGGAAATCGTCTATCTTGTGCAAAATCGTCAAACCTCTCTCGTCACTCCTTTACATATGGTACGACCTTAAGTTATTTCTTTATGAAAAAGGATATTGATTCCTCTTTTGACTTCCCAACTCCCCTTACCGATCCCATTGATGAGCGATCTCTTGCACGAGGAAAGTTCCATTATTTTAATGGTAATTGGGTTCGTCTTGCCGAGCTACCACCCGAGGCCGCGACCGTATTTGAAGAACCTCAAGGAGATCAAGCTCCTCAAGCTCTTCAACCCTCCATGGATGCTCTCATGACATTCCTCAATGAGCAATTTACCGGGTTGCGCACAGACATGGGAAATCGTCTTACCGCCCTTGAAACAACTTTTGATACAAGGATGACGAGCATGGAGAATCGCCTCACATCCCTTGAAAGCGGTCATAATTCTTTGAATATTTCCCTCTCCGCTTTCCATGATGAGTGGCGCAATAGCATGAGGGATAATGAGCCAATGGAAGTTGATGATGAAGATGATGAAGACAACGAAGACGATGCCTAGACGTTTCTTCTTGCATCTCATGCATATCATTTAGGATATTTCTATTTTATGCATCTTTGAATTATGTTCATAGGTCTAAGTTTATTATTAAACCTATGCTTTGATTTCATATTTTTTGTTGGATTTTTAAGTTTGATGCTATGATTAATAATATTAATGTTGCTTATCTATACCTTTGCCTATGTTTATGCACTTATCCATTGTCTCAATATTTTTGATCAAACAAAAAGGGGGAGAGAAACTAGCTCACAACACTTTAAAAATTTTGATTTCAACTCAAAAGTTACCAAGCTTATATTAAGGGGGAGTTAACTTTGTAAAGTTTGTAAAGTTTTTCAAAGTGTCAAAAATTTTAAGTTTTAGTTTTGTTATATCAAAAAGGGGGAGATTGTAAAACCTATGTTTGATTTTGATATAATTAAATCTTTAAAGATCCATTTGAAAAACTTAAAATTGTTTTTATAAGTCCCTTAATAAGTTTTAAATCACCAACACCTTAAAAATGATTTGAAAAACTCAAACTCAAAATAGTTTCTAAGTGTTCCAAGGCCAAACTATTGAAAATCGTCCAGGTGTATCGATACCTTTTTACCAAAGTTGGCTACTGGAGGAACACGTATCGATACGCTCTTCACCTGTATCGATACGCCCCTTCATAAAAGTCTAAAGAGTTTGAATGGCGTACCGATACGACTTCATTCGTATCGATACGGACTTAATGAATTTTAAATTCAAGTCGGTTTAAATATTTTGACCGTTGGTGTCAGTTGGTTAGGTAACCAATTTTTAAATTGGTCGTTGACCCGTATCGATACGCTAAACCCTCGTACCGATACAGAAATCGACGGTGAGATAAGTTGAGAAAAAGGTATCGATACGATCTTAGCTGTTTCGATACCCTGTACCGATACGCTTACGTGCGTATCGATACCCCTTATTTATTGCACACAACGACTCTTTCTTTTCTGAGACATGTATCGATACAGCTCCCCGTGTACCGATACGGATAGCTGCAGAAGTGCATTTATGGTGGTAAGAGAGGGTTCCAACGGCTCTATTCATGTTCCCAACCACCCAAACGACTATATTTAATGGAGGAGGTATAAAATGAAGCCCTTTGAAGGTCAGCAACAACTATTCAACACACAAGCATCATCAAAGCAAAAATCCAAACCCTTGAGCTATTCAAAGTTAAATTCTTGTACCCAACTCTAGTGTCTTTCAATTGTCAAATTGTATTGTGAGTTTGGGGTTATTGAAATTGTAATTGGGTAGACAATTATCCTTTGAGAGGAATCATTTGAGTTTACCACAATCTTTCTTTGTAATTTGAGTGGATTAAGCTTTGGGTAGAAAGCTTAATCGAAATTGTAAGGTTTCCTCCTCATCCAAGAAAATGGGACGAATTCAAGTAGTGAATTGTTTTAAAATCCTTAGTGGGAACTAAGGTAGTGGATGTAGAGTTCATTTGGAGAATTTGAACCACTATAACTACTTGTGTCATTTTTATTTTTCCTCTTTTCTTCCCACCAAAATTTTAACTGCCAATTCACCCCCCTCTTGGCCATTTGCAAGTGTTCGATCAACTCAACACTCCCCTTTCACGAGAGCTTCCTTCTCCTTAATTTCTATTGAACCCTCCATTATCACGCTGCTTGATGTTTTGATTGCCTCTATAGGTGTAGAATGCCTTTTCTTCATTTTTCAACGAGATTCCTCCCATTTGTTTAGCTAAGGCTTCTTGACTAACTAACAAATTTTTTAATTCTACAAGTGATGGTTGACTTTGCAATCCTTGTACAACAGCAACAAAACCCCTAAACTCTGGCTATAAACCATGGACAATTATTTGTTTCATCTTGGTATCACCAATAGAAGCTGCTAGATCCAACTCAGAAATCTACCGGCATAACAACTTTACTTTCACTACAAGGAAATGCATTTTTAGTGACATTAAAAATTGTCACTAAATGTATTAAATTTAGTCACTATAATTTATAGTGATCATTTTTCTGAGTCGTCACCACTCGTCACTAATAACTCCGTCACTATTATATTAGTGACAACTTTTATGCATTTCGTCACAATTAGTTATATTATTTGTGACTACATTTTTGACACAAAAGATTAATAACAGTGACTAAAATTTAGACACTAATGTTATTCTTATTAGTGACAAACATTCTTATCACAAATACATATTGAAATAGTATCTAAATATGTTGTTACTTTTAATTATAAAAATAATTATATAATAATTATATTTTTAGATGTAAACACATCTTATTTATGTCCCTGAAATTTAATGGGTCATTTGCATTGCAGACAACAAACACTTTTAACCTTTCATTAGGTCACTGAAGTTTTAATTATAGATAATGTGACACCTTTATATTTCAATTTGTAATAAATAAATACAATGCATGGCTTCATGGATGATTGAACATGGAACCTTTAGGGGTAGAGTGCATTGTCTATCCACTAGGCTAGGAAAGAAATTTAATATTATTTTGAAAGAAAAATAGTATTTAGGTTAAATTTTAACTAAAATTAATTTTATTTATTTTAAAAATATGTATTAATTATAACACTAATTATCATAATAATAATTTAATTAATTTTCTATAGTTTCTTATATGAAATAGGTTTATCGAAGAATATATATATATAACTAATTGCGTCGGTTTTAAAATATAAACATATTTTTATTAAGATTTACACTTAAAATATTATATATTATATTTTCATTAATTACATGAATTAATTTAATTCAAATTATTGATAGATTTATCCTTTATGCGATAATTACTTCGTATACTAACAATGCAATTTTTAACTTCACAAGCAAAGTTAAATCAAATATAAGCGTAAAATTTTTCACAAGGTAAAATTTTGCTATCACATATTATGGCAAGATTACATATTAGTATTTTTACTTGAATTTGGTCACTTTAAGTTTCTGTACTTTTTAAATTTTAAAATTTTGATCTTGACATTAATGATGGTATTTAAATATTTTAATTAAAAATTTGTTTTTAGCTTATTTGTTATACATAAATTGCATATTTGATTTTCGTTCTTTTATTGTCATTTTTAGTCATTGTAATTTAGTCATATTGTCGTTGTCCATTTGGATTAGGATTGAAATTTTAAATTTTGAAAAATATAGGGACTAAAATTGATCGAAATAGATTGACTGAAACAACAATTTACACATAGTATAGAGACGAATAGAATTATTTTACCTTTTGACAAACTAGTTTATGTTAACTTCAATTTTTTATAATTGTAATTATTACTATTATTATGAAAATAAATTTATTATAGGGCAATATGTAATTTGTCATTAATTTTATTTTTCTATTGGTGACAGAACTTATCACAACAAAAAGTAAGATTTTAAGTGACAAACAATTTCATTGTCACAAGAGATATCAAATAATAGTGACCACTTTATATATCGTCACTATTATGTGTCAAAGTTTTAGTGACAATAAAATTTGTGTCACAACTATAGACTTATAGTGAGAATTTAATTGTGATAAATGTAATCATCACAATTATTACTATAATAGTGACCAAATAAAAATACATCACAATTACTTATACTAATAGTTTCGCACCAAAAATTTGTCACAAAAATTTAATATTTGTGACAAAATTACTTCTAGTCACTGTCAAATTGTCACTAAAAGTCTATATTGTTGTAGTGTTTGTGAAAGTTGTAACCCCCTAAACTCAGCCTAGAAGAAAAGGCCGAATTTAGGAACTCACAATTGAAAACTTTACCCTCAAGAAACCAATTTGAATTATGATATATTAAAATAGCGTAAAATAAATTATTTCCGATAATAATATAAAATATCTCAATAATTATAAAACCCGCACCTTACAATAATAATAATATAATTTAAATAAAACATCCAAATTTAAGTTTGAAAACACATGTAAAAATAATAAGTCTCAAATATGAAATTACATTAAAATCCCAAAATAATCTTAATAATAAAATACTCCCAAAAGTAAAGTATATCCATACTGAAGATAAAATAGATTTGATAAAATAAAAAGATCCTTTGAGTACCAATTCACCTAGAGTCCAGGATATCTGAAAAAGGAAAACTATGGGGGAGTAAGCTAAAGAGCTTAGTGTGTCTCTAAAGTGCAAGAAAATCATAGTCGTAAAAACATAGTAATAATTTCTTAAAATTCTTTAAAGCATAACACATAAATCACAAGCACAATGCAATGGACCCAACTACAACCGCCAAGAGGAAACTTCCCCAAAAATTCTCACTACAACCGCCAATCCGAAGTGGAATTCAGCCCGAAGGGTGGAACCGCTAAACTTCTCCATACAAATCCCAACCCATGCTCATACATATATTATGATTAAAAATCAAATATCATAAACATAGTTCCATAAATCCGATATTCCGTAAACATACTTCATAAATCATAGTCCGTAAGTCCATAAATCATAGTTCATAAATTGTAGTCCATAAATAACGGTTCGTAAATCATAGTAAAACATATTCTTAAAACGTATGCATGTGATGTCAACCATAAAAATCATAATACATATAAATAATCACATAAATGGTAAAACACCAACACATAGAAAAATAATATAACATATAATTTAATTATAGCACCGGAAGAAAACACACCTTAAGCATCAATAGTTCTAACGCCGGAACGATCGTCTCTCACATTCAGATCTTGTTGAATCGAAACCAAGGTTCGATCGAAATAAAAAGCATAAAAAAGTTTTGCACTTATACTTGTCGAGAGAGAGGAGAAATTGCGGCTGCACAAAAAAATATGGTAGAGCCTAATCTGCCGAGGGTATTAAATACCCAATTTAATGGGTAATTACAAGGGAAGCCACTAAACTAAATAAGGGTTTACAAATGAGCACCTAAGCTTTTTATAATTTGCAAATTGACCCCCGAATTTCTATATTAAACCTTATAAATTTGAATGTTCTCAATTTAACCCTCAAACTCAATTAGGGTTTTTGAATTAAATTCCCAAATAATTAGGATTTTAAGAATTAGGGATTTTAAAATTAGGGTTTTAAATTAGGGATTTTTCGAAGCTAGGGTTTTAAATCAGGGATTTTTCATAATCCGAGTCAACGATCCAATCACTCTCATAATCAATTTTATCTAACATAGTCATCGTGAGAGCTAGCTCTTCCTCTTCTACTGCAAAGAATGCCTCTGCATCCCATTCTTCTTCACTGTTGGAAGTAACAACATTACTATCCTCAGATTTTTTCTTTGACTAACAAGATTTGGCTATATGACCCTTTTCCCGCAGTTGTAACACTTTCCTTCAAACCTTTTATTGTTGTTGTGGTTTTTGGAACCTCCCCCTTCACGAGACCTTCCTTCTCCTTGATTTCTATTAAACCCTCCATTGTCACGCTGCTTGAAGTTTCGATTGCCTCTGTAGGCGTAGAATGCCTCTTCTTTATTTTCAACGAGATTCCTCCCATTTGTTTAGCTAAGGCTTCTTGACTAGCTAACATATTTTCGAATTCTACAAGTGATAGTTAACGTTGCCATCCTTGTACAATAACAACAAAACTCCTAAACTCTGGCTTTAAACAATGGACAATTATTCGTTTCATCCTGGTATCACCAATAGAAGCTGCTAGATCCAACTCAGAAATCTCCCCATATAACAACTTTACTTTGTGAAAGTATTGTTTGATCGCCATGTTGCCTTGCTTCATAGACAACAACTCACTCTCCAAAAGTTGGAGCTTCGTATCGTTCTTCTTGGAGAACAACTTGGCGAATGTGCTCTAGCATATCTTCCTCCATTGTTGTCTTCAAGGCGTACATTGCCTTGCATGCTTTTATCTTCCATTTTCTTAACATGACATTTGCATCCTCTACTTCTGGTTGCTCCTTTTCAATACCATTGACAATCTCCCATAGGTCTTATCCTTGCATATATGACATCATGCAAGTTGACCATGTATTGTCATTGTCGTTGTTAAGCTTCCTCATTTCGCCGACAACATGTAGGTCTGTCATTGTGTCGACAAATGATTCTCGCCAAATTAACGCAACAATGAAAGTATGTGCGACGTACACCTGGTAAGCTCCCATGAAAGAGAGGTGGATCACTCAAATCACTCAAATATCAAGTCTTTCCTAGTCAGAACTTTCCTAGACATGCATTGTCACTATACCACACTACTTTGCATCAACTAGGCAACCAAAATAACTTTCAATGGGGCTCTGATACCAATTGTTGAACATCCCACAGTCCAAAACACTCAAAAGGAGAAAATGGAGAGAACGAAGTGAATGAATGAACATCTTTTCTATTTCATTCGGTGTATATTACAAAGGTAAGCAACTTTCTTTATATAGGCTTTATTAACTCTAAACATTTATTAAACATTAATTAAAGTCAAACTTAGCTAAATTTAATTAGGCTTTATTAACCAACAACTGATGTCAAACTTAATTAATATTTATTTATGGCTTTAGTTTTGATATTTTTTAACATTACTTTTTTGGGTAAACTTCACCGGATGTCCCTTTTGTTTGAGTCGTGTTCTATTTTGGTCTCTCATTTTTAAAAAAGTTATTCTTTCCACTTACATTTTCAATATGTATTATTTTGGTCACTGTTCCGTTAACACCCGTTAGTTTGATGACGTGACACGTTAGTTAAAAAGGTTAATTTCTAATTTGACCCCTAAACTTTAAACAAAATATTAATTTAACCCCTAAACTCTCTCAACCTCACTTTTATCCCACAATTTCTAATTTGACCTCTACTTTCCATTTAACAATCATTTCACTGTATATGAAGCTTTGAATTGTGCAATGATTCCTTAACCAATGATTCGTGCAATGTTAAATTTCTTATATAACATATGGACTGGAGATACAACCATTTCTGTGAACAAATGCAGACGATGGTGAATTAATTCCTGGGTCTGTTAGTGACAAAGTAAAGCTATGCATATATATACATATAATGTTATCAGAAGAAAAAGAGTCGAGAGGGAAATTAATGGTCATTAGCCAGCTTTTTGGCAACATCCAGGGACAATATGTTTTTTTTTTTTTTTCTCTATACACTAATAAAAAACTGTGACAAAGGAGGAAAAAAACTTGGATTTTGTGAACTAATAAAGATTCATTTATGTTTACTTATTTATGATAGATTGTATTTCAAGATTCCAGCTTTTTAGCTTTTTCAAAAATTAAGAAGATGCAGATTGTTAGTGTTAGACTTGTATGAGATCGATAATAATATAGGTAAAAGCAAAGGCAAACACGTACGAGTGAAGAAAATGCTCGAAAAGCCAAGCTCTCAAAATGTTGACAGAATGTTCAAGCAAGTCCCTTTTTGGTCTCCAAGCTTCTTGTTCCATCATCCCCATTTGCTGGAACGCTCTTTGATGTCTCAAGCTTTGCTCCAACATCTTTAATCTTGGTGTCTCTCCTTTTGCTATGCCGGATTTTCCAGCTACATCTTTCTCATCTAGTATCTCACAACTTTGCTGCAACTGTGCCTAAAATCGCATCTTTCAAACACTCGAAAATGCCTAGACATTGCCTTCTTATCAAGTGCAGCATAAGGCACTGCTGCACCGAAACCCATCAACAGACCAAATGAGTTCACCACCGTATGCATTTGTTTACAGTAATGGTTGTACCTCCGCTCCACCTGTTATATAAGAAATTTAACCAACCTTATTAATCATTTTGACATGACTAGGTTAAGGAATCATTGTACGAATTCAAAGTTTCATATACAATGAAATGATTGTTAAATGGAAATTGGAGGGATTAGAAATTATGGGATAAAAGTGAGGTTGAGAGAGTTTAGGAGTTAAATTAATATTTTGTTTAAAGTTTAGGGGTCAAATTAGAAATTAACCCTTTTGACTAACGTGCCACATAATCAAACTAACGGGTGTTAACGGCACAGTGACCAAAATAAATCAGATCAAAAATGTAAGTGACAAGAATAATCTTTTTTTCTTTCAAAATAGGTGACCAAAATAGAATACGGCCCAAACAAAAGGGACCTCCGGTGAGGTTTAACCTAATTTTTTTCAACCATCCACCTTACTGCGAGATATTGGTGGCAAAAGTGTGGTGCTAAACGTGGAATTCACTGATTTATTGGTCTTTACTTTATTCCCTAAAGAAGAAGGTGGTATGGGATTCCGAGATTTCTCAAAATTC
The DNA here is from genome assembly GCA_958450335.1 of Hibiscus tridactylites. Classification (NCBI taxonomy): domain Eukaryota; kingdom Viridiplantae; phylum Streptophyta; class Magnoliopsida; order Malvales; family Malvaceae; genus Hibiscus; species Hibiscus tridactylites. The sequence continues at coordinate 42,131,529 of OY288269.1, read as the reverse complement.
AACATCTCTCTTCTTAAAAAACAAGGATGGAGAATCATGGAGAACCCAAACTCTCTTATGGCAAAGATTCTTTCAAGCCAGGTACTTTCCATTGATTCTAGATTAGGATAAACTCCCTCCTACACTTGCGTAGCATCTGGAGTTCCAAGAGTCTGCTGCTCAAGAGGCTTTGTTAGAGTATCGGTTGTGGGAATAATGCCTCAATATGGGAGGACTCATGGCATAAAATGGTTGAATCCCCTAGAGTGACAGATCTTCATTGGGTAAAAGACCTTTTCTTACCTAAGTCAAATTCATTAATTGAAAATATTTTTTTCCTAATTGAGAATGAGGCTATCATGAGCATTCCTTTACCAGCGGTTCCTTTAAATGATAAACTGATTTGGAGAGGAGAGCATTCAGGTGTGTACTTCTTCTTTAAAATGTTTTTGAGAGGAAAAATTATAATTTTAGGAATAATATTGTAAGTATAATACAACTCTGGCTTTTGCCCAGCTTTTCTCTGGCTTTTGCCCAGTTCGTCCACTCTTTTACCCTGCTTTTCTCTGGCTTTTGCCCAGTTCACCATCTCTTTTGTCTTGTCTTCTCTGGCTTGTGCCCAGTCTTGATTGTGTGGTCTGTTTGGCTGACTATGGCGTCGGTGGACGATGTTCTGGCAGAACTTTCTCTTGAAGAAGAAGAGGAGGAACATGAATTGGTTATCTCCCCAGGACAGGTGGGGGACTCGATCTCTTTCGAGTTTTGTTTTGTTGGCTCTTTTCTTACCTCTAGCCAGATACATTTCCAATCAATGAAGGCAACGTTGGCTAATGTCTGGCATCCGATTGGAGGTATTGCGATCACGGATCTAGGAGAGAGACGTTATCTCTTTCGGTTGTTTAATGCGATTGATGCTGATAGGATTGAACTAGAGGGCCCATGGTATTTCAACCTTCATCTCATAGTTACTCATAGATTGGTGATGGGGAAGATCCTATGGGTGTGCAATTGAAGACAGTGGATTTCTGGGTTTTGGTTAATGATGTCCCAAATGGATTTATTTCGGAGGCTGCTGCTAGGCAATTTGGGGATTTCATTGGTTCATTTCTTGAGTATGATTCTGCGGCAATCCTGTTGGGACTGAAAGGAAGCATGCGTATTCGCGTTCGTATCCCATTGCTAAGATCCCTTAAACGTCGTAAGAAGGTATTACTACTGTCCGGAAATACGATTTTTGTTACGTTTCAGTATGAGAAGCTTCGATTGTTTTGCTTCAGATGTGGTAAGTTAGGCCATGGGGAGAGTTTCTGCCCACTGCGGGTGCTCCAACCGCAGCAGGAAGTTCCCTTTCTGTGGGATGTATCGTTAAGGGCACCGGTGCGGGGTCGCAGTATTCCAGCAAGTACTTGGCTCCGAGAGAAGGATGGAGGAGCGTCTCGCCTATCAGGGCGAAGTTTGTGCAATGATTTACGGAAGGATAAGGAACCCGAAAATATTGCACCGTCATCTAATCAGGCCGATTTTCGGGGGATTTCCCCTATATCTCAAAAAGGAAAGTTGGTTACATCTGGTAATCCATATTCAAGAGGGGTTGGGCTGAAGCCGTTTGGTCTGGGCCCTTTAATCTCCACCTCTGCAAGCTGCCCCCCATTTGATATTGATATGATCCATGTGGATGAGGATGTCCCGGTCCAATCTCCCGATGGGCTTAAGCGCCCACGTAATGTTTCGGAGACTTCAAGTCATGCTCCTGTGGGAGCCTCCTATTCGAAAGAAGGTAATTCATCGGCCGGCCTGGATAGTCAGGCCCGCCGGGCACAATGAGGCTTCTAAGCTGGAATGTTCGGGGCATGGGGAAGCCTCGAACTGGAAGACGTCTCCGCGACTTCTTGCAGGACGTTAATCCCTCTGTAGTGTTTTTGATTGAGACAAAACTACAGATTGATGAGATGATGAAGGTTCGTAAACGATGTGGTTTCCCGAATGGTATTGAAGTTGGCTCCCGTGGTAGGAGTGGAGGTTTATGCTTAGCTTGGCGTGATGGTTGTCAAATTTCTCTTCGTTCGTTCTCGGTCCGACATATAGATTTTATGGTATTTGATGATGGTTCTGGTCAATGGTGACGTTGTACTGGCTTTTATGGAGCTCCGGAGGAACAAAATCGTCGGGCATCGTGGGACTTGCTCTGTCAGTTAAACAATATGCCGAATGTCCCTTGGCTAATTATCGGGGAATTTAATGAGCTCCTTTTCTCTTTTGAAAAATCTGGAGGGCGTATTCGGAGTCAGAGACAGATGGATGATTTTCGGGATGCTCTAGAAGATTGTTCCTTATCTGATGTTGGGTATACTGGACGTTGGTACACTTGGGAGAAGGGGCATTTTGCTGACACCAATATACGCGAAAGACTTGATAGGGGTGTAGCGAACCCAGGTTGGTGGTCACTTTTTCCTGATTTCACGCTTTCTCATTTGGCACATTCTTTCTCGGACCACTGTCCGTTACTCTTGTCAACCACGGAACAAGCTAGCTCTCGTGTTCAGTGGCATTTCAGGTTTGAGGCTGCCTGGTTGTTGGAGGAATCCTATGAGTCTGATGTTAGTAATCTTTGGGCTTCATCCTCGGGCCCTGTGCCGGAGCGTCTACGTTATGTGGGCCAAGGGTTGAGCATTTGGTTTCGGAGGTTACAGGCTAGTAGAAAGTTCTCGAAGAAAGATTTGACTAAAAGGCTTGAGACATTGGCTGCTTCATATCCTTCAGATTACATATTGGAGGAAGTGATGGAGGTCAAATTGGCCTTAAATTTAGAAATGGACAAATCTGAACTCTATTGGGAGCAACGGGCCCGTGCCAACTGGCTCCGGAATGGCGATAAAAACACCTCATTCTTTCATCGCCATGCCTCTCACCGTAAGAGAACTAATCGTATTTCCTCTCTTGTGAATAATCAAGGAGTCCACTGTTCATCACATGATTCATTTGAGGCCATAGCTCGTGACTATTTTCTGGGCTTATTCACGTCTGGAGGTATAGCAGATTGCTCGAACATTTTGAATGGTATTTCTCCTAAAATCTCGGCAGAATCAAATCATTTTCTTTTGAAGCCCTATACGGGTGAAGAGGTATATCAAGTTGTGAGGTCTATGGGCCCCCTAAAGGCTGCCGGTGAAGATGGGCTTGGAGTAGTGTTCTATCAGCGGTTTTGGCATATTTTGGGTGAGAAGATAACTTCATACTGTATCAGTGTCTTATCTGGGGATTTACCTATGGAAGATATTAATGGTACACATATTGTCCTTATCCCGAAAATTGCAAATCCCACCCAGATGAGTCATTTCCGTCCTATTAGTTTATGTAATGTATTATATAAGATTATTTCCAAGGTCCTTGCTAATCGTCTTCAGGGCTTGCTTTCGGATTGCATTGATGAGGCCCAAAGCACTTTTGTCCCTGGCCGCCTTATTTCCGACAATGTTATGGTAGCTTATGAAATACTACATTGTTTTTAGAAGAAACGTCTGGGCCGTACGGGGAACTTTACGTTGAAATTGGACATGTCTAAGGCCTATGATCGTGTGGAATGGGGTTTTGTTGCCCAGGTGATGCTGAAGATGGGCTTTGGTCCGACGTGGGTTGACCAGATTATTATGTGTGTGTCCACTGTCTCCTACTCAGTGGTCCTTAATGATTCAGTGGGTGAACGGTTTAAGCCTTTAAGGGGCCTCCGGCAAGGTGACCCCCTTAACCCTTTTCTATTTTTAATTTGTACGGAAGGCATTTCGTCCCTTCTCAAACAAGGCAATTCGCTGGGACGTGTACATGGATTTTGTTTGAACCGCTACGCCCCAATAGTAACCCATTTGCTGTTCGCGGATGACAGTCTTATTTTTGGAGAGGCTTCAGTATCGGGTGCTATCCACCTTAAACTCCTTCTCCAGGAATATAGTAATCGCTCTGGGCAGATTATTAATTTTGATAAGTCGGGCCTCTTCTTCTCAACAAATGTATCGGATGCTACCAGGGGAGAAATACAGACTGTTATTTCGGTTGGGCATTCTTCATCGATCGAAAAATATTTTGGATTACCTTCTTTGGTTGGTCGAAATAAGCGTCAGGCATTTGCTAATCTGTTCGATAAGGTTCAAGCTCGGATCTCAAGTTGGTGTGTCTTTCCCCTTTCGCAAGGTGGAAAGGAGGTCTTTATTAAATCTGTATTGCAGGCAATTCCAGTGTATGCTATGGGGGTTTTCCTCATTCCTAAAGGTCTTTGTCGGATTGAGAGTGCTATGGCTAGATTTTGGTGGCAACGGTCTGTTAGTAAAAAAGGTATGCATTGATGTAGTTGGGGGGCTCTTTGTAGTCCAAAGGAAGATGGGGGTTTGGGCTTTCGGGATATGGCCAAATTTAATGTGGCCCTGTTAGCTAAACAGGCCTGGAGGCTTCTTTCGAACCCAACCTCACTTGTGGGGCGAATCTTCAAGGCCAAATACTATCCGGGTTCTACCTTCATGCAGTCCAGGTTGGGTTCTCAACCATCTCTTGTTTGGAGGAGTGTTTGGAGCACAAGGGGTTTAGTTGAGCAGGGTATTCGTTGGAAGGTGGGCAATGGCAGGTCAATCTCGATCTGGAATGACTGCTGGCTGTCGTGTTCTCCTCCTCGTCGACTGGAATCCCCTCAGGTTGAAGGTTTGCATTGGGTGTCAGATCTTCTTTCCCCGGATGCAACGTCGTAGAATGAGGAACTTGTTACCCAAGTGTTTTCCCAAGATGAGGCTTTGAAGATCCTTTCTATTCCTATATCAGGTTCTCCTCAGAATGATTGCTTGGTTTGGTCGGGTGAGAAGACGAGGTTGTATTCCGTTTGTAGCGGCTATCGTTTGCTTCTGGGTGAGTTTGATACACCACCGCTAGAGGCTTCGCTTTTCCAGAAGTTATGGACGGTCAGTTGTCCATCGCAGATACGTATTCAGGTTTGGCGATTTATTAGTGGATTTGTGCCTACTAAGTATAACCTATACAATCGTCGAATTGCATCTAATCCCCTTTTCCAGTATGTAATTTAGCCCCTGAAACTACCGAACATGTTTTTAGGGATTGCCAACAGGCCTCATCTGTTTGGGACGCGTTAGGGTTTGTTTGGCCATCGAATGTAGGGAGTTTATCGTTTAAAGAATGGCTATCATGGATATTTGTTTCGACTCCTAACTCGCGTCTAGCAGAAGTCCTAATATCTCTATGGTCGATTTGGTTTGCAAGAAATAGAAGAGTGTATGAAGGTGTTTCTCAGTCACATAATATTACAACCACATTCATTAAGGCACATTGCTTAGAATTATCAAATCTCTTACCACATTCGGCCACCGTTTCGCGTCCTCTAGCTCCGTCGTGGCGTCCACCAGCTGAAGGTTCAGTCAAGGCCAACTTTGATGCGCATTTTCCCAGTTCTGGAAACGTAGCGTGGTCAGGTGTGGTTATTCGAGACTCAAATGGGGATGTTATGGGGGGCTGGAAGAAGAGTGTCTTACCATATTCCGTCGGCTTTTCATGCTGAGGCGGTGGCGGCGCTCCATGCGGTCACTCTCCTGTCCGACCTAGGTTTTCGGCGAGCAGTTGTCGAAGGCGATTCTCTCGCGGTCATTCGAAAATTGCGTTCTCCGGCAGATGATTTCTCAGAGATTTGTGCTATTATCCATGATATAAAAGCAAGATCTACTGAATTTGAGGGAATAAGCTTTCAGCATACCTTTCGTCCGTCAAATTTGGTGGCCCATCTCATCGCTGGTGATGTCCGGTTCAACTCAGGAGATAGGTTTTGGGTGGAGGAAGTCCCTGATGGAGTAACACAGGCGGTGCAAGACGATCGGCCACCGCACAGTTGATTTTGTTCCCGTTTTTCATCTAAGAGTTATAGTGCATGTTCAGATCTACGCTCTTGGACTCCATCTCCCTCTGATGCGTCTTACCGTTTGCTTTCCCAGCTTTGTCTAGTTTCAGAGGAGTGTCTTAGCCTTCTAGAGCTTTCGTTTTGTTTTGTTTTTGCCGGGTGACCTTTCATCTGGCCAAACGCTTGGTTTTGTTGCGTTTTGGATTTGTTTTAAGTTAATAAATTTGAAGGCTTTGTTTCAAAAAAAAGGTGTGTACTTCTTTCCAAGTGGCTATAGGTTTTTGATTATCCGTATCAGAAATATTTTTTCAGACAGATTTGGTCCCTAAAGTTCACATTTGTGTTTGGAAGGCTTCTCTTAATTTTCTTCCTACTAAACAGAACCTCTACCAAAAGAAGAAATTTCTTCTAATCCTAAACGCTTTCACTGTAAGCATTCATCTGAGTCGTTCTCCCATGCTTTGCGAAACAAGTGTGGCAGAGACTCAACATCCATTGGCCCTCGGATATTAATCAACTTGATTTTTTGAATGGTTTTCTTGGTTGCTGGAAAATCTAAATGGAAACAAAAAAGAGATTGTTGCTTTTACAGTCCGGACACTTTGGTTCGCACGCAATAAATCGTTACACGAAGGTAAAACTCAAGGTGTTGAAGAGATTGTTTCCTTTATCTGGGGTTATATGCTCCACTTTGCAAACTCTTGGATGGAACATGCGCATAAAAATCTCCCTGTTCTGTCCAATTGGCATCCCCCTCCGGTCAGGTACTGGCGCAAGTATTAAAGTGCAGAATGGTTTCTCCTCAGTGTTCATTGCAGAAGCAAAAGCAAAAGCAACAAGACATGGACTTATGTTAGCAGCAGAGCTTGGGTTTCATCGCGTGATTTTGGAAAGTGACTCTCGAACTCTAATTCAAAAACTTCTCAACCATGAGGATGATTATTCAAATATTCCAAGTGTTTTCTTGTCTCAAAGATTTTCTGACTGTCGTTTTAGTTCCACGTCGAGAGAAAATGGCAAGGTTGCACACGCAGTTGCCCATTTTGATTTTAGCTAGGTTGAAGAGGCAATGACTTTTGCCAATGCTGATCGTAAAAATCTTGGCCCATCGTCACCTTGTTTTGCCTGGTCCTCCCCCCTAGGGTTTGATTCGCTTTCAGTTTTTCTCTTCAGGAGTGCCCCAGTTTTTCCACTCATCCTGCTTTCAGTCTTTTATCGTTCTATGCGGTGTTTGCCGCTGTTGTCTGTTATTTTTTCATATGTTTCTCTCCTGCTTTCGTTTCATTGCTAGTTGTTTGTTTTTTCCTGCTTTGTCTTTTGATGTTCAAACTTTATGTATCTTTGGTTTCTTATTTTCAAGCGGCATTTGATTAAAAAAACTAAAAAAATGTTTATTCAAAACAAACTAAATAAAATGTGGTAAAAATATCAATATTACATAGCAATGTGAAAATAAAAAATTGTCATCGTAATAAAATTATTTATTATTTAGAAAAATATTTTTTTTGTATTAATTGACATTTGATTAACCGGTGACACTAATTCAATCTAACTTTGAACTATATATATATATATATATGGAGAATTCAACCGCGCTCGACGACCACCGATGAGCACCACTAACGACGAGCAGCAATGAGCACTATTAATTTAATTTATAACAATTTAAAATATAAAGTACTAAATGTATAATTAGAATTTTTAAAAAAATCAAAAAATTAATTAATTAAAAAATATATTTTTTATTTTCTTTTAAACATTATTAAATCAAAATATCTATCCCCTAATTACTTTAATAGTACCCTAATTTGTATGTTAGAACTCTAAATCCCATGTCCAATTTAAAATCCCCAAATCGTAGCTCGTGGTCTGTACCAATACGGTGGTTCAAGTGTACCGATATGCAGGTTTAGCCGCACCAGCACTTTATGCATACCGATACTAATAGAGGTTACTGAAATTTAATTCAACACAGAAGCGTACTGGACCCTTACACAACTGTAAGGGTACAGTCTGTTTGATTTTGCAATATTATTGGTTTAAGTTCAATTTACTCTCTGAAGTTGTAATTTTAAAATTTTGTGTTAAGTTCAATTTCTTTGCCATGTACCATTATAATAATGTTACTTTTCTGTAATTTTGTTAAATTACAATTTTTTTCGAGATGGTTAATAACGAAGATACCAAAATCTAAATTATAGAGTTGGCAAGTTATAACGAAGATGAAGATGACCATAATCAGAATAAAGATCGTTACAATAGTTATCCAGATTGTGAAATTCATTCTGAAGAAGAACAAACTGATTATCCCGTTGACGATGACAAGCATATAGACGATGAAAAGAACCTTGACTACTTCATTAACGAAAGTATATGAGGCAAGATTGAGAAACAATTAAAAGATTACGATGCGAATGATATGAGTATGCTGAAGTGGAAGACTTTAAATTTTATCATATCTATGTCAAAGTGAAAGGTTTTGGAGTTCGAGTCGAACAAATAGTGAAAAGTCGAACTGATAATCACATAATTGCAAAGAAAATGGTGTGCCTTAAGGAGATATATAGAGATGAAAGGTGGACTAATTTGCCAAACAGAAAACGTGAAGAAAAAGTGAAATGGGCATAAGCATATTTGCAAGGATATTTTATGCAAGTACCATTATGTACACTTTAATTGTATATAACATTATATTTACTTATTGTATTTAACCTAATTAATAAATATTTTTGGTGTGCAATAGTGATGGCCACTCAACGGTGCAAATCAATGAATAGAACACTAAAATTTTGGTTGGACAAAAATGTGATGTTGTATCGATTTGTTGAGAACTACCATTGACAGCTGCAATCTCTATAAAAGGCTTGACCCGAGTCTAACTCAGTCATTTTTCTGAGTTGTCCTCTCTCTCTACTCTCACCCTTTCTTATTTTCTGTTGAGTTGTGAGGTGCTCGGTTCGTTCAACCGATATGGCTCACCAAGTGGTGGAGAGGTGGATTTTTGGGTGGAAGGGTTGTGGAAGCTAAAAAGATAATTGACACAATGATTTATAGTGGTTCAACCTTCTAACCAAGGTCTACATCCACTACCTTAGCTCCCCACTAAGGATTTCCAATCAATACACTATTGATTCGTCCCCCTTTTCTAGGCTTAGGAGGAAACCCTTATACACAATCAAGCTTTCTACCCAAAGCCTTGATTGAAACCCTCTTTTACAAAGAGAAACAATGAGCAAACTTAAACCTCTCTAATAGGTATTTGTTTGCACAATTTAGCACTCACCCAAAACCTAAAACACTTGAGCAAATTTGACAATTTTGGCTAACTAGTGTTTGTCTATACAATAAATGACAATTTAAGCTCTAAGACAATTCTTGATCATTTGTTGATTGACAATATGAGCATTAGCCTTTACTTGATGCTTGGAGGTCCCTTTTATACCCCTTGATGAGTTTGTAGCCGTTACTAGCCGTTGGGATTGAATTGGAGCCGTTGATGACTTTAATTCCCACCATAAATGCAGTTTTGCAGCTCACCGTTTTGAAACACTCGAACGCATTTCGAAACACCCTTTAAGTAGAAAGAGCCATTGCAGTCTGACAAGGCACCCGTTTCGGAACGCCCCTGGCCATTTCGGAATACGTATCGAAATGCTTAGACCCGTATCGAAACGCCCTGCATTTAAATGATAGTTGGGAAATAGCCGTTGGGGTTTATGACCGTTGTGGTCTATGCCACGTAGGCGTATCGAAACGACATAGCCCGTTTCGAAACGCTGGGCAAAAATCTCAGCCAGGGAATGCCCGTTTCGATACTTGTATCGAAACATTTTTGCTACTGGAATCCCCCGTATCGAAACACCTGGACAGTTTTATGTAGTTTGGCTTTTGAAAACATTTAAAACCCTTTGAAAAACATCCCTAAACATGGTTTCAAGTTATTTGGACTTTGGAAATTGTTTTAAATACTTTTTAAATCAATCTAAAACATTTTTTAATTATTATATCAAAACATTAGTTCTACAATCTCCCCCTTTTTGATATAATAAAACTATCTTGAAAAATTGTTTGGGATTCTCCCCCTTTAACTTTAAAAATGTGAATAAGAGATTAAAGATATGAAATCAAATAAAGCTCCCCCTTATTCATTTGTTTGAAAATGCAATTATTCATACCATTTCTCCCCTTTTTGTTATATCAAAAAGAATTTAAAACATTAAGTTCAAAATAACAATAGATGTAAAAATTGACAAAAATAAGAATTTGGTTTTAAAATGGCTCCCCCTTACTCAAAGCATCATTATTACGAACACTTGAACCTAAGGGAGGATGTGAAGCATTCCTTCTTCAAGTGTTCTTCCTTGTGTACATGGAGCTCCCCCTTAATGTTTGACTTGTTGAACATCTTCATCACACCTAGCAAAAGACAATCAAGTAATTTTTGGTATCCAAATTGCTTTGGATCCATAAACGTTAGTAGCACAAATTTTAGTCCCCTTTGGAATCTATTTTTTAATGTCATCCTTTTTAATTGAAGTGGTTAGTCCTTTTGGGACCCAAACACTTCTAAAACATTTTCCTTTTACAAATCTAGGGGCACTAGATTGTCTTACATAGAAATTTGATTTTCCAAAATTATTTTTCTTTTCAAGCTCTTTGGAAATCAAATCCTTTTCTTCTTGAACTTTTTGAAGCAAATTTTGTAAATCAAAACATTTTAATTCAAACTCTTCGAGTTATGCTTCAAGTTCAAGTTTGGTTTTAGAAATCAAATCATTTTGAATTTTCAACTTTGAAATCAATTTATTGTTTTTCAAAATGTGATTTTTAAAGTCTAAAACCAAATCATCATAGGCATCTTGTAATTCATCAAAAGAGTAAGAACATGAAGTAGATGAATTAGAAGTTACCCTTGAATCTTCTTCGATAGCCATAAGGCAAAGGTTGGCTTGATCATCGTCGGTGGAGTCCTCATCACTCCAAGTAGCCACATATGCCTTCTTCTTATGGCTTGAAGTGCTTGCCCTCTCCTTTTTCTTCAAATCTCGTTCAAGCTCTCTCAAAGCTTTCTTCATGAACGGGGCACACTTCTTGAGAAGATGAACTATCTCTTCTTCTTCATCCTCCTCTTCACTTGAGTAGACATGATGGAAAGAGGAGGATTTGAGAGCCATGGCACTTGCGTCGATCCCTAGCCCTTTGATTTTCTTCTCTCCCATAGCTCTAATTTCTTCCCTCTTCTTCTCATCTTCTTCGTTCTTCTTCATGATTTGATGAGTAAGGAGTGACTCCATGAGTTCATCAAGCTTCAAAGTCTTCAAATTCTTTGCTTCGATGATGGCGGTCCTTTTTGAGTCCCATGACTCGGGAAGTGAGTAGATGTGCTTTCGAGCAAGCTTTTCCTCTGGGATGGCTTCTCCATAGCCTTTGAGACCATTGGTGATAGTGGAGAACCTATCAAACATCTTCTCGATGTTCTCTTCCGGATTCATTTGAAGTTCTCATACTCTAAGGTTAGAAGCCCAATCTTGGTCTCCTTGACTTCATCGGTCCCCTCGTATGTGACTTCAAGCTTGTCCCATACCTCCTTGGCACTCTCACAAGAAGACATATTCTCATAGATGGTTGGGCCAAAAGCACAAAACAAGATGTACAAGGCTTTGCAATTAAGCTCCATCTTCTTGCGATCGTCGGCACTCCACTCCGCTTTGCTTCGTTGAGGCACGAACGTACCATCTTCAACTATGTCCAATAGCTTGTAATCTCTAGATTTGATGAAGAACTTCATCTTTGTCTTCCAATGAGCATAGTGAGTTCCGTCGAAGAAAGGCGGTTTGTCGATGGATTGGTCCATTGAGCCGGTTGTGTGAAATGATGATCGATCTTGCCGGATCTTCTCAATAGGATGTGAATCCTCCTCAATTGAGCCAAGCTCTGATACAAATTGTTGAGTTGTGAGGTGCTCGATTCGTTTAACCGATATGGCTCACCAAGTGGTGGAGAGGTGGATTTTTTGGTGGAAGGGTTGTGGAAGCTAAAAAGATAATTGACACAATGATTTATAGTGGTTCAACCTTCTAACCAAGGTCTACATCCACTACCTTAGCTCCCCACTAAGGATTTCCAATCAATACTCTATTGATTCGTCCCCTTTTCTAGGCTTAGGAGGAAACCCTTATACACAATCAAGCTTTCTACCCAAAGCTTTGATTGAAACCCTCTTTTACAAAGAGAAACAATGAGAAAACTTAAACCCCTCTAATAGGTATTTGTTTGCACAATTTAGCACTCACCCAAAACCTAAAACACTTGAGCAAATTTGACAATTTTGGCTCACTAGTATTTGTCTATACAATAAATGACAATTTAAGCTCTAAGACAATTCTTGATCATTTGTTGATTGACAATATGAGCATTAGCCTTTACTTGATGCTTGGAAGTCCCTTTTATACTCCTTGATAGTTTGTAGCCGTTACTAGCCGTTGGTATTGAATTGGAGCCGTTGATGACTTTAATTCCCACCATAAATGCAGTTCCGCAGCTCACCATTTTGAAACGCTCAAACCCGTTTCGAAACACCCTTTAAGTAGAAAGAGTCGTTGCAGTCTAACAAGGCACCCGTTTTGGAACGCCCCTGGCCGTTTCGGAACACATATCAAAACGCTTAAACCCGTATCGAAATGCCCTACATTTAAATGATAGTTGGGAAATAGCCGTTGGGGTTTATGACAGTTGTGGTCCATGCCACGTAGGCGTATCGAAACGACATAGCCCGTTTTGAAACGCTGGGCAAAAATCTCATCCAGGGAATGCCCGTTTCGATACGAGTATCGAAACGTTTTTGCTACTGGAATCCTCCGTATCGAAACACCTTAGGGTGTTTCGAAACACCTGGACAGTTTTGTGTAGTTTGGCTTTTGAAAACATTTAAAACCCTTTGAAAAACATCCCTAAACATAGTTTCAAGTTATTTGGACTTTGGAAATTGTTTTAAATACTTTTTAAATCAGTCCAAAACATTTTTCTATTATTATATCAAAACATTAGTTCTACATTTTCTCTGCCCATAACACAAAAATACCCATAAAAATAAACCCTAATGGATCAAAACTCATTTTTTCACCAAAGTTCATCATTCGTTCTTCAAGTTTTCTTAGTTTGATCTATAACTTCCCATCATCGATCACCATACCTATTATCCGACCACTGCCTGCCTTTTGGCCGGCCGCCAACCATTACCCTATTTTTTAATTTGATTTTTCAATCCCAAACCTTAAATTTACCCCGATGTGATTGGATCTAGCCTATACTTCCCCCAAAACAAACCTAATCTACCCGGATTCGAAAGAATCCACCCAAGTTCTCCCGATCTAGGACTAGGCTACCCAAAACCCAAGCCATATTCAACTCTATCGTTCACTCAAGATCTCTGACCACCGAGATAAGTCATCAACCACCACTCAAAATTCATTTTTATTTACTGTTTTTTATTATTTTGATTCGATCTAAGGTTTTGGTGTTTTTTGTGCAGAAAGTGAAGAAATAAAGAAGATTTTACCTCGGTTACGGTGACCATGGCGATTTTGGTGTTCTTCACGGCGTCTGTTGATCTCTCGACGAACTCTTCGGCTGCTCTGGTATTGTTCCGGCAGTGGTTGGTCTCCCATGACGGTTCGATTACCGAGAGAGGTAACTTTTCTCTCAATTGCTATATTATTTATTTTTTTATTATTAATATTTATGGTATGTCATTAATTGGTGATTAATTATGGCTGACAATTCTTTCTCTTCCCTTTTATAGGAGGATTCTTTCTGTATCAGGTTCCTATGCTTCGGCTAGGGTGATTCTTTCTGTATCAGGTTCTTATGTTTCTGATTCAATATGCACTTGTTGCAACACACTTTACTCCCTTAATCCATCACTCTTCTGATTTTTCGAATTATAGGCTTCTCGGGTGATTGAATAACGAACAACTCTGTTACCTTCATATGTAATGTTTATTAAAATATCGAATCGCGATTGGATCATGTTGCCCGAAACACCATGACAATATTACACATTGCTATATACCTGCTTGAACCTTTAGCATCTTTTGGTAGTTTTGTATTATTGAGTTTCTCCAAGCTCATGTTGTTTTTACCATCACATGTTATAAGAAATCTATTATGGTATAGTGACCGAAATCAGTGTATAAAGTTCTCTCGACGTTGCTTTCGGAGTACGGTACTAGTATAATTAGTGGGCATGTATGTCGAGTCTTATTTTATGTCAGAGTCTGTAATATACTTTTGGATTTCTGTTTTATGATTTTCTGAAATGATGTCCTGAAAAAGATTTTTATTTTACGGTTTTAAGTGTATTAGAAAGAAACGAAATTTATTTTGAGTTTTATTGTGGGTCGCTCTTGTGACCCTAATGTGACCTCCTAGATTTAGGTGTAACGCATAGGCAGGTCTATGGGGTTACAATTAACATTACCTTATTTTTAAATTATAAAAATGAAGTTTTTAATAATTTAAGAAAACAATTATTTGATTTTTTTAGAGTTGGTAGGGGTGTTCAAATGGTTAATTTAGTCACTGAGCAGACCGAATTACCAAAAATGAATTAACCAAATTATTAATTTTCTTTAACCGTTAATAAATTAATATATATATTTAAAATATTAACAGAAATGAATAAATTTTATTTGTTTTCAAATTAATCAAAATTTGTTAGGAATTTTATAATCTAATCAAAATAACAATATGCATTTTGTTCACAAAATATCAATTCTCGAGAATAATTTTTAGTTTACAAAGATAGTTGCATTTATTGATGGAGTTTAGATTAAACAATACATTAAAAAAATAACAAAAGAAATGCAAGATCTACCAATAGAAAAACATTAAGTCAATAAAATCGAACTTTGAAAAAATAAATAGAGTTCTTGAACTGCTATCAAGAGAATCCATCGGAAATATATAACCTGCACAAAAAATTAGAGATCAAATTAAATAGGTATAATGCCAAAAAATGTCCTTAATGTTTGATTAAATAGTCACTTTAGCCCTTATTCTTTTCTTGAAGCAATTTAGTCCTCAACGTTTCATTTTGGTTCAAAATAACCCCTTTGTGAATAAAAACTGCCAGCCAACTGACGATAAACAACTTGAAATGATTTGACAAAATGACATGTCAGAAGAAACAAATATTTTATATTTCATACAATTTTATAAATTTATTTTTTGATTGATGTGTCATTTTGTAAAGTCTGCATATTTGCCTATATGACATTGCTACCGCGACATGCATTGCCATGTAGGTTTGTCATGTCATTTCAAGTCATTTACCATTGGTTGACTAACAACTTTCATCCGCAAAGGGGCCATTTTGACCCAAAATAAAACATTAAGGGCTAAATCGCTTTAAAAATGTAAAAGCCAAAATGACAATTCAGTCAAACGTTAGGGGCATTGTTTGGCATTATGCCAATTAAATATTATTTCTATCAAACAATTTGAATTTCTAGCGTGAAAAGTTTAGGGAAAAATGTTATATTTTAAAGTTGGTACTTTCATGCATACTAATCAAAATGATAAATACACTGATTTACTGTTAAAGAAACAATACAAGTATGTGACAACAAATCCATCCCCAACCATGCATATATTTTATTATATGAAAACTAAGATCTCGAACAAGTAAAATAGAAAAAGGTAAAGAAACAAACACATGTTTATAAAGTTGAATATAGTAATTTGATAAGTGAAATATCCTTAAAATTTTCCCTAGAGTTTCTTTGTAATGCCAACAAAATATGAGTATGATATTATACGATACTTTTGATTTAATTAATTATAAATATGAGTGTGGAGTGTAGTGCATTGATTTAAAGAAATGACTAATTGAGCTTGATATGTTACACAAAACATACGGGAAATATTAATGCAATATAATTTTTTATTATAAGGTTCAGACATATTTAGATAAAGCAATGGTATTGGGAAAATCACCATAGATAAGACAAAATACAGCAATCCTTAAATTTCTTCATCTTCATGCATTGAATCTCCCAAAAAAATTTCCATTTGCATTATCCCGAAGGGTTAACTACTGTGATGGTCACTTATGTGTCCCCAAATACAGAGTTGGTCACCTTTTTTTCAAAAACGACCAGTAAGGTAACTTACGTTTTTGATCCGTAAACTTTTGGTCACTAAGACGTTTGTTGTCGTTAAACTTAAACGGGAGGCTGATTTGACATAGTAAAAAAATAAATTACTTAGACAGTCCCTAAACTATTAATCTATTTTTATTTTGACTATCAAAATAAAAAAAACATTGTATAATTACACATTTAATTTTTCATATTTATAATTTTTTATTTCTTCTCCCCTCCACATCTTTCATATTCTTGTTTACAAGTTGGGGTAAGTATTAAATTTTACACCGATTAGACTCAATTTATTCATAAATAAATTTAGCCAGTTACAAATATATGTAGGAGATGAAATATGTTTTCTTTGAGTTCAGAAACACCTTGACAACATTTTAGCCCATCTTTACTTCATGGCTGAAACAACGCCTAATAGCTGGCGGAAGGCCTTCAGAACTGTCAGCAGCAGCAAGTAACAACACCTGGTGCCCGCTGCCATTTCCACCATCCTTTACAGCCTGCACGAACACCATATAAGTGATCCATTTAAGGGATCGTCACTTTAAGTGCTTGAAAGTAAATACAAAGCAAAATTCTCAAATAAAATTTTAGTTTCTTGATTTCAGTTCCTCAACTGAAGTTGTGACCATATGCAATAGATCAATCCAGGCAGTTGTCAATGTTCAAAAAGCATCCTTTATCAATTAAGAAATGGCAATTCGTGAGAGAACATAATGCACATGGGAAACACTTTGCAGAGATGGCTATGAAAAACTCAACTTTTCATAAATAGTGACAAACCATGAGAGCAGAAACCAATATAAGTAAATGAAAGCATGCCTAAAAATCTATTCTAATCAACTGAGAGACATTGCCAACAAGTTGAGTCATACAAAACCACCACTTGACTCGACTTCAGAACGACCATCTTCATCATTAGCAACGGGCTCAATGAACTTTTTGATGGCTGATGCAACTTCAAAGGAAAGGCCAATTTGGTCGTCTGGTAAACCTTCACGGGAGGCCAAATTCTGAAAAACATCAAAATGGCGTAGTAGAAGTATTGTTAGAGAGTATCTGCAACCAAAATGATATGTAGGATAGTGAGGCTATATAAAGGCAGAGGAACAACAATATTAGATGCTTTCATTTTGCATGATATCTGTCATCATATAAGTACAAGTATAAAAGAAGTGAAATCACTACTTTATCATGAAAAATTCAACTAGAATAATAAAATCAGAACAAGTTTTTGGCAATTGAGGATGTATTTAGTGAGTGCTTCACCTTTGTGAACTGTTGAAAGCTTCAGTCAAAGCAGCAAAGGTCTTCTTCTCGAAAGATGCCATCAAGTCGTGGCAAATATCTTCAACTACATGTAGACCTAGTCGCTTAGCAACATATCTAACAACAGTCCTCTTGCCACGCCCTGTAATAAATACTTGATCAGGGCACACCTAAACTATACATAAACAAGCATAGATATATTAAAATTGGCCATCCTCTCTATGACTAAGCTGCATAGCAGTTTATTGTTGTCTCTAGGAATTTCATTGTAAATATGGAAGGGAGAAGAAATAAAAAATTTGTAAATATGGAGGATTAAATGTGTAATTATACAATTTGGTTTTATTTTAGTGGTCAAAATAGAAGTGAAGTAATAGTTTAGGGACTATCTAGGTAATTTATTCTTTTTTTATTGTGCCAGATCAACTTCCGTTTAAGTTTAACGACAACAAACGTCTCAGTGACCAAAAGTTTATGGATCGAAAACGTAAGTGGCCTTAATGGTCGTTTTTGAAAATCGGTGACCAACTCTATACTGAGGGAAAACATAAGTGACGATCCCAGTAGTTAACCCTATCCCAAAATATGTTATTGTAGAAAATAATATAAATAAATACATTAAAAAATTCATACATAATATAAACTAAAGAGCATATTTGAAGTGCACCAAAAAAGTTCCAATACCTTTCAACCCACACTCACAAATGCTTATGAGATAATGAATTAGGCTCTAATGCCTTCCATGACAAGCCTAAAAATTCAAATGATTAAACAAGTTCATGATGAGACGTAGTGCTTAAAACAATTATACTTATTACATTAAAATTAATAAATATAGATATCGTTATCAATCTTGTCAAGCTCTTAAATTTGTTCTTCAATCTTATCAATCTCATTTTCAGTTGATAACTTTCAAATATAATCTTGAGCGCTGTACAACTTTAAGAGTTAAATTACTCATAAATTGATTAAGCACACGTCCTCTAGTGCTAAATATGGACTTTGAGACAATAATAAACATCGATATAGCTAACACATCTTTTGTCATTTTTAAGTGTTGAAAATCTAAGGCTATTGACTTTCTACGAAATTAAGATATAAAAAATTATAATCATCATTCTCACTAGTCTCCCCTAGATATTTATCCAATTTGGATGTTTGGTTATCACCATCAATTTCAATGACAAGCTTCTTATACAAATCTTTCATGTGTCCTTTTCACTGTTTTTGTAGTGATTCGCCTAAAGCATGTTTTTCTAAATTTGATTGGCCAAAATCACTTAAAGCTCGAGGTTTATACTCATTATACAATTCATATAGTCTCTTTCACCTTTTGCATCACTCCATTTTTTTTAGAATTATATATTTAACCAATTACAAATTTAAGATAACTCAATTTCAGTATGAGATCTAGAGCACAAGCAACAAAAACAAGCATAATCATACTGTGAACTTGTAACACCCCAATTTAGCCCCAAATTGTAAACTCTAATCGTGAAAATTCCCAATTGAAAACCCTAGAATTTGGGGGAAATCTCAAATTTTAACCTAATTTGAATTCGGGACCTAATTGAATAAAGTTAAAGTATGGGGGTCAAGTCGTTAGGCGGGCTAAAGTTGGGACCCTTCTTCTATAATTATCCCATTTGTTTAGGGTAAACACCCTTTTGTTTCTGTTTTGCATTTGTGCACCGCTCTTCTCCTCCATTTTCTCTAAAAAAGGCAAATCGAGCACCCCTTTTCCCCGTTGTCCGTTGAAGCTCCAGCCAAGGAGTTTTTGCCGGCCGTTCGTCGTTCAGCGGCCATAAGTGGCTTCTCCGTGGCCATCTGATCAAAACTCGAGTTAAGGTTGTCCGTTCTCTGCCTTTTGTCGTCAGAACAGAGAGGCCGAAAGCTTCAACCTTTCGTTTTGGGTTTGAATGGCTGAACCGAACCAGGTTGAAGGAACCGAACTTGACCAGATTTATGAACCGAACCGGCCGGGTTGGCTAAGTCGGATGGAGTCAGCAGTGACGTCATCTGCTGTTGTAATGGTGATGTAGGCTGGCATCAGCGATGACATCATCATGGTCAATGATGACGTCAACGATGACGTCAACATTGACTTTTGGGTTGACTTTTTCAGCCGGGTTCATATTTATATTTTTCGACGTTCTGGTTCCATTTTCATTGTCCGTTTCTTCAAATTCGAACCCGAAATACCTTTTTGGATCAAGTTTATATGTTGAACTTAGAATTTTGTTAAGTGTTGCATCAGAGTTTGACTCAGTTATTTATGTGTTCAGGTGACGTGGATTCTGACCCCGAGACTTTACCTCCTCCTCCGCCAGGCAGACCTCTGGTGGCATAGTCTTCGAGATCCGCTAGTAAGATTTCTGTTAGCATAGTTTATTCGAGTGTGACATAGTAAAAATCTTATATAGTGTTCCTTGTTTTAGGAGCTGATTCTATTCGATCTTCCGCTAGAACTGAGCGTGGGAGACGTCACTACTGACGTTAACTGTTTAGATGCCTAAGGTGTGTTCTCTGTCTGTGCTACATGTATGTGTGTGATTGCCTGATCTGTATGAGATATGTTATGTGCTATCCTGCTCTGTTATTTGATAAATATTTATGATTCGATTATTGTGATCATGTCATGTAACACATATCGGAATCAGACTATTTTGTACATGCATCTTAGTTGTTTAACAAGATTGCATTCGGACTCTGAAATCAGATAACATGTCATATCATTGGGTTGGGATATTGTATGGGGGAAGCTCAGCGACTTCATCCTTCGTGTTGAACTTTGCTTCAGATTAGTAGTTCCATCTTTCGGGATGAGTTCTGCTTCAGATATGGTGTTGCAGTGTAGAGTGGTTTTGGGGAACCTCACTCTTCGGACGGTGATGTAGATGGATGCATGTCATGTTATACATTCAATATGCCTTGCTTGTAATACTTCAGAATAATTGTTGAATCTCGATTTGATGATGGTCTGTTGGTTATACTTCTGTTATGCACTTTAGAGACACACTGAGCTTTATAGCTGACTCCCTTTTAGTATATGTTTCAGATTTCCAGACTTAGGATTCGGTACTTGAAGGACCTCATTCGAACGAATTTGATATTATTATTCAGTATGAATTATTTCAAGATTCTTTTTATTATTTATGTATTTCAGACTTGGTTGTTGTAACACCCGGGTTTAGGGGTTAGGTGAAAATAATATTTTAATATTATTTGGGCTCGGTTTTATACTCTAAGCAATATTTCGAGTTTGTTTTCAAAATTTATTAAATTTCGAGTTAACCATGTTTTAAGATTTAAAACTCCAATCTACCATGGATTGATCCTCCTTGTGAATAGCCAAACTCATTAAGGGCAAAGAAGTCTTTTGAGCCCTAAATAAGTCACATGTCAAATAAAGCACCCATTTTCTCTACTATTCATCTTCCTCTCAAAAGCTTACCAACGGGAAACCAAAGCTCTCTTCCACATTCACTATTCCATTCCCAAAGCTCCTCCATTTCAACTCCAAATTGAAAGGTAAGGGTAATTTTGAACTCCCCTCACCTCCCTCTTCTCAAAAGTACATTTTATTTTCGTTTCCATGAAGTTTTAAGGAAATAAAGGTTTTTGAATATTTGATTAAAAGTGGTGCCTTTGTGTAGCTAAACCTAATATTTTGATTTATTATGGTTAGTTAAGGTATATAGGAGTCAAATGATGTCACATATATGAATTTCAAACGATTTTAAACAATTTTCGGAATTTGGCTTTTAGGGGGGTTTTTGGAGGGTTTTAAAGTATGTTTTGGGGTTGTTTGATGTTGGGTTTTGGGGGCTGTAGGTAGTATGACATATGGGGATCATTTTGGGTGTATTTGATGCTTGGTTGGGTGCTTGAAATGAGAGAAATCAGTGGGTCAAGTGGGCTGCTCGAAAATCCTGTTTTTGGACTTGTTTTGAGTGTTGAATGCTTGGTAATGTAATCCGGGTTAATTTCGATGACAAAATTTTGATTGTGGATGTTTTGTTTGTGTTTGGGATTGATTAGAGTCAAGTTTGGGCATCGGTGAAGCATCGGAAATGAATCCGGAGAGTTGAAGGTTGTGGCTTGCTTGGTCTTGTGCTTGGAAGCTTAGGTGAGTGGTTAATTGTTTTAAACGGTTTTAAATTGGTTGGTTCGAGTATATGGACTAGGTTGGGCTTGGTAGACCCACCTAGAGTTAGGATTAGGGTGGTAGCCTAATCCTAAACTTGATCTAGAGCCCTTGGTTGAACTCACTTTATGGTTGTGTATGTCTTGCATGAATTTCGATATGAACGTCTATGTATATTGCTTTATACATGTGAAATGAGATTAGACTTATGATGCTTGAGACATGCAAAATGATGGTTGTTGTTGAGTATGTGCTAAGCACAAGGTTTATGAAATGAGTATTGTGATGTGGGTGAATATTGGCACTAGTAAACTTGGATACAAATGATCGATCATTAGGATGTTAGTGTGTACACATGAGTCTAAAGTCGCGCGTGGCCTTGGTGGCGTTGAGTCACCAAGGAGGAGTACGGATTAGCCCGGAATTGTAATTGAATATAGTCGGTGATGAGTGGAATCCCATCGACGGGGCGTGAGGATGAGTGGAATCCCCTCCGCGAGACCGGTGATGAGTGGAATCCCACCGAGGTAATGTGGTCGTTGGATTTGAGTTTCCAACATGTTTATCCGCGTATTCGGGTCTTAACTAGGTGCCAATGTTGATTGATATGTGTATCAATGTGTTGGGATTTATGAGTTGTTTGTATGTTTAAATGTGATTACATGTATGGTAGTGTTGAGCTCATAATTATGGCATATATGTGATATATTGCTCATGCATCTATATCTTGTGGACTCTTGGTAAATGTAAATTGCCTTGGCTAGATCGTGCTCGGACCCTACAATGTTGAGGTTTGTTTTTAGAGCTTACCCTCACTAAGCATTATTGCTTACGCTCTCTTTGTTCAACATTGCAGATCCTTAGTTCGTGGGTTGCTCGGGCAAGTGGAGGGCCTCCAAGTGTGGTTTTGGACTTGAGTTCATCAAGTATGGTTTTAATGCTAAGACATGTAATAGTTTAAGCAATGGGATGTGTAAGGTTTTGGTGGTTTGTTGTCGGTTGCTAGGAGCATGTTTAGAATCCATGTTATGTCGCTTTTGTGTGGTTCGTGATGCCATGTCTAAGTTGTAATCCATGCCTAATTGCTTACTTTGAATGTTAGCCTATGCCTTAAGAGTTTTACATGTGTTTGAATGTTGTTTGAATGAATGCATATGTGGATTGTTGCCTTGTTATTAGACATGTTAAAGTTGTGTTAAAGCATGATAGTAATGTTGTATCTTGGGTTTAAATGCTTGGCTGTTGTATGGTGTCTTGGGGATGTTTTGGGGCATCCTTGTGCCTCAAAACAGCCCAGAAAAGTCTGCAGATAGGGGGTGTTTCCGAACGGGACCCCGTGTTCCGAAACGACCCCTGCGTAAATGGCCTGCCGTTTCGAAACGGATGAGGGTCGTTCCGGAACATTTTCGCTACTGGAATTTTGAGAAATTGGCGAGATGAAGTCGTTCTGAAACGGGCCTTTGAAGTTCTGAAACGGTCAAATCTCGTTGACCACGAGATATTGACCGTCAAGATCGTTCCGATACGGGTCTCCCCTGTTTCGGAACGGTCACCTTGTGGTTGACCCAGGCCCGTTGACTAGGTCAAGGCGTTTCGGAACACCCTATAGGTGTTTCGAAACGGCCTGCTGTAATGAAGTAAAATGGACTGTTTACCCTTTTTGTTGGTCGGTGAATGTTTCGTTGCTTGTATCTTCCGCTGTTGTGCTCCACATAGGAATTAAATATGCATCTAGATAAGACTAAAGTTAAAAGAAATTTTTATTGGGTTGTTAACCGAGGGGAAACCTTAACGGGTTTCGCTTCGGTTTTCCCCGTGTGGCCCACTCGGACCGGTCATCCGACCAGACCGGGACGAAGGGGTTACACTTGTTGGTATCAGAGCCTAAGGTTACCGAGACCTTGGGCAGGTAAGTGAGGTAA
The DNA here is from genome assembly GCA_958450335.1 of Hibiscus tridactylites. NCBI lineage: Eukaryota > Viridiplantae > Streptophyta > Magnoliopsida > Malvales > Malvaceae > Hibiscus > Hibiscus tridactylites. Next base: position 42,108,171 of record OY288269.1, on the reverse strand, counting down.
GTTTAAGTTTTAAGTTGAATTGCACGGTGTTTGCTTGTTCTGCAAGAATGGTTGCTTATGTGACAAATATGCTGATTGTTTTACTTTTAAGCATGTGTGTGTGGGTCCCATTGCTACTATTACATTGGAAAAATGATTTTTTTTTTAGTGAGGAAACATACTTGGACACTTGGAAGCCTTGCCTTGCTAACCCAACTTGTGTGTTGTTGTTGTGGTTGTTGTTATTTATCTGAGAGAGCAATGTCTAGACCGAGAGGTAGACCGAGGTTGGTTCGTCAGGAACCACGAGTTGCGGCTCCTGTTGAGCCGGTAGTTGGTGCGGGAGCTCACATAGAGGGACCGGGGGTCGCGGGAGTTGGCGCTCCTCCACCACCTCCACCACCACCACCTCCTCCACCTGGAGCTGAAGGAGAGGGACCTCAAGGTGGCCAAGGTGGCCAAGGTCCTGCTGGGGTTGATATGACTCCGCTAGTGCAAGCGATAGCGGGAGCGTTTCAGGCCGCAGTTGCGGGAGCTCAGGCTGCAGTTCAGCCTAGGTGTGATGATGCTAGTTTACCTTTGGAGAGGCTCCGTAGCTTGGGAGCCGAGGAGTTTAGAGGATCTACTCCGGAGAGGTCAGAGTTATGGTTGGAGAAGACAGTTCGTATCTTGGCTCAGATGGGTTGTGCGGGCGCACGTAGATTGGGTTGCGTGATCTCACTGCTTCAGGGTGATGCCTACACCTGGTGGGTCACCATCACTACCGGGGTTCCAGAGGCCGAGATAGATTGGGATTTCTTTGAGTTTGCTTTCAGGAAGAGGTACTTGGGACCGAGGTACCTAGATGAGAAGAAGAGAGAGTTCATGGCTCTCACTCAGGGAGATGCTTCTGTGACTGATTATGAGATCCGCTTTGTTCGCTTGAGTCAGTATGCCCCAGAGTTGGTTCCCACTGAAATGGAACGCTGCAACCGATTCCGATACGGATTGAATGAAGAGGTTAAGAGGTACACGTTGGCTTCTGACTACTCAGACTTTGATGTGTTGGTCGCGAGGGCCAAAGATTTGGAGCATAGTTTGGGTTCAGCCAAACGAGCTGGTGGTTCTGGTTCTGGAAAGAGGCATAACCACTTTGATGGTAGAGATGCTAAGAGACACAAGGGTGGCGGACATCAGTTTGATCAGAGACGTGGCAGTGGCCACCATGGTAGGGGCCTTCAGGGCCATAGAGGAGGAGGGCGCTTGCCCGAGTGTGCACAGTGTGGGAGACAGCACACTGGAGAGTGCTGGGGTAACTTTCATGCTTGTTGGAACTGTGGTTCGAGGGACCACTTTAGGAGGGACTGTCCACGTCAGGCAGCACAGGCACCGAATATTGCTCAGGCTCCTGCGAGGGGTAATGATTTTCAGAGAGGCCGTGGGCGCGGTCGTGGCTACTTCCAGCCGAGGGCTGATGCACCTAGGGTAGATGCTCAGAGGAACCTTCCACATGTTGTGGTTGTGCAGCCAGAGGCGGGAGGACCAGCGAGGGTCTATGCTCAGAGAGAGGCCGGGAACGACACCGATGTGATAGTAGGTAATTTCGAGTTACAGTCTATGTCCTTGCTTTCTTTGGTTGATTCGGGTTCTACGCATTCCTACATTTTGAGTAAGCATGCACAGAAGTTAGATATTCCTGTTGAGATCTTAGATGTAGGTATGCATGTTACTAGTTCTTTTGGTGAGACAGTTGTGGTTAGACGTATATATAAGAGGTGTCCACTGAAGATTCAGGGTCATGTATTCTCAGTTGATATGATGGAACTTCCTTTCTACGGTTTTGATATTATTTTGGGTATGGATTGGTTGGTGGAGCATCGGGCTAGTGTGGATTTTGAGACGAAGAGAATTTCCTTGAAGCTTTCTGATGATTACGAGGTAGTGGTAGTGGGCGAGAACATTAAGTTCTTGTCTAATATGGTGTCAGCTTTAGAGGCTCATAGGTTGATGGACTCTGGATGTGGGGCCTATTTAGCTTATGTTATGAATCCAGACATGAGTGAAGCTAGACCGAAAGATATCAGAACAGTGTGTGACTTTCCAGATGTGTTTCCTGAAGAGTTGCCGGGTTTGCCTCCTGACAGAGATGTTGAGTTTGTGATCGAGACAGTTTCAGGGTCTAATCCAGTTTCGATAGCTCCGTATCGTATGGCTCCGAAAGAGTTGAAAGAATTGAAGAGTCAGTTGCAAGAATTATTAGACCGTGGTTTCATTAGGCCTAGTAGTTCTCCGTGGGATGCTCCAGTGTTGTTTGTGAAAAAGAAAGATGGTAGCATGCGCATGTGTATTGACTATAGACAGCTGAATCAGTTGACCGTGAAGAACAAGTATCCGTTGCCTCGTATAGATGATTTGTTTGATCAGTTGAGGGGTGCTTCAGTATTCTCGAAGATAGATTTGAGATCCGGATACTATCAGTTGAAGGTGAAAGAGTGTGATGTTCCGAAGACAGCTTTTAGGACTAGATATGGTCACTATGAGTTTCTTGTGATGCCATTTGGGCTCACGAATGCACCAGCAGCATTCATGGACATGATGAACAGAATTTTTAGAGACTATCTAGACCGGTTTGTGGTTGTCTTCATTGATGATATACTTGTGTACTCGAAGACAGAAGAAGAGCATGATGAGCACTTGAGATTTGTTTTGCAGAGATTGTTGAGCAATCAGTTGTATGCGAAGCTCAGTAAGTGTGAATTCTGGATTCGAGAGGTTGTATTTCTTGGCCATGTTGTTTCGGCCGAAGGCATCCGAGTTGATCCATCGAAGATTGAGGCTATTGTTGAGTGGAAACAACCTAAGTCCGTGACCGAGATTAGGAGTTTCCTAGGATTAACTGGTTACTATAGGAGGTTTATGGATGGCTTCTCTAGAGTAGCTGCTCCCTTGACTAAGTTGTTGCAAAAGGGAGTCAAGTTTGAATGGTCAGATGCGAGACAAAAGGCCTTTGAAAAATTGAAGGAAGCTTTGACGAATGCTCCAGTGTTAGTGCAACCTGTTTCAGGTAAGGAGTTTGTGATTTACAGTGATGCTTCCTACGTAGGCTTAGGATGTGTTTTGATGCAAGATAGGAGAGTTGTTGCTTATTCTTCTAGACAGTTGAAGATTCATGAGAAGAATTATCCTACTCATGACATAGAGCTAGCCGCAGTTGTGTTTGCATTGAAGATTTGGCGTCACTACTTGTATGGTGAGAAGTGTGTTGTTTACACCGATCACAAGAGCTTGAAGTACTTGATGACACAGAAAGAGTTGAACTTGAGACAGAGGCGATGGCTAGAGTTGTTAAAAGATTACGATTTGACTATTGAGTACCATCCGGGTAAAGCAAACGTAGTAGCCGATGCTTTGAGTAGAAAAGTGGCCGTTGAGCTGAGAGCTATGTTTGCTAGATTGAGTGTGTCCGATGACGGTGGTTTGATAACCGAGTTGCAAGTAAAGCCTTCTTTGATTCAGTTGATTAGAGAGAAGCAGTTGCAAGATGCGAGCCTAGTTCCTCATGTTCAAGACATAGCCGAAGGAAGACCGACTGAGTATAGTTTCAGTGGTGAGAGCTTGTTGTGCTTTAGGGATAGAATTGTGGTACCGGAAGATGTTGAGCTGAGACGTCAGATTCTGAGTGAGGCACATTCGAGTCCCTTTTCTATGCATCCGGGTAGTACCAAGATGTACCGACATTTGAAGAATGATTACTACTGGGTTGGTTTGAAGAGAGATGTAGCCGAGTATGTGAGCCGTTGTATGGTTTGTCAGAGGGTGAAGGCAGAACATCAGGTTCCTTCAGGCTTGCTACAGCCTTTGAAGATTCCGGAATGGAAATGGGAGAGAATCACCATGGATTTTGTCTCGGGGTTGCCTTTGTCTCCTTCGAAGAAGAACTCAGTTTGGGTGATTGTTGATAGGTTCACTAAGTGTGCTCACTTCTTAGCAGTGAACACTACGGATTCCTTAGACAAGTTGGCAAACTTGTACATTCGTGAGATTGTGAGACTTCATGGAGTTCCAAAGTCTATAGTTTCAGATAGGGATCCTAGATTTACTTCGAGGTTCTGGAGTTGTTTGCATAGTGCTTTGGGTAGTCGTCTGCATTTCAGCACATCTTATCATCCGCAGTCCGATGGGCAGTCAGAGCGAGTGATACAGATTCTAGAGGATATGCTTCGTTGTTGTGTGATTGATTTCCAGGGTTCTTGGGAGAAGCACTTACCGTTGGTTGAGTTTGCTTACAACAACAGTTATCAGTCTAGTATTCAGATTGCTCCTTATGAGGCTTTGTATGGTAGACGGTGTAGAACTCCGATTTGTTGGGCTGAGACAGGTCAGAGGTTGTTACCTATGCCAGACTTGCTTAAAGGAACCACAGAAAAAGTGAAGTTGATTTGTGATCGTTTGAAAGCAGCTTCGGATCGTCAGAAGTCTTACGCAGATTTGAAAAGGAAAGAGATTGAGTACGCAGTGGGTGAGAAAGTGTTTCTGAAAGTATCTCCGTGGAAGAAGGTAATGAGATTTGGCCGGAAAGGCAAATTGAGTCCGAGGTTCATTGGTCCGTATGAGATAGTTGAGCGGATTGGGCCCGTAGCTTATCGTTTGAGGTTACCTTCTGAGTTAGAAAAGATCCATGATGTCTTTCATGTATCTATGCTCAGGAGATATAGATCCGATCCTTCACATGTGATGCCCGTTGAGGAGATAGAGTTGAATCCGGATTTGTCTTACAATGAAGAGCCCGTTGAGATACTTGCTTCCGATAGCAAGGTGTTGCGTGGCAAGACCATAGAGTTGGTCAAGGTGTTGTGGAGGCATAGAGGTGTGGAAGAGGCCACGTGGGAGAGGAAAGCGGATATGGTTGAGCAGTTTCCGTATCTATTCCCACCAGGTAATTTCGGGGACGAAATTCCTTAAGTGGGGGAGAGTTGTAACACCCGGGTTTAGGGGTTAGGTGAAAATAATATTTTAATATTATTTGGGCTCGGTTTTATACTCTAAGCAATATTTCGAGTTTGTTTTCAAAATTTATTAAATTTCGAGTTAACCATGTTTTAAGATTTAAAACTCCAATCTACCATGGATTGATCCTCCTTGTGAATAGCCAAACTCATTAAGGGCAAAGAAGTCTTTTGAGCCCTAAATAAGTCACATGTCAAATAAAGCACCCATTTTCTCTACTATTCATCTTCCTCTCAAAAGCTTACCAACGGGAAACCAAAGCTCTCTTCCACATTCACTATTCCATTCCCAAAGCTCCTCCATTTCAACTCCAAATTGAAAGGTAAGGGTAATTTTGAACTCCCCTCACCTCCCTCTTCTCAAAAGTACATTTTATTTTCGTTTCCATGAAGTTTTAAGGAAATAAAGGTTTTTGAATATTTGATTAAAAGTGGTGCCTTTGTGTAGCTAAACCTAATATTTTGATTTATTATGGTTAGTTAAGGTATATAGGAGTCAAATGATGTCACATATATGAATTTCAAACGATTTTAAACAATTTTCGGAATTTGGCTTTTAGGGGGGTTTTTGGAGGGTTTTAAAGTATGTTTTGGGGTTGTTTGATGTTGGGTTTTGGGGGCTGTAGGTAGTATGACATATGGGGATCATTTTGGGTGTATTTGATGCTTGGTTGGGTGCTTGAAATGAGAGAAATCAGTGGGTCAAGTGGGCTGCTCGAAAATCCTGTTTTTGGACTTGTTTTGAGTGTTGAATGCTTGGTAATGTAATCCGGGTTAATTTCGATGACAAGATTTTGATTGTGGATGTTTTGTTTGTGTTTGGGATTGATTAGAGTCAAGTTTGGGCATCGGTGAAGCATCGGAAATGAATCCGGAGAGTTGAAGGTTGTGGCTTGCTTGGTCTTGTGCTTGGAAGCTTAGGTGAGTGGTTAATTGTTTTAAACGGTTTTAAATTGGTTGGTTCGAGTATATGGACTAGGTTGGGCTTGGTAGACCCACCTAGAGTTAGGATTAGGGTGGTAGCCTAATCCTAAACTTGATCTAGAGCCCTTGGTTGAACTCACTTTATGGTTGTGTATGTCTTGCATGAATTTCGATATGAACGTCTATGTATATTGCTTTATACATGTGAAATGAGATTAGACTTATGATGCTTGAGACATGCAAAATGATGGTTGTTGTTGAGTATGTGCTAAGCACAAGGTTTATGAAATGAGTATTGTGATGTGGGTGAATATTGGCACTAGTAAACTTGGATACAAATGATCGATCATTAGGATGTTAGTGTGTACACATGAGTCTAAAGTCGCGCGTGGCCTTGGTGGCGTTGAGTCACCAAGGAGGAGTACGGATTAGCCCGGAATTGTAATTGAATATAGTCGGTGATGAGTGGAATCCCATCGACGGGGCGTGAGGATGAGTGGAATCCCCTCCGCGAGACCGGTGATGAGTGGAATCCCACCGAGGTAATGTGGTCGTTGGATTTGAGTTTCCAACATGTTTATCCGCGTATTCGGGTCTTAACTAGGTGCCAATGTTGATTGATATGTGTATCAATGTGTTGGGATTTATGAGCTCATAATTATGGCATATATGTGATATATTGCTCATGCATCTATATCTTGTGGACTCTTGGTAAATGTAAATTGCCTTGGCTAGATCGTGCTCGGACCCTACAATGTTGAGGTTTGTTTTTAGAGCTTACCCTCACTAAGCATTATTGCTTACGCTCTCTTTGTTCAACATTGCAGATCCTTAGTTCGTGGGTTGCTCGGGCAAGTGGAGGGCCTCCAAGTGTGGTTTTGGACTTGAGTTCATCAAGTATGGTTTTAATGCTAAGACATGTAATAGTTTAAGCAATGGGATGTGTAAGGTTTTGGTGGTTTGTTGTCGGTTGCTAGGAGCATGTTTAGAATCCATGTTATGTCGCTTTTGTGTGGTTCGTGATGCCATGTCTAAGTTGTAATCCATGCCTAATTGCTTACTTTGAATGTTAGCCTATGCCTTAAGAGTTTTACATGTGTTTGAATGTTGTTTGAATGAATGCATATGTGGATTGTTGCCTTGTTATTAGACATGTTAAAGTTGTGTTAAAGCATGATAGTAATGTTGTTGTATCTTGGGTTTAAATGCTTGGCTGTTGTATGGTGTCTTGGGGATGTTTTGGGGCATCCTTGTGCCTCAAAACAGCCCAGAAAAGTCTGCAGACAGGGGGTGTTTCGGAATGGGACCCCGTGTTCCGAAACGGCCCCTGCGTAAATGGCCTGCCGTTTCGAAACGGATGAGGGTCGTTCCGGAACGTTTTCGCTACTGGAATTTTGAGAAATTGGCGAGATGAAGCCGTTCCGAAACGGGCCTTTGAAGTTCCGAAACGGTCAAATCTCGTTGACCACGAGATATTGACCGTCAAGGTCGTTCCGATACGGGTCTCCCCTGTTTCGGAACGGTCACCTTGTGGTTGACCCAGGCCCGTTGACTAGGTCAAGGCGTTTCGGAACACCCTATAGGTGTTTCGAAACGGCCTGCTGTAATGAAGTAAAATGGACTGTTTACCCTTTTTGTTGGTCGGTGAATGTTTCGTTGCTTGTATCTTCCGCTGTTGTGCTCCACATAGGAATTAAATATGCATCTAGATAAGACTAAAGTTAAAAGAAATTTTTATTGGGTTGTTAACCGAGGGGAAACCTTAACGGGTTTCGCTTCGGTTTTCCCCGTGTGGCCCACTCGGACCGGTCATCCGACCAGACCGGGACGAGGGGGTTACAGTTGTAAATTTGGAATTTGGACTTTTATTTTGGGATTGATGAACTAATTTTCACATGCATTGTTTTATGACGAAACTTCAAAGGACTTTTACAATTGAATAATAAATTTTGACACGTTTTCTTTTAAGTGATCTTTCTTGAGGGGCAAGTTTTCCTAAAACGACAAATTCAATTTGAGCAAACCTCTTAGGTCAAAATATAGGGTTACAGAACTTCACCTCAAAACTTTTCGTATCTATTTTTCATCCTCAAAACAATAATAGTAAATTCAATATAAGCATTTAATTAGGCATCTTGGAAAAGGATATCGATTTTAGTAAGCTCATTAAAAAATACTGGATGTGATATATGAAGTGCTTGAAACTCGCAATGTGACTTCATAAAAATCTTTCAAGGAATCCCTTAATTTTTTAATACTAATCCAGTCATTTGTGGTGGGACAACCATCACTTAAATCAAGTAGTCTTAAAATGTGTATCTTGCTCCTTAAATCTCTTAAAAATTCTAAGCAATGTCTAACATTAAGTAGGTAGAGATCCACCTAGTATAAACATCAAGACCCAACATACTTTTACTCTCTATCTTTTTCAATTCAACAAACTCCATAAATATTTTTAATCTAGTTAAAGATTGTCTCACATATTTTATAGCCCCTAACACGTACAACGAATTTATTCATTTCCTTCAACAAAAATTAAATTTACAATGTGTACTATGCATCTCACATGAAGGTATTTACCATTTGTTATACAACCCCCAAACAGTAGGGGTTTTGGACATGTGCGAGGTGAGAGACCGCACAGGACCCCCAAGAAAAGAGGAGCCCCAAATGAGTTGAACTAAATATTTATATGGAGAAAATAAAAAAAATTAGTTTAATAAATTACAAGAAAAAAAATAAAAAACTGACTTTAAAGAGGGCGCATAATATATTTTTTACTAAGTTAAAAATATCTTTAAAAAAGCCTTATATATTCTTGGATTATATATTAAAGGGTCTCGTTTTAATAAGCTGTACATGGCCCCGTAAGCCTTTGAACCACCCCTGCCCCTAAGATTAAATTTCTCTCTTAAATAGGACATAACACATACATAAATTTCCTAAAACCTCCATTCTCAACAAACTTAAAGGTATTTACAACAAATGATGCTATATTTTTCATCTACAACAAATTGTAAAAGGCCCTAATAATAAGTTGGGAAGAGGGCAATAAGAACAACATCACAACATCTTAAGTACTATAAACTTAATAAATTTAGTATTTGCATATGCATGAGTTGCAATAAGAACAACTCAAAGGCCCCAATAATAAGTTGGGAAGAGGGCAAAGGCATATATAAACTTAATTTTGTCACATCACAACTAAATACATTATGTTGGGCTCGAATCGATCAATGTAATACGCCAAGTAGGGGTAAATTGGCATTCGAGTGAAATTGGTGGAAGCAATTGGATATTAAAAATTTGCACAATGATTTATAGTGGTTCTACTTCTAGACCAAGTTTACCTCCACCACCTTAGCTTCCCTACAAAGAATTTTGCACAAATCCACTATATTTGTCTTTTCTTTTTCTAGGCTCAAGGAGATAACCTTTACAAACCTTCAAAGCTTATATGCCAAAGCTTTGAGACACTTCTCACTATGTGAATACAAATTTAGCAAACAATGAAAAACCTCACAAGTCAAATGTGTCTGCAAATTTAAGCTCTCACCCAAATCTAACACTTGAGCAAATATAAAAATTAATCTCACAAATGTGTTCTAATAAAAAATAGACTTTACAAGCAGAAAACAATTTCTTTATACATGAATGTTGGCAATGATGTTTCTTGTTATTCCATGGTTGCTTGAAGCTTGCTTTTAAACCCTCTAAGGAGTTATTAATCGTTACTAGTAGTTGGAGACTTAATTTCAAGCATTAAATCTAGTTCTGCAACCTTGAGTATCCGTACACGACTTCGGGTATCAGTACTTGCCTTAAAATAGAAAGAGCTGTTACAATTTTTTTTTGCAAGGGGTACAGATACGTGATACATGAGTATCGGTTAGTGGTGTTCATGGTCAGTTAACCGTACTATTTAGCCTAAACGGTCGGTTAACCGTTATAACGGTTGTTGAATTTAGCTAACCATAACCTAACCATTAAGAATTGGTTAATCACTAATAGTTAACGTTACGATACAGTTAACCAACGATTCAGTTACATGTTAAACTGTAATCTATTATAATTTTCCCCACATATTCACTACTTCTTTTAAGAATAATGAAACTATATTTTTGATAAATGTAATATTAAAATGCTCATAGAAATGCTTAAATGGAGATTCTAAACACTAAGTCCATACTTAATTAAAAAGTACATACATACTACAAAGTTTCAACACAACACGAAACATATAAGTTCCATACTTATTTTAATATTCTACGTTTTAACAGTGTTCAACACATAGCAATACACCGTCAAAATTTTAAAGAAAAATCTTTAACTAACATAAAACAAACATACGGTAAATGAAACTTCCATGAGTTAGTATCACAAGCCACAAAAGTTAACTCTATGACCAAATCACCCCCGGTCTTCGCCGACTTTCTCTAAAATGTAATTTGACTCATCGAAGTTTATTTACGGTTAACCTATATAGGTTAACCATTTGTCAAAATTCATAACTGTAACCGTAACCATTAACCATCATTTTTAGCGGTTTGGTTAACCGGAACCGTTTAACCTTAACAGTTCGATTAATTAACTGTAAAATGTAACAGTTATACCGGTAAATTGTTACGGTTAATTGTGCACACCCCTAATATCGATATGGGACCAAGCGTATCGGTACGAGCTTGGCCATATCGGTGCGACATTTGGCTACTGGAAAATTGAAACCCTTGGGGAAATAAATGACATGTCAGTACACGAATGACCGTACTGGTACGAGCTCTTTTGCATCAATACGAAGAGATCCGTATCGGTACTCACAACCAGTTTTTGTCACTTTAGCTATTTCGAAAGCATTTAAACATGTTAAAACACTTTAAAAACCTTTCAAACATATTTTTCAAGTTATTTGGACTTTTAAAATATTTTTACAAATTTGTTTAAGTGCAAAAACAATTTTTATTTAAGTTATATCAAAATCAATATCTTAACAATTTCCCCATTTTTTATATAACGAAACCACTTGATTTTTTTTTGAAATTTCTCCCCCTTAAAAAATAATTTTAGAAAAAAATAATATTTTAAAAAATATTAAAGCTCATCATTTTTCTTTTTAAAATTGATTTTTTCAAACATATCTCTTCCCATTTTTGTTATGTCAAAAAAATATTTCAAAACTAAGTTTGAAATCACATTTATGTTTAAGATAACAATGGAGAAAATACCAAAAAAGATTACATGAAAGAATTTTAAAATTGCCCCCCTTAATCAAGCAACAAAATAATGTTAGTCCGAACATTCAAGAGAAATATTGAATTTAAAAAAAAAATTTAACACAAGAAATTCAATAAACATGCCATTTATGAAAATAAATCAATAATCATGCAAGGCATGGCAAAAAAAGACAAAATTGTCCCGTTTTTACTATATGTACCGATATGGTATCGATCGTATCTATACTGGTTGAATGTCGTATTGGTATTTTATAGGTTATACTGGTACCAAATGCACGAACTGGTGAAAATATGCAGCAAACTCAACTCAAAAAGCCTTATAACTTAGTCTTAAGTTCATACAAAGACTCTAAGAGGTCTTAGATAAACATTTTGATCACTTTTGCTACAAATTAACAACATGCTTCTCCTTCTTCAACCAAAAACATATAAAGCAAGGTTTCACCAAGATTGTAACCCCCTCGTCCCGGTCTGGCCGAATGACCGGTCTGAGTGGGCCACACGGGGAAAACCGAGCGAAAACTCCCTAAGGAATTCCCCCTCGGTTAACAACCCTATTTTTTTTCGTTTTAAAAGTCTTGTCTAGATGGATATTAATCCCTAAGTGATCATACAGCGGAAAAGCATGAACGAATCAATCGAACAACTCAAACAAACATAAAACAGCCCAATTTTAAAACTTAACTGCAGGTGTATCGATACACTTAAGGGGTGTATCGATACCCCTTGACCAAGTCAACTGGTCCAAGTCAACTTATGGAGACCGTATCGATACACCTAGGAGTGTATCGATACCCTCCCCAATTGTTGACTTCCCACGGTCAACGCTAAGGAGACCGTATCGATACGCATGAAGGCCCGTACCGATACGGAACTGGACAGTAGCTCCAGTTGCAAAAATAGTATCGATACACCTCTCAAGTGTATCGATACACGAGGCTGGAACATGAAGGTGGTATCGATACCATACCAGCCGTATCGATACCCCTGCACAGCAAAGCCTCCAAACTCAGCAAAAACGATAAAGACTCGAATCTAGATGCATTATAGGACCCTCCTAGACCCCAACAAGCATTCATACAACATTTACATGCCACACTAAAGCCATACAAGCACCCAACATGTACATACATTGAAGGAACATGCAATTGACCCAAAGATGACACTTAACATGCAAAAACCCATACTTCAACATTCAACATAAGGCAAACTCAAAGGTACTTAACCAACATTCAAGATAAGCAATTTAGGCATGGATTACAACTCAAACATGGCATCACAAGCCATACTAACACAACATAACATGGAGTCTAAACATGCTCCTAATCAACCAACAAACAACCATCAAAAGACACATGTCCCATTGCTTAATCTATTACATGTTCAACATTTAAAAGCCATACTTGATGTACTCAAGCCAAAAACCACACTAGGAGGCCCTCCACTTGCCCGAGCAACCCACGAACTAATGATCTGCAATGTTGAACAAAGAGAGCGTAAGCAATGATGCTTAGTGAGGGTAAGCTCTAAAAACAAACCTCAACATTGCAGGGTCCGAGCACGATCTAGCCAAGGTAAAACACAACCATACTAAGGGTCCACAAGAGCCATGAGAATAAAGTGCATGAGCAAAGTACATTATAATGTTATGATCATAAGCTTAACTCGACATCACATATAAACGCATTCAAGCATCTCATCAATGATCATAAACCTCAACATTTTGATATACACATCAAAACAACATTGGCACCTAGCTAAGACCCGAATACGCGGATAGACACGTTGGAACTCATATCCAACAACCACATTACCTCACGGTGGGATTTCACTCATCACCGGTCTCGCAGAGGGGATTCCACTCATCCTCACGCCCCGTCGATGGGATTCTACTCATCACCGACTAAATTTAAATACAATTCCGGGCGAACCCGTACTCCTCCTTGGTGACTCAACGGCACCAAGGCCACGCGCGACTTTAGACTCATGTGTACACACTAACATCCTAATGATCGATCATTTGTATTCAAGTAAACTAGTGCCAATATTTACTCACTTTACATTACTCATTTCAACCAATCCCGTGCTTAGCACGTACTCACCAATAACCATCATCATGCATGTCTCAATTATCACAATTCATATCTCATTCCACATGTATAATACAATATTAATTACCATTCACACCACACATCATACGAGACATACACAACAATATAATAATTACATCCAATGGCTCTAGATCAAGTTTAGGATTAGGCTACCACCCTAATCCTAACTCTAGGTGGGTCTACCAAGCCCAACCTAGTCTATATACTCGAACCAACTAATTTAGAACCGTTTAAAACAATTAACCACTCACCTAAACTTCCAAGCTCCAAGACCAAGCAAGCAATCACCTTCAACTTCCCGGATTCGATCCCAAAGCCCCTTCCACGTTTCCTCTTGCTTCTAGTCAAACAAAACACATACATTACTTCTCAACCCAATGCTAATTCAACCATCAATCTACTTTGCAAATCACAACCCAATTTCCTCAAATTCCCAAATCACATAACATCTCAAAAACCCAATTTTCGGACTCCAACAACCATTGGCTGAAATACCCATTTCCAAGCACCCAAATGACTTCCAAAATATCCCAAATCACCCTCCTAACATAGGTAGACCATCAGCCCTTCAATTCCAACACTAAACCTCTCAAAAACCCAAGTTTTCATACTTTAAAATTTGCCCTAAAGACCCACTACGAAAATTCATCCAAAATCAACCAAATTAAGATATGTTGTATATTTCATTATGATTAAACATAACCCCAAAACAATTTCTCAAAACAAATTGAAAAACCCCATCAAAACCCCATATTTCCATATGAACCCTAATTCCCAAAACTCAATATTTTTGAAATCTAAAACAATAGATAAGTAGAGGATAGAGAGGAGGTTAAGAAAATATGTTTACCTCTTAATTTGATGTTGAAATCGATTAGCAAGGTCAATGGAATAGTAACTAGGTTTTAGGAGAGTTTGAAAATAGGGGATGGGGTTTTGAAATTGGGAAAGGGGAAGTGAGAAGAAAGATGACAACTTTTCCATAAAAGTTGTCTTGCTTTATTTAAAAAGTGGGTAAATCACAATTTTGGTCCCTCCCTCTTTATTAAGATTCAAATAGGTCATTATTCAAAGTTGGTTTATTTTAATTAGATTTTATTAGACTCGAACAACAACCCAGCTAACTCCTAGGCCCAAGACACGGGTGTTACAACTCTCCCCCACTTAAGGAATTTCATCCCCGAAATTACCTGGTGGAAACAAATACGGAAACTGTTTAACCATATCTACTTTCCTCTCCCACGTGGCCTCTTCCACGCCTCTATGTCTCCACAACACCTTGACCAACTCTATGGCCTTGCCGCGTAACACCTTGCTATCAGAAGCAAGTATCTCAACGGGTTCTTCATTATAGGACAAATCCGGATTTAACTCTATCTCCTCAACGGGCATCACATGAGAAGGATCCGATCTATGTCTCCTAAGCATAGACACATGAAAGACATCATGGATCTTCTCTAACTCCGAAGGTAACCTCAAGCGATAAGCTACAGGCCCAATCCGCTCAACTATCTCATACGGACCAATGAACCTGGGACTCAACTTGCCCTTCCGGCCAAATCTCATCACCTTCTTCCACGGAGATACCTTCAGAAACACTTTCTCACCCACTGAGTACTCGATCTCTTTCCTCTTCAAATCTGCGTAAGACTTCTGACGATCGGAAGCTGCTTTCAGACGGTCACAAATCAACTTCACTTTTTCTGTAGTTCCCTTAAGCAAGTCTGGCATAGGTAGCAATCTCTGACCTGTCTCAGCCCAACAAATCGGAGTCCTACACCGTCTACCATACAGAGCCTCATAAGGTGCCATCTGGATACTAGACTGATAACTGTTGTTGTAAGCAAACTCAACCAACGGTAAGTGCTTCTCCCAAGAACCCTGAAAATCAATCACACAACAACGAAGCATATCCTCAAGAATCTGTATCACTCGCTCTGACTGCCCATCGGACTGCGGATGATAAGATGTGCTGAAATGCAAACGGCTACCCAAAGCACTATGTAAGCAACCCCAGAACCTCGAAGTAAATCTAGGATCCCTATCTGAAACAATGGACTTCGGAACTCCATGAAGTCTCACAATCTCACGGATGTACAAGTTTGCCAACTTGTCTAAAGAATCCGTAGTGTTCACTGCTAAGAAGTGAGCACACTTAGTGAACCTATCAACAATCACCCAAACTGAATTCTTCTTCGAAGGAGACAAAGGCAACCCCGATACAAAATCCATGGTGATCCTCTCCCATTTCCATTCCGGAATCTTCAAAGGCTGTAGCAAACCTGAAGGAACCTGATGTTCTGCCTTCACTCTCTGACAAACCATGCAACGGCTCACATACACGGCTACATCTCTCTTCAAACCAACCCAGAAGTAATCATTCTTTAAATCTCGGTACATCTTGGTACTACCCGGATGCATAGAAAAGGGACTCGAATGTGCTTCACTCAAAATCTGACGTCTCAACTCAACATCTTCCGGTACAACAATTCTATCTCTAAAGCACAACAAACTCTCACCACTGAAACTATACTCGGTCGGTCTTCCTTCGGCTATGTCCTGAACATGAGGAACTAGGCTCGCATCTTGCAACTGCTTCTCTCTAATCAACTGAATCAAAGGAGGCTTCACTTGCAACTCAGTGATCAAACCACCATCATCGGACACACTCAATCTAGCAAACATAGCTCTCAACTCAACGACCACTTTTCTACTCAAAGCATCGGCTACTACGTTTGCTTTACCCGGATGGTACTCAATGGTCAAATCATAATCTTTTAGCAACTCTAGCCATCTTCTCTGTCTCAAGTTCAACTCTTTCTGTGTCATCAAGTACTTCAAGCTCTTGTGATCAGTGTAAACAACACACTTCTCACCATACAAGTAATGACGCCAAATCTTCAATGCAAACACCACTGCGGCTAGCTCTATGTCATGAGTAGGATAGTTCTTCTCATGAATCTTCAACTGTCTGGAAGCATAAGCAACAACTCTCCTATCTTGCATCAAAACACATCCTAAGCCTACGTAGGAAGCATCACTGTAAATCACAAACTCCTTACCTGAAACAGGTTGCACTAACACTGGAGCATTTGTCAAAGCTTCTTTCAATTTCTCAAAGGCCTTCTGTCTTGCATCTGACCGTTCAAACTTGACTCCCTTTTGCAACAACTTAGTCAAAGGAGCAGCTACTCTAGAGAAGCCATCAACAAATCTCCTATAGTAACCGGCTAATCCTAGAAAACTCCTAATCTCGGTCACGGACTTAGGTTGTTTCCACTCAACAATAGCCTCTATCTTCGATGGATCAACTCGAATGCCTTCGGCCGAAACAACATGGCCAAGAAATACCACCTCTCGAATCCAGAACTCACATTTACTAAGCTTCGCATACAACTGGTTGCTCAAAAATCTCTGTAAAACAAACCTCAAGTGCTCATCATGCTCTTCTTCTGTCTTCGAGTACACAAGTATATCATCAATGAAGACAACTACAAAACGGTCTAGATAGTCTCTGAAAATTCTGTTCATCATGTCCATGAATGTTGCTGGTACGTTCGTGAGCCCAAATGGCATCACAAGAAACTCATAGTGACCATATCTAGTCCTAAAAGCTGTCTTCGGAACATCACACTCTTTCACCTTCAACTGATAGTACCCGGATCTCAAATCTATCTTCGAGAATACTGAAGCACCTCTCAACTGATCAAACAAATCATCTATACGAGGCAACGAATACTTGTTCTTCACAGTCAACTGATTCAACTGCCTATAGTCAATACACATGCGCATGCTACCATCTTTCTTTTTCACAAACAACACTGGAGCACCCCACGGAGAACTACTAGGCCTAATGAAACCACGATCTAACAATTCTTGCAACTGACTCTTCAATTCTTTCAACTCTTTCAGAGCCATACGATACGGAGCTATCGAAACTAGGTTAGACCCTGAAACTGTCTCAATCACAAACTCAACATCTCTGTTAGGAGGCAAACCCGGAAACTCTTCAGGAAACACATCTGGAAAGTCACACACTGTTCTGATATCTTTCGGTCTAGCTTCACTCATATCCGGATTCATAACATAAGCTAAATAAGCCTCACATCCAGAGTCCATCAACCTATGAGCCTCTAAAGCTGACACCACATTAGACAAGAACTTAATGTTCTCGCCTACTACTACTACCTCGTAGTCATCAGAAAGCTTCAAAGAAATTCTCTTTGTCTCGAAATCCACACTAGCCCGATGCTCAACCAACTAATCCATACCCAAAATAATATCAAAACCATAGAAGGGAAGTTCCATCATATCAACTGAAAACACATGACCCTGAATCTTCAGTGGACACCTCCTATACATACGTCTAACCACAACTGTCTCACAAAATGAACTAGTAACATGCATACCTACAGCTAAGATCTCAACAGGAATATCTAACTTCTGTGCATGCTCACTCAAAATGTAGGAATGCGTAGAACCCGAATCAACCAAAGAAAGCAAAGACATAGACTGTAACTCAAAATTACCTGCTATCACATCGGTGTCGTTCCTGGCCTCTCTCTGAGCATAGACTCTCGCTGGTCCTCCCGCCTCTGGCTGCACATCCACAACATGAGCAAGGTTCCTCTGAGCATCTACCCTAGGTGCATCAGCCCTAGGCTGGAAGTAGCCACGACCGCGCCAACGGCCTCTCTGAAAATCATTAGCTCTCGCAGGAACCTGAGCAATGTTCGGTGCCTGAGCCGCCTGATGCAGACAATCCCTCCTAAAGTGGTCCCTCGAACCACAGTTCCAGCAGGCATGGAAATTACCCCAAAACTCACCAGCATGCTGCCTCCCACAACGGGTACACTCGGGCAACCGCCCTCCTCCTCTATGGCCCTGATGGCCCCTACCATGGTGGCCACCGCCACGTCTATGGTCAAACTGATGTCCGCCACCTCTGTGTCTCTTAGCATCTCTACCATCAAAGTTGTTGTGCCTCTTACCAGAACTAGATCCCCCAGAACGCTTGGCCATCCCCAAGCTGTGCTCAATGTCCTTGGCTCTAGCAACCAAGACATCAAAGTCAGAATAATCAGAAGCTAAGGTATACCTCTTAACTTCCTCATGAAGTCCGTATCTGAAACGATCACATCGAGCCCTCTCAGTAGGTACTAACTCTGGAGCATACTGACTCAGACAAACGAAGCGAATCTCATAATCAGTCACAGATGCATCTCCCTGAGTGAGAGCCATGAACTCTCTCTTCTTCTCATCTAGGTACCTCGGTCCTAAGTACCCCTTTCGGAAAGTAGACTCAAAGAACTCCCAGTCAATCTCCGTTTCTGGAACCTCGGTAGTGATGGTGACCCACCAGGTGTAGGCATCACCCTGATGCAATGAGATCACACAACCCAATCTACGTGCGCCCGCACAACCCATCTGAGCCAAAATACGAACTGTCTTCTCCAACCATAACTCCGACCTCTCCGGAGTAGATCCTGTAAACTCCTCGGCCCCCAAGCTACGGAGCCTCTCCAACGGAAGACTAGCATCATCACACCTAGGCTGAGCTGCAGCCTGAGCTCCCGCAACTGCGGCCTGGAATGCTCCCGCTATTGCTTGCACAAGCGGAGCCATGTCAATTCCAGCTGGACCTTGGCCACCATGGCCAACTTGTGGTCCATTTCCTCCGACTCCATCCTCGCCCCCAACTCCAGGTGGAGGAGGTGGTGGTGGTGGAGGTGGTGGAGGAGCGCCAACTCCTGCGGCCACCGCCCCTTCAAGGTGAGCCTCCACACCAACTGCCGGCTCGACAGGAGCCGCAACTCGTGGTTCCTGACGAAACAACCTCGGTCTACCTCTCGGTCTAGACATCGCTCTCACAGATATTAACTACAGCCACAACAACAAAACATACAAGTTGGGTTAGCAAGGCAAGGCTTCCAAGTGTTCAAGTATGTTCCCTCACTTAAAAATCATTTTTCCAATGTAATAGTAGCAATGGGACCCACACACACATGCTTTAAAATAAAACAGTCAACATACTTGTCACACAAGCAACCATTCTTGCAAAACAAGCAAACACCGTGCAATTTAATCTAAAAACTTAAACTTAACTCACTTACCTGCCCAAGGTCTCGGTAACCTTAGGCTCTGATACCAACAAGTGTAACCCCCTCGTCCCGGTCTGGCCGAATGACCGGTCCGAGTGGGCCACACGGGGAAAACCGAGCGAAAACTCCCTAAGGAATTCCCCATCGGTTAACAACCCTATTTTTTTCGTTTTAAAAGTCTTGTCTAGATGGATATTAATCCCTAAATGATCATACAGCGGAAAAGCATGAACGAATCAATCGAACAACTCAAACAAACATAAAACAACCCAATTTTAAAACTTAACTGTAGGTGTATCGATACACTTAAGGGGTGTATCGATACCCCTTGACCAAGTCAACTGGTCCAAGTCAACTTATGGAGACCGTATCGATACACCTAGGAGTGTATCGATACCCTCCCCAATTGTTGACTTCCCACGGTCAACGCTAAGGAGACCGTATCGATACGCATGAAGGCCCGTACTGATACGGAACTGGACAGTAGCTCCAGTTGCAAAAATAGTATCGATACACCTCTCAAGTGTATCGATACACGAGGCTGGAACATGAAGGTGGTATCGATACCATACCAGCCGTATCGATACCCCTGCACAGCAAAGCCTCCAAACTCAGCAAAAACGATAAAAACTCGAATCTAGATGCATTAGAGGACCCTCCTAGACCCCAACAAACATTCATACAACACTTACATGCCACACTAAAGCCATACAAGCACCCAACATATACATACATTGAAGGAACATGCAAGTGACCCAAAGATGACACTTAACATGCAAAAACCCATACTTCAACATTCAACATAAGGCAAACTCAAAGGTACTTAACCAACATTCAAGATAAGCAATTTAGGCATGGATTACAACTCAAACATGGCATCACAAGCCATACTAACACAACATAACATGGAGTCTAAACATGCTCCTAAACAACCAACAAACATCCATCAAAAGACACATGTCCCATTGCTTAATCTATTACATGTTCAACATTTAAAAGCCATACTTGATGTACTCAAGCCAAAAACCACACTTGGAAGCCCTCCACTTGCCCGAGCAACCCACGAACTAATGATCTGCAATGTTGAACAAAGAGAGCGTAAGCAATGATGCTTAGTGAGGGTAAGCTCTAAAAACAAACCTCAACATTGCAGGGTCCGAGCACGATCTAGCCAAGGTAAAACACAACCATACTAAGGGTCCACAAGAGCCATGAGAATAAAGTGCATGAGCAAAGTACATTATAATGTCATGATCATAAGCTTAACTCCACATCACATATAAACACATTCAAGCATCTCATCAATGATCAAAAACCTCAACATTTTGATATACACATCAAAACAACATTGGCACCTAGCTAAGACCCGAATACGCGGATAGACACGTTGGAACTCATATCCAACAACCACATTACCTCACGGTGGGATTTCACTCATCACCGGTCTCGCGGAGGGGATTCCACTCATCCTCACGCCTCGTCGATGGGATTCCACTCATCACCGACTAAATTTAAATACAATTCCGGGCGAACTCGTACTCCTCCTTGGTGACTCAACGCCACCAAGGCCACGCGCGACTTTAGACTCATGTGTACACACTAACATCCTAATGATCGATCATTTGTATTCAAGTAAACTAGTGCCAATATTTACTCACTTTACATTACTCATTTCAACCAATCCCGTGCTTAGCACGTACTCACCAATAACCATCATCATGCATGTCTCAATTATCACAATTCATATCTCATTCCAAATGTATAATACAATATACATTACCATTCACACCACACATCATACGAGACATACACAACAATATAATAAGTACATCCAATGGCTCTAGATCAAGTTTAGGATTAGGCTACCACCCTAATCCTAACTCTAGGTGGGTCTACCAAGCCCAACCTAGTCTATATACTCGAACCAACTAATTTAGAACCGTTTAAAACAATTAACCACTCACCTAAACTTCCAAGCTCCAAGACCAAGCAAGCAATCACCTTCAACTTCCCGGATTCGATCCCAAAGCCCCTTCCACGTTTCCTCTTGCTTCTAGTCAAACAAAACACATACATTACTTCTCAACCCAATGCTAATTCAACCATCAATCTACTTTGCAAATCACAACCCAATTTCCTCAAATTCCCAAATCACATAACATCTCAAAAACCCAATTTTCGGACTCCAACAACCATTGGCTGAAATACCCATTTCCAAGCACCCAAATGACTTCCAAAATATCCCAAATCACCCTCCTAACATAGGTAGACCATCAGCCCTTCAATTCCAACACTAAACCTCTCAAAAACCCAATTTTTCATACTTTAAAATTTGCCCTAAAGACCCACTACGAAAATTCATCCAAAATCAACCAAATTAAGATATGTTGTATATTTCATTATGATTAAACATAACCCCAAAACAATTTCTCAAAACAAATTGAAAAACCCCATCAAAACCCCAAATTTCCATATGAACCCTAATTCCCAAAACTCAATATTTTTGAAATCTAAAACAATATATAAGTAGAGGACAGAGAGGAGGTTAAGAAAATATGTTTACCTCTTAATTTGATGTTGAAATCGATTAGCAAGGTCAATGGAATAGTAACTAGGTTTTAGGAGAGTTTGAAAATAGGGGATGGGGTTTTGAAATTGGGAAAGGGGAAGTGAGAAGAAAGATGACAACTTTTCCATAAAAGTTGTCTTGCTTTATTTAAAAAGTGGGTAAATCACAATTTTGGTCCCTCCCTCTTTATTAAGATTCAAATAGGTCATTATTCAAAGTTGGTTTATTTTAATTAGATTTTATTAGACTCGAACAACAACCCGGCTAACTCCTAGGCCCAAGACACGGGTGTTACAAAGATTCAACCAAACATTACAAGGTTAAGGCCAAAAACATAGATATGAACATAAGATGCCAAAAACATGTAACACATGCAATTGAGACTCCCCTAACTCTATGCAATTAGGCACAACATGAAGTCATACAAAACATGCATGAATCATAAAAGAGATAAACAATTATTATATGATCAAGTAATTGCATGAAACAAATGTTACCACTTGAACCAAGGTAGGGTGTTAAGCCTCTCCTTCTTCAAGTGTCCTTCTCCTTTGTGTGTCAAGAGCTCCCAAAATTTCAACTTTGATCATCGATGGTCAAGCACACCTACAAAAGACAATTATTTTTATTTTGGAATCCAAAATGCTTTGGATCCATTGGAATTAGTCTAAAAGATATTAGTTCCTTTTGGAATACATTTTTCAACGTCTTCATTTTTCTTTGAATAAATAAGTCCATTAGAGACCCAAATATTTTTAATTAATTTTCCTTTGAAAAATCCAGGGAACTAGATTGTCTTTGATAAAAACTTGATTTTACAAAATTTGTTTTGGAGCAATCTCCATTTTTCTTTTCAAAACTTTTGTAAATATACTCCTCTTCTTTTCTAAGATCATCAAATTCTTTTTGATGATCTCCATGAACTTTTTAAAGTAAGTTTTGTACAAAATTATTTTGCTCAAAGTCCTTAAACTTTGTTTCAAGTTCAAAATTGGTTTTAGAAAGCAAATCTTTTTTAACTTTCAATTTTGAAATTATTTTCTAATTTTTCAAAATATGATTTTCAAATTCTAAAACCAAATTGTCATAGACATCTTGTGATTCATCAAATGTATATGAAATTGAAAGTGATCAATTAGAAGTTACCATTGAATCTTCTTTGATGGCCATGAGACAAAGGTTGACTACCTCATCAATGGTGGAGTCCTCTTCATCACTCTATGTAGCCACAAATGCCTTCTTATGGCTTGATCCCTTCTTTTTGAGTCGAGGGAAATCATACTTGACGTGCCCCGGCTTCTTGCATTCATAGAAAATGATGAGATCAATCTTCAATCTCATTGATTCATGCTCGTATTCTTCTTTCTCGCACTTCATGAATCGTGTGAATTTCTTGAAGAGCGTGGCCATCTCTTCCTCTTAATCGTCCTCTCCACTTGAATCTTTTTGTCGACTTGTGGAGGATTTAAGAGCAACATTCATCTCTGTGAAACTAAAATTGATTTTGATATAACACTTAGACTTATGGACTAAATTGCAAAACAATAAATTTTTAAGTACTTTTCAAAGTCTCACTTTTTGACAAGTCTTTTTGAACCAAAGTATATTTCAAGACAAATCTTTCTTAAATGTTCAAAATATACTAAGTCTTTCTATGTATTTTCAAGCCCAACTTCAGCAAAACGCCTATGTGTATCAATACCCTTAGGGGTATCGATTCTGTTTTTCTTCACTAGAATTTTAATAGACCATAGCATACCGATACAATATTATCCTGTATCGATACGATATTCATCTGGGCAAGACTTTAAGCTATACCGTACCGATACACATTGTACCCGTATCGATACGATTTGCTTATCCTTTCAAAATCTTTGCATTTAATTTTTGACCGTTGGCTTGTCAGTTAGTTGGTATCCCAAAATTTAAAAGACCGTTACACCGTACCGATACGCTAAGTATGCGTACCGATACACTTTTTATCAAAACCAAAATTGGGATTCCAGAGAGCAAATTTCGTATCGATACGACATTCCGTATCGATACACCCCCTTAAAACTGTACTGATACACCCTCTAAGCATATCGATACACGTTGGTTTTTAGTCACAACGACTCTTTCTTTTTTAGACAGGTACCGATACGCCCCCGAGACGTACCAATACGGTAGGTAGCTGAGCAGCATTAATTGCAGAAAATTACATCTCAACGACTCTATTGATGATCCCAACTACCCAAACGGCTAGAATTCAATACAAGGGTATAAAAACAATTCTCAAATGCACAAGCAACAACTATTGAACCTACAAGCAACATCAAAGCACTCAAATCCAAACTTTGTACCTTGAGAGTCAAATTCTTGTACCCAACTCTTGTATCTTCATTGTAATATTTTATTTTGAGTTTGAAGAGTGTAAAATTGTAAATGGGTAAACATTTATCCTTTGAGAGGAACTTTTAGAGTTTACCAAATACTTCTCTTTGTAAAAGTGAGTGGATTAAGCTTTGGGTAGAAAGCTTTATCATATTGTAAGGTTTCCTCCTCATCCAAGAAAAGGGGAAGAATTCAAGTAGTGAATTGGTTGAAAATCATTAGTGGGAGCTAAGGTAGTGGATGTAGAGTTCATTTGGAGAACTTGAACCACTCTAATTGCCTTGTGTCACATTTTAATTTTTCCAAATTTTCACCCACCAAATTTTTATCGCCAATTCACTCCCTCTTGGCCATTTGCAATTGTGTGATCAACTCAACAATTGGTATCAAAGCTACACTCATTGGAAGGATTACAACCCTCTTGAGTGGATTCTAAGAGAGTTTGATCAACAACTAGTCAAACAATGACATCCACCTCCACTACCAACCTCTACGAGTCTCAACCTACCACTAAGCCACCATTCTTCAATGGGGATAACTACTCATATTGGAAGAATATGATGAGGCTTTTCATCAAGTCTACCGACTACATGGTGTGGGATGTGGTTGAAGAAGGTCCATACATACCAATGAAGAGAGACAATGAAGGAGGACTTGTCCCAATGGTCAAAGCCGAAATGACCGAAGATGATCGACGAAGGATGCAAGTAAATGATAAAGCTCTTCATCTCATCATTTGTGCGCTTGGTACGGATATCTACTCCAAGGTATCTTCGATTGAGAATGCCAAGGAAGTTTGGGACACCATCGAGATAACATATGAGGGAACTAGCAACGTCAAGGAAACAAAAATCAGGCTACTCAATCTAAGCTACGAAAATTTCAAAATGGATCCCGATGAGAGTGTTTCCAAGATGTTTGATCGATTCTCGGTCATTGTCAATAGATTAAAGGGTTTCGGTCAGATCATCCCCGAAGACAAGCTAGTGAGGAAATTATTGTACTCTCTTCCGGAATCACGGGATAGCAAGAGAACGAATATTATTGAAGCACAAGATTTGAAGACTCTCAAGCTAGATGCTCTTGTCTGATCTCTGCTCACCCATGAGATCATGAAGAAAGGAAGAGAAGAAGAAAAGAAAATGGAGGAGAAGAAGGTTGAAAAGAAAGATGTTGAGAAGAAGAAGATTGGAATCGCTCTTAAAGCTTCATATCATGAAAGCGATTCTTGTGAAGATGAAGATGAGGAGATGGCCATGTTGGCCAAACGATTCACTCGCTTCATGAAGTCCAACTGTGGAAGGAAGTTCAATAGAAAAGAGGACTTCAAGAGCAAGAGTAAAGAAGAGGGGAAGGACCAAATCATTTTCTATGAGTGCAAAAAATCTGGGCACATCCGTTCCCAGTGCCCTCAATTAAAGGGGAAGAGCTTTGGGAAGAAGAACAAGCTCAAAGATCAAGTAGCAACTTGGAGTGACGAGGAGTCATCCGAGGAGGAAGAGGAAGTGACTAACCTTTGTCTCATAGCCATTAATGATGAACCAAAGGTAAACCTTAACTCATCTAATTTTGATTTTACCTATGATGAACTTCAAGATGCTTATGATGAATTGCAAGAGGTTTATGATGAGTTAGTTGAAAAATATAAGGAGTCAATTTTGAGAAACAAGAAAAACATTTCCGATTTAAAAATTCAAAATGAGTCTCTCTCAAAAACTAACTCAGAATTGGAAAAGAAGGTTTTTTACTTAGTAAATCTTTCAAATGATCTTAAGAAGAAAAATCTTGATCTTGAAAAACTTCTTTCTGATTTCCAAGATTATCACACAAAGGAAGTAAATAATCTTTAAACTTCTATTACTATTGGGAGAAACAATTTTGGAGATGAAAATTCTTCTAAAACCCAATATGTAAAAAGAAAATCATTTCATCCTAAACAAAGAAATTTTACTAAGCAATCTAAAAGTCAAAGAATTAGGATTGTTTGGGTTCCTAAGGAACTCATTGTTTCTAATAACATGAATGCTATGGCTTCTTGGATTCCTAAGGGAACCAAAGTTTTGAGGGATAACACTCATGGACACACAATGATTTGGGTACCAAAAACCAAAGCCTAGTTTCTTTGTTTGTAGAGGGAGCATTGCTACAAGGCCTAAGCTTCAAGTCAAAACTCATGGTACCTTGAAAGTGGATGCTCAAGACACATGACCGGTGACAAGAGTAGATTCTTGGAACTAAATCCAAAGAGTGGTGGAGTTGTAACTTTCGGTGACAACTCCAAAGGCCACATTGAAGGAATAAGCTCCATTGGTAATTACTCTTCTATTTTCATTGAAAATGTCTTGTATGTCAACGGTCTTAAACACAACTTATTGAGCATTAGTCAATTGTGTGATAAGAGTTTTAATGTTTTATTTGATAAAAGTGGTTGCAAAATTGTAACCCCCTTAGTCCGGCCTAGACGCCCGACCCAAACTAAGAAGATTACACGGGAAAACCAAAGTCAACTCGTGAAAGTCAACCTTGATTAACAACCCTTTTTTATATTTTTAACTTTTCTAGATGCACATTATTAACCTATGTGAATAGCAACCCAATTTAGCGAAAGCGGCGCAGTGAACAGAACTCATTTAGGGCTTCAATTGCATATAAACGTCTTTTAAGGACTAAATTGTAAATTTCTAGAATTTTGAGGACTAAACAAGTTTTAAAGTTACCAATCCAAAATTAAACATATAATGTAACAAAATGTTAAATTTCATCGTAAACGAATCATCTGAACTCGTTTAATTAAGCATTCAAGACTCAGGGACTAAAACGTAAGAAAACAAAAACCTGAAACAATTCAAAATCAACGGTCACCTGTTCTTGAACACTATACACTGTATCGAAACAGGTGTTTCGAAACCATGCTGACCATTTCGAAATTTGGGTGCGTTCCGAAACCAGTTTCGAAACAAGGCTTCACAGTAGCAAAATGTTCTGGAACGATCACACCCATTCTTAAACCCCCTGGCCATTACAGGCAATCGTTTCGATACGGATGAGGGCGTTCCGAAACGTATTGCCCTGCAATAACAGATTTTGCTAGTTTTATACATCTTTCCACATCCGAAAACATTCCAATTCATGCCACAACATACATACAACATGTATAAGCATCAAAGATCAACATTAAGAAACACAAGTTAAAACATAGCATCTTTCAAGCAAGCATTAGATCTATAGGCATGCTCCCTAGTCTTCCAAAGCCATACAAAGCTAAAATTAACATTCAAACAAAAAAATCAATCCTCAAAGGCCATTTAAAACCAAAAGATAAGCAATCAAACATGCTCAAGGTAGTTAACAACATCTTCAAACATCCAAGAGTATAAATGCCACCCATTGCCTCTTATTACACCAAAGTAAAACCACATACTTTGCTAGACCAAGTACTTGGATTCCCCTTGCTTACTTGCTGCCTCAAAAGCCTAAATCTCTGCATTGATGAAACAAATGAGCGTAAGCGCAAAGCTTAGTGAGGTTCGCTAAAACAACATTCATTAATGCATTTCACACAACCGGCAAAACACAATTTATCAACACATGCCTTTACTTAAAACATGCCCTCTCAAGGCATCAATGCACTTTTTAAAACACATGCTCATATGCATCACTTAAAAACAACAAATAAACCTTTGCTCATGCTTTACCAAGCATCCCATCCATTCTAGCATAAATCACTAGCATCTCATGCTTAAACCATTAGTCAACAACATTATATTGGCTTACAAGTGATCATTTCTCAAACCATACCAAAACCAACTCAATAGACACAATCAGATACGCAGATTACAAGCGTTGTCCCACACGCTTCATACATACTACCGGACTACACAAGGTGGAGATCAATGGTACAATCACAACCCCTCAACACCCGTGATGGAGATTAATGTCACAATCACAACCCCTCAACATCACTCATAGGTAGTTGTATAATTCCACTAACGAAAGTAGGGGACACATACCACAAGACTGACACACATGATTAAACCTTTCACCGTTGTGATCTTAGCCTCAATCGTTAGGGTACTTGGATTGAGATTACGGCACAATCACAATCCCTCGACATCCAATGCGACTTTATTCACGATGCACCAAATCCTATGGCCGACTAACTATATCCGATTACAAGAACCAAAAACCACTTTCATCACTTGCCAATATAATCATTTATCATCAATAATCCACTGTTTTACAAGCATAAATACAATGCCATTACCACAAGCATAACCATGCTTAACATCATATGCATTTATCACATAAAACCAAGGATCACTTACCTAGTGCATCCTTAACACAATGGCATTAAAATCCAGCATTATTCATGCTTCTAACATGCTTTAAAACAGTAATCAAAACCATAATTAACTCAAGTGCATTTTCATCAAAACATAGCACATTTCTGAGAGAGACTTTCGAATCACTTACTCTTGAGCTTAGATAAGTGTTTGAAACATACACTAAGCTCCCAAGACCACGCTCAAAGTGTTACAAAGCTGGAAAATCCATTTCCACTCACCGATACGCGAAGCCTCGCTCGCCGACACGACAATTACTCTTCCGGAGCCTATAATAACGCCTCGTTTGCTCCCGGATCAAGATCCCCTATTTTCACATCATCAAAACAGAGATCTAAATGCATTAAAATGCATTTCAACACCGGCAACTGATCACAAACTCGTTGCTCACCCAAACTACACCAAAATACCCATCCAAAACAACCGAAAACTCAATCGATTGTTTCTTAGACCAAGCCCATCCATCATAAATCACTAGAGGTGGCAATCGGGTCATTCGGTTCGGGTCGTTTCGGTTCGGGTCATTTCGGGTCTATCTAGAATCGGTTTAGATTCGGGTCTAATTCGGGTCTGTGATGAGTCGGATTCGGTTCGAGTATTGGATCGAGTCAAAATCGGATCGGTTGTTTTCGAGTCGGGTCAATATCGAATCGGTCGCTTTCGGTTCGGGTCAAAATCGGGTTGTTCGGGTCGCTTTTGGTTCGGGTTAAAATCGAGTCAATTTCGGGTCGGGTCAACATTTAAATTTTCGGGTCAGTTTGATTTGAGTTGGGTTAAAGATTTGATGTTTAGTATTTATGGTTTAGTTTAGAGTTATTGGTGTATGAGATTAATTCTAATTCAACTTGTCAATCTATGCATTTGAATTTGATTAAATATTTAAATCAAAGCTTCATGTATCCATATAATTTTTTTGTATAATTATATTGAATCAAAGTTAATAATAATAATAATAATAATAATAATAATAATAATAATAATAATAATAATAATAATAATAATAATAATAATAATAATAATAATAATGTCTGAAATGAATTAATTTATTAAACTTAGGATCTAATTGAATTAACTAAAATCTAAAAGCATAAATCACGGACATAATTAAAATAATTTTAAAACTAAATGTGAAATTTCAATTAAATTAATCTAAATTGAAACTCAATTAAATCAAGAAAAATAGAAAGACAATTGGTAAAAATAGAGAGGGAAAAAACAAAATTTTGGAGGGAAATAAGCCACCAATTTTTTAAGCTAGATTGAAAAAGAAGAAAAAGACAATTGGAAAAAATAGAGAGAGAAAAGACAAAATTTTGGAGGGAAATAAGCCATCAATTTTTTAAGCTAGAGATTAATTACTTTTTAGGTCATGTTGCATTTAAAATGTTACATTTTAGTCAACTTTAAGTTTTAGTTTAATTTAATTTAGTCACAAGTATTCCCACGGTTTAGACTTCGGATATAGAAATCCCCTCCCCGTAGTGATATTTAGTCTCTAAAAATTTACTTTTAGTTGAAATTGACTAATCTTTGTAATTTAGTCTATTAATTTAATATTATTGATATTTTCGTTCATTTTAATTTCAAAGATTTAATTTTTAGCCAAAATTGACCCCTATTTATTTATATGGTATAATTACAAATTTGATCATTGGACTCTCAAATTTCTCCACTTCCAAATTGTCAATTTAGTCTACAATTTCAATTTTATGCTATATTTTATGATGAAATTATAAAATTGGTCACCAAGATCTCAAATTTCTATACTTCATTTTATTATTTATTATATTGTTAACAATAGATATTCGGGTTAAAATCGGGTCAAAATCGGGTTAAAATCGGGTCGATATTCGGTTCAGCTTTCGGTTCATCTTTCGGTTCGGGTAGCATTCGGTTTGGGTCCATTCGGTTCGGGTCTATTCAGTTCGGGTCCATTTCGGTTCAACAAAAAATTTCGGTTCGGTTCGATTCGGTTCGAGTTTCGGGTCAACTTCGAATCATCATGTTCGGGTCAAAATCGGGTTTCGGTTCAGGTAATTCGGTTCGGGTTTCGGGTCTCGGATCAAGTTTGCCAGGTCTATAAATCACTTCCAAACAATTATAAACACCAAAACACATCTAATAAACAACCTAACCCATCCTTATACCTCCAACAGGCATGATTTCGGGATCTATGTCATCAAAACCCCCTTTCAACATAATAACCAACCTAAAACTCCATTAAAGCCAATCCAAAACAGAGCATAACAAAACAAATCCGAAAATCAAGATTTCAACCATATTTTTACATGATTTTGATATCAAATCAAAACTATAATGAAAACTCAACCAAAAACATTAATTAGAAGCCAAAGATCTTGGGAATTTCAATAAATAACTTTGATTAGAGGTTGATAATGGGATTTACCTCCAATCCTTGCTTTCCTCAATGGATGACAAGTTTTCCTTAGCAAAATCTTGAAGAACTTGAAAGGATTTATTGAAAATTGTTTAGGAAATATTAATAGAGTGTTTGGGAGAAAAGAATTCTGGAGAGAAATGAATGAAAATTGTGTTTGGCTGAAAATGAGGAGAGGATGATAGTTACGTGATGCAATCTAACAAATTAACCACTTAATTAATTAAATAAAATAAAAACCAATTAAAGCTATTTAATTAAAACCATTTTAAACACATGCCATATTAAGGCTAAATTTCCATAAAGCCCCCTAAATATTCTAAGATTTTGGCTTATCCTTTAAAAATCACATTTCCATAGTTTTGAAACTTTACTATTTGGTCACTACTCCAAATGTACCACTTCCGAAACTCTTTTTGTAAAATTGATTTGACCAACCTTTTAAACATATTTTTAGAGGATTTTAGCAAATTTTACCACATTTTTATCCTATCCCAATCCTTGATTCCCTTAAATCACCTTACGCGATTCGAACCGTTCTCGACCGGTCCGGTCCGATGTCTAAAACATCTAGGCCCAAAACCAGGGCATTACAACTCTCCCCCACTTAGGAAATTCCGTCCTCGAAATTATACATGAAGGAGAAAGGTGCGGGAACTTTACTGCTCACATCCAGAACCCTCACTGGTTCCTCATCATAAGACAAATCCATATTCAACTCTATCTCTTCAACAAACATTACATGCGAAAGATCCGATCTGTACTTCCGCAACATAGAGACATGGAACACATCATGTATCTTTTCCAGCTCCGAAGGGAATCTCAACCGATATGCCACATGAGCAATACACTCCACAACCTCGTAGGGTCCAATGAACCTTGGGCTAAGCTTACCCTTACGCCCAAATCTCATCACCTTCTTCCAAGGCGATACTTTCAAAAACGCACGTTCGCCAACCGCGAACTCAATCTCTTTACGCTTCAGGTCCGCGTAAGATTTTTGCCTATCTGTTGCTGCCTTCAAATGCTCAGAAATGAGCTTTCACCTTCTCGGTGGTTACCTTTAACATTGCTAGCATCAAAATCAACTTTTGCCCAGCTTCTGCCCAACAGAGAGGGGTTCTACATCTTCTTCCATACAAAGCCTCATATGGAGCCATTTGAATACTTGCCTAGTAGCTGTTATTATATGCAAACTCAACCAACGACAAGTGCTTCTCCCAAGAACCCTGAATATCTATCACGCAACATCTCAACATGTTCTCAAGCACCTGGATCACACGTTCCGACTGTCCATCCGTCTGAGGATGATATGAAGTACTAAAATTCAACCGTGTACCCAAGTCTTGATGCAAACATTCCCAAAATCACGCTGTAAACCTCGGATCCCTATCTGACACTATAGACTTTGGTACACCGTGCAACCGCACAATCTCAGCTATGTACAACTCAACCAACTTATTCAAGGTATACGTAGTATGCATAGGCAGAAAATGTTCACACTTCGTGAGCCGATCTACAATCACCCAAACCGAATTCTTCTTTGTCGGTGATAACGGCAACCCAAACACAAAATCCATGGCAATTCTTTCCCACTTTGATTCTGGGATTCTCAAAGGTTGCAACAACCCAGAAGGAACCTGATGTTCAGCCTTCACTAACTGACACACCATGCACTTCCTAACGAATTCAACCACATCCTTTTTCAACTCCACCCAGTAGTACTCGTCTTTCAAATCACGATACATCTTTGTACTACCAGGATGCATAGCAAAAGTACTACTATGAGCTTCAGTCAGAATAGTGCGCCTCAACTCAACATCATCTGGAACCACTATTCAACTTCCAAAGCACAAAACACTGTCATCATTAAAACTGAAATCTGAAGGTCTACCCTCTGCAATGTCTTGAACATGCGAAACAAGGGAATCATCAAGCAACTGCTTATCCTTGATTGACTGAATCAAGGATGGTTTCACTTGCAATTTCGCAATAAGACCACCATCACGCGATATGCTCAAGCGAGTAAACATCGCCCTCAACTCTACAACCACTTTCCTGCTCAAAGCATCGGCTACAACATTAGCCTTGCCCAGGTGTTACTCGATTGTCAGATCATAATCCTTAAGCAACTCCACCCAGCGATGTTGCCTAAGTTTCAACTGCTTTTGAGACATAAGATACTTCAAACTCTTATGATCCATGAACACAACACACTTCTCACCGTACAGGTAATGCCTCCAGATCTTTAGGGCAAACACCACAATCGCAAGCTCAAGATCATGAGTAGGGTAGTTACGCTCATGCACCTTCAACTACCTAGATGCATAAGCTACTACCTTACCTTCCTGCATCAACACGCAGCCCAAACCAACAATGGACACATCACTATAAACCACAAAATCCTTGCCAGAATCAGGTTGAATCAGGACAGGTGCTTGCGTCAAAGCTTCCTTCAGCTTCTTAAAAGCTTGTTGCCTCGCATCTGTCCACTCAAAGCGAACATTCTTCTGCAGCAACTTGGTCAAAGGTGCAACTATCTTCGAGAAACCCTCGACAAACCTACGGTAATACCCAGCTAGACCAAGGAAACTTCATACCTCCGTTACTGACTTAGGCACTTTCCAACTCATCACAGCCTCTACTTTGTGCGGATTAAAGAGAATAACCTTAGCTGACATAACATGTCCAAGGAAGACCACCTCCCTAAGACAAAACTCACACTTACTTAGCTTGGCATACAACCGATTTTCCAACAACGCTTGCAAAACGATTCTCAAGTGTCTATCATGATCCTCCTCGATACACGAGTACACAAGGATATCATCAGTGAACACCACCACAAGCTGATCCAAGAATTCATGGAATACACGATTCATCATGTCCATGAAAGCTGCAGGTGCGTTGGTCAAACCAAATGGCATCACTAAGAACTCATAATGCCCGTACCTTGTCCGAAAAGCTATCTTAAGTACATCCATATCCTTCACCTTCAACTGGTAATATCCTGACTTCAAGTCTATCTTAGAAAACACCGAGGCTCCCCGGAACTGATCGAAGAGATCATCAATCATAGGCAAGGGATACTTATTCTTGATCTTCAACTTGTTCAATTGCCGATAATCTATGCACGTCCGCATTGTCCCATCTTTCTTCTTAACAAACAAGATCAGTGCACCCCAAGGTGACACACTCAGCCGGATGAACCCTCGGTCCAACAACTCATGTAGTTGCATTTTCAACTCTTTTAGCTCTTTAGGTGCCATGCGATAAGGAGCAATAGACATCGGAGTTGTATTCTCGTAGAACTCAATACCAAACTCAACTTCCCTGTTTGGTGGAAACCCATGCAATTCTTCCGGAAAGACACCCGGAAAATCACGAACGGTTCGGATATCCTGCACACGCACATCCTTGGTTCCAGGATTCATCACATAGGCAAGGTAAGCCTCACAACCCAACTTCATCATACGGTTTGCTTCCAAAACCAAAATCACATTCGACAAGAATTTCACATTCTCGCCTACTACTACTACTTCATAATCATCGGCAAGCTTTAAGGTGACCCGCTTGACATTAAAGTCAACCACCGCTCTATGCTCAGACAACCAATCCATTCCAAGGATCACATCGAATACGTAGAAGGGTAACTCCATCAAATCCACCAGATAAACATGAACTTGTACAGTCAAATGGCATCTTCTATACAACCTCCTAGTGACTACAGTCTCACTAAAAGAACTAGTCACTTGCATTCCTACTTTAAGCAACTCAACAGCTATATCAAGCAAATGCGCATGCTCACTCAAGATATAAGAATGCGTAGATCCAGAATCAATCAAAGCCAGAAATGATAAAGATTGGAGAGCAAAGGTACTTGTGAAAACATCGGTATCATTGCGCTCCTCGCGCTGAGCATAGACCCTGGTAGGACCACCTCCCTCAGGCCGAACATCCACCACATGAGCGACGCCTCTCTGACCCTCGTCTCTCCTCTGGAAGTTCCCTTGGCCGCACCCACAGCCTCTTTGAGGTGCTGCCATAGCAGGTGCACGTCCTTGGCCTTCACCAACCAACAAAGTACACTCCCGCCTCATGTGACCTGCTGAGCCATAATTCCAACATGAATTCCCTGTCACCACAACAGAAGCCTGAACCTCTCTAGCTGCTCAAAAACAATCTTGCCTCATATGGTCCCTCGACCCAAATGTCCAGCACGTGTGCTGCTCAGACCTCACTCGGCCTATCTGAACCTGATCGCCTCGACCCGGAGCACCTCGCCTCCCCTCAGGCTGATGTCTCCTATCTCAACCTCTTTTGTTCTGTCCACCCCCAGAACTATACTCAGCTGCTCTCTTCCCAAAGCTAGAACCAACACCTCGAGATGACAAACCCAAGTTCTGTTCGATGTCTTTGGCTCGACATACAAGCACATCGAAGTCGGTGTAATCCGCAGCCAACATGTACGTCTTAACTTCCTGTACCAGCCTATACCGGAAGCGATCACATCGGTGCCTCTCACTAGGCATCAACTCAGAGGCATACTGGCTCCGGCGTACGGACTGGACCTCGTACTCAGCCACATAAAGATTGTCCTGAACTAGCAACATAAACTCACGTTTCTTCTCGTCCATGTATCTCACCCCCAGATACTTCCTCTTGAAGGCACCTCTAAAATACTCCCAATCTACCTCATTGGGTTCCAAACCGACAGTGATAGTCATCCACCAGCTCTAGGCATCGCCTTGCAACAAAGAAACCGTGCATCCCAGCTTACGCACGTCGTTGCATCCCATTTGATCCATGATACGGATCGTACTTGCTAACTAGGCTTCTGACGCCTCAGGAGACATTCCAATGAACTCTACAACTCCTAGGATCCTCAACCTCTCCAATGGTAAGCTCACCTGCCCAGCTGCAGGGGCCTGTACATGCGCTATGGCTACAACTGCCGGAAATGCCCCGGTGATCGCCTGAACCAACAACGTTAGATCACCCAAACCCGGACTAACAAGTACTTTCTACTTCTGCTCCTCACCTCTAGGGGGTGGCGGAGGAGGTAGATTTCCACTAGGAGGGACATCAGCCCCTTGCTCACCCTGGTCGCCCTAAGGTACTATTGTGTTCGACCTCAGCTCTCTCCTCGGACCCATAGTGCTATTTTAAACAAGACATAACAACAAAATCAAATCAAACCATTTAGGCCAGCCTCAAGCAAGGATTCAAGTTTAAAAAAACATTTAATTAGTGTAATATGGCAATGGGTACCCCGATTTCCCTCAACATAGCATAGCATACAATGACACATCATGCTCAACATGCTTTCCATCATCCAAAATCAGCACATATCAACAAATGCTCATCATCAACACACAATCATATTCATTTCACATGCGATTTACATCAATCAAGCGTAGCATAAGCTCCAAAATTCAACCAAAATCATGCTTTTCAAACAAGATACGTCAACACATTTCAATTTCACATACCAACATCCCTAATTCTTTCATAACCTGGCTCTGATGCCAACAAATGTAACCCTCTTAGCCCGGCCTAGACGTCCGACCTGAACTAAGAAGATTACACGGGGAAAACCAAAGTCAACTCGTGAAAGTCAACCTTGATTAACGACCCTTTTTTCTTTTTAACTTTTCTAGATGCACATTATTAACCTATGTGAATAGTAACCCAGTTTAGCGAAAGTGGCACAGCGAACATAACTCATTTAGGGCTTCAATTGCATACAAACGTCTTTTAGGGACTGAATTTTAAATTTCTAGAATTTTGAGGACTAAACAAGTTTTAAAGTTACCAATCAAAAATTAAACATATAATATACCAACATGTCAAATTTCATTTTAAACGGATCATCCAAACTCGTTTGATTAAGCATTCAAGACTCAGAGACTAAAACGTAAGAAAACAAAAACCTGAAACAATTCAAATTCAACTTCAACGGTCACCTGTTCCGGAATACTATACCCTGTATCGAAATGGTTGTTTTGAAACCATGTTGACCGATTCGAACCTCGGGTGCGTTTCGAAACCCTGTTTCGAAACCAGGCTTCACAGTAGCAAAATGTTCCGGAACAATCGCACCCGTTCCGAAACCCCCTGGCCATTACAGGCCATCGTTTCGATACAGATGAGGGAGTTCCGAAATGTCCTGTCGTGCAACAACAGATTTTTCTGGTTTTATACATCTTTCCACATCCGAAAACATTCCAATTCATGCCACAACATACATACAACATGTATAAGCATCAAAGATCAACATTATGAAACACAAGTTAAAACATAACATCATTCAAGCAAGCGTTAGATCTATAGGCATGCTCCCTAATCTTCCAAAGCCATACAAAGCTAAAATCAACATTCAAACAAAAAAATCAATCCTCAAAGGCCATTTACAACCCAAAGGTAAGCAATCAAACATGCTCAAGGTAGTTAACAACATCTTCAAACATCCAAGAGTATAAATCCCACCCATTCCCTCTTATTACACCAAAGTAAAACCACATACTTTACTAGAACAAATGCTTGGATTCCCCTTGCTTACTTGCTGCCTCAAAAGCCTAAATCTCTGGATTGATGAAACAAATGAGCGTAAGCACAAAGCTTAGTGAGGTTCGCTAAAACAACATTCATCAATGCATTTCACACAACCGAAAAAACACCATTTATCAACACATGCCTTTACTTAAAACATACCCTCTCAAGGCATCAATGCACTTTTTAAAACACATGCTTGTATGCATCACTTAAAAACATCAAATAAACCTTTGCTCATGCTTTACCAAGCATCCCCTGCATTCTAGCATAAATCACAAGCATCTCATGCTTAAACCATTAGTCAATAACATTATATTGGCTTACAAGTGATCATTTCTCAAACCATACCAAAACCAACTCAATAGACACAATCGGATACGCGGATTACAAGCGTTGTCCCACACGCTTCATACATACTACCGGACTACACAAGGTGGAGATTAATGGCACAATCACAACCCCTCAACATCACTCATCGATAGTTGTATAATTCATGTAATGTTCTGATTTTGGGCCTAGATGTTTTAGAGTTTGAATCGGGCCGGTTGAGAACGGTTCGAATCTTTAAGGGAGATTTAGGGAACACCTAGTTCAGGATGATTTAAAAATATGGAAAAATATCTAAAAATCCTCATTTATTATATAAATGATTGTGATAGAAACAATTTTACAAAATAAGGTTTGGAATTACTGCATTTCGGTGTAGTGACCAAATCGCAGTTTTTGCAAAAGTTGAATAGTGACTGTTTGTAAAGGATTGAAACTTTAAATCTTTAAGGAGCTAATTTTACCAAAATGTTTCTAATCAGATTTCTCTTTATTTTGGGTGATTTTATTAATGTTTTAATTAAGGGAAATAAGGAATATTAAAAAGAAAAACTATCGTTGACTTTTCATAACTACCTTATGTTAGTTTTCTCTCATTTCATTTTCTCTCAATTTCTTTTCGGCCAAACACATTTCCTCCATCAATTAGCCTCTGATTTTTATTCCTTTTGATGAGATTTCAATCTCCTTTTTATTTCTAATCTTTTCCTCATCAAATCCTCTTGTTTTCACTTTAGATTTTCAAGAAAACTTGCCCAAATCAAGGAGAAATCAGCCATTAGAGGTAAGCTTCGTCCTTCTCCTCAAATGATCAGTTCTTTACTGAAATTCCCAAGTTATCAATCCTTTGTTAATGATTTTTGAGTTTCTTTATTGTTAGAAACATGAAATTGTGATAAAACTCAAGATTCTTGAAGGGTTCATGATGATTTTCGTAACTATTGGTTAGGCTCTGTTTTGAGGTTGATTTCTAATGAGTTTTGGACTGTAATTGATGTTATAAATGAGGTTTTATCAAAAAAATCCCAAATAGGTTTGGATTCTTATGTTTTACATGCTAGAATGGTGGTTTTGGTGTTCTGTTATAGCTGGAGGTATAAGCATGAGTTTATGGTGATTTTTGGTGTTGATTTATGTTTAGAAATGATTAGAAGTGATATATCTTGGCTGGGCTTTGTTTTGGAAGAGTTTGGAGGTGTTTTCGGATACCCGAAATGCTTGTTTTGAGT
This sequence comes from Hibiscus tridactylites, assembly GCA_958450335.1. Lineage (NCBI taxonomy): Eukaryota > Viridiplantae > Streptophyta > Magnoliopsida > Malvales > Malvaceae > Hibiscus > Hibiscus tridactylites. The sequence goes on along the minus strand of OY288269.1, from coordinate 42,069,049 downwards.
GGAGTAGCGAGTTTGAGTGTATGGTTGGTGATTTTAATGCATGGTGATGCATTAATCCTCTGCTCTTATGTGTTGAAAACAAGGAAGAGTAATTCGGAAACAATCGAGGTAGCGTTGGAGGTTTCGAACACTTGGTTGGCTCGTCGGCTTGCATAGTGTTGTGCATCAGTGAGTGAGAACACGTTTTCCATCTTTGGAATAATTCTTAAAAGAGGTTTGGGAACTTAAACCTAGGCTTGAAACGCCGGTTTAAGTTCAGAAGTAAGTGAAGTAGATTTCTCCTGTAACACCCCAATTTTGGGCTTAGAAGTTTTGGGTTTGGACCGGGCTGGTCAGAGTGCGGTTCGAATATAAAAGGTAGTTTTTAGGAAAACCTAGTTCGGGTTGCAATAAAAATATGGAAAAATGTCTTAAAATCCTCTTTTATTATATATAAGAGAATGGTGAAATCAATTTTACAAAATGAGGTTTGGAAGTGTGACATTTTGGGTTAGTGACCAAAATGTAATTTTTGGAAACTGGGTGACTGTTTTAAAAAGGATTGAAAGTTTGAATCTTTAAGGAGCTATTTACCCAAAAGAGTTTCTCCAGATTTTTCTTAATAATAATAAATTAATTAATGGTTTTAAATTAAAGGTAAAAGGGATGGAATGATATTTTGTCAATTTTAACTAACTTTTCCCAAATTTCCATTTTCCTTTTCTCTCAACCCAAACACATTTCTCCAGCAAAATTCCCTCTTATTTTGACAACTAAAGATGAGATTTCAATCCTCATTTGATCTCTAATCAATTCTACAACAAAACCTTGGCATTAGCTTATTGAATTTTCAAGAATCTTGGTTCCAAAAAGGGAGAAACTCAAGTTTAGAGGTATGAACGTCATTCTCCTCTAAATTCTCAGTTCTTTACTTAAATTCCCAAGTTCTCAATCCTTGATTTGAGTTTTATTAAAGGTTTTGATGTTGAGATCTTGATTTTGGCTTAAAATGCAAGATTTAGATTTAATTTTGAAGAAATTCGTAATAATTGATTGAGCTCTGTTTTGAGATGTCTTTTTGATGTAATTTGGATGTCTAAATGATGTATAATTGAGGTTTGATCAATACAATCCCGAATATGTTGATTTTCCTATGTTTTTACTTGTGAAAATGGTGGTTTTTAGGGTGATATTGGTGTTTTGTTAATGCTGGAGGTATATGGACGTGTTTGGGATCATTTTGGATGTTAATTGATGTTTAAAAATGGTTAGAAGTGATGGATCTTGGCTGGGTTAAGTTTTGGAAGAGTTTGGGGGTGATTTCGGTTGTGTTTGGTAGTCAAAATGTTGGATTTGTGTAGAGCAGCGAGTTGAGTTGTGTGGCTGGTGTTTTTAATGCATAATGATGCATTAATCCTCTGTTGTTATGTGCTTGAAACAGGGGAGAATTATCCGTGAGCAATAGAGGTGGCGTTGAAGGTTTCAGATGCTTGGAAGGCTTGTTGGCTAGCCTTGTTTTGTGTATCGATGAGTGAAGTTGGGTTTTCGGCTTTAAAACCAAGGTTTGAAGGTTTTGGGAGCTTAGTTTAAGTCTAAACAACTTAGCTAAGCTCAAGAGTAAGTAAATGGAATTTCTCTCTTGGTTTGTGTAATGAATTGGTTTTTTAAGCACTTGTGATTGTTGGATGCAATGCATGTGATTTGCATGTTTTAAATTCTGTTTTGAAAGCATATTTTAGCACGGTTTAGTGCTGGTTTTGAAAGCCATGTGTGAAGGATGCTCAAGGTAAGAGATCCTTGGTTTTGTACATTGGAATTGTGGAATTGATGCATAGTGTTGCATGTTGTTTAATGGCTTTGTGTAATGCTTCAAAAACAGTGGATTGATGATGGTAATTGGTGGTTTTGGCATTTTGGTTATGCTTGTAAAACAATGGATTAATGTGGTAAGATGGTTATATTGGCAAGTGATGTAAGTGGTTCTTGGTTACTTTAATCGGATATAGTTAGCCGGCTATAGGATTGGGTGCACCGTGAATAAAGTCGCCTTGGATGTGGAGTGGTTGTGCTTGAACCGGTAACTCCATCCAAGTACACTAACGAGATGGTTAAGAACACCATGGTGGTTAAAATTCCATGGGTGGGTCTTGTGTTAAGGTCATAATGGTGGTTAAAATTCCATTTGAGGACCTTGTGCTTGTTAAGATCACAATGGTGGTGTAAAGTCCATGTGTGGATCTTGTGTAGTATGTCCCGGATCTCGTTAGTGATGTTATACAACTACCAATGGGTGATGTTAAGGTCATATGGTGGTTAAAATTCCATATGAGGACCTTGTGAATGTTAAGGTCATATGGTGGTTAAAATTCCATATGAGGACCTTGTGAATGTTAAGGTCATATGGTGGTTAAAATTCCATATGAGGACCTTGTGTATGGTAAGGTCAAAATGGTGGTTAAAATTCCATTTGGGGACCTTGAGATTGGTAGTGTGTATGAAGCGTAGGGACAACACTTGTGATCCGCGTATCCGATTGGATGTTGAGTTGAAAAGTGGATATGGTTTATCACTTGGAAGCCAATATAATGTTCTTGAGTGTAATGAAACATGAGATGCTTGAAATGATGCATGGTTACATGAGAAGTGTGTAATATACCAAGAATGCATGTATTACTTGTTAGCTTGAACAAGTGTTTATTTTCTATTGAGAATGGTGCATGTGTGCGTGAAATCTCTTAAGTGCATTGAAGTCTTGTGAAGACTTGTTTTTAAAGGCATGTAATGCAAATATTGATTTTGTGGTTCATATGTTGCATTTGTTTAATGCATGAGATAGATTGAATGAGTAAGTGGTTATTAAAGGTTTCTTGCTTTGAAATGATTTTCAATGTATGAGAAAAGTATGATGTGAAGTGGAAGTGTTTTCCAAGGATCTTGTATTTAACTTAGCATATGATATTCATGCATGGAATGGTTAAATTGATGGTTTTACAAGGTTGTGCTTTAAAGTGAATTACTTAGCTTTTCTAAGCTAAGGGTTGGTTTTCATGTTTGAGCAATGCATGATTTAAAGCATGTTGTTGAAAAGGGTTTTCAAACATTGCTTTGGTTTATCGAATTGTGTTGCTTTTAAAAGAGGTTTTATGACTCACTGCATTGATGGTGTTTTGGTTTTGAGCATTCCTCACTAAGCATTATGTGCTTACGCTCCTTTTTGTCCATCAATGCAGATATTTGAAGTTGGGACAACGAGATGCAAGGGATTCAAGAAGAGCTCCACTTGAGATGTATGTCTCGGTTAATAGCTATAGATAATAAAGGCAATGGGGGAGAATCTCTTATGTTGATGTTTAATGAGATTGTGTATGTTGGACAAGTTTGGTTTATGATTTTGAACTATGTGGTTTAACGCTTGCAACGTTTGAGTCTTCTTATTCTTAAGTCGTTATGCTATGCTTCTTGTTTAAAAAGCATGTTTGAGTGTTAGATGTGTTGAATGAGTTGGTGCACCTAGGGGTGGTTTTGTATCTAGATTTTGATGCAAATTGGTAGGTATGATGCTTGGCATGTTGTTGATTAAATGTGGGGTGGTTTGGAGCATGTTTGATGGGGTTTAAAGGTGTTTAAAAAGGCCTATCTGCTATTTCTGGGCAGGGTGTTTCGAAACACCCTTGCCTGTTTCGAAACAGGCCCTTGAATTGGCCAGGGTGTTCCTGAACGGCCTAGACCCGTTTCTGAACACTTTGGCTACTGCCAAGGGGTGTTCCTGAATGGCCTAGACCCGTTTCGTAACACTTGACCGTTGGGCATAAAATTTGAATGGTTTTGAGGTTTGCAAGCTTTACGTTTTAGTCCTGATTCTTGTATGTGCAATTGCTTGAGTTTGAGATGTCCGTTTGAGATGTCCGTTTGAGATGAAATTTGGCAGAGAGGCATGAAACATGACTAATTTCATAATGGTAACGTAAAAATTGGTAAAGTCCTCTTAATTTTCAGAATTTTCAAATTGGTCCCTAAATTCGTATTTTATGCAATTGGGTCCCTTATTTTTTTCCGATTGCTATGATTTTTGAGTATGCTTATCTTAAGAGTATGCCTAGGTTAAATGTGCATCTAGACAAGTTTAGAAAGAAAAAAAAGGGTCGTTAATCAAGGTTGACTTTCGGGTTGACTTTGGTTTTCCCCGTGTAATCTTCGTAGTTCGGGTCAACCGTCTAGGCCGGGCTACGGGGGTTACATCTCCCTCGGTTTGTGCTATAATTGTTTTGAAAATATTAAATTGAGTTTTTATGTGCTTGGTTTGGCATTATGTTTTGATTTGCTGATTGAGCATAATTTTTAAGCATGAGAGTTGGTTATCAAGTTTGGTGTGGTGAAGGAAGCATGAAACTAACGATTCTTGAGAGTAGGTGGTTGATGCCCCTAAAATGTTTTTACATACTTTTTCTTTGAGATAGACAAATTCGTACTGTTTTTATGCATGGTTTGTAGCATGAGATGATGCTTGAAGAGATTTCATGAGATAGCATGTTGCATTGATGAGTTTTGAGATTTTGATTTAATGCAAAACATGTGTTATGATTTTGAAATGAGTTGAGAAGGTTTTGAGAATTATTGCATTAAAACAGTTGGTGAGATGATGATTTTTAGGTAATATATTGGCATAAATGATGAGATAATTACCGGATATAATTGGTCGACCAATAGGATGTAGAGTGCACTATAAACTAAAAATTCGTACGTGCTCTTGGGATGCGTTCCAAAGAGAGAGGCCGATGAGGGGCATTCCATCGGAGTAGGACTTGGTGAAATATCCAAGCTTTATGGCAACAAATGTTATCGCCATGAGAAACCGATGATGGGTATTCCATCGGAGTAGGACTTGGTGGAACACCCAAGCTTTGTGGCGAGGGTAGATACCGCCATGAGAGCCAAAGGCGTGATCCCATCGGGGTAGGACTTGACCTCGAGTCATGTAACCCCCTTAGCCCGGCCTAGACGTTTGACCCAAACTACAAAGATTACACGAGGAAAACCAAAGTCAACCCGAAAGTCAACCTTGATTCACGACCCTTTTTATTTTATTTTTAATCTTGTCTAGATGCACAATAAGCCTATGTGAAAACCCACGAGACATGGTAGAAAAAGGCACAGCAATCGAAACGCATTTAGGGACTCATTTGCATTCTAAACAAGATTAGGGACCAAATTGTAATTTTTGTAAATTAGAGGGACTTCACTGATTTTAGGATTACCAATATGAAATTAATCATGTTACATGCTTCTATGCTAAGTTTCATCTTAAATAGTCATTCCAAGCTCAAGCAATTGCATCCACAACATTTAGGACTAAACTGTAAAGCATGAAGACTGAAAGCAATTCAAATCTACATCCAACAGTCAACTGTATCGGAACGACTACCCACTGTACCGAAACGCATGTATCGAAACGGTGTTGACCGTTTACAGGCCATTATCGAAATAGGACACTCCAGTAGCCAAACTATTTCGAAACAACCTTAGTCGTTTCGAAACACTAAGACCATTACAGGCCCCTGTTTCGAAACACTTGAGGGTGTTTCGATACACCTTGCCCAGAAACAGCAAATATAGCTGGTTTTTCATCATTTAACCCATTCAAACATGCCTCAAAGGTGCCCAAAACATACCAGCAAACCATTTTACACATAAGAGACATATTTAGGACTTTCTAGCATGAGCACGGCATCAACACAAAATCACATAGCCTAAAGGTATGCTTCCTAATCACAAAACCAATATAAGCAATCCAACCTCAAACAAAACATTTAAGGCCACTTACAACCCAAAAATGCCAACATAAACATGCCACCAACTTAGGGAGTTCAAACATATCTCCCAAATACAACCTTGGTTTCCCATTGCCATTATATCAAAACTAAAGTATGTGAAAACATCACCATACACGAGCTTGTACTTCCTTCGATGTTCTTATCCTCTTTGATGCCCGAAACCACTTCAATTATCTGCATTATTGGTAAAAGAGAGCGTAAGCACAAATGCTTAGTGAGGCATGCTCTAAAGAAAACCAACTCAATAATGCATTTCATGAAAACACTTTCTCAAAAGCTTTTTAACAGCATGCTTATTCTATCTCATGCTTGAAAACCATTCAAAGCAACTTCTCATTGAAAACACATGTGCCTTGATTCTATCTCATGCATTTAAACCAATGCAAAACTCATGGCAAAGCCATACTCATGCTTGTAACACCAAAGCATTTCATACAAAAATCTCATATGCATTTCTCATAGCATAAATCATTTCATCAAAGGCACATGTGAATCAAAACCATTTCATATTTTATATTGGCATTTCACATCTCATTATTACTTGGATATGCGGACATCTCACTAGACACTTCTGGTGGCATCTACCATAACCGTACTCACTCGTCTAGCAACATAATTTCTGTGGAATCTCACATCACCGTACTCACATGGCAGAATCTCTCATCGCCACAAAGCTTGGGTATTTCACCAAGTCCTACCTGATGGAATGCCCATCATCGGTTCTCTCCCTTTGGCTGAACCAAAGAGCACGTACGGATTTTTAGTTTATAGTGCACTCTCATCCAATTGATCGATCAATTATATCCAGTAAGTATCTCAACATCTATGCCAATATATTATGTCAAATCATCGTCTCACCTACTGTTTTTCATGCAACAATTCTCAAAACATTCTCATCTCATTTCAAAACCATAACATTTGCCATGCTTATAACAAAAGCTCAAATCTCAACCATGCAACATGTTACTTCATGAAATCATATCAAGCATCATCTCATGCTATAAAACATGCATAAAAACAGTAGGAATTTATCTATCTCAAACCATGAGCATGTAAAAGCATTATAGGGGCAATCACAACATATATGAGAGCAATATAGCCAATACTTACTTCCAGACTTAGGAAGGTGGTTCAAACCTTTCCTAAATCCCCAAACCTTGAGTCTTTGTCCCTCAAGGACTTCTCAAACCATACGCACTCACCGATTACGTTTTGCTTGATTGTTGAAACGCTATCTATGCTTTCAGATCAACACCAAAAGCGTCCGAAGATGTCTCCCCTATTTTTAATCACATAAGAGCAGAGGATTAATGCATCATCATGCATTGAAATCATCAGCCACACACCTAAACTCGTTGCTCTACTCAAAAACCACATTTCTGCTACCAAACACAACCGAAATCACCTCCAAACTCTTCCAAAACAAAACTCAGCCAAGATCTACCACTTCTAATCATTTCTAAACATCAATTAACATCAAAAACCACCACAAACTCGTCCTTACACCTCCAGCTATGACAGGACACCAAAATCACCCCAAAAACCATCATTCTAGCAAGCAAAACTTAGGAAACAAACCTATTCGGGATTTGATTGATAAAACCTCATTTGTAACATCAATTAACATCCAAAATACATTAGAAAACCACCTCAAAATAGAGCCCAATCATTCACCACGAAAATCTTCAAGATCTCTTCCAAAATCTTGAGTTTTAAGACAACTTCTTGTTTTTAACATTAAAACCACTCAAAAATCATTAACAAAGGATTGATAACTTGGGAATTTCAGTAAAGAACAGATCATTAGAGGAGAAGGACGAAGCTTACCTCTAATGGATGATTTCTCCTTTATTTGGGCAAGTTTTCTTAAAAATTCAATGTAGAAATCAAGAGGATTTGATGAGGATTTGATTAAGAATCAAAGGAAGATTGAAATCTTATCAAATGAAGTGAAAATCAAAGTATATTTGCTGGAGAGAATGTGTTTGGTTGAAAAGAATTTGAGAGAAAATAAAATGAGAGAAAATTTGTGAAAAGTAGTTATGAATAGTCAAAGGTAGTTTCTTAATTAATTAACCTTCATATCATTTAATTAAAACATTAATAAAGTCACCCAAATTAAGGAAAAATCTGATGAAAACATTTTGGTAAAATTAGCTCCTTAAAGATTCAAAGTTTCAATCCTTTACAAAATAGTCACTATTTAACTTTTGCAAAAACTGCGATTTGGTCACTACACCGAAATGTAGTATTTCTAAACCTTATTTTGTAAAATTGATTTCACCATAACCTTTCATATATTAAATGAGGATTTTTAGATATTTTTCTATATTTTTAAAGCATCTCGAACTAGGTGTTCCTGAAAGCTCCCTTTAAGATTTGAACCGGTTTCTGACCGGTCCAATTCGGACTCTAAAGCATCTAGGCCCAAATTTGGGGTGTTACAAGTCAAGCTATCCACATATCCGTGTACAAATAGAATATGAAGATGCCAATATATGAGAATGAAGTGTATTTCACATGTACCAATGCTTAAAGTGTTTTTATGCTATTAGAAATGCATATGAGATTTTGAGATTACGGAATGCTTTTGTGTAACAAGCATGTGTGGCCTTGCCATGAGTTTTGCATTGATTGAATGCATGAGATAGGTAGATGGTACATGTGACTTTCAAATGATGATTTGACTTGAAATGATTTTCAAGCTCGAGAAAGAAAGAGCATAATGTGGAAAATGGTTTCCAAGAGAAATGGATTAAACTTTGCATATAGTGCTCATGCATGAGAAGGTTTAAATGGAAATAATTTTGAGGATGTTGTTTAATATTGAGATACATAATGCACTTGAGTTTTAACGTTGGTTTATGTGTTGAGCTATGCATGTTTTAAGGCAATGATATTTCCAATTGGAGTTTCAAACAATACATTGGTTTGTAGAAATGGATTTTTGGTTTAAGGGAATTTTATGGTTTTGCTGCATTGATGGCGTTTTGATTTTGAGCATTCCTCACTAAGCATTATGTGCTTACGCTCCTTTTTGTCCATCAATGTAGATAGTTGAATTTGGGACATCAAGAAGCAAGGGATTCAAGAAGAACTCCACTTGGGAAGTGTGTTTTGTTTCATAGCTATAGATAATAAAGGCAATGGGGGAATTCCTTTACCATGTTGTGTGATGAGGTTGATTATCTAGAACGAGTTAGTTTACGATTTGAGACTTGTAGATGGTTATTGTGTGGTGTTTGAATCCTCATTTTGCTTTTTAGTCTTGCTATGCTTTATGGATGAAGTATGTTCATACTAGTTGTACAAGATAAATGAGTTGATGAGTTGAGCTCTTGTATTGTATCTAGCTTTTGATGTAAATATGATAGAGTTGATGTTTAATCTTGTGTGAGTATGTTGTAGTATGAGTTGGGGCATGTTTGAATGCGTTTGTAGGTGAAAAGATGTGAAAAAACAGCAATTAATGCTGTTGCAGGGCAGGGTGTATCGAAACACCCTTATCTATTTCGAAACAGGGGCCCGAAATGGCCATAGTGTTTTGGAACGAATGAAGGTGTTTCAGAACACTTTGGCTATTGGAGAGGCCTGTTCCAATACTGGTCTCGGAACGCACCCGAGTTCCAAAATGGTCAACATCGTTTCGATACGGGCGTTTCAGTACGAAGGTTAGCGTTCCGGAACGGTTGACCATTGGTCCGTGCATTTGAATTGTTTCAGGTTTTCAAGCTTTACATTTTAGTCCTGAATGTTGTGCTTGCAATTGCTTGAGCTTGGGATGTTCTTTTAAGCTGAAATTTGACGGTGAGGCATGTAATTCGACTAATTACATATCGGTAAACTTAAAATCTGTAAAGTTCTTATGTTTTCCAAAATTTACATTTTGGTCCCTAAAAGTGTAATTCATAAAATCGAGTCCTTAAATGATTCCCGATCGCTGTGCTTTTCTCTCCTATGTTTCCCAGGTAATCACATAGGCCTAATGTGCATCCAGAAAAGATAAAAAGAAAAAAAGGTCGTTAATCAAGGTTGACTTTGGTTTTCCCCGTGTAATCTTCGTAGTTCGGGTCAATCGTCTAGGCCGGGCTAAGGGGGTTACAATTCCACTAACGAGAGTACGGAACAAATACCAAAAGACTCACACACGTGATTAAACCTTTCACCGTTGTGATCTTAGCCTCAATTGTAAGGGTACTTGGATGGAGATTACAACACAATCACAACCCCTCGACATCCAAGGCGACTTTATTCACGGTGCACCAAATCTTATAGCCGGCTAACTATATCGGATTACAAGAACCAAAAACCACTTTCATCACTTGCCAATATAATCATTTAACATCAATAATCCACTATTTTACAAGCATAAATACAATGCCATTACCACAAGCATAACCATGCTTAACATCATATGCATTTATCACATAAAACCAAGGATCACTTACCTAGTGCATCCTTAACACAATGGCATTAAAATCCAACATTATTCATGCTTCTAACATGCTTTAAAACAGTAATCAAAACCATAATTAACTCAAGTGCATTTCCATCAAAACATAGCACATTTCCGAGAGAGACTTTCGAATCACATACTCTTGAGCTTAGCTAAGTGTTTCAAACTCCCACTAAGCTCCCAAGACCACACTCAAAGCGTTTCAAAGCTAGAAAATCCATTTCCACTCACCGACATGCGAAGCCTCGCTCGCTAACACGAAAATTACTCTTCCGGAGCGTCCAACAACGCCTCGTTCGCTCCCGGATCAAGATCCCCTATTTTCACATCATAAAAACAGAGATCTAAATGCATTAAAATGCATTTCAACACCAGCAACTAATCAAACACTCGTTGCTCACCCAAACTACACCAAAATACCCATCCAAAACAACTAAAAACTCAATCGATTGTTTCCAAGACCAAGCCCAGCCATCATACATCACTTCCAAACAAATATAAACACAAAAACACATCTAATAAACAACCTAACCCATCCTTATACCTCCAATAAGCATGATTCCACCATTTCACCACAAAAACTCACTTAAAATTATCAAGAAACTCAAGGATCTCAAGGATTTCAGGATCTATGTCATCAATAACCCCCTTTCAACAAAATAACCAACCTAAAACTCCATTAAAGACAATCCAAAATAGAACTTAACAAAACAAATATGAAAATCGAGATTTCAACCATATTTTTACATGATTTTGATCTGAAATAAAAACTATAGTGAAAACTCAACCAAAAAAATTAATCAGAAGCCAAATATATTAGGAATTTCAATAAAGAACTTTGATTAGAGGTTGAGAACGGATTTACCTCCAATCCTTGCTTTCCTCAGTGAATGACAAGTTTTCCTTAGCAAAACCGTGAAGAACTTGAAAGGATTTCTTGAAAATTGTTTAGGAAATATTAAGAGAGTGTTTGGGAGAAAATAATTCTGGAGAGAAATGAATGAAAATTATGTTTGGCTGAAAATGAGGAGAGGATGGTAGTTACGCGATGGAATCTCACAAATTAACCACCTAATTAATTAAATAAAATAAAAACAAATTAAAGCTATTTAATTAAAACCATTTTAAACAAATGTCATATTAAGGAAAGGCTAAATTGCCATAAATCCCCCTAAAGATTCTAAGATTTTGTCTTCTCCTTTAAAAATCACATTTTCCATAGTTTTGAAACTTTACAATTTGGTCACTACTCCAAATGTACCACTTCCGAAACTCTTTTTGTAAAATTTATTTGACCAACCTCTTAAACATATTTTTAGAGGATTTTAACAATTTTTACCACATTTTTATCCTATCCCAATCCTTGATTCCCTTAAATCACCTTACGCGATTCGAACCGTTCTCGACCGGTCCGGTCCGATGTCTAAAACATCTAGGCCCAAAACCAAGGCATTACAAAAATTGTGAACATTAAAATAAATCAATTGATGCTCATAGGGCATATAATAGGTAATATTTATATGGTACATTTAGATGACATCCATACATCTCATACATGTTTAGTTGCACATGATGAACATGACTCATGGCTTTGGCATAAAAAATTAGGACATTCTTGCATGAGTGTTTTCGAAAAATTGATTTCCCTTGATCTAGTTAGAGGTTTACCCAAACTTAATTCTCTTATGATAAAATATGTGATGCATGCTCTGAGGGTGAACAACATAGAACCTTATTTAAATCCATTAATGAGGTCTCTACTAGTAGATGTTTACAATTAATTCGTATGGATCTTTTTGGGCCTATTAGGACTATGAGCTTGGGTGGTAAATCATATGCTTTTGTACTTGTTGATGACTATTCTAGGTTTACTTGGGTTCTATTCTTAAGTACAAAAGATGAGACTTTAGAAAAATTCATCACATTTTCTAAAATAACTCAAAATGATCTTGAGCTAAAAAATTCTCACATTAGAAGTGATCATGGAACCGAGTTTCGAAATATAGGTTTTGAAGAGTTTTTAAATGAAAATGGGATTAACCATAATTTTTCCGCACCTCGCACTTCTCAACAAAATGGGGTAGTTGAGAGGAAAATCGAACTTTAGAAGAAATGGCTAGAACCATGCTTTGTGAAAATAATTTACCTAGGGCGGAAGTCACAAATACCGTTTGGTACATTATAAATCGAGTAATGACTAGGCCAATTTTGAAGAAAACACCATATGAGATTTTAAAATCTAAAAAGCCTAACATTAGCTATTTTCACCCATTTGGTTGCAAGTGCTTTGTTTTAAATAATGGAAAAAGACAACTTAGATAAATTTGATGCTAAAAATGATGAAGCTATTTTCTTATGGTATTCTTTAAACTCTAAAGCCTATTGTGTATTTAATAAAAGAACTGTAGTAGTAGAAGAGTCTATACATGTTGTTTTCGATGATAACCTCCTTCCGAGGAAGGAATCTTGTGATGGTGATGATGTAGGGATCCTTGATGCCATTGATGGAGGACAAACGTCAAAGGAGGATAAGATTCCTACTAAAGAAGAAGATGCACAAGATCCACCCCTTTTAGCCTTGAAGGACTTGGCTCTTGAAGAAAAGAAGGTATCTTACCCAAGAGAGTTCAACTATGTCAAAGGTGGTGAAATCTTGGGTGACCCATCCAAGGGGGTAACTACTAGATCCTCTCTCAACTTAATGAACCATGTTGCATTTCTTTCATACATTGAGCCCAAAAATAGCAAAGAAGCATTAAAAGATGATTTTTGGATTTTGGCCATGCAAGAGGAATTAAATCAATTTGAGAGAAGTAAGGTTTGGACATTAGTTGAAAGGCCTATTAATCAATCTAATATAGGAACTAAATGTGTCTTGAAAAATAAACTAGATGAGAGTGGTAACATAGTGAGAAACAATGCTAGGCTTGTTGCTCAAGGTTACACTCAAGAAGAGAGAATTGCTTTTGATGAAACATATGCACCTGTAGCTAGAATAGAAGCTATTAGGATGCTTCTAGCATTTGCATGTTACCATGATTTCAAGCTTTTTCAAATGGATGTGAAAAGTACTTTTCTAAATGGTTTTATAAATGAAGAAGTGTATGTTGAACAACCACCGAGTTTTGAGGACTCAAAATTTCCAAATCATGTGTTTAAACTAACTAAAGCCCTTTATGGTTTAAAATAAGCTCCTAGAGCTTGGTATGAAAGACTTTCAAACTTTTTAATTGAAAATGGTTTTGTAAAAGGTAAGGTGCACTTTTGATAAAAAGATATAGTAATGACATCTTAGTAGTACAAATTTATTTTGATGATATCATTTTTGGTTATACTAATGAATGTTATTGCAAAGAATTTTCTAAGCTAATGCAAGGTGAGTTCAAGATGAGCATGATGGGGGAGCTCTCATTCTTTTTGGGACTCCAAATCAAAAAAAGAAAGGATGACACCTTCATAAATCAAGCTAAGTACGTGAACGATATGCTCAAAAAGTTTGGCTTGGAGAATGTAAAGCCTCAAGCCACACCTATGAGCTCTTCCATAAAGCTCGACAAAGGTGAAGGAGGTAAGTGTGTTGATTCTAAGATTTATAGATCCATGATAGGTTCTTTACTTTACGTTACTTCAAGTAGACCATATATCATGTTTATTGTTTGCTTGTGTGCTAGGTTTCAAGCTAGTCCTAGAGAATAACACTTAGTTGCCATTAATAGAATTTCTAGATACCTTAGAGACACACCTAACTTAGGCCTTTGCTATCCTAAGGATTCTTCTTTTAGCCTTTATGCTTATTCGGATGCGGATTATAGGGGATGTAAGATAGATAGGAAAAGTACCTCCGGGACATGACAATTCTTAGGTAGTATGCTCGTATCTTGGTTCTCTAAGAAACAAAATAGCATAGCCTTATCTACCACCGAAACGGAGTACATATCCTTAGGGAGTTGTTGTGCCCAAGTTCTTTGGATGAAGCAACAACCTTTAGATTATGGTGTTGAAGTAGAAACTATACCCCTTGGGTGTGACAACACTTGTGCCATTTGTCTCACATAGAATCCCATCCAACACTCTAGAACCAAACACATAGAAATTAGACATCATTTCATTAGAGACCATGTTTTGAAAAATGTTGTTGTTCTAGAATATGTTGATACCTTGAACCAATTAGTGGATATATTCACAAAACCCTTTTTAGGTCCCAAATGGTCAAAATTTGCTTGAAATTGATTGATATCCATGCTTATGTTAATTTGCTTCTTTTTGCTTCTATGCATGTTGCTAGGGGGAGTATGCATTAATTATTGCCATTAAAACTTGTTCATATGTCATGCACATTCATTTAGGATCATTTAAAGTTGGATTTTTGAACATAAATCTGTCAAAAATGCCTCATCTTGTAAAGGCATATCGATACTGCTGAAAGGGTATTGATACTGGTTCATCAAATAGAAATGTTAAAAGCTAAAAGGATATCGATACGACCCCGCGTATCGATACAGATAAGTCAAGGGATATGATACATGTCAGGATGTACAGATACGGTCCCGCGTATCGATACGGTAATAACATCAAATTAAAATTTAGGGCAAACACGTATCAATACGCTCTAAAAGCGTACTGATACGGTCTCGACGGAGAGTTAATATAGGACTGTTTTAAACAAAATTCTTCAAAAATTAAACCCCCCTCTTTCTCTCTACAAACCCTAGCCCCACCTCACTATAAAAACCCCTTAACCCTTCAAATTTTTCCATCAATCGCAAAAATTAGTTGAGGGTTTTTGATCTCCACATCAAAGTTAAGCTTTGTAAACAATCTAGTGCATTCACATCAACAAATTCATCCAATCTAACAAATCAAGGTATAAACTATTTCTCTTCTAATTTCTTATTTTCATTTTTAAAATTGTTTCAACTTAGTTTTTGTACAAAACACACACACACACACACACACACACACACACATAACATGGGTTTCAATTTTTTTGTCAAAAATTTTCAAAATCAATTTTTTTTCATTCGAATATATTTTCACATTGTATTTTTTAAATCTGTTTAAACTTTTTTAACAAATGTTTTCTATTATATGTGTATATATTTTTAACATTAAAATTGTCTTTTAAAAATACCTTGAATTATTAGAATTTATTGGTTTGAGTGAGACGTTAATTGCATACATATTCGAATCGTTTTGATGTGTTTCAAGGTTATGGCACCGAAAAAGAGAGTTAGACGTCACCTTGCCACTTTCAATCCTATGGATGATGAAGAGGGTAACCCTAAATCAAATCCCCTTAAATTCTCCAATATAGTTTTCCTAACCCTTCAGATATGTCACGCTATAAACTCTTTCAAGGTTTAACTCTTAGGGAAGAACGTATCGTGTCTCTTCCATTTTTAAACTCAGAATGTTTTAAATTTCAATGCCTCCCTTTGCTTCGACAATGGAAATTTATTAGCTTTTTAAACCTTCCTCCCGTTGTCTATAGGAACTTGGTCATTATCTTCTTTTCTAATGCTATATGTATTCATGATGAAGCTAGAGAACATGTTGTTGCAATCGAGTCACATGTAATGGGCAAAACCTTTCAAATTGATCAAGATGTTCTTTGCAAGGCATTTGGTTTTGAAAACGTAGGGATTGATGATGAAAAGTCCTTAGGTCAAGGTCTTTTAGGTTTCGTAAAAGTCTTAGATGCTCATGACCGAATTCTTCATCTTATCATTACTTGGTTTTTGCGTCCAACGAGAGGGAAATTTTCCACAATTTGTCAAGTTGATGATTTTTGGCTTAGGTGCTTTAGGGAGGGTCAACGTCCTAACCTTTGTCAAATTATGTTTGCCGACCTTGTCTATCTCGTTCATCACCGTGACACTGACCAAGTAAAATCCTTTTACTACTCTACGGCGTTGAGTTCCATATTCCATTCCTTTAAGATTGATTGTTCACATGATTTTCCTGAACCGCTTGGCCAACCTATCAATGAACGTTCCCTCTCTCGTGCTCATTTCTCTTATGTTAACAATGAATGGGTTCGTGTCCCTCATGCTCTTCAACAAGATGATTCGGTTGATGCTCCACATGCTTTTTCAAGCTCTCAGCGTGCTCCGATTACTTCTTCCTCCATGGACAATCTAATGACATTCCTCAATGAGAGTTCACAAACATGGAAGCTGGATTTGCCGCCATTGACACTCAATTAACATCCTTTGACGATCGAGTCAAAGGTATTGACACTCGATTCACATCCTTGGAAGATCAAGTCAAGGGTTTTGAAACTCGCTTCATATCATTGGAGGATCTAGTGAAAGCCATCGCTCTTCAACAAAACTCCATGGATGTCTCTCTCACCGCTTTCCATGGTGCTTGGCTTAACCAATCTAGGAGGAATCAACCAACTCGAGACGATGAGGATGAAGAGGACGAAGATAATGATGATGGGGACGAGTAGCTTTTACATATCATCTCATGTCATTTAGTTTCTTTAGTTTTGCACCAATGTTTAGTAATCTATGTTTTAGGATCTAAGTTTGGATTTATAATTTGAACTATTATGTTTCTTTTAATTTGAAGTTTGCTTTGAATTCAATTATATTATTGTTGCTATTATCCTTGTGCTTATGTTTGATCTAACAAAAAGGGGGACAAGGATTATAGAGCCATTTTTTTTAAAACTTAAAATTGATTTTGAAAATCCATCTTAAATTAAGGGGGAGTAAGCTTTTCAAAAGTTTCAAAAACTTAAAATTTATATGTGGTTTTGTTATATCAAAAAGGTGGAGATTGTGAAACTAAAATTGATTTTGATATAACACTTAGACTTATGGAGTAAATTGCGAAACAATAAATTGTTAAGTACTTTTCAAAGTCTCACTTTTTGACAAGTCTTTTTGAACCAAAGTATATTTCAAGACAAATCTTTCTTAAATGTTCAAAATCTACTAAGTCTTTCTATGTATTTTCAAGCCCAACTTTAGCAAAACGCCCAGGCGTATCGATACCATTTTTCTTCACTGAAATTTTAATAGACCATAGCGTACCTTTACTGTATTATCCCGTATTGATACGATATTCATCTGGGAAAGATTTAAGCTATACCGTACCGATACGCATTGCACCCGTATCGATACGATTTTCTTATCTTTGCATTTAATTTTTGACCGTTGGCTTGTCAGTTAGTTGGTATCCCAAAATTTAAATGACCGTTACATCGTACCGATACGCTAAGTATGCATATCGATACACTTTTTTTTTTTATCAAAACCAATATTGGGATTCCAAAGAGCAAATTCCGTATCGATACGACATTCCGTATCGATACACCCCTTTAAAATTGTACCGATACACCCTTTAAGCGTATCGATACACGTTCTTTTTCAGTCACAATGACTCTATCTTCTTTGAGACATGTACCAATACGCCCCGAGCCGTACCGATACGGTAGGTAGCTGGGCAGCATTTATTGCGGAAAATTGCATCCCAACGGCTCTATTGATGATCCCAACTACCCAAACGGCTAGAATTCAATACAAGGGTATAAAAAAAAGTCTCAAATGCACAAGCAACAACTATTGAACCTACAAGGAACATCAAAGCACTCAAATCCAAACTTTGTACCTTGAGAGTCAAATTCTTGTACCCAACTCTTGTATCTTCATTTTAATCTTTTATTGTGAGTTTGGGGAGTGTAAAATTGTAATTGGGTAAACAATTATCCTTTGAGAGGAACTTTTAGAGTTTACCAAATACTTCTCTTTGTAACAGTGAGTGGATTAAGCTTTGGGTAGAAATCTTTATCATATTGTAAGGTTTCCTCCTCATCCAAGAAAAAAGAAAGAATTCAAGTAGTAAATTGGTTGAAAATCCTTAGTGGGAGCTAAGTTAGTGGATGTAGAGTTCGTTTGGAGAACTTGAACCACTCTAATTGCCTTGTGTCACATTTTAATTTTTCCAAATTTTCACCCACCAAATTTTTATCACCAATTCACCCCTCTTGGGCATTTACAATTGCGTGATCAACTCAACAATCTCTTTATTGTCCTCTTCTTTCTTCTTCTTCTTCCCCTTTGACGTCATCATTTTATGGGTTAGCAAAGATCCCATTAGCTCGTAAAACTTAAACGTCTTGAGATTCTTAACTTCAATGATTGCGGTGTTCTTGAAATCCTATAAATTGGGAAGTGAAAAGATCAACTTCCTCACAAGCTTGTCGTCCGGGAACACCTCTCTGAACCCTTTAAGCTCATTTATGATGACAGAGAACCGACCGAAGATAGCTTTAATGTCTTCTTTCGAGTCCTTCTTGAAGTTCTCATAGTTGATGTTGAGAAGTCCAAACTTTGTCTCCTTCACCTCGTTGGTTCCTTCATATGTGACTTCAAGCGTGTCTCATATTTCCTTGGCATCGCTAGAAGATGAGACTTTGGAGTATTCTTCTAGGCTAAGAGCACAGAAGAGCACTTGTGTGGCCTTTAAGTTGAGTTGCATTTGTCTCATTTCTTGATCTCTCCATTCATTCTTATCCTTGAGGATAAGAATGTCTCATACCATCTTTTGTGGAAGTTTAGAGCCACCTTCAATGATCTCTCAAAGCTTGTAATCAATGGATTGAATGAAGATCATCATCCTATTTTCAGATAAGAATAGCCGGTACCATTGAACTAAGGAGGCTTGATGATGGGTTGTTCCATGAGCTCCGGTTGATGTAGAAAAATTGAGCACTTCAACGATCGAATCTAGGACGTTACTCCGATGTAGAGACAAAAATCTGATTCTAATGTTGGACTCGGATCAATCAACCGAATACGCCAAAATGGGGTGAATTGATCTTCAAGTAAAATTGGTGGAAGCAATTCGAAATTAAAATTTGCACAATGATTTATAGTGGTTCAACTTCTAAACCAAGTCTACCTCCACTACCTTAGCTTCCCTACTAAGGATTATCCACAAATCCACTAAATTTGTCATTCCTTTTTACTGTAACACCCCAAAAATTATGCCCAAATTGTAAACCCTAAATTTGAAAAATCCCTAATTTAGAATCCTAATTTTGAAATCCGTAATTAAAAATCCTAATTTTCTATGGTGGACTAAATAAGAATTTTTGTCAAACTTGAAAGTTACTATGAAATTTCTTGAAAAGTCAAGGATTGATTATGTAAATAACCTTTTTTTATGAAATTGAATTCTAAATAAGCCGCCAGTCTATTCCTCTGTTTTTTTAATTATTATAATTATTAGTTATAGTCGTATAATATATATATATATATTTAATTTTTTAATTTCAAATTGAATTCTAATTCTCTTTTTTACTCACGGTTGAATTGACTCTCATTTTTCAACTTAAATTATTATTATTATTATTATTATTATTATTATGTATTCTATTCCCGATTGAAAACCTAAACCTAAACGTGTATATATATATATATATATATATATATATATTGGTTCTTAGGTTTAAATGCTTTAGAACATCCATTCAATTTTCCCCTCCATGTCACCGTCAAAACATTAAAACCCTTGAAACCCTTTTGTCTAATCTTTTATTGAAGTTCACCCGCACCATTGTTCATCTTTTCCCCTATCGGCGCAACACCTTTTTTTGTTATCAATATTCGATTCAGTATTTTGATCTCGTGCAATATCATCTCCTACCGTTTGAGTTTTTGTTGGATAAAAGTTTTCTTTCTCGAATCTAATACAATTAGAGCCAGTGCTTCTGAACGTGGGAAACATGATAATCAGTAGGTTGAATTGCTTGGGCTAAGGTGTGTTTCTTCCGGTGCTATAAATAAATGATTTTTATGTATGTTCTTTTCTTGTGCTACATACTTTGATTTTGTGACTGTGATTTTACACTTCAATGATTTTCAGATGTTCTATGATTTTACATTATGTTTTCTGTGCATATTATTTTCGGACTGTGATTTAAAATAAATGAACTGAGAATCTCGGATTTATTATCGGACTGTGTTGAGACTATGAAAACTGTGATATCTTTTTACTGTGTTATCATGGGTTGGGATTCTACGGAGGAAGTTAGTGATTTATACCACTTGTGTTGGTGACTATGTAGCGAGAGATTCTGGGGAACCTTCTCTTTTTGGTGACTATAGAGTATGGGTGCATTGCATTGTGATTTTATAAAAATAAAACGTGTTTAAACCTACTTTATCTCTTTTAAATATTTTTGTGAAAATTTATTGTTGTGAAACTGAGTTTGTGATTGCCTGCACTTTAGAGACACACTGAGCTTAATAGCTGACTCCCCCTTAGCTTCTATTTCAGATTCTCACACAAAATAGTTTGGTACTTGGAGGACAACAGTTTAGCATATTTATTTCAGTTTTCAGTATGGACGTTTTAAATTTTTAGATTTACTTCAGTTTTATATTAGTTATTTTACTATTTCGGAACTTTATGTAAATCAGATACTTATATTTTGATTTGAGAGTTTTCAATTGTTTTAGCATGCATGACGATTTTAATCGGTTATTTTTGATGATTTATTTTGTGTTATTTTCTTCTATACGACCGCGTTTTGAAAAAAAAGAATTTAATGTGAAACGACACCATTTTAATAAATAATTTAAGTTTTTAGTTTTTTTTTAAAACCTAATATACATCTCATTTGAGGGAGACGTTTTCAACCCGACTTCCTAGATTCGGCCCATAACCCTTGGGTCGAGTTTAGGGTGTTACATTTAGTGGTATCAGAGCTAAGTTTAACCCTCGGACTGTGAGGATCACTTAAAATTTTAAACCGAAAATGATTTTTGCATGCATATTAAATATTTTGGTGCAAAAATGAGAGTTTCTGATAAATTTATTATCTTAAAGAATTAAAAATATATTTTGAATATAAACTTTAAGTACCAACTCTAATTCTAGGATTGTCTCTTTTGTAGATAGATTACTATGTCACCTCGTAGGATCTCTAGATTAGCGATTGATCGTGATCATACTCGTTCTTATAAAATTGAGATCAAAGTCTATCTGAAAGCCCTGTGTTGTCATCTGTGACTTGATCTAAAATGTCTTTTTAAAATTGTTATCAAAACCTCTTTTTTTAAAATATGTCGTTAGTCTGAAAATTTTGAGGAAAAAATTTCTTTTAAGGGTGGGAGAGTTGTAACACCCCAAAAATTATGCCCAAATTGTAAACCCTAAATTTGAAAAATCCCTAATTTAGAATCCTAATTTTGAAATCCGTAATTAAAAATCCTAATTTTCTATTGCGGACTAAATAAGAATTTTTGTCAAACTTGAAAGTTAATATGAAATTTCTTGAAAAGTCAAGGATTGATTATGTAAATAACCCTTTTTTATGAAATTGAATTCTAAATAAGCCGCCAGTCTCTTCCTCAGTTTTTTTTTAATTATTATAATTATTAGTTATAGCCGTATAATATATATATATATATTTAATTTTTTTAAATTCAAATTGAATTCTAATTCTCTTTTTTACTCACGGTTGAATTGACTCTCATTTTTCAACTTAAATTCTTATTCTTATTCTTATTCTTATTATTATTATTATTATTATTATTATGTATTCTATTCCCAATTGAAAACCTAAACCTAAACGTGTATATATATATATATATATATATATATATATATATATATATATATTGGTTCTTAGGTTTAAATGCCTTAGAACAACCATTCAATTTTTTCCCTGCATGTCACCGTCAAAACATTAAAACCCTTGAAACCCTTTTGTCTAATCTTTTATTGAAGTTCACTCGCACCATTGTTCATCTTTTCCCCTATCGGCGCAACACCTTTTTTTTGTTATCAATATTCGATTCAGTATTTTGATCTCGTGCAATATAATCTCCTACCGTTTGAGTTTTTGTTGGATAAAAGTTTTCTTTCTCGAATCTAATACAGTTAGAGCCAGTGCTTCTGAACGTGGGAAACATGATAATCAGTAGGTTGAATTGCTTGGGCTAAGGTGTGTTTCTTTCGGTGCTATAAATAAATGATTTTTATGTATGTTCTTTTCCTGTGCTACATACTTTGATGTTGTGACTGTGTCAATGATTTTTAGATGTTCTATGATTTTAAATTATGTTTTCTGTGCATATTATTTTCGGACGGTGATTTAAAATAAATGAACTGAGAATCTCAGATTTATTATCGGACTGTGTTGAGACTGTGAAAACTGTGATACCTTTTTACTGTGTTATCATGGGTTGGGATTGTACGGAGGAAGTTAGTGGTTTATACCACTTGTGTTGGTGACTATGTAGCGAGAGATTCTGGGGAACCTTCTCTTTTTGGTGACTATGGAGTATGGGTGCATTGCATTGTGATTTCATAAAAAAACGTGTTTAAACCTACTTTATCTCTTTTAAATATTTTTGTGAAAATTTATTGTTGTGAAACCGAGTTTGTGATTGCCTGCACTTTAGAGACACACTGAGCTTAATAGCTGACTCCCCCTTAGCTTCTATTTCAGATTCGCACACATAAGAGTTTGGTACTTGGAGGACCACAGTTTAGCAGATTTATTTTAGTTTTCAGCATGGACGTTTTAAATTTTCAGATTTACTTCAGTTTTATATTAGTTATTTTACTATTTGGGAACTTTATGTAAATCAGATACTTATATTGTGATTTGAGAGTTTTCAACTGTTTTAGCATGCATGACGATTTTAATCGGTTATTTTTGATGATTTATTTTGTGTTATTTTCTTCTATACGGTAGCGTTTTGAAAAAAAAGAATTTAATGTGAAATGACACCATTTTAATAAATAATTTAAGTTTTTGGTTTTTTTAAAACCTAATATTCATCTCATTTGAGGGCCACGTTTTCAACCCGACTTTCTAGATTGGGCCCATAAACCTTGGGTCGAGATTAGGGTGTTACATTTACAGTCTCAAAGAGACAACCTTTACAAACCTCTTCCCCTTATTTTTCCCTATAAATAGAGATCATAAGGGTGAAGGGAATGATATCCAAGAAACCCGAAAGTAGTTGAAAACCCTCTCCCCTTTTTCTTGCAGCCTTCGACCACCATGAGTGGCTAAACACATATTTTCTACTCAAGTGTAGTTACAAGGACATTATTTCCAGTTTTTAGTGAGATTTCTTGTTTCTAAATTATCTTCATCCTTATTCAAGTATCTTCACATCTTTTGTGCTTCATCATCATGTGTATGTTGGGTTATACATATTCATGCAACCAAGTCTTGGGTTATTGACGCAAGTGGTAAGAAAATTCGGGTTAGATTTCCAAAGGTATCAATTCATGTTCTTAATAAGTTAACAGGTTAGTGCTTAGTAAGAATATGTGTTTGGGTCTCTATGGTTCTTAATGCTATTTGATACGTTATAATTCTTAGTGGGTTATCTAATGAATTTTAACCTTGATAATAAGAGTTAGTAATTTATGAGTTATTACATTTCTTTCTATCAAAGAAGAGATTTAAGTTATTTGTGGGTTATCATCTAACTTAAAACCAAGCCATTTGAGATTGATGTTGATTTATCTTTTGTGAAATCTATGATCTAAGTTCTTGATTTAATACTCCATGTTCTACCTTGACTAGAGTCTCAATTTATAATGAGTTCTTCCTTATTACAATTGCTTTCTCCAAATCAAATCCAAAACCCCCTTTTACTTTTATTGCATTCACTTGTGAATTTAATTTCCTAACTGCTCTCTTTGGGATCGACCCTACTTGCCGCTACTACAAATCCAAAGAACAAGTAGGTATTATTTTTTGACAGATTCAACACCCATAAAAAATTGGCTCTGTTTCTAGGGAGTGGTGTCAAGAAGCTAAGTTCACTTTTTATTTAGTTTATTTTCTTTTCCACTTTTATGCTTCATTCTTCTCGTGCAGATAAGAATTTTTTGTTTGATCCTTACATCCACAAAACCGAAAGATGACTAAGGAGGGAAGCGAAGCAAGGCGAATAATTGACCACACAAGAGAACATATAAGCCGACTTGGAGAACACTCAAGCCGAGATACATCTTGAGATCAAAAACATGGCCGAACAAACCCTTCGCCAACTCACCGCACTCGAGATCACCACACAACCGTTATGCATCACCTATCAAGACCTCGAGGTACCATTCGAATTAAAATAAGGTCTAATACATCTTCTTTCTACTTTCAGGAGGCGCGAGAACGGGAATCCATACAATCAATTGAAAGAATTCCATGTGGTGTGCTCAAGCATAAAACCCCACAATGTCATCGTGGATGAAGTTAAGTTAAGGGCGTTTCCATTTTCTCTAGCCGATCATGCCAAGGATTGGTTGTATTACATACCATCTAGATGTATTGAAACATTGACGGACATGGCAAAGCTTTTCCTCGAAAATTATTTTCCGGCATCAAGAGCAACCAACATTAGAAAAGAGATTTGCAAAATTTGACAAAAAGATTTTGAGACGCTTCAAAACTACCGGGAGCAATTTAAACAACTTTGCGCAAGTTTTCCGCAACATGGAGTCTCCGACAAACTTCTCATTCAATATTTCTATGAGGTTTTATTACCAATGGAGAGAAGGATGATGGATGCCGCGAGTGGAGGCGCGATCGTAAACAAGACTCCTACCCAAGCCAAAGACCTCATCAACATTATGGCCGCAAACTCTCAACTATTTAGTTTGGCACATGACACCATCTCTTGACGTGTGAATGAGGTAAACGTCTCTTCCCTTTAAGATAATATTTCGAATCTAACTTCCCTTGTTCAAAAATTGGCATTAGGTAATACACAACAAGTTAAGGCGTGTGGGATTTGCATAAGTCAAAGGCATGCAACCGATATGTGCCCAACACTCCAAGAAGAAAATATCGAAGATTCCAATGCCATTGGAGGCCATTATAGCCAAAATAAGTAAAATTCATACTCGAATTCATATAATCTGGGGTGGAAGGAACATCCAAATTTAAGCTATGGGAAAAGAAGAAATCAACAAGGAGGTTATGCACAACAATCTTCATCGACAAAACTACCCTTAGAGGATATCGTATACAAGCTTGTTCATAGCCTCAAGGAATTCAAATAAGAGACGAGACCAAGTATCAAAAATCTTGAAACACAAGTAAGTCAAATTGCTTCATCTCTTTGTCAATCCGAATCTTGAGGTAAGGTACCTTCTCAAACTATTGTGAATCTTAAACAAAATATAAGTGCTATTACTTTGAGAAGTGGTAAGAATTTGTAGGATTCTTCACCCAAGGAGGACGCCGAAAAGGAAGAAGGGAGGCCAAGCAAACAGACACAATTTTGGCAAGCCCCTTTTCCCGAAAAAGATGAAAAATCGCACAAGCCTGAGCAAGAGAAGGAAGATGTCGACATAAGCAAGGTAACCCAACCTATCGTTGTCAAACCACTTTTTCCTCAAAGGTTCTCTAAGACCAAGAAAGATGAGCAAGAGAAAGAAATTCTTGAGACATTCTGCAAAGTCTAGGTAAATATTCCATTGATTGATGCTATAAGACAAATCCATCGCTATGCAAAAATCTCAAAGAATTGTGCTTAAACAAGTGGTAGTTGAATGGTAATGAAAAGGTAAGAATTGGTGAGAATGTGTCCGTCGTGCTTAAATGAAAACTCCCTGAAAAATGCAAGGATCCAAGTATTATCACTATCCCTTGTCAAATTGATACCATCAAGATTCAAAAAGCCATGTTAGATTTAGGAGTATCTATTAATGTTGTGCATATTCTATATATTGTGCTAACAATATGGGTCCTCTTAAAGATACAGGTGTGATCATACAACTTTCCGATAGGTCGAATGTCTATCCGAATGGAGTCTTGGAGAATGTTTTGGTTCAAGTCAATGGACTTGTATTTCCCACTGATTTTTATGATTTAGATATGAAGGAAAATTATTCGTCTAATCCTAATTTGATTTTATTAGGAAGACCTTTCTTGAAAACATTTAGAACAAATATTAATGTGCATGATGGAGTTATTACTATGGAATTTGATGGAAAGGTCATAAAATTTAATACATATGATGCCATGAAATATAATGAAGATACATGCTAATTGTTTTCTTTAGATGTTACTAACCCTCCGATGTAGGAAACCATTATTGATAGTAGACCAAACCAAGAACACCTCCAAGCATTCAATGACATCATCCCATGGTATGCCGACATCAAAATTTACCTAGTAACAAGGACGTTATCACATCACTTGTCTAGGGTGGAAAGAGACAAAATAAAAAGCGATGCCAAGTACTACATATGGGCCGACCCGTACCTATGGAAGATAGGAGCTGATCAAATAATCCTTCGATGCGTGCATCAAAATGAAGCTCAATCAATCCTCCAATTTTTCCACACTGACAATTGTGGAGGGCACTTCGCTTCAAAAAATACGGCTCACAAGGTACTAGAGAGTGGATTTTATTGGCCCACCTTATTCCGAGATACATACATGTTCTAGAAAACTTGTGAGAGATGCCAAAGGACGGATAATATAGGACACTGAAATAAAATGCCACAAACACTAGGTTTGGGACACCAAAGGCCATCATAAGCGATCAAGGAACACATTTCTACAACAAGGTTATGAAGAACTTTCTAAAGAGGTACAACGTGGTGCACTGAGTCTCCACCGTGTATCATCTGCAAACAAACAGTCAAGCCAAAGTATTTAATAGGGAAATCAAATCCATATTAGAAAAGACTGTCAACCCAACACGTCAAGATTGGAGCTTACGCCTCAAACACGCCTTGTTGGCATATCGGATAGCCTATAAAACTCCTATAAGAATGTCCCCTTACCGTATTGTCTATGGAAATGCGTGCCACCTACCCGTTGAATTGGAGCATCAAGCTTATTGGGGGATCAAGCGATTGAACATGAACATTGATGAAGCCGATGAATATAGGAAGTTGCAATTGCAAGAACTTGAGGAAATTTGCAATGATGCCTACATCAATGCAACTATCTACAAAGAGAAAACAAAGGCCTTCCATGATCAAATGATTTCCAATTTTTTTTATAATTGGGCAAAAAGTTTTACTTTACAAATCTCGATTGAGATTATTTTCGGGAAAATTAAAATCTAGATGGGAAGGACCTTTTGTTGTCCCCAATGTTTTTCCTAATGGTGTAGTTGAGATTCATGATACACACACCAACACGGTCTTCAAAGTGAATGGGCATCGATTGAAACCCTTTTACGAGGGATTTGTTGAAAAGAATGAAGAAATGACCGAATTGGAAGAAACAAGATATGAGGATTAAAGGGAGTTACGTCTAGCCAAAGACGTTAAAGAAAAGTGCTTATTGGGAGGCAACCCATGATTTTATTTTTAGTTTATTTTAGTTTTTTCCTCTAGTTTTATTTTCATCAATAAATTTGTTTTATGAGTTTTTATGTTTTTCTTTGTTTTTAGGTACAAGAGTAGCATTTAAGAAATAAGGCGTGGTCACGCCTTAAGAAAAAACTTCAGGCAGAAACACTCTGAAAATAAGACATGGTCACGCTTCGAAAATTTCATGAAATTTTTTTGGAGGGAAATTTATCGAAGGTGGGAAAGTTAAAAAAGGTAAAAAAAAATTGGCTCTTCCTTTCACAAGGAATATGCCGAAAATCTTGGGGTTTAGGGATGAAAGATTTACTTTTCTTAAAAGCATATATACTTTGAGTCTCTAAATCCAATCAAAATTTCCATATTTTACCTTTCTTCTTTTCCAAGAATTTGAGGATCTTTTTAAAAGAGAAACTCCCATCCACTTTCACCCTATATTATCTTTCACATATCCACCCTAGTTCTTGTCCTTCAAGAGTTAGGTTTTCTATTTCTTTTTTCTTAATTTTTTTTCAAAACACCAAAGAAGTTCTCTCCAAGAAACCATTGAAGCATGCCAAGAACAAAGAGTCAAGCAAGAAGGGATGAATGAAGAATCCTCCACCAACAACCGTCTCTGGTTGAAGAACCGCCCAAGAAGCCATCAGTTCGTGACTCCTTCTCTCACACCCGTAACCGCCACTGTGCACTACCTCCTCCAACTGAAGCCCCCAATGCCGACGACCTCACATTCACGTATTCAAAACACAAGAAAAGGTTAATCGACATATAAAGGAGAACAATCCAAGGTTGTAAGTACATTCATCTTGAAACTTTTTCTACTCTTGAATTATTAGATGAAGTAAGAAGTTACTTTCGTGCAATTGGTTGGATGAACTACATGACTATTACCTTTCCGATTTATGTCGAATTGTTAAGAGAGTTTTATGCTACCTTTGAGTTTGAAGATGAAGGAGTTGTTATTTTAAATGCTCCTAATGATATTAAATTTCGTTTGATGAACAAACAATTTTCTTTATCTATTACGGAGTTTAATCTTCCCATTGGCTTTATTTCTAATGATTATACACTATCTAATGACTAGGCATCAAGTTTGTGTATAGTGCAGATTTTGAACCCACAACCATCTTCAAAGAATGGTCGACGAGTACCTCGAGGTACAATCCAAACCACCCGAAAAACCATGAACTCAAAGATCCAACGCTTAAATACATCCATTGAATCCTAGAATATTATTTCTCCAGTAGAGTACACTAGGCAAGCATATTGAACAAAGTCGAATTTTTCTTCCTTTGGTGCATGATAAAAGGGAGAAAAGTAAACTTCGACTATTGGTTTGCACAACAACTTTCCGCCATCGAAAATCGGAAGAATAAACCCTTGATTCTTGGTTCTTATATTTTTCATTTAGCTTTCAAAGACGACTTGCTTGCTGCAAATACTAACTTGCATGTTGTAAGACAAATGGAACCGATCGACTTCTCTTGCTTGAAAACCTTGAAGATGCTCGATACGGATGCAAGTGGGAATCTAGTCATGAAGTCACCTTGTGGAACCATGGAGGAAGCCTCCTCTTTGCAAACCATGACCACTGAGAAACGTCTTGCTCGCTTGGAGTATCAAATACTATGAGAAGAGGCAAACCAACGAGCATTCTTCGAGCACGCAGAGTTCGACCCACCACATCCCTACACCCTCTAAACAGACGCATGCCACATGAGGGAGCACTCTTCTACCTTACCTTTCTACTTGCTTTCTTTTATTTTCTGCATTTAGGTTAAATAACATTGGGGACAATGTTAGGTTTAAGTGTGGGAGGGATTAAATTGATATGCTTACCTTGGGATATATTGTGTGAAATTGAATGCTTCTTGGTGACACTAATAATTACTTTCACATGAAATTTTTTCTTGATCTTGACATGTTGAGATTTTTGAGAAAATTGGATCCCTAGGTAAAGATGAAATTGATACGGGAAGTAAAATTGGAATTATTAGTGTTCCATGTAAAAGTTGCTCCGCAATTAGTGCAAGTTTAAACATCTCAAGTAATATAATGATAAGTTTTAGAGTATCGTCTGTTGGATCATGTTGGCACGCCCCGTGGCGCAGTGGAAAAATTAATCCGACGTAATCCAGCCAGGATCCATGTACATGAACGAATACGGGGTGAAAAGTTGAAGAGTTACCTTTTAAAACTCTAGAAACTGGAAAACCGACGGTATGTCGGAATAACCACGTCAAGACCAACCAGAATCGTCACAGGTTCGCAATGACCTCGACGGAGCCCACCCAAACAAACGAACAAAGTTTCCGCCCCCTAACACTTAGGGATAAATTTTGACAGGTTTGAACACCTTCCAGGGAGAAGTCGAAATCCCTCCAGGGATTCCTAAGGGAGTCTGAAATCGACAAGGGGTTCTACCGGGACTTGGATTCGATTTAGGAAATCGCCAGGAATTTTCCAGGGGGTAAGAGGAACCCCAAAAAAATATCGAACAGCTTCTCAGAAGAAATCTGGGACTTATCGAAAATTCAAGAGGGGAATTCCCAGAGATATGTCGAAATTTGCAAGGAGGAATAGGGATGATTTGGTTGCTAGCCCTTGTCCCTTTAAATAGTATTCAGGGACTTAATTCTAGTTGAATTCCTTAAATCCAAGTTCAACAAAAATTCATAGAATCTAATTCTACTTGAAATTGGTTTATATTAAATATACATTATATTTAATAATAATAAATGAAATATATATATTTAATTATGTAGAATCTTATTCTACATAAAACATGGATTTAAAATATACATTATATTTAATCCAAATACATATATTTTTATTATATAGAATCTCATTCTATCTTTACTTGGATTTAAATATATTTAAATATATATTTTTAATTATGTGGAATCTAATTCTACATAAACTTGGAATTAAATATACATTATATAAATTCCAAATATATATTTAAATTTCTAGAATCTTATTCTATAATATTAAAGTCTCTAAATATTTTCCATACTCTAAATAATATTTGATAAATACAATAATTATCCAATATTATTCCCATTTAAGGGAGTTGCCGATTTCCCCTATCTCATAGGGGTTTTTCGGTAACCTCCGTAAAATAGGGAGTATGGTTTCCAATTTTTGTTTGTTTCATTCGAAGGGTGTGACCCTTGTAGGTTCATGCAACGTTAGCAGCAAAATTAGAAATGTTCTAATTTTACAAACAATGAGTTGCATCTAGCAATACATCATTGCTACCTAAGTTGCATGAAGTCATGGTTTGACTTTCCTAATTCCTGAATAAACTTCCTTTATGTATTTCATCTTTTTGTCCTTTATATCTTATATGAACACAAGTCATGGGTTAGTCACACTTGCGTTGTCCATCTAGTGTTTCTTGATGTCTTGAGTAGATTATGATAAACGAATCTCTATGATGTCTCATATGATAATATTCGAGCATGGCCATGCATTTTCTAATCTCACTCAATCAAGTGGCCAAAGATATTTCTCCCATTATGTAGGAGGGACAAATCCTTTCTTGATCAACCATATTTCACTACATAGGTCATCACGTATTCAATCATCAGTATTTATAATGTAGTTAGTTACGACACACATTTGAATATGTCAAAATACGTAAATCTTTATGTTGAAATCATGTTGACCTCAAGTCTGAGGATTATACATATGTTTATCATGAGCAATGTTGTGACTGTCACATAATTACCCAAGAAACATGCTCATAGCGGGTCAATCCAGTATGTTGTTCCCTAACAAATACTTATGTGTTGATTTTGACATCTCTATGTCAATGGCAACGCTTGTCATCAACCACATATTAGTCTTTATATATTATCACTGTCCATACCCGTAATAATATTTGACTAAAGATCCTATTTAACAATAATTGTATTATTGTATGGACATTATTATCCAATGGTTAGTTTGATGCACAGAAAACATACCAAAAGATAATAACGACAATGCCATTACTTGATAAATCTAGTAAAATAGCATGTCTATTCAATCATCATATGATTGGTCTTTGAGCATACTCCAACATCGTCTCCACATGGATTGAGATGGCTTCCTTCAATTATCTTCTCGCACTGAAAAAGAAAAAGTAAAAGTAAAAACACAAGTAAAGGAGTTTTGGATTTTAACTAAACTAAAAATCATAAACTAAAGCAAGTAAATAAAGATTGAGAAATCAAGATGATAGAATGGGCCGAATTAGATTGCATCGTAGTGTGGAAAGCAATTGACCCATCTCGTTCTTTGAATACAATGATCACCAAACTTCCTCGAAAGTGACCTTCGTCCCTACCGCGGCAATAAGATGTGCTGCCTTGACAATCTCTTGTTGGTCGGCAGACAATGTCAAGGTTTGGCAAAGCGTCCTGCAATGGCTTCTTCTTATCTCTAAGTCAAAACTGTGCTGATGTACAGACCTGGATAATTCCTCGCAGCGTGAATCAAGGATGAACACCAACATCAGGGAGTCCAAAACACATCTCCCAAAACATACCATTAAATCCCATTGCCATATATCATTACTAAAGTAAAAGTATAACATCATACTTGAGCTTAAAAATCCTTGAATTCCTTTAAGCCTCCTTGTTGTCCAAAATGTCTCAATCATCTACATTGTTGGTAAAAGTGAGCGTAAGCACAATAGCTTAGTGAGGCATGCTCTAGAAACACCAACACAACAATGCAAGCTTTTAAAACTCTATTTTGAAATCCATTTCTAAAACCATGCTCTTTCTATCTCATGCTTGAATTCCATTTCAAAGCAAAACATCTTTTGAAAACCACACGTACCATCTATCTATCTCATGCATTCAACCAATGTAAATCTCATGGCAATGCCACACATGCTTGATATACAAAAGCATTTCATAATCTCAAAATCTCATATGCATTTCTCATAGCAAAAAATCATTTCAACCATTGGTACAAGTGAATCAAAGTTAATTCTCATATATTGGTATTTCATATTCTTTCTTTACTCGGATACGCGGATAGCTTGACTCGAGATCAAGTACTACCCCGGTGGGATCCCCCCACCAGAATCTCATGGTAGTATCTATCTTCTCCATAAAGCTTGGGTGTTTCACCAAGTCCTACCCCCGATGCCATCTCACATCAAAGAACTCTTACTTTGAATCGAGATGGCACTACCCCCATTGCCCGAATTAGGATGGTGTTTCAAACAAAATCCTAAATCCCTAACACTTTTTCCTTGTCCCTCAAGGACTTATAAGGCCATTTTCATTCACTAATAACGTTTCGCTTGCTTGCCGAAACAATTTCTAGGCTTATGACACCTCCGGATCAACACCAAACGCGTCCGATGAAGTCACCCATGTTCATTACACACAAGAGCAGAGGATTAATGCATCATCATGCATTAAAATCACCAGCCACTCATTCTATATCGCCGCTCTACTTAAAACTAGCATTTCGTCTATCCGAAATAACCGAAATCACTTCCAAACTTTCTCAAATCAAAGCGCAGCCAAGATCTATCAATTCTAACCTTTTCTAAACCTCAATCAACATAAAAAATCATCATAAACACGACCTTATACTTCCAGTAATAGAAAATAACCAAAAACCCCTCAAAAACCACACATCTAGCATCTCAAACATAGGAACCCAAGCCTATACGAGATTTATTTGTTAAAACCTCATTTTCAACATCAAATAACATCCAAAATATGTTAGAAATCAACCTCAAGTCAGATCTTAACATAGAAATACAAAAAGCACCAAGATCTCACAAAGAATCTTTAATTTAGCAACTATTTCTTGTTTACAACATTCAAACAACTCAAAAACCATTAACAAAGGATTGATAACTTGAGATTTTTAGTAAAGAACTGATCATTAGAGGAGAAGAACGAAGCTTACCTCTAATGGTTGATCTCTCCTTAATTTAGGCAATTTTCTTGAAAATCCAAAGCCAATTCAATGTGATTTGATGAAACAAAGATAAGAAATCTTTTGGAAAATGAAATCTCAGCAAACAAGATGAAAAATCAGAGGTTCTTTGATGAGAGGAAAGTGTTTGGCTGATTGTAAGTTGAGAGAAAATGAAAAGAGAGAAAACTATCGTAAAGTTGGTTCTGAAAAGTCAACTTTGATTTACTTTTTAATTTCCTTTTATTTCTTTAATAAAATCATTATTAAAAGCTCCCAAATTAAAGAGAAATCTGATGATAACAAATGGTAAAATTAGCTCCTTAAAGATTCAAAGTTTCAATCCTTTACAAAATAGTCACTAGCCAACTTTTGCAAAAACTGCATTTTGGTCACTATACCAAAATGTAATATTTCCAAAGCTCATTTTGTAAAATTGTTTTTACCATAATCGTTTATATAATAAATGAAGATTTTTAGATATTTTTCCATATTTTTAAAACATCCCGAACTAGGTTTTCCCTAAACCAACCTCAAGGCTTCGAACCGTTCTCGACCAGCCTGATTCAACGTCTAAAAAATCTAGGACCAAAACTAGGGCGATACAATTCTCCCCAACTTAAGAACTTCCGTCCTCGAAATTTACCTAGTCGAAAGAGGTAAGGAAACTGCTATTTTATGTCATCCTTTCTTTCCCACGTAGCTTCCTCAATGCCACAATGTCTTTGTAAGACCTTGACCAGCTCGATGGTCTTACCCCAGAGAACCTCATCATATGTTAAGTTTGGATTCAAGTCAACCTCCTCTACATGCATAACATGCGACGAATCCGATCTATATCTCCGAAGAATGAATACATGGAACACATTATGTATCTTTTCTAACTCTGAATGCACTCTCAACTTGTAGGCAACATGACCCACACGCTCTATCACTTCATATGGTCCAATGAACCTCAGACTCAATTTGCCATTCTAGCCAAATCTCATCACCTTCTTCCAAGGTGAAACTTTCAGAAACACACGTTCGTCAACTGTGAACTCTATCTCCTTACGCTTCAAATCCGCGTAAGACTTTTGCCGGTTCGATGCTGCCTTCAAACGCTCACAAATGAGCTTCACCTTCTCGGTGGTTCCTTTCAATAAAGCTGGCATCGAAATCAACTTTTGCCTCGTTTCAGCCCAACAAAGAGGAGTTCTACACTTTCTCCCGTATAAAGCCTCGTACGGTGCCATTTGAATGCTTGCCTAATAACTATTATTATAAGCAAACTCAACCAAAGGCAAGTGCTTCTCCCAAGAACCTTGCAACTCAATAACGTAGCACCTCAACATATCCACAAGAACTTGTGTTGTCACTAAATTTTTACCTCTGTTTCAAATAATCCGAAAAAATAAAAAAAATCCTTTTCTCTAGAATAATAAAAGGCCCACCCTTTTCTAAATTAATTAATAAGAGGCAAAAAAATCCATCTTTTAAAAAAACCATTCTTAAAGCCCATTTTAAAAGAAAAAGAAAAAGAAAAAACAAAGCCCATTTTGAAATACAATCCCATCTTTTAAAAAGAAAAAAAAAGAGAAAATGTGATGAAAGTAAAAAAAGGGTAAAAAATAAAATAAATAGTAATGATAGTAATTAATGTAAAAAGGGGGAAATAAAATTAAAACCAAAAAAGAATAATAAATAATAAAAACAAAAAAAACAAATAAAAGAGCCCATATAAATAAATACCTACAAATGAAAAAAACACCTTAAAATATAATAAGGAGCCCATTTGTATTTTTAGAGGCCCAAATTAACCCATTTTGTGTTTTTTTTTTCAGGTTTAATCAAAACCGTCGGATTTGGGGTAGAAAATATGAACGAATAGGATCGAATAAGGGGATAAGGGGGGACAAGGGGTCCAACCCACGCAGCCACGCGATGGCGCGTGTGCATCACGCGTGCGGGATTGGATCCCCAATCTAGTCCCGATAGGAACCCTAGGCGGGGCTGCCAGTCTCCTACCCGCTGTTTTCGGTCACGGCGGCCGCTGTGAAGGGTACCGATCGACTCACCTCGGTCGTCCGGTTCTGTTTCCGCCGACCTCGCTCCTTGCCATCGTCGGTAGCTCACCGATTGGGGAAGAAAAGGATTCAAACCTTAATTTAAATCTTGGGGCAAAAATCCCAAAATTCGAGTCAATTTGGATGAAAATTTCTCAATTCTGAACGGGTCAATGCTATTGATATAAGATGGATGATTGTTAAGGATGAATTTCGTGATTTTGTCCCCGGATTAGCTTGATTTCTATGCTCCCAAAACCCCATAAATTCGGTTTCTTTTCCCCTTAGTTCTACACACTTGATCACTTGGAAAAAAAAAAGAAAAAGAGTTAAAAAGAATTCCGAAAAATTCTTGAAAAATTCTTAAGAGGTGATGGATATTTTGGAGTTGAAGTTCAAGCTTGGGAGCAATTTTCCGGAAGCAATTTGGAGCGTTTCGAGAAATTCATATTCAAGTTCGTCGTTTGTCGTTTCGGTAAAAACCTATCTTCCTTTTTTTATTTGATTTTTTATACTTATTCTTGGATGAATTTCTTGGTGTTTGTGTTTGTGTTTTTTTTTGAATTTTAGGTTGCTTTCTCGGAGCCGAAAATTCGTTTCACGATTCCAGTAACATTTTCTTTTAAAATTTGGTTTGATCTTTAAAAATATTTGCATGCTTAAAAAATGTTGTTAAAGTAGTTTTGATCTTTAGAAATTTAGAAATAGATTTTTTAAGGTGTTTAAATTAAAATGCAAGAATAAAATGAATAATTGTGGTTTAATTAAAAAAACATAAAGTTAGGGATCTAATTAGGAAAAATAATAATGTGAGATGTAGATAATAAAGGGCTTGATTTAAGAAAATTAAAAAGAGATTTTTTTTATTCGTTTTAATAATTGATGGACAAAATGATTGTTTTAAAAGAAAAAAATAATAAAATGTTTTTTTAAGAAAAAGAAAATAAAAGGGTTTTAAAGTAAAAATTAGGGTCTAGGATGAGAAATAAATTTTTGAAAAGAAAAACTTCAAAAATAATTTTTTAGGGAAAATAAAATTTATCTTTTAAAATTGGGTTGTTTTATAAGAAAAAAACTTAAAAATGAAAAATGAATTTAAAAAGGTGAAAATTCTTTTTGTAAAGAAAAAATATAAAAATTGTAAAAAGTAAAAAACGTAAAAAAAATTTTAGCTTAGAAAATAATGAAAAGAAATGAAAAAAATAATAAAGGCTTTTAAAATGGATAATAAAAAGGATGAAATTCAAAAGAATAAAAGTTTGCTTGCTTGTTTTAGAAATAAGTGAAAACTTAAGATTAGGGACTAAAGCATAGATAGAAACTTTGTTTTGATGAAAATTTTCTCCATTTAAAAATAAAATACACTTAAAAACATTTAAATCTTAACTTAGGAATAAAAGACTTAGACGTTTTTAGGGGTTTTAAATATTCTAACTTAGAATAAAAATAAAATGCTCAACGCACTTAAATTTCTTTGTTGCTTTAAAAGTGAAAACATAATCTAATGCGGTGTCTTATCAAACGGGAATGACGGGTTAGCGTAAAAAATGTTGGCGGTGATTAAAGTTTATCTCCTGAGCGATAAGGCCGTTAAAATAGCATAATATTCATTAAACGGACAAGTAAAGTCGAACCTTTTTGAACTTGCAAATTCCAATTTTGAAAGCTATTTTAAAACCAATTAGGTATCAATTTTGGGCGTATTGGGGGTGCTAATACTTCCCCATGCGTAACCGACCCCCGGACCTATTTTTCTGATTTTCGTAGACCAAAACATTGTTTTATTAAAACAAAAAAATGTTTTATTAAAATAACCCTATTTTTAAAAGTGACCCAATCACACTTTTGTTTCAAAAAAGATTGGTGGCGACTCCATTGATTTTTAAAGTGTTTTCCAAAATAGTCGAAGCCTCCCGTAAAAAGGCGGTTGCGACAACTTGGTGACTCTGTTGGGGAGATGTGTTTTTGTTTTTTTAAAATAAAAACAATGAGGGTCGGGCCACAAATTTGTTTTAAATGATTTTCTAAAAAATGTTTTTTTAAAAAATATGGAATTTGCAAGTTCATCATAGGTTCTATTTATTTTTCCGTTTAAATGAATATAATTCTATTTTACTCATTTAAGACTTAATTCCAAGCTTTATTCCTGAGCTTTGTCCCGTTCGTTTAAGTGGGGGGAACACGCTTTGCTCATGTAAGAATATTGATTCTTTGTATGACCATCGCAAAGTACCTTCGGGACTTAATACCTTTGCCTTCGTAAGAATATTGATTCTTTGAGAAGGCTTCAGTGGTGAGTCCTTCTGAGTTGAACTCGATTCGTTTGTAGCCTATAATGGGTGAGAATCGAGAGCCCTGCTACTCTTAGTAGAGGACAACAAGGACAACTCGAGTACCCTTTTAGAACCGAACCAAGTTTGAGAATTTAGAGCCTACCCCAATAGAGCCATGCGGAAAGCCTAGAGTGTTGAGTCACATGGATAATTCGTGGGGACATGTCCTGAAATGTTGGAATGTCGGCCCAGAATTGTTATGCAATTAAATTGTTTTGGATCTTATGGGTTTTGTTTTTGTTTTTTATATATTAAAGTTTACTAACCTTTTTTTGTGTTGTTTTTTTGTGGCATAAATATTATTAACCTTTTTGTGTGTGAGCTTTGTTTTTGTAGAATATTACCAACCTTTGTGTGTGTGAGTTTTGTTTTGTAGCATATTTATTTGTTACTAACCTTTTTGTGTTGTTTTAGTAGCATGTTTATTACTAACCCTTTTGTGTGTGAATAATATATTTATTTATTGCATGCATCATTTCATATTTAGAAGGAGTTGATTGTGAAAAATTGTTCAATTATGAATGGAAAGCTTTTAAAAGGAGGAGAAAAAAGCAGGTGACAACATTGGAAAATGAAGTTGTAGCCCTTCGTCAGTACGTCAAGCCCATTGGAAAAGTGGGATCAAGACTCATGTGGCTAGAAATCAAGGAGTTAGGCATTCAAAAAGAAAAATATTTGTAATTCAAGAAAAAAAGATGTAATAAAAGCTTTCGAATTTAATAAAGAGTTTCCTTTCATGAGAAGATTTTCAATGGAGTTGATGGCCCTTCGACTGCATTCATGCATTTGCACTGTTTTGCTTGCTTCGTTGTTTGCTTTTGTGAATTCGTTTGTACACACATATTTGCTTCCATGCATTTGTTTTTTTTTTTGCATTAGATAATGTTTCAATCATTGCATTCATTCGTGAATAATAAAAAGATTAATTTTGGAAAATTCCATTTAAGTAGTAAAGATCCCGCGAAAACACGACTTGAGTCATGGGCACTAAGGAAAGATTGACAACACTGGAAGCAAATCAGCAGAGCATTTGTGACAAGCTTGAGAAAATGGTAAATAATCTGAAGAAATTGATTGAGATATCACACAAGAAAACAGTCAACCAAATCGCAGCCATGTTTGGGTTCAAAGACCCATAAGTGAGAGATGGCACCAACACTTTCATGGGGATGGCTTTCGTACAAAAGGAAGTGGCTTCACCTAAAGTCAAGATCTCAGAATCTTTTGCCCGTACTGATGAGGTTTGCAGCCCCATGATGCCTGACTTTAATGAAGAAACTGGCATGGCATAGGTCGAGAAGAAATGGGAAGACTGCTAGAAGAAGCTGATAGAAATGTTTAAAGCTTATCAAGAAGGAGGCATTCATGTTGGTAAGAATACTAGAGACTTAAGTCTAGTTTCGGACTTGGTGGCACCTCCAAAGTTCAAGGCTCCTGACTTCGTGAAGTATAATGGAACTACATACACGTTGGCACACTTGACTATGTACTGCCGAAAAATGTCACCGCATTTAGAAAATGAGAAGTTGTTGATCCATTGTTTCCAAGACAGTCTATCTGGGTCTGCTATCCGGTGGTATGCTCAATTGAATCGTGCCAACATACGCACTTGGAGAGATCTGTCGAAAGCCTTCCTCAAAAAGTACGAGTATGTAACAGACATGACCCCAAGCATGATTGTGCTACAGAGTATAGAACAAAAGCCCAAGGAAAGCTTCTGTCAATATGCTCAGAGATGGCAAGATGTGGCAGCCCAAGTTCAACCTCCATTGTCAGAAAAATAAAGTTACCATGTTGTTTGTGGAAACTCTAAATGGACCTTTCTATGACTACATGTTAAATCACGCCACCGAAGGTTTTGCGGACATGGTCATGAATAGAGATTTAATATTGGCAGCCATCAAAAGTGGAAGACTCGAGAGAGAAGAAGATTTCTGATTTCATAGAATAAAACTTAATTTTCTCTAAACAGTTGGGATCATGCTTAGAACCAACCCTCTTGCTTTTGCTCGCAAACATTGGGGATGTTTTGTAAGGGCTTCTATGTCAGTTCATTTGTTTAAATATGCATTTTTTCCTTCAAATGGAAAACGTTTCTCATTTTTGTCCTTTTCCCTTCGTTAAATTTTTATCCATCTTTTGAGCATACATTTTCTTTGCAGAGTCCCTATTATTGATTGTATGAATGATTCTTGAATCTAATCACGAGATAGAGGGGTAAAAATGTGAGTTCAAATTTAATACACAGATTTGAGTGAATTTTCCTCTCAGACATTGTTGTTAGGGTCCTTGAATGAAGTGGTAACTCTTAAACATCTACCAACTGAAGAATGCTTTTCTTCGACGATATTTGTGTGTGAAATGACATTTGGCATTCCTTCATTTCCCTTCACGAATAAGAAAAATCCATTTGTTGTCCCCCTTTGAGCCTGATATTATTTTTCTTACAATTTAACCCTAACCAAGGATCACTCCCCACACCGGGGGCATAGAAAATGAAAAACT
Organism: Hibiscus tridactylites; assembly: GCA_958450335.1. Taxonomy (NCBI): domain Eukaryota; kingdom Viridiplantae; phylum Streptophyta; class Magnoliopsida; order Malvales; family Malvaceae; genus Hibiscus; species Hibiscus tridactylites. The sequence goes on along the minus strand of OY288269.1, from coordinate 42,028,656 downwards.
GTTTGAAAGAAACATGTTAGATTAAGTTGAATGTCCTAAACTCTAAATGAAAAGGACACAAAAAGGAAAAAAAAGAAGAAAAAGAAAGAGAAAAAAAGGAAAAAAAGAAAAAAAAAGAAAAAGAAGAAAAGAAGAAAATAAAGTAAAAGAGAAGAGAAGAAGAGGAAATGAAAATAAATAAAGAGAAAAGAAAAGAAGAAATTCGGAGGAAAATTTGAAATCCTTCAAACGAGATTGTACCAGAAAAGGAAATGAACTCTAGGGTGAAAACCCAAAATGGGCAGTCTAGAGTGATCCAAAGAATAAAAGAAGAAGAACAGAGATTAGAAAAGTGGGAAAATTTTAAATTTGGGAAGTGTGTGAGTAAAAGAGAGCCAGCAAAAGTGGGACACTATATGGTTGATGGATTCTTGAATCATTCATGCTTTGAATTTTGGGGCATCTGATTTTGCCATTTTATTGTGTTTGTCAAGACTATTTTCTTGAGATCCCTATTTTTAGCCTTTCCTTGTGCTTGCTATGACTTTTTTTCTCGAACTATCTTTTCTAGCCTTTCCTTGCATCTTACAAGTAGGCTAACATAGATTAATAAAAAGCAAAAGATTTCTTGGTATTGATCTCGACTGTAGGAGACCTTGAACGAATGTTTTCATCACTTCAGAAAACAATTGAACCTCGGTTTGAATGGGGACATCGCCTTGCATGAGAAGGGAAAAAAAAGAAGCACATGTGATGAAGAGTTTGAAGTGGGCCGTGTTGTCAAGAAAAGATCCACATGCAAGATGAAGAAGCTCAAAAGCATGAAAAAAGAGAAAGAATTGCACTTGAGAAGCAAATGTTGCCATCAAATTGGGACATTCTATGTAGGCTAATGTTTTAAGACCTTTAGTATGAATAGGCCTGAGAAGGAGAGATTAAAGCGCCAATATCATTCGGAGGTATTCAGGGTGGAAATAAGATTTCACATACAAGGAATTCAAGATGTCCTGCAGGGGTAGGATTTTGAGAATTCACAAGAAGTGTTGAAGTTGCTGGATAAGGGCATATGAAGACTTGAAGCTTTCAAAACCACAAAAGGAAGCTTTTCATTCAACATTGATATATCAACCACTTTGGTAGAAGATCTTGAGACATTTGACTACGAGGATCGAATGTTTCCAATGAATCAAAGAGACACGATGAATGAGAATGGTGAAGCAATGAAAATTGAAGGAGTTTGCCCTTCCAATCAAGAGTACATGATCACTGGATTAAGTAAGCAAAAATCGAATGTTTTCCCATGAGTCAGAAAACACACAGAGAAAAAGTACAAATGCTTATTTGGATTTAAGCGGGTAAACATGTGGAAAAGTCAATTTTGAGAAAAAGAATTCAAAAAGCAAAAGAAATGAGTCATGCATTCATGTTTTAGGCATCCTAGGGGCCTGCACATCATAATTGCATTAAGTATTGCATTTTTCAGGTCACGAAGGACCTTTCAGCAAAACAACTCGCCTATCCGTTCGGGCATTTGGAGAATGGAACCTGCTTATTCATCCAAGCGTAAGGACGATGAAATTTTTCAGAAGTTTGCTTATTCATCCAAGCATAAAGAGGATGAATTTGTTTAGAAGATTCGCTTATCCGTTCAGGCGTAAGGAGAATGGAGTTCGCTTCTTCATCCAAGCACAAGAAGGATGAATTTTTTTAGAAGACCTCCTTATTCATCCAAGCGTAAGGAGGATGAAATTTTTCAGAAGTTTGCTTATTCATCAAAGCATAAGGAGGATGAAAATTTTCAAAAGATTTGCTTATCCGTTTAGGCGTAAGGAGAATGGAGTTCGCTTATTCATCCAAGGAAAAGGAGGATGAATTTTTTTAAAAGACTTGCTTATTCCTCCAAGCCTAAGGAGGATGAAATTTTTCAGAAGTTTGCTTATTCGTCCAAGCATAAGGAGGATGAATTTTTTTAGAAGATTCGCCTACCCGTTAAGGTGTAAGAAGAATGGAGTTCGATTATTCATAAAAGCACAAGGATTATGAAATTTTTTAGAAGATCTGCTTATTTATACAACTGTAAGGAGGATGAAATTTTTTAGAAGTTTGCTTATTCATCCAAGCATAAGGAGGATGGAATTTTTCAGAAGATTCGCTTATCCGTTCAGGTGTAAGGAGAATGTAGTTCACTTATTCATCCAAGCACAAAGAGGATGAAATTTTTTAAAAGACCTGCTTATTCATCCAAGCGTAAGGAGGATGAAATTTATTAGAAGTTTGCTTATTCATCCAAGCATAAGGAGGATGAAATTTTTTAGAAGATTCGTTTATCAGTTCAGGCGTATGGAGAATGGAGTTCGCATATTCATCCAAGAACAAGGAGGATGATTTTTTTAGAAGACCTGCTTATTCATCCAAGCGTAAGGAGGATGAATTTTTTTCAGAAGTTTTCTTATTCATCCAAGCATAAGGAGGATGAAATTTTTCAGAAGATTCGCTTATCCATTCAGGCGTAAGAAGAATGGAGTTCGCTTATTAATCCAAGCACAAGAAGGATGAATTTTTTAAAAGACCTGCTTATTCATCCAAGCGTAAGGACGATGAAATTTTTTAGAAGTTTGCTTATTCATCGAGCATAAAGAGGATGAAATATTTCAGAGGATTCGCTTATCCGTTCAGGCTTAAGGAGAATGGAGTTCACTTATTCATCCAAGCACAAGGAGGATGAATTTTTTTTGAAGACCTGCTTATTCATACAAGCGTAAGGAGGATGGAATTTTTCAGAAGTTTGCTTATTTATCCAAGCATAAGGATGATGAATTCTTTCAGAAGATCAACTCATCTATTTGGGCATAAGGAGAATAGAACTAGCCTATCCATTCAGGCATTTGGAGAATGGAACCCAAATCATCTATTCGGGCATAACGAGAATAGAACCAGCCTATCCGTTCGGGAATTTGGACAATGGAACCTAACTCATCTATTCGGGCATGAGGAGAATAGAACCAGCCTATCCGTTCGGACATTCAGAGAATGGAACCAATTAGTAAATCAAGTGAAAATTTATGTCTTTTTTGTCTTTGCTTTGTCTTTGTTTCTCAAAGATAAGCAAAGAGGGGTAGCTGTTGTCACTAAATTTTCAACTCGATTTTAAATAATCCAAAAAAAACACACTTTTCCCTTAGATTAATAAAAGGCCCACACTTTTCTAAATTAATTAAAAACAGACAACAAAAACCCTTATTTAAAAAACCATTCTTAAAGCTCATTTTAAAAGAAAAATAAAGCCCATTTTGAAATAGAAGTCCATCTTTAAAAAGAAAAAAAGAGAAAATGTGATGAAAGTAAAAATAGGGTAAAAAATAAAATAAATAGTAATGATAGTAATTAATGTAAAAAAGGGGAAATAAATTAAAACCAAAAATAATAATAAATAATAAAAACAAAAAAACCAATAAAAGAGCCCCTCTAAATAAATGCTTACAAATGAAAAAACAACTTAAAATATAATAAGGAGCCTATTTTATTTTTAGAGGCCCAAACTAACTCATTTTGTGTTTTTTTAGGTTTAATCAGAACCGTCGGATTTGGGGTTGAAAATATGAACGGATAGGATCGAATAAGGGGAAAAGGGGTCCAACCCGTGCAGCCACGAGCTGCCGCGTGTGCCTCACGTGCGCGGGATTGGATCCCAAATCATGTCCCGATAGGAACCCTAAGAAGGGTTGTTGGTTTCTTACTCGGCGTTTCCGGCCACAGTGGCCGCCGTGAAGGGTGCTGGTCGACTCGCCTCGGCCGCCTGGTTCTGTTGCCGCCGACCTCGCTCCTTGTCGTTGCCGGTAGCTCACCGATTTGGGAAGAAAAGGAATCGAACCTTAATTTAAATCTTGGGGCAAAAATCCCAAAATTCCTGCCAATTAGGATGAAAATTTGCTGAATTATCAACGGGTCAATGCTATTGATATCAGATGGATGAATTTTAGGGATGAATTTCGTGATTTTGTCCCCGAATTAGCTTGATTTCTAAGCACCCAAAACCCTATAAATTGGGTTTCTTTTCCCCTTTGTTCTACACACTTGATCACATGGAAAAAAGCAAAAGAGCTAAAAAGAATTCCGAAAAAATCTTGAAAAAATTCTTAAGAGCTGCTGAAAATTTTGGTGTTGAAATTCGAGCTTGGGAGCAATTTTCCGGAAGCAATTTGGAGCGTTTCGAGAAATTCATATTCGAGTTCGTCGTTCGTCGTTTCGGTAAAAACCTATCTTCCTTTTTTATTTTATTTTTATGCTTATTCTTGGATGAATTTCTTGGTGTTTATGTTTTTGTGAATTTTAGGTTGCTTTCTCGGAGCCGAAAATTCTTTTCACGATTCCGGTAACATTTTCGTTTTAATTTTCTTTTTAAAATTGGTTTGATCTTTAAAAATATTTGCATGCTTAAAAAATGTTGTTAAAGTAGTTTTGATCATTAGAAATTTAGAAATAGATTTTTAAGGTGTTTAAATTAAAATGCAAGAATAAAATGATTAAATGTGGTTTAATTAAAAAACTTAAAGTTAAGGATCTAATTAGGAAAAATAATAACTTGAGGTGTAGATAATAAAGGGCTTGATTTAAGAAAATTAAAAGGAGATTTTTTATTTGTTTTAATAATTGATGGGCAAAATGACTTTTTTAAAAGAAAAAAAATAATAAAATGTTTTTTTAAGAAAAAGAAAATAAAAGGGTTTTAAAGTAAAAATTAGGGTCTAGGATGAGAAATAAATTATTGAAAAGAAAAATTTCAAAAAGAGTTTCTTAGGGAAAATAAAATTTATTTTTTAAAATTGGGTTATTTTATAAGAAAAAAACTTAAAATGGAAAAAATGAAAAATGAATTTAAAAAAGGTAAAAATGCTTTTTGTAAAGAGAACATAAAAAGTGTTGAAAGTAAAAAACGTAAAAAAAGGTTTTAGCTTAGAAAATAATGAAAAGAAATGAAAAAAATAAAGGCTTTTAAAAGGGATAATAAAAAGGATGAAATTCAAAAGAATAAAAGTTTGCTTGCTTGTTTTAGAAATAAGTGAAAACTTAGGATTATAGACTAAAGCTTAGATAGAGACTTTGTTTTGATGAAAATTTTCTTCATTTAAAAATAAAATACACTTAAACATATTTAAACCTTAACTTAAGAATAAAAGACTTAGACGTTTTTAGGGCTTTTAAATATTCGAACTTAGAATAAAAATAAAATGCTCAACACACTTAAATTTCTTTGTTGCTTTAAAAGTTAAAACATAATCTAATGCGGTGTCATAACAAACGGGAATGACGGGTTAGCTTCAGAAATGTTGGCGGTGATTAAAGTTAATCTCCTAGGCGATAAGGTCGTTAAAATAGACTAATATTCATTAAACGGACAAGTAAATTTGAACCTTTATGAACTTGCAAATTCCAGTTTTGAAAGCTATTTTAAAACCAATTAGGTACCAATTTTGGGCGTCGTAAGGGTGCTAATCCTTCCCCATGCGTAACCGACCCCCGAACCTAGTTTTTTTAATTTTCGCAGATCAAAAAGTTGTTTTATTAAAACCAAAAAATGTTTCATTAAAATAAACCTATTTTTAAAAGTGATCCAATCACACTTTTTTCAAAAAAAATTGGGGGCGACTCCGTTGATTTTAAAGTGTTTTCCAAAATGGTCGAAGCCTCCCGTAAAAAGACAGTTGCAACAACTTGGATAACACGCTCCGACTGTCCATCCGTCTGAGGATGATAAGAAGTACTAAAATTCAACCGCGTACCCAAGGCTTGATTCAAACACTTCCAAAACCTCGACGTGAACCTCGGATCTCTATCCGAAACTATAGATTTCGGCACACTGTGCAAACACACAATCTCAGCAACAAGGCCACCATCTCACAATATGCTCAAGCAAGCAAAGATCGCCCTCAACTCCACAGCCACCTTCCCTCTCAAAGCATCGCCACAACATTGATCTTTCCAGGATGATACTCTATCGTTAGATCACAATCCTTAAGAACCTCCACTGTAACCCCTTAACCCGGCCCAGACGGATGAACCGAATTAAGAAGATCACACGGGGAAAACCAAAGTCAACCCGAAAGTCAACCTTGATTAACAACCCTTTTTTTTCTTTTTACTCTTGTCTAAATTCATATTATCCTTAAACGTGATCATACAATCAGCATACTCAAAGACCATAACCATCAGAGAACATACAGGGACCCAATTGCACAAACTACAACTTTAGGGACCAAATTGTAAATTCTGAAAAATTAATAGGACTTAGCCCAAATTAAAGTTACCAACTTGAAATTAAGCATTTTTCATGCTTCTCTGCTCAATTTCAGCTCAAACGGACATCCCAAAGTCATACAATTGCAACAACAAGGTTCGGGACTAAAATGCAAACATTTCAAAACATCTAACCATCAAATTCAGAGCCCAACGGTCAAGTGTTCCGAAACAGGGAAGACCTGTTCCGAAACGCGGGACCGTTCCGCAACGGATTCCGAAACAGTGCCTGGCAATGGCATATCCGTTCCGGAACAGTGCCTACCGTTTCGGAACGCCCAGGCCATTTTAGGCCCCCGTTCCGATACGGTAACACCTGTTCCGAAACAGGCTGCCCAGATTGCAGAAAATTCGCTGGTTTATCATACAATTGACCTATCAAACATGCTCCAAATGCAACCAAATTATACCAGCAAGTCATTCAACAATCAAGGAACATAATTGCATCAACTAAACATCAACATGGCATCAATCATGAAAATCCCCAATTCTATAGGCATGCTTCCTACTTAGAAAACCATGAAATCCTCAAATCATCAAAACACATACCAAGCGGCCAATTACAAGTTCCAACATTATTAACAACATAAATCCAACTTAGGGAGTCCATAACATCTCCCAAAACATCAACATAGGTTCCCATTGCCAAATGCCAAAAGCTAATAGTGTTTAAGAAACCATCACCATACTTGAGCTTAGTTCACCACTTGGATTCTTCACCACCTTGCTGTCCTCAATGCACTTTAATGCTCTGCATTATTGGTTTAAGAAAAGAGAGAGCGTAAGCAAAAGCTTAGTGAGGAATGCTCATTTAAAACCACACAATAATGCATTTATAAACACATTTATAAACCATTCTTCAAAACAACATTTATACATGCTCATAAGCATTTAAAAACAAGCAATCCATGCTTCAAATTCATAACATGTCATATTGGCAACAAGTGATACATTCCACATAAGATCCACACATGGACTTTTAAACACCATTGTGATCTTATACTTTCCAAGGACCACACATGGACTTTTAAACACCATTGTGTCCTTAACCCATGGACTTTTAAACACCATGGCAAGGACCACACAAGGACTTTTAAACACCTTTGTGTCCTTAACAAGAATCATCCAAGGACTTTTAAACACCTTGATGTTCTTAAATAACAAGGCTTACAGAAGGAATTTTAACCACCTTGAACCTTAACCAAGAACCAACCATGGACTTTTAAACACCATGTTGTTCTTAAAATTCACAAGATTCACACAAGGACTTTTAACCACCTTTGTGATCTTAACCAAGAACCAACCATGGACTTTTAACCACCATGTTGTTCTTAAATAAACAAGGCTCACACAAGGACTTTTAACCACCTTTGTGACCTTAACCATCACTTGCCAATATGCATCATTAACATCAATATTCCACTGTTTTAAGCATTCAACAAAGCCATAAACATCATGCATCTTAAGCATCAAACCACATTAAAACAATGTTCAAAAACAAGGAACTCTTACCTTGAGCTTCCTTCAACACATGGCTTATAATCTCAGCAAATAAACATGCTAGATATGCTTTCAAAACAGAATTTAAAACATGCAAACAAACCACATTGCATACAACCAATCCATGGTTCATCATCAAGAGAGTTTTTCCAAAAACTTACTCTTGAGCTTAGCTAAGTTGCTTAGACTCAAACTAAGCTCCCAAACCTTCAAAACATTGGTTTCAAAGCTGAAAACCAAAATCCACTCACCGATTCCGTTTCGCCTCTTGCCGAAACACCAATCAAGCTTCCGGATCACCACCACTAGGATCCAAAGATGACTCCCCTATTTTAAACACATCAAAGCAGAGGATTAATGCATCATCATGCATTAATATCTTCCATGAAAGCACCTAAACTCGCTGCTCTCATCCACACTCCATTTTCGGCTACCAAACACAACCGAAAATGCATCCAAACAACTCTACAACATTAGCCAGCCAAGATCCATCAAATCTAATCATCCTTAAACATCATTTAACATCCAAAAAGGATCTAACCACGCCCTTATACCTCCAGCTATAACAGATCAACAAGATCACTCCAAAAACAACCAAGAACTCAAGCTAAACTTAGGAAAATCAACCTATCCGGGATTGCATTAATTAAACCTCAATTTCTCATCAATTTAACATTCATTTAACATCAAATTGACACCTCAAAACACTGCCCAATCAGATCATACGAAATTTCATCAAAATCAACCAAATCTTGCATTTAAAAGCCAAGATCAATAACACAACCTTAAAACCTTTTATAAAACACAAATTAAAGATTGAGAACTTGGGAATTTCAGTAAAGAACTGAGAGTTTAGAGGAGAAGGACGTTCTTACCTCCAAACTTGAGTTTTCTCCCTTTTTGGAACCAAATTCTTGAAAATCCACTTAGCAAATGCAAAGGTTTTGTTGAAGAGATGATTGAAGATCAAAAGAGAATTGAAATGAGTTATTTAGGTGACAAAATCAGAGGAAAAGCTCTGGAGAAAATGTGTTTGGTTTGAGAGAAAAATGAGAGAAAATGGAAATGGAAGATTTGAGAGAAAAGTTAGTTATGGCCAAAATATCTTCCCTCCACTTTTCTTTTATTTAAAAACCATTAATTAATCATTTAATACTTTAGAAAAATCTGGAGAAACTCCCATTGGGTAAATAGCTCCTTAAAGATTCAAAGTTTCAATCCTTTTTAAAATAGTCTCACAGTTTTCAAAAATTACATTTTGGTCACTAGCCAATATGTCACACTTCCAAACCTCATTTTGTAAAATTGATTTCACCATTCACTTATATATAATAAAAGAGGATTTTAAGACATTTTTCCATATTTTTAATGCAACCCGAACTAGGCTTTCCTAAATTCACTCTTATATATTCGAACCGCACTCCAACCGAACCGGTCCGAAACCCAAAACTCCTAAGCCCAAAATTGGGGCGTTACAACTCTCCCCCCCTTAAGAAATTTCGTCCTCGAAATTTACTTGAAGGAAAGAGATACGGGAACTGCTTCAGCATGTCATCCTTTCGTTCCCACGTGGCTTCCTCAACACCACGATGCTTCCACAACACCTTTACCAACTCCATGGTCTTGCCAAGAAGAGTCTTGCTATCCGAATCCAGAATTTGCACCGGTTCCTCATCATAGGTCAAATCTGGATTCAATTCCACTTCTTCCACAGACATCACATGCGAAGGATCTGATTTATACTTCCGAAGCATAGAAACATGAAACACATCATGAATCTTCTCCAACTCTTGAGGTAGCCTCAACTTGTACGCAACAGGACCCACACGCTCAATCACCTCGTCTGGTCCAATGTACCTAGGGCTCAACTTACCCTTACGGCCAAACCTCATCACCTTTTTCCAAGGCGAAACCTTCAAAAACACACGGTCACCCACCGCATACTCAATCTCCTTACGCTTCAAATCCGCGTAAGACTTTTGCCGATCAGAAGCTGCCTTCAAACGCTCACAAATGAGCTTCACCTTCTCGGTGGTTCCTTTCAACAAAGCCGGCATCGAAACCAACTTCTGACCCGTTTCAGCCCAACAAAGAGGAGTCCTACACTTCTTCCCGTACAAAGCTTCATAAGGTGCCATTAGAATACTTGCCTGATAACTATTGTTATAAGCAAACTCCACCAAAGGAAAATGTTTCTTCCAAGAGCCCTGAAACTCAATCACGCAGCACCTTAACATATCCTCCAAAACCTGGATAACACGCTCGGACTGACCATCCGACTGAGGATGATAAGATGTACTGAAATTCAACCGTGTACCCAAAGCTTGATGCAAACACTGCCAGAAACGCGATGTAAACCTCGGATCCCTATCAGACACAATCGACTTAGGCACACCATGCAGCCGCACATTCTCAGCAATGTACAGCTCCGCCAGCTTATCCAAAGAAAACGTAGTATGCACAGGGAAGAAATGCGCACACTTCTTCAGGCGATCCACAATCACCCACACCGAATTCTTCTTCGATGGTGACAAAGGTAAACCAGATACAAAATCCATGGTAATCCTTTCCCACTTCCATTCAGGGATTCTCAACGGTTGCAACAATCCTGAAGGAACCTGATGCTCAACCTTAACTCGCTGACACACCATGCACTTGCTCACAAACTCTGCTGCATCCTTCTTTAAACCCACCCAATAGTACTCATCACGAAGATCTCGATACATCTTAGTAATACCTGGGTGCATAGCAAAAGGACTACTATGACCTTTAGTCAAAATAGCACGCCTCAATTCAGCATCATTGGGCACTACTATCTGATTCCCAAAACACAACACACCATCATCATTAAAGAAAAAATCCGAAGGCCTACCCTCCGCGATATCCTGAACATGCGGTACCAAGGAATCATCCTGCAACTGCTTTTCCTTGATCAACTGAACCAAAGATGGTTTCACTTGCAACTCAGCCACAAGACCACCATCACGCAAAATACTCAAACTGGCAAACATTGTAACCCCCTTAACCCGGCCTAGACGGTTGACCCGAATTAAGAAGATCACACGGGGAAAACCAAAGTCAACCCGAAAGTCAACCTTGATTAACGACCTTTTTTTCCTTTTTAAACTTGTCTAGATTCACATTAACCCTAGATATGATCATACAATCAGCATACTCAAAGATCATAACCATCAGAGAACATTCAGGGACCCAATTGCACAAACTACAACTTTAGGGACCAAAACGTAAATTTTGAAAACTATAAGGACTTAATCCATTTCAAGGTTACCAACTTGAAATTAATCATCTTTCATGCTTCTCTGTCAATTTTCAGCTCAAACGGACATCTCAAACTCATTTAATTGCATAAACATATTTCAGGACCAAAATGCAAACATTTCAAAACATATAACCGCACATGTCAGCCCCCAACGGTCAGGTGTTCCGAAACAGGGAGAACCTGTTTCGAAACGCGGGACCGTTCCGCAACGTGTTCCGAAACGAGGCCTGGCAGAGACATTTTCGTTTCGGAACGGTACCTTCCGTTTCGAACGCCTGGGCCACTACAGGGCCCCCGTTCCGAAACGGTAGCTCCCGTTCCGATACGGCCTGCCCAGATTGCAGAAAAGTTGTTGTTTAAAGGCATTCAACATGGAAGGAACATAATTGCAACAACCAAGCATCAACATGGCATCAATTATGAAAATCCCCAAATTCTAAAGGCATGCTTCCTATTTGAAAACCATTCAAGCATCACATCTCCAAACAAACCACATATAGGCCAAATACAAACTCCAACATTAATAACAACATGAATCCAACATAGGGAGTCCAAAACATCTCCCAAAACAACAACATAGGTCCCCCCATTGCCAATTACCAAATGCTAATAGTGTTTAAGAAGCCATCACCATACTTGAGCTTAGTTAACCACTTGGATGCTTGCCCTCCTTGCTGCCCTCAATGCACCCTAATGCTCTGTATTATTGGTTTAAGAAAAGAGAGAGAGCGTAAGCAAAAGCTTAGTGAGGAATGCTCATTTAAAACCACACAATAATGCATTTGTAAAACACATTTATAAACCATTCTCCAAAACAGCCTTTAGTCATGCACTAAAGCATTTAAAACAAGCAATACATGCTTCCATTTCATTACATGTCATATTGGCAACAAGTGATACATTCAACATAAGATCCACACATGGACTTTTAAACACCATTGTGATCTTACACTTTCCAAGGACCACGCATGGACTTTTAAACACCATTGTGTCCTTAACCCCATGGACTTTTAAACACCATGGCAAGGACCACACAAGGACTTTTAAACACCTTTGTGTCCTTAACAAGAATCATCCAAGGACTTTTAAACACCTTGATGTTCTTAAATAACAAGGCTTACACAAGGAATTTTAACCACCTTGAGCCTTAACCAAGAACCAACCATGGACTTTTAAACACCATGTTGTTCTTAAAATTCACAAGATTCACACAAGGACTTTTAACTACCTTTGTGATCTTAAACAAGAACCATCCAAGGACTTTTAAACACCTTGATGTTCCTAAATATACAAGGCTCACACAAGGACTTTTAACCACCTTTGTGACCTTAACCATCACTTGCCAATATGCATCATAACATCAATATTCCACTGTTTTAAAGCATTTAACAAAGCCATAAACATCATGCATTTTTAAGCATCAAACCACATTAAAACAATGTTCAAAAACAAGGAACTCTTACCTTGAGCTTCCTTCAACACATGGCTTATAATCTCAGCATATAAACAAGCTAGAAATGCTTTCAAAAAAGATTTTAAATCATGCAAACAAACCACATTGCATACAACCAATCCATGGCCATCACCAAGAGAGTTTTCCGAAAACTTACTCTTGAGCTTAGCTAAGTTGCTCATACTTAAACTAAGCTCCCAAACCTTCAAAACATTGGTTTCAAAGCCGAAAACCAAAATCCACTCACCGATTATGTTTCGCCTCTTGCCGAAACACCAATCAAGCCTCCGGATCACCACCACTTGGATCCAAAGATGACTCCCCTGTTTTAAACACATCAAAGCAGAGGATTAATGCATCATCATGCATTAATATCTTCAATGAAAGCATCTAAACTCACTGCTCTCATCCACACTCCATTTTCGGCTACCAAACACAACCGAAAATGCATCCAAACAACTCCTCAACATTCCCCAGCCAAGATCCATCAAATCTAAACATCCTTAAGCATCAATTAACATCCAAAAAGGATCTAACATCATCCTTATACCTCCAGCTAAAACAGATCCACAAGATCACTCCAAAAACAACCAAAAACACAAGCTAAACTTAGGAAATTCAACCTATCCGGGATTGCATTGATTAAAACTCCATTTCTCATCAAATTAAAATTCATTTAACATCAAATTGACACCTCAAAACACTGCTTTAACAAATCATACAAAATTTCACCAAAATCAAGCAAATCTTGCATTTAAAAGCCAAGATCAATAATACAACCTTAAAACCATTTATAAAACACAATTTAAGGATTGAGAACTTAGGAATTTCAGTAAAGAACTGAGAGTTTAGAGGAGAACGACGTTCTTACCTCCAAACTTGAGTTTCTCCCTTTTTAGAATCAAAAAGCTTGAAGATCCAATTAGCAAATGCAAAGGATTTGATGAAGAGATGATTGAAGATCAAAAGGGAAACGAAATGAGTGATTTAGATGACAAAACCAGAGGGAAAAGTTCTGGAAAAAGATGTTTGGTTTGAGAGAAAAGATAAGAGAAAAATTGAAAATGGAAAATATGGAAAGGTTAGTTGGAATTAGGAAAATATCTTCCCTCCACTTTTCTTTTGTTTAAAAACCAATTATAAATCATTTAATATCTCAGAAAAATCTGGAGAAACTCCCATTGGGTAAATAGCTCCTTAAAGATTCAAAGTTTCAATCCTTTTTAAAACAGTCTCACAGTTTTCAAAAATTACATTTTGGTCACTAGCCAAAATGTCACCCTTCCAAACCTCATTTTGTAAAATTGATTTCACCACTCTCTAATTTATATTAAAAGAGGATTTTAGAACATTTTTCCATATTTTTAATGCAACCCGAACTAGGCTTTCCTAAATTTCACCTTTATATATATTCGAACCGCACTCCGACCGTACCGGTCCGAACCCAAAACTCCTAAGCCCAAAACCGGGGCGTTACAAACATAGCCCTTAACTCAACAACTACCTTTCTACTCAAGGCATCCGCTACAACATTAGCTTTTCCAGGGTGATACTCAATCGCCAAATCATAATCCTTGAGCAACTCCACCCATCGTCGCTGCCTAAGATTCAACTCCGTCATAGACATCAGATACTTCAAACTCTTGTGATTAGTGTACACAGTACACTCTTGTGATTAGCTTATCCAAAGAAAACGTAGTATGCACAGGCAAGAAATGCACACACTTCGTCAGGCGATCCACAATCACCCACACCGAATTCTTCTTCGATGGGGATAAAGGTAAACCAGATACAAAATCCATGGTAATCCTTTCCCACTTCCATTCAGGGATTCTCAACGGTTGCAACAAACCTGAAGGAACCTGATGCTCAGCCTTAACTTGCTGACACACCATGCACTTGCTCACAAACTCAGCAACATCCTTCTTCAAACCCACCCAATAGTACTCATCACAAAGATCTCGATACATCTTAGTACTACCAGGGTGCATAGCAAAAGGACTACTATGACCTTCCGTCAGAATAGCAAGCCTCAACTCAGCATCATTGGGCATTACTATCCGACTCCCAAAACACAACACACCATCATCATTAAAGCAGAAATCCGAAGGCCTACCCTCCGCGATATCCTGAACATGCGGTACCAAGGAATCATCCAGCAACTGCTTTTCCTTGATCAACTGAACCAAAGATGGTTTCACTTGCAACTCAGCCACAAGACCACCATCACGCGAAATACTCAAACTGGCAAACACAGCCATCAGCTCAACAGCTACCTTCCTACTCAAGGCATCCGCTACAACATTAGCTTTTCCAGGGTGATACTCAATCGTCAAATCATAATCCTTGAGCAACTCCACCCAACGTCGCTGCCTAAGATTCAAATCCTTCTAAGACATCAGATACTTCAAACTCTTGTGATCCGTGTACACAGTACACTTCTCACCATACAGGTAATGTCTCCAGATCTTCAAAGCAAAAACCACCGCAGCCAACTCAATGTCATGTGTAGGATAATTGCGCTCATGCACCTTCAACTGCCGCGATGCATAAGCAACCACCTTACCCTCTTGCATCAGCACACATCCCAAACCAACATAGGACGCATCACTATACACCACAAACTCTTTCCCTAATTCAGGTTGAACCAAGATAGGAGCTTGCGTCAAAGCTGCCTTAAGCTTCTCAAAAGCCTGTTGTCTCGCTTCCGTCCACTCATACTTAACATCCTTCTGCAACAACTACGTCAAAGGTGCAGCAATCTTAGAAAACCCATCCACAAACCTCCGATATTATCCTGCCAAACCAAGGAAACTACGAACCTCATGAACACACGATTCATCATGTCCATGAAAGCTGCAGGAGCATTTGCCAAACCAAACAGCATCACCAGGAACTCATAATGCCCATACCTCGTCCTGAAAGCTGTCTTAGGCACATCCACATCTTTCACCTTCAACTGGTAATACCCAGACCTCAAGTCAATCTTAGAGAACACAGCTGCTCCCCGAAATTGATCAAAGAGATCATCAATTCTCGGCAAAGGATACCGATTCTTGATAGTCAACTTGTTCAGCTGACGATAATCAATGCACATTCTCATAGTGCCGTCCTTCTTCTTCACAAACAAGACCGGTGCACCCCAAGGTGACACACTCGACCGAATGAACCCGTGATCAAGCAACTCTTGCAATTGCGTCTTCAGCTCCTTCAACTCTTTGGGTGCCATTCTATAAGGGGTAATGGACACAGGAGTTGTATTTTCATACAGCTCAATCCCAAACTCCACCTCACGATTAGGAGGTAACCCAGGCAACTCCTCAGGAAACACACCAGGAAACTCTCGCACAATACTAATATCTTGCACACGCAACTCCTTAGAGCTAGGATCTATCACAAAAGCTAGATAAGCTTCACAACCTTGCCTCAGCATCCTGTTCGCCTCCAACGTAGACACCACATTGGCAAGAAACTTCACATTCTCACCAACTACAACCACCTCATAATCATCCGCAAGCTTCAACGAAACTCGCTTATTTTCACAATCCACTACCGCACGATGCTCAGCAAGCCAATCCATACCAAGGATTACATCAAAACCATAGAAAGGCAACTCCATAAGGTCAACATGAAAAACATGATCTTGAACAACCAAAGGACACCTTCTATAAAGCTTTCGAGTCACAACAGTCTCACCAAAAGAACTAGTGACACGCACACCAACATCCAAAGACTCAACAGGCAAACCAAGCAATTCAGCATGCTCACGCAAGATGTAAGAGTGCGTAGATCCAGAATCAATCAAGGAAAGTAATGACAAGGATTGCAGAGTAAAGGATTGCTGAGCATACACCCTGGCTTGACCGCCACCCTCAGGTTGAAGAGCCACAACTTGGGCCACACCCCTACCACCTTCCTCTCTCCGCTGGAAATTACCACGGCCGCGCCCACGACCTCTCTGCGGTGCAGCAACAACAGGAGCACGCACTTGGCCACCAGCCAACATAGGACACTCTCGCCTCATATGATCCGTAGATCCACAGTTCGAGCACCCGTTACCAGCTGCCGCAACAGGAGCTTGCACCTCCCTCACAGCTCGAGGACAATCACGCTTCATATGGCCACGCGAACCACATGTCCAACATGCACTCGGATCAACTCTAGCATTGCCTCCCCGAGCAGGCGCACCACCACCTCGCTTAGCTGAGGACTGATACTTCTGATCACGTCCCCTCTCGTTCCGTCAACCACCGGAACTATATTCAGCTGCTCGCTTACCAGCACGTGACCCAACACTTCTAGCAGATAAACCCAAGTTCATCTCAATATCCTTTGCTCGACCCACCAGCACATCGAAATCATCATACTCGGTAGCCATCACATACATCTTAACTTCCGTCACTAAACCGTAACGGAACCTTTCACACCTTTCCCGCTCATCCGGAACAAGCTCAGGTGCGTACTGACTGAGTCGAACATGTAACGCCCCGGTTTTGGGCTTGAAAGTTTTGGGCGTTGACCGGTTTGGTCAAAGTGTTGTTCGAATCTAAAAAGGTAAAATTCGGAAAGCCTAGTTCGGGTTGCATTAAAAATATGGAAAAATGTTCTAAAATCATCTTTTAATATATATAAGTGAACTGTGAAATCAATTTTACAAAATGAGGTTTGGAAGGGTGACATTTTGGCTAGTGACCAAAATGTAATTTTTGAAAGTTGCGTGACTGTTTTAGAATGGATTGAAACTTTGAATCTTTAAGGAACTATTTACCCAAAGGGAGTTTCTCCAGATTTTTTCTAAGATATTTTAATGTTTAATTCTGATTTTTAAAGCTAAAGAAAAGTGGAGGGAAATCATTTTGGCTATTTTGTAACTAACTTCCAATTTTCCTTTTCTCTCATTTTCTCTCAACCCAAACACTTTCTCTCCAAAGATTTCTTTCTGATTTTGTCACCTAAATCTTCCTTTTCAATTCTCTTTTGATTCCTAATCATCACATCAACAAAACCTCACCATTTGCAAGTTGTTTCTTCAAGCTTTTTGGTTCCAAAAGAGGAGAAACTCAAGTTTGGAGGTAAGAACGTCCTTCTCCTCTAAACTATCAGTTCTTTACTGAAATTCCTAAGTTCTCAATCCTTAATTGATGTTTTATAAATGGCTTTTAAAGTTATGAAATGGATCTTGGCTTAAAATGCAAGATTTGGTGATTTTTGATAGATTTTCGTTTGATCTGTTAAAGCTGTGATTTGAGATGTGTTTTGTAACGCCCTGGTTTTGGGCTTAGGAGTTTTGGGCGTTGACCGGTTTGGTCAAAGTGTTGTTCGAATCTAAAGAGGTGAAATTAGGAAAGCCTAGTTCGGGTTGCATTAAAAATATGGAAAAATGTTCTAAAATCATCTTTTAATATAATTAAGTGAACTATGGAATCAATTTTGGAAAATGAGTTTTGGAAGTGTGACATTTTGGCTAGTGACCAAAATGTAATTTTCGAAAGTTTGGTGACTGTTTTATAAAGGGTTGAAACTTTGAATCTTTAAGGAGCTATTTGCCCAAAGGGAGTTTCTCCAGATTTTTCTAAGATATTTTAAGACTAAATTCTGATTTTAAATGATATTAAAAGTGGAGGGAAAGCCATTTGGCTATTTTGGATATTTTTGCAACTAACTTTTCTCAATTTTCTTTCTCTCATTTTCTCTCAACCCAAACACATTCTCTCCAGAGAATTGGTTCTGATTTTCTCACCTAAATCCCTCCTTTCAACTCTCATTTGTTCCAAAAAGAGGAGAAACTCAAGTTTGGAGGTAAGAACGTCCTTCTCCTCTAAACTATCAGTTCTTTACTGAAATTCCTAAGTTTTCAATCCTTAATTGATGTTTTATTAAAGGTTTTTAAGTGGTGAAATGGATCTTGGCTTATAATGCAAGATTTGGTGATTTTTGGTGATTTTCGTTAGATCTGATTAATCTGTGATTTGAGATGTGTTTTTGATGTTAAATGAACTCTAAATTGATAAGGAATTGAGTTTTGATTAATGCAATCCCGGATAGATTGAGTTTCCTAAGTTTAGCTTGTGATTCAAGGTTGTTTTGGAGGTGATCTTGTGGATCTGATGTTGCTGGAGGTATAAGGATGTTAATAGGTTGTTCTTAGATGTTATATGATGTTAAAGGATGTGTGGTTTTGCTGGTTTATGGCTGGGCTTTGTTTAGAAGTGGTTTGGATGCATTTTCGGTTGTGTTTGGTGGCTGAAAATGGTGTGTGGATGAGAGCAGCGAGTTTAGGTGCTTTCATTGAAGCAATTAATGCATGATGATGCATTAATCCTCTGCTTTGATGTGTTGAAACAGGGGAGGCATCTTTGGATCCAAGAGTTGTTGATCCGGAAGCTTGATTTGGTGCTTTGGCTTGAAGCAAAGTGGAATCGGTGAGTGCGTTTGTGAAAATTGGGTTTTCGGCTTTGAAACCAATGTCTTGGGAGCTTAGTTTAAGTCTAAACAACTTTGCTAAGCTCAAGTGTAAGTTTTCGGAATTACTCTCTAGTGGTGGCCATGATTTTGTTGTGATGCAAAGTGGTTTATTGCATGTTTTAATTACTGTTTTGAAAGCATGATTTAGCATGGTTTTTGCTGATGTTGTAAGCCATATGTTGAAGGAAACTCTAGGTAAGAGTTCCTTGATTTTGTACATTGATTAAATGTGGTTTGATGCTTTTAAATGCATGATGAATATGGCTTGGTTTAATGCTTTAAAATAGTGGATTAATTGATGAAAATGATGTATATTGGCAAGTGAGGTTTTAAAAAGAGTTAAGGTCACTAAGGTGGTTAAAAGTCCTTGGATGATTCTTGTTGCGGACACTAAGGTGGTTAAAAGTCCTTAGGTGATCCTTTCCATGGTGTTTAAAAGTCCATGGGGCCATGGTGTTTAAAAGTCCATGGGGCCAAGGTGTTTAAAAGACCTTGGGGCCAAGGTGTTTAAAAGTCCTTGGGGTGATTCAAGCTATGGACACAAAGGTGGTTAAAAGTCCTTGTGTGGTCCTCTTTCATGGTGTTTAAAAGTCCATGGCCAAGGTGTTTAAAAGTCCTTGGGACCAAGGTGTTTAAAAGTCCTTGGGAAAGTTGATGAACTTGTTTTAAAGAAATGGAATTTATCACTTGAGCCAATAAGACATGTTATGTTTATGTTGAAGCATGAGATGCTTGTTTTAAGTATGCTTTTGAGCATGTGCAAAGGTTGATTTTAAGAATGATTTGTAAATGTTTTTAAATGCATTATTGAATGGTTATTAAGAGCATTCCTCACTAAGCTTTTGCTTACGCTCTCTTTCGTTTTCTTAATTCAATAATGCAGAACATTAGAGAACCTTGAGGGCAGCAAGGAGGGCAAGCATTCAAGTGCAATTAGAGCTCAATGTATGGAAGGTTTTTGTTGGTACATTTTAGCTTTTGGTAATTTGGCAATGGGGGACCAATGTGTATGATTTGGGAGGTGTTTGGAACTCCCTAAGTATGTTGATTGATGATAAGAATGCTGGTTTTTGTATTGGATCATTACATGCTTGTTCTGGAAGTTTGTGCTTGAATAGCTAGCTTGTGTAGGAAGCATGCCTATAGAATTGGGGCTTTTCTTATATGATGTTAGTATGCTGTTTGGTTGATGCAAATATGTCTCTTGTATGTTGAATTTGTTGCTGGTAAAGTTTGGTTGTATTTGGAGCATGATTGGATGATCAATTGCATGTTTAAGGAAGCTTTTTGCTGCTTTCTGTGCAGGGTGTTTCAGAACAATGGACACCGTTTCGGAACGGGTGCCTTGAATAAGCCCAGGCGCCCGAAACGGTAGGTATCGTTTCGAAACGGAAAGGCCACTGCCAGCCCTCGTTTCGGTACGCGTTGCGGAACGGCCCCGCATTTCGAAACGGGCTCTCCCTGTTTTGGAACGTCCGACCGTTGGGGCTGACATTGGTAGTTAAATGTTTTTGAATGTTTGCATTTTGGTCCTGAATCTTGTTTGTGCAATTGTATGAGTTCGGGATGTCTGTTTGAGCTGAAATTTGACAGAGAAGTATGAAACCTGATTAATTTCAAGATGGTAACTTTAATTTGGATGAAGTCCTTATAATTTACAGAATTTACAATTTGGTCCCTAAAGTTGTAAATTGTTCAATTGGGTCCCTGTTTGATCTCTGATGTTTATGATCTTTGAGTATGTTGTGTGAATGATCATAACCAGGATTAATATGCCTCTAGACAAGTTTAAAAAGAAAAAAGGGTCGTTAATCAAGGTTGACTTTCGGGTTGACTTTGGTTTTCCCCGTGTGACTTTCTTAATTCGGGTCAACCGTCTAGGCCGGGTTAAGGGGGTTACATTTGGTGGTATCAGAGCAGAGTTCTCGAGTAATTGGGAATGAATGTATGCATGATTGAAGTATGTTTGCCTTGTATGCTTGTTGTTCGAAAGCATGTTTAGTGGCTTGTGATTTGGATGCAATTGAATTGTATGCTGTGATGTAGCATGTTGAGGGTACCCATTGCCAAACAAAAGCTAATGAAATGATGTTGATTTTGAATGAAATTGAGCTTGAATACTTGGATTGCTTACCTTGCTGGGCCTGACTTGTTTTATTTGCATTGTGATTGCATGGTAAAAGTATGGCACCACGTAGAGAGTTATGAGGTAGTGTGCGAGCTACGGTTCCCAATAAGAACGAGAATGAAGAGAACATGGGTAGTGCGGTGTTACCCCCTCCTCCGCCTGGTGGTGGTGCTGGAGGTGAGAGAGCTGAAGCTGCAGCTGGTGCTAGAGCTGCTGGACCAGAGGTTGGTCAGGGGCAAGCTCTGCCTGATATATCTATGTTGGTACAAGCTATTGTGGGTGCTTTTCGAGCAGCAGTAGCTGGAGCTCAAGGAGCTGGGCATCAGGGTGATGCTGGAGTTAGACTACCTTTGGAGCGTCTGCGCAGTCTTGGTGGGACTGAGTTCAGGGGTATGTCGGCTGAGAGTTCTGAAGCTTGGCTAGAGAGTACCAAGCGTATCTTGGGTCAGATGAGCTGCACGGATGTGCAAAAGCTGGGTTGTGTTGTGTCATTGCTGCAGGACGATGCGTATACGTGGTGGACGGCCACCATAGCTGGGATGGCTGAAGCTGATGTTACTTGGACATTCTTTCAGAATGTGTTCAAGAGGAGATATCTTGGAGTGAGATATCTTGATGAGAAAAAGCGTGAATTCATGTCTCTTACCCAAGGGAGCATGAGTGTGGCTGAGTATGAAGTGCAGTTTGTGCGACTCAGTCAGTATGCACCGGAGCTGATACCTGATGAGCGGGCAAGGTGCGAGAGGTTCCGTTATGGTCTTGTGACGGATGTGAAAATGTATGTGCTGGCCACTGAATATGATGATTTTGATGTGTTGGTGGGCCGAGCCAAGGACATTGAGATGAACTTGGGTTTATCTGCGAAAGGTGCTGGAGCGAGTTCTGGCAAGAGAGCTGCTGAGTTTAGTTTTGGAGGTGGACGGAACAAGAGGGGACGTGATCAGAAGTATCAGTCCTCAGCCAAGAGAGGTGGTGGTGCACCTGCTAGAGGAGGTAATGCTAGAGCTGATCCGAGTGCTTCTTGGATCTGTGGTTCGCGTGGTCACATGAAGCGTGACTGTCCTCGTGCTGTGAGTGAGGTGCAAGCTCCTGTTGTGGCAGCTGGTAATGGATGCTGGAATTGTGGTTCTGCAGACCACTTGAGGCGAGATTGTCCGAGGTTGGCTGGTGGCCAAGAGCGTGCTCCTGTTGTTGCTGCACCGCAGAGAGGTCGTGGGCGCGGTCGTGGTAATTTCCAGAGGCGAGAGGAAGGAGGTCGTGGAGTAGCCCATGTTGTGGCTATTCAACCTGAAGGTGGAGGCCAAGCTAGGGTGTATGCTCAGCGCGAGGGAAGGAATGATGCGGATGTGATTGCAGGTACCTTTACTTTGCAATCCTTGTCATTGCTTTCTTTGATTGATTCTGGATCTACGCATTCATACATTTTGCGTGAGCATGCTGAATTGCTTGGTTTGCCTGTTGAGTTTTTGGATGTTGGTGTTCGTGTCACTAGTTCTTTTGGTGAAACTGTTGTGACTCGAAAGCTTTATAGAAGGTGTCCCTTGGTTGTTCAAGAACATGTCTTTCATGTTGATCTTATGGAGTTGCCCTTTTATGGTTTTGATGTGATCCTTGGTATGGATTGGCTTGCTGAGCATCGTGCTGTGGTAGATTGTGAAAATAAGCGGGTTTCGCTTAAGCTTGCGGATGATTATGAAGTTGTTGTGGTTGGTGAGAATGTGAAGTTTCTTGCCAATGTGGTGTCTACCTTGGAGGCGAGTAGGATGCTGAGGCAAGGTTGCGAAGCTTATCTAGCTTTTGTGATGAATCCTAGCTCTAAGGAGTTGAGGGTGCAAGATATCAAAGTTGTGAAGGAGTTTCCTGGTGTTTTTCCTGAGGAGTTGCCTGGTTTACCTCATAATCGCAAGGTGGAGTTTGGAATTGAGCTGTATGAGAATACAACTCCTGTGTCCATTACTACCTATAGAATGGCACCTAAGGAGCTGAAGGAGCTGAAGACGCAGTTGCAAGAGCTGCTAGATCGTGGTTTCATCCGGCCGAGTGTGTCACCTTGGGGTGCACCGGACTTGTTTGTGAAGAAGAAAGATGGCACTATGATGATGTGCATTGATTACCGTCAGCTGAACAAGTTGACTATCAAGAATCGGTATCCTTTGCCGAGGATTGATGATCTCTTTGATCAATTTCGGGGAGCTGATGTGTTCTCTAAGATTGACTTGAGGTCAGGGTATTATCAGTTGAAGGTGAAGGATGTGGATGTGCCTAAGACAGCTTTCAGGACAAGGTATGGGCATTATGAGTTCCTTGTGATGCCGTTTGGTTTGACAAATGCTCCTGCTGCTTTCATGGACATGATGAATCGTGTGTTTCATGAATACCTGGACAAGTTCGTTGTGGTGTTCATTGATGATATCCTCGTGTACTCGCGTACTGAGGAGGAGCACGAAGAGCATTTGAGGATTGTTTTGCAAGCCTTGTTGGAGAATCAGCTTTATGCTAAGCTGAGCAAGTGTGTGTTCTGGCTTAAGGAGGTGGTGTTTCTTGGGCATGTGGTCTCAGCTGAGGGGATTCGTGTTGATCCTCAGAAGATTGAGGCGGTGATGAATTGGAAAGTTCCTAAGTCTGTTCATGAGGTCCGTAGTTTCCTTGGTTTGGCGGGATACTACCGGAGGTTTGTGGATGGTTTTTCCAAGATTGATGCTCCTTTGACGAAGCTGTTGCAAAAGGATGTTAAGTATGAGTGGACGGAAGCGAGACAGCAGGCTTTTGAGAAGCTGAAGGCGGCTTTGACGCAAGCTCCTATCTTGATTCAGCCTGAATCAGGGAAAGAGTTTGTGGTCTATAGTGATGCATCCTATGTTGGTTTGGGATGTGTGCTGATGCAAGAGGGTAAGGTTGTGGCTTATGCGTCGCGGCAGTTGAAGGTGCATGAGCGCAACTATCCTACGCATGATATTGAGCTGGCTGCAGTGGTTTTTGCTCTGAAGATTTGGAGACATTATCTGTATGGTGAGAAGTGTACTGTGTACACGGATCACAAGAGTTTGAGGTATCTGATGTCTCAGAAGGAGTTGAATCTTAGGCAGCGGCTTTGGTTGGAGTTTCTCAAGGATTATGATCTGACGATTGAGTATCATCCTGGAAAAGCTAATCTTGTTGCGGATGCCTTGAGTAGGAAGGTAGCTGTTGAGCTGAGGGCTATGTTTGCTAGCTTGAGCATATCGCGAGATGGTGGTCTTGTTGCTGAGTTGCAAGTGAAACCATCTTTGGTTCAGTTGATCAAGGAAAAGCAGTTGCTGGATGATTCCTTGGTGTCTCATGTTCAGGATATCGCGGAGGGTAGACCTTCGGATTTCTGCTTTAATGAGGATGGTGTGTTGTGTTTTGGGTGTCGGATAGTAGTGCCTGCTGATGTTGAGTTGAGGCGTGCTATTCTGACTGAAGGTCATAGTAGTCCTTTCGCTATGCACCCTGGTAGTACTAAGATGTATCGTGATCTTCGTGATGAGTACTATTGGGTGGGTTTGAAGAAGGATGTTGCAGAGTTTGTGAGCAAGTGTTTGGTGTGTCAGCGAGTTAAGGCTGAACATCAGGTTCCTTCTGGTTTGTTGCAACCGTTGAAAATCCCTGAATGGAAGTGGGAAAGGGTTACCATGGATTTTGTATCTGGTTTACCATTGTCTTCATCAAAGAAGAATTCTGTTTGGGTGATTGTGGATCGCCTGACGAAGTGTGCGCATTTCTTGCCTGTGCATACTACGTTTTCTTTGGATAGGCTGGCAGAGCTGTACATTGCTGAGATTGTGCGGTTGCATGGTGTGCCTAAGTCGATTGTGTTGGATAGGGATCCGAGGTTCACATTGCGTTTCTGGCAGTGTTTGCATCAAGCTCTGGGTACAAGGTTGCATTTTAGTACATCCTATCATCCTCAGTCGCATGGTCAGTTTGAGCGGGTTATCCAGATCTTGGAGGATATGTTGAGGTGTTGCGTGATTGAGTTCCAAGGTTCTTGGGAGAAGCATCTGCCTTTGGTTGAGTTCGCTTATAACAATAGTTATCAGGCGAGTATACAGATGGCACCTTATGAGGCTTTGTATGGGAGGAAGTGTAGGACTCCTCTTTGTTGGGCTGAAACTGGTCAAAAGTTGGTTTCGATGCCGGCTTTGTTGAAAGGGACCACCGAGAAGGTGAAGCTCATCTGTGAGCGGTTGAAGGCTGCCTCTGATCGGCAAAAGTCTTACGCGGATTTGAAGCGTAAGGAGATAGAGTATGCGGTGGGTGACCGTGTGTTCTTGAAGGTTTCGCCTTGGAAGAAGGTGATGAGGTTTGGCCGTAAGGGTAAGTTGAGCCCTAGGTACATTGGACCATATGAGGTGGTTGAGCGTGTGGGTCCTGTTGCGTATCGGTTGAGGTTACCTCAGGAGTTGGAGAAGATTCATGATGTGTTCCATGTTTCTATGCTCCGGAAGTATAGATCTGATCCTTCGCATGTGATGCTTATGGAGGAAGTGGTTTTGAATCCGGATTTGACCTTTGATGAGGAACCGGTGAAGGTTCTGGATTCGGATAGCAAGGTTCTTCGTGGCAAGACCATTGAGTTGGTGAAGGTGCTGTGGAAGCATCGAGGTGTTGAGGAAGCCACGTGGGAGCGGAAGGAAGACATGCTGATGCAGTTTCCTTATCTCTTTCCTTCAGGTAAATTTCGAGGACGAAATTTCTTAAGGGGGGAGAGTTGTAACGCCCCGGTTTTGGGCTTAGGAGTTTTGGGCGTTGACCGGTTTGGTCAAAGTGTTGTTCGAATCTAAAGAGGTGAAATTACGAAATCCTAGTTCGGGTTGCATTAAAAATATGGAAAAATGTTCTAAAATCATCTTTTAATATAATTAAGTGAACTGTGGAATCAATTTTGGAAAATGAGTTTTGGAAGTGTGACATTTTGGCTAGTGACCAAAATGTAATTTTCGAAAGTTTGGTGACTGTTTTATAAAGGGTTGAAACTTTGAATCTTTAAGGAGCTATTTGCCCAAAGGGAGTTTGTCCAGATTTTTCTAAGATATTTTAAGACTAAATTCTGATTTTAAATGATATTAAAAGTGGAGGGAAAGCCATTTGGCTATTTTGGATATTTTTGCAACTAACTTTTCTCAATTTTCTTTCTCTCTTTTTCTCTCAACCCAAACACATTCTCTCCAGAGAATTGGTTCTGATTTTCTCACCTAAATCCCTCCTTTCAACTCTCATTTGTTCCAAAAAGAGGAGAAACTCAAGTTTGGAGGTAAGAACGTCCTTCTCCTCTAAACTATCAGTTCTTTACTGAAATTCCTAAGTTTTCAATCATTAATTGATGTTTTATTAAAGGTTTTTAAGTGGTGAAATGGATCTTGGCTTATAATGCAAGATTTGGTGATTTTTGGTGATTTTCGTTAGATCTGATTAATCTGATATTTGAGATGTGTTTTTGATGTTAAATGAACTCTAAATTGATAAGGAATTGAGTTTTGATTAATGCAATCCCGGATAGGTTGAGTTTCCTAAGTTTAGCTTGTGATTCAAGGTTGTTTTTGAGGTGATCTTGTGGATCTGATGTTGCTGGAGGTATAGGGATGTTAATAGGTTGTTTTTAGATGTTATATGATGTTAAAGGATGTGTGGTTTTTCTGGTTTATGGCTGGGCTTTGTTTAGAAGTGGTTTGGATGCATTTTCGGTTGTGTTTGGTGGCTGAAAATGGTGTGTGGATGAGAGCAGCGAGTTTAGGTGCTTTCATTGAAGCAATTAATGCATGATGATGCATTAATCCTCTACTTTGATGTGTTGAAACAGGGGAGGCATCTTTGGATCCAAGAGTTGTTGATCCGGAAGCTTGATTTGGTGCTTTGGCTTGAAGCAAAGTGGAATCGGTGAGTGCGTTTGTGAAAATTGGGTTTTCGGCTTTGAAACCAATGTCTTGGGAGCTTAGTTTAAGTCTAAACAACTTTGCTAAGCTCAAGTGTAAGTTTTCAGAATTACTCTCTAGTGGTGGCCATGATTTTGTTGTGATGCAAAGTGGTTTATTGCATGTTTTAATTACTGTTTTGAAAGCATGATTTAGCATGGTTTTTGCTGATGTTGTAAGCCATATGTTGAAGGAAACTCTAGGTAAGAGTTCCTTGATTTTGTACATTGATTAAATGTGGTTTGATGCTTTTAAATGCATGATGAATATAGCTTGGTTTAATGCTTTAAAACAGTGGATTAATTGATGAAAATGATGTATATTGGCAAGTGAGGTTTTAAAAAGAGTTAAGGTCACTAAGGTGGTTAAAAGTCCTTGAGTGAGCCTTGTTACTTAAGAACATCAAGGTGGTTAAAAGTCCTTGGATGATTCTTGTTGCGGACACTAAGGTGGTTAAAAGTCCTTAGGTGATCCTTTCCATGGTGTTTAAAAGTCCATGGGGCCATGGTGTTTAAAAGTCCATGGGGCCAAGGTGTTTAAAAGTCCTTGGGGCCAAGGTGTTTAAAATTCCTTGGGGTGATTCAAGCTATGGACACAAAGGTGGTTAAAAGTCCTTGTGTGGTCCTCTTTCATGGTGTTTAAAAGTCCATGGCCAAGGTGTTTAAAAGTCCTTGGGACCAAGGTGTTTAAAAGTCCTTGGGAAAGTTGATGAACTTGTTTTAAAGAAATGGAATTTATCACTTGAGCCAATAAGACATGTTATGTTTATGTTGAAGCATGAGATGCTTGTTTTAAGTATGCTTTTGAGCATGTGCAAAGGTTGATTTTAAGCATGATTTGTAAATGTTTTTAAATGCATTATTGAATGGTTTTTAAGAGCATTCCTCACTAAGCTTTTGCTTACGCTCTCTTTCGTTTTCTTAATTCAATAATGCAGAACATTAGAGAACCTTGAGGGCAGCAAGGAGGGCAAGCATTCAAGTGCAAGTAGAGCTCAATGTATGGAAGGTTTTTGTTGGTACATTTTAGCTTTTGGTAATTTGGCAATCGGGGACCAATGTGTATGATTTGGGAGGAGTTTGGAACTCCCTAAGTATGTTGATTGATGATAAGAATGCTGGTTTTTGTATTGGATCATTACATGCTTGTTTTGGAAGTTTGTGCTTGAATAGCTAGCTTGTGTAGGAAGCATGCCTATAGAATTGGGGCTTTTTGCATATGATGTTGTTATGATGATTTGATGATGCTTGTATGTCTTATTTATGTTGAATTGCATGCTGGTAAAGTTTGGTGGCATTTGGTGCATGTTTGAATGATCAATTTCATGTTTGAGAATGCTTTTTGCTGCAATCTGTGCAGGGCGTTTCGGAACAGTGTGTACCGTTTCGGAACGGGTGCCTTGAATGAACCTAGGCGTCCGAAACGGTAGGCACCGTTTCGAAACGGTTTGGCCACTGCCAGCCCGTGTTCCGGAACCCGTTGTGGAACGGCCCGTGTTTCGAAACGGGGTCTACCTGTTTCGGAACGGTCGACCGTTGGGGGCTGACATTGGCAGTTATATGTTTTGATTTGTTTGCGTTTTGGTCCTGAAACTTGTTTGTGCAATTGTATGAGTTTGGGAAGTCCTTTTGAGCTGAAATTTCACTGAGAAGCATGAAACCTGATTAATTTCAAGTTGGTAACTTAGATTTGGGTTAAGTCCTTCTAATTATCAGAAATTACAATTTGGTCCCTAAAGTTGTAATTTGTTCAATTGGGTCCCTGTTTGATCTCTGATGTTTGTGATCTTTGTGTATGATGTTTGTGTGATCACAATTAGGACTAATGTGCAACTAGACAAGATTAAAAAGAAAAAAAGGGTCGTTAATCAAGGTTGACTTTCAGGTTGACTTTGGTTTTCCCCGTGTGACTTTCTTAATTCGGGTCAACCGTCTAGGCCGGGTTAAGGGGGTTACATGTTTTTGATGATTAATGAACATTAATTTGATAAGGAATTGAGTTTTGATCAATGCAATCCTGGATAGGTTGAATTTCCTAAGTTTAGCTTGTGATTCTTGGTTGTTTTTGAGGTGATCTTGTAGATCTGATGTTGCTGGAGGTATAAGGATGTTGTTAGGTTCTTTTTAGATGTTAAATGATGTTAAAAGATGTTTGGTTTTGATGGTTTATGGCTGGGCTTTGTTGAGGAGTTGTTTGGATGCATTTTTGGTTGTGTTTGGTGGCCGAAAATGGAGTGTGGATGAGAGCAGCGAGTTTAGGTGCTTTCATTGAAGCTATTAATGCATGATCATGCATTAATCCTCTGCTTTGATGTGTTAAAACAGGGGAGTCATCTTTGGATCCAAGTGGTGGTGATCCGGAAGCTTGATTTGTGCTTTGGCAAGAGGCGAAGTGGAATCGGTGAGTGAAAATGGGTTTTCAGCTTTGAAACCAATGTCTTGGGAGCTTAGTTTAAGTCTAAACAACTTTACTAAGCTCAAGTGTAAGTTTTCGGAAAAACTCTCTAGGTGGTGGCCATGATTTGGTTGTTGTGCAATGTGGTTTATTGCATGTTTTAAATTCTGTTTTGAAAGCATGATTTAGCATGGTTATTGCTGATTTTGTAAGCCATATGTTGAAGGAAGCTCAAGGTAAGAGTTCCTTGTTTTTGAACATTGATTAAATGTGGTTTGATGCTTAAAAATGCATGATGAATATGGCTTGGTTTAATGCTTTAAAACAGTGGATTATTTGATGATAAAGATGTATATTGGCAAGTGATGTTTTGAAAAAGGTTAAGGTCACTAAGGTGGTTAAAAGTCCTTGAGTGAGCCTTGTGGATTCTAAGAACTTCATGGTGGTTAAAAGTCCATGTTGATTCTTGTTAAGGTCACTAAGGTGGTTAAAAGTCCTTGAGTGAGCCTTGTTACTTAAGAACATCAAGGTGGTTAAAAGTCCTTGGATGGTTCTTGTTAAGGACACAAAGGTGGTTACAAGTCCTTGTGTGGTCCTTGCCATGGTGTTTAAAAGTCCATGGGCCAAGGTGTTTAAAAGTCCTTGGGGCCAAGGTGTTTAAAAGTCCTTGGGAAGAACACAAAGGTGGTTAAAAGTCCTTGTGTGGTTCTTGTGTACTATAAGATCACAATGGTGTTTAAAAGTCCATGTGTGAGTCTTATGTTGATCTTGTTTTTAAAAGATGGAACTTATCACTTGTGGCCAATATGACATGTAATGATATGGAAGCATGTAATGCTTGTTTAAATTGCTTTTAGCTTGAGTAAATGATGATTGAGACATGATTTATAAACTGTTTTATAAATGCATTATTGAATGGTTTTTAATGAGCATTCCTCACTAAGCTTTTGCTTACGCTCTCCTTCGTTTTCATAAACCAATAATGCAGATCATTAAGGTACTTTGAGGGCAGCAAGGAAGGCAAGCAATCAAATGGAAGTTAAGCTCAAGTATGGAAGGTTTTCTTAAACACTTTAGCTTTTGGGCATTTTGCAATGGGGGACCTATGTGTATGATTTGGGAGATGTTTAGAACTCCCTAAGTATGTTTAATGTTGTTGGAAATGCTGGATTTGTATTTGGTCTTTATGTGCTTGGATTTGAAGGTTTTATGCTTGAATGGTTTGCTTGTGTAGGAAGCATGCCTATAGAATTGGGGCTTTTCTTATATGATGTTAGTATGCTGTTTGGTTGATGCAAATATGTCTCTTGTATGTTGAATTTGTTGCTGGTAAAGTTTGGTTGTATTTGGAGCATGATTGGATGATCAATTGCATGTTTAAGGAAGCTTTTTGCTGCTTTCTGTGCAGGGTGTTTCAGAACAATGGACACCGTTTCGGAACGGGTGCCTTGAATAAGCCCAGGCGCCCGAAACGGTAGGTACCGTTTCGAAACGGAAAGGCCACTGCCAGCCCTCGTTTCGGTACGCGTTGCGGAACGGCCCCGCATTTCGAAACGGGCTCTCCCTGTTTTGGAACGTCCGACCGTTGGGGCTGACATTGGTAGTTAAATGTTTTTGAATGTTTGCATTTTGGTCCTGAATCTTGTTTGTGCAATTGTATGAGTTCGGGATGTCTGTTTGAGCTGAAATTTGACAGAGAAGTATGAAACCTGATTAATTTCAAGATGGTAACTTTAATTTGGATGAAGTCCTTATAATTTACAGAATTTACAATTTGGTCCCTAAAGTTGTAAATTGTTCAATTGGGTCCCTGTTTGATCTCTGATGTTTATGATCTTTGAGTATGTTGTGTGAATGATCATAACCAGGATTAATATGCCTCTAGACAAGTTTAAAAAGAAAAAAAGGGTCGTTAATCAAGGTTGACTTTCAGGTTGACTTTGGTTTTCCCCGTGTGACTTTCTTAATTCGGGTCAACCGTCTAGGCTGGGTTAAGGGGGTTACATTTGGTGGTATCAGAGCCAGGTTCTCGAGTAAATGGGAATGAATGTGTGCATGATTGAAGTATGTATGCTATGTATGCTTGATTGATTGAAGCATGTTCAGTGGTTTGAGAATTTGATGCGATTGAGTTGTATGCTGTGGTGAAGCATGTTGTGGGTACCCATTGCCAAATCAAAGCTAAGTAATGATGTTGATTTTGAATGAATTTGAGCTTGAGAAGTAATGTGCGAGCTACGGCTCCAAATGAGAATGAGAATGAGGAGAACGCGGGTAGTGCGGTGTTACCTCCACCTCCACCTGGTGGTGGTGGTGCTGAGGGAGAAAGAGCTGAAGCTGCAGCTGGTGCTGGAGCTGCTGGACCTGAGGTTGGTCAGGGGCAAGCTATGCCTTACATGACGATGTTGGTGCAAGCTATTGCTGGTGCTTTTCGTGCGGTAGTAGCTGGAGCTCAGGGAGCTGGGCATCAGGGAGATGCTGGTGTTAGACTACCTTTGGAGCGTTTGCGCAGTCTTGGTGGGACTGAGTTCAGGGGTATGTCAGCTGAGGGTTCTGAGTCTTGGATGGAGAGTACCAAGAGGATCTTGGGTCAGATGAGTTGCACTGATGTGCAAAAGCTGGGTTGTGTAATATCTTTGCTACAGGATGATGCATATACGTGGTGGACGACCACTATAGCTGGGATGGTTGAAGCTGATGTGACTTGGACATTCTTTTAGAATGCGTTCAAGAGGAGATATCTTGGTGTGAGATATCTTGATGAAAAGAAGCGTGAGTTCATGTCTCTTACCCAGGGGAGCATGATTGTGGCTGAGTATGAGGTGCAGTTTGTGCAACTCAGTCAGTATGCACCTGAGCTGGTACCAGATGAGCGGGCGAGGTGCGAATGATTCCGTTATGGTTTAGTGACGGATGTGAAGATGTATGTGCTGGCCACCGAGTATGATGATTTTGATGTGTTGGTGGGCCGAGCCAAAGATATTGAGATGAACTTGGGTTTATCTGCTAGAGGTGCTGCAGCAAGTGCTGGTAAGCGGGCAGCTGAGTTTAGTTCCGGTGGTGGACGGAACAAGAGGGGACGTGATCAGAAGTATCAGTCCTCAGCTAAGAGAGGTGGAGGAGCACCTGCTCGAGGAGGCAATGCTAGAGCTGATCCGAGTGCTTGTTGTATTTGTGGTTCACGTGGTCACATGAAGCGTGACTGTCCTCGTGCTGTGAGGGAGGTGCAAGCTCCTGTTGCGGCAGCTGGTAACGGGTGCTGGAGTTGTGGATCCACATACCATTTGAGGCGAGATTGTCCTATGTTGGTTGGTGGCCAAGTGCGTGCTCCTGTTGTGGCTGCACCGCAGAGAGGTCGTGGGCGCGTCCGTGGTAATTTCCAGCGGAGAGAGGAGGGTGGTCGAGGAGTGGCCCATGTTGTGGCTATTCAGCCCGAAGGTGGAGGTCAAGCGAAGGTGTATGCTCAGCGGGAGGGGAGGAATGACGCGGATGTGATTGCATGTACCTTTACTTTGCAATCCTTGTCATTACTTTCCTTGATAGATTATGGATCTACGCATTCATACATTTTGCGTGAGCATGCTGAATTGCTTGGTTTGCCTGTTGAGCCTTTGGATGTTGGTGTTCGTGTCACTAGTTCTTTTGGTGAGACTGTTGTGACTCGAAAGCTGTATAGAAGGTGTCCTTTGGTTGTTCAAGAACATGTTTTTCATGTTGATCTTATGGAGTTGCCTTTCTATGGTTTTGATGTGATCCTTGGTATGGATTGGCTTGCTGAGCATCGTGCTGTTGTGGATTGTGAAAACAAGCGAGTTTCGCTGAAGCTTGCGGATGATTATGATGTTGTTGTGGTTGGTGAGAATGTGAAGTTTCTTGCCAATGTGGTGTCTACCTTAGGGGCAAGCAGGATGCTGAGGCAAGGTTGTGAAGCTTACCTGGCTTTTGTAATGAATCCTAGCTCTAAGGAGTTGAGGGTGCAAGATATCAGAGTTGTGAAGAAGTTTCCTGGTGTGTTTCCTGAGGAGTTGCCTGGTTTACCTCCTAATCGCGAGGTGGAGTTTGGAATTGAGCTGTATGAGAATACAACTCCTGTGTCCATTACTCCCTATAGAATGGCACCTAAGGAGCTGAAGGAGATGAAGACGCAATTGCAAGAGCTGCTTGATCGTGGTTTCATTCGGCCAAGTGTGTCACCTTGGGGTGCACCGGTCTTGTTTGTGAAGAAGAAGGATGGCACTATGAGAATGTGCATTGATTATCGTCAGCTGAACAAGTTGACTATCAAGAATCGATATCCTTTGCCGAGGATTGATGATCTCTTTGATCAATTTCGGGGAGCAGCTGTGTTCTCTAAGATTGACTTGAGGTCAGGGTATTACCAGTTGAAGGTGAAGGATGTGGATGTGCCTAAGACAGCTTTCAAGAGAAGGTATGGGCATTATGAGTTCCTTGTGATGCCGTTTTGTTTGACAAATGGTCATGCTGCTTTCATGGACATGATGAACCGTGTGTTTCATGAATACCTGGACAAGTTTGTTGTGGTGTTCATTGATGATATCCTCGTGTACTCGCGTACTAAGGAGGAGCATGAAGAGCATTTGAGGATTGTTTTGCAAGCTTTGTTGGAGAATCAGCTTTATGCTAAGCTGAGCAAGTGTGAGTTCTGGCTTAAGGAGGTGGTGTTTCTTGGGCATGTAGTTTCTGCTGAAGGGATTCGTGTTGATCCTCAGAAGATTGAGGCGGTGATGAACTGGAAGGTTCCTAAGTCGGTTCATGAGGTTCGTAGTTTCCTTGGTTTGGCGGGATACTATCGGAGGTTTGTGGATGGGTTTTCTAAGATTGCTGCACCTTTGACGAATTTGTTGCAAAAGGATGTTAAGTATGAGTGGACGGAAGCGAGACAGCAGGCTTTTGAGAAGCTGAAGGCGGCTTTGACGCAAGCTCCTATCTTGGTTCAGCCTGAATCAGGGAAAGAGTTTGTGGTCTATAGTGATGCGTCCTATGTTGGTTTGGGATGTGTGCCGATGCAAGAGGGTAAGGTTGTAGCTTATGCATCACGGCAGTTGAAAGTGCATGAGCGCAATTATCCTACGCATGATATTGAGTTGGCTGTAGTGGTTTTTGCTCTGAAGATCTGGAGACATTATCTGTATGGTGAGAAGTGTACTGTGTACACGGATCACAAGAGTTTGAGGTATCTAATGTCTCAGAAAGAGTTGAATCTTAGGCAGCGGCGTTGGTTGGAGTTGCTCAAGGATTATGATCTGACGATTGAGTACCATCCGGGAAAAGCTAATGTGGTTGCGGATGCCTTGAGTAGCAAGGTAGCTGTTGAGCTGAGGGCTATGTTTGCCAGCTTGAGTATATCGCGTGATGGTGGTCTTGTAGCTGAGTTGCAAGTGAAACAATCTATGGTTCAGTTGATCAAGGAAAAGCAGTTGCTGGATGATTCCTTGGTGTCTCATGTTCAGGATATCGCGGAGGGTAGGCCTTCGGATTTCTGCTTTAATGATGATGGTGTGTTGTGTTTTGGGAGTCGGATAGTAGTGCCCAATGATGTTGAGTTGAGGCGTGCTATTCTGACTGAAGGTCATTGTAGTCCTTTTGCTATGCACCCTGGTAGTACTAAGATGTACCGTGATCTTCGTGATGAGTACTATTGGGTGGGTTTGAAGAAGGATGTTGCAGAGTTTGTGAGCAAGTGTATGGTGTGTCAGCGAGTTAAGGCTGAGCATCAGGTTCCTTCAGGGTTGTTGCAACCGTTGAGAATTCCTGAGTTGAAGTGGGAAAGGGTTACCATGGATTTTGTATCTGGTTTACCTTTGTCACCGTCGAAGAAGAATTCGGTTTGGGTGATTGTGGATCGCCTGACGAAGTGTGCGCATTTCTTGCCTGTGCATACTACGTTTTCTTTGGATAAGCTTGCGGAGATGTACATTGCTGAGATTGTGCGGCTGCATGGTGTGCCTAAGTCGATTGTGTCGGATAGGGATTCGAGGTTCACATCAAAGGAATCTCTTGGTTCAGATGGGAATGCGTCTTTTCTATCGGATAGGTTCTCCGGAGCAGACTTAGGGGACTAACCTGGGATTGTTGAAGCTGCCGGGCGTAGGACGTCTTGCGAAGTCTTCCCAACCATAAAAGCCAAAGAAAGAGTACAGCTCCTACTCCTAAAAGGCAAAGGGAATGGAGCGATTGTTCCAACAGAGCCCTGGGCTCCTCCCACTGCTTGGGAGCTTACGGTTTCATGTTCTATTTCACTCCCCAACTTCTGGCAGTGTTTGCATCAAGCTCTGGGTACAAGGTTGAATTTCAGTACATCCTATCATCCTCAGACGAATGGTCAATCAGAGCGCGTTATCCAGATTTTGGAGGATATGTTGAGGTGCTGCGTGATTGAGTTCCAAGGTTCTTGGGAGAAGCATTTGCCTTTGGTGGAGTTTGCTTATAACAATAGTTATCAGGCAAGTATACAGATGGCACCTTATGAGGCTTTGTACGGGAGGAAGTGTAGGACTCCTCTTTGTTGGGCTGAAACGGGTCAAAAGTTGGTTTCGATGCCGGCTCTGTTGAAGGGAACCACCGAGAAGGTGAAGCTCATTTGTGAGCGGTTGAAGGCAGCCTCTGATCGGCAGAAGTCTTACGCGGATTTGAAGCGTAAGGAGATAGAGTATGCGGTGGGTGACCGTGAGTTCTTGAAGGTTTCGCCTTGGAAGAAGGTGATGAGGTTTGGCCGGAAGGGTAAGTTGAGCCCTAGGTACATTGGACCATATGAGGTGGTTGAGCGTGTGGGTCCTGTTGCATATCGGTTGAGGTTACCTCAGGAGTTGGAGAAGATTCATGATGTGTTTCATGTTTCTATGCTCCGGAAGTATAGATCTGATCCTTTGCATGTGATGCCTGTGGAAGAAGTGGAATTGAATCCGGACTTGACCTATGATGAGGAACCGGTGAAGGTTCTGGACTCGGATAGCAAGGTTCTTCGTGGCAAGACCATTGAGTTGGTAAAGGTGCTGTGGAAGCATCGAGGTGTTGAGGAAGCCACGTGGGAGCGGAAGGAAGACATGCTGAAGCAGTTTCCTTATCTCTTTCCTTCAGGTAAATTTCGAGGACGAAATTTCTTAAGGGGGGGGGGGGGGGGAGAGTTGTAACGCCCTGGTTTTGGGCTTGGAAGTTTTGGGCGTTGACCGGTTTGGTCAAAGTGCTGTTCGAATCTAAAAAGGTAAAATTAGGAAAGCCTAGTTCGGGTTGCATTAAAAATATGGAAAAATGTTCTAAAATCATCTTTTAATATATATAAGTGAACTGTGAAATCAATTTTACAAAATGAGGTTTGGAAGGGTGACATTTTGGCTAGTGACCAAAATGTAATTTTTGAAAGTTGCGTGACTGTTTTAGAAAGGATTGAAACTTTGAATCTTTAAAGAGCTATTTACCCAAAGGGAGTTTCTCCAGATTTTTTCTAAGATATTTTAATGTTTAATTCTGATTTTTAAAGCTAAAGAAAAGTGGAGGGAAATCATTTTGGCTATTTTGTAACTAACTTCCAATTTTCCTTTTCTCTCATTTTCTCTCAACCCAAACACTTTCTCTCCAGAGATTTCTTTCTGATTTTGTCACCTAAATCTTCCTTTTCAATTCTATTCTGATTCCTAATCATCACATCAACAAAACCTCACCATTTGCAAGTTGTTTCTTCAAGCTTTTTGGTTCCAAAAGAGGAGAAACTCAAGTTTGGAGGTAAGAACGTCCTTCTCCTCTAAACTATCAGTTCTTTACTGAAATTCCTAAGTTCTCAATCCTTAATTGATGTTTTATAAATGACTTTTAAAGTTATGAAATGGATCTTGGCTTAAAATGCAAGATTTGGTGATTTTTGATAGATTTTCGTTTGATCTGTTAAAGCTGTGATTTGAGATGTGTTTTTGATGATTAATGAACATTAATTTGATAAGGAATTGAGTTTTGATCAATGCAATCCCGGATAGGTTGAATTTCCTAAGTTTAGCTTGTGATTCTTGGTTGTTTTTGAGGTGATCTTGTAGATCTGATGTTGATGGAGGTATAAGGATGTTGTTAGGTTCTTTTTAGATGTTAAATGATGTTAAAGGATGTTTGGTTTTGATGGTTTATTGCTGGGCTTTGTTGAGGAGTTGTTTGGATGCATTTTCGGTTGTGTTTGGTGGCCGAAAATGGAGTGTGGATGAGAGCAGCGAGTTTAGGTGCTTTCATTGAAGCTATTAATGCATGATGATGCATTAATCCTCTGCTTTGATGTGTTAAAACATGGGAGTCATCTTTGGATCCAAGTGGTGGTGATCCGGAAGCTTGATTTGTGCTTTGGCAAGAGGCGAAGTGGAATCGGTGAGTGAAAATGGGTTTTCAGCTTTGAAACCAATGTCTTGGGAGCTTAGTTTAAGTCTAAACAACTTTACTAAGCTCAAGTGTATGTTTTCGGAAAAACTCTCTAGGTGGTGGCCATGATTTGGTTGTTGTGCAATGTGGTTTATTGCATGTTTTAAATTCTGTTTTGAAAGCATGATTTAGCATGGTTATTGCTGATTTTGTAAACCATATGTTGAAGGAAGCTCAAGGTAAGAGTTCCTTGTTTTTGAACATTGATTAAATGTGGTTTGATGCTTAAAAATGCATGATGAATATGGCTTGGTTTAATGCTTTAAAATGGTGGATTATTTGATGATAAAGATGTATATTGGCAAGTGATGTTTTGAAAAAGGTTAAGGTCACTAAGGTGGTTAAAAGTCCTTGAGTGAGCCTTGTGGATTCTAAGAACTTCATGGTGGTTAAAAGTCCATGTTGATTCTTGTTAAGGTCACTAAGGTGGTTAAAAGTCCTTGAGTGAGCCTTGTTACTTAAGAACATCAAGGTGGTTAAAAGTCCTTGGATGGTTCTTGTTAAGGACACAAAGGTGATTACAAGTCCTTGTGTGGTCCTTGCCATGGTGTTTAAAAGTCCATGGGCCAAGGTGTTTAAAAGTCCTTGGGGCCAAGTTGTTTAAAAGTCCTTGGGAAGAACACAAAGGTGGTTAAAAGTCCTTGTGTGGTTCTTGTGTACTATAAGATCACAATGGTGTTTAAAAGTCCATGTGTGAGTCTTATGTTGATCTTGTTTTTAAAAGATGGAACTTATCACTTGTGGCCAATATGACATGTAATGATATGGAAGCGTGTAATGCTTGTTTAAATTGCTTTGAGCATGAGTAAATGATGATTGAGACATGATTTATAAAGTGTTTTATAAATGCATTATTGAATGGTTTTTAATGAGCATTCCTCACTAAGCTTTTGCTTACGCTCTCCTTCGTTTTCTTAAACCAATAATGCAGATCATTAAGGTACTTTGAGGGCAGCAAGGAAGGCAAGCAATCAAGTGGAAGTTAAGCTCAAGTATGGAAGGTTTTCTTAAACACTTTAGCTTTTGGGCATTTGGCAATGGGGGACCTACGTGTATGATTTGGGAGATGTTTAGAACTCCCTAAGTATGTTTAATGTTGATGGAAATGCTGGATTTGTATTTGGTCTTTATGTGCTTGGATTTGAAGGTTTTATGCTTGAATGGTTTGCTTGTGTAGGAAGCATGCCTATAGAATTGGGGCTTTTCTTATATGATGTTAGTATGCTGTTTGGTTGATGCAAATATGTCTCTTGTATGTTGAATTTGTTGCTGGTAAAGTTTGATTGTATTTGGAGCATGATTGGATGATCAATTGCATGTTTAAGGAAGCTTTTTGCTGCTTTCTGTGCAGGGTGTTTCGGAACAGTGGACACCGTTTCAGAACGGGTGCCTTGAATAAGCCCAGGCGTCCGAAACGGTAGGCACCGTTTCGAAACGGAAAGGCCACTGCCAGCCCTCGTTTCGGAACGCGTTGCGGAACGGCCCCGCGTTTCGAAACGGGCTCTCCCTGTTTCGGAACGTCCGACCGTTGGGGGCTGACATTGGTAGTTAAATGTTTTGGAATGTTTGCATTTTGGTCCTAAATCTTGTTTGTGCAATTGTATGAGTTCGGGATGTCCGTTTGAGCTGAAATTTGACAGAGAAGTATGAAACCTGATTAATTTCAAGATGGTAACTTTAATTTGGATGAAGTCCTTATAATTTACAGAATTTACAATTTGGTCCCTAAAGTTGTAAATTGTTCAATTGGGTCCCTGTTTGATCTCTGATGTTTATGATCTTTGAGTATGTTGTGTGAATGATCAGAACCAGGATTAATATGCCTCTAGACAAGTTCAAAAAGAAAAAAAAGGGTCGTTAATCAAGGTTGACTTTCGGGTTGACTTTGGTTTTCCCCGTGTGACTTTCTTAATTCGGGTCAACCGTCTAGGCCGGGTTAAGGGGGTTACAGAACAAACTGAACTTCATACTCAGCTACAGACATGCTCCCTTGGGTAAGAGACATGAACTCCCTCTTCTTTTCATCTAGGTACCTCACACCTAGATACCTTCTCTAGAACGCATTCTGAAAGAATGTCCAAGTTACATCAGCATCCGCCATCCCAGCGATAGAGGTAGTCCACCAAGTGTAAGCATCATCTTGCAACAATGATACCACACAGCCCAACTTTTGCACATCGGTGCAACTCATCTGACCCAAAATTCTCTTGGTACCCTCTAACCAAGATTCCGAACCTTCAGCAGATAACCCTCTAAACTCAGTCCCTCCTAGACTGCGCAAACGTTCCAGGGGCAATCTAACTCCAGCATCTCCCTGATGCCAAGCTCCTTGAGCTCCAGCTACTGCTGCTTGGAAAGCTCCAGCAATAGCTTGTATCAACACTGACATGTCAGGAACAGCTTGCCCCTGACCAGCCTCAAGTCCAGCGACCCCAGCACCAGCTGCAGCTTCAGCTCCTTCACCCCCAGCACCACCACCACCAGGTGGAGGAGGTAACACATCACTTTCTAGATTCTCCTCATTCTCATTCTCATTCTGAGCCGTAGCTCGCACATTACTCCTCAACTCTCTACGAGGTGCCATACTCTAACAATGCAATCACAATGCAAAAAAACAAAGTCAGGCCCAACAAGGTAATCAATCCAAGTACTCAAGCTCATTTTCACTTAAAAACAACATCATTACATTAGCTTTGATTTGGCAATGGGTACCCACAACATGCTTCACCACAACCTACATCTCAATTGCAACACATATACAATTCACTCAACATGCTTTCACTCAACAAGCATACAAAGCATACATGTTCAAATCAACCACACAACCATTCCCAATTACTCAAGATCTCAGCTCTGATACCACCAAATGTAGCCCCCTTAACCCGGCCTAGACGGTTGACCCAAATTAAGAAGATCACACGGGGAAAACCAAAGTCAACCCGAAAGTCAACCTTGATTAACGACCCTTTTTTTTCCTTTTTAAACTTGTCTAGATGCACATTAACCCTAGATATGATCATACAATCAGCATACTCAAAGATCATAACCATCAGAGAACATTCAGGGACCCAATTGCACAAACTACAACTTTAGGGACCAAAACGTAAATTCTGAAAACTATAAGGACTTAATCCATTTCAAGGTTACCAACTTGAAATTAATCATCTTTCATGCTTCTCGGTCAATTTTCAGCTCAAACGGACATCTCAAACTCATTTAATTGCATAAACATATTTCAGGACCAAAATGCAAACATTTCAAAACATATAACCGCCCATGTCAGCCCCCAACGGTCAGGTGTTCCAAAACAGGGAGAACCTGTTTCGAAACGCGAGAACGTTCTGCAACGTGTTCCGAAATGTGGCCTGGCAGAGACATTTTCGTTTCAGAACGGTACCTTCCGTTTCGAACGCCTGGGCCACTACAGGGCCCCCGTTTCGAAACGGTAGCTCCCGTTCCGATACTGCCTGCCCATATTGCAGAAAAGTTGCTGTTTAAACACTCAATTGACTTACCAAACATGCTCCAAAAGCCACCAAATTTTACCAGCAAGACATTCAACATACAAGGAACATAATTGCAACAACCAAGCATCAACATGGCATCAATTATGAAAATCCCCAAATTCTAAAGGCATGCTTCCTATTTGAAAACCATTCAAGCATCACATCTCCAAACAAACCACATATAGGCCAAATACAAACTCCAACATTAATAACAACATGAATCCAACATAGGGAGTCCAAAACATCTCCCAAAACAACAACATAGGTCCCCCCATTGCCAAATACCAAATGCTAATAGTGTTTAAGAAGCCATCACCATACTTGAGCTTAGTTAACCACTTGGATGCTTGCCCTCCTTGCTTCCCTCATTGCACCCTAATGCTCTGCATTATTGGTTTAAGAAAAGAGAGACAGCGTAAGCAAAAGCTTAGTGAGGAATGATCATTTAAAACCACACAATAATGCATTTATAAAACACATTTATAAACCATTCTCCAAAACAACCTTTAGTCATGCACTAAAGCATTTAAAACAAGCAATACATGCTTCCATTTCATTACATGTCATATTGGCAACAAGTGATACATTCAACATAAGATCCACACATAGACTTTTAAACACCATTGTGATCTTACATTTTCCAAGGACCACACATGGACTTTTAAACACCATTGTGTCCTTAACCCATGGACTTTTAAACACCATGGCAAGGACCACACAAGGACTTTTAAACACCTTTGTGTCCTTAACAAGAATCATCCAAGGACTTTTAAACACCTTGATGTTTTTAAATAACAAGGCTTACACAAGGAATTTTAACCACCTTGAGCCTTAACCAAGAACCAACCATGGACTTTTAAACACCATGTTGTTCTTAAAATTCACAAGATTCACACAAGGACTTTTAACCACCTTTGTGATCTTAAACAAGAACCATCCAAGGACTTTTAAACACCTTGATGTTCTTAAATATACAAGGCTCACACAAGGACTTTTAACCACCTTTGTGACCTTAACCATCACTTGCCAATATGCATCATAACATCAATATTCCACTGTTTTAAAGCATTTAACAAAGCCATAAACATCATGCATTTTTAAGCATCAAACCACATTAAAACAATGTTCAAAAACAAGGAACTCTTACCTTGAGCTTCCTTCAACACATGGCTTATAATCTCAGCAAATAAACATGCTAGAAATGCTTTCAAAACAGATTTTAAATCATGCAAACAAACCACATTGCATACAACCAATCCATGGCCATCACCAAGAGAGTTTTCCGAAAACTTACTCTTGAGCTTAGCTAAGTTGCTCAGACTGAAACTAAGCTCCCAAACCTTCAAAACATTGGTTTCAAAGCCGAAAACCAAAATCCACTCACTGATTCCGTTTCGCCTCTTGCTGAAACACTAATCAAGCCTCCGGATCACCACCACTTGGATCCAAAGATGACTCCCCTGTTTTAAAC
Source organism: Hibiscus tridactylites (assembly GCA_958450335.1). Taxonomy (NCBI): domain Eukaryota; kingdom Viridiplantae; phylum Streptophyta; class Magnoliopsida; order Malvales; family Malvaceae; genus Hibiscus; species Hibiscus tridactylites. The sequence continues at coordinate 41,985,838 of OY288269.1, read as the reverse complement.
ACATCAAAGCAGAGGATTAATGCATCATTATGCATTAATATCTTCAATGAAAGCATCTAAACTCACTGCTCTCATCCACACTCCATTTTCGGCTACCAAACACAACCGAAAATGCATCCAAACAACTCCTCAACATTGCCCAGCCAAGATCCATCAAATCTAAACATCCTTAAGCATCAATTAACATCCAAAAAGGATCTAACATCATCCTTAGACCTCCAGCTAAAACAGATCCACAAGATCACTCCAAAAACAACCAAGAACACAAGCTAAACTTAGGACATTCAACCTATCCGGGATTGCATTGATTAAAACTCAATTTCTCATCAAATTAACATTCATTTAACATCAAATTGACACCTCAAAACACTGCTTTAACAGATCATACGAAATTTCACCAAAATAATGCAAATCTTGCATTTAAAAGCCAAGATCAATAATACAACCTTAAAACCATTTATAAAACACAATTTAAGGATTGAGAACTTAGGAATTTCAGTAAAGAACTGAGAGTTTAGAGGAGAAGGACGTTCTTACCTCCAAACTTGAGTTTCTCCCTTTTTAGAATCAAAAAGCTTGAAGATCCAATTAGCAAATGCAAAGGATTTGATGAAGAGATGATTGAAGATCAAAAGGGAAATGAAATGAGTGATTTAGATGACAAAACCAGAGGGAAAAGTTCTGGAAAAAGATGTTTGGTTTGAGAGAAAAGATGAGAGAAAAATAGAAAATGGAAAATATGGAAAGGTTAGTTGGAATTAGGAAAATATCTTCCCTCCACTTTTCTTTTGTTTAAAAACCAATAATAAATCATTTAATATCTCAGAAAAATCTAGAGAAACTCCCATTGGGTAAATAGCTCCTTAAAGATTCAAAGTTTCAATCCTTTTTAAAACAGTCTCACAGTTTTCAAAAATTACATTTTGGACACTAGCCAAAATGTCACCCTTCCAAACCTCATTTTGTAAAATTGATTTCACCACTCTCTTATATATATTAAAAGAGGATTTTAGAACATTTTTCAATATTTTTAATGCAACTCGAACTAGGCTTTCCTAAATTTCACCTTTATATATATTCGAATCGTACTCCGACCGTACCGGTCCGAACCCAAAACTCCTAAGCCCAAAACCGGGGCGTTACAAACATAGCCCTTAACTCAACAACTACCTTTCTACTCAAGGCATCCGCTACAACATTAGCTTTTCCAGGGTGATACTCAATCGCCAAATCAAAATCCTTGAGCAACTCCACCCATCGTCGCTGCCTAAGATTCAACTCCTTCTGAGACATCAGATACTTCAAACTCTTGTGATCAATGTACACAGTACACTTCTCACCATACAGATAATGCCTCTAGATCTTCAAAGCAAAAACCACCGCAGCCAACTCAATGTAATGCGTAGGATAATTGCACTCATGCACCTTCAACTGCCGCGATGCATAAGCCACCACCTTACCCTCTTGCATCAACACACATCCCAAACCAACGTAGGACGCATCACTATACACCACAAACTCTTTCCCTGATTCAGGTTGAACCAAGATAGGAGCTTGTGTCAAAGCTTTCTTAAGCTTCTCAAAATCTTGTTGTCTCGCCTCCGTCCACTCATACTTGACATCCTTCTGCAACAACTTCGTCAAAGGTGATGCAATCTTAGAAAACCCATCCACAAACCTCCGGTAGTATCCCGCCAAACCAAGGAAACTACGAACCTCATGAACAGACTTAGGAACCTTCCAATTCATCACCGCCTCAATCTTTTGAGGATCAACACGAATCCCCTCGGCAGAAACCACATGCCCAAGAAACACCACTTCACTTAACCAGAACTCACACTTGCTCAGCTTGGCATAAAGCTGATTCTCCAACAAAGCCTGCAACACAATCCTTAAATGCTCTTCATGCTCCTCCTCAGTACGCGAGTACACGAGGATATCATCAATGAACACCACAACTAATTTGTCCAGGTATTCATGAAACACACGATTCATCATGTCCATGAAAGCTCTAGGAGCATTTGTCAAACTAAACGGCATCACAAGGAACTCATAATGCCCATACCTTGTCCTGAAAGCTGTCTTAGGCACATCCACATCCTTCACCTTCAACTGGTAATACCCTGACTTCAAGTCAATCTTAGAGAACACAGCTGCTCCCCGAAATTGATCAAAGAGATCATCAATTCTCGGTAAAGGATACCGATTCTTGATAGTCAACTTGTTCAGCTGACGGTAATCAATGTACATTCTCATAGTGCCATCCTTCTTCTTCACAAACAAGACCGGTGCACCCCAAGGTGACACACTCGGCCGAATGAACCCACGATCAAGCAACTCTTGCAACTGCGTCTTCAGCTCTTTCAGCTCCTTAGGTGCCATTCTATAAGGGGTAATGGACACAGGAGTTGTATTTTCATACAGCTCAATTCCAAACTCCACCTCACGATTAGGAGGTAATCCAGGCAACTCCTCAGGAAACACACCAGGAAACTCTCGCACAATACTGACATCTTGCACACGCAACTCCTTAGAGCTAGGATTCATCACAAAAGCTAGGTAAGCTTCACAACCTTGCCTCAGCATCCGGCTCGCCTCCAACGTAGACACCACATTGGCAAGAAACTTCACATTCTCACCAACCACAACCACCTCATAATTATCCGCAAGCTTCAACGAAACTCGCTTATTCTCACAATCCACATCAGCACGATGCTCAACAAGCCAATCCATACCAAGGATTACATCAAAACCATAGAAAGGCAACTCCATGAGATCAACAGGAAAAACATGATCTTGAACAACCAAAGGACATCTTCTATAAAGCTTTCGAGTCACAACAGTCTCACCAAAAGAACTAGTGACGCGCACACCAACATCCAAAGACTCAACAGGCAAACCAAGCAATTCAGCATGCTCACGCAATATGTATGAGTGCGTAGATCCAGAATCAATCAAGGAAAGTAATAACAAGGATTGCAAAGTAAAAGTACCTGCGATCACATCCGCGTCATTCCTCCCCTCCCGCTGAGCATACACCCTGGCTTGGCCGCCACCCTCAGGCTGAATAGCCACAACATGAGCCACACCCCGACCACCTTCCTCTCTCCGCTGGAAATTACCACGGCCGCGCCTACGACCTCTCTGTAGTGCAGCAACAACAGGAGCACACACTTGGCTACCAGCCAACATAGGACACTCTCTCCTCATGTGATCCGTAGATCCACAGTTCCAGCATGCATTACCAGCTGCCACAACAGGAGCTTGCACCTCCCTCACAACACGAGGACAATCACGCTTCATATGGCCACGCGAACCACATATCCAACATACACTCGGATCAACTCTAGCGTTGCCTCCCCGAGCAGGCGCACCACCACCTCGCTTAGCTGAGGACTGATACTTCTGATCACGTCCCCTCTTGTTCAGTCCACCACCGGAACTATATTCAGCTGTTCTCTTACCAGCACTTGACCCAGCACTTCTAGCAGATAAACCCAAGTTCATCTCAATATCCTTTGCTCAGCCCACCAGCACATCAAAATCATCATACTCGGTAGCCAGCACATACATCTTTACATCCGCAACTAAACCATAACGGAACCTTTCACACCTTTCCCGCTCATCCGGAATAAGCTCAGGTGCGTATTGACTGAGTCGAACAAACTGTACTTCATACTCAGCCACTGTCATGCTCCCCTGGGTAAGAGACATGAACTCCTCTTCTTTTCATCTAGGTACCTCACACCTAGATACCTTTTCTTGAACGCGTTCTGAAAGAACGTCCAAGTTACATCAACTTCCGCCATCCCAGCGATAGAGGTAGTCCACCAAGTGTAAGCATCATCTTGCAACAATGATACTACACAACCCAGCTTCTGCACATCAGTGCAACCCATCTGACCCAAAATTCTCTTGGTACCCTCTAACCAAGACTCCGAACCTTTAGCAGACAACCCTCTGAACTCAGTCCCTCCCAGACTGCACAAACGCTCCAAGGGTAGTCTAACTCCAGCATCTCCCTGATGCACAGCTCCTTGAGCTCCAGCTACCGCTGCTTGAAAAGCTCCAGCAATAGCTTGAATCAACACTGTCATGTCAGGAACAGCTTGCCCCTGACCAGCCTCAGGTCCAGCGACCCCAGCACCAGCTGCAGCTCCAGCTCCTTCACCCCCAGCACCACCACCACCAGGTGGAGGAGGTAAATCCACCGCACTTTCAACATTCTCCTCATTCTCATTCTCATTCTGAGTCGTAGCTCGCACATTACTCCTCAACTCTCTACGAGGTGCCATACTCTAACAATGCAATCACAATGCAAGAAAACAAAGTCAGGCCCAGCAAGGTAAGCAATCCAAGTACTTAAGCTCATTTCCACTTAAAAACAATATCATTTCATTAGCTTTGATTTGGCAATGGGTACCCACAACATGCTTTACCACAGCACACACCTCAATTGCAACACAATTACAATTCACTCAACATGCTTTCACTTAACAAGCATACAAAGCATACATACTTTAAACATTCACATAATCATTCCCAATTATTCGAGAACTCAGCTCTGATACAACCAAATGTAACCCCCTTAACCCGGCCTAGACGGATGAACCGAATTAAGAAGATCACACGGGGAAAACCAAAGTCAACCCGAAAGTCAACCTTAATTAACAACCCTTTTTTTTCTTTTTACTCTTGTCTAAATGCATATTATCCCTAAACGTGATCATACAATCAGCATACTCAAAGATCATAACCATCAGAGAACATACAGGGACCCAATTACACAAACTACAACTTTAGGGACCAAATTGTAAATTCTGAAAAATTAATAGGACTTAGCCCAAATTAAAGTTACCAACTTGAAATTAATCATTTTTCATGCTTCTCTACTAAATTTCAGCTCAAACGGACATCCCAAACTCATACAATTGCAACAACAAGATTCGAGACTAAAATGCAAACATTTCAAAACATCCAACCATCAAATTCAGAGCCCAACGGTCAAGTGTTCCGAAACAGGGAAGACCTGTTCCGAAACGCGGGACCGTTCCGCAACGGGTTCCGAAACAGTGCCTGGCAGTGGCATATCCGTTCCAGAACAGTGCCTACCGTTTTGGAACGCCCAGGCTATTTTAGGCCCCCGTTCCGATACGGTAACACCTGTTCCGAAATAGGCTGCCTAGATTGCAGAAAATTCGCTGGTTTATCATACAATTGACCTATCAAACATGCTCCAAATGCAACCAAATTATACCAGCAAGTCATTCAACAATCAAGGAACATAATTGCATCAACTAAACATCAACATGCCATCAATCATGAAAATCCCCAATTCTATAGGCATGCTTCCTGCTTAGAAAACCATGAAATCCTCAAATCATCAAAACACATACCAAGAGGCCAATTACAAGTTCCAACATTATTAACAACATAAATCCAACTTAGGGAGTCCATAACATCTCCCAAAACATCAACATAGGTTTCCATTGCCAAATGCCAAAAGCTAATAGTGTTTAAGAAACCATCACCATACTTGAGCTTCCTTCAACACATGACTTATAATCTCAGCAAATAAACATGCTAGATATGCTTTCAAAACAGAATTTAAAACATGCAAACAAACCACATTGCATACAACCAATCCATGGTTCATCATCAAGAGAGTTTTTCCGAAAACTTACTCTTGAGCTTAGCTAAGTTGGTTAGACTTAAACTAAGCTCCCAAACCTTCAAAACATTGGTTTCAAAGCTGAAAACCAAAATCCACTCACCGATTCCGTTTCGCCTCTTGTCGAAACACCAATCAAGCTTCCGGATCACCACCACTAGGATCCAAAGACGACTCCCCTGTTTTAAAAACATCAAATCAGAGGATTAATGCATCATCATGCATTAATATCTTCAATGAAAGCACCTAAACTCGCTGCTCTCATCCACACTCCATTTTCAGCTACCAAACACAACTGAAAATGCATCCAAACAACTCTACAACATTACCCAGCCAAGATCCATCAAATCTAATCATCCTTAAACATCATTTAACATCCAAAAAGGATCTAACCACGCCCTTATACCTCCAGCTATAACAGATCAACAAGATCACTCCAAAAACAACCAAGAACTCAAGCTAAACTTAGGAAAATCAACCTATCCGGGATTGCATTAATTAAACCTCAATTTCTCATCAATTCAACATTCATTTAACATCAAATTGACACCTCAAAACACTACCCAATCAGATCATACGAAATTTCATCAAAATCAACCAAATCTTGCATTTAAAAGCCAAGATCAATAACACAACCTTAAAACCTTTTATAAAACACAAATTAAAGATTGAGAACTTGGGAATTTCAGTAAAGAACTGAGAGTTTAGAGGAGAAGGACGTTCTTACCTCCAAACTTGAGTTTTCTCCCTTTTTGGAACCAAATTCTTGAAAATCCACTTAGCAAATGCAAAGGTTTTGTTGAAGAGATGATTGAAGATCAAAAGAGAATTGAAATGAGTTATTTAGGTGACAAAATCAGAGGAAAAGCTCTGGAGAAAATGTGTTTGGTTTGAGAGAAAAATGAGAGAAAATGGAAATGGAAGATTTGAGAGAAAAATTAGTTATGGCCAAAATATCTTCCCTCCACTTTTCTTTTATTTAAAAACCATTAATTAATCATTTAATACTCTAGAAAAATCTGGAGAAACTCCCATTGGGTAAATAGCTCCTTAAAGATTCAAAGTTTCAATACTTTTTAAAATAGTCTCACAGTTTTCAAAAATTACATTTTGGTCACTAGCCAAAATGTCACACTTCCAAACCTCATTTTGTAAAATTGATTTCACCATTCACTTATATATAATAAAAGAGGATTTTAAGACATTTTTCCATATTTTTAATGCAACCCGAACTAGGCTTTCCTAAATTCACTCTTATATATTCGAACCGCACTCCAACCGAACCAGTCCGAAACCCAAAACTCCTAAGCCCAAAATTGGGGCGTTACATCCACCCAACGTCGTTGCCTAAGATTTACCTCCTTTTGAGACATAAGATACTTCAAGCTCTTGTGATCCGTATACACAATACACTTCTAACCATAAAGATAATATCTCCAAATCATTAAAGCTAACACCACTGTCGCTAACTCAATATCATGCGTGGGATAGTTACGCTCATACACCTTCAACTGTCGCGATGCATAAGCTACTACCCTACCCTCTTGCATCAGCACACACCCCGAACCAACATAGAATATGTGTGATACACCACAAACTCTTTTCCAGATTTAGGTTGAACCAAGATAGGAGCTTGCGTCAATGCTTCCTTTAGCTTCTCAAAGGCTTGCTATCTCGCTTTCGTCCATTCAAACTTAACATCCTTCTGCAATAACTTCTTCAAAGGAGCAACAATCTTGGAAAATCCATCTACAAACCTTCGGTAGTAACCCACCAAACCAAGGAAACTACGAACTTTATGAACAGACCTAGGAGGCTTCCAGTTCACCACCGCCTCGATCTTTTGAGGATCAACATGAATCCCTTCGGCCGGAACCACATGACCAAGGAAAATAACTTCCTTCAACCAAAACTCACATTTTCTCAGCTTAGAATAAAACTGATTCTCTAGCAACACTTGCAAAACAATCCTCAAATGTTCCTAGTGCTCCTCCTCTGTACGAGAGTACACCAGGTTGTCATCAATGAACACCACCACAAACTTATCCAAGAACTCATGAAACAATCTGTTCATCATATCCATGAATGCAGCAGGACAATTCGTCAAATCAAAAGGCATCACCATGAATTCATAATGCCCATTCCTAATCTGAAAAGCATTCTTTGCACATCCACATCCTTAACCTTCAATTGATAGTACCTGGACCTTAAATCAATCTTTAAAAACACAGCCGCTCCACGAAACTGATCAAAAAGATCATCAATCCTTGGTAGAGGATACTTATTCTTCACAGTCAACTTATTCAGCTGAGGATAATCAATGCACATTCTCATCATGCCATCTTTCTTCTTTACAAACAAGACTGGTGCACCCCAAGGTGACACACTAGGCCGAATAAAGCCTCGGTCAAGCAACTCCTGAAGTTTCGTCTTCAGCTTCTTTAACTCCTTGGGTGCCATTCGATAGGGAGCGATGGACACCGAAGTTGTGTTCTCATACAACTCAATTCCAAACTCAACCTCTCGACTAGGCGGCAAACCAGGTAACTCCTTTGGAAACACCCCAGGGAATTCACAGACGGTCTCTATATCTTGTGCCCGCACATCCTTTGTACTAGGATTCATTACAAAAGCTAAATAAGCTTCACATCCCTTACACAACATCCAACTCGCTTCAAGCGTCGAAACCACATTAGATAGAAACTTTACATTCTCTCCCGCCGCCACAACTTCATAATCATCAGCTAGTTTCAACGAAACTCGCTTATTCTCAAAATCCACAACAGCCTTATGCTCAACTAGCCAATCCATACCAAGGATTACATCAAATCCATAGAAGGGCAATTCCATAAGATCAACCCAAAATGCTTGATCTTGCACCATTAAGGGACATCTCCTACATAACTTCCTTGTTACAACCGTTTCACCAAAGGAACTAGTCACACGCACACCAACATCCAAAGACTTAATAGGCAAACCAAGAATTTGAGCATGTTCACACAATATGTATGAATGTGTAGACCCATAATCAATCAGAGAAAGTAATGAAAAAGACTGCAAAGTAAAGGTACTTGCGATCACGTCAATGTCATTCCTCCCTTCTCGATGGGCATACACTCTGACCTGACCACCACCTTCAGGCTGAACAACTACCATGTGTGCTACATTCCTCGTACCATCATCTCTACGCTGGAAGTTGCCACGGCCCCTATGTGGCTACACTACTCTCAACGGAGCTTGTCTCTCTCTCACTGGCTCAGAACAATCCTGTTTCACGTGCCCACAAGAAACACAATTCGAGCATGTGTAAATGTTGCCCTAGCACTCTCCCGTGTGCCTCCTAACGCACCGGTTACACTAAGGTGTACGAATGAAAGCATTTGGTCCTTGATGACCTCTCATTGGATTAACTCCCCCACATTTAGAATCCAAGTGAGACCTTCAATCCTTAGGCCTATTAAAACGATCCCTTCCAGCATCACGTTCTGCAGCTCGTTTCCCTGATCTAGACCCTCCTGCCCGACTCGCCATACCAAGTGATACAAGGGTGTTGATGGTGAAAACAACATTCCTCGTTCATTCGCGGATCTAGGATAATAGCAAGTATTTCTCTGCAATTGAAGCAAACATGATGTTGAAGTTAGATATTTAAAATAGAGAAAATGAAAGAAAAATTCCGAATTGGGAGAGAAAAAAGTTGCTGAAATATGAAGGATAGTTTGAACGTTGAAGATGAATTTCTTCAAGCATTCAACAATGGCAGCAACACTCTTGCGACTTGACATGATGAACTCGAAAGAACCTGCATAATTTGTTATGCAAACCTGAATCGAATCTGTTCTTCGTAGTCAGAAAATATGAACAAACTCCAAGGAAGAACTCGAACAATCTGTTGAACGAACCCGAACCTTATCTTGAATTTTTTTGAATACAGACTTAGACCTTCAATTATTGAACAATTGAGAACCCGAAGTATCAAAGAAAAAGTTCTAAAAAAAACCAAATTTGAGAGAAAATCTCACAAAATAATTTATTCATCAAAGAGTCTAACCTTGTTTACATCAAATGAATACATATATATATACAAGGGCTTACCGAATTTTAAATTATGTGGCCATTATTTGCCAATTCAAAAATTGCGTTTGAATTAGAAATAACTTCTAAAAGGGGCGGAAATGCATTTCTTCCATGCATTTTGAAATGATGTGCGCCAATTTGATAATAAGCACATGTTAATTGTGCTTGGAACTTTGAAATTCAAAGTAGCAACTCCCTCTGTCCTTATCTCATTCTCTGCCGCATATAATTGAATTTTGCACATGGTGAAATCACATTCAACAAGTGACACTCGACTGTAAGGAGCTCAATTTGTCATGCATACACGCCCACTTGCAAGGGTTACGTATTTAAGCTGTGTTGCATGGTTACGAATGGGCCATGCAAGGCTAATCGTGCAAGGGTCATGCATACACGTCCAATTGCTACCCTTTTTATTGTAACTATATGAAAAAAACACACTTTTACATAATATATATACATATCAAACACACCTATATAAATAATATAATATAAGTATGTCACATATCAACAAGCAACACATTATAAAGCTTATGTTCTAACACATGAACATGCTCGAATGAATCAGGAATTGTAGCACTAGTAAGAAAAAGGGCTTCCCTGAATTTCTTTGCCTTAGAACGCGTGATGCGCCCTGTTGGTAAGACCTCCGGATCATCTTGTTTTTTCTGAACTGATGTGCTCACATCATCCCCCCTTCTTGAAAAGGAATTGACCTTAAATCTGCAGAATCGTCATAAGGGGTTAAATCATAAACATTAAATGTGGCACTTACATTGTAATCTCCATGTAAGTCTATCTTGTAGGCGTTGTCATTCACTTTTGCCAACACCTGAAAAGGACCATCTCCACGCGGTAACAACTTGGACTGGAAATCTTTCCTTTCGGAAATGAACCCAAACCCAATCACCAACATCGAAGGTGACTCACTTCCTCCCTTTGTTTGCTTGCTTTTCGTATTGCTGAGTCCTTCGTTCAAGATTCTCCTTCACCTGTTGATGCAACTTCTTCACATATTCCGCCTTTGCTTGACCATCCCTGTTCGTCACCTGTTCTCGTGGCAAAGGTAACAAATCTAGAGGCGTAATGGGATTAAAACCAAAAACAACCTCAAATGGTGACATCTTAGTAGCATAATGTACAACATGATTATAAGCAAATTCAACATGTGGCAAACAATATTCCCAAGTTTTAATGTTCTTTGTAACAATGGAACGAAGTAAAGTAGATAAAACCATGTTAACAACTTCAGTTTGTCCATCAGTCTGGGGATGGCAAGTAGTAGTAAACATGAGTTTTGTACCTAGTTTGCTCCAAAGAGTCCTCCAGAAGTGACTCAAAAACTTCACATCCCTGTCAGAAACAATCGACCTAGGAATACCATGTAAAAGTACAACATCCCTAAAGAATAAGTTAGCCACATTAACATCATCATCAGTCTTATGGCATGTAATGAAATGTGTCATCTTAGAGAATCTATCAACCACAACAAATATACAATCTCTACCAGTCCTAGTTCGAGGCAATCCCAAAACGAAATCCATAGAAATATCAATCCAAGGGGAATCAGGAATAGGTAAAGGTAAGTACATACCATTTGGTGAAACCTTCGATTTTGGTTTCTTACAAGTCACACAACGCTCACGGTACCTTTCAACATCTCGGCGCATCTTAGGCCAAAACATATGCTCCTTCAATGTGTGTAACGTCTTAGTGACTGCAAAGTGAGCCATCACTCCACCTTCATGCGCCTCACGAATCAGTATGTCATGCAACGACCCCTGTGGAATGCATATTCTGTTTTCTTTGAAAATATAACCATCATGCGTGTAGAATTTTCCATCTGCACCTTCCTCACAAGCATTATACTTATCTCTAAAATTAGGATCATCAGGGTATAACTCACGAATGTATGCAAAACCAATCAAATGTGAATCAAGATAACTCAAAAGTGCATACCTACGTGATAATGCATCAACAAAGATATTATCTTTCCCCTTTTTGTATCGAATGGCATAGGGAAAAGATTATAAGAATTCAACCCATTTAGCATGTCGTTTATTTAATTTATGCTGACATGTGATATATCGCAAAGCCTCATGTTCAGTGTGGATCACAAACTCCTTAGGCAACAAGTAATGCTGCCACGTCTCTAATGCCCGAATCAGTACATACATCTCTTTCTCATAAACTGGATAATTCAAGGTAGCACCACTCAGTTTCTCGCTAAAATAAGCAACGAGCCTCTTTTCCTGCATCAAAACAGCACCTATACCAATTCCAGAAGCATCACATTCAATTTCAAACGTTTTATCAAAATCAAGTTATGCTAACACAATTGCTCGAGTCAAACAATCTTTAATTTTCAAAAAGGCATCTTCATGTTCCTTACACCAAAAGAAGCTAGAATTCTTCTTAATAATACCAGTTAAGGGGGCGGTAATAGAACTGAAGTTAGGAACAAACCGTCTATAAAAACTCGCTAAACCATGAAACGATCTAACCTGAGTAATCAATATCGGTCGTGGCCATTCCTAAATTGTCTTAATCTTTTCTGGATCGACTTCCACACCCTGCTCACTCACAATGTAACCAAGAAATGTAAGTTTGTTAGTACAAAACGCACATTTCTCTATGTTTCCAAACAATCGTTCTTCTCTCAAAACCTGCAAAACAACTTCCAAATGTTCTACTTGATCTGATAAAGTTTTACTATAAATGAAGATGACATCAATGTATACAACACAAATCTTACCAATGAAAGATCGTAGAACATGATTCATCAAACACATAAAAGTACTAGGTGCATTAGTTAAACCAAAAGGCATTACTAACCATTCGTACAAACGTAGCTTTGTCTTGAAGGTTGTCTTCCACTCGTCGCCTTCTCGCATGCGAATTTGATGATAGCCGCTCTTTAAGTCAATTTTGGAGAAGATGACGGCTCTGCAAAGCTCGTCCAACATATCATCAAGTCTTGGAATGGGATGCCGATACTTAATTGTGATATGGTACACAACTCGACAATCTACGCACATCCTTCAAGAACCATCTTTCTTCGGCACTAATAGTACCGGAATAGCACACAGACTCAAACTTTCTCGAATGTAACCATTGTCCATCAACTCTGTAACTTGCCTTTGAAGCTCTTTCATTTCTTCAGGGTTAATTCGATAAGCTGGCCGATTCAGAATAGTAGCACCTGGAATGAAATCAGTTTGGTGCTCAATGCCGGGAAGAGGTGGCAATCCCTTCAGTGTTTCTTCTGGAAAAATGTCCTCAAATTCCTACAAAAGGGACACAATCGATGCAGGCATATCAGTCGGAAACTCGGCCAATAAACAATAATCTTTAAACATTAAAATAAACAAAGATTGGTGAGTGGAAAGACATTTCCTGATTTCTTGACTGCTTGCATAAACGTTCATCGTTTTCTTCTCCTTTGCAGCTTCCTTACTCTTTTTCAAGCTTGCTTGATCTTCATTTACTTGACTTGGTGTCAAAGAAGCCAAAGTAATCTTCTTACCTGCATGCATAAAAGAGTATCGGTTTGTAAAACCATCATGCATTACCTTCTTGTCATACTGCCAAGGGTGTCCCAAAAGAAGGCGAGTAGCATCCATCGTCACAACATCACAAATGACCTCGTCCTTGTAGTTTCCAATTGAAAACGGTACAAAAACTTGTCTTGTCACTTTAAGTTCTCCAACGTCATTCAACTACTGCAATTTGTACGGATGTGGATGCTTCGTCGTCTTTAGACCAAGCCTATCAACCATCACTGAACTAGCAACATTCGTACAACTATCGCTATCAATAATCACAACACATACCTTGTCTTGCACCTTGCGTCGTATGTGAAAGATATTCTCACGTTGTAGATCATCCGGTACCTGTTGCACATTCAGACATCGCTTAATAACCATTAATTCCATAACTTTACCAGTTTCAGGAACCTTTAGGTCAGTCTCACCTTCCTCTTCATTAGGGACATCATGCACTTCCTCCTCAGAATCTAATTCAATCTCTCCATCATCTCGCATCAGCATAACCCTCCGGTTAGGACATTGACTAGCAACATGTCCTCTTCCAAGGCACTTGAAACACTGGATATCTCGCGATTGTTCTTTTACCACAACTTGCAGTTTGCCACGCCCATTATCAGCAACGAGAGGCTTTGGTGTGCTGGATTCGCCTTGCTCTCAAATCCGAAGTGGCATTTACTATGTTTGTTTCCTGGAATTGTTAGGATATTATAATGGATTTGAAAAAGATTTCAAGGAAGGGTTACCTCGATTTGAAGACTTCATGCGCTACTATCGTTCAATCTTTATTGCCATCTGCACCATGTCATCAACCTCGACATAATGCTATAACTCCACATCGTTGGCAATCTCGGTGTTCAACCCTGCTAGAAAACGTGCCATGGTAGCTTCTCGATCTTCCTCGATATTCGCATGCATCATAGCCATTTCCATATCCTTGAAATAATCCTCAACGCTCCTATTTCCTTGTTTCAAATTTTGCAACTTTTGAAACAAATCACGATGATAGTGAATAAGAACAAACCTTTTACGCATTAGTCACTTCATCTCGATCCATGTTGCAACTGGGTCATCACCAGTACGTCTATGGCTAAGCAGTAATTGGTCCCACAATATCAAGACATAATCAACAAACTCTGTTGCTGCTAATCGAACCTTCTTCTGTTCCGAGTAATTATAACACTCGAAAATGTGCTCCACTTTGCTTTCCCAAGCCAAGTATGCATCAGGATCTAAGCGTCCCTGAAAAGAAGGAATAGCAACCTTAATGTTAGTCAAATTATCGTCTACCTGTTGCAGACGTCCTTGTCTAGGAATATGCTACCTCGATGACCGTTCGTCTTCATTTTCGTTCAATACATCATTAACCGAGTTGGATCCTCTGTCAAACCTATCCATCATTGACTATAATGGCTCTGAGGCGGTAGCCACTACTCGTTGCATCATTCTCTCTAAGGCTTGCATTTGAGGAATCGGTGGATCCTGGTCAACCGTGTGATCATCGAAACATGCCATAATTAGCAACAAAAAACAAACAAAAGAAAACAATATTATAGGTTAGTAAAATAAACAAAAAAGAACCTCACAACACACACAATCAAAGCCTCGCAGATGTCACTCCAAAGAACAGTGCACTCAAAAACTAACACTCGGGGCTCGTGTTTCGCTTGGGAGAAAACTTGAATGGCTCTTTTTGTCTCCCCTTCTAATCTCACATGCTCAGTTTGCCTTTTCCCTCAATCTCTCGTTCTTAGTTCTTTAAAGGAACTAATTTCAGCGTTTCAGATTCTGCAAGTGTTGTCAAATTGAAAGGAAAAACAACGGGTAACGAGAAAATAATGTTAGAACAAAGATAAGGGTTAGGAATTAAAGAAACAACAACGAAAATTAAGAATTGGGGATGAAAAAGAAGACAACAAAATGAAATGAAAGAAATGATGCTAAAAGAACAAGAATTTAGCAACTTATGCAGTAGAAATGCTTACCACCATCCTATCTCCGGAACAAACAAGAAAAGTTGATTTCGGGTGATTACAAAGCTTTTCAAGGTAAGATAAACACATCCTTCAACATATCAAAAGATTTCAACAATGTTGTTTTTCATTCTAAACAATTCAGCACTCTTTTTCTTCTTCTTTTTTGAATTTCCGTATATTTTTTAATTCGACTTTTTGGCTTTTTTGTGGTCAAACATTGACTTTGACTTCTGGAATTTCGAGAATTTCAAAACTAATTTTTTTATTTCTTTTGTTCTTTTTGATATATGTAGTGCAGAAAACGCTAAAATCCGACCTAAGCTCTGATTACCATATGATACAAGGGTGTTGATGGTGAAAACAACATTCCTCGTTCATTCGCGGATCTAGGATAATCGAAAGTATTTCTCTGCAATTGAAACAAACATGATGTTAAAGTTAGATACTTAAAATAGTGAAAATGAAAGAAAAATTCAGAATTGGGAGAGAAGAAAGTTGCTGAAATTTAATGATATTTTGAACGTTGAAGATGAAGTTCTTCAAGCATCCAACAATGGCAACAACACTCTTGGGACTTGATACGATGAACTCGAAAGAACCTCCATAATCTGTTATGCAAACCTGAATCGAATCTGTTCTTCGTAGTCGGAAAAGATGAACAAACTCCAAGGAAGAACTCGAACAATCTGTTGAACGAACCCGAACCTTATCTTGAATTTGTTCGAATATGGACTTGGACCCTTCAATTATCGAACAATTGAGAACCCAAAGTATCAAAGAAAAAGTTCTAAAAAGAACTAAATTTGAGAGAAAATCTCACAAAATAATTTATTCATCAAAGAGTCCAACCTTGTTTACATCAAATGAATACATATATGTAGATACAAGGGCTGCCCGAATTTGAAATTATGTGGCCATTATTTTCCATTTCAAAAATTGCGTTTGAATTAGAAATAACTTCTAAAGGGGGCGGAAATGCATTTCTGCCATGCATTTTTAAATGATGTGCGCCAATTTGATAATAAGCACATGTTAATTGTGCTTGGAACTTTGAAATTCAAAGTAGCAACTCCCTTTGTCCTTATCTCATTCTTTGCCACATATAATTGAATTTTTCACATGGTGAATCACGTTCAACAAGTGACACTCGACTGTAAGGAGCTCCATTTTTCATGCATACATGTCCACTTGCAAGGGTTACGTATTTAAGCTGTGTTGCATGGTTACACATGGGCCATGCAAGGCTGATCGTACAAGGGTCATATATACACGTCCACTTGCTGCCCTTTTTATTGTAACTATATGAAAAAAAAACACTTTAACATAATATATATACATAGAAAACACACCTATATAAATAATATAATATACGTATGTCACATATTAGCATGCAACACATTATAAAGCTTATGTTCTAAGACATGAACATGCTCGAATGAATCAGGAATTGTAGCACAAGTAAGAAAAAGGGCTTCCCTGAATTTCTATGCCTTAGAACCCGTGATGGGCTCTGTTGGTAAGACCTTCGAATCAGCTTGTTTGTTCTGAACTGATGTGCTCACATCACCAAGGTTCAGCTCAATGTCCTTGGGTCGAGTTATTAGAACATCAAAATCAGTATAATCTGATGCAAGCATGTACGTCTTCACACCACCAGACCATACCGGAAACGCTCGAATCTCTCTTGTTCATTAGCGATCAACTCAGGTGCATACTGATTGAGGGGTACAAAATGTACTTCATATTCACCCACTGACATGCCTTCTTGCACCAGGGACATAAATTCCCTCTTTTTCTCAACCATATATCCGACATCTAGGTACTTCCTCTTGAACGCGTTTAGAAAGAACATCCAAGTCACTTCAGCATCTTCCAATCCCGCTATAGTGGTCGTCCACCACGTATAACTGTCACCGTGCAACAGGGATACAATGCACCCTAACTTTTGGACATCGTTGCAATTCATTTGCCCAAGGATCCTCTTAGTGCTCTCTAACCAAGACTCAGAACTCTCAGGGGTCAGCTCTCTAAACTCGGTCCCACCAAGACCGCGGAATTGTTCCAACGACAAACTCGACCGGCACCAAGCTGAGGTGCATCCACATGAGCACCATCTACTGCAACATGAAAGGCTCCAGCAATAACCTGAATCAACACTTTCATATCAGGAGAAACTTGCCCACGTGCTCCCTCGAGTTGAGCAACCCCTAGTCCAGCTCCAGCAGCACCATCCCCCGCTCCACCACCACCGGGTGGTCTACCAGGAAAAGGAGGCGGCAAATTCTCAACACGCTCGTTTGTCTCATTCATCTCGTTCTCATCTGTGCTATGTATATTAATTCTAAGCTCTCTACGTAGCCCCTTTGAAAATAATGCAACTAGCAAAATGCAATAAAACTCAGTTAGGCAATATAAGGCAAGAAAATCCAAGGTGCTCAAGTTTCATTTTCAAAACAACTCATTCCAATAGTAATGACATGGCAATGATTTTTCCCCATCTATACCCCAAACATAGCATAACAACACAATTTAATCGCAAACCACAAAATTGCATACATTCCATCTCAATCAAGCTCAAACATTGTACAAGTACACAACATTCATTCGAAGAATTCATCATCACTTGCATTAATCCTTACCAAAGCCCCAATTGTTCGCAAACCTGGCTCTGATACCAACAAATGTAACCCTCTTAGTCCGGTCTAGACGGTTGACCCAAATCGAGGTGATTACACAGGGAAAACCGAAGCCAACTCGTTCAAGCCAACTCCGATTGACGACCTTTTTTTTCTTTTTATCTTTTCTATATGTAAATTAAATCCTATGTGATCACCAAAAGGCATGGGAAGAAACGACACAGCGATGGGAATTCATTTAAGGGTTTAATTCCTCAAAATTAAACAATTAGAGACCAAAATGTAATTTCTGCAAAATACGAGGGATTTTCTGATTTTAAGGTTACCATTATTCAATTAGTCACATTTCATGCTTCACTGCCAATTTTCATCACAATCAGACCAACCAAACTCATCCAATTGCATACATGAAGTTCATGACTAAAATATAACATTTCGAAGCTTTAAAAGAGGCCTATAACTGATTTTAACGGTCATGTATCGATACGCCTTGGGGTCGTATCGATACACGGGGAGGCAATGACCAAACTCGCAGAAAAGGTATCAATACGCTCACCCGTGTATCGATCGCCCTTCAAACTTGGCCTACTTGTTTTGATACACTTCCCATCCGCACCGATACCCCTGTACAAAAAGGCACAAATTTGGCTTATGCGTATCGATACGCAAGTTCGAGTATTGATACGCATACCTGAAGTGT
Source organism: Hibiscus tridactylites (assembly GCA_958450335.1). NCBI lineage: Eukaryota > Viridiplantae > Streptophyta > Magnoliopsida > Malvales > Malvaceae > Hibiscus > Hibiscus tridactylites. Next base: position 41,967,233 of record OY288269.1, on the reverse strand, counting down.
CCCAAAAACAACCCCAAATACATGTCTAACATCAACAAATCATCACCAAATCATATAGACATGTTTATAGCATCAACCCTAACATATAAGCATGCAATTCTAAACACATGGTAAACATTTGGAAGATCAACACAACCATTGCAAGGCATACAAAGGAGCAAGCTTAAAGCACAATCCATAACCATACCAAAAGGCAAGATAAAGTATCAAAACCAATATAAAGGCCTTCTACAAACCAAATAGGGCACATATAACTTGCATCAACACCATGGAGTCCAAAACACATCTCCCAAAACAAACCATTAAATCCCATTGCCATACATCATTACTAAAGTAAAAGTATAACACCATACTTGAGCTTAACAATCCTTGAATTCCTTTAAGCCTCCTTGCTGCCCAAAATGTCTCAATTATCTAAATTGTTTGTAAAAGAGAACGTAAGCACAATAGCTTAGTGAGGCGTGCTCTAGAAACACCAACACAACAATGCAAGCTTTTAAAACACTTTCTTGAAATCCATTACAAAAACCATGCTCTTTCTATCTCATGCTTAAAATCCATTTCAAAGAAAAACATCTTTTGAAAACTACATGTACCATCTATATATATCATGCATTCAACCAATGCAAATATCATGGCAAGGCCACACATGCTTAATATACAAAAACATTTCATAATCTCAAAATCTCATATGCATTTCTCATTGCATAAAATGATTTCAACCATTGGTACATATGAAGTCCTACCCCGGTGGGATCTCGCCGCCGAACTCTCATGGCGGTATCTATCTTCTCCACAAAGCTTGGGTGTTTCACCAAGCCCTACACCGATGACATCTCACATCATTGTACTCTCTCTTTGGATCGGGATGGCACTACCCCCATTGCCCGACTCCAAAGAGCACGTACGATTTTTTAGTTTATAGTTCACTTTACATCCTATTGGTCGACCAATTATATCCGGTAATCATCTCATCATTTATGCCAATATATTACATTAAAAATCATCATCTCACCTACTGTTTTGATGCAATTCATGCAATCTAATCTCATTTCAAAACCACAATTCATGCATAGCATTTAATCAAAATCTCAAAACTCTTTGCAATGTTATTCTATCTCTTGGGATCAATATAAAACATCATCTCATGTCATAAATCATGCATAAAACAGTAGGAATTTGTCTATCTCAAATCAAGAGCATGCCAAAGCATTTAGAGGCATCATCCACGTTTGGAGAGCAAATCTAAACATACTTATTTCCGGACTTAGGATGGTGTTTCAAACCAAATCCTAAATCCCCAACACTTGTTTCCTTGTCCCTCAAGGACTTCTAAGGCCATTTTCACTCACCGATAACGTTTCGCTTTCTTGCCGAAACGATTTCTAGGCTTTCGGCTCCTCTAGATCAACACCAAACGTGTCCGATGAAGTCTCCTCCGTTCATTACACACAAGAGTGGAGTATTAATGCATCACCATGCATTAAAATCACTAGCCACTCATTCTAACTCGCTGCTCTACTTAAAACTAGAATTTCGGCTATTCGAAATAACTGAAATCACTTCCAAACTTTCTCAAATCAAAGTCCAACCAAGATCTATCAATTCTATCCTTTTCTAAACCTCAATAAACATAAAAAATCATCATAAATACGACCTTATACCTCCAGTAATAGCAGATAAACAAAAACACCTCAAAAACCACACATCTAGCATCTCAAACTTAAGAACCCAAGCCTATTAGGGATTTATTTGTTAAAACTTCATTCTCAACATCAAATAACATCAAAGTATGTTAGAAATCAACCTCAAATTAGAGCTTAACATATAAATATGAAAATCACCAAGATCTCATCAAGAATCTTGAATTTAGCAACCATTTCTTGTTTACGACATTAAAACAACTCAAAAACCATTAACAAAAGATTAATAACTTGGGAATTTCAGTAAAGAACTGATCATTAGAGGAGAAGAATGAAGCTTACCTCTAATGGTTGATCTCTCCTTAATTTGGGCAAGTTTTCTTGAAAATCCAAAGCCAAATCAATAGGATTTGATGAAACAAAGATAGGAAATCTTTTAGAAAATTAAATCTCACCAAACAAGATGAAAATCAGAGGTTCTTCGATGAGATGAAAGTGTTTGGCTGGTTGGAAGTTGAGAGAAAATGAAAAGAGAGAAAATTATCGTAAAGTTGGTTATGAAAAGTCAACTTTGATTTCCTTTTTAATTCCCTTTTATTTCTTTAATAAAATCATTATTAAAAGCTCCCAAATTAAAGAGAAATTGGATGATAACAAACGGTAAAATTAGCTCCTTAAAGATTCAAAGTTTCAATCCTTTACAAAACATTCAGTAGCCAACTTTTCCAAAAACTGCATTTTGGTCACTATACCAAAATGTAAAAATTCCAAAGCTAATTTAGTAAATTGTTTTTACCATAATCATTTATATAATAAACGAGAATTTTTAGGCATTTTTCCATTTTTTTAAAACATCATGAACTAGGTTTTCCCTAAACCAACCTCAAGGGTTCGAATCGTTCCCGACGGACCCGATTCAACGTCCAAAACATCGAGTCCCAAAACCTGGGCGTTACATATTAAGTGCCCTGGAACTCCTTAAATCATACAAGTCACAAAGGTACATTGAAGTTCTAATCTCATAGTATGATCCTAAGTTATCTTCTTTATGGATCCTAAAATTAAAGGCTCTAAACAGTTCAAAACTATGAAAAGAAGAGAGATATCTATGGCCAAGGTAGAGAATTCAATTTAAATTAAACTAAGGCAATTGATGAAGAACATTGCCAAGACATAAGCTTCATTCGGCTAAGGCAATATGTATAGTAATTTTTTTTTTTGACAAGTATAGAAGAGAACTGCATATCAATAATATTAATATACCGTGGCAGAGTAATGCCTATCGGCAGCATAACCTACACCCCCAAACTCAAGAAAAGCATTACCCTCAATGCATTAAAAACATATGCAATAATCGGAAAAATTAAGCACAATAATTAAGGGCATAAAAATAAAGGCAAGAGAGAAAATTTTAGATAGACTCGGAGGAGTCATCGTCATCGCTTTGTAAGATCAATCTTCTCCCTTTGCGGGCTGTATGCTTGACATTCTTTGTTTCTCTTGGCGGTTGGATGCGCGTAGCGGGGGGGGGGGGGGGTTGGCTTGGCCAGACTTGGCTTGGCTGGACTTGTCTTGGTCGGGGCATTTACTTCCTCCTCCCCATCCATGTCAATGTGGAGCTCCTTCGTGGCCTCCAAGGATGATGCATTGAGTTTAGCAGTTTCGAATGTTAAGAGGACGAATTGGGTAGTTTAGGTCTAATTGGAGAAGTCTTTTGTCCCGACCGATGAACCCATAGAAGTGTCTAGTCGTGCCCCGGCAGAGTGCCTTGGTGAGGCCTGGGCAGTAGCTGTAGCAGGTGTGGCTTTGGCATAGGGTGTTGGGGCGGATGCAGCATGTGATTCTGGGTAGCTGCGGCAGAGACGACGATAGGGAACTGAGGGAACTGGACGATATGGTCAGAGAACTTCTCTTGAATCACTTGGACAATAGAGGAGGTGAAGTCCCTTACGAAGGCCGTTTGTCCATGTCCTCCATTTTCTCGGCAATTTGTTGGATAGTGGTTGTCGGGGCAGTGGATTGTGGCGTCTTTGGAACATCTGTTGTTGATTGCCACGGTTTAGCCTCCGTGATCTGCATTAGCTGGTAGTATGTTTTTCGGTCCCATCCCTTCATTAGAGGCGTGTACTCATCGACATCATCGGTTGGTACCTCTTGTACAGTGCATAGGCCGGTGATGAGTGTTGGGAAGTAGAGAGGGTCGTGTTCCTTTTGGATGCACTAGTGAATCTTCTGACATATAATATCACCCACATTAATAATACCATTATTTAAAACATAGTGAATGGGTGCAAGCCACACCAAATTAACTGACCATCATCCCCAATTTTTTCGAAACCTGACTCTGATACCAACAAATGTAACCCTCTTAGCCCGACCTAGACGCCCAACCCGAACTAAGAGGATTAAACGGGGAAAACCAAAGCCAACTCGCTAAAGCCGACTTCGATTAACGACCCTTTTTTCTCTATTTTTTTTCCTAGATGCATTTTAAGTCTTATGTGCTCAACAAATCACTTAGGAGAAAATGACGTACCGATCGAAGTTCGTTTAGGGGTTCAATTGTGCAAGTTACACATTTAAGGACTAAACTGTAATTTTAGCAAATTACAGAGACAAATCCAATTGTAAGATTATCGTCCAATAATTAGTCATGAAACATGTTTCCATGTCAAATTTCATCACAAACGAACCATCCAAATTCATCTAATTGCACATACAATGTTCAGGGACCAAAACATAACTTTTGAGACTATAAAAGTTACTTTTAACTGAAAAACAACGGTCGAGTATCGGTACCCCTGAGGTCCGTATCGATACACGGGAAGAAAATAGCTCAATTGGGTAAAAGGTATCGATACCCTTCCTTGTATATCGGTATGACCTTCAAATATAGCCCAAGTGTATCGATGCGAGGGCAAATCGTATCGATACCCCTTTGTTGTTTAGCATGCAAAAAGCCTTTGAGTATTGATACTCGAACCTGAGTATCGATATGCATACCAGATAGGCTTCACATTCAACTCCAAAAATGCATTTTAATCAGGCAAGCATGTTCAAGCATCAATAGATAAACATCCCTAAGCATATACTACATGTAAATCATGCTTAAATGCAACTGCAAGGGTTTTACCAATCCAACACATGTAATTCTAGTAAGCTATAGCATGCATCTCATGAGCAATTCTATAAAACATAAGAAAGAGAATCATTCTTCCTCAAGCAACATATAATGGCCATTTTATAAACCCAAAAAGACAAATCAACATATCTCAACCAGGAAGTTCTAAAACGAATCTCCCAAACCGATGTCCTTTCCCCATTGCTAAAATCTACTTATTTAAAATCACCAAAGTTCATACTTGAGTTTGAGTAACGAATTAGGTGCTCTCACTTGCTACTCCTCAGCCCTAAAGCTTAGTTATCAGCATTGTTGGAAAAAAGAACGTAAATACTCTTGCTTAGTGAGGGAAAGCTCAACACACATCAACAATGCAGTTTTTAAAATACAAGTTTAAACCATATCATGCTCAATCTTAACCCAAGCTTTCAAAACTAAAGCAAACCATTCATTAACCATGTTTCCCATGTATCATTAGCAAAATGCATTGTTCACAATGCAAATCCACATTAAGCCTCACTTGCTTAATTCACAAGCATAGATTTGTCCTATGCAACATCTCATCATCAAGCATCTCATTCAAAATAATCCATTATGCATTCATTATAATCATGATACATGGGCAACAATAAACACATATATTGGCTTACAACATCCCGGCATAGGCTCACCCTATCCGTTGTGATAGACTCACCTCTATCACTTTTACAAACAATATCAGACACACGGACTTGTATAGGCTCACCCTTATACGTTATAATAGACTTACCTCTATCACTCAATGATGGGCTCACCTCCATCATAATGGCTATGAATGGAATTAGGCTCACCCCTAACCCATAGTGATAGACTCACCTCTACCACCCGCAATAGGCTCACCCCTATTACGTCACGTAGCTAGACACACGTACGATTTATAGATTATAGTGCACTCACATCCTATTAGTCGACCAACGTATCCATATAATAAAAGTAGATCATTCACTTGCCAATATACCCATAAAACCATGTTAACTCACTGCTTGCAATGCGTCATTAAAAATCATCTTGTAACCCCCTTAACCCGGCCTAGACGGTTGACCCGAATTAAGAAAGTCACACGGGGAAACCAAAGTCAACCCGAAAGTCAACCTTGATTAACGACCCTTTTTTTTCTTTTTAATCTTTTCTAGATGCACATTAGTCCTAATTGTGATCACACAAACATCATACACAAAGATCACAAGCATCAGAGATCAAACAGGGACCCAATTGAACAAATTACAACTTTAGGGACCAAATTGTAATTTCTGATAATTAGAAGGTTTTAACCCAAATTAAAGTTACCAACTTGAAATTAGTCAGGTTTCATGCTTCTCTGTGAAATTTCAGCTCAAAAGGACTTCCCGAACTCATACAATTGCACAAACAAGATTTAGGACTAAAACGCAAACAATTCAAAACATTTAACTGCCAATGTCAGCCCCCAACGGTCGACCGTTCCGGAACAGACAGACCCCGTTTCGAAACACGGGCCGTTCCGCAACGCGTACCGAAACACGGGCTGGCAGTGGCCAAACCGTTTCGAAACGGTGCCTACCGTTTCGGACGCCTGGGTTCATTCAAGGCACCCGTTCCGAAACGGTGTGCACTGTTCCGAAACACCCTGCACAGATTGCAGCAAAATGCACACTTAAACATGCAATTGATCATTCAAACATGCTCCAAATGCTACCAAACTTTACCAGCATGCAATTCAACATATATAAGACTTACTAGCATCATCAATTCATCAAAACAACATCATGTGCAAAAAGCCCCAAATCTATAGGCATACTTCCTACACAAGCTAGCTATTCAAGCACAAACTTCCAAAACAAGCATGTAATGATCCAATACAAAAATCAGCATTCTTATCATCATTCAACATACTTAGGGAGTTCCAAACACCTCCCAAAACATACACATTGGTCCCCCATTGCCAAATTACCAAAAGCTAAAGTGTACTAACAAAACCTTCCATACATTGAGCTCTACTTTCACTTGAATGCTTGCCCTCCTTGCTGCCCTCAAGGTTCCCTAATGTTCTGCATTATTGAATTAAGAAAACGAAAGAGAGCGTAAGCAAAAGCTTAGTGAGGAATGCTCTTAAAAACCATTCAATAATGCAATTAAAAACATTTATAAATCATGCTTTAAATCAACCTTTGCACATGCTCAAAAGCATACTTAAAACAAGCATCTCATGCTTCATAACAACATAACATGTCATATTGGTTCGAGTGATAGACTCCATTTCTTTAAAACAAGTTCATCAACTTTCCCAAGGACTTTTAAACACCTTGGCCCCAAGGACTTTTAAACACCTTGGCCCCATGGAATTTTAAACACCATGGCCCCATGGACTTTTAAACACCATGGAAAGGATCACCTAAGGACTTTTAACCACCTTAGTGTCCGCAACAAGAACCATCCAAGGACTTTTAACCACCTTGATGTTCTTAAGTAACAAGGCTCACTCAAGGACTTTTAACCACCTTAGTGACCTTAACCCTTTTTAAAACATCACTTGCCAATATACATCATTTTCATCATTTAATCCACTGTTTTTAAGCATTAAACCAAGCCATATTCATCATGCATTTAAAAGCATCAAACCACATTTAATCAATGTACAAAAACAAGGAACTCTTACCTAGAGTTTCCTTCAACATATGGCTTACAACATCAGCAAATACCATGCTAAAACATGCTTTCAAAACAGTAATTAAAACATGCAATAAACCACTTTGCATCACAACAAAATCATGGCCACCACTAGAGAGTAATTCCGAAAACTTACACTTGAGCTTAGCAAAGTTGTTTAGACTTAAACTAAGCTCCCAAGACATTGGTTTCAAAGCCGAAAACTCAATTTCACACACGCACTCACCGATTCCACTTTGCTTCAAGCCAAAGCACCAAATCAAGCTTCCGGATCAACAACTCTTGGAACCAAAGATGCCTCCCCTGTTTCAACACATCAAAGCAGAGGATTAATGCATCATCATGCATTAATTGCTTCAATGAAAGCACCTAAACTCGCTGCTCTCATCCACACACTAGTTTCGGCCACCAAACACAACCGAAAATGCATCCAAACCACTTCTAAACAAAGCCCAGCAATAAACCAGCAAAACCACACATCCTTTAACATCATATAACATCTAAAAACAACCTATTAACATCCTTATACCTCCAGCAACATCAGATCCACAAGATCACCTCAAAAACAACCTTGAATCACAAGCTAAACTTAGGAAACTCAACCTATCCGGGATTGCATTAATCAAAACTCAATTCCTTATCAATTTAGAGTTCATTTAACATCAAAAACACATCTCAAATCTGTAACCCCCTTAACCCGGCCTAGACGGTTGACCAAAATTAAGAAAGTCACACGGGGAAAACCAAAGTCAACCCGAAAGTCAACCTTGATTAACGACCCTTTTTTTTCTTTTTAAACTTGTCTAGATGCACATTAATCCTAATTGTGATCACACAAACATCATACTCAAAGATCACAAACATCAGAGATCAAGCAGGGACCCAATTGAACAAATTACAACTTTAGGGACCAAATAGTAATTTCTGATAATTAAAAGGACTTAACCCAAATTAAAGTTACCATCTTGAAATTAATCAGGTTTCATGCTTCTCTGTGAAATTTCAGCTCAAAAGGACTTCCTAAGCTCATACAATTGAACAAACAAGATTCAGGACCAAAACGTAAACAATTCAAAACATATAACTGCCAATGTCAGCCCCTAACGGTCGACCGTTCCGAAATAGGTAGACCCTGTTCCGAAACACGGGCCGTTCCGAAACGGGTTCCGAAACATGGCCTTGGCAGAGACCAAACCGTTTCGAAACGGTGCATACCGTTTCGGACGCCTGGGTTCATGCAAGGCACCCGTTCCGAAACGGTGCACACTGTTCCGAAACGCCTGCACAGATTGCAGCAAATTGGCATTCCAAAACATGCAATTGATCAATCAAACATGCTCCAAATGTCACCAAACTTTACCAGCATGCAATTCAACATATATGTGACTTATAGGAATCATCAAAACAACAATCTAACATCATATGCAAAAAGCCCCAATTCAATAGACATGCTTCCTACACAAGCTAGCTATTCAAAATACCAAACTTCCAAAACAAGTATGCAATGATCCAATCCAAAAACCAGCGTTCAAAACAACATTCAACATACTTAGGGAGTTCCAAACACCTCCCAAAACATACACATTGGTCCCCCATTGCCAAATCACCCAAAAGTAAAATGTTTAACAAAAACCTTCCATACATTGAGCTTTACTTGAAATTGAACTCTTGCCCTTCTTGCTGCCCCTCAAGATACTCTAATGCTCTGCATTATTGAATTAAGAAAACGAAGAGAGCGTAAGCAAAAGCTTAGTGAGGCATGCTCTTTAAAAACCATTCAATAATGCAATTAAAACCATTTATAAACATGCTTAAAATCAACCTTTGCACATGCTCAAAAGCATACTTAAAACAAGCAATCTCATGCTTCAACATAAACATTAAAACAAGCATCTCATGCTTCACAATATACTTATCATGTCATATTGGCTCAAGTGACAAGTTCCATTTCATAAAACAAGTTCAACAACTTTCCCAAGGACTTTTAAACACCTTGGCCCCAAGGACTTTTAAACACCTTGGCCATGGACTTTTAAACACCATGAATGAGGACCACACGAGGACTTTTAACCACCTTTGTGTCCAATGCTTGAATCACCCCAAGGACTTTTAAACACCTTGGCCCCAAGGACTTTTAAACGCCTTGGCCCCATGGACTTTTAAACACCATGGAAAGGATCACCTAAGGACTTTTAACCACCTTAGTGTCCGCAACAAGACTCATCCAAGGACTTTTAACCACCTTGATGATCTTAAGTAACAAGGCTCACTCAAGGACTTTTAACCACCTTAGTGACCTTAAACTTTTCAAAACATCACTTGCCAATATACATCATTTTCATCATTCAATCCACTGTTTTAAAGCATTAAACCAAGCCATTTTCATCATGCATTTCAAAGCATCAAACCACATTATTTCAATGTATAAAAGCAAGGTACTCCTACCTAGAGTTACCTTCAACATATGGCTTATATTATCAGCAAAATCCATGCTAAAACATGCTTTCAAAACAGTAATTAAAAACATGCAAATCATCATTTTGCATCACAACAAAATCATGGCCACCACTAGAGAGAAAATCCGAAAACTTACACTTGAGCTTAGCAAAGTTGTTTAGACTTAAACTAAGCTCCCAAAACCTTCAAACCTTGGTTTAAAAGCTGAAATCCAATTTCCACAAACTCACTCACCGATTTCCACTTTGCTTCAAGCCAAAGCACCAAATCAAGCTTCCGGATCAACCACTCTTGGATCCAAAGATGCCTCCCCTCTTTCAACACATCAAAGCAGAGGATTAATGCATCATCATGCATTAATTGCTTCAATGAAAGCACCTAAACTCGCTGCTCTCATCCAACCTCCATTTTCGGCCACCAAACACAACCGAAAATGCATCCAAACCACTTCTAAACAAAGCCCAGCCATAAACCAGCAAAACCACACTTCCATCAACATCATATAACATCTAAAAACAACCTATTAACAACCTTGTACCTCCAGCAACATCAGATCACCAAGATCACCTCAAAAACTACCTTGAAACACAAGCTAAACTTAGGAAACTCAACCTATCCGGGATTGCATCAATCAAAACTTAATTCCTTATCAATTTAGAGATCGTTTAACATCAAAAACACCTCTTAAATCACAGATTACTCAGATCTAACGAAAATTATCAAAAATCATCAAAATCTTGCATAATAAGCCAAGTTCCATTTCAACACTTTAAAACCTTTAATTAAACATCAATTAAGGATTGAAAACTTAGGAATTTCAGTAAAGAACTGATAGTTTAGAGGAGAAGGACGTTCTTACCTCCAAACTTGTGTTTCTCCACTTTTTGGAATGAAAAACCTTGATGAAACACTTAGCAATTGAAGAGGTTTTGAAGATACAATGATTTGGAATCAAATGAGAGTTGAAAGGAGGGATTTAGGTGAAGAAATCAGAAACAAATCTCTGGAAATGTAGTGTTTGGGTTGAGAGAAAATGAGAGAAGGAAAATTGAGAAGTTTGTTGAGAAAATTGCCAAATGAGCTTTTCCCTCCTTTTGATATCTTTAAAATCAGAAAATAGCTTATAATATCTTAGAAAAATCTGGAGAAACCACTTTTAGATTAATAGCTCCTTAAAGATTCAAAGTTCCAACCCTTTACAAAACAGCCACCAAACTTGCGAAAATTACATTTTGGTCACTAGCCAAAATGTCACACTTCCAAAACTCATTTTCCAAAATTAATTTCACAGTTCACTTAATTATATTAAAAGATGATTTTAGAACATTTTTCCATATTTTTAATGCAACCCGAACTAGGCTTTCCTAATTTAACCTCTTAAGATTCGAACAGCACTTTGACCAACCGGTCAACGCCCAAAACTCCTAAGCCCAAAACCGGGGCGTTACAACTCTCCCCCCTTAAGAAATTTCGTCCTCGAAATTTACCTGAAGGAAAGAGATAAGGAAACTACTTCTGCATGTCTTCCTTCCGCTCCCACGTGGCTTCCTCAACACCTCGATGCTTCCACAGCACCTTCACCAACTCAATGGTCTTGCCACGAAGAACCTTGCTATCTGAATTCAGAACCTTCACCGGTTCCTCATCATAGGTCAAATCCGGATTCAAAACCACTTCCTCCACAGGCATCACATGCGAAGGATCAGATCTATACTTCCGGAGCATAGAAACATGGAACACATCATGAATCTTCTCCAACTCCTGAGGTAACCTCAGCCGATACGCAACAGGACCCACTCGCTCAACAACCTCATATGGTCCAATGTACCGAGGGCTCAACTTACCCTTCCGGCCAAACCTCATCACCTTCTTCCAAGGCGAAACCTTCAAGAACACACGGTCACCCACCGCATACTCTATCTCCTTACGCTTCAGATCCGCGTAAGATTTTTGCCGATCAGAGGTAGCCTTCAACCTCTCACAAATGAGCTTCACCTTCTCGGTGGTCCCTTTCAACAAAGCAGGCATCGAAACCAACTTTTGACCAGTTTCAGCCCAACAAAGAGGAGTCCTACACTTCCTCCCATACAGAGCCTCATAAGGTGCCATATGTATACTCGCCTGATAACTATTGTTATAAGCGAACTCAACCAAAGGCAGATGCTTCTCCCATGAACCTTGGAACTCAATCACGCAGCACCTCAACATATCCTCCAAAATCTGGATAACCCGCTCAGACTGACCATCCGACTGGGGATGATAGGATGTACTGAAATGCAACCTTGTACCCAGAGCTTGATGCAAACACTGCCAGAAACGCGATGTGAACCTCGGATCCCTATCCGACACAATCGACTTAGGTACACCATGCAACCTCACAATCTCAGCAATGTACAGCTCTGCCAGCTTATCCAAAGAAAACGTAGTATGCACAGGCAAGAAATGCGCACACTTCGTCAAGCGATCCACAATCACCCAAACAGAATTCTTCTTTGATGGAGACAAGGGCAAACCATATACAAAATCCATGGTAACCCTCTCCCACTTCCATTCATGGATTTTCAACGGTTGCAACAAACCAGAAGGAACCTGATGTTCAGCCTTAACTCGCTGACACACCAAACACTTGCTCACAAACTCTGCAACATCCTTCTTCAAACCTACCCAATAGTACTCATCACGTAGATCACGATACATCTTAGTACTACCAGGATGCATAGCAAAAGGACTACTATGACCTTCAGTCAGAATAGCACGCCTCAACTCAACATCAGCAGGCACTACTATCCGGCTACCAAAACACAACACACCATCCTCATTAAAGCAGAAATCCGAAGGTCTACCCTCCGCGATATCCTGAACATGAGACACCAAGGAATCATCCAACAACTGCTTTTCCTTGATCAAGTGAACCAAAGATGGTTTCACTTGCAATTCAGCAACAAGACCACCATCTCGCGATATGCTCAAGCTAGCAAACATAGCTCTCAGCTCAACATCTACCTTCCTACTCAAGGCATCCGCAACAACATTAGCTTTACCAGGATGATACTCAATCGTCAGATCATAATCCTTGAGCAACTCCAACCAACGCCGCTGCCTAAGATTCAACTCCTTCTGAGACATCAGATACCTCAAACTCTTGTGATCCGTGTACACAGTACACTTCTCACCATACAGATAATGTCTCCAGATCTTCAGAGCAAAAACCACTACAGCCAGCTCAATGTCATGCGTAGGATAGTTGCGCTCATGCACCTTCAACTGCCGCGACGCATAAGCCACAACCTTACCCTCTTGCATCAGCACACACCCCAACCCAACATAGGATGCATCACTATAGACCACAAACTCTTTCCCTGATTGAGGCTGAATCAAGATAGGAGCTTGAGTCAAAGCCGCCTTCAGCTTCTCAAAAGCCTGCTGTCTCGCTTCTGTCCACTCATACTTAACATCCTTTTGCAACAGCTTCGTCAAAGGAGCAGCAATCTTGGAAAAACCATCCACAAACCTCCGGTAGTATCCCGCCAAACCAAGGAAACTACGGACCTCATGAACAGACTTAGGAACTTTCCAATTCATCACCGCTTCAATCTTCTGAGGATCAACACGAATCCCCTCAGCTGAGACCACATGCCCAAGAAACACCACCTCCTTAAGCCAGAACTCACACTTGCTCAGCTTAGCATAAAGCTGATTCTCCAACAAAGCTTGCAGCACAAACCTCAAATGCTCTTCGTGCTCCTCCTCAGTACGCGAGTACACGAGGATATCATCAATGAACACCACAACGAACTTGTCCAGGTATTCATGAAACACATGATTCATCATGTCCATGAAAGCAGCATGAGCATTTGTCAAACCAAACGGCATCACAAGGAACTCATAATGCCCATACCTTGTCCTGAAAGCTGTCTTAGGCACATCCACATCCTTCACCTTCAATTGATAATACCCTGACCTCAAGTCAATCTTAGAGAACACAACAGCTCCCCGAAATTGATCAAAGAGATCATCAATCCTCGGCAAAGGATACCGATTCTTGATAGTCAACTTGTTCAGCTGACGGTAATCAATGCACATCCTCATAGTGCCATCTTTCTTCTTCACAAACAAGACTGGAGCACCCCAAGGCGATACACTCGGCCGGATGAAACCACGATCTAGCAGCTCTTGCAACTGCGTCTTCAGCTCTTTCAGCTCCTTAGGTGCCATTCTATAGGGAGTAATAGACACAGGAGTTGTATTCTCATACAGCTCAATTCCAAACTCCACCTCGCGATTAGGAGGTAAACCAGGCAACTCTTCAGGAAAAACACCAGGAAACTCCTTCACAACCTTGATATCTTGCACCCTCAACTCCTTAGAGCTAGGATTCATCACAAAAGCTAGATAAGCTTCGCAACCTTGCCTCACCATCCTACTCGCCTCCATGGTAGACACCACATTAGCAAGAAACTTCACATTCTCGCCAACTACAACAACTTCATAATCATCCGCAAGCTTAAGCGAAACCCGCTTATTCTCACAATCCACAACAGCACGATGCTCAGCAAGCCAATCCATACCAAGGATCACATCAAAACCATAGAAAGGCAACTCCATAAGATCAACATGAAAGACATGTTCTTGAACAACCAAGGGACACCTTTTATAAAGCTTTCGAGTCACAACAGTTTCACCAAAAGAACTAGTGACACGAACACCAACATCCAAAGACTCAACAGGCAAACCAAGCAATTCAGCATGCTCACGCAAAATGTATGAATGCGTAGATCCAGAATCAATCAAAGAAAGCAATGACAAGGACTGCAAAGTAAAGGTACCTGCAATCACATCAGCATCATTCCTTCCCTCGCGCTGAGCATACACCCTCGCTTGGCCTCCACCCTCAGGATGAATAGCCACAACATTAGCTACTCCGCGACCACCTTCCTCTCTCCTCTGGAAATTACCACGGCCGCGCCCACGACCTCTCTGCGGTGGAACAACAGGAGCACGATCTTGGCCACCAGCCAACCTCGGACAATCTCGCCTCAGATGATCAACAGAACCACAGTTCCAACATCCATTACCAGCTGCCGCAGCAGGAGCTTGCACCTCCCTCACAGCACGAGGACAGTCACGCTTCATGTGACCACGCGAACCACAGATCCAGCAAGCACTTGGTTCAGCTCTAGCAAAACCACCTCTAGCAGGTGCACCACCACCTCTCTTGGCTGAGGACTGATACTTCTGATCACGTCCCCTCTTGTTCCGTCCACCTCCGGAACTATACTCAGCAGCTCTCTTGCCAGAACTGGCTCCAGCACCTTTCGCAGCTAAACCCAAGTTCATCTCAATGTCCTTGGATCGACTAACCAACACATCAAAATCACTGTACTCAACAGCCAACATGTAGGTCTTTACTTCCGTCACCAAGCCATAACGGAACCTTTCGCACCTCTCTCGCTCATCAGGTATCAGCTCCGGTGCATACTGACTGAGCCGTACAAACTGCACCTCATACTCAGCCACACTCATGCTCCCTTGGGTAAGAGACATGAATTCACGCTTTTTCTCATCCAGATATCTCACTCCTAGATATCTTTGCTTGAACACATTCTGAAAGAATGTCCAAGTAACATCAACTTCAGCCATCCCAGCTATGATGGTCGTCCACCACGTATACGCATCGTCCTGCAGCAAGGACACAACACAGCCCAACTTTTGCACATCCGTGCAGCTCATCTGACCCAAGATACGCTTGGTACTCTCTAGCCAAGCTTCCGAACTCTTAGCAGACATTCCTCTGAACTCAGTCCCACCAAGACTGCGCAGACGCTCCAAAGGTAATCTAACACCGGCATCTCCCTGATGCCCAGCTCCTTGAGCTCCAGCTACTGCTGCTCGAAAAGCACCCGCAATAGCTTGTACCAGCATAGACATATCAGGCATAGCTTGCCCCTGACCAACCTCTGGTCCAGCAGCTCCAGCACCAGCTGCAGCTTCAGCTCTCTCACCTCTAGCACCACCACCAGGCGGAGGAGGGGGTAACACTGCACTACCCGTATTCTCTTCATTCTCGTTCTCATTGGGAGCCGTAGCTTGCACACTACCTCTTAACTCTCTACGTGGTGCCATACTTTTACCATGCAATCACAATGCAAAATAAAACAAGTCAGGCCCAGCAAGGTAAGCAATCCAAGTATTCAAGCTCAATCTCATTCAAAATCAACATCATTTCATTAGCTTTTGTTTGGCAATGGGTACCCTCAACATGCAACATCACAACATACATCTCAATTGCATCAACATCACAAGCCACTGAACATACTTTCAAACAACAAGCATACAAGCCAAACATACTTCAATCATGCATACACTCATTCCCAATTACTCGCAAACTCAGCTCTGATACCACCAAATGTAACCCCCTTAACCCGGCCTAGACGGTTGACCCGAATTAAGAAAGTCACACGGGGAAAACCAAAGTCAACCCAAAAGTCAACCCTGATTAACGACCCTTTTTTTTCTTTTTAAACTTGTCTAGATGCACATTAATCCTAATTGTGATCACACAAAAATCATACTCAAAGATCACAAACATCAGAGATCAAGCAGGGACCCAATTGAACAAATTACAACTTTAGGGACCAAATAGTAATTTCTGATAACTAAAAGGACTTAACCCAAATTAGAGTTACCATCTTGAAATTAATCAGGTTTCATGCTTCTCTGTGAAATTTCAGCTCAAAAGGACATCCCAAGCTCATACAATTGAACAAACAAGATTCAGGACCAAAACGTAAACAATTCAAAACATATAACTGCCAATGTCAGCCCCTAACGGTCGACCGTTCCGAAACAGGTAGACCCTGTTCCGAAACACGGGCCGTTCCGAAACGGGTTCCGAAACATGGCCTTGGCAGAGACCAAACCGTTTCGAAACGGTGCATACCGTTTCGGACGCCTGGGTTCATGCAAGGCACCCGTTCCGAAACGGTGCACACTGTTCCGAAACGCCTGCACAGATTGCAGCAAATTGGCATTCCAAAACATGCAATTGATCAATCAAACATGCTCCAAATGTCACCAAACTTTACCAGCATGCAATTCAACATATATGTGACTTATAGGAATCATCAAAACAACAATCTAACATCATATGCAAAAAGCCCCAATTCAATAGACATGCTTCCTACACAAGCTAGCTATTCAAAATACCAAACTTCCAAAACAAGCATGCAATGATCCAATCCAAAAACCAGCGTTCAAAACAACATTCAACATACTTAGGGAGTTCCAAACACCTCCCAAAACATACACATTGGTCCCCCATTGCCAAATCACCCAAAAGCTAAAATGTTTAACAAAAACCTTCCATACATTGAGCTTTACTTGAACTTGAACTCTTGCCCTTCTTGCTGCCCCTCAAGATACTCTAATGCTCTGCATTATTGAATTAAGAAAACAAAGAGAGCGTAAGCAAAAGCTTAGTGAGGCATGCTCTTTAAAAACCATTCAATAATGCAATTAAAACCATTTATAAACATGCTTAAAATCAACCTTTGCACATGCTCAAAAGCATACTTAAAACAAGCAATCTCATGCTTCAACATAAACATTAAAACAAGCATCTCATGCTTCACAATATACTTATCATGTCATATTGGCTCAAGTGACAAGTTCCATTTCATAAAACAAGTTCAACAACTTTCCCAAGGACTTTTAAACACCTTGGCCCCAAGGACTTTTAAACACCTTGGCCATGGACTTTTAAACACCATGAATGAGGACCACACAAGGACTTTTAACCACCTTTGTGTCCAATGCTTGAATCACCCCAAGGAATTTTAAACACCTTGGCCCCAAGGACTTTTAAACACCTTGGCCCCATGGACTTTTAAACACCATGGAAAGGATCACCTAAGGACTTTTAACCACCTTAGTGTCCGCAACAAGACTCATCCAAGGACTTTTAACCACCTTGATGATCTTAAGTAACAAGGCTCACTCAAGGACTTTTAACCACCTTAGTGACCTTAAACTTTTCAAAACATCACTTGCCAATATTCATCATTTTCATCATTCAATCCACTGTTTTAAAGAATTAAACCAAGCCATTTTCATCATGCATTTCAAAGCATCAAACCACATTATTTCAATGTATAAAAGCAAGTTACTCCTACCTAGAGTTACCTTCAACATATGGCTTATATTATCAGCAAAATCCATGCTAAAACATGCTTTCAAAACAGTAATTAAAAACATGCAAATCATCATTTTGCATCACAACAAAATCATGGCCACCACTAGAGAGAAAATCCGAAAACTTACACTTGAGCTTAGCAAAGTTGTTTAGACTTAAACTAAGCTCCCAAAACCTTCAAACCTTGGTTTAAAAGCTGAAATCCAATTTCCACAAACTCACTCACCGATTTCCACTTTGCTTCAAGCCAAAGCACCAAATCAAGCTTCCGGATCAACCACTCTTGGATCCAAAGATGCCTCCCCTGTTTCAATACATCAAAGCAGAGGATTAATGCATCATCATGCATTAATTGCTTCAATGAAAGCACCTAAACTCGCTGCTCTCATCCAACCTCCATTTTCGGCCACCAAACACAACCGAAAATGCATCCAAACCACTTCTAAACAAAGCCCGGCCATAAACCAGCAAAACCTCACTTCCATCAACATCATATAACATCTAAAAACAACCTATTAACAACCTTATACCTCCAGCAACATCAGATCACCAAGATCACCTCAAAAACTACCTTGAAACACAAGCTAAACTTAGGAAACTCAACCTATCCGGGATTGCATCAATCAAAACTTAATTCCTTATCAATTTAGAGATCATTTAACATCAAAAACACCTCTTAAATCACAGATTACTCAGATCTAACGAAAATCATCAAAAATCATCAAAATCTTGCATAATAAGCCAAGATCCATTTCAACACTTTAAAACCTTTAATTAAACATCAATTAAGGATTGAAAACTTAGGAATTTCAGTAAAGAACTGATAGTTTAGAGGAGAAGGACGTTCTTACCTCCAAACTTGTGTTTCTCCACTTTTTGGAATGAAAAACCTTGATGAAACACTTAGCAATTGAAGAGGTTTTGAAGATACAATGATTTGGAATCAAATGAGAGTTGAAAGGAGGGATTTAGGTGAAGAAATCAGAAACAAATCTCTGGAAATGTAGTGTTTGGGTTGAGAGAAAATGAGAGAAGGAAAATTGAGAAGTTAGTTGAGAAAATTGCCAAATGAGCTTTTCCCTCCTTTTGATATCTTTAAAATCAGAAAATAGCTTATAATATCTTAGAAAAATTTGGAGAAACCACTTTTGGATTAATAGCTCCTTAAAGATTCAAAGTTCCAACCCTTTACAAAACAGCCACCAAACTTGCAAAAATTACATTTTGGTCACTAGCCAAAATGTCACACTTCCAAAACTCATTTTCCAAAATTGATTGCACAGTTCACTTAATTATATTAAAAGATGATTTTAGAACATTTTTCCATATTTTTAATGCAACCCGAACTAGGCTTTCCTAATTTAACCTCTTAAGATTCGAACAGCACTTTGACCAACCGGTCAACGCCCAAAACTCCTAAGCCCAAAACCGGGGCGTTAAAAATCACAGATTAATCAGATCTAACGAAAATCATCAAAAATCACCAAATCTTGCATTATAAGCCAAGATCCATTTCACCACTTAAAAACCTTTAATAAAACATCAATTAAGGATTGAAAACTAAGGAATTTCTGTAAAGAACTGATAGTTTAGAGGAGAAGGACGTTCTTACCTCCAAACTTGAGTTTCTCCTCTTTTTGGAATCAAAAACCTTGTTGAATCAAGTAGCAAATGAAGAGGTTTTGTAGATACTATGATTAGGAATCAAAAGAGAGTTGAAAGGAGGGATTTAGGTGAGAAAATCAGATCAAATTCTCTGGAGAGAAAGTGTTTGGGTTGAGAGAAAATGAGAGAAAGAAAATTGAGAAAAGTTAGTTATCCAAAATAGCCAAATGGCTTTCCCTCCACTTTTAATATGATTTAAAATCAGAATATAGCTTAAAATATCTTAGAAAAATCTGGAGAAACTCCCTTTGGGTAAATAGCTCGTTAAAGATTCAAAGTTTCAACCCTTTATAAAATAGTCACCAAACTTTCGAAATTTACATTTTGGTCACTAGCCAAAATGTCACCCTTCCAAAACTCATTTTCCAAAATTGATTTCACAGTTCACTTAATTATATTAAAAGATGATTTTAGAACATTTTTCCATATTTTTAATGCAACCCGAACTAGGCTTTCCTAATTTCACCTCTTTAGATTCGAACAGCACTTTGACCAACCGGTCAACGCCCAAAACTCCTAAGCCCAAAACCGGGGCGTTACAACTCTCCTCCCCTTAAGAAATTTCGTCCTCGAAATTTACCTGAAGGAAAGAGATAAGGAAACTGCTTCAGCATGTCTTCCTTCCGCTCCCACGTGACTTCCTCAACACCTCGATGCTTCCACAGCACCTTAACGAATTCAATGGTCTTGCCACGAAGAACCTTGCTATCCGAATCCAGAACCTTCACCGGTTCCTCATCATAGGTCAAATCCGGATTCAAAACCACTTCCTCCACAGGCATCACATGCGAAGGATCAGATCTATACTTCCGGAGCATAGAAACATGGAACACATCATGAATCTTCTCCAACTCTTGAGGTAACCTCAACCGATACGCAACAGGACCCACACGCTCAACCACCTCATATGGTCCAATGTACCTAGGGCTCAACCTTCAAGAACACACGGTCACCCACCGCATACTCTATCTCCTTACGCTTCAAATCCGCGTAAGACTTTTGCCGATCAGAGGCAGCCTTCAACCGCTCACAAATGAGTTTCACCTTCTCGGTGGTCCCTTTCTACAAAGCCGGCATCGAAACCAACTTTTGACCAGTTTCAGCCCAACAAAGAGGAGTCCTACACTTCCTCCCGTACAAAGCCTCATAAGGTGCCATCTGTATACTCGCCTGATAACTATTGTTATAAGCGAACTCAACCAAAGGCAGATGCTTCTCCCAAGAACCTTGGAACTCAATCACGCAGCACCTCAACATATCCTCCAAAATCTGGATAACCCGCTCAGATTGACCATCCGACTGAGGATGATAGGATGTACTGAAATGCAACCTTGTACCCAGAGCTTGATGCAAACACTACCAAAAACGCGATGTGAACCTCGGATCCCTATCCGACACAATCGACTTAGGCACACCATGCAGCCTCACAATCTCAGCAATGTACAGCTCTGCCAGCTTATCCAAAGAAAACGTAGTATGCACAGGCAAGAAATGCGCACACTTCGTCAGGCGATCCACAATCACCCAAACAGAATTCTTCTTCGATGGAGACAAAGGTAAACCAGATACAAAATCCATGGTAACCCTCTCCCACTTCCATTTAGGGATTTTCAACGGTTGCAACAAACCAGAAGGAACCTGATGTTCAGCCTTAACTCGCTGACACACCAAACACTTACTCACAAACTCTGCAACATCCTTCTTCAAACCCACCCAATAGTACTCATCACGAAGATCACGATACATCTTAGTACTACCAGGGTGCATAGCAAAAGGACTACTATGACCTTCAGTCAGAATAGCACCCCTCAACTCAACATCAGCAGGCACTACTATCCGACTCCCAAAACACAACACACCATCATCGTTAAAGCATAAATCCGAAGGTCTACCCTCCGCGATATCCTGAACATGAGACACCAAGGAATCATCCAGCAACTGCTTTTCCTTGATCAACTGAACCAACGATGGTTTCACTTGCAACTCAGCAACAAGGCCACCATCTCGCGATATGCTCAAGCTAGCAAACATAGCCCTCAGCTCAACAGCTACCTTTCTACTCAAGGCATCCGCAACAACATTAGCCTTTCCAGGATGATACTCAATCGTCAGATCATAATCCTTGAGCAACTCCAACCAACGCCGCTGCCTAAGATTCAACTCCTTCTGAGACATCAGATACCTCAAACTCTTGTGATCCGTGTACACAGTACACTTCTCACCATACAGATAATGTCTCCAGATCTTTAGAGCAAAAACCACTGCAGCCAACTCAATGTCATGCGTAGGATATTTGCGCTCATGAACCTTCAACTGCCGCGATGCATAAGCCACCACCTTACCCTCTTGCATCAGCACACATCCCAAACCAACATAGGATGCATCACTATAGACCACAAACTCTTTCCCTGATTCAGGCTGAACCAAGATAGGAGCTTGCGTCAAAGCCGACTTAAGCTTCTCAAAAGCCTGCTGTCTCGCTTCCGTCCATTCATACTTAACATCCTTCTGCAACAGCTTCGTCAAAGGAGCAGCAATCTTGGAAAAACCATCCACAAACCTCCGGTAGTATCCCGCCAAACCAAGGAAACTACGGATCTCATGAAAAGACTTAGGAACTTTCCAGTTCATCACCGCCTCAATCTTCTGAGGATCAACACGAATCCCCTCAACAGAAACTACATGCCCAAGAAACACCACCTCCTTAAGCCAGAACTCACACTTGCTCAACTTAGCATAAAGCTGATTCTCCAACAAGGCTTGCAGCACAATCCTCAAATGCTCTTCGTGCTCCTCCTCAGTACGCGAGTACACGAGGATATCATCAATGAACACCACAACGAACTTGTCAAGGTATTCATGAAACACACGATTCATCATGTCCATGAAAGCAGCAGGAGCATTTGTCAAACCAAACGGCATCACAAGAAACTCATAATGCCCATACCTTGTCCTGAAAGCTGTCTTAGGCACATCCACATCCTTCACCTTCAACTGATAATACCCTGACCTCAAGTCAATCTTAGAGAACACAGCTGCTCCCCGAAATTGATCAAAGAGATCATCAATCCTCGG
Source organism: Hibiscus tridactylites (assembly GCA_958450335.1). Taxonomy (NCBI): domain Eukaryota; kingdom Viridiplantae; phylum Streptophyta; class Magnoliopsida; order Malvales; family Malvaceae; genus Hibiscus; species Hibiscus tridactylites. Next base: position 41,944,396 of record OY288269.1, on the reverse strand, counting down.
CAAAGGATACCGATTCTTGATAGTCAACTTGTTCAGATGACGATAATCAATACACATCCTCATAGTGCCATCTTTCTTCTTCACAAACAAGACCGGTGCTCCCCAAGGCGAAATACTCGGCCGGATGAAACCACGATCTAGCAGCTCTTGCAACTGCGTCTTCAGCTCCTTCAGCTCCTTAGGTGCCATTCTATAGGGAGTAATGGACACAGGAGTTGTATTCTCATACAGCTCAATTCCAAACTCCACCTCGCGATTAGGAGGTAAACCAAGCAACTCCTCAGGAAAAACACCAGGAAACTCCTTCACAACCCTGATATCTTGCACCCTCAACTCCTTAGAGCTAGGATTCATCACAAAAGCTAGATAAGCTTCGCAACCCTGCCTCAGCATCCTACCAGCCTCCAAGGTAGACACCACATTGGCAAGAAACTTCACATTCTCACCAACCACAACAACTTCATAATCATCCGCAAGCTTCAGCGAAACTCACTTATTTTCACAATCTACCACAGCACGATGCTCAGCAAGCCAATCCATACCAAGGATCACATCAAAACCATAAAAGGGCAACTCCATAAGATCAACATGAAAAACATGTTCTTGAACAACCAAAGGACACGTTCTATAAAGCTTTCGAGTCACAAGAGTTTCACCAAAAGAACTAGTGACACGAACACCAACATCCAAAGACTCTACAGGCAAACCAAGCAATTCAGCATGCTCACGCAAAATGTATGAATGCGTAGATCCAGAATCAATCAAAGAAAGCAATGACAAGGATTGCAAAGTAAAGGTACCTGCAATCACATCCGCATCATTCCTTCCCTCACGCTGAGCATACACCCTAGCTTGGCCTCCACCTTCAGGCTGAATAGCCACAACATGGGCTACTCCACGACCACCTTCCTCTCGCCTCTGGAAATTACCACGGCCGCGCCCACGACCTCTCTGCGGTGCAGCAACAACAGGAGCACGCTCTTGGCCACCAGCCAACCTCGGACAATCTCGCCTCAAGTGGTCTACAGAACCACAATTCCAACATCCATTTCCAGCTGCCGTGACAGGAGCTTGCACCTCCCTCACAGCACGAGGACAGTCACGCTTCATGTGACCACGTGAACCACAGATCCAACAAGCACTAGGATCAGCTCTAGCATTGCCTCCTCTAGCAGGTGCACCACCACCTCTCTTAGCTGAGGACTGATACTTCTGATCACGTCCCCTCTTGTTCCGTCCACCTCCGGAACTAAACTCAGCAACTCTCTTGCAAGAACTTGCTCCACATCAAAATCATCATATTCAGTGGCCAGCACATACATTTTCACATCCGTCACCAGACCATAACGGAACCTCTCGCACCTTGCTCGCTCATCAGGTATCAGCTCCGGTGCATATTGACTGAGTCGCACAAACTGCACTTCATACTCAGCCACACTCATGCTCCCTTGGGTAAGAGACATGAATTCACGCTTTTTCTCATCAAGATATCTCACTCCAAGATATCTCCTCTTGAACACATTCTGAAAGAATGTCCAAGTCACATCAGCTTCAACCATTCCAGCTATAGTGGTCGTCCACCACGTATACGCATCGTCCTGCAGCAAGGACACAACACAACCCAGCTTTTGCACATCCGTGCAGCTCATCTGACCCAAGATACGCTTGGTACTCTCTAGCCAAGCTTCAGAACTCTCAGCCGACATACCCCTGAACTCAGTCCCACCAAGACTGCGCAGACGCTCCAAAGGTAGTCTAACTCCAGCATCTCCCTGATGCCCAGCTCCTTCAGCTCCAGCTACTGCTGCTCGAAAAGCACCCACAATAGCTTGTACCAACATAGACATATCAGGCATAGCTTGCCCCTGACCAACCTCTGTTCCAGCAGCTCCAGCACCAGCTGCAGCTTAAGCTCTCTCACCTCCAGCACCACCACCAGGCGGAGGAGGGGGTAACACCGCACTACACGTGTTCTCTTCATTCTCGTTCTCATTAGGAACCGTAGCTCGCACGCTACCTCGTAACTCTCTACGTGGTGCCATACTATTACCATGCAATCACAATGCAAATAAAACAAAGTCAGGCCCAGCAAGGTAAGCAATCCAAGTATTCAAGCTCAATTTCATTCAAAATCAACATCATTTCATTAGCTTTTGTTTGGCAATGGGTACCCTCAACATGCTACATCACAGCATACAATTCAATTGCATCCAAATCACAAGCCACTAAACATCCTTCCAAACATACTTCAATCATGCATACATTCATTCCCAATTACTCGAGAACTCAGCTCTTATACCACCAAATGTAACCCCCTTAACCCGGCCTAGACGGTTGACCCGAATTAAGAAAGTCACACGGGGAAAACCAAAGTCAACCCGAAAGTCAACCTTGATTAACGACCCTTTTTTTTCTTTTTAATCTTGTCTAGATGCACATTAGTCCTAATTGTGATCACACAAACATCATACACAAAGATCACAAGCATCAGAGATCAAACAGGGACCCAATTGAACAAATTACAACTTTAGGGACCAAATTGTAATTTTTGATAATTAGAAGGACTTAACCCAAATTAAAGTTACCAACTTGAAATTAGTCAGGTTTCATGCTTCTCTGTGAAATTTCAGCTCAAAAGGACTTCCCGAACTCATACAATTGCACAAACAAGATTTAGGACTAAAACGCAAACAATTCAAAACATTTAACTGCCAATGTCAGCCCCCAACGGTCGACCGTTCCAGAACAGACATACCCCATTTCGAAACACGGGCCGTTCCGCAACGCGTACCAGAACACGGGCTGGCAGTGGCCAAACCATTTCGAAACGGTGCCTACCGTTTCGGACGCCTGGGTTCATTCAAGGCACCCGTTCCGAAACGGTGTGCACTGTTCCGAAACACCCTGCACAGATTGCAGCAAAATGCACACTTAAACATGCAATTGATCATTCAAACATGCTCCAAATGCTACCAAACTTTACCAGCATGCAATTCAACATATATAAGACTTACTAGCATCATCAATTCATCAAAACAACATCATGTGCAAAAAGCCCCAAATCTATAGGCATACTTCCTACACAAGCTAGCTATTCAAGCACAAACTTCCAAAACAAGCATGTAATGATCCAATACAAAAACCAGCATTCTTATCATCATTCAACATACTTAGGGAGTTCCAAACACCTACCAAAACATACACATTGGTCCCCCATTGCCAAATTACCAAAAGCGAAAGTGTACTAACAAAACCTTCCATACATTGAGCTCTACTTTCACTTGAATGCTTGCCCTCCTTGCTGCCCTCAAGGTTCCCTAATGTTCTGCATTATTGAATTAAGAAAACGAAAGAGAGCGTAAGCAAAAGCTTAGTGAGGAATGCTCTTAAAAACCATTCAATAATGCAATTAAAAACATTTATAAATCATGCTTTAAATCAACCTTTGCACATGCTCAAAAGCATACTTAAAACAAGCACCTCATGCTTCATAACAACCATTTCTTTAAAACAAGTTCATCAACTTTCCCAAGGACTTTTAAACACCTTGGCCCCAAGGACTTTTAAACACCTTGGCCCCATGGACTTTTAAACACCATGGCCCCATGGACTTTTAAACACCATGGAAAGGATCACCTAAGGACTTTTAACCACCTTAGTGTCCGCAACAAGAACCATCCAAGGACTTTTAACCACCTTGATGTTCTTAAGTAACAAGGCTCACTCAAGGACTTTTAACCACCTTAGTGACCTTAACCCTTTTTAAAACATCACTTGCCAATATACATCATTTTCATCATTTAATCCACTGTTTTTAAGCATTAAACCAAGCCATATTCATCATGCATTTAAAAGGATCAAACCACATTTAATCAATGTACAAAAACAAGGAACTCTTACCTAGAGTTTCCTTCAACATATGGCTTACAACATCAGCAAATACCATGCTAAAACATGCTTTCAAAACAGTAATTAAAACATGCAATAAACCACTTTGCATCACAACAAAATCATGGCCACCACTAGAGAGTAATTCCGAAAACTTACAGTTGAGCTTAGCAAAGTTGTTTAGACTTAAACTAAGCTCCCAAGACATTGGTTTCAAAGCCGAAAACTCAATTTCACATACGCACTCACTGATTCCACTTTGCTTCAAGCCAAAGCACCAAATCAAGCTTCCGGATCAACAACTCTTGGATCCAAAGATGCCTCCCCTGTTTCAACACATCAAAGCAGAGGATTAATGCATCATCATGCATTAATTGCTTCAATGAAAGCACCTAAACTCGCTGCTCTCATCCACACACCATTTTCGGCCACCAAACACAACCGAAAATGCATCCAAACCACTTCTAAACAAAGCCCAGCCATAAACCAGCAAAACCACACATCCTTTAACATCATATAACATCTAAAAACAACCTATTAACATCCTTATACCTCCAGCAACATCAGATCCACAAGATCACCTCAAAAACAACCTTGAATCACAAGCTAAACTTAGGAAACTCAACCTATCCGGGATTGCATTAATAAAAACTCAATTCCTTATCAATTTAGAGTTCATTTAACATCAAAAACACATCTCAAATCACAGATTAATCAGATCTAACGAAAATCATCAAAAATCACCAAATCTTGCATTATAAGCCAAGATCCATTTCACCACTTAAAAACCTTTAATAAAACATCAATTAAGGATTGAAAACTTAGGAATTTCAGTAAAGAACTGATAGTTTAGAGGAGAAGGACGTTCTTACCTCCAAACTTGAGTTTCTCCTCTTTTTGGAATCAAAAACCTTGTTGAATCAAGTAGCAAATGAAGAGGTTTTGTAGATACTATGATTAGGAATCAAAAGAGAGTTGAAAGGAGGGATTTAGGTGAGAAAATCAGATCAAGTTCTCTGGAGAGAAAGTGTTTGGGTTGAGAGAAAATGAGAGAAAGAAAATTGAGAAAAGTTAGTTATCCAAAATAGCCAAATGGCTTTCCCTCCACTTTTAATATGATTTAAAATCAGAATATAGCTTAAAATATCTTAGAAAAATCTGGAGAAACTCCCTTTGGGTAAATAGCTCCTTAAAGATTCAAAGTTTCAACCCTTTATAAAACAGTCACCAAACTTTCGAAATTTACATTTTGGTCACTAGCCAAAATGTCACCCTTCCAAAACTCATTTTCCAAAATTGATTTCACAGTTCACTTAATTATATTAAAAGATGATTTTAGAACATTTTTCCATATTTTTAATGCAACCCGAACTAGGCTTTCCTAATTTAACCTCTTAAGATTCGAACAGCACTTTGACCAACCGGTCAACGCCCAAAACTCCTAAGCCCAAAACCGGGGCGTTACACATATCATATCCCAAAATCAAACATGCTTTTAAATAGCAAATACCATCTCTTACAAGATCATTCCATCTTGTATCAAACCAAACCATTTCATGGGATAAAGACAAGCAAAACCATGCATAACAATGAGTAACAACCATTATCAAAACATGAGCATGATAAACCATGGAGTCCATTTCAAACCAAAAACCGAGAGTTCAAGTAAACATATTTACTTCCGAGATTACCTAAGTGTTTCAAGCTTACACTAACCTCCCAACACCTCGTATCCAAGCTTATCAAAGCTTTAAAACACATCCACTCACAGATATGTGAAACTTCACGTGCAGACGCGAAGATCACTTGTCCGAAGCTTCCAAAATCGCTTCACTAGCTTCCGGATCAATATCATCTGCTTTTAGATCATCAAAAATATAGATACATTGCATTAAAATGGCTTCTAACCCCAGCAACAAAACACAAACTCGTTGCCCAACAAAACCACATCATTTACCCATCCAAAACAATCGAAAACTCATTCGATTGGTTCCTAAACCATGCCCAACCAACAATTAACACTTCCAATCATTAATATTCATCAAATCACATCAAAAAAACAACCTAAACTCTTCCTTATAACTCCAGCAATCATTTAGCCATTACTTAACTTCAAAAACACAACTAAAACTATCATAAAACGCAAGGATCTCAAGAACCCAAACCAAAGGAGTCCACTACCGCAACAAAGCCTGACAACATTGCCTCGGTAATGCCTGAACCCACTGCCTTGGTAGAATCTGACCACAATGTCGCGACAGAGCTTAGCAAGGACACAGAGAAGAATCAAAAGGTTGTTGAACAACCAGATCAGATGCCTCAGTTTAAATTTCCATGCAAGAAACTGATCGAAGAAATTCGACTTACATCACCATTCCCACATAGGCTAAAGCGGCAGAAGCAAGAGTACCAATTCAAGAAATTCCTACACATCTTGAAGTTGTTCCATATCAACATACCTTTGGTACAAGCAATAGAGAAAATGCCAAACTATGCCAAGTTGCTCAAAGACATTGTCTCTAAATGAACAAGAATTGGGGAATTTGAAACCACTGCCACAACAGAAGGATGCTTTGCCATGCTACACAACCAAAACCCAGATAAACATAAAGATCCTGGGAGCTTCACAATACCTTGCGCAATCGGGAATCACTACGTGGGGAAGGCATTGTGTGACTTAGGAGCAAGCATAAATTTAATGCCCAAATCCGTTTTCGAGAAATTGGGAATTGGAAAGGTTAGACCCACCACAATCATGCTCTAGCTGGTCGACCGATCATATGTGCATCTAGAGGGGTAAATGGAAGACAGTGGTAGGAGTAGATAAATTTATTTTTCCTACTGACTTCCTTGTTCTAGATTGTGAAGCAAATGAACAAGCACCTATCATACTCGAGAGACCATTCCTAGTCATCGAGAGGACCTTGATCGATATGGAAAAAGTAGAGCTAACCATGAGGGTAAATGATCAACAAGTCAAACTCAATGTGTTCAAGACCCTTAAAAGTGCTGACAACAAGAAGAATGTCAAATTATTCAAGCAACTGCTGAATTCAAATTTGACAGAGATGCACCGTGCCTAGGAAGACACTACCTCGACAATGAATCTGGTTACTGCCTCAGCAATCACTGTGACGATTGCCTCGACAATCATCTCGACAACCTCCTAGACACCTGCCTGGATAATGACTTGTCTGAATCTAGAGAAGCCGAAGAGACGGAGACTGAGGAACAAGAGGAAGCTTATTGGACAACAACTCGGCCAGGTAAGTACTTCGAACTCCTCAATTACTTTGGAGAAGAAAGAAATGTCGAAAAGCTTCTATCGAGCAACCACCGGTTCTTGAATTAAAACAATTGCATGAACAATTAAAATAGGTTTATTTTGGAACCAACGACATGTTGCCTGTAATCATTTCTTCTAAGTTGTAGCACAAACATCAACAAAAACTGATCAATATGATGCGGCAGCACAAGAGGGCAATGGGGTGGTCAATTGCCGATTTGAGGGGAATAAGCCAAGCAGTATGCATGCACAAAAATCTTTTGGAGGACGATCACAATTCTACCATTGAGGCTCAATAGAGGCTTAACCATGCTATGAAAGAGGTAGTGAGAAAACAAATCATCAAATGACTTGATGTCGGAATCATCTACCCTATCTCTGACAGTACGTGGGTAAGACCGGTACAATGTGTACCAAAGAAATGTGGAATAATGATGATAAAATATTAGAACAATGAGTTAATCCCATCCAGGACTGTGATCGGTTAGAGGGCTTCTATGGATTATCGCAAGTTGAATAAAGCTACTAGAAAATATCATTTTCCTTTACCATTTATTGACCAAATGCTTGATCGACTTCCAGGTAAACCATTTTATTGATTTCTAGATGGTTATTCAGGTTACAATCAGATTGCCATAGCACCGGACGACTAGGCAAAGACCACCTTTACATGCCCATACGACAAATATGCATTTATAAGGATGCCATTCGGGCTTTGCAATGCCTAGGAACCTTCTAAAGATGCATGATGGCAATTTTCTCTAAAATGGTGGAAGATTTCATGGAGATCTTCATGGACGATTTCTCAGTATTTTGTGATGACTTAGACCATTGCCCCAACAATTTGGAAAGGGTATTCACAAGATGCGAGGGATCTAATTTTGTTCTAAATTGGGAGAAGTGCCACTTTATGGTGGATGAAGGCATATTATTCGGCCACAAGATCTCATCAAAGGGCATTGAAGTAGACAAGGAAAAAATAAATGTGATCGAGAAACTACCTCCACCAACTATAGTCAAAGGAATCTGAAGGTTCCTAGGACACACAAGTTTTTATAGAAGATTTATTGCTAAATTTTCTAAAATAACTAAACCTTAGTGTAATTTGCTCGAAAAGGATAGGACCTTTTACTTCAATGAGGAATGCACTGAAGCATTCGAAACACTGAAATGAAAACTTTTGTCCGCACCAATCGTAGTCCCACCAGACAGGACATTGCCCTTCGAGCTCATGTGCGACGCAAGTGATTATGCCGTTAGGGCAGTTCTTGGTCAAAGGAAAGACAAAATCATTCAGGTGATCTACTATGCTAGTTAAACACTCAACGAGGCCCAAGTCAATCACTTTACCACTGAATAGAAGTTACTAGCTGTGGTCTTTGCCTTTGAGAAGTTCCAATCATACCTAATCGTAAACAAGGCAACAGTCCACACAGACCATTCAGCAATCAAATACCTATTTTCCAATAAAGATGCAAAGCCCAAATTGATTCGATGAATTCTTCTGCTACAAGAATTCGATGTTGACATCAATGACAGAAAAGGAACGAAATATCAAGTTGCCGACCATCTGTCACGACTGGAACAAGGAAGAGAAGACACCACGGGCACAAAAATACAAGATGTATTCCCAGATGAGCAGCTCTTCACTGCTGACACCACTACTGTGGCAGGGACTGAACTTACTACCCTGGCGGCAATTGACTTCATTGCCTCGACAATTTTAGAGTGCATTGCCTCGGCAATACCATTGACAGTGATGGCCGCCTCCCAAACACCCTGGTATGTTGATCTTGTCAATTTTTTAGTTAGTGGTGTATTACCTTATAATCTTAACCATCAAGGAAAGAAGATGTTCCAACATGATGCTAAGCATTACTTTTGGGACTAGCCTATTTTGTTTAATCAATGTGCAGATCAGGTTATAAGGAGATGTGTTCTTGAAGAAGAACAAAGAGAGGTATTGCAGCAATTCCATTCTTCACCGTATGTGGGGCACTTCGAAGGAACCAGAATTGCGACCAAGGTACTACAGTCAAAATTCTATTGCCCGAAACTGTACAAAGATGCCCAGGCTTTCTATAAGCAATGTGACCAATGTCTGATGACCGACAATATTTCGAGGCGAAACGAGATTCCCTTGCAATAAATCCTGGAAGTCAAGCTATTCGATGTTTTTGGAATTGACTTCATGGGGCCCTTCCCATCTTCATGTGAGAATCTCTAGATTCTTCTAACCGTTGACTATGTGTCAAACTGGGTCAAAGTCGTTGCCACCCCAACCAATGACTCCAAAACCGTTCATAAATTCTTGAAAAAACACATATTCACACAGTTTGGAGTACCAAGAGCTATCATAAGTGATGAGGGCAAACATTTTGATAACAAGCTTATTGTCGCGACATTGAAGAAATTTGGGGTCACACATAAGCTTGCCACAAAATATCACCCACAGACAAATGGGCAGGTCGAGATATCAAACAGATAGTTGAAGACAATTCTTGAAAAAATGGTTAACCCGTCTCGAAAGGATTGGTCCCTACAACTTGATGATGCATTATGAGCATATCGAACAAAGTTCAAAACCCCATTGGGAATGTCCCCCTATCGACTTGTGTACGGAAAAACTTGCCATCTACCAGTTGAGATAGAGCACAAGGCATATTGGGCGATAAAAACGGTGAATATGGACTGGGAAAATGCTGGATAGTTACGACTCCTAGACCTCAATGAAATAGAGGAGTTTCGAGCCCTTGCGTACTACAAAGCACGAATCTTCAAGGAGAAAACAAAACGCTAGCTTGATAGCAAGCTATTGCCACGACAGTTTCTGCCTAGGAAAATAGTAATATTCTTTAATTCTAGACTAAGGTTGTTCCCAGGAAAACTCCGGTCAAGATGGTATGTACCGTTCGAAGTGGTTAAAGTATTTCCACATGGAGTTGTGACAATAAAATCCACAAAAGATGGGCATGGATTCAAATCCACCAAGATCTATATAAACCCCTCCCCCTCTCAACTTTCTGCCACCAACCCTTCTCTAATCTTTATTTCCTAAGTATTCTCGCAATTTCTTTTCGTTGCTTTCATTTACATTCCTTACAACTATTTTCAAATGGCATCAAAACTCCACAAAGGAGAAAGCTCAAAATACGCCAAGGAACCAATATACAAGCGATTTGCACCACCAGAGGTAGAACGTCAATTCAACAAATATTTCATTGGACGACTAGTATGGGAGGAACAAGGCTTCTACTATTCTGACTCCACCTCTGACTTTGGCCTCGATAACTTCATCTTCAGCAAAATTACCTATAAGAAGTGGCAAACCTTTTGACACCAACAGGAGCCGGCGAACATCACATGGGTGAGAGAGTTCTACGCCCACTGCCCAAATCCCAACAATCTTTTTGTTCATGTTAGAGGCACAACTATCCTCGTAGATCCCGAGTCGATCAATCAATATTACGACATCCGCGTGGAGATAGATGAGCACAAGGCATTCAAAGCACAACTCACAGATTTAGATTCCGATGCAATCAAGGAGGAGCTCTGCACTACCGGCACGACATGGAATGTCGGGGCACATAAGGGGACGGTAAATCGATGAAGACTTTGGCCTGAGGTCAAACTATGGAATACATTTTTCAAACGACGCCTAATGCCTACTTCTCATAACATCACTGTAGACAAACCTAGGCTTGCACTTATACACTCTATTTTGCACAATAGAACTATTAATATGGGTGACAAAATTTTTCATGAGATGTACCAGTGCGGCCTAAAAGAGAGAGGTGTCCTCTACTTCCCCATGCTCATCAACGGCCTCTACAAACAACAAAAGGTCCCAACCAATCCAAACGATGAATATACGCTAAAGAGGAAGGGGTGGGACAAGGAGACCTACTACAAGATGATGTAGATAACCAAAGTTGAGTCGGTCTCTATACAAGTAGAAGGCATGTAACGCCATGGTTTTGGGGCTAGATGTTTTAGACATCGGACCGGACCGGTCGAGAATGGTTTGAATTGCATAAGGTGATTTAAAGAAGTCAAGGATCGGGATAGGATAAAAATGTGGTAAAAATTGCTATAATCCTTTTCGAGTAGTGACCACATTGTAAAGTTTCAAAACTGTGAAAAATGTGATTTTTAAAGGAGAAGCCAAATTCTTAGAATCTTTAGGGGGCTTTATGGCAATTTAACCTTTCCTTAATATGACATGTGTTTAAAATGGCTTTTGATAAAATAGCTTTAATTTATTTTTATTTTAATTAATTAATTTGGTGGTTAATGTGAGATTCCATCACGTAACTACCATCTTCTCCTCATTTTCAGCCAAACACTATTTTCATTCATTTCTCTCCAGAATTATTTTCTCCCAAACACTCTCTTAATATCTCTTAAACAATTTTTAAGAAATCCTATCAAGTTCTTGAAGAGTTTGCTAAGGAAAAATGTCATTCATTGAGGGAAACAAGTATTGGAGGTAAATCTCGTTCTCAACCTCTAATCAAAGTTCTTTATTGAAATTACCAAGATCTTTGGCTTCTAATTAATGTTTTTGGTTGAGTTTTCATTATAGTATTGACTTGAGATCAAAATCTTGTAAAAATATCGTTGAAATCTTGATTTCCAAATTTGTTATGTTAAGCTCTGTTATCGATTGATTTTTATTGAGTTTTAAGTTGGTTAATATGTTTAAATGAGGTTTTGATAACTTAGATCCCGAAATCCTTGAGATCCTTGAGTTTGTTGTTAGCTTTAAGTGAGATTTTGAGGTGAAATGGTGGAATCTTGCTTGTTGGAGGTATAAGGATGGGTTAGGTTGTTTATTAGATGTGTTTTGGTGTTTATAATTGTTTGGAAGTGATGTATGTTGGCTGGCTTGGTTTAGGAAGCAATCAATTGAGTTTTCGGTTGTTTCGGTTGGGTAAATTGGTGTAGTTTGGGCAGCAACGAGTTTATGAATTGTTGATGGTGTTGAAATGCATTTAGGTCTATGTTTTGATGGTGTAAAAACATGGGATCTTGATCCAGGAGCAATTGAGGCGTTGTTGGAGTCTCCGTTAGAGTAATTCTCGTGTCGGCGAGTAAGGCTTCGCGTATCGGTAAGTGGAAATGGATTTTCCAGCTTTATAACGCTTTGAGCGTGGTCTTGGGAGCTTAGTGTAAGTTTGAAACAATTAACTAAGCTCAAGAGTAAGTGATTCCAAAGTCTGTCTCAGAAATGTGCAATGTTTTGATGAAAATGAACTTGAGTTAATTATGGTTTTGATCATTGTTTTAAAGCATGATAGAAGCATGAGTAATGTTGGATTTTAATGCCATTCTGTTAAGGATAAACTAGTTAAGTGATCCTTGGTTTTATGTGATAAATGCATATGATGTTAAGCATGGTTATGCTTGTGGTAATTGCATTGTGTTTATGCTTGTAAAACAGTGGATTATTGATGTTAAATGATTATATTGGCAAGTGATGAAAGTGGTTTTTGGTTCTTGTAATCGGATATAGTTAATCGGCTATAGGATTGAGTGCACCGTGAATAAAGTCGCCTTGGATGTCGAGGGGTTGTGATTGTGTCGTAATCTCCATCCAATTACCCTAACAATTAGGGCTAAGATCATAACAGTGAATGGTTTAGTTTCGTGTGTGAATATTGTGGTTGTATCCCTTACTCTCGTTAGTAGAATTAAACAACTACCGATGAGTGATGTGAGGGGTTGTGATTGTTCCATTAATCTTCGTCACGGGTGTTGAGGGGTTGTGATTGTGCCATGTAACTCCACCTTGTGTAGTCTGGTAGTATGTATGAAGCGTGTGGGATAACAGTTGTAATCCGCGTATCCGATTGTGTCTTTGAGTTGGTTATGGTTTGGTTTGAGAAATGATCACTTGTAAGCTAATATAATGATGATGACTAATGGTTAAGCATGATATGCTTGTGATTATGCTAGAATGCATGTGATGCTTGGTAAAGCATGAGCAAAGGTTTATTTGCTGTTTAAAAATGATGCATAAGAGCATGTCTTTTAGAAAGTGCAATGATGTCTTGAAAGGGCATGTTTTATGTAAAAGCATGTGTTGATAATAGTGTTTTTCTATTTGTGTGAAATGCATTGATGAATGTTGTTTAGCGATCCTCACTAAGCTTTGTGCTTATGCTCATTTGTTTCATCAATGCATAGAATTAGGCATTTGAGGCAGCGAGTAAGCAAGGGAAATCCAAGCACTTTGGTCTAGCAAAGTATGTGGTTTTTCTTTGGTGTAATAAGAGGCAATGGGTGGGATTTCTACTCTTGGTTGATTGAGGATGTTGATTATTACCATGTTCATATGTGGTTTGGTATATTGAGTTATAATTGTCCTTTGAGGTTTGATTGATGCATAATTGTGGCATTTAGCTTTTGAATGGTTTTAAAGACTAGGAAGCTAGCCTATATATCTAATGCTTGATTGAATGATGCTATGTTTTACCTCGTACTTTGTAATGTTGATCGTTCATGCTTAAACATGTTGTATGTATGTTGTGGAATGAATTGGAATGTTTTTAGGGGTGTCTATGAGTGAAAAACCAGAAAATCTGTTGTTGTAGGGCAAGGCGTATCGGAACACCCTTACATGTTTCAGAATAGAGTCCTGAAATGGCCATGAGGTTTTGGAATGGGTAAGAACATTCCGAAACGATTTGCTACTGGAAAATGGTGTTTCGATATGGGTTTCGGAACACACTCGAGTATCTAAACGGTCAACCTAGTTTCGAAACAACCGTTCCGATACAGAGCCTTGCGTTTCGAAACACCTGACCGTTGGAATTGAATTTGAATTGCTTCAGGTTTATGTTTCTTACGTTTTAGTCCTTCAGTCTTGAATGCTTAAATAAATGAGTTTGGATGATCCGTTTAAGATGAAATTTGACATGTTGTCTTATTGTATGTTCAATTTTGGATTGAACCCCTAAATGAGCTCCATTCGATGTGTCGCTTCCGCTAAAGTATTTTACTATTCACATAGGTTAATAATGTGCATCTAGAAAAGATAAAAAGAAAAAAGGTCGTCAATCAAGGTTGACTTTCACGAGTTACCTTTGGTTTTCCCCGTGTAATCTTCTTAGTTCGGATCGGATGTCTAGACCTGGCTAAGGGGGTTACATGGCACTGCCGCGACAGCATCCTCGGGCAACATCCCAGAAACGCCTGCATCCTGTACCTCGACAATGACCCTTGAGAATAATGCCCAGAAGATGGAAGAGATGGACCGAAGGTAGAGACATTTTATGCAATTCACGAGGGACTTCACCAATTCAATCACCCAAGTGCTCAAAGAGAAGTTCTCGAAGAGCACTATGCCATTTTCGATGTTCCCTGCCGACCTCACTATCGAGGCAATCCCATATACCCATATCGCGATTATGCCTACCTTTTTTGCCTCGTCAACCCACACCTTCTCTGCATCACCACTCCCCAAACCTCCGATGGATGAATCGATCCGCACCGAGTCCTTGTGAGAATGGTTCGACACCATGCACTCCCTCCTACAGAAATTTGATAAAGCCGCCTCTTAATCAGTCAAGTGCAATACAACAACAGAGGAGATTTACCTTGACACAGACGACGAAGAAGAAGTAACCATCCAAGCGAAGCCCATTCCTCTAACACGCACCCAACCACAAAGATCCACCAAAAAGATCAAGACGACGACCAAGAGAAAGTTCATAATTCCCGATGATGATGAGTCTTCTGAGTCCTCAAATATTTAGCATTCTTTCTTTTTTGTCCTTTAATTTTGTGCTTATATTTTTGTGATATGTATTGATGCATTGAGGGCAATGCTTGTCTTGAGTTTGTGGGTGTAGGTCTCTCCCGAGGCACTGCTGCCACGACATATTATTGTCTAATGCAATACAATTTATCTTCTGTTTAATAATTGCCTTGTTTTTTAATTTGACTTATAACTGTCTAGACTTGCGAAACTCTTCCAATGATGAAAACTACCTTAGCACTTTAAAATACTCTTTAAAGGTTAGGATGACTATTAGGAAACACTTAGAATCATACTATGAGGGCTGAAAATGAAATTGCACTTTTATGACTTGTATGATTTAAGAAGGTCTAGGACACTTAGGACATAGACTTGCTTAGAAAGAAAATTTTAGGTAAGAAGTTAGAGATGCCTAACACCAGCTCTAGCTTAAGGAAGCCCTATAAGTGCCCAAAACTGTCTCTAGGCTAATCACTAGAGGTGCCCGAAATTGGCGTTAGGAGGTTAGATTGCTTGCTAAAAATAAAAATTTACCCAACTTAAGTAGGTTAATGCTTAAGTGTTTACTTAGAACCCGAATAATAATCTTGATCACAAAGCTTGCACACACTCACAAGCATCATAGTTTGATTTCGAGTAACTCCTTTAGTCATCTGAAAAATTTAATCTCGTATTTTCAAGTGCTAGGAAATGAGGAAGAAGGTGAGTTGAAGCAATCTCTATGAAGATTAAGGACTTGGGTGAGTAATTATTTTTTCTACTAGTTGCATTGCTTAATGACAAGCAATAGTTCGAGTTTAGGGATGTGTTAAGTTTGTAAAAGTACTATCATTTTACCCTTTTTCTATGATAACTATTGCTAAACATACACCCATTCAAATCACATTGTAGCCCTCATTGCATCAATCACATTGATCTAATCTTTATTATGCTTGATCCTTATATTTAGTTTATATGGTGAAAAAGATGCTACTTATGTGTGTGTTTGGTGAAAATGCAGATTTTGTCACTTATTGCCTGGGCAACCACTGCCGTGGTAGTGAAGGAAAGAGAGGAGCGAAGTAAAATTATCACTCGATGGTCCAGATCAAGTCAGTCGTGAACAACAGTTTCTACTAAAGGAAGCTGAACTAAGACGGGGCCTTGTGGAGTAGAACCAGCTGACAGACGTCTGCCGGGGCACTAGCCTCTGCTGAGGCAGTGCACTGACAAGGTGATAGAAGGAGAAAACATGCAAAGTGGAGAGCGTTTTGAAAAGCACAAAAAGCTGATTTTTTCTATGCACTTTGCATGAGGATCGGTCTGCGAGAAGACCATGAAAACACCGTAGGAAGGTCAAGAGAAGGTTCCACGGAAAAAGGAGAATTTTAAGGAAGAAAGATATAATACTTTAAAAGAAGACATTTTCTTTTAATGTGTTCAATTCTAACTTAAATTCCTCCTTTAGAAGAACTTGACCCAAACATCCACTATAAATATGAAGCAAAGCCGACCATTGAGCTGAGGGGAGGGAGAATCAAGCTTTTGAGAAAACTTGTAGCGAGCTTCCATTGTCATTATGTTCTAATTTCTTTTTAGGGTTTAGGTTGTATTGTTTCGTAGTTGTGAAAAAAACGATTGGGTTTTGTTTATGTTTTTTTTAATGCAATTGCTTAGGAATAAGTATGGTTTTCATCCCAATCGGTGAAAACTAACTCAGCTTAGGGATAAGTTAGAGTTTCAACGGCTAAAAGAAGTGTAAGATTTGTTGGTGTTCATCCTTGGTTCACGCTGGTAGGTATTATCAAGGCCGACACATCAGCACGGTTTCAACTTAAGAATAAGGAGGAGCCACTAAAGTACACTTTTCCGAACCTTGATGTTGTTCTATGCTGCCCCAGCAAGAGATTGCCGAGGCAGTTGCTTAACTCGTTGCCACAGTAGTGACTTTGATCTCTATCGATGTAGTAAGGTGTTCGTTGCATTCAAAGACTAAGACAGTCCAATTAGTTTCCACGCTACGACGCAATATAGTATGGTCTATTCTCTCATCTTGATTACTCAACTTTTTAGTTTACTGGCTTATTTTATTTTCTACTTATTAGATTACTCCAAAAACCCAACTATTCACTTGTGTTCTTTACTTTTATTCCTTTTTCAGTGCGAGGTGATTAACATTGAAGGTTTCACCAATCCCTGTGGAGACGATACTCAATACTTATCACTTTATTACTTGAGACGTGTATATTTGCACAATTGCTGGGCACTTTACACATGTAACAATTGTCAAGCATGAATGGATTTGTTCTAGAACTTGCGATGTTATGCATGTCGACATTATAGTATTGAATTACTTGAGATGATTAAGGAACTTAGGTATAAACCGTGAGCCAAAAAGCCTACCTTGGTAATTATGATCATTCGAGAACCACTTTTGACCCTAAGCCTTTTGTTTGGAAATTAACCACATTACAAGCCTAACTCCTTTTTGTTGATTTCCCCCAATTTGCACTCAGAATTTGGAAAACTACACACTTTCCTTATTTGATCAAAATGAAAAAGAAAAAGAAAAAGAAATGGTAGAAAATCTTGAAAATAAGGAAAATAAAAATCAAAGAAAAAATTGTCTTGCTTGTTCAAAAAGAAAATTAAAAAAAAGAGACAAAACGTGTGAAAAAGATTGAATCCTTGTTTCTTCCAAAATTAAACTGTGCAAAAGCTTGATACAAAAAAGAAAAAGGAGTGTGAAGTTCTTCAATTCAAAGAGCCCAAAAGTCCTTCTCATAAGACCTTTTCCTAAGCCCCATTACATCCCATTTAAAGACCTTTTGATCTTGTAAATCGTCCTATCTAAGTGGTGGAGATGTGATATATTTCCAAGCCTATGGTACGTATCTTTTCATGCTTTGACTTGAGTGTTGTTGTCCCCTAAAAACTTTGAGCGATATTGAGTGAATCATTTGAGAGGGTGTTTGATTTTATTGTATCCTTGTCTTCATGATAAGTAATTGGGATACTATTTGCTTGCGCTAATTTGCAATCAAGATTTATTACTTCTCTTATCTTCTCTTCGTTAGTAAATGGACCCTAGTTCTTGAAATTCAATATGCTTGAGGACAAGCATAATCTAAGTATGGAGGTATATGATAAGTCATTATTTTGCATGTTTTTCATATATTAAATCCTATGCTTTAGCACATTAATTTATCTTAAAAGCCTTGATTCGGTTCCTATTTGGTTTTGCAGGTGTTTTCGGGCCTTAATGACGTTTTATACGTAAAAGACAAGTTTTAGCACTTTTTTCATTTATGGAAAATCCTTCACGCAAAACTAGCAACAGTCGTGGAATAAGGCATGACCATGGCTCGTCATAGACTTTTTGACTTGGAGGACAAGCATTCCTACTACAATGACTTTTACTTTTTACCATAATTAGAGTAGTCTAGGGTCATTACATTTAATGTAAAGTCTTCCCCTTATTTTCCCTATAAATAGAGATCATAAGGGTGAAGGAAAGGATATCCAAGAAACCTGAAAGTAGCCGAAAATCCTCTCCCCTTTTTCTTGTAGCCATTGACCACAATGAGTGGCTAAACCTTTATTTTCTAGTCAAGTTTAGTTACAAGGATATTATTTCATGTTTTTAGTGAGATTTCTTGTTTCTAAATTATATTCATCCCTATTCAAGTATCTCCATATCTGTTGTGCTTCATCATCATGTGTATGTTGGGTTATACGTATGCATGCAACCAAGTCATGGGTTATTAACGCAAGTGGTAAGGAAATTCGGGTTGGATTTCCAAAGGTATGAATTCATGTTCATAATAAGTTAACGAATTAGTGCTTAGTAATAATATGTGTTTGAGTCTCTATGGTTCTTAATGATATTTGATACGTTATAATTCTTAGTGGGCTCTCTAATGAATTTTAACCTTGATAATAAGAGTTAGTAATTTATGGGTTATTAAATTGCTTTCTATCAAATAAGAGATTTATGTTATTTGTAGGTTATCATCTAACTTAAAACCAAGCTATTTGATATTGGTGTTGATTTATCTTTTGTGAAATCTATGATCTAAGTTCTTGATTTAATATTCCAAGTTCTACCTTGACTAGAGTCCCAATTTATATTGAGTTCTTCCTTATTACAATTGCTTTCTCCAAATTAGTTCTAAAGCCCCCTTTTACTTTTATTGCATTCACTTGTGAATTTAATTTCCTAATTGCACTCTGTGAGATCGACCCTATTTGCCGCTACTACAAATCCAAAGAACAAGTAGGTATTATTTTTTGACGGATTCAAAAACCATCACTTTGGTTCCTCAAATCAAATTGATATTATTCCTCTATCTCTTAGCTTTCTAATGCATTTTGATTCACCTTAATCTGATATTGGTAGCTTGAGATATGATCATTTTACTGAAGTCAGAGCAGGATGGAATTTCATTACGGGAAATGCATGCATGGGAGGCAAGCAAATAAAGTCCATCATTATCAACCATTAGAAGAGGTTGTTCGAATTATACAAGGAATACAAGCCTTAAAAGCTATCCTTATCACTCAATTGAAGCCCCCCCATTATTCACATAATCAAGACATTCAAGTCATTCTTTATCATCTTTTTTGGAGGCTTTTCATATTCTACAAGGAGACATGTAATGAAGGATATCTTTATGATTTTCCAAAAGGATGAATGGCTTGTAGATGAGCATGGAATAGGAAGAGACACTCCCCTTTTGGTAGATAATGTGACTACATACATCAAGTGTCCACATTCCCTCCCTTTCTTCCATGAGTAAGCCAGCCAAAGAAGCCCAAGAGTCATCCACCTTTTTGGACGAAATTGTGTCTCCATTCAGCCTCAAAGTGTCTAAATTCATCCTACATTATTTAGAATATTCAGCAACTAAAGGAGATAAGAAGAAACAAAGCATTCAACGCCATTTTGCTGAAGGATTCATATCCTTTGTGTGACCTTTCATATTCAGCCTATGAACAATATAAATATGCTTGTTTTTCTTTCATTTGTAAGTACACAATTTGATATATAAAAATCCTCTTTGAGAGTTTCTTTCTTTCTAGTTCTTTTGAAAAACTTTATCGGCTTCAAGTTTGCATTGTGGTCTTCATCCATTCATTTTTTATAGCGTTGGTTCCTAGCTCTTCAATAGCTAGTGGGTCGCGTTCCACCCTCTACCACTTCGATTCCATTAGTTTATATTGATGGTTCCTAGCTCTTTATAGCTAGTGGGTCACAATTCGTCATCCTTTTCAAACCTACAAAGTGTAAAATTATTGAATTGATTTTGATATAACAAAGGATTTATGGACTAAATTGAAAATAAAAAACAAAATGAATTTTTAAGTCCCCAAAACTTCCCAATGTCTCTAAGAAAAATGTCCCAGTCAAAATCTAAGAGTATTCAAAATTTTCTAAGTGTTTACCAAGTTAAAACATTGATTTTCGAGTCACCGTTTCGGAACGACCCTTAGGCGTTTCGTTTTGAAACAGTTAACCTCTATTACGGAAATAGCTTCCCATTTCGATACGGATGTATCGAAACAGGTCTTCGTGTTTCGAATCAGATGAAGAACAACAGAGCGAGTTAAACTGTTTCGATACGACATTATCGAAACGACCTCAAACGATTCAAAATGATTTTCAAACTTGGTTTCAAAATATGACCGTTGCAATTTAAATAACTAATTTTTGAGAGACAGTTAGAGCGTATCGAAATGATTTTAAGCCGTTTCGATACAGGTTTTGGCAGTGGCAAAATGTTTCAAAACGGGCTTTAGCACGTTTCGGAACTGACTCTTAGCATATCGAAACGATCGTGTCTGTTTTGGTACGGCCTATTAATTACACCTCAACGACTATTTCTATTTTGGTTTGTTTCAAAATAGGGTCGAGCGTTTCAGAACGGGTAGTTGCAAACTGCATTTATTATGGGAAGATTGCATCCCAATGGCAATAATTATGAAGGCAACAACCCCAACGGCTAGAATTCAATGAGAAAGTATAAAAGGGAGTTCTAAAAGCACCAGCAACAACTATTGATCCAAAGAGAAATATCCAAACATCAAATTCAAGCTTTTGTGCTAAATTCCCATATTTTCCTGTAAACCCCAATTGTGGTACTTTGTATTTCCAATCTTATATTTTTCAATTGGGTTGAGTGCTTGTAAAACGGCTATTAGCCTTAAACTTTTTTTGAACCTTGTGTAAGGATTTAGTCAATTTTTGGGTAGAAAAATTGACCATTGTGTAAAGGTTTCCTCCTAAGCCTAGAAAAGGGGAAGATCAACTAGTGGAGTTGATGGAAAATCCTTAGTGAAGCTAAGGTAGTAGATGTAGAGTTCAATTGGAACTTGAACCACTCTAAATCCATTGTCTTGCAAATTTTATTTTCCACTTCACCATCAAAATTTCTAAAAATCCAATTCACCCCCTCTTGGATTAAATCGATTCTACGATCCACTCAACAATTTGTATCAAAGCCTACCTCTTTTGAAGGATTAACAACCACAAGTGGAGTTCCTAGGAGAGTGTGATCAAATTCAAAGACAAGCCATGACATCTACTTCAACCTCCAACCTTTACAAGTCACAATCAACCTCAAAACCACATTTCTTCGATGGGGACAACTACCCTTATTGGAAGAATCGGATGTGTCTCTTCATCAAGTCAACGAATTATGTGGTTTGGGATGTAGTGGAAGAAGGTCCTTACATTCCAGTTAAAAGGACCGGTGAAGGAAGACTAATTCCGAAGGTGAAGTCGGAGATGACTGAGGAAGATAGACAAAAGATGCAAGTCAACGACAAAGCTCTACATATCATATTTTGTGCACTTGGTCCAGATATCTACTCGAAGGTTTCATCTATCGAAAGTGCGAAAGAAGTGTGGGATACTTTAGAGATGACTTATGAAGGCACTAGAGATGTGAAGGAAACAAAGATCGGATTGATAAATTTGAGTTATGAGAATTTCAAGATGGACCCCGATGAGAGCGTCTCAAAGATGTTTGATCAGTGTTCGATCATCGTCAATAGTCTTAAAGGATTCGGTGAAGTAATTCCTGAAGATAAGCTAGTGAGGAAGCTTCTATACTCTCTCCCAGAGTCTTGGGATTGTAAGAGGACGACCATCATTGAAGCAAAGAATTTGAAAACTTTGAAGCTTGATGAGCTTGTTGGGTCTCTTCTTACACAAGAGATCATGAAGCAAGGAAGAGAAGAAGAGAAGAAGAAGGAACAGAGAATAATAGAGAAGCATGAGGTAGAAAAGAAGAAGAAGATAAGAGTTGCTCTCAAAGCCTTTCTAGAAGAGAAGAAGAGAAGAAGAAGGAAGAGAGAATAATAAAGAAGCACAAGGTAGAAAAGAATAAGAAGCTAAGAGTTGCTCTCAAAGCCTCTCTACTAGAGGAGAGCTCTTCTAGCGAGGAGGAAGACTTTGAGGAATTAGCTATGATTGCCAAACGATTCTCACGGTTCATGAATTCCAACCGAGGGAGAAAATTTCAAAGAAAGATGGACTTCAAGAACAAAGAAAAAGAAAAAGAAACGGATCCGGTCATTTGCTTTGTGCGCAAGAAGCTGGGTCACATACATTCCGATTGCCCTAAACTCAAGAAGAAGGGCTTTGAGAAGAATAAAAAGCTCAAAGCCAAGCTTGCTAGTTGGAGTGATAAGGAGTCATCCGAGGATGAGGAACATGAAGTGGCCAACCTTTTCCTCATGGCTCTTGAGGAGGATTCGATGGTAACCTCTAACTCATCTTGTGTTGATTTTACTTTTGATGAATTGCATGATGAATCCGATGAGTTGCAAGAGGTATATGATGAGTTAGTTGATACATATAAGGTGTTAATTTTGAGGAACAAGAAAAATATTTCTGATTTAAAAACTCAAAATGAATCCCTTTCAAAAACTAACTCAGAATTGCAAAACAAGGTTTTGTACTTAATAAATCTTTCAAATGATCTTAAAAAGAAAAACCTTGATCTTGAAAAACTTCTTTCTGATTTTCAAGATTATCACACAAAAGAAGTGAATAATCTTAAAACTTCTACTACTATTGGGAGAAATAATTTTGTAAAAGGAAGCTTTTCTAAAACCCATTATGTAAAAAGAAAATCTTTAAATTCTAAACAAAGAAATTTTTCAAAGCAATCTAGAGGTCAAAGGATTAGGAGTGTTTGGGTTCTTAAGGAACCCATTATTTCTAATAACATGAATGCTATTGCTTCTTGGATTCCTAAAGGAACCAAGGTTTTGAGGGCTAACACACATGGACCCAAAGATTTGGGTACCAAAAATCAAAGCCTAATTTATTTGTTAGTAGGGGGCATTGCTAGAAGGCCAAAGCACAAAGTCAAAATTCGTGGTACCTTGATAGTGGATGCTCGAGGCACATGGCTGTAGAAAAGAGTCGATTCATGGAATTAAAGCCAAATGGTGGAGGAGTAGTAACATTTGGTGACAACTCCAAAGGCCACATTGAAGGTATTGACTTCATAGGTAATCACTCTTCCATACTCATTGAAAATGTGTTGTATGTCAATGGTCTAAAACATAATTTGTTGAGCATAAGTCAGCTTTGTGATAAAGGATTTAATGTCATGTTTGATAAAAATGGGTGTAGAATAGTTGACATTAAATCTAATAAAACTATGCTCATTTGTCATCGCATAGGCAATTTATACATGGTGCGTCTAGATGACATTCATACATCACATGCTTGCTTAGTTGCACAAAATGAAAATGTTGCATGGTTGTGGCATAGGAACTAGGACATGCTAGCATTAGTGTTTTGAAAAAAAATAGTTTCCCTAAATCTAGTTAGAGGCCTACCTAAGCTCAAGTTCTCATTATATAAAATTTGTGATGCATGTGCTAAAGGTAAACAACATAAAGACTCGTTTAAGTCCATTAATGATGTTTCTACATGTAGATGTTTGCAATTAATTCATATGGATCTTTTTAGGCCAATTAGGACTACTAACTTGGGTGGAAAATCATATGCTTTTGTGCTTGTTGATGATTACTCTAGATATACTTGGGTTTTCTTTTTAAGCACCAAGGATGAGACTTTAGAAAACTTCATCACATTTTCTAAAATAACACAAAATGATCTTGAACTTAAAATTTCACATATAAGAAGTGATCATGGAACCAAATTTAAAAAATATGGGTTTTGATTTCTTTAGTAATGAAAACGGGATTAGCCATAATTTTTTGGCTCCTCGAACTCCTCAACAAAACAGGGTAATTGAGAGGAAAAATAGAACTTTAGAAGAAATGGCTAGGACTATGCTTTGTGAAAACAATTTACCTAAGTATTTTTGGGCGGAAGTTAGTAACAATGCTTGCTATATTTTTAACCGAGTAATGATTTTTAAAGAAAACTCCTTATGAGATTTTAAAATCTAAAGAGCCTAACATAAGCTATTTTCATCCTTTTGGTTGCTAGTGTTTTGTTTTAAACAATGGGTTTAGGGTTACTCTTTAAACTATAAAGCCTATCGTGGGTTTAGGTAAATTTGATGCAAAAAGTGATGAAGCTATTTTTCTAGGTTACTATTTAAGCTCTAAAGCCTATTGTGTGTTTAACAAATGAACTTTAGTTGTAGAGGAATTTATTCATGTGATTTTCGATGATAACTTCCTTCCAAGGAAGGATTCTTGTGATGATGATGATATAGGGATCATTGAAGCCAATGATGGTGGAGAATCATCAAAGGTGAGTGAGATTCCAACCAAAGAGGAAGAAGCAAAAGAACCACCTCAAGAAGCATTGCAAGACATGTCTCATGAGGAAAAGGAAGTGAGCTACCCAAGGGAGTACAACTAAGTCAAGGGTGGTGAGATCTTGGGTGATCCATCCAAGGGGGTAACTACCCGCTCTTCTCTTGAAATGCTTAATCATGTTGCATTTATCTCATGCATTGAGCCTAAGAATGTTAAAGAAGTATTAAAAGATGATTTTTGGATTATGGCCATCCAAGATGAGTTAAATCAATTTGAGAGAAGTAAAGTGTGGACATTAGTTGATAGGCCTAGAAATAAATCTACTATAGGAACTAAATGGGTCTTTAGAAACAAACTAGATTAGAGTGATAACATAGTGAGAAACAAGGTTAGGCTTGTTGCTCAAGGTTACACTCAAGAAGAGGGAATTGATTTTGATGAAAATTATGCACTCGTAGCTAGAATGGAAGCCATTAGGATGCTACTTGCATTTGCATGTTAGCATGATTTCAAGTTTTTTCAAATGAATGTTAAAATTTTGTTTTTAAATGGTTTTATAAAAGAAAAACTGTATGTGGAACAACCACCGGGTTTTGAAGATCCAATTTTTGCAAACCATGTCTTTAAATTCTAAAAAGCTTTGTATGGTTTAAAACAATCTCCTAGAGCTTGGTATGAAAGACTTTCAAGTTTTCTAGTTGGAAAAGGTTTTGAGAAAGGAAAGGTGGACACGACACTTTTTATTAAAAACTATGGCAATGATATCTTAGTAGTTCAAATTTATGTTGATGATATTATATTTGGTTCTGCTAATGAATTGCTTTGTCAAGATTTTCTAACTTGATGCAAGGTGAATTTGAAATGAGCAAGATTGGGAGCTTTCATTCTTTTTGGGACTCCAAATCAAACAAATGAAGGATGGCGTCTTCATCAATCAAGCTAAGTACATCAAGGATATGCTCAAGAAGTTTGGCTTGGAGCATGCAAAGCCTCAAGCTACACCAATGAGCTCATCTACAAAGCTTGACAAAGATGAAGGAGGTAAGTGTGTTGACTCCAAGCTTTATCGCTCTATGATTTGATCTTTGCTTTACCTTACCACAAGTAGACCGAATATATTGTTTAGTGTTTGCTTGTGTGCTAGGTTTCAAGCTATTCTTAGAGAGTCTCACCTTATAACCGTTAAAAGGATCTTTAGGTACCTTAGAGATACTCCGTGTTTAGGTCTTTGGTACCCTAGAGACTCAACCTTTAACCTTCATGCTTATCTAGATGCAGATTACGGGGGTTGCAAAATAGATAGGAAAAGTACTTCTGGTACTTGCCAATTCTTAGGTAGTATGCTCATATCTTGGTTTTCTAAGACACAAAATAGTGTGGCTTTATCTACCACCGAAGTCGAGTACATATCCTTAGGAAGTTGTTGTGCTCAAGTCCTTTGGATGAAACAACAACTCTTAGACTATGGTCTTAAGGTAGACACCATACCCCTTAAGTGTGACAACACTAGTGCTATATACCTAACCAAAAATCCCATCAAACACTCTAGAACCAAACACATAGAAATAAGGCATCAATTCATTAGAGATCATGTCCTTAAGGAAGATATTGTTTTAGAGTTTGTAGACACCTTAAATCAATTAGCAGACATCTTTACCAAACCTCTACATAAGGAGCGTTTTTGGTCCCTTAGAAGAGAGTTTGGTCTAACTAACCTATCTTGACCTTTTAGGACCTTTTTGTGCTTAAATTGTTTGATTTCTTGTAAAATGCCATGCTTTTGTGTCTTTGATCCTAATTCCATCCATGCTTATAGTTAGGGGAGTATGTTTATGTTTTAACATGTTTCTCTTGCTCATTCATATCATTTATGCATCTATGACACATTGAAATTCAAATTTTCTGCAATTTAGAGCCTCATCTGCACCTCTAAGCCTAGGCGTATCGAAATAGGTCAATCTGTTTCGATACAGATGCCTTAAAAGTATTCATTTTTATCATGGTGTTTTGAAACGCCCCAAAGGGTTTCAAAACATTTTGCCTCTGCCAAGAAATGTATCGAAACGGTCCAAAATCGTTTCGATATGGGATATCTAGTGGGATTCAATACGGTCGAATCCGTATCATAACAATCAATAGGTTTCAGAATGGTAGACGTTTCGGTACGTCTGTTTCGAAATGGTTGTGCGTGTTTCGAAACACGTATCCGAACAACTTTAATAAGGAGTTTTAATTGCTCAATAATATTTTTTATTAAACTCCTAAAAACCCTAACCTATTTTTTTTTATAAAATCCCTCCAAACCTCATTGTTTTTCATCAAATCTTGAGGGCTTTTACTCCCAAACTAAAATCTAAGCAAGCTTCAACAACTTGGTACAATTTCATCCATCTATTCTTCCAAAATCCATTTTTGAGGTATTTTCTAACTTTTTTCTTTTTCCTTTGATTTCATTCGAATCTTAGGTTAGAAAATATTAGTTTTTTTAAAGAATATAAGTTTTACATCTTGGGTTTTCCAAAACTTGTAAAAATCTTTCAAAATCTCAAAATTTTTAATTCGAATATATTTGTTTTTAATCGTATTTTCTTTACACAGTTTTTCAAAACTTGTTTTCTTTAAAAACATTTTATATATGTATATACATTTTAAAGTGTTTTTAAAACCTTAATGAGATTTTCATTGAATTGAATTAAGGATTTAAGTGCATACACTCAAATTTTCCTATTACTTGCTTTGTCTTTTTAGAAATTTCCAATGGAAAACGTTAACAAGAAAAGAAAGACTCAAACGGGTGAAGGTCCGAACCAAGAAAAAATTCGTTCAAACCTTACCCTTTTTTCTCAAAAGAGCCTTAGGAATCAAGAAGCTAAGGATCGCTTCAAAATCATTCATGATTTAGCCGTTCGACGAGAGTGTGTTGTGGATATCGCCTTCATTGACTCCGAGCGTTTTGAATTCTATTATCTACCTCTCTTGCAAGATTGGGATTTCTTATCCTTTTTGGGCATTCCCAACATTGTCTACAAGAACATGGTCTTGCTCTTTTGCTCCAATGTCATTCTCATTGACAATGAAGATCATATCGAGGTAATTGGCATCGAGTCTTATCTTTAAGGCAAGAAGTGTCGTATTGATATATTCGTTTTAGAGAAAGATCTTGGGCTCAAAGATGAAGGTATTGGGGATGAGACTCACTTTGGTGCTCACACCAGATCCGTTCTTACATTGGATGCTAATGATCGATTCCTACATTTGATCATCTCTTGGTTCATTCGCCCTTTATGAGGTAAATTTGCTCATATCCGACAAGTTGATTACTTTTGGCTCGAGTGTTTTTCGCAAAGCACAACCCCCGAACTTGTTCAAAATCATGTTCACCGAGATGATCCATTAAGTGAAGATTCGTACCACCGATGCACTTACATCCTTCACTTATGGAACCATGTTAAGCTACATCATGGCTCACCTATGTTATGATTGCTCCTATGATTCTCCGGAACCGCAAAAGATTGGTGAATCTTCTCTTATTAAGTCTTATTTCATTATACTCTTGGCCAATGGGTTCGTGTTGATAGGAGAGCTCCGACACCTCAAGTTGAGCCTCAACCTCAAGCTCCGGCTTCTAACAGTGATGCACTTATGGCTTTTCTTACCGAGCGGTTCAACTCGATAGATACAGACATCGCTTCGGGTTTTGGGATTCTCAACACTCGCATTCAATCCTTGGAGGAACATGTCTCGTCTCTTGAGAATAAACAAACATCGATGGATATATCTTTTTCTGCATTCTATGGTGATTGGAGGAGCTATCGTTGTGCTCAATCTAATGACAATGATAATTCTCTTGATGATGGTGGCGACGATGATGACAAGGCCTAGGATTCATATTGCATATCATATTAGACTATCATATTAGGATTAAGTTTGCACCTATCTATGTTTTTATGTTTTAAAAACTTATGCTTTGATTATGTGTTTTTAGGATTGAGCTTGAACTTCAATGATTTGAATATTTATGTTTTTGATGTTGTTTATTGAACTTTAATGATATCAATGATAATAATGTTGTTTGGTTTATTGCTTATGACTTCGTTTCTTCTTTTGATTAGCCTTGTTTATCTATTTTTGATCTAACAAAAAGGGGGAGATGTTTTGAAACTAACATTGTAAAACTAATGAATTGATTTTGTTTATTGAACTTTAATGATATCTATTTTTGATCTAACATTGAGGGGGAGTTAGAACTTTTTCAAAGATTTCAAAATTCTTAAAAATTCATACATGGTTTTGTTATTTCAGAAAGGGGGAGATTGTAAAACTAATGAATTGATTTTTGATATAACACAGGATTTAAGGACTAAATTGAAAAAGAGAAAATGAATTTTTAAGTCCTTAAAACTTCCCTGTGACTCTAAGAAAAATGTCCAAGTCAAAACCTAAGAGTATTCAAATTCTTCTAAGTGTTTACCAAGTCAAAACAGTGATTTTCGAGTCAACATTTCGAAACAGCCCTTAAGCGTTTCGAAACGTTTTTAAACTGTTAACCTTTGTTTTGCAATTAGCTTTCCCGTTTTGATGCGGATGTATCAAACAAGTCTTCGTGCTTCGAAACGGATGAAGAATAACGAAATGGGTTGAACCGTTTCGATACGGCATTATTGAAACGACCTCAAACATTTTGAAACAGTTTTCAAACTTGGTTTCAAAATATGATCGTTGCAATTTTAATAACTAATTTTGAGAGACGGTTAGAGCGTATCGAAACGTTTGTAAGCCATTACGTTACAGGTTTTAGCAGTGGAAAAATGTTTCAAAACGAGCTTTAGCACGTTTTGGAACAGGCTCTTAGCGTATCGAAATGATCGTGTCTGTTTAGGTATGGCCTATTAATTGCACCAGAACAACTATTTCTATTTTGGTCTGTTTTGAAACAGGGTCGAGCATTTTGGAACGGGTAGTTGCAGACTGCATTTATTATGGGAATATTGAATCCCAACGGCTATAATTATGAAGGCAACAACCCCAACGGCTAGAATTCAATGAGAATGTATAAAAGAGAGTTCTATAAGCACCAACAACAACTATTGATCCAAAAAGAAACATCCAAACATCAAATTCAAGCTCTTGTGCTAAATTCCCACATTTTCTTGTAAACCCCAATTGTGGTACTTTGTATTTCCAATCTTATTTGTTTCAATTTGGTTGAGTGCTTGTAAAAGAGCTACATTTTTATTGAGAGATACTAGCTATTAGCCTTAAACTTCTTTGTAAACCTTGTGTGAGGATTGAGTTAATTTTATGGTAGAAAAATTGGCCATTGTGTAAAGGTTTCCTCCTATGCCTAGAAAAGGGGAAGATCAACTAGTGGATTTCTTGGAAAATCCTTAGTGAAGCTAAGGTAGTGGATGTAGAGTTAAATTGGAACTTGAACAACTCTAAATCCTTTGTCTTGCAAATTTTATTTTCCACTTCACCACCAAAATTTCTAAAAATCAAATTCACCCCCTCTCATAGCTTAAATCGATTCTACGATCCACTCAACAAAAAGCCCATGCCACCACCACTATCTTCCATATCCATATTTCTTTCTACAATAATTTCCAACACTATACATTCATATCTTAAGCCAAATTGCCACGAAAACTAATTTGCCAAGGCAAACTTCACAACCCCAGTTGCAACGGCAACTAACTTGCCACGAAAAACGACATTGAAGTTCTTACTCGAAAGACAATTAGGCAACAACATATACGATTTAGAACTCTCAATCAGGATCATATTAATTGGTATCAGAGCATGTTAATTCAGTAAGATTGTAGTTTTCTCTCTCCCAAGTTAGTGAAAAAAAAAACAAAAGAAAATTTTAAAGAGGGAGGGAGCAATCTTTCATCTTTAGAAAAATCCATAAGGAGATATTCATAATTTATTTATTTTTCCCATTTCTCTTTCCTTTACCTATTGCCACCATTTCTTTTTTTACCCAATTTTCTCTTATACTCACTTCAAACTACTACTTAACCAAGTTTGTTTCAGCGGAATTCCACAAGAGACCTTGTAAGCCTCAAGGGTGTTCCATTAAAACTTGAAAAAGGGAGAAAGAGTGGTAAAAGGCAAGTGTGTGCATCAAGGGGAAATGCCTATTCTGAGTGAAACACAAGTGTAAGTGCATTTTTTTGAGCGACTTAGTGAGGATTTTGTTAAGTGTTATTTTTTGGAGAGAAAAAGTGAGGTTTTATTTGTGAAGATTTTTTTTATTTTACATCTTTGATACATAAATGTTGCGTGTAAAAGTGATCTGCAAATTGCGTGCAAGTATACACGGTGCCAAGTTATAGTATTTAAGATATCATATCCACAAGGATAGTGCCAACCTTTCAGAATTCACTTTTCTGCACAAGTAAAAAGTCAAAACACAATTATTAGTTGTTGGTTTGATTAAAGCTAAGACTATAAAAATAAAATAAGTTAAGAAATCAGAGTGAGAGAATGGGTCGGTATTGGAATGCTTCGTAGTGTGGAGATTGAATGCAGTGTCTCGGTACAGTTTTGCAGATCAACTTAACAACTTTCAATAGACGCCCACGACTATGTCTCGGTAGGCACCCGCCTTGGCAGAGACCAAAGTGACTGCCTAGGCAGTTAAGTGATGATTCAAGGTTCAACAAGGCTCCCTTTAATGACTTCCACTTATCCTTAAGCTTGAAGTACTATTGGCGAACAAGTCTTGGATGATACCTCCCAGCGTGAATCTAAGGATGAACACCAACCGATTATGAAGCCTCTATTAGCCGCTGATCTTCTAACTTTTCTTTAAGACGAAGTAGCTTTACCCTATGGTTGCATAAAACTGTGTTTACTTGTTTCGTGAGTCCAACTCTCCCGATATTGAACAAATAGATTGATGTCCTCTACTCTCCTAATAAAGATTGCAATAATGAAGAAACAGGAGTAAACAAACCTTAAATTTTATTGCAACAACTGAAAACCTAAACAAATACAAGCAAACTCTCACAACTACTCAACAACGAACCCTTAGCCATAGGAAAGGTTTATAACATAATGGAGGATGGAAGCACTAGGGTTTTTCAACAATAAGGAGTTTTCTCTCTAATCTCTCTTGTTCTTTCTCCTTCAAGTCGATTACAGATATATAGAGGGGAGGAGCCTAGGTCTAAGTCAGTTTGGGGCAGGAATACTAGTTAGAATATAATTACAACTCATTAAAAGAACAAATCTAACGCTAAATCTTCCTAGATTCTCGTTTGACTTTTTCCACCTTGACTTTGACCATTACTTTTCTTTTTCTGTTGGGCTCCAATGCACGTGCAAATGCACTTCAAAATCGGGCTTGATGAGCTCTTTAAATCTCATACCACTTTGCAATTTTCCACCCTTCCTGAAGTTGCTGCCTCGGCGGCACAGTGTTGACTGCCTCGGCAGAGGTTTGGATTGTTGTACATGGGTTTACACAGCTCTTCATTTTGGGACTCTCATCCTTGATCAGCTCTCTAGATGATCCAACAACTTCCTCCATCAGTTTCTAGCTTCTCTTTTTCTGCCCTTTCTGCTGCCTCAGCGGCATCTACCTGGGCGGGTACCTGCGCACAGTTAGAAAACACGCATGAGTAGTATCTTTTACATAAAAACAATTAAGTTCATCAAATAAGAAAAAATATCTATTCTTTGTAGTTTTGTGTATGTTTTCCTAATAAATGCAACTAAATTATACTTAAGAACAACAATAATTGAGCTAAACTAGGGCATAAATATATGACTTTTGCACACTTAATACATCCCCAAACTCGAACTATTGCTTGTCCTGAAGCAATGTAATCTAACAATAGCATGCCAAAACTTAAAATCATATGTAAACTTCGTCGAGAGAGCACCTTGAGTAACCTTTACATACCGTGTAGATTTACATCTAATTAGCAACATATCGAATAACTATGGACTTGCCTGGAAACAAACTATATGTCTCATGATGTGTTCAGTCCTTGTGATAAGAATGATTCTTTGGCTTCTAAGTAAACTTTGATAAACACCTTAATTCCCTTGGGTTTCCCTCTAGTTTCTTCTTTTTCAATTCATAACATAAAGGATTTAAACCACTAGAAATGCATCTCTAATAATTTCATTTAGCACCCTTTTATTGTGTTTTCCCTTCTCCTTCTCTAGAGCCAGTTTCGGGCACCTCTAGCTTATCCTAGAGCCAGTTTCGGGCACCCTTAGGACGTATCTTTTTTTTAAACAAACTTCAAGTTCTACCCAAGTTTACTAGGTGAAACACCTAAGTTTCCTAGAAGTCCTAAAATCAAACTAGTCATAGAGAGTGTTTCTTTAAGTTCAGACCATAGTAAGATTATTAGTAAAAAGAAAGATAGTTTATGTTATGATGGGAATGCATCTGGATGCATTTCCCAACATAACCTTTTCTTAGGCTATTGTTCCTCCTAAAATAATAAAAACTGAAATAAAATTAATAGTAAATAAGTGCTGAAATTAAATCTACTTCCTATGAACTGGATAGAAATGCAAGAAATTAAAATATAAATCCTAAAACATAAAAAAAAATAAAGATAGTTTAAGTTATGTTAGGAATGCATATGGATGCATTTCCCAACATAACCTTTTCCTGGGTTGCTGCAACATTGGCTTTACCCTCTACCAGGGCAGTTCCTTCTGTTTCTGTGGATCAGTGTCATTGTCAGGTTGCCCGCCCAAGCAGCTTTGGCTGAAGTGCTCTATTACTATGATGGGTTTGGTGTTTGCTGAGGCATGAATGTCCTAACATTCTTCTTTGGCGTCGGCTTTTTTCAAAGGTTGCAAGACATTCACCTTGATTTTATGATTGTCCACCCTCATAGTAAGCTCCTCGTTCTCCATGTCTATCAGAGTTCTGCTCGTGGCTAGGAATGGTCTTCCCAAAATGATGGGTGCTTTGTCGTCTGCCTCACAGTCCAGAATTAAGAAATCAACTAGAAAAATAAGATTGTCTACTCTTACTAGGATGTCTTCAATTTTACCCCCGATTACACGTAAGTGTGGTTAGGTAACTAGAGCATGACGGTGGTGGGTCTAGCTTTTCCAATTCCCAGTTTTTCAAAACACCGAATTGGGCATTACATTGATGCTTGCCCCAAGGTCACATAAGGCTTTCCCTTCGTAGTGGTTCCCAATAGTGCAAGGATTGAGGAAGCTGCCTAGGTCTCTCTGCTTGGGCGGCGTTTTATTGTGCATCATGGCCATGCATTCTTCCGTCATGGCAATCGTTTCAAATTCCTTTATTCTTCTATGTTTGAAAACCATGTCTTTCAAAATTTTGGCATAGTTTGACATTTGTTGTATGGCTTCCACGAGGGGTTTGTTGATATGCACTTTCTTGAGAATATCAAGAAACTTTTTGAACTGGTGGTCATGCTTCTGGTGTTTCAGCTGCTATGGAAAGGGTGGGCGTACCTCACATTTTTTGGAAGCATCATTGGTGTCTGGCGCGGCAGAAGGTCCTTGATCTACCGAGACGGGCTTGTATGCTTCTATCTGGGCAACTGTTTTGATGGTCTTGCACTACTCGTAAGTGGGTTTCCTCGCGGCTTCAGTGTCGTTGGGAAATCCTCCCATAGGTCTAGTGTTCAAGACTTGTGCAAATTGTCCCACTTGAGTTTCCAGTGACTTTAAAGTTGCCTCGTGATTCTGCATTCTCATCTCGGTCCCGTCCATGAAAGATTCAGTTTTCCTAACAAATAAATCCATGTTGGACATATAGGAACTTGTCTGAGTCATGAAGGCATTTAATGTCTACTCCAACACATTGGGTGTTGCCTGTTGTTGTTGCGGCTGTTGCTGATGTGACATTGTTTGCTGGAATCCTTGCGTTTGGTTCGTCTGATTAGTCGGATTTAGAGCGTTGTTGGGGTTACTCCATGAGATATTAGGGTTCCTCTTCCAGCCAGGATTGTATTTTATCGATGTAGTGTTGTTCCTGTTGTAGTTCCCCACAAAGAAATTGGTTTTGGTTCAATGCTGGCACTCGATTTTGTGTTTAGATTGATAAACTCTTGAAATCTTTATGAAAAATTGGTTTAAAATGTGATTTTTTGACTTTGATTGATTTGGCTAGTTTGAGATTGTTTCGAAATGAGTTTTGAATGATTTTTGGTGTTGAAGTGGAGTTTAATCATATTGATCCCGAAATTCTTGAGATCCTTAGTTTTTGAAGTTTTTTTGGGTGAGTTCTTGAGGCGTTCTTGAGGATTTAGAGTTTTTGGAGTTATAAGGATGGTTTAAGGTTGTTTATGGATGTTGATTAATGCTTAGAATGTGTTGTGTAATTGTTGGGATAAGGTTTGAGGTCAATCGATTTAGTTTTC
This sequence comes from Hibiscus tridactylites, assembly GCA_958450335.1. NCBI lineage: Eukaryota > Viridiplantae > Streptophyta > Magnoliopsida > Malvales > Malvaceae > Hibiscus > Hibiscus tridactylites. The sequence continues at coordinate 41,909,355 of OY288269.1, read as the reverse complement.
GGTATTTTCGGATGGGTGTTTTGATGCTTTAGAGCAAGGATGTGGGATTTCTTGTGTGTGTTGGAGTTTTGGATGCATTTTAATGCATTGAACCTCTGTTTTGATGTGTTGAAACCAGGGGATAGTAATCCATAAGCAATCGAAGTGTTTTTGGAGGCTTTGGAAGATCGGTAGTTGCGTCGGCAAGCGTGGTTTTGCGAGTCGGTGAGTGGAACTTGGTTTTCCAGCGTGGAAACGCCTTTGAAAACGTTTGGGTGACTTTGTAAGAGCTTGAAACGCTTTACTAAGTTCGAAAGTAAGTAAAGTGAAACTCTCTCTCTGATTGCGCTATTGTGAATTTTGAATGCACTTGGTTTTAATTGCGTTTACCTAATGTTTTAAAGAATGTCTTGAATATGTGAAATGAGGTTGATTATGCCATGTGGTTTAAGTATGCATTAGGTAAGTGATCCTTGTATGCATGTGTTGATGCATGAAGTTTGAAGCATGGTTTAATGCTTGAGTTATGGCTTATCATGAATGCTATGTAAAAATAGTGAGGTTTGCATGAGGTTTGAAGCATGGTTTAATGCTTGAGTTATGGCTTAACATGAGTGCACTATAAACAAGTCGCCTTGGATGTTGAGGGGTTGTGATTGTACCGAATACTCCATCCAAGTACCCTAACGATCGAGGATTGTTTAAGGTTACAACGATTGAGGGTAGCTCCCGGGTGTGAACCTTGTGTTTTTGCTTGTCTCTCGTTAGTGGATTATACATCTACCGCTGAGTGTTGTTAAGGGGTTTTGATTTTACCGAATACTCCATCTTAGGTGCCACAATGATGGAGGGATGCTCTTGTGTGTGAGACTTGTAATGCCGGTAGAGTGTATTAAGGGTGTTGGACAACCCTCGGTAATCCGTGTATCTGATATATGTTTTTGAGATTGTTTTTTATCGCTTGTGAGCCAATATAATGAAATGAAACATTATGGAAAATGTTGTTAATGCATAATTTGAAAGATGCATGTTTTGGTTTGAGCTTAGCATAAAAGTGATTATGCCTGGATGGCTTGTATTATGAATAGAAATGGTTTAATTGTTGGACTTATATGTATCATGTTACATTATGTTTATTACGATGAATTTGAGGTTAAAGTACATGTTTTGTCAAAGGAAGCTTAATGGTTTTGAAAATGTTTTTTTTTCATTGATGATGTTTTTGGTTTGAGCTATCCTCACTAAGCCTGTTTGCTTATGCCTTCGTTGTTCTTCAATGCAACCAATTTAAACTCTGTAGGCAACATTTGCAAGGGGATCAGTGGAAGACTTTGATTGAAGGTAAGTTTGTGTTTTGGACTAGTGTAATAAAGGCAATGGGGGTGTCTGATGCATTGATTGTTAATGATTTGTTGATTTCTAGTTTTGAGCAAGTTTGTGATGCATTTTTGGATGTGTAAATGGCCTTTGTGTTTTCGAATATGATTGCTTTTTGATTTTATCCTTTTGGTGCTTTGACATCCAAGAAGCATGCCTTTAGGGCCGTGGCTTGTGAGAATGATGTTTGTGCTTCGTATATGTGGTCGTTGATGTGTATTTAAGTTGTATGCATGTTGGGGCATGTGTCGGGATGGTTCTGGATGGCGAAAAGTGATTTAAACTAGATTTTTGGAACGTTGCAGGCCCAGACGTTTCGAAACGCCTTCACTTGTTTCGAAACAGTTGCTTGTAATGGCCTTGGTGTTTTGGAACGGTGAGGCTCGTTCCTGAATATTTTGCCCTTGTGAACCATCGTACCAAAACGTGTCTCTAGGGATTTTTAAACACACCCGTGTATCGAAACGGTCAACTATGTTTCAAAACAGTCCTTCCAATACAGAGCGTTCTGTTCCGAAACACTCGACCATTGGATCTGTATTAGAATTATCCTAAGTTCTGTTTCTTGTATTTTGGCCCTTGTTTTCCTCGCATGAAATTGAATGAGTTGTAAATATCTTGGTGAGCTGAAATTTCACCGAGATGTATATAAGGAATCTAATAGAAGATTGGTAACTTGAATTTGGTGAAAGCCCTTGTAGATTATCAAATTTACAAAATGGTCCTTAATCCTTAATTGGTTATAATTAATTGGCAATAATATTGACGTCCTTTTCGCTGCTTGTGTACGAACACCTAGGAACCTAAATTGCATCTAGACAAGTCTAAAAGAAAAAAGGGTCGTTTATTGAGGTGAACCTTTTCGGTTTACTCTAATATTCCTCGTGTGATCCGTTCGGTCGATCGGTCAGGCCGAGTTGAGGGGGTTGCATTTGGTGGTATCAGAGCCAAGTTACGAAAGGTTGGGATGACGGCAAGTTTTTGGTAAGTGATTTGCGGCGTGGATATGCGCTTTGGTGATATTTGCTTTGTCTGGTGAATGTTTAAGCATGCTTATGTTGAATGTGCGATAGTGATGCTATGCATGATGAGTGAATGTGGATGTGGATTGTTCCACGATGATGATTGGGCTGAATCTTGATGCTTGAGTTGCATGATGGTTGAGATATGCATTTAGTATGCTCTATGCTATGCTGGAGGAAAATTGGGATACTCATTGCCTTATTACCTAGTGAAATGTTTTAAGTTGAAATCAAAGTCTTGGATCCTTTCTTGGAGCTGATCTGAGCATGTTGTTTTGTTTGTTTTGTAAGTTGTTATCATGCATTAAATAATAACACAATAGACAGAGGAGAGAGTAGCGATCTGGTATGATTGTTGTTGCCTTTGGGCAAGGAATATAAGAGTGTGTAAAGTCTCATGGGGGCTAGACGCCTCGATGTGCCTCGCTGTAAGTACAACCTGTGTTAGTTGGGTAAGAGTTGGATTGTATGGTGACAAATGTATAGGTGATGTTTAGAGCTTGTGAAGTTGTTAATGCTAAGGTGCATGTGACGCACTAGCTGGTAGGTGTTTGTGAGATGTCGTTAGCGCTTACTCAAGTTGAGTAGAAGTTGAGTTCGAAGGTTGGCACCAGAGGTATCGGGGGAGTGGATGACCTGTATGAATAAGATTGTGGAATAAATGGAGTGTAGTGATGCCCATAGTGTAAAGATGGGTTGTATCCTGGTTATATAGAGAAGTTCTTAGTTAGTGGACCACTGTGGATGTGGGCATAGAACATGATGTTGTGTTCTGAGAGTTCTTTGAACTATTTCAAAGGAGAAGTATATGGGGGTTAGATACTTAGATCTAGAGAAATGTGACTATGTGATTTGGGTTTGAAAATCGTAAGTTGTGATGAGTTAAGGTACATATTGTTTAGTTGAGCATGTGTGCTCCTAGATTAGAGGTGGATATGAGACATAGTTGTGTTGGCACCTTTATGGACTAATGCCTGTTGATAAGCCGTAATTGTTGATTTACTGGCTACATTATCTCGACGTGTTGGTAACACGGGCGAGGTAATTTAACTGAACCTGAGTTTAATAGCTCGTGCGAGAGGTTCAAGCGCTAGGAAGTGAGTTTTGAACTCTAGTTTAGTGGTAGCTAGTGTACGAATGGTAATGTTTTAAGAGTATCGCCTGGGTTGAGGCGAGGCTGTAGTACTGTTGGACGTGTGGTTCGCAGGAGCACTTGAGGAGGGATTGCCCTCGTGCGGCTCGTGAGTTGCAGGCTCTTGTGGTTGGAGCTAATTCATGTTGGAACTGTGGGTTCGTTGACCATATGAGGCTTGAGTAATGTTTGATACCTATTAAGTAGGTGGATCGTATGACCATGTTAGGCGAGCTTGTCCACATTTGATTGGTGGGGTATAGCTTTTCGCACCTGTTGTTGTAAGTTGCTTTGGATGTTGTGACCCGAATGTTTGTTGCGGAGGTGTTAGATGTAAGGGTAAGAGTGGTTAGTTTCTTTTGTGAAACTGATGGTACAAGGAAACTGGATAGGAAACGTCCATTATCTATTCAAGATCATGAGTTTTTAGTTGATTTGATAGAACTACCTTTTATATAGATTTGATGTGATTCTTGGAATGGACTAGTTGGTTTTACATCGATTTGTGTTGGATTTTGATGTTAAGCAAGTTGCTCTAAAGCTTGCGGATGATTACGAAGTAGTAATCATAGGCGTGAATGTGAAGTTCTTATCTAGCGCAATTTCAACTCTTGAAGTGAGTCAGATATTAGAGTCGGGGTGCGAAGCTTTGTTGGCGTATGTGATGAATTCTAGCATCAAGGAAGTACGTGTTCAAGACATACGAATTGTATGTGAGTTTTTGAGTGATTTTCCGGAAGAGTTGCCAGGGTTGCCACCCAATCGGGAGGTTGAGTATGGTATAGAGTTGCATGAGGATACGACTCCGGTGTCCATTGCTTCTTACCACATGGCATCTAAGGAGTTGAGGGAGTTGAAGACGCAACTTCAGGAGTTGCTTGACCGAGGGTTTAGAAGGCCGACTATTTCGCCTTGGGGTGCTCCTGTCTTGTTTGAAGAAGGATGGTACCATGCGTATGTGCATTGATTATTGGCAACAGAAAAAGTTTACTATTAAGAACAAGTATCATTTGCCGAGTATTGATGTTTTGTTCGACCTGTTTTGCGGTGTTGCGGTGTTTTCAAAGATAGATTTGAGGTCTGGGTACTATCATCTTAAGGTTAAGGTTGTGGATGTACCTAAGACGACTTTTCGGATGAGGTACAGTCATTATGAGTTTTTGGTGATGCCATTTGGGTTGACAAACACACCGGCTGTATTCATGGGCATGATGAATAGGGTGTTCCATGAGTTTCTGGATCAGTTTGTTGTGGTGTTTATCGATGATATTCTTGTGTACTCACGTACCGAGGAGGATCATGATAAACACTTAAGGATTGTGTTGCAAGTTTTGTTGGAAAATCAACTTTCTACTAAGTTGAGCAAGTGTGAGTTTTGGCTCAAATAAGTGGTTCTTATTGGACCTGTGGTGTCAGCCGAAGGTATCCGGGTTGATCCACACAAGGTTGAGGTGGTGATGAGTTGGAAGACGCCTAAGTCAGTGACGGAAGCGTGTAGTTTCCTTGGGTTGGCTGGTCACTACCGAAGGTTTGTTGAAGGTTTTTCTATGATTGGTGCACCTTTGACCAAGTTGTTACAAAATAATGTTTGCTTTGAGTGGACGTATGTTAGGCAATAAGCATTTGAGAAGTTAAAGGAAGCTTTAACCCAAGCTCATGTCTTAATTCAACCAGAATCGAGTAAGGAGTTTGTAGTTTATAGCGATGCATCATACATTGTTTGGGTTCCTTGTTGATGTAAGGTGGGAAGGTTGTGGCTTATGCTTCTAGACAGTTGAAAGTGCATGAGCGTAACTACCCTACGCATGATCTTGAGCTTGCAGCGGTGGTGTTTGCTTTGAAGATTTAGAGACACTACCTTTATGGTGAAATGTGTGTGGTTTATATCGACCATAAGATTTTGATGTACCTTATGTCTCAAAAAGAGTTGAATCTTAGGCAATGAAGACGGTTGGAGTTGCTTAAGGATTACGATCTGACCATTGAGTATCATCCTGGAAAGGCCAATGTTGTGGCTAATGCTTTGAGTAGAAAGGTGGTTGTTGGGCGGAGAGCTCTGTTTTCTCGTTTGAGTATGTCACGTGATGGTGGCTTGATAGCCGAGTTAAAGGTGAAACCTTCCTTGATTCAGTTGACTGAGGAGAAACAATTGATGGATGATTCATTGGTGCCTCATGTTCAGGACATAGTTGATGGTTAGGCTACAGATTTCTGCTTTGTTGATGATGGGGTTCTATGTTTCAAAAGTCAGATAGTGGTGTCGTAGGATGGTGAGTTGAGCCGCACTATTTTGACTGAGGATCATAGCAGTCCTTTTGCTATGCCCCTTGGTAGTACTAAGATGTATTGGGGTTTAAAGGATGAGTACTGTTGGGAGGGATTGTAAAAGGATGTGGCTGATTATGTAAGAAAGTGTATGGCTTGCCAACGAATGAAGGCTGAGCATCAATTACTTCCGGTTTGTTACAGCCTTTGAGGACACCGGAGTGGAAATGGGAGACAATTACGATGGATTCGTATCCGAGTTACCTTTGACACCATCAGAGAAGAACTTTGTATGGGTGATTGTGGATCGTCTTACGAAGTGTGAACATTTCTTGGTTGTGCACACTGTGTATACGTTGGATAAGTTGGCAGTGTTGTATATTGCTGAGATTGTGCAATTACATGGTGTGCCCAAGTTCATAGTGTCAGATAGAGATCGTAGGTTTATAGCGAGGTTTGGGGAATGTGTACATCAGGCGTTGGGTACGCGGTTGAGTTTCGGCACTTCATATCATTCTAAGTCGGATGGACAGTCAGAGCGAGTTATCTAGATGCTTGAGGATATGTTACGATGTTGTGTGATTGATTTCCAAGGCTCTTGGGAGAAGCATCTGCCGCTGGTTGAGTTTGCCTATAATAACAACTTTCAGGCGAGTATTCAAATGGAACCATATGAGGCCTTGTATGAGAGAAAGTGCAGAACGCTAGTTGAGTTAAGCTCATCTGTGAGAGGTTGGAGGCTGCATCGGATCGCCAGAAGTATTACGCGGATTTAAAGCATAAAGATGTTGAGTTCATGGTTGGAGATCGTGTGTTCCTTAAGGTATCGCCTTGGAAGAAGGTGATGAGGTTCGAACGTAAGAGAAAGCTTAGTCCGTGGTTTATTGGGCCATATGAGGTTGTGGAGCGAGTTGGTCCCGTGGTTTATCGGTTGAGGTTTCCTTCCGAGTTGGAAAAGATTCAAGATGTGTTTCATGTATCTATGTTGTGGAGATATTGATCGGATCCTTCGCATGTGATGTCGGTTGAGGAAATAGAGTTGAATCCGGAATTTTTCCTATGACGAGGAACCAATGAGAATTTTGGATTCGAGTAGCAAAGTTCTTCGTGGCAAAACTATTGAGCTTGTGAAGGTGTTGTGGCGACACCGAGGAGTTAAAGAGGCCACATGGGAAAGCAAGACGTCCATGATGAGGCAATTCCCGCATCTTTTTCCTTCAGGTAAAATTTTGAGGACGAAATTTCCTAAGTGGGGGAGAGTTGTAACATCCCGATTTTGGTCTTAGATGTTTTGGCAAGTCGGGTTGGACCGGTGGAATCGGTGACGGTTGTTTGAACCGTTTAAAATGTGGTTTAGGGAGATCGGAGTTCGGCATAGGATAAAAATGTGATAAAATTTTCTAAAATCCTCTAAAATGGTTTTTAAGAGGTTTGTCAAATAAATTTTACAAAACGAGCTTTCGAAAGTAAACATTTTGGGTAGTGACCAAAATGTAAAGACTTAAAAGTTGAAAAAATGTGTTTTTCAAAAAGAGTCAAAATCTTAGAATCTTTAGGGAGCTACTTGACAGTTATGTATTTCTCCTAATTTGGCATGTGTTTTAAATGTTATTAAAAATTAAAAAGGCTTTTAATTTGGTTTAATTAAAAAGTTTTCACGATCATTTTCATTTCTCACTTTCACTTCAGCTAAACACTCTCAATTTTCCAGAAATTATTTTCCCTCAAATCCTCTCTTGATTTCTATCTTTTCTCCATTAATTTCTTCAATTTTCCTTCAAGTTTCTTCAAGCAAATATTGCCAAATTAGAGGAGAAGCAATGATTGGAGGTAATTTTCATGCCATCCCTCTAAATTAAGTTCTTTAATGAAATTCCAAAGATATTTGACTCTTTAATACTTATTTTGATTCAGGTGTTGTGTTTAGATTTATAAACTCTTGAAATCTTTATAAAAAATTGGTTTAAAATGTGATTTTTGGAATTTGATTGATTTGGCTAGTTTGATATTGTTTTTAAATGAGTTTTGAAAAGATTTTGGTGTTGAAGTGGAGTCTTAATCATATATATCCTGAAATTCTTGAGATCCTTAGTTTTTGAAGTGTTTTTGGGTGAGTTCTTGAGTTGTTCTTGAGGATTTCGAGTTGCTGGAGGTATAAGGATGGTTTTAGGTTGTTTTTGGATGTTGATTAATTCTTAGATCGTGCTGGATGAGTTGGGTAATGCTGGGCTGAGGTTTGAGGTCAATTGATTGAGTTTTCGGTTGTTTCGGATGGGTGTTTTGATGCTTTAGAGCAGAGCTGCGGGATTTCTTGTGTGTGCTGGAGTTTTGGATGCATTTTAATGCATTGAACCTCTGTTTTGATGTGTTAAAAACATGGGATAGTAATCTGGAAGCAATTGAAGTGTTTTTAGAGGCTTTGGAAGATCGGTAGTTGTGTCGGCAAGCGTGGTTTCACGAGCCGGTGAGTGAAACTTGGTTTTCCAGCGTGGAAACACTTTAGAAAAGTTTTGGGGAACTTAGTAAGAGCTTGAAACGCATAACTAAGTTTGGAAGTAAGTAAAGTAAAACTCTCTCTCGGAATGTGCAATTGTGAATTTTGAATGCGCTTGGTTTTAATTGCATTTACCTACCGTTTTAAAGCATGTCTTGAATATGTGAAATGAGGTTTATGATGCCATGTGGATTAAGGATGCACTAGGTAAGTGATCCTTGTATGAATGTGTTGATGGATGAGGTTTGAAGCATGGTTTAATGCTTGATTTATGGCTTATCATGAATTCATTGTAAAAACTGTGACGTATGCATGTGATATGGATTATATTGACAAGTGATGTTGTATGAAATGTTTTATAAATGAAATCGGTTATTGTTATTCGGCTATAGGATTGACTGCACTATAAACAAGTCGCCTTGGATGTTGAGGGGTTGTGATTGCACAAAATACTCCATCCAAGTACCGTAACGATTGAGTATTGTTTAAGGTTGCAACGTTTCAGGGTAGCTCCCGGGTGTGAACCTTGTGTTTTGTCTCGTCTCTCGTTAGTGGATTATACATCTATCGATGAGTGATGTTGAGGGGTTGTGATTGTACCGAATACTCCACCAGGGGTGTCACAACGACGATGGGTCGCTCTCTTGTGCCTTGTAATGCCGGTAGAGTTAATGAATGGTGTGGGACAACCCTTGGTAATCCGTGTATCCGATATATGTTTTTGAGATTGTTGTTTATAACTTGTGAGCCAATATAATGAAATGAAACATTGTGGAAAATGTTGTTAATGCATAATTTGAAAGATGCATGTTTTGGTTTAAGCTTAGCATAAAAGTGATTATGCTTGGAAGGCTTGTATTATGAGTAGCAATGGTTTAATTGTTGGACTTATATGTATCATGTTACATGATGTTTGTTACGATGACTTTGAGGTTAAATGCATGTTTTGTCAAAGGAAGCTTGGATTTGAAAAGGGTGGAAATGTTTTTTTTTTGCATTTATGATGTTTTTGGTATGATCTATCCACACTAAGCTTGTATGCTTATGGTCATTTGTTCATCAATGCAGCCAATTAAAACTTTGGAGGCAGCACTTGCAAGGGGATCAATGTAAGACTTTGATTTGAAAGTAAGTTTTGGTTTTTGACTAGTGTAATAAAGGCAACGAGGGTGTCTGATGCATTGATAGTTAATGATTTGTTGATTTCTGGTTTTTAGCAAGTTTTTGATGCATTTTTGGACGCGTAAATGGCCTTTGAGTTTTGGAATATGCTTGCTTTTGGATTTTAGCCTTTTGGTGCTTTGAAATCTAGGAAGCAAGCCTTTAGAGCTGTGGCTTGTGAGAATGATGCTATGATGATGCTTGTGCTTCGTATATGTGGCCGTTGATGTGTATTTAAGTTGTATGCATGTTGGGGTATATGTCAGGATGGTTTCGGAGGGTGAAAAGTGATTTAAACAAGCTTTTTGGAAAGTTGCTGGCCCAAGCGTTTTGGAACGCCTTTACCTATTTCAGAACAGTGGCATGTAATGGCCTTGGTGTTTCGGAACGGTGAGGCTCGTTCCTCGACATTTTGCCTCTATGAACCATCCTTCCGAAACGTGTCTCTAGGGATTTCGAAACGCACCCGCGTATCAAAACGGTCAACTATGTTTCGAAATGGTCGTTCCGATACAGGGCTTTCTGTTCCGAAACACTCGACCGATGGATCTGTATTTGAATTATCCTAAGTTCTTTTTCTTGCATTTTGGTCCATGTTTTCCTCGCATGCAATTGAATGAGTTGTAAATATCTTGTTGAGCTCAAATTTCATCGAGAAGTATGTAACAAATCTAATTGAAGATTGGTAACTTGAATTTGGTGAAATCCCTTGTAGATTATCAAATTTACAAAATTGTCCTTAATCCTTAATTTGTTCTATAATTGGAAATTATTTCGATGTCCTATCTGCTGCTTGTGTACTTACACCTAGGAACCTAAATTGCATCTAGACAAGTCTAAAAGAAAAAAGGGTAGTTTATTGAGGTGACCCTTTCCGGTATACTCTAGTATTCCTCGTGTGATATGTTCGGTTCGGTTCATCGGTCAGGCCGGGTCGAGGGGGTTACAAATCCAGCATCATCCTTGTTGGTGTGTTTACACCATTGTAGAATATGGATACTAGTGTCCATTCTGGAAATCAATGGGAGGGGCATTTGTTCAGCATCTCGCAATATCTCTCCCTTGCCTCGTACATCGGTTCATCATCTTTCTATTGAAAAGTAGTAATGTCAGTTCGCTTTTTTTAGTCAAATTGACAGGATTGAATCGAGCTAAGAAATCTTGGTATAGTTCTGCCGAAGATTTAATGGACTCCGATGGTAAACTGTTGAACCAAGTTTTTTCCCTATCCCTCAAAGGATAGGGGAATAATCTGAGCAGTAGCACGTCAGGGTGGACTCCATGGATTTTGAAGGATTTGCAGATATCCATGAAGGAATTCATACGCCGGTGGGCATCTTCAGTGGCGGATCCTCCAAACAGTCCCAATATATTTATCATAGTTAACATTACTGGTTTGAGCTCGAAGTGGTCCGCTTCTATTTTTGGATCAATTACGCCAGATTTTAGCCTTTTAATATCTTCCTCCAGGTAGTCATAAACTAGCCGCCGAGCGGCACGAGGTTGCCTGCCATTGCCCGCCACGACATTGTCGATTGGGGGCGATGGTGGTGGAGGGTTATCCTGGATGTTCGCTTGGTCATCCATGGCTTCTCTATTTACTTGTCTTAATCTACGTGCAGTACGTTCAAGCTCTGGGTCAAAGTCTCGTAAGGGTGATTTTTTGTTCTCTCTAGTCATACACAAAAGAAAACTATGGGTTTAAACAGAAAAATAAAAAGTGCTTAAAGAATAAAAACAAAAAGTTGTACGCCAATCCCCGAAAACGGTGCCAAAAACTTGTTGCGTGCAAAAGTGATGGGCATATTGCGTGCAAGCATACACAGTGCCAAGTTATAGTATTTAAGATATCGTCTCCACAGGGATTGTGACAACCTTTCGGAATTCACTTTTCTGCACAAGTAAAAAGTAAAAACACAAATATTAGGTGTTGGTTTGATTAAAGCTAAGACTATAGCAAATAAAATAAATTGAGAAATAAGAGTGAGAGAATGGGTCGGTATTGGAATGCTTCGTAGTATGGTGATTGAATGCATTGTCTCTGTACAGTTTTGCAGATCAACTTTACAACTTTCAACAGGCGCCCACGACTATGTCTCGACATGCGTTCGCCTCAGTAGAGTCCAAATTGACTGTCTGGGCAATTAAGTGATGATTCAAGGTTCGGCAAGGCTCCCTTTAATGACTTCCTCTTATCCTTAAGCTTGAAGTACTATTGGCGAACATGTCTTGGATGATACTTCCTGGCGTGAATCTAAGGCTGAACACCAACCGATTATGAAGCCTCTATTAGCTACTGATCTTCTAACTTAACCCTAAGACGAAGTAGCTTTACCCTATGGTTGGATAAAACCGTGTTTACTCTTTTCGTGAGTCCAACTCTCCCGATATTGAACAGATAGATCGATGCCCTCTTCTCTCCCGATAAAGATTGCAACAATAAAGAACCAAGAGTAAACAAACCTTGAATTCTATTGCAAAAACTGAAAACCTAAACAAAAACAAGAAAACTCTCACAACTACTCCACAACCAATCCTTGGCCCTAGGAAAGGTTTAGAACATAATGGAGGATGACGACACTAGGGTTTTTCGAGAAGAAGAAGTTTTCTCTCTAATCTCTCTTGTTCTTTCTCCTTCAAGTCGATTACGTATATATAGGGGAGGATCCTAGGTCTAAGTCGGTTTAGGACATGAATACTAGTTAGAATATAATTACAACTCATTAAAAGAAAAAATCTAACATTAAATCTTCCTAGATTCTCGTTTGATTTTTTCCACCTTGACTTTGACCATGGCTTTTCTTTGTCTGATGGGCTCTAATGCACGTGCAAATGGTCTCCAAAAATCAGGCTTGATGAGCTCTTTCAATTGCATACCATTTTGTAATTTTCCACCCTTCATCGAGTTACTGCCTCGGCAGCACACTATTGACTGCCTTGACAGAGGTGTGGATTGGTGTGCAGGGGTTCGCACAACTCTTCGTTCTGGGACTCTCCTCCTTGATCGGCTCTCCAGATGATCCAACAAATTTTCTCCATCAGTTTCCATCTTCTCCTCTTCCGCCCTTTTTGTTGCCTCAACGGCATCTACCTAGGCGAGTACCTACGCACAGTTAGAAAACACGCCTGAGCAGTATCTTTTACATATAAACAATTAAGTTCATCAAATAAGGCAGAATATCTAATCTATGTAGTTTTGTGTATGCTTTCCTAATAAATGCAACTAAACTATAATTAAGAACAACAAAAATTGAGCTAAACTAGGGCATAAATATAGGACTTTTGCACACTTAACAATAATTTCTCAAAAGTACACAAGATTTAATGTTCCTACAGGAAACAAAGCACCAAACTTTTCTCTACAAGATCTTTGTCGTGAGATGAGAAAGGTGATGCAACGAGATATGAGCCCAATGTCAAGAGTTTGGATCTCCTTGAGAAAGTTTATTATCTGAAGCAAAGTCCTCCATTGAAGGAATAAAGACAACTAAAAAAGAGAGATAACCTTGAATCCGTCTCTAGTTCTACATTGAAATGGAGTAAAAAATCTTGTGAGAATAATTCCACCTCCCAATCAAAGGCTAGATCATCTTCTTTTAATTCCATAGGTTCAAAACGGAGCAAAGCAAACACTTCTAATTCTTTTCGTCTTGAAAGCCTATAGCGATTTCAAAAGTGTTTTGACAAATTTGTCAAGGAAACACAATTGCAAGAATCGCTGGAAAATGAAAATGTTTGTAAAAAAGGAAAAGGAGATTTTGGAAGAAGAGAGAAAACAAATTGAGGGACGAGAAAAAGGATTTGTGAAAAAGAAGAGATTTTTGAAGATAAAGAAAGTTTTGAATTTGAAAAATCAGAACGACATAAAGAATATGAGTGAGAAAAATTCTTCTAAAAAAGAAGAAATTGAGTTTTATGTAAAATCAAATGAGTGTTGGAGGCAAGAAAAGGGTGATCTTAGAAAAGAAATTGTTTTTGCAAAAAAGGGAGGAAACGAAACAGTTTTGCACTAACAATAATTTGCCAACTTTTGTTTTGAAATCTTCTCAGGGTCCCATGACAGAATTCTCAGAGGACATTCAAAAAGAGTTGACACTCTTCGAAGACATTCCAAGGGGAGACATTGAATATTCTATTCTGAAAGAGGATACACCATTTTTCTATTGCACTAATGAAATCAACAATTCTTCTTTCCAATTTTTTCAGAATTTCCTTGAAGAATATTCAAAAAAAATTTCCAAGAAGGTTGCCTCTCATTAAGGATACCGAACATCAACCACCCATTCAGAACATTCAACATATGTGATTTGATTTTTCTTGTGATTTTCAGTTAGTATTTCCAAAAACACTTTTTGGTTTATTTTTCAGGGAAATAAATAAATTATTCAGTGTATTGGATTCAAACTAGGATGATTAGTTTCTTCTTAACAATTTTTTGAAGACATTTTAGAGAGAAACAAACACCAAGTGAATAGCGTAACATCGACCATTCAAGGAATTCGACATGTTCAATTTCTTATCTTCTACATAATTGATTAGTTGTCCTATTAATCAAGTTGTGTACGTAGAAGTGCACGTTGTACTAGAGAAGTCATGTACATCTGCATAGTCGAGTGTAATTACCCATAAGAGTTTGAAAGCATGGGAGAAATTGTGGAGTAAAACTAAGTTGTTGTTTTTCACAACATTCCCACAATTAGTCATTCATTACGGGAAATGCATGCATAGGAGACAAGCAAATAAAGTCCATCATTATCAACCATTTGGAGAGGCTGTTCAAATTCTACAAGGAAGACGAGCCTAAAAATCTATCTTTATCACTCAATTGAAGGCCCTCGTTATTCATATAATCAAAACATTCAAGTCATTCCCTATCATCTTTTTTCGAGGCTTTTCATATTCTACAAGGAGACATGTAATAGAGGTCATTTTTAGGACATTCAAGAAGGTTAAATGACTTGTAGATGAGCATGGAACAGGAAGAGACATTGGATGATAGTGTGTCTACATACATCAAGTGTCCACATTCATCCCCCTTTCTTCCATGAGTGAGCCCGCCAAAGAAGCTTAAGATTTATCCACCCCTTTGGAAGAAATTGTGTCTCTATTCAGCCTCAAAGTGTCTAAACTCATCCTACACTATTTATAATATTCAGTCACTAAAAGTGATAAGAAGAAACAAAGCATTCAAGAGCATTCAACACCATTTTGATAAAACATTCATATCCTTTGTGTGACCTTTCATATTTGTAACGCCACAATTTGATATATAAAAATCCTCTTTGAGAGTTACTTTCTTTCTAGTTCTTTTGAAGAACATTATCGGCTTCATGTTTTTCTTGTGGTCTTCATCCATTCATTTGTTTATAGCGTTGGTTCATACCTCTTATATGGCTAGTGGGTCGCGTTCCACCCTCTATCACTTCGATTCCATTACTTTATATTGCTGGTTCCTAACTCTTTATAGCTAGCGGGTCACAATCTGTCATCCTTTTCAAACCTACAAAGCCCACGCCACCACCACAATCTTCCATATCAATATTTTCTTCTACCATAATTTCCAACACTATCCATTCATATCTTAAGCCAAATTGCAACGACAACTAATTTGCCACGGCAAACTTCACAACCCCAGTTGCCACAGAAACTAACTTGCCATGGCAAACGACATTCAAGTTCTTACTCGAACCACGATCGAGCAACAACATATATGATTTAGAATTCTCAATTGGGATCATATCACCATCATTCAAAACGTAATCCCGTCGAGGTTGTGTACTCAAAAATCCTTTAAAACATCAAAATTCTCCATCTAATTTTCTTGAAGGAAATCTCAAACATATCAATTAACTTTGAAGGACTCGATGTTTGACTCCTAACTGGTGACAAGTCAAACGCCTACCAACGAATTCAAACTTACTTTTCCTTAATGTCTCCCAATATATTCGAAAAGAGTTGATACAACTGTCACTCTTGGAATATACACTATACTGACCATTGTACTATACTGAAGAAATCTCATACATCGCTACATCATTCTCTAAAGCACACTCAAGAAGATCTTGGGGTCCATCCAAAACAATCGAACTTAGATTTAACCATAACAGTCTACTCGTTTAATTACAAATATATATTATTTCCCACATATTCCAAGATAACCAATCCCCAACTTAAAGCTTAAAAAAAATCACACGGGTACCGGTACCAACTGGTCAGTGCCGATACTAGATAAGTCGAGTATCGGCACCATATGAAGATAGTATCAGTACTCCCTCATACGATCATCACTTGAAATAATTGGTCGGTTCACATGAACGTCATAATACTCTAACTCGAACAGAACTTCATACAGTCCATCTCTTATCAAGCTCACTTTATTAGGTGGTGATTACTCTCGTGATTAACGATTCTTAATCACTTCGTCCCACTTTTCGTCCCCGAACCCAATTTCCTCCATGCAGCGATAGAAATAATTCTTCATTCTCTTGCATGCATATACATCCTCGTCAAACATAGTGAGGCGTTCTCGAAGATTTCAAAATTTCATTCCACTCAAACATAGTCAATATCACTAGCTTACAAAAATTAATCTTGAGTAGTTCGTAGCACAACTGTCGTTTCCTCGGTCCATTTCCAAGGAAATTATGACCCCAAAAAGCATCTATAAATTCTTAAGCCTCAAATCCTATTAGCTAATCATGTGAGTAATTAGCTTTTCAACACATAGGAGCATTTTAGCAATTACAACGTCATTTCTTCCATGTCCAAAATCCTCATACATTCACATGTGTCACGCAAAGAATCAAATTAATATTTGGGAGACAATCTAGTGGGTCCATCCTAACATCGCTAAAACATCTCGTACGTCAATGTAGAAATCCAACGTTACTACGACGCATCTTAGAGAGAGAAAACCCCATTCGAGTTGCGCCCTCACAACTAAACCTCTGACTTTCTCAATTAGGTCGGTGTCCTTCGATAAGAGAAATGAGCACCGAAGCCAATCTTGGCCTTACCTTAATGTCTACTCACGTCCTTGATAGGGAGGAAAGTATTGACGGCCCATCTTAGAAGCATAAACAAATACTCCAAAAGTCCAAAAGCACTCAAGCTTCAAACTATCTACATTGACATCTATCAAACAGTCAAACATGTCTCACAATCCCATTGCGCCATTCTCAAAATGACCACTGAAAATCCAGATAAAAGGCAATGGTTCAACATTCTTATTATCGAAGGATTGGTTCCCTCGAGTTGTCAAAGCCTCGAGCATATCTCTTGACATCACGGGCTAGAATCACGCTTGATAAACCAAATCAATTTCCAAGGTGCAACAACTCTCAAGAAGGAAGCTCTATCATATCTATAGAATGTTTAACTTCAGTCACACTCAGACGAACTAGTGAATCCTAAATCCACTATATCCGAGAAACGCCTTTATGAAGGGCGATGATACAAAGTTTAATACCCCTAAAATATTTTCAGTAGTTAATCGAATTATTAGTTATTGGAATTTATTTTCTGATGACTAAATTAGCTTTCGAACTAATTTAGTTCGATTAGATTTGATTTTAATAAATTCAATTTGAAGATGTAAGGAGTTCAGGACCGAATTGTAAAGAAGTGAAATACAAAGTTTAAAATGTAAAATAAATTGAAGGCCATTAGTACAAGACGGGGAAAATTTAAGGATTTATGCTTGAATTAGACCATTACTCATTGAATGCTTTGTCACCATCCTAGGTGTCAAGATAATGGTTTCCCATGTTTGACATTAAAAAAGAAATTATGAGATATAAGAGGGGATTTCACGGCAAGCAAGAAAGAAGGAAAAGAGAATTGAAATTAAAAAATTATTTCATCTTCCCTAAGAATTTTTACCATTGTTGAGTGCCTGGAAGAACTCTTGTAACACCCATCGCCAGAGTTAGGAGCAAAGAGCGTTACAACACGCAACAGACAGATTCGGAATATAATTCCTGTGAACATATCAATCAATTTAATGTGACTTATCAAAAAACTGGGCTAACAAGAACTTTTAAGATTCATATCATACTTATCACTAACATAATCAAACAAGCATATTTATCAATCTTATAAACATGATTACTTACTTATAATCAATCGTATAAAACATCACGAAGATGACCATCCATGCTTTTCATATAAACAAACATCGGGTATGTCAAACATAATAGAAAACATTGAATAAACATACATCCAATTCAACTTCTTATTCTACTCTATTCGAACCAACTTGGAATTCTAATTGAACATTCATAACCACATTTGAACTAAACATGGGCATTTGATTTTCATTCCATTCCATTAAAGCATGTTAACATACAAGAGAGTTAAATACAAATTCGAACATATTAAGATCATACATTCGACATTATTCTTGTACTACCATTCGAATACTACACACTCAATTACACATACCAAGCATAGCGTTCAAAGGGGTTTAACAAACATCATCCATATTTACATACATATCAAAAGGAGTTTTCACATTTTCATGACATGCTTAGTGATCTATTACATACAAAACACTAAGCCAAATATATATTTACAAAACAAAATGGCCATATTGTCAAAAGAACCTATTTACATAATAGGTTTCAAAACATCATCATCTACACTTAAGATCATACACGCTTCAAATACATACGTAATATCAACCAAATGCATGATACAAGGATGACTAAACAGGACATTAAGCCACCAACTAAGAGTACTAGCATAATGAAACAAGGCATACTTGTCTTGGCTTGTGAAGCCTTCGGATCAAGATGGAGATAGCTTTCGAACAAGATGTCATGTTGGTTTGGGAAGAAGAAAACAAAGAGCGGTAAGTACTATATGTACTTAGTGAAGTAGTTCCTAAAACCTTGACTATCCATTTATTTCATTAGGTGTACTATTTCATTTAGTCAAGTATACCTAACAAGGCTTCAAACCAAAGGGTATAACCTAGCTAGTCTTAACCCCCTTTTCAATCATAAGAACATATACACAAAGCTTATCAAGATCAAGTCATAACATATAAATCATAAAACACATTCAAATAGCCAATTACAATGTATCAAGCACAATGATCAAGCAAGAATCAAACATCAAAACATGGTTCATGTTCATGTCCTTTCATTCGAATAGAATCCATTACCTTCACATGACTTTTACTGTAACGCCCTGATTTTGGGCTTAGATATTTTAGCGAGTCGGGTTGGGCTAGTGGAACCGGTGTTAGTTGTTCGAACCGTTAAAAGGTGGTTTAGGGAAATAAAGGTTTGGATAGGATACGAATATGAATTTTTTTTTCTAAAATCCTCTAAAATTATATTTAAGAGGTTGGTTAAATCAATTTTGCAAAATGGGTTTCCAAAAGTGTACATTTTAGGCAGTGACCAAAATGTAAAGATTTAAAAGTTTGGAAAAATGATTTTTTTCAAGAAGAGTCAAAATCTTAGAATCTTTAGGGAGCTACTTGGAAATTATGTTAATTTCCCTAATTTGGCATGTGTTTTAAATTTTTATTAAATAATTAAAAAGGTTTTAATTAATTGATTAAATATGAGTTAGTTAAACGGTTAAAGAAAAATTTGATGAGCCTTTTCATTTCTCCTCTTCATTCAGTCGAACACTCGTCATTTCCTCTCAATTTTCCTGAAAATCATTTCTCTCAAATCCTCTTTTGATTTATTTTCTTTTCCGTATTGATTTCTTCCATTTTCCTTCAAGTTTCTTCAAGAAAATTTGCCAAATTAGAGGAGAAGCAAGGATTGGAGGTAATTTTCGTGCTAACCCTCTAATCTATGTTCTTTAATGAAATTGTAAAGATATTTGACTCTTCAATATTGATTTTGATTGAGGTTTTGTTGTTAGATTGATAAACTCTTGAAATCTTTATTGAAAAATGGATATTAATGTGATTTTCGGAGTTTGATTTAAATGACTGGTTTCATATTGTTTCTAAATGAGTTTTGAAAGTTTATTGATGTTAAAGTGGAATATTAATCATATAGATCCCGAAATCCTTGAGATCCTTGGTTTTTGAAGTGTTTTGGGGTGTTCTTGAGGTATTCGAGTTACTAGATGTATAAGGATGGTTCTAGGTTGTTTTTGGTGGCTGATTAATGCCTAAAATGCTTTGGATTAGTTAGGTAATGCATGAGCTGAGGTTAGATGTCAATCGATTGAGTTTTCGATTGTTTCGGATGGGTGTTTTGGTGCTCAAGAGCAGGGCTGCGGAATTTCTTGTGAGTGCTGGTTCTTTGGAGGCATTTTATTTCATTGAACCTTTGTTTTGGTGTGTTTAAAACAGAGGATAATAATCTGGAATCAAACGAAGTGGTTTTGGAGGCTTCAGATGGTTGATAGTTGCGTCGACAAGCGTGGTTTCGCAAGTTGGTGTGTGGAACTTGGTTTTCCAACGTGGAAACGTTTTAGAAAATGTTTTGGGAACTCAGTAAGAGCTTGAAACGCTTTACTAAGTTTGGAAGTAAGTAAAGTGAATTTTTACTCTCAGATTGTGCTAGTTTTGGACCAATAGTTGCACTTGATTTTACTTGCATTAACCTACTGTTTTAAAGAATGTTTTGAATGTATAAATTGTGTAAAATAATGTCATGTGGTTTAAGGATACACTAGGTAAGGGATCCTTGTATGCATGTATTGATGCATGAGATTTGAAGCATGGTTTAATGCTTGATTTATGGCTTATCATGAATGCTTTGTAAAAAGAGTGAGTTATGCATGAGGTATGAGTTATATTCGCAAGTGATGTTGAATAAAATGTTTTATAAATGAAATTGGATATAGTTAGCCGGCTATAGGATTGAGTGCACTATAAACAAGTCGCCTTGGATGTTGAGGGGTTGTGATTATACCGAATACTCCATCCAAGTACCCTAACCTTTGAGGATTGTTTAAGGTTGCAACGGTTGAGGGTAGCTCCCTGGTGAAAACCTTGCGTGTATCTCATCTATCGTTAGTGGGTTATACATCTACCGATGAGTGGTGTTGAGGGGTTGTGATTGTACTGAATACTTCACCACATGTGTCATAATGATGGAGGGTTGCTCTCGTGTGTGAACCTTGAGATGCCGGTAGAGTGCATGAAGGGTGTGGGACAACCCTTGGTAGTCTGTGTATCCGGTATATGTTATTAAGAATGTTATTATCACTTGTAAGCCAATACAATGAAATGAAACATTGTGAAAAATGTTGTTACTGCATAATTTGAAAGATGCATGTTTTGATTTAAGCTTAGCATAAAGGTGATTATGCTTGGAAGGCTTGTCTTATGAGTAGCAATGGTTTAATTGTTGGATTTATATGTATCATGTTTCATGATGTTTATTACAATGGTTTTGACGATAAAGTGCATGTTTTGTCAAAGGAAGCTTGATATTTTTGAAAAGAGTGAAAATGGTCTTGTACATTGATGATGTTTTTGGTTTGAGCAATCCTCACTAAGCTTGTATGCTTATGCTCTCTTGTACATTGAAGGTAAGCTTTGGTTTTGGACTAGTGTAATAAAGGTAATGGGGGTGTCCAATGTTATGCATATGGTTTGTTTGGTATTTTCTAGTTTTGTACAAGTTTGAGATGCATATTTGGACATGTAATTGGTCTCTAAGTTTTGGTTTACGCGTTAAATTGGATTTTAGCCTTTTGGTGTTTTTAACTCTTAGGAAGCATGCCTCTAGTCTCATTTCTATTGAGAATGATGCTATGATATTGCCTATGTTTTGTGTAAGTCATCTTTGATGTGTATTTTAGTTTCCATCATGGTTGGGCATGTGTTGGGATGGTTTTAGATGGTTTAAATAGAGTTTAGACATCATTTCAAAACATTGCAGGCCTAGGTGTTTCGAAACACCCTTGCTAGTTTCGTAACGGTGGCCTAAAATGGCCTTGGTCTTTCAAAACGGTGAGACCTGTTTCGAAACATTTTGCCTCTGTGAACCATCGTTCCGAAACGAGCCTGAGGGGTTTCGAAACGAACCTGCATATCGAAATGGTCAGCTCTGTTTCGAAACGGTTGTTCCGATATGTAACACCCCCTTCCCGGTCTAGGAGAGAACCGAGCAAAAAGGGTGTTATCGGAACTAATAGGGATTAATCCTTATACTTTGTAAAAGTTAGGGGTAAATTCTAAATTTATTTGTCATTATAAGACTCTCTTCTCTTTTTATTATTATTATTTTTTTATAAGAAGATGACAATCTAACCTCGAGAGGTTAAACATATAAAACTTAATCAGATGCTTGACATTCAATTCGATTCATTTAGAATTGATGACTAAAATGTAATACTCCAAAGGTGACCAGATCCCAAAACTGATTTATCAAATCTCGTTTCGAAACACCATGAGCAGTTTCGAAACGGATACACAAAAATTATACAAACAGGCCTTAACAGCTAATCTGTTTCGGAACAGGTGGACCCGTTTCGAAACGGGTGGACTAAAATTGACTTTGACTTGACCGTTTCGAGCCCCATTTCGAAACACGGGTCTCCAGTGGAAAAAGTGTTCCGAAACGGCATCACTTTGTTTCGGTACAGGGGTCGACAACAGCAAAAGTGTTCCGAAACGACATCACTTCGTTTTGAAACGCTCTGTCTCACATGCTTATCTTTGGTTAACCGTACCGAAACGCCATCACCCGTTTCGATATGGTGGCCTGTAATAGCAGATTTTTATCTGGTTTTTCAGGCTTTTACCATACCAAATCATGTCCGATTAAGCCGAAACTTTGTACCCAATTTACTCCTACCAATATTTACCAACATGCAAATTTTCATAATCATTCCAATATGTTTACTCCATTTTTACCATTATATCAAAAGCATGATTTAAGCTAGTTTAGCAAAAGTCTAGGTAGTCATATTTAAGCCTTTAAGCCTATTACAAAATGGACAAGCCATTGCCAGACAAAAAAGAGCATAATGACTAAGTTAGCTACCTTGCCACTTCCCTAGGAGTTATATTATAATACATTACTTGGTATGGACCTGTGACTTGTCTTGCAACCGATCTGATTCTTCACAAACAACTTCCTAACCTGAAAATGCATGAAAGTGAACACATTAGGCACTCAATGCCTAGTGAGGTAATCATATTACAACATTAAAAGGATGGCAAAGATATATTAATTGTAATTCCATACTATCATCTTAATACTTAGTTCAAATACATGGTTGATTAGTACAATGCTTAAACAATCATAATTTTTCCTTGGATGGAACTAAATTCATGCATACTCGAATTCCCCGCCTCGCCAAAACATGAATGGTCTTATTTCCTCCGCCTCACCAATTGACAAATAACAATACATCCCTCTGCCTCGCCACCCGAAACACTAAACTCGTGAATTCTATGGCATGTCAATTGTATCCCGAGTTATTCCAATCCAAGGCATAACATATTTATATTTTTCCAATTATTCTTAATAAATCCATGACATGATAAAGTTTCATAGTTCAACATATCCCATAATTCTTGCACAAATAACTTGACATAGAGTTTTATAATAATACTTACCTCAATGACAATGTATACTAGTTATAATCAATGCTTAAATGTTGACTTACCGACACTCACCCAAGTGTCCAACTTATTATCCGATGCTTTCGCCTTGATAGTAATGTTTAGAGAAAAGATAATAAACACCAAATGATAATCCGGGAAGGCGTTTCGCCTAACCCGAGACTCCGATTACACTCACCTTGACAATCCGAAGCTTCAAGGCTCTCGGATGGAAATTCCTTTGCTCTTAACTTGAGATGAAGACGGTGTAGCTCTTATTTCTTCTCCTTGAGCTAGGAAATATTAATGGAAGATCATTAGAATCGATATTTCGATATCAAAATCTATATAACAATATCACAATCGATATTCGATTCAATATGAACAACCTATCAAAATATCTATGAATAAACCAACCCTAACTTAAGATTGAGGTTGATTTAACCATAGAATCTAAAAATCAACTAAAGGATATAGCTTACCCGGTTGTTAGCAAGGGTTCGAAATTGACAAAGTTAAGAGATTACAAAACTTGAAACTCCTCCAATGGAGGTGTGTGCTTAGGTAAGGATGAAGAAGATGGTGAAGCTTGCTTAAGAAATTTTCGGTGGTTCTCAAAGCCTAACAATCTTAATTTTTAATTGTAAGCTTTCCTTCATTTGAAGGAAAAAAATCTGAAGACTCCACGTATGGAGAGTCTTAAATTTAATATGGTCCGATTACTTAATTGGACCTTCAATTTCCTTATTTTCATGAATTTGCCCTCTACTTCTTAATTTCCTACAATATGGTCACTAGATGCTTAATATTGCATAGTAAAACTTAAATTCGATTGCTTTAAAGCTTGATTAATATTCGATAGCAATAATTAGCTAGCCAGAGGAACCTCTAAAGCTTTATCAAACTAAAAATTTCCTATCTCCGAAATTAATTCCGACTAGGCCGACTTTTGGGGTGTTACAACTCTCCCCCCTAAAAAAAATTCGTCCTCGAATTTTTACATGAACCGAAGAGATGCAGATATTGTTGTCTCATAAGTTCTTCGGGCTCCCAAGTGGCTTCTTCAATTTTGTGACTTCTCTAAAGTACTTTAACCAAAGGTACAATTTTGTTACGAAGCTGTTTTGTCTCCTTAGCAAGAATCTGCACCGGTTCTTCTTCATAGGACTAGTCTGACCTAAGTTCCAAAGATTCAGGTTCCACAACGTGCGAGGGGTCAGACTGGTACTTCCGAAGCATTGGTACATGGAAGACATCATGGATTTTATTTAACTCTGAAGGCAAAAGGAGCCGATATGCCACCGGGCCGACCTTTTCAACAATTTCAAAGGGTCCAATGAAACGAGGGCTCAGTTTTCCCTTTTTGCCAAACCTCAGAACTTTCTTCCACGGTGATACTTTAAGAAAGGCTTTTTCTCCCACTTCGTATTGAATGTCTCTTCTTTTAAGATCAACATAAGCTTTTTGCCGATCAAAGGCAGCTTTGAGGCGATCATGAATAATAGTGACTCGCTCCTTAGTCTCACGAAGCAATTCAGGGCCTAACACCTTTCCCTCACCCAGCTCAGACTAGCACAAGGGTGTTCTACAACGTCTACCATATAATACTTCATACGGTGCCATTTGAATGGACGCTTGGTATCTGTTATTATAAGCAAATTCAACAAGGGGTAAGGACTTTTCCCATATCCCGTCGAAGTCAATAATGCAAGCACGAAGCATATCCTCCAAAATCTGAATAACTCTTTCTGACTGACCATCAGTCTGAGGGTGGAAGGCTGTACTAAGATTGACTCTTGTGCCCAGGGCTCCTTGTAAGGTTCTCCAAAATCGAGATGCAAACCGAGGATCTCGATCCAAAATGATAGATTCATGCACACCATGAAGTCAGATCACTTCCTTAATGTACAAGCCAGCTAGCTTAGGAAGACCGTAGTCCATTCTGATAGGTATGAAATGAGCTGACTTTGTAAATCGATCTACAATAACCCAAATAGCATCATGCCTGGCAGGGGTTAATGGTAGAC
Source organism: Hibiscus tridactylites (assembly GCA_958450335.1). Taxonomy (NCBI): domain Eukaryota; kingdom Viridiplantae; phylum Streptophyta; class Magnoliopsida; order Malvales; family Malvaceae; genus Hibiscus; species Hibiscus tridactylites. Next base: position 41,884,364 of record OY288269.1, on the reverse strand, counting down.
CACTAACAATGTAACACCCCAAAAATTATGACCAAATTGTAAACCCTAGATTCAAAAAATCCCTAATTTTGAAATTTCTAATTCTTGAAACCCTAATGATTTGGGAATTTTTAATTAAAAACCCTAATTTTCTATGATGGACTAAATAAGAATTTTTATCAAACTTGGAAGTTAATATGAAATTTCTTGAAAATTTAAGGACTGGATTCATAAATAGCCCTTTTATCAAATTGATTTTCAATTTCCTTCAAAAGCTCACCGTCCCTTTTAAAAGAACTCACGTCTCTTTTTTTTATTTTGTTTAATTTATTTTTTTTCAATCTTTTTAATTCAAATAGAATTCTAATCTTTTTTTTCATGACTAAATTGACTCTCATTTTTCAACTTAAATTCTTGTTTTATTATTATTATTATTATTATTATTATTATTATTATTATTATTATTATTATTATTATTATTATTATTATTATTATTATTATAAACCTAATTTGTTTAGATTACCAACTCTCAACTCTCTCTATATAGTCATAGTTATTACGTACAGAAATAAACCTAAGCGTTAAGTTTTAAAGTGTTGTCGCTCCTAGTTACTCCCTTGTTTTATAAATTCTTCTCGAATTGACGTTGTCATCATCTTACATCGAAGTCGCAACCTCCCTTTGTTCGTTGTTAGAGCTATTGCCGCTTAAGGTGTGTTTTCTTACTGTGCTATATGTCTTCTTTTTCTGTGTTGATGCATTATGGTTTGTATGGTTGACATCGCATGCATATGATTTCAGAATGCGTTTTAAGTATGATTTACGAAACATCAGCTTTACGGAACTATGATTTATGAATTTATGGACTATGATTTACGAATTATGTTTATGGAATATTAGATTTATGGAATTGGTTTTTATGAAACTTGAATTTTAAACATTATATGTGTATGAGCATGGGTTGGGATTTGTAAGGAGGAAGTTCAGTGGTTTCACCCTTCGGGCTGAATTCTACTTCGGATTGGCGGACGTAGGGAGGAGGTTATGGGAACCTTCCTCATTTTGGGCAGACGTAGTTGGGTGCATTGCATTACGCTTGTGATATTGTATCATGTTTTCAAAGGATTTTAAGAAAATAAAACTATGTTTATAATTATGGTTTTCTTGCACTTTAGAGACACACTAAGCTCTTTAGCTTACTCCCACTTTAGAGACACACTAAGCTCTTTAGCTTACTCCCCCATAGTCTCTTCTTACAGATATCTTTGGACTTTAGGCGACGTGGTACTTGAGGATCTCAATTTTATTCAGTTATTTTATTATCCAGTACGAAATTATTTTAGTTTAACCATATTTTTATTTATTATTTTGGGACATGGATGTAATTTTGGACTATTTATGTTTTAAATTATTTTTTTTACATTCATTTACTATTATTTTAATTTAGAGATTTTATATAGATATTCAAATATTTATTATGATATTTATATTTATATTTATTATTAAATTTATGTTATTTTACTTTAATTTAAAGTATAACTTTTAAAAATTAGTTTTCTTGAGGGAAAAGTTTTCAATTGTAACTTCTTAAATTCGGTCTTTTCTTCTAGGCCGGGTTTAGGGGGTTACAAACAAAGTCCATGGTGATCTTTTCCCATCTCCACTTTGGTGGATCAATGGGTTGTAAAAGCCTTGTAGGAGCACAATGTTCTGCCTTAACCCGTTGACAAGTGAGGCACTTCGAGATATGATCAACAATAGCTTGCTTCATGCTTGGCCACCAGAAAAGCTCACGTAAATCCTTGTACATTTTCACAGACCCCGGGTGAATAGAGAAAGAACTTGAGGCTTTTATGATCAGTAAAAAGATAACATTTAAGATTCAATATCACAATTGTAACACCCCCTTCCCGGTCTAAGAGAGAACCTAGCAAAAAGGGTGTTATCAGAACTAATAGGGATTAATCCTTAGACTTTGTAAAAGTTAGGGGTAAATTCTAAATTTATTTGTCATTATAAGACTCACTTCTCTTTTTATTATTATTATTTTTTATAAGAAGATGACAATCTAACCTCGAGAGGTTAAACATACAAAACTTAATCAGATGCTTGACATTCAATTCGATTCATTTAGAATTGATGACTAAAATGTAATACTCCAAAGGTGACCAGATTCCAAAACTGATTTATCAAATCCCGTTTTGAAACACCATGAGCAGTTTCGAAACGGATACACAAAAATTATACAAACAGGCCTTAACAGCTAATCCATTTCGGAACAGGTGGACCCGTTTCGAAACGGGTGGACTAAGGTTGACTTTGACTTGACCGTTTCGAGTCCCGTTTCGAAACACGGGTCTCCAGTGGAAAAAGTGTTCCGAAACGGCATCACTTCGTTTCGGTACAGGGGTCGACAGCGGCAAAAGTGTTCCGAAACGGCATCACCTCGTTTCGGAACGCTCTGTCCCACAGGCTTATCTTTGGTTAACCGTATCGAAACGCCATCACCCGTTTCGATACGGTGGCCTGTAATAACAGATTTTTATCTGGTTTTTGAGGCTTTTACCATACCAAATCATGTCCGATTAAGCCGAAACTTTGTACCCAACTTACTCCTACCAATATTTACCAACATGCAAATTTTCATAATCATTCCAATATGTTTACTCCATTTTTACCATTATATCAAAAGCATGATTTAAGCTAGTTTAGCAAAAGTCTAGGTAGTCATATTTAAGCCTTTAAGCCTATTACAAAATGGACAAGCCATTGCCACACAAAAAAGAGCGTAATGACTAAGTTAGCTACCTTGACACTTCCCTAGGAGTTATATTATAATACACTACTTGGTATGGAGCTGTGACTTGTCTTGCAACCGATCCGATTCTTCACGAACAACTTCCTAACCTAAAAATGCATGAAAGTGAACACATTAGGCACTCAATGCCTAGTGAGGTAATCATATAACAACATTAAAAGGATGACAAAGATATATTAATTGTAATTCAATACTATCATCTTAATACTTAGTTCAAATACATGGTTGATTAGTACAATGCTTAAATAATGATAATTTTTCCTTGGATGGAACTAAACTCATGTATACTCAAATTCCCCGCCTCGCCAAAACATGAATGGTCTTATTTCCTCTGCCTCACCAATTGACCAATAACAATACATCCCTCCGCCTCGCCAATCATCATAGGTCGTAGCCTTAGGACCGTAGTCCACCCGAAACACTAAGCTCGTGAATTCTATGGCATGCCAATTGTATCCCGAGTTATTCCAATCCAAGGCATAACATATTTATATTTTTCCAATTATTCTTAATAAATCCATGACATGATAAAGTTTCATAGTTCAACATATCCCATAATTCTTGCACAAATAACTTGACATAGAGTTTCATAATAATACTTACCTCAATGACAATGTATACTAGTTATAATCAATGCTTAAATGTTGACTTACCGACACTCACCCAAGTGTCCAACTTATTATCCGATGCTTTCGCCTTGATAGTAATGTTTAACGAAAAGATAATAAACGCCAAATGATAATCCGGGAAGGCGTTTCGCCTAACCCGAGACTCCGATTACACTCACCTTTACAATCTAAAGCTTCAAGGCTCTCGGATGGGAATTCCTTTGCTCTTAACTTGAGATGAAGATGGTGTAGCTCCTATTTCTTCTCCGTGAGCTAGGAAATATTAATGGAAGATCATTAGAATCGATATTTCGAGATCGAAATCTATATAACAATATCACAATCGATATTCGATTCAATATGAACAACCTATCGAAATATCTATGAATAAACCAACCCTAACTTAAGATTGAGGTTGATTTAACCATAGAATCAAACAATTAACTAAAGGATATAGCTTACCCGGTTGTTAGCAAGGGTTCAAAATTGACAAAGTTAAGAGATTACAAAACTTGAAACTCATCCAATGGAGGTGTGTGCTTAGGTATGGATGAAGAAGATGGTGAAGCTTGCTTAAGAAATTTTCGGTGGTTCTCAAAGCCTAACAATCTTAATTTTTAATTGTAAGCTTTCCTTCATTTGAAGGAAAAAAATCTGAAGACTCCACGTATGGAGAGTCTTAAATTTAATATGGTCCGATTACTTAATTGGACCTTCACTTTACTTATTTTCATGAATTTTCCCTCTACTTTTAATTTCCTACAATATGGTCACTAGATACTTAATATTGCATAATAAAACTTAAATTCGAATGCTTTAAAGCTTGATTAATATTCGATAGCAATAATTAGCTAGCCAGAGGAACCTCTAAAGCTTTATCAAACTAAAAATTTCCTATCGCCGAAATGAATTCTGACTAGGCCGACTTTTGGGGTGTTACACGATATGGGGCTCTCCGTTCTGAAACACTTGACCGTTAAAGCAGTTTTTGAATTGCTCTGGGTTTCTGTTTCTTACGTTTTGGTCCCAGTTTCCCTTGTATGCAATTGGATGGTTTCCAGATGTCATTTTAAGCTGACATTTCATCGATAAGCATGTAATGAATCCAATTAAAGATTGGTAACCTGAATTTGGTAATAACCCTCCTAATTTATAAATTTACAAAATGGTCCCTGGAACCTTAATTGGTTATATTTGTTAAGCGATTGTCACGAAGTTTCATTTGCTGCTTGAGTGCGTACACATAGGAACCTAAGTTGCATCTAGACAAGATAAAAAGAAAAAATGTTGTTTATTGGGGCAAACCTTCCCGGTTAACTTCAATATCGCACTGTGATCCGTTCGGTTTGGTCTATTGGCCAGGCCGGGTCGAGGGGGTTACATTTACATTTTTAACATATATGATTGATTCATCGATATTCTGTAGCGTATAAAATATTTCAATGCCAATTCATTCAAGTAACATACCATATTTTCCATTGAACAATGAACAAGTTTATTCATGAGTCTTTAAGTATTTTTCCTTGGTAGATTAGTGGGATTAGGTAATCGAGTCACAATGGGTACAAAGTACCGAATTAGAGGATTTTACAACATCAAATCAGAGGATACACAATGTATGAAAATATCAACAGAGAATGTACAAGGCATTAAGTTCACTAGGTGCTTTCAACACCAAACAGCGAGTACACAAGGTACTAAACTAGAGGAGCTCTAGACTCTAAGGCATGTCATTCTACCTAAGACCAACTAGTCATCTAGGGGCTTTCAATGTCTTTCAAAGTCTTTTAGATTAATCAAACATATTACAAGTGAGTAACAATCACAAACAACAAGGTTGCATATCATATTTCATGTTACTAGTAGATAGAACCAAATTCATGTTCATGATTTCTTAACTTCTAACTTGTAGCCATCATATAAGCAATTTTCTAGAATCATTTATCACATATTGGCAGTATCATATCACTCATTTCATGCTCGTTTAATCCATCACATAACTATTCAAACATAGATAACCAAATCATGCTTCAACGAGACAAACATCTAACAATGTAGAACATGCTTTCTTATATCCATTTAATCCATCTTCCTTTAGATTATTTAACGAATCCAGAATTAATTTCATTTCATGCTTCAATCTAAAACAATGTAAATAAACATACGATAGTGGTTAGGACATTAGTCCTAACCCTAAGGTCAACTACACTCACAATACTCCAAGCTTTCTACTAATCTAGCTCCTTGATGACAATTCCTTTGTTCTTTCTATTTGGATGTAACGCCCTTAGTTCTACCAAATTATCCTCAATTTCTTGGTCAAGAAATTCATGTAAGCACACATAGAAAGCATATTAACGTCCAATTCAAACATATAAGCTCAATCAAATCAACACAATTCAAAACACTGAAAATTGTTTTCCAATTCTAGCAGCTTGCACCCCTGTTACTAATATGATCATATCTCTCAACCAGTACGTTGAAATTTTGATTACTTTATATCATTTTAAGCTATTTTTTTATTTTAGACCATATTAGGCTTGTGTTTTAATTCTTCTCCACTTAGTACAGTTTATTGTTTAAAGACACAACATTTATACTACCTAGATAGTTTGCACTACTTATGAGTTTTCAGATTTCACCACACAACTTAGAATCCTATGTCGTTTGTTCCTAATTAAAGTATACATTTCAAGGTGCATTCTATCAAATTTTTGGCTTGTAATTCTATTCCTAGAATTAATAGTGATTTTTCAAAAACCCTGTCCAGAACAAAGCTTATAGGCAGATTCATTAGAATTAGCTTTTAATCATTCAATTATATTAATTTATTACTTATTTTCATTTTAGGACTTAACAATTATTTCCAACCTATATTTTTCCCCATTCATTCAAGTTCTTTAGGGTCTCAAAACAGAACAATATAGTCCCTTTGTTAATTAACTCTCAAGATTAGTCCAAATCCACTTATCTTGTCAACTAATCATTTTAAAGATCGAACTAGGCTAATTATCAGCCACATTCAAATTATGTTTCATTCCTATCACAAGTCCCATGTTTCCAAACATCATTTCTAAATCCCATTTCACAATATTTCAGTCTCTAAAGCTTTCAATTTTCTCTAGAACAGTCTCTAAGGCAGTTTTACATTCCTAGGTGACTAGTCTTGATTCTAACAGATTTTCCGGCAATTCCAACTGCATATTTAATCATCCAAGACCTCAAACTAATAGTAAGCATTGTTTTACACAATTTCTGCCTACATAAAGTTTTCCAGAATTATATATTTTTCAAGTTATTCACAGATTTGTCACTTAAACATCGAAAGCTTCACCATATAATAACAAAGTCAATTCGGTCAGCCTAAGAGCATGCTTTCTTCTACAATTTCTTCTGCAATTTAGTTTAGCAACTTGTATACAAAATTTCCAGCAACCAAGATTAGGCATTTCATCATGGTAACATGTTTCAAACATGAATTTAAACACAATAGCAAGAAGTAACAACGAGAGAAACTCACCAAGATAATTAAATCTGATTTTTCTACTTAATTTCACCAACATGTAAGCATTTATTTTTGTTTTTCCATGGCTGATTAAATTTTCTTTCTCTCGTATTCTCTCTCTAATTTGGTTAAATAGGATGAAGGAGGAAGGTGACTAAGCTAAGTTTTGGTAGTGGAATGTGAAATTTGCCATTTCACCCTTTAATTAGCCTTTGATTAATTTTTAGCCAAGGGTAATTTGATTTAATTAAATTAATTACTTGACCAATTGATTTGAATAAATTTTAGGGTATATTTGAGAATGTTAAAAATATCCCCTCCTTAAAAGAAAGAATTATTCCTCGAATTCTTACCTGAACTGAACATATGAGGATATTGCTTCCAAATCTTATCCTCAGATTCCCATGTTGCTTCTTCGACTTTATGATTCCTCCGTAGAACTTTTACGAGGGAAATGTTCTTGTTTTGGAATCGTTTAACTTCTTGATCAAGGATTTGAATTGGCACTTCTTCGTATGATAGGTCGGGTTTTAATTCCACCTCTTTCAGTTCTAAGATGCGAGATGGATCTATCAGTACTTTCAGAGCATTGAAATGTTGAAAACGTTATATATTTTATCAAACTCGCTTGGAAGCGCAAGTCGATAAGCCACCGGACCGATTCTTTCAATTACTTTGAAAGGTCCTATAAAACGAGGGCTAAGCTTTCCTCTTTTACCGAACTGGAGTACTTTCTTCCACGGGGAGACTTTAAGAAAGACTTTGTCACCAATATCGTATTGTATATCTCTACGTCTCTGATCATCGTAGGACTTTTGTCTATCAAAAGCTTGCTTTAGTCGAGAGTGGATAATCTGAACTTTTTCTTTGGTTTCTTGAAGCAATTGAGGTCTTAACACTTTATTATCACCGAGTTTGGACCAACAGAGGGGTGTTTGGCATCTTCTACCATACAATGCTTCGAAAGGGGCTATTTGAATAGAATATTTGAAGCCATAGTTGTACGCAAATCCCACCAATGGTAGTGACTATTCCCAATTCTTTCCAAAATCGATGATGCAAGCTCGAAGCATGTCTTCAAGAACTTGAATCACTCATTCGGATTGTCCGTCACTTTGCAGATGAAAAGTTGTGATTAGATTTAATTTGGAGTCGAGGGCTCATTGCAGAGTTCTCCATAATCGAGCTGTAAATCGGGGGTCTCGATCGGAGACAATTGAAGTACAGACTCCGAGCAACCAGATAATTTCCAAAATATACAGATCAGCTAAGGTTTCTAAACTATAGTTCATACGAGTGGGAATGAAATTAGCGGATTTGGTGAATCGATCAATAATCACTCAAATAACATCACACTTTCTCGGAAAATAAGGAAGACCGATTACGAAATCAATTGTGATTTGAACCCATTTCCATTTAGGAAATTCAAGTGGTTGGAGCAATCTAGTAGGGACTCGGTGTTCGACTTTCACTCGTTGGTAGTTTAGACATCTCGTCACATAGTTGTTGGTATCCGCTTGCATTCCAGGCCACCAATACAAGGGTTTGAGATCCTTTTATATTTTAACTGATCCAGGGTGGATCGAGAATGAACTCTGATGGGCTTCTTGTAATATCTCTTCTTGCAATTCCTTGTTGTCATGAACACAGACTATATCGTTGAAATAGAGGAGGTTGTTTGTGTAACCCCCTTAGCCCGGCCTAGACGGTTGACCCGAACTACGAAGATTACACGGGGAAACCCAAAGTCAACCCGAAAGTCAACCTTGATTAACGACCTTTTTTTCATTTTAGTCTTATCCAGATGCACATTAACCTTAAACATGCCCTTGAGAAAAAGATACTTGAAAAGCACAGCGATCGAAATGCAATAAGGGACTCAATTGCACAACACACAAAAGCTAGGGGACCAAATTGTAATTTCTGGAAAGATGGAGGACTTAACTTATTTTTAAGTTACCAATATCAAATTAATCATATTACATGCTTCCCTGTCAAATTTCACCTTACACAGACATATCAAAGTCATGCAATTGCAAATACGATTTTCAAGACTAAAACGTAAAGCTTGCAAACCTCAAACCATTCAAATCAGTGCCCAACGGTCATCTGTTTCGAAACGGAGTTGACCGTTTCGAAACTTGGGTTCGTTCTGAGACCTGTATCGAAACAGGGCCTGGCAGTGGCCAAAACGTTTCGGAACGGCCTCTATCAGTTTCGATAGACGAAGGCCATTACAGGCCCCCGTTTCGAAACGCTAGTGCCCGTTCCGATACGGATTTCCTAGAAGTTGCATAATTTGCTGGTTTTACATACATTAAACCACTCAAACACATCCTAATGACTTCCTAATCATGCCAACAAGTCAACATACATATAAGGTACATGTTTGCAACATCAAAACACATTCATGGCATCAATCAAGGAAAACCACAAGTCTATAGGCATGCATCCTAATATCCCAAGCCAAACAACCATCAAAGCACCAAACAAGCATCAAAATGGCCATTTACAAATCCAAATCATTTAAGGCATCATACCACAACTAGGGAGTCCAAAACATCTCCCAAATCACATCCTAGGTTCCCATTGCCAACTATCAAGAACTAATAATGTTGTGAAAACATCACCATACATGAGCTTAGCTTACCCTTGGATTCTTAGCCTCATTGCTGCCCTCAAACACCTCAATTATCTGCATTATTGGTTCAAAAGAGAGAGCGTAAGCACAATTGCTTAGTGAGGCATGCTCTAAAGAAACAACATAATAATGCATTTTATAATACACTTTTCACCAAGCCTTTTAACACATAAACATCGTTTCTCATGCAACAATGCATACACATCAAGCATCTCATGCTTCATTAACATCAACATGTCATATTGGCTTCCAAGTGATAAACCATAACCATTTACAACATAAAACAAAATCGGATACGGATTACAAGCGTTGTCTCTTACGCTTCGTACACACTACCGAACACACAAGGTGGAGTTTACCGGTACAATCTCAACCCCTTGACACCCGTGATGGAGTTTAACGGTACAATCACAACCCCTCAACATCACTCATCGATAGTTGTATAACATCACTAACGAGAACACGGGACACACAACACAAGATCCACACATGGACTCTTAACCACCATTGTGATCTTAACCATCTCGTTAGTGTACTTGGATGGAGTTTACGGTACGATTACAACCCCTCAACATCCAAGTCGACTTTATTCACAGTGCACACAATCCTATAGCCGGCTAACTATATCTGATTCAAGTACTTTAAAACCAACACATCACTTGCCAATATACATCATTTATCATCAACAATTCACTATTTTAAAGCATTAAATCAAAGCCATTAAACAACATGCATCACTATGCATCAAATCCACATTTTCAACATATCAAACCAAGGATCTATTACCTTGAGCATCCTTCAACCTATGGCTTTCACAACCAGCATTAACCATGCTAAAACATGCTTTCAAAACAGAATTTAGACATGCAATTTATCAACAAATGCATCGAACCACTCCATGGCTCATACACGAGAGTTTTCCTGAAAACTTACTCTTGAGCTTAGTCAAGTTGATTAGACTTAAACTAAGCTCCCAAACCTTCAAACATTCGATACAAAGCTGGAAATCCAACTCCAGTCACCAATTCCGTTTCGCAAGCTTGCCGAAACTCCGATCAAGCCTCCGGATCAACACCACAAGTATCCGAAGATGCCTCCCATGTTTTAAACACATCAAAGCAGAGGATTAATGCATCATCATGCATTAAAATCTTCAGCCATCACACCTAAACTCGCTGCTCTAACCAAATCTAACATTTCGGCTACCAAACACAACCGAAATCACTTCCAAACTCCTCCACAACATAACCCAACCAAGATCCATCACTTCTAACCATTCATAAACATCAATTAACATCCAAAAAGAACCTAAACTCGTCCTTATACCTCCAGCTATATCATATCACCAAGATCACCCCAAAAAACACCATTTTCATAAGCAAAAACTTAGGAAATTCAACCTAATCGGGATTGCATTAATTAAACCTCAATTACACATCATTAAACATCCAAAATACATTTAAAATTCATCTCAAAACAGAGCCCAAACCATCTCCACGAATTTCTTCAAGATTTCTTCCAAATCTTGAGTTTTAAGCCAAAATCAAGTTCATATCATTAAAACCTTTTATAAAACTTTAATTCAAGGATTGAGAACTTGGGAATTTCAGTAAAGAACTGAGTATTTAGAGGAGAAGAACATCCTAACCTCTAAATGTAGATTTCTCCTTGATTAAAGACAATTTCGTTGAAAATCCAATAAGCAAAACAATAGAATTTGATGTAGAAAGGATTAGGAATCAATTGATGATTGAAACCTCATCATTTGGTGTGAAAATCAATAGAAATGTTGCTGAAGAAATGTGTTTGGCTGAGGGAATTTTGAGAGAAAATGAGATGAGAAAGTTTTAAGAAAGTTAGTTATAATAATCTAAAATATGGTTTTCCAATTTTCATTTAATTAATTAAACATTAATTAAATCATTAAAATCTAAGAAAAATCTGGAGAAATCCTTTCTTGGGTAAATTATCTTCTTAAAGATTCAAAGTTTCAATCCTTACAAAACAGTCACCACTAAACTTTTCAAAAATCGCATTTTAGTCACTATTTGAAAATGTCGCACTTCCAAACCTTATTTTGTAAAATTGATTTGACCACTCTCCTATATATATTAAAAGAGGATTTTTAGGTATTTTTCTATATTTTTAAAGCATCCCGAACTAGGCTTCTCCTAAAACCACCTTTTATATTCGAACCGAAAAACAGACCGGTCCGGTTCAGACCCTAAACTTCTAAGCCCAAAATTGGGGTGTTACAGTTTGATTTAACGGAGAAGTCGAAATTGGATTCAAGGTTATAAGTGATATTCTGTTGTTCCGGATCTACTTGGTGAAGCTCTTTGATTCTTGTGATAAGGCTAGATTGAACTAGAAGTTCACACAGATATTTCCAAACTTTAGTGAGTCGGAAATGAACGTTGATAGCCAAGGAAGCTACGAGAAACTGATTCGAACAGATTACTTATGTTAGAAGAAATTTCTTGAATATATACTTATTACGCAAGATAGCATTCGAACTCTTGCTTGTCTTGCACGGTGTAGTTCGAATGGTTTCTTAAGGAACAAGAAAGAATACGTCTGAATACGTAAGGATTTTGAATGACTTACTGAGAGTCGGGTATCGAATGAGAGCATCTACAACCACATTGGCCTTTCCGGGATGATAGTCGATGACTAAATCATAATCTTTCAACATTTCCATCCATCTTATTTGTCTCAAATTGAGATCCTTCTGAGTAAGGAGATACTTCAGACTTTTGTGATCGGTAAACATGTAACATTTTTCACCGTAAAGATGATGGCAACTAACTCGAGGTCATGTGCTGGGTAATTGAGTTCATGTGGCTTCAATTGTCGGGATGCGTATGCTACAACATTCTCACCTTGCATCAAAACACAACCGAATCCCGAATGGGAGGCGTCACTATAGACTGTGAATTCCTTGCCCGGCTCAGGTTGGATCAAAACTGGGGCATGACTTAATGCTTGCTTCAATTCGTCAAAGCTTATTTTCTGACTTTTCGGACCAATCATACGGTTGACCCTTTCGGAGGAGCTTGGTTAGCGGTAAAATGATCGTAGAGAAGCCTTTAACGAACCTTCGGTAATAAATGGCTAATCCAAGGAAGCTGCGAACCTCACCAACATTCTTCGGAGGTCGCCAATCTAAGATAGCTTGAATCTTTTTAGGGTCGACTTTGATTCTTTCGACAGAGATCACATGACCAAGAAAAGCAACTTCTGATAACCAAAACTCACATTTATAGAATTTGGCGAATAATTGGTATTGTCAGAAAGTTTGTAGCACGATTCAGAGGTGTTCTGCATGTTCCTCCTTATTCTGAGAGTAGACAAGCATGTCATCGATGAAGACAACAACGAACTTGTCAAGAGAGGCTTCAACACTCGGTTTATCAAGTCCATAAATGTTGCAGGAGCATTCGTTAACCCAAAAGGCATAACGAGGAATTCATAGTGATCGCATCGAGTATGGAAAGAAGTTTTAGGGACGTCTTCATCCTTCACTTTAATCTGATAGTAGACTGATCGGAGATCAATCTTAGGGAAATCTGATGCTTCATGGAGTCGATAAAAAAGATCTTCAATTCTTGGTAGGGGATACTTGTTTTTTATAGTCGCCCGATTCAACCGATGATAGTCGATGCAGAGCTGCATCGATCCATCTTTCTTTTTCACAAATAGAACCGGAGCACCCCAAGTAGGTGTGCTCGGTCGTATGAAGTCCTTGTCTTGTAACTCTTGGAGCTGCTTCTTCAATTCTTTTAATTCAATTGGAGCCATCCGATAAGGTGTGATAGACACCGGGCTGGTTCCAGGTTGAATGTCGATCCCAAACTCTACTTCATGAGTCGGAGGAAGACCAGGGAGATCCTCGAGAATGACATCGATGAATTCGTAAACAACATAAATATAGGGTAAGCAGAAATCAAATTCATCTTGTAACACCATGGAAGTAAAAATAGAGGTTGCTTTTTGATCAATCAACATGATATATTCCTTCCCTAAACCCTGAAGGTACAATCTTCAGTTTTCGCAATCGATCCAAACTTGGTGTTTACTTAACCAATCTAAGCCTAGCACTAAGTCGAATTCACATTCGGGTAAAACATAGAGATCACAGGGTAAGGGTACATTTCGGATGATTATTGTGCAATCCTTACATATTAAATTGATGGGAAAATTTCCCCTATAGGGTTTGACACTACAAAGCTTGTTTTGAGTATTTCAGGTTTCAAATTTAATTTAGCTAACAAGTAAGAACAAATAAATGAATGTGTAGATCCCAAGTCTATTAAAGCTTAAACAAGTTCAAGGTTTAGTTCAACCGTACCCGCAATGACATCAGGAGATTCTTCCTCTTCTTTGCCACAGATGTGATAGACACAAGCTGGGGCTTAGGATTCTTGGTATGTTGTGGCTTTTGAATGGGAGCCTCTTCCCTTCTCTTGATTTTCTGACTGAGTTTGCCTCAGATTCTTATTTCTGTTGGAAGGTGTATGGCTCGGATTAGCAGAATTTCTAGTAGGACCTTTTTCAGACTTTCTCGGACAATATTTGATGTAGTGATCATCACCACCACATGCAAAGAAGAGATTGATTGAAATCGGCATTGGCCAAAGTGTTGTTTCTGACAGTGCTTGTAGGTCAGAGCTTTCTTAGAATTTCCCAAGCTGTTAACAGACACAACTGGGACATCCAGCTTATTCACCGATTAGGGTCTCGGTGTAACCCCCTTAACCCGGTCTAGACGGTTGACCCGAATTAAGAAAGTCACACGGGGAAAACCAAAGTCAACCCGAAAGTCAACCTTGATTAACGACCCTTTTTTTCTTTTTAAAACTTGTCTAGATGCACATTAACCCTAGTTATGATCATTTAAACAGCATGCTCAAAGATCATAAACATCAGAGATCAAACAGGGACCCAATTGAACAGTTTACAACTTTAGGGACCAAATTGCAAAATATGATAATTATAAGGTCTTAACCCAAATTAGTGTTACCAACTTGTAATTAGTCAAGTTTCATGCTTCTCTGCCAAATTTCAGCTCAAACGGACATTCCAAACTCATACAATTGCACATACAAGACTCAGGACCATTTTGCAAACATTTCAAAACATTTAACCGCCAATGTCAGCCCCCAACGGCCAAGTGTTCCGAAACAGGGAGAACCTGTTTCGAAACGCGGGGCCGTTCCGCAACGCGTACCGAAACGAGGGCTGGCAGAGGGCTTCCCGTTTCGGAACGGTGTCTCTCGTTTCGGACGCCTAGGCTGCTACAGGCCACCTGTTCCGAAACGGTACCTACTGTTCCAAAACGACCTGCACAGAATGCAGCACAATGCTTGCTTAAACACACAATTGGCCAACCGAACATGCTCCGAATGCAACCAAACCACACCAGCAAGTTACTCAACACATAAGGAACATATAAGCATCAAAAACTAGATACATGATCACCTCTAGGTGCACCAACACATTAAATACATTCAAAGCTCATTCATGCTTTTAAACAAGAGGCATAGCAAATCAACTTAAGCATAAGATGATCCAAACGTTGCAACATTAATCCACATGATTTAACAACATATATCAAACTTGTCCAACATACACAATCTCATTACACATCTACATAAGAGATTCTTCCCCCATTGCCTTTATTATCTATAGCTATTAACCGAGACATACATCTCAAGTGGAGTCCTCCTTGAATCCCTTGCTCCTCGCTGTTCCAACTTCACTTATCTGCATTGATGGACAAAAAGGAGCGTAAGCACATTATGCTTAGTGAGGAATGCTCAAAACCAAAACACCATCAATGCAGCGAGTCATAAAACCTCTTTGAAAAGCAACTCAATTTGTTAAACCAAAGCAATATTTGAAAACCCTTTTCAACAACAAGCTCAAAATCATGCATTGCTCAAACATGAAAACCAACCCTTAGCTTAGCAAGCTAAGTAAACCTTTTCAAAGCACAACTTGCAAAACATCAAATTAACCTTTCAATGCATAATCACCAAATGCAAAGTTAAATTCAAAACCTTGGAAGACACTTCCACTTCACATTATACATTCCTCTTACTTGGTTATCATTTCAAACAAGAAACCTTTTAAAACCATTTATTTAATCAATCCAACACATGCATTAAACAAATGCAACATGTGAACCTCATCATCAACATTTGCATCATATGCCTTTAAAAACAAGTCTAAGCAAGACTCCAATGCACTAAAGAGATTTCATGCACACATGCATCACTCTCAATAGATAATCAACACTTGTTCAAACTTGACAAGAACACATGCATTCTCATTACATTATGCACTTCCCATGCAACCATGCATCATTCCAAGCATCCCATGCTTCATTATAATCAAGAACATCATATTGGCTTTCTAGTGACAATCCAAATCCACTTTTCAACTCAACATCCAATCGGATACGCGGATCACAAGCGTTGTCCCTACGCTTCATACACACTACCTATCCAAGGTCCCCAAATGGACTTTTAACCACCATTTGACCTCACCATTCACAATGTTCCCATGTATGGACTTTTAACCACCATACAACCTTATCTTCCTCAAGGTTCCCATGTATGGACTTTTAATCACCATACAACCTTAACTTTCACAAGGTTCCCATATATGGACTTTTAAACACCATATAACCTTAACATGCACAAGGTTCCCATGTATGGACTTTTAAACACCATACAACCTTAGCATCACCGATTGGTAGTTGTATAACATCACTAACGAAATCCGGGACACCCTATACAATATCCACACATGGACTTTACACCACCATTGTGATCTTAACAAGCACAAGGTCCACGAATGGAATTTTAACCACCATTATTACCTTTGCTTACCCAAGGTCCTCGAATGGGCACTCAACCTCCATTATGACCTTAACCATCTCGTTAGGATACTTGGATGGAGTTTACCGGTTCACTCTTAACCACTCCACATCCAAGGCGACTTTATTCACGGTGCACCCAATCCTATAGCCGGCTAACTATATCCGATCAAAGAAACCAAGAACCACTTACATCACTTGCCAATATAACCATCTTACCACATTAGTCCAATGATTCACATGCATAACCATAATGCAAAAACCATCATTTACCATCATCAATCCACTGTTTTTAAAACATTACTCAAAGCCATTAAACATCATGCAACACCATGCATCAAGACCACAATTTCAATGTGTAAAACCAAGGATCTCTTACCTTGAGTATCCTTCACATATGGCTCTCAAAACCAGCATTAAACCATGCTTAAAATATACTTTCAAAACAGAATTTAAAACATGCAAATCAAATGCATTGCAACCACCAATCACAATTGCTTTTAAAGCCAATTCACAACACAAATCAAGAGCGAAAATCCATTTACTTACTCTTGAGCTTAGCAAAGTTGTTTAGACTTAAACTAAGCTCCAAAAACCTTCAAAACTTGGTTTAAAAGCTGAAAACCAAACTTCACTCACCGATACACAAAACAAGGCTAGCCAACAAGCCTTCCAAGCATCCGAAACCTACCGCACCACCTCTAAAGCTCACAGATCAAACTCCCCTGTTTCAAGCACACAACAACAGAGGATTAATGCATCATTATGCATTAAAAACATCAGCAACACAACACAACTCGTTGCTCATCACAAATCCAACATTTCGGCTACCAAACAGAACCGAAATCACCTCCAAACACTTCAAAAACTTAACCCAGCCAAGATCCATCACTTCTAACCATTTATTAACATCAATTAACATCCAAAATGATCACAAACACGTCCTTATACCTCCAGCTATGACAGATCATCAAAAACACTCCAAGAACAACCAAAAAACTCAAGTAAAACTTAGGAAATTCAACCTATCTGGGATTGCATTAATTAAACCTCAACTTCTAAACAATTTAGCATTCATTTAACATCAAAAACACACCTCAAAACCCTGCTTAAACAGATCATACGAAAATCCACCAAAAATCACCAAATCTTGCATTTTAAGCCAAGATCCTTTACACAACTTCAAAAACCACTTATAAAACATTAATTAAGGATTGAGAACTTAGGAATTTCAGTAAAGAACTGAGAGTTTAGAGGAGAAGGACGTTCTTACCTCCAAACTTGAGTTTCTCCCTTTTTGGAACCAAAATCTTGAAAATCCAATTACCAATTGGTGAGGTTTTGTTGATGAGATGATTAGAGATCAAAAGAGAATTGAAATGAGTGATTTAGATGACAAAATCAGAGGAAAAATTCTGGAGAAATGTGTTTGGGTTGAGAGAAAATGAAAGAAAGTAAAATTGGAAAATATGGAAAGTTAGTTGCAAATAACTTCCCTCCACTTTTCTTTATGTTTAAAAATCAGAATTAAAACATTAAATATCATAGAAAAATCTGGAGAAACTCCCTATGGGTAAATAGCTCCTTAAAGATTCAAAGTTTCAATCCTTTCTAAAATAGTCACTCAACTTTCAAAAATTACATTTTGGTCACTAGCCAAAATGTCACCCTTCCAAAACTCATTTTGTAAAATTGATTTCACAGTTCACTTATATATATTAAAAGAGGATTTTAGAACATTTTTCCATATTTTTAATGCAACCCGAACTAGGCTTTCCTAATTTCACCTTCTTATATTCGAACAGCACTTTGACCGAACCGGTCAACGCCCAAAACTTCCAAGCCCAAAACCGGGGCGTTACAACTCTCCCCCTCTTAGGAAATTTCGTCCTCGAAATTTCAACTGGCGAAAAGAGAACAACTAAACTTCTCAAAACAACACACAAGGCAACACCAAAAACCTCAACCGCCACTGAACACTTTCCACACAAAACTCCACCCAAACTCAACACCACCACATACTGTTCCCAACTCCAGAACACTCAAAGTTAAGCACAACTTAACCTTTCACAACTCTGGAAAACATATAGCCTCATCAACCACATGAAGAACCTCAAACTTTTACAGCATACAACACCTTGTCACACAACTCTCAAAGCATGTTCATACAGTGACACCAACCAAACCAGTTCAGCCACTATGTAACCCCACCACCTTCACTGCTTCTAAAACTCCTTGCAAACTTCCCAACCTCTTTCCAAGATTTCCCAAACAAGCAAAAATTATTAAGCACCAACTGCTTACCCAACCTCTCAACGTATTACCGTCCTTACTTCACATCCACCGCTATCTTTACCATCGACTCACCAGAACTGCTCACTCCTCGACAGACAATCACGTCACAAACCCCAACCTTGACTTCGCCCACCATTCCACACACCACCAGCTGATCTCAAAAAGAATTACTTATTCACAACCAACCAACCAACGATGGCCTTCGATCTTTCATTGCCTCTCCACTTCAAGCTTCGACCATAACACTTGCCTTACTAGAACATCGCCCAACTTAAACATACATACCATCTTCTCAACTCCTCAAAGGTTTCTAAGAACCAACACTACATAAACAACCCTTCTACTACAACATTAATGTTAAGCTATCTTAGCACTCTAGAAACACATCCACTATCCTCAACATCACTTAACACTAAGGAACCACCACCTCTAGTAGCTATTCAAACCACTTGACCGATTCTAACCTCAACCGGTACTCCTCACCACCAAACCACTAAACTCTTCAAGCATCAAACACTTTCCTTCTACCAACGAGCTATACCACACTCACTATTACTAGCAACTAGCTTAAAACTCTCCATTACTTCTAACTTCCACTCAGCACCAAAACAACCTCTAAAAACCCATCATCCAACCTAACCCAACCACAACACTAACATATTCGATTAGTTATTAGCGAGTGTGAACGTTCGTATGCATGATCACCAATATGTCCTATCAATGCCTGATGTACATGTATGCAAAACCTCTAATGTCATGCCACATGTATGCATGGACCAACACATATATAATATAGCATATAACAATGATTTTAACTGTGCATGAATGCCAGCTCACACCCTCCAATAACATCCTCAGAATCCGTCTAAGAACAACCTCCTACCTCACTTCTAACTTGTCTAACTCCATCATTCCAACAACCATTAACCACAAGATACTCACTTAGGCCTACTTCACGCTAGAGATGTTTCCAAACAAATACAACAACAACAACTACCTCAGCATACTAGCAACAAGATCATACTCACTACGCAAGGTAAACCAACAGAAACCAACTAAGATAGCTAGGCAAGGTTACCTGAAAACACATCACCACCCTGAAGCTTCATCAGACGAGCTCTCTTACTCGCAGAACCACCATCATCTAGCCGCACCGCTGCAGCATCAGCTAACACACTAAAGTCACCACCAACTCCTTGCGGTAAGGAACCTTGGCTGTTCCGAGCCAACTTCAGACAACTACGCCTCATATGTCCAGCAGACCCACATTTCCAACAGATTTCCTTTCCCAAACTCTTCACAACTTTCTGCTCTTTATGCCACCTTCGAACTTTGTCTCGGCCGTGCCCATGACCCTTCAGAGACCCTTTGGCTACCACTGAAGCTGACTTCACTCCAAGAGGACAATCACGCTTCACATGCTCTTTAGAACCACAGTTCCAACAAGTACCTGCGCCCCAACAACCTCCAACATGGCGCCTTCTACAACGATTACACACCGGTAGCTGAGCCTCCACTCCTTGTTCAACCAGCACTTGCCCCAGATCTGCACTACCTTCACACTTCTTAACCCTTGGATATTTCTCTCCAAGATACCTTTCATAAAAGGCAGACACAAAGAAGTCCCAATCAATATCATGGATGTGCGATGCCACCGCCACAGACGTCCACCAGGCACATGCGTCCTCTAACATCAAAGAGACAACACTTCCCAGCTTACAGGCATAATCACAACCTTCCTGATCCAAAATCAAAACCACACTGGCCAACCAGACCTCAAACGTCTCAGGTGTCGAACCATGATACTCCACAGCACCCAAATCAAGCAAACGCTGCTTCGACAAACCCACACATCCCACAGCCAGCACATCTGCAGACTTTACTTTTGCCACAACCTGAGATGTTCCCAACACCTCTTGAGCAACAGGTGATGAACTCTTCATCACAGAACCAGCTTCTCCCTCTTGTCTCAATACCTCAACACCAAGCACAGAAGACTGAGGCAAAACACCTCCACTAAAAGGTGAATTCCACGCCCTAACAACCTGCCCTAAAGCAGCAACCATCTCACCCAACTGCCATTCTTTCATCGATTTCGCCATGCTATTAACAGCACACAAACACAACAAAACAAACAAACCAATTATACCAGCTTTAAGCAAGGATTCAATCTCCAACTCCAAAATAACACAATAGCTATAATAATAAGGCAATGGGTATCCCGAATCCTCCCCTTTTACATGACATAACAGTCAACAAAAACATGGATATCACAACATCAAGCATATCAAACAACATACTTCAATCATGCTTACATCAAACAGCATCCATTCACAACAGCATAATATCAACATATCATACTCATTAAACTTTCATTATGCATACAACCAGCTCACAACATCAGCAGAAATCCACATTAGCTCAACCAAGATTCATAACCACAAAGCATGCTCGAAAACATTAACAACTTGCTCAGAAACACGTTTTTCAACCAGCTTTCAACCACACATCAGGATATACATCAGACACACATTACAACAACTTACCGTTTTCCCCAAGCATTCGCAACTCAGCTCTGATACCACCAAATGTAACCCCCTTAACCCGGTCTAGACGGTTGACCCGAATTAAGAAAGTCACACGGGGAAAACCAAAGTCAACCCGAAAGTCAACCTTGATTAACGACCCTTTTTTTTCTTTTTAAAACTTGTCTAGATGCACATTAACCCTAGTTATGATCATTCAAACAGCATGCTCAAAGATCATAAACATCAGAGATCAAACAGGGACCCAATTGAACAGTTTACAACTTTAGGGACCAAATTGCAAAATCTGATAATTATAAGGTCTTAACCCAAATTAGTGTTACCAACTTGTAATTAGTCAAGTTTCATGCTTCTCTGCCAAATTTTAGCTCAAACGGACATTCCAAACTCATACAATTGCACATACAAGACTCAGGACCATTTTGCAAACATTTCAAAACATTTAACCGACAATGTCAGCCCCCAACGGCCAAGTGTTCCGAAACAGGGAGAACCTATTTCGAAACGCGGGGCCGTTCCGCAACGCGTACCGAAACGAGGGCTGGCAGAGGGCTTCCCGTTTAGTAACGGTGTCTCCCGTTTCGGACACCTGGGCTGCTACAGGCCACTCGTTCCGAAACGGTACCTACTGTTCTGAAACGACCTGCACAGAATGCAGCACAATGCTTGCTTAAACACACAATTGGCCAACCGAACATGCTCCGAATGCAACCAAACCACACCAGCAAGTTACTCAACACATAAGGAACATATAAGCATCAAAAACTAGATACACGATCACCCCTAGGTGCACCAACACATTAAATACATTCAAAGCTCATTCATGCTTTTAAACAAGAGGCATAGCAAATCAACTTAAGCATAAGATTATCCAAACATTGCAACATTAATCCACATGATTTAACAACATATATCAAACTTGTCCAACATACACAATCTCATTACACTTCTACATAAGAGATTCTTCCCCCATTGCCCTTATTATCTATAGCTATTAACCGAGACATACATCTCAAGTGGAGTCCTCCTTGAATCCCTTGCTCCTCGCTGTTCCAACTTCACTTATCTGTATTGATGGACAAAAAGGAGCGTAAGCACATTATGCTTAGTGAGGAATGATCAAAACCAAAACACCATCAATGCAGCGAGTCATAAAACCTCTTTGAAAAGCAACTCAATTTGTTAAACCAAAGCAATGTTTGAAAACCCTTTTCAACAACAAGCTCAAAATCATGCATTGCTCAAACATGAAAACCAACCCTTAGCTTAGCAAGCTAAGTAAACCTTTTCAAAGCACAACTTGCAAAACATCAAATTAACCTTTCAATGCATAATCACCAAATGCAAAGTTAAATTCAAAACCTTGGAAGACACTTCCACTTCACATTATACATTCCTCTTACTTGGTTATCATTTCAAACAAGAAACCTTTTAAATCCATTTATTTAATCAATCCAACACATGCATTAAACAAATGCAACATATGAACCTCATCATCAACATTTGCATCATATGCCTTTAAAAACAAGTCTAAGCAAGACTCCAATGCACTAAAGGGATTTCATGCACACATGCATCACTCTCAATAGATAATCAACACTTGTTCAAACTTGACAAGAACACATGCATTCTCATTAAATTATGCACTTCCCATGCAACCATGCATCATTCCAAGCATCCCATGCTTCATTATAATCAAGAACATCATATTTGCTTTCTAGTGACAATCCAAATCCACTTTTCAACTCAACATCCAATCGGATACGCGGATCACAAGCGTTGTCCCTACGCTTCATACACACTACCTATCCAAGGTCCCCAAATGGACTTTTAACCACCATTTGACCTCACCATTCACAATGTTCCCATGTATGGACTTTTAACCACCATACAACCTTATCTTCCTCCAGGTTCCCATGTATGGACTTTTATTCACCATACAACCTTAACTTTCACAAGGTTCCCATATATGGACTTTTAAACACCATATAACCTTAACATGCACAAGGTTCCCATGTATGGACTTTTAAACACCATACAACCTTAGCATGACCGATTGGTAGTTGTATAACATCACTAACGAAATCCGGGACACCCTATTCAAGATCCACACATGGACTTTACACCACCATTGTGATCTTAACAAGCACAAGGTCCACGAATGGAATTTTAACCACCATTACTACCTTTGCTTACCCAAGGTCATCGAATGGGCACTCAACCTCCATTATGACCTTAACCATCTCGTTAGGATACTTGGATGGAGTTTACCGGTTCACTCTTAACCACTCCACATCCAAGGCGACTTTATTCACGGTGCACCCAATCCTATAGCCGGCTAACTATATCCGATCAAAGAAACCAAGAACCACTTACATCACTTGCCAATATAACCATCTTACCACATTAGTCCAATTATTCACATGCATAACCATAATGCAAAAACCATCATTTACCATCATCAATCCACTGATTTTAAAACATTACTCAAAGCCATTAAACATCATGCAACACCATGCATCAAGACCACAATTTCAATGTGTAAAACCAAGGATCTCTTACCTTGAGTATCCTTCACATATGGCTCTCAAAACCAGCATTAAACCATGCTTAAAATATGCTTTCAAAATAGAATTTAAAACATGCAAATCAAATGCATTGCAACCACCAATCACAATTGCTTTTAAAGCCAATTCACAACACAAATCAAGAGCGAAAATCCATTTACTTACTCTTGAGCTTAGCAAAGTTGTTTAGACTTAAACTAAGCTCCCAAAACCTTCAAACCTTGGTTTAAAAGCTGAAAACCAAACTTCACTCACCGATACACAAAACAAGGCTAGCCAACAAGCCTTCCAAGCATCCGAAACCTACCGCACCACCTCTAAAGCTCACAGATCAAACTCCCCTGTTTCAAGCACACAACAACAGAGGATTAATGCATCATTATGCATTAAAAACATCAACAACACAACACAACTCGTTGCTCATCACAAATCCAACATTTCGGCTACCAAACAGAACCGAAATCACCTCCAAACACTTCCAAAACTTAACCCAGCAGAGATCCATCACTTCTAACCATTTATTAACATCAATTAACATCCAAAATGATCACAAACACGTCCTTATACCTCCAGCTATGACAGATCATCAAAAACACTCTAAGAACAACCAAAAAACTCAAGTAAAACTTAGGAAATTCAACCAATCTGGGATTGCATTAATTAAACCTCAACTTCTAAACAATTTAGCATTCATTTAACATCAAAAACACACCTCAAAACCCTGCTTAAACAGATCATACGAAAATCCACCAAAAATCACCAAATTTTGCATTTTAAGCCAAGATCCTTTACACAACTTCAAAAACCACTTATAAAATTACATTAATTAAGGATTGAGAACTTAGGAATTTCAGTAAAGAAATGAGAGTTTAGAGGAGAAGGGCGTTCTTACCTCCAAACTTGAGTTTCTCCCTTTTTGGAACCAAAATCTTGAAAATCCAATTACCAATTGGTGAGGTTTTGTTGATGAGATGATTAGAGATCAAAAGAGAATTGAAATGAGTGATTTAGATGACAAAATCAGAGGAAAAATTCTGGAGAAATGTGTTTGGGTTGAGAGAAAATGAAAGAAAGTAAAATTGGAAAATATGGAAAGTTAGTTGCAAATAACTTCCCTCCACTTTTCTTTATGTTTAAAAATCAGAATTAAAACATTAAATATCTTAGAAAAATCTGGAGAAACTCCCTTTGGGTAAATAGCTCCTTAAAGATTCAAAGTTTCAATCCTTTCTAAAACAGTCACTCAACTTTCAAAAATTACATTTTGGTCACTAGCCAAAATGTCACCCTTCCAAAACTCATTTTGTAAAATTGATTTCACACTTCACTTATATATATTAAAAGAGGATTTTAGAACATTTTTCCATATTTTTAATGCAACCCGAACTAGGCTTTCCTAATTTCACCTTCTTATATTCGAACAGCACTTTGACCGAACCGGTCAACGCCCAAAACTTCCAAGCCCAAAACCGGGGCGTTACACTCGGTGTGAAGTTGCTTCTAGGAGCAAGAGTGTAGGTAGAACACCCTTCCATCAGATTTTTGGCCTTCTTTGATTGCCAACTAGATTTATCATCATTTTTTGGTTTCTTATCCCTTCGGTTGCCGACTTTTCTTTTCTCTGCGACTTTCATCTTGGCTTCAGTTGTAATTACTCAGTTCACCAGAGTTTGGAAGCATGTGATGTTCAAAGTAGTAAATATCAGACTAAGTTCATCGTTTAAGCCATCAATAAACATATGGCACTTTTCAGCATCAGTCTTGATTTATTCAGAGCCATACTTGCAATATTTGCAAAAATCTGCAACATATTGTTCGATTGGATGGTTGACATGCTTTAGGTACAAGAGCTGCTTCCTTCTATCATCTAGATATCGTTCGTTGATGTATTTCTTGTTGAATTCCTCTACAAAGAATTTCCACGTAACTAACTCGGTCGGGGCAGTCAATGTTGTGGTTTCCCACCAAATTAGTGCATCGTCAGCCAATAGAGCGATCACACACTCAAGCTTATTCTCATCTGAGCACTATAGTTGCGATGTTGAGCGAGTTTGTCGATCGGGGCTCTGCTTGTTGCAGTAGCAACATGAACAAGACGGTCTTGTCTATTGTTCGTCAGAAGTTGATCAAATATCTTTTTCATACTCGTGAGACATTCTCTCTGAACTTATTGAAAAGCAGAAGTCCTGCTGAGGCATGACTTGTTCGGGAAGTTGAGCTAGTCCTTGGTGCTCAATTTTCCTGGGATTGTTCTGATCGAACCTTACGCTTCCACCCTCATTCGATGAACCCTGTTGACTTTCATCGTCTCGAGATATTCTTGTTTCAGACATACTATCAATATTCAAACAAGATTGAGATTAGAAAAGCACAATCACAAGAAATTCAATATAGGAGTCCTAGGTGGCTTAATTTAACCTATATGATGCATGACATGTTCATATAATCTTTAAGACCTATAACCTAAAGCTCTGATTACCACTTTTTGTAACACCCATCGATCGAGTTAGGAGTGAAGAGTGTTACGACGCGCAGCGGACAAATTTAGAATATAATTCTTGTGAAAATATCTATCAATTTAATGTAACTTATCAGAAAGTGGGTTAACAAAAACTTTTAACATTCATATCATAGTTATCACTAACAAAATCAAACAATCATACTTATCAATCTTATAAACATGATTACTTATTTATAATTAATCATATAAATCATAACGAAGATGACCATTCATGCTTTTCATATAAACAAACATAGAGTATGTCAAACATAATAGCAAACATTGAATAAACATACTTCATATTCAACTTCTTATTCTACCCTATTCGAAACAACTTGGAATTCTAATTGAACATTCATAACCACATTCGAACTAAACATGGGCATTTGTTTTTTATTCCATTCGATTAAAGCATGTTAACATACAAGAGAGTTAAATAAAAATTCGAACATATTAAGATCATAAATTCAACACTATTCTTATACTTCAATTCGAATGCTACACACTCAATTACACATGCCAAGCATAGCATTAAAAAGGGTTTTAACAAACATCAACCATATTTATATACATATAAAAGGAGTTTTCACATTTTCCATGACATTCTTAGTGATCTATTACATACAAATCACTAAGCCATATACATATTTACAAAACAAAATGACCATATTGTCAAAAGAACCTGTAACCCCCGAAGCCCGGCCTAGACGCCCGACCCGAACTACGGAGATTACACGGGGAAAACCAAAGTCAACCCGAAAGTCAACTCTGGTTAACAACCCTTTTTTTTTTCTTTTTAATCTTATCTAGATGTACATTACTCCTATGTGTGATCATACAAACAGCATATTAAAAGATCACAAACATCAGAGATCAAACAGGGACCCAATTGAACAAATTACAACTTTAGGGACCAAATTGTAATTTCTGATAAATTAAAGGACTTAACCCAAATTAAGGTTACCAACTTGAAATTAGTCAGGTTACATGCATCTCTGTGAAATTTCAGCTCAAAAGGACATCCACAGCTCATACAATTGATCATACAAGATTCAGGACCAAAACGTAAACAAAACAAAACAAATTCAAGCAAGGGTATCGATACTCGTTCATCAGGTATCGATACTCCACTCATATGGTATCGATACTCGTTCATCAGGTATCAATACCCCTGGCCTGAAACTTGCAAATTTGGCTCAGGTGTATCGATACCCCAAGCCCAAGTATCGATACCCCTGTCTGCAGACAACTCCAAAACAGCATCAAACATGCTTCAAACATCAAATTAACATCACCAAACCATTACACAAAGTCAATCAACATGCAAGAACCTCAATTGCATCATCAATTTAACACATTAACATCACATAAGAAAAACCCCAATTTATAAGGCATGCTTCCTAGTTAAGCTATCCATTCAACTCCAAACTTGCAAAACAAGCATATAAGGTTCCAAATCAAAAACCAACATTCTCAACAACATTTAACAGACTTAGGGAGTCTTAAACACCTCCCAAAACATATACATTGGTCCCCCATTGCCAAATCAACCAAAAAGCTAAAAGTGCTTGTAAAACCTCATACATTGAGCTTAAGTAGAACTTGATTGCTTGCCCTCCCTTGCAGCCCACAAGATGCTCTAATTCTCTGCATTATTGAATTAAGAAAACGTAGAGAGCGTAAGCAAAAGCTTAGTGAGGCATGCTCATTTAAAACAATTCAATAACGCATTTTAAACCATTTACAAAACATGCTTTAAATTAATCCATGCATAAGTTCAAAGCATTCTTAAAACCATGTAACCACATGCTTATAACATAATCAAACCAAGCATCACATGCTTCTTACACACTTTCCATGTCATATTGGCACAAGTGACAAGTTCCATTTTTGATGAACAAGATCAACATCTTTGTCAAGGACTTTTAAACACCTTGACCCCAAGGACTTTTAAACACCTTGGCCATGGACTTTTAAACACCATGATCATGGACCACACAAGGACTTTTAACCACCTTTGTGTCCGTAACTTGAATCACCCCAAGGACTTTTAAACACCTTGGCCCCAAGGACTTTTAAACACCTTGGCCCCATGGACTTTTAACCACCATGGAAAGGAGCACCTAAGGACTTTTAACCACCTTAGAGTCCGCAACATCGAAGGACTTTTAACCACCTTGATGTTCATGTAACAAGGCTCACTCAAGGACTTTTAACCACCTTAGTGACCTTCACTTTTTCAAAACCATCACTTGCCAATATGCATCAATTTCATCATAATATCCACTGTTTTAAAGCATTTAAACCAAGCCATTTCGTCATGCATTTCATGCATCAAATCCACATTTAAACAATGTACAAATCAAGGAACTCCTACCTAGAGTTACCTTCAACACATGGCTTAAATCAACAGCATAATCCATGCTAAAACATGCTTTCAAAACAGTAAGTAAAACATGCAAATCATCATTTAGCAAAATATCAAGTCATGGCCACCACTAGAGAGAAAATCCGGAAACTTACACTTGAGCTTAGCAAAGTTGTTTAGACTTAAACTAAGCTCCCATAACCTTCAAACCTTTGTTTAAAAAGCTGAAAATCCAATTCCAAAGTTGCACTCACCAAAAACCACTTAGCTTCAAGCCTAAGCACCAAATCAAGCCTCCAAATCAACCGAACTTGAATCCAATGATGCCTCCCCTGTTTCAACACATCAAAGCAGAGGATTAATGCATCATCTTGCATTAATTGCTTCAATGAAAGCACCTAAACTCGCTGCTCTCAATCAACCTCCAATTTCGGCCACCAAACACAACCGAAATTGCATCCAAAACACTTCCAAACAAAGCCCAGCCATAAACCAGCAAAACCTCACATCTATTAACATCAAACCACATCTAAAAACAACCTAAAAGCAACCTTATACCTCTAGCAACACCAGAACACCAAAATCACCTCAAAAACAACCTTAAAACACAAGCTAAACTTAGGAAACACAACCTATCCGGGATTGCATTAATCAAGACTCACTTCCACATCAATTTAATGATCATTTATCATCAAAAACACTTCTCAAAAATCAGATTTAACAGATCAAACGAAAATCAAATGAAAACATCAAAATCTTGCATAATTAGCCAAGATCCATAAATCTACTTGAAAACCTTTAATTAAACATACATTTAGGATTGAAAACTTTAGGAATTTCATTAAAGAACTTAAAGTTCAGAGGAGAATCGTTCATACCTCCAAACTTGTGATTTCTCCACTTTTTGGAATGAAAACTTTGTTGAAACTTGTAGCAATTGAGTAGGTTTTGATTACACAATGATTTGCTAACAATTGTGAGTTGAAAAGATGAATTTAGGTGAAGAAATCAGATCAAAATCTCTGAAAATGGTGATGTTTGGTTGGAGAGAAAAGGAGAAGAGAAAATAGGAAGTTAGGAAAGAAAAATAGTAAAAATGAGTTTCCCTCCTTTTATCAAACCTTTAAAATCAGATTTTAGGATTAAAATATCTTAGAAAAATCTGGAGAATTCACTTTTGGGCAAATAGCTCCTTAAAGATTCAAAGTTTCAATCCTTTTTAAAACAGCCACCAAAATTGTGAAAATTACATTTTGGTCACTAGCCAAAATGTCAACCTTCCAAAACTCATTTTCCAAAATTGTTTTCACAGTTCATCAATCTATATTAAAAGATGATTTTAGAACATTTTTCCATATTTTTAATGCAACTCGAACTAGGTTTTCCTAATTTAACCACTTACGATTCGAACAACACTTTGACCAACCGGTCAACACCCAAGACTTCTAAGCCCAAAAACCGGGGCGTTACAGAACCTATTTACATATTAGGTTCCAAAACATCACCATCTACACCTAAGTTTATAGACATTTCAAATACATACGTATATCAGCCAAATGAATGCTACTTGGATGACTAAACAGGACAATAAGCCACCAACTAGGAGTACTAGCATAATGAAACAAGGCATACTTGTCTTGGATTGTGAAGGCTTTGGATCAAGATAGAGATAGCTTTCGAACAAGAGGTCCATTTGGTTTGGGAAGAAGGAAACAAAGAGTGGTAAGTACAATAAGTACGTAGTAAAGTAGTTCCTAATAACTTAACTATCTATTTATTTCACTAGGTGTACTATTTCATTTAGTCAAGTTTACCTAACTAGGCTTCAAACCAAAGGGGATCACCAATCTAATCTTAACCCACTTTCAATCATAAGAACATATACACAAAGCATATTAAGATCAAGTCATAGCATATAAATCATATAACACATTCAAATAGCCAATTACAATGTATCAAGCACAATGATCAAGCAAAAATCAAACATCAAAACATGGTTCATGGTCATGTCCTTTCGTTCGAATATAATCTATTACCTTTACATGGATTTTACATTTTGACATATATGATTGATACATCGATATTCCGTAGCATATAAACATATTTCAATGTCAACTCATTCAAGTAACATACCATATTTTCTATTGAACATGTAACAAGTTTATTCATGAGTCTTTAAGTATTTTGCCTTGGTAGATTTGTGAGACTAGGTAATCGAGTCACAATGGGTACAAACTACCGAATCAGAGGATGCTCACAGCAAAAAATCACAGTATGCGCAATGTATCAAAATATCAATGGAGAATGTACAAGTCATTAAGTTCACTAGGTGCTTTCCACACCAAACAGAGAGTACACAAGGTACTAAATCAGAGGAGCACTAGACTCTAAGCCATGCCGTTCTAGCTAAGACCAACTAGTCAACCAAGGGGTTTCAATGTCTTTCAATGTCCTTTAGATATAACCAAATTCATGTTCATGGTTTCATAATTTCTAACATGTAGCACTCATATAAGCATTTTTCCATAATCATGTATCACATATTGGCAGTATCATATCACTCATGTCATGCTCGTTTAATCAATCACATAGCTATTCAAACATAGATAACCAAATCATGCTTCAACGAGACAAACATCTAACAATGTAGAGCATGCTTTGATGATTCCATTTAATCCATCTTCCCTTAGATTATTTGTCGTATCTAGAATTAAATTCATTTCATGCTTCAATCTAAAAAAATGTAAATTGACATACGATAGTGGTTAGGATATTAGTCCTAACCCTAAGGTCAACTACACTCACAATACTCCAAGCTTTCTACTAGTCTTGCTCCTTGATGACTATTCCTTTGTTCTTTCTATTTTGATGGCATGCCCTTGCTTCTTCCAATTTCTCCTCAATACTTTGGTATAGCAATTCATGTAAGCACAGATAGAAAGCATATTAACATCCAATTCAAACATATAAACTCAATTAAATAAGCACAATTCAAAACACTCAAAACGTTTTTCTAGTTTTGGCATCATGCACCCCTGTTACTAATCTGATCATATCTCTCACCCCGTATGTCCGAATTTCGATTACTTTATATCATTTGAAAGATAACATAATTTTCCTTAAGACCATATTAGGCTTGTATTTTAATTCGTATCCACTTAGTACAGTTTATTGTCTAAAGACACAACATTTATACTACCTAGACAATTTGAACTACTTATGATTTTTCATCTCCAGCTTTCACTACACGACTTAGAATCCTATGATGTTTGTTCATTATTAAAGTAGACATTTCATGGTGCATTCTATCAAAATTTTAGCTTGTAATTCTATTCCTAGAATTTATACTAATTTTTAAAAACCCTATTCAGAACAAAGCTTCTAGGCAAATTCATTAAAATTTGCTTTTAACCATTCAATTATATTAATTTGTTATTTATTTTCATTTTAGGACTTAACAAACATATTCAACCTATATTTTTCCCCTGTTCATTCAAGTTCTTTAGGGTCTCAAAACAGAATAATGTAGTCCCTTTGTTAATTAACTCTCCAGATTAGTCGAAATCCACTTATCTTACCAACTAATCATTTTAAACATCCAATTAGGCTAATTATCAGTCACATTCAAGTTATGTTTCATTCCTATGACAAGTACCCTATTTCCAAACATCATTTCCAGAGCCCCTTTAACATTTTTTTCAATCTCTAAAGCTTTCAATTTACTCAAAACAGTCCCTAAGGTCGTTTTACATTCTTAGGTGACTAGTGTTGATTCTATCATATTTTTCGGCAATTCCAACTGCATCTTTAATCATCTCAGACCTCAAACTAATAGTAAACATTGTTTTACACAGTTTCTTCCTACATAAAATTTTCCAAAATTATATATTTTTAAGTTATTCACAGATTTGTCACTTAAACATCGAAAGCTTCACTATATAATTACCAAGTCAATTCAGTCAGCCTAAGAGCATGCTTTATTCTACATTTCATCAGTAACTTAGTTTAGCAACTTGTATACAAAATTTTCAGCAACCAAGATTAGGCAGTTCATGTTTCAAACATGAATTTAAACACAATAGCAAAAAGTAACAAAGAGAGAAACTCACCAAGCTAATTAAATATAATTTTTCTACTTAATTTCACCAACATGGAAGCATTTCTCTTTGTTTTTCCATGGCTTATCAAATTTTCTTTCTCCCTTAATCTCTCTCTAATTCGGATGAATAGGAGGAAGGAGGAAGGTGACTAAGCTATTTTTTGGTAGTGGAATGTGAAAGTTACTATTTCACCCTTTAATTAGCCAATGATTAATTTTCAGCCAAGGGTAATTAGGAGAAATCAATAGTTTGGACATGCAAGTCCACCTCTTTTATCATATAACTCGTTTTCGTCCCATCCATTTAATCCTTCGATTAATTCATTCTTCTTATTAAGTCCTTAATAACAAAAATGAAAGGGTAATTTGGTTTACTTAAATTAATTACTTGACAAATTGATTTGAATAATTTTTAAGGTATATTTGAGGAAGTTACAACACTAGGCTTTGGATTCAAAATTACTTCAAATTTATATTAGAGACTAACTTTCCATTGGTACTGATTTCATCAAGTTTAATAAACACAAACCATAATCCTTAAAATTGAGGATTTTGTAAAGTTGTTTTGGAGCAACAAAGCTTAATCGCATTAAATTAAGGTTCCATGTATACAGTATATTAGTGACTTAAGTTCCATGTATTCTTGAAAGCATGTTTTGATGATATCCTTATTTAATTTTATGGGAAGCAAACCTTTGAGGATGTTACTCCTAACATCAAGGAGACTTCACTCTAATCGATGAATTTAAATTTAAAAGTAATTATCATTTATTCTTGTCACTGGAGTTTAAATTTGAACAGGATTTATCAAAAATAATAGGGTAAACTACTGTGCAGGTCCCTTATGTTTAACGAGTGTACAGAGTTAGTCACCACTTTTGAAAAGTGCATATTAGTAGTCCTCTACGTTTTCGATGTGTAAATACTTGGTCACTCCGACGTTAACTCCGTTAGTCCCCTAACGGAATGCTGATGTGGCGAAAGGATAAATTACTGCAATAACCATTAAAATTTATCTCATGTACATTTTTTCTCCTCAATTTAAAAAAGTAAACATTATAGTCACTAATAAAACTGTTTCTTTATAATTTCACCCTTAAATTTTTAAAAATTCATTTTTCAATCCTAAAACTTTACAATCAATTAACACAATAATATTATAAATGCTTAGATGAAAAATAGGTGCCCAAAGTATACCCTTTGAAACTTAGGTGCCCAAATTGCTCCTATTTAATAACTCAAACTTAAAAATTTAGTCCACTAACTACTAAAAAATTCGAGTTATTGGAATTTCTATTTTATAATTCAAACTTTATTTTGAATTTTTGAGTCGAGTTTATGAAATTATGAGTCGAGTATTTTCACATCAAACCAAAAAATTTAATTTTTTCGAGTCAAGTCAAGTTATTGGAATTTCTATTTTATAATTCAAACTTTATTTTGAATTTTTGAGTCGAGTTTATGAAATTATGAGTCGAGTATTTTCACATCAAACCAAAAAATTTAATTTTTTCGAGTCAAGTCGAGTTATTGGAATTTCTATTTTATAATTCAAACTTTATTTTGAATTTTTGAGTCGAGTTTATGAAATTATGAGTCGAGTATTTTCACATCAAACCTAAAAATTTAATTTTTTCGAATCAAGTCGAGTGTTGCACTTCCCTACATATAATTTTTAATTTTAATCCGTGTTTGTCCCAAGGTCCGGGCTCCTAAAAAATTTAATTTTTAAATTTTTAATTTATTCTCACAGAAGTGGACCCAAAAGCATAGTTAAATCCGAAAATACCCTACGATTATATGACATAAATTTAATTTAAAATTCTTGTTAAAATGTATTGCAAAATATAATATGATATGAAATATAATTTTAGTTTATAAGTATGAAGAATTATATGGTTGCGCTCTATAAGGACAAGGCCTCCTTGCGTCCTGTGTCTGCATGATCAGGCTGTAATATTACTTTCTTTTAGAGTAAAATATAATTTTTACTAATCAAGTCTAGTGTTGCACTTCCCTAAAAATTTAATTTTTTCGAATCAAGTCGAGTATTTTGAAAAAATACCTCAATCACACCAGATCCGGGCTCCTGACGTGGCGGCGAGCAAAACTCCTAAGGTTCCGAGTCCAACCGACGTCGGTTGAGCCTCTATCGGAGCTACGTAAGTTCCGACGACGACGACGACGGCCGAAGTTTTTCTTGGGACAAACACGGATTAAAATTTAAAATTATATGTAGGGAAGTGCAACACTCGACTTGATTCGAAAAAAATTAAAATTTTAGGTTTGATGTGAAAATACTCGACTCATAATTTCATAAACTCGACTCAAAAATTCAAAATAAAGTTTGAATTATAAAATAGAAATTCCAATAACTCGAATTGACTCGAAAAAATTAAATTTTTTGGTTTGATGTGAAAATACTCGACTTATAATTTCATAAACCCGACTCAAAAATTCAAAATAAAGTTTGAATTATAAAATAGAAATTCCAATAACTCGACTTGACTCGAAAAAATTAAATTTTTTGGTTTGATGTGAAAATACTCGACTCATAATTTCATAAACTCGACTCAAAAATTCAAAATAAAGTTTGAATTATAAAATAGAAATTCCAATAACTCGACTTGACTCGAAAAAATTAAATTTTTTGGTTTGATGTGAAAATACTCGACTCATAATTTCATAAACTCGACTCAAAACAAAATAAAGTTTGAATTATAAAATAGAAATTCCAATAACTCGAGTTGACTCGAAAAAATTAATTTTTTTGGTTTGATGTGAAAATACTCGACTCATAATTTCATAAACTCGACTCAAAAATTTAAAATAAAGTTTGAATTATAAAATAAAAATTCCAATAACTCGAATTTTTTAGTAGTTAGTGGACTAAATTTTTAAGTTTGAGTTATTAAATAGGAGCAATTTGGGCACCTAAGTTTCAAAGGGTATACTTTGGGCACCTATTTTTCATCTAAGCATTTATAATATTATTGTGTTAATTGATTGTAAAGTTTTAGGATTGAAAAATGAATTTTTAAAAATTTAAGGGTGAAATTATAAAGAAACAGTTTTATTAGTGACTATAATGTTTACTTTTTTAAATTGAGGAGAAAAAATGTACATGAGATAAATTTTAATGGCTATTGCAGTAATTTATCCTTTCGCCACATCAGCAATCCGTTAGGGGGCTAACGTAGTTAACGTCGGAGTGACCAAGTATTTACACATCGAAAACGTAGAGGACTACTAATATGCACTTTTCAAAAGTGGTGACTAACTCTGTACACTCGTTAAACATAAGGGACCTGCACAGTAGTTTACCCAAAATAATATTATAAAAATAAATATTTTCTTGACAGTTTAATTTATCATATTATTTTTGCTCGGCAAATGTATGATAAAAGGATTATACAAATTTAAACCATGTTTTGGATCTCGTTAAAAACTTCTCTAAACCTAAATAGAGAAAAAGAGTACCCAAAACAAAATAAGAACAAGGAAATAACACTAACCAAGAAACAAAACATAAACGCAGAACAGCCAATGTTAAGGTACAAACCCTAAAATAAAAGCACTAACCAATGTAACCCATCCCCTGCAAGCATGGCACCCAAGAGATGAAAGTTGCAAAGCCACAAACCCATGCAAGCAGCCTCGCCATCCACGTAGCAGGCAACCAGAATCAGTCCGCCCCCTTCCACTATACAAATCATGCCCACACTGCCTCAGGACCAAAGAGCACAACACGCTCATAAACATGCTTGGAACATAACCGAACGATCCACATCCTCTTTTGCCAAGGAATCCGCAAGCAAATTGGCCTCGAAAAACAAGGTGAAAAACATATCTTTGATATCGACACACACAATAAATCAATAGACACAAATAAATCTCAAAGACGCCATGGCCAACGTTGGGCATGTAAAACCCGATCAACAGAAATGCGAGCATCCGATTCAATAGTCACAACGCTATCTGTAACACTCCGAAAACTGGCCTAGTTGTAAACTAGTTTTCGGTGACCGAAAATTTGATTTTCGGTGAGTCAAAGTAATCATTGACCATTGACCATGTGATAAGTTCATGTATTGCCAACCATGTGGCTAATTCAACATCTGTAAATAGGTAATTAGGTGTTGCCGCTGACCTTAGATTATTGGTGAACATAGGACCAAAAATAAAAGATTGAAGATTAAGGATTTAATGTGAAGTTATTAAATGTTATAAGCTGGTACTAATATGGCATAGCCTTTATCGGTACGATAAGTTAATATTGAAAATTAAGGGATAAATAGGGTTTCGATATGTCATGGCCAATACCGATATTAATAATAGGAGTGAAATATATATATATAACAAACCCCACGGGTCATGGCTCCTACCACGTAGGAGAAAGATGACATCATGGTTGGTCTTCAATTCTACGTGGAGTAATATACCAAATGCATGGATATTTTCCTTGTTTACGTGGAAGGTTAAGAAGATATGCATGGTATGAAACCATGTTAGACACAAGGCTTTGTTTCCAGGAGCCACGTCTATATGAACTATGACATCATAGTTACTATTTTCTCCCACGTGGAGAACTTTATAGGTACTTAGTGTCCCTCTAAACCACGTGGAGAGTATGAAGAAGGACCACTGATAGTTTTCACTTTTCCAAGCATATAGGCAATGGATATTAAACAATTATAAATAGAATTTGGGAGGGGGGGGGGGGGGGGGGTTTACCTTCGTACCTTTCATCTGTCACAAGAGCAAGACTAAAATTCTTGAAAATGGTTGACTCGAAATAAAACCAAGCAACCTTTGTATTGATCTTGTTAAGAGTCGTCAATTGGAAATAAGGATTGATGGAAATCCTGAAGAGCTACGAATTCAGAATTGATATTTGAGTCGTACAATAACTGGAATCAAGTACCATTGCATCGAACCCTCTTAGGAGGCAACATTTGGAAACGTTGGTAAGTTCATTACGTTGAATCATTGTTTATCGAACCATTACCACTGTCATTGATTTTATTGAAATATCAAAAACAAGGATATATCGTCATAAACATTGTTACCAACTTTGTTTTTGACACCGTTATTGGAATTGATAAAGACATCGCATCAATAAAATATTATTGAGGAAAAGTACTTGGACACTTTGGTATGATATTTTGGTATATTTACTGAGACTACGGTCTATGAGCTACGACTCAAGGGTGACGACTCTAGGCGAGGCGGAGGTTCGGATGGAGAGAGTACGGACACCGGAAGCATTGAATCATTGATATCGTATTGAAACAAGCCATTGCTTTGTTTTTTGAGCTTATTTATGACCGATTATTGAAGCAAAATTACCTATGTCCAAAAGTGTTCCAAGGCGAATGATGCTAGAAGACTAATAAAACATCAATAAAACTATTATTGAACTATATGTGTAAGTAAATATAGCATTGAATATAATCACTGCATTGTTATTACCACAATATTGCCACATTATTGTTATTGCCATCGTTGAAACATGAAAACATTAACATATCCATTATTGATTGAAATTTTATTGCGCCGATCACCGTACTATTCTTTGGTAGCACACTCCGATCCGGTTCTCGACCAAGTCGGAAAGGAGTCTTAAACTATCCGTCCAAAGCGATGCGAATAACATGGTTAAAGAAAACTCAATCGCTCGTAGCTCAGCCACGTTAGAATCCAGCACTCCAACGGACGAGAAATTAACATAATTATAGGCCTCGTAGCATCCCTCAATACACCACCGAAACTTGAAGGTCCCCACTTACCCCTTGTAGAACTGTCGACATTAAATTTAAGCACACCAGGAGATGGTGCTTCCCAACTAACTTCACTGCATTGTAGACGCTGCCGAGATAGACCACTACAATAACTAGGGTATCGTCACCACACAAACTTTGCTCACATTCTAACCCCCTTTGATGCTTTGATCCAAAAGAACGACCGAAAATTGATCATGAAGCCTAACTCATCCAAAGCCAATCGCTTCTTATTAAAGACTAACTCGTTTCTCGCCATCCAAATAGACCACAATAAGGATGCTAAATTTGAAAAACACCACTCACGGTGCACCCCCGATAACAAATAGAAGCAGTCATAATCCAAGAAATTGGCCAACCTTCTCGACAATGCCAAAGCAACGCCGCACCATCGCAAGAACCAATACCAAATCCCCCAAACTATATTAGAAAAGTATAACAAATGGTCATCCTCTTCCTCAACCAAGTTACACCACGCACATAAGCTTTCAGTCTCAACCAAAAGAATCCCACGATGACTTAAACTACAGAAAGTAGACAATCGCCTCAACGAAACAAACCAAAGGAAAGCCTGAATCTTCGGCGGCACAAAAACCTTTCAAGTGAAACGCTCCCCCAACGTCGAGTCCCCCACCCTATCGAGTAACAACATGTTAGTGAGGGTATGCACCGAGAAATAGACATTCCTATCTGGGGTCCTAATTAAAGCATCTTGTACCCCCCCCCCCCCCCCCCCCCGCCTGAAGATCCATAGAGGCCAAAGATTTCCATAACGCCTCTAACTAACGAGACTTAAAGACCCATAATCGACGATAAAATAACCACGACAATGATTGTGAACAAAGAAAC
The DNA here is from genome assembly GCA_958450335.1 of Hibiscus tridactylites. NCBI lineage: Eukaryota > Viridiplantae > Streptophyta > Magnoliopsida > Malvales > Malvaceae > Hibiscus > Hibiscus tridactylites. Next base: position 41,844,926 of record OY288269.1, on the reverse strand, counting down.
CATCCACAATATAATCGAAGACCATAGCCAATTTATTATTCGTAATAGAGAACAATCGAGGAAAAGAGTCCTTCAACGACTACTTTTACACCATGGATCCAGCCAAAAAAACACACTCCCACCGCTACCAACCTTCTACAAGAAACTCCTCGAACCCATATGTGTAGCCAGCTCCTCACTCATAGACGTAGAAATGATCTGTTTCCAAATAGAGGACATCGAAGTATGACAAGCCGTATTAAAACACCACCGCTGAACATTCTCAACATACTTAGCGACAATTGAATAGCGCAACACCTAATTGGAGAGCAAAACTATATTTTGAGCTCGTAACTCAGCCACTCCTTAACCCTACAATTCTGAGGCCTATAAACCACATCCCAGCTCACCCGACTCATCTTACGATTTAAATCTGCACATCCCCAAAAAAATTATTGACAAATTTTATCAATAGTAGCAATGATACCCTTCAGAACCAAAATATGCCCATATAGTAAATGCGCTAGGATGAAAAGACTGAATTAACCAAGGTAACACGAGCCACAAAACATGACGATGACTTCTTCCATCCTGCCAACTTCAAACGAAAATGAGCAATAACTGGATCCCAGATCTCCTTGCTAATCGTATTAATTCCCAACGATAACCTAAAATATATAAAAGGTAGCGTACTTTGTTGGCAACTTAACACAAATGCCTCTTGTTCCACAACCTCATCCGTTATACCAAAAACAAATAGCGAAGATTTGCGAAAACTAATATGCAACCCCGAGCATACCTAAAAGCAATGGAGAAGCCTTTGTACATGAACTGCCATATCAATGCTCCCCTCAAAGAACAAAATAGTGTCATCTGCAAATTGCAAATGAGAAATAGAAAATCCTTCAAAATAGACACCTGCAACAAATGAATGACTTCGTTAGCCAGAAGAGCCCTATCCATTATATGTCGGCCCTTAAGAAAGGCCATTTGTGTATCACTAATAATGTTACCCATCGACCGCTAAAACCTTCGTGCTAAAGTTGTAACGAGTATCTTGTATAAAGAGTTAACAAGGCCTATTCATCGAAAGTCTCCAATATTCAATGGTGAATTGATCTTTAAAATAAGAACTAGGCATGTGGAGTTAACATCCTTTGGAAATTACCCGATACATGGAAATGTTGCATAAATTTGAAGACGTCATCATTTACAAACACCGAACCACGTTTATAGAATTCAAGTTTAAAACAATCGAGACCTAGCACCTCGGAACCATCACATCTCCAAATAGTGGCTCGAATCTCATACAAAATAAATGGGGAAGTCAAATTGTAACCCCCTCAGCCCGGACTAGCCACTAGGCCGGACCAAACAGGTCACACGAGGAAAATTGAAGAAAACCTAAAAGGATTCCCTCTGATTAGCAACCTTAATTTTTTTTAAACTTATCTTTTCTAGATGCACATTTAAATCCTATGTGAAAGGACTCGCAATGAAAAACAAGCATTAACCAAGCGATCGAGCAACGAAGGACCAAAATGCAAATCTAGCATACTATAGGGACCTAACATGAAATTAGGCTTACCAATGTTCAAATAGTCATATTCATTCCCATATGACAAAATGGAGCTTAAAACAACCATCCGAACTCATTAAAATGATTACATAAGAAACATGGACTAAAACGTAAGAAAACAGAACTTTAGAAGATTCCAGTAACTAATAAAACAGGCAGTCGTATCGATATAGGTTGCCCTATACCAATACAGGCGTATCGAAACATATTCGAAGGGCTCAGAACATTAGCCCGTATCGAAACACCCTCGGGGGCGTTTCGGAACCAAGGTTTCCAATAGCAAAATGTACCGGAACGGACCTTTAGCGTTTGATACCATAAGGCCATTTCAGGTAGCCCGCATCGATACTGGCTCAACCGTATTGATGCGCCCGACCTTCAATGACACATTTTGCTAGTTTATTGCAATCTTAACCCATAAAGACCCTCAATCAAGAAATAAACATGCATACAACTCAAACATACCACAAAACCCCAACAACCATGGCAACAACATCTACATAGCTAGAACAAACATGGCAAGATTCCTGATAAAACCAACTTTAGCATAAACAATCCACAAAACGATCAAACTTCAAACCAAACCATGCTTCAACATGTAAACGTACTTTACAAATCTAAAAGGCATCATACACATGTCTCAAAAGAGGGAATCTCAAAACAAAGCCTCCCAAAGCATAAAGGTCCTATCAAATTGATTTTACAATACTATTGATGTAAAACCATACTTGAGCTTGGAGTAACCTCTTAGACACCTCTCTTGCTTTCTTTCTTTCCCGAAAGGTCTACAGATCTGCATTGCTGGAAAAGAGAGCGTAAGCTAGAAAGCTTAGGGAGCGGCACTCAAAACTAAAGTAACAACAATGCAGTTTTAAAACCATATAATTTGATCATGAAAACAAAACCTTTCTTTAAATCATTTCAAAGGAAGTGTTTCATCAAAACATGCTTATCTCAATTCATTCTTGAGACACAACACAACACATAGCCTTAATATTCAAAACCACAAATTCGCAACATATTCATAACTGATGCATAACAAACCTCAACTTACCATGCTTGTTCTCATAAGCATTAAACAACAACCAAAGCATGTGTAAATCATCATACCAACTAAAAAACATGGTATAAACAAACTTGTATATTGTCTACAAGTGATCTGGGATGCCACTACCCGCATTGCCCGTTGGTGATAGCACTACCCCTATCACTCACAATTCATACATACGAACACCTTGATAGCACTATCCCCATCAAGTCACATGGCGAAACAACCCTCACCATTACCTCACTTCGGACGGGATGTCACTACCTGCATTGCTCGTTGGTGGTAGCATTATCCCTATCACTCGCATCACATTAGCACTACCCATATTGTGAACCGAAGAATTTATCTCACGCATGAATTTTGTATATTATAGAGTGTAAAACCTATGTTTGATTTTGATATAATTAGATCTTTAAGGATCAATTTGAAAAACTTAAAATTGTTTTTGTAAGTCCCTTAATAAGTTTTAAATCACCAACTCTTTAAAACTGGTTTGAAAAACTCAAACTCAAAATATTTTCTAAGTGTTCCAAGGCCAAACTATTGAAAAACGTTCATGTGTATCGATACACTCCCAAGTGTATCGATATCTTTTTACCAAAGTTGGCTACTGGAGGAACATGTATCGATACGGCAAACCCTCGTATCGATACGCCCCTGTGTTAAAGTCTAAAGAGTTTGAATGGCGTACCGATACGACAAACCCTCGTATCGATACGGCCTTAATAATTTTTAAATATAAGTCGGTTTAGATTTTGTGACCGTTGGTGTAAGTTGGTTGGTAACCAAATTTTAAATGGTCGTTGACCCGTATCGATATGCCTAACCCCCGTACCGATACGGAAATCGACAGTGAGCTAAGTTGAGAAAAATGTATCGATACGGCCTTTACCGTTTCGATACCCCGTACAAATACGCTTACGCGCGTATCGATACCCCTTATTTATTGCACACAACGACTATTTCTTTTCTGAGACAGGTATCGATATACCTCCCCGCGTACCGATACACATAGATGCAGAAGTGCATTTATGGTGGTAAGAGAGGGTTCCGACGGCTCCATTTATGTTCCCAACCACCCAAACGGCTAGAAATCAATGAGGAGGTATAAAAGAGACATCCAAAAGCATCAGCAACAACTATTGATCATCAAGAAAACATCTATACATCAAATCCAAGCAATTGTGCAAAAATCTCATATTGTTTAGAAACCCCAATTGTAATTTTCATTCTTATCTTGTCAATTGGGTTGAGTGCTAAGATTATACATATTCAGGGTGGGCACTGAATGATGGCGGGGAGCAGAAGAGTCGCAAATGAAGAGATTCCTGGGAAATCTTCCTACGGCAGAGCTCAGGCAGGAGCAAGCGAGGGTTTCTGGGATGCTTTCATCGATAATCTAAGCAGGCGTATCTCAAGAAGGACGATCAGGGAGCTCTTCAGTCACCATGGCGCGGTTCGCAGAGTCTTCATACCGATGATTAATCAGAAACCAAAATATAAAAACTACACGTTCGCAATAGTCTATATGGGCAGTGAAGCGGAGATGAAGAGGGCAATTGAAATGGTCAACGAAATGGTGATAGATGGGAGAAAAGTTTCTGTATCCAGGGCTAAATTTCCTGCAGGCCCGAAAACTACACCCAATGGTGCTAAGTACGGCGAAAGAAGAGTCCACAGAAAACCGGTGGTCAACGAGGGTGGAAAGAAAGCTGGTGATAAAACTCACGTGGATCATGCAAAGATGAGGGATAATAGATCTTTCAAGGATGTGTTGGTTGGAGATCTCAACTCGAATCAGGGGGAAAATGTCATTGGTTTACAGCACCCTCATGTGGCTTTTACCCCGGATGAATCAGAGACACGATGGATAAAGAACTCTATGGTCGGGATCATCAAACCAAACTTTGAAAGAGAATTTGTCCAGAAAGCGCTAAATAGCGATGGCATCAAAGCTCAGGTAGCAAAATGGGGCAATCATGAGAATTTTTGCTTGGTCACTTTTGAATCAGCAGAGTTGAAGGAGGAGATTTGGGAACACAAAAAGGAGGAGCTGACATTCTGGTTTGAATATCTTGATTTTGACGTCCTGGTTGATGACACTCCGTGGAGTTTATGCCATATTTCTATCAGAGGTGTTCCTTTGCATTGCTGGCACAATAGGTTCTTCAGTTCTTTGGCAAAGAGGTGGGGATCTTTGGTTAAAATAGATGATGATACAACAAACAAAGTGGATCTATCGACTGCAAAGTTTATTATCAGAATGCCAAACCAGTATGTTATACCAAAGATGCTGGTTATTCGTGTGAACGGCAGGAACTTCACTATCAACATCAGTCATGAGTCTACTCCCGGAGCTGCAGATCTGGGTGTCTTTCCCAGTGATGACGGTCCTTTTTCCGACATCTGGCCGGAGAATTTACGCGAGGATCATGGTGCCAAGGGCGTTGGGTCGTCTTCTCCATCTTCATCCACAGATGGGGAGAATGTCTGCGTTGATAGGAACGACCAAAGTCACAATGAAGAGGTTGTCCCTCCGGCGAATGCGCCTCCTCCGGCGGCGGTCAGTCCAATAGTCGGGGGTGAAAATAATTTTGTGTCTGTTCAGATGCAGGATGGGTCCCCGAGAGAAGCAATTATTAGTCACAATTCTCCAGGAACTCGGAATGTTGCTATTTCCAAGGATCCCAATGTATCGAATGTCAACTTGCAAGAGCACGTGGCTGACATTTTAAACGTGGGAAATCAGTCTAATGCTATATCCCGGGCGGGTCTAGTGGATCAGATCTCGGATACAAGACCGGGTAACCAAGTCTCTAATGGGTCGTCCTTCAACTCTAATTCCATGAATCAACTGCTGGGCCTAGTCATCAAAGATTCAGTTGACCCAAAGCATATCATCCTATGCCAAAGCATGGTTCCAGAAACAATTTTCGGTCAGTGGGGAATACAGTCACAAAATGAAGTTAGCTCCCCCCCATGGTTGTCAATTTAGAAAGAAGTTTTGATCAGAACGGTTCGTTCCAAGTAAGACTCCAGTCCGAGTCTTCGATCCTTGGTGCTGGCTTGGATCCCCTCAATGCGTCGGACCGGAGAAAGTTAAGGCAACAAATAACGGATTCACTGGAAAAACCCTCTCCACACAATTCAATTCTACTATGCGAAAGCTCTATCAACTCTACCCATCTTAGTTACATTGAGGAAGCCTTGACAGTGTGGGGGGTAAGTAACATTTTAGGTTTAACTTTTAAAGGCGGTAAAGATGTGCTGATGAGGAAAGTTGTGGAATTAGAACAGAGGAAGTGAGTAGATTATGGCTCTGGTTTTTCTGGGTTTGATAATTTTGTTATGCAATTGTCGATTATTTCGTGGAATGTTAGAGGCCTTGGAGCCTCAATCAAGGCTCGTGCGGTTAGGGATTTTGTTACCTCAAAGAAACCGACCTTCATGTTTGTACCAGAGACAAAGAAAGCTTCTCTCTCCCATACTTTGCTGCGTAAAATTGGTTGCAGTCCGGCATTTGAGTATGAATTTTCTCCCGCAATTGGTAGCGCGGGTGGTGTTCTCAGCTTCTGGGATAAAAACCTTTTTAGTATTATCAGCCGTACTTCTCATAAACACTTTGTGGCGGTGGTGGGTTCTCTAAACAGCAATAATCAGATATGCGGATTTATAAACGTCTATGGGCCATCAATTGAAGCTGAAAAAGATGAGTTTTATGCTGATTTGAGGACTTTTATCCTGAGCCACCAAATTCCATGGTGCGTGGCTGGGGATTTCAACGCGATTACATGCAAAGAAGAAAAACTGGGTCGCTCTTTCAACCACATGGCTGCCGAGAAGTTCAGATGTTTCATTCAAGACTCGCTTCTAATAGACCTCCCTCTAAATGGGGGGATTTCACGTGGTCGAATGGTCGTGATCCCCCGACATTCGTTCGCCTTGATCGCTTTTTGGTCAATCAAGAGTTCCTATCGGTCTTCCACACTGTCAAGCAAGCTTTACTTACAAAGTCAATATCCGATCATAATGCAATTTGCCTAGCAGAGGCATCATCCAATTGGGGCCCCCGGCCTTTCAAGCTTTTTAATTATATGTTGGATGACGCGGATTTTGTTGAAAAGATGAACACATGCTTCTCCAATTGGCTGAGTGCCAACCCCAGCATTAATGCCACGAAGCTGATGCAAGAGTCCAAAGCAGTCATTAAGCAATGGTCAGCTTCCAAACAAAACCCTTCCAAAGCATATGCTTCTGAGGTAGAACAACAAATTGCCTCAATTGAAAGAGATCTTCAATCTAACAATGCGAGCCCCTCGATGTTTTGCAAACTATTTGAGCTCAAAAAGAAGTTGTGGGATATTCTCCGGGACGAAGAACGGATTTGGATTCAAAAATCGCGGGTTAGATGGTTTCGGGAAGGTGACCGCAATACTTCCTTTTTTCACTCCATTGCTTCTTTTCGCAGGAAAACTAATATGATATCTATGCTCTCAGTAAATGGGGTTGCCGTGTCAGATCCGAGTGCCATCCGCGCTGGAATTTTTGAGTTCTTTGATAAAGCTTATAACACAACCTCAGCATTGGAAATTCAAGATATCAGTTTAGACTTCAAGAGAATCTCCGAAGATCAAAGTCTTTTACTAGACCAAAAATTCTCTGTGTCTAAAATTTGGGATGCGATCGAGTGTTCAAGTAAGGGTAAAGCCCCCGGGCCAGACGGGTTCTCGATGGAGTTTTTTAAAACTTTATGGACAAGTCTGAAACCAGCCATCATCCAATTTTTCGACGATTTCTACCTTGGCAAGGATTGGAATTCTGGGGTAAACCACTCCTTCCTTACGCTAATCCCTAAGAAAAATGGAGCATCATCTTTGGAGGAGTTTCGGCCTATCAGCTTAGTGGGAGGGTTATACAAAATTGTTTCCAAAGTGCTGTCCAATCGCCTCCGTCGGTGTATGGATTCGATCATCAGTGAAAGTCAGTTCGCCTTCATTCCGGGTCGCCACATCTTAGATTGCTCGTTCATTGCAAACGAAGCGATCGATTATCTCCAGAAGAAAGGGCGCAAGGGGGTTGTCTTCAAAGTCGATTTCAAAAGAGCATATGATACAATTGACTGGGGTTTTCTACTCAGGATACTAGAGGAGTTTGGCTTTAGTAAGAAATGGATTTCTTGGACATCGAAATGCATAACTACAGCCTCTATTTCAGTCTTGGTTAACGGGTCTCCTACTGACCGTTTTACCTTAGCACGGGGGTTGCGGCAAGGCTGTTCACTATCCCCCTTACTGTTTAATATTATAGGGGAGGTGCTTCATCTAATGATCGACAAGGCAGACTCTTCGGGTTTGTTCAATGGATTCGAGATCGGAAATGACGAGAACAAAGTTGCAATCTCCCATCTCCAATTTGCTGATGACTTGATCATGTTTAGCAGAGCATCGGAAGGCAGCATAAAGAATATGAAAAGAGTCCTGCGGCTATTTGAAATTGCTTCTGGTCTACAAATTAACTTGTCCAAGTGCCGATTGTTTGGGATCAATGTATCAACAGTGGAATGCTCGAATTGGGCAAAGGTGATTGGCTGTGAGGTTGGTCTATTCCCGTCGGAATATCTCGGCCTTCCATTAGGTCCTAAACGAAACTCTACAGACTTGTGGGATCCGATTCTAAAAAAGATGCATGAGGCGTTGGCAGGTTGGAAGGCCTCGAAGCTATCCTTTAGCGGCCGATTAGTAATGATTAAATCTGTGATATCTTCGATTCCAATTTACTTTATGTCCATTTTTGCTATGCCGAAATCAGTGGAATCAATGATGAATAGACTCATGGCCAACTTTTTGTGGGGTGGATCTGGAAATCAAAGAAAAATCCATTGGTTAAAATGGCAGCATGTTTGTAGGCCTATGTCTATGGGAGGTCTAGGCATCAGGGACATTCATTTCCAAAACCGCGCATTACTCTGTAAGTGGATCTGGAAATTTTTGTCGGAACGTAACAGTTTATGGAAGAAAACTATATGCGCAAAGTACAACATGAACACGCTAGCTCTCATACCTTCGGAGGCCACATCAAGTTCACATTCTCTGATTTGGCGTGAGATTTTGAAATCCTTTTTCAGTAATGACAACATCGGAGTGTGCTTCAGGGAGAACCTGCTCATTCAAGTTGGGGATGGTAAGTCTGTACTTTTCTGGCCTGACGTGTGGCTGGGTAACGAACCACTCTCCGTTTCATTCCACAGAATTTTTGCGTTATCAGTGAATAAGGTAGGCAACATAGCGGATTTTGGCTCTCGTTCAGAGATAGGTTGGAATTGGGTAGTCCCTCTACGGAGGAGGGTGTTTGATTGGGAGTTGTCCCAATGGAATTCTTTCATGTCGCGGTTGAATGAGTTTAAACCAGCAAGAATTGATGCAGATTGTCTACTGTGGAGAGGAGCGGGAAATGGATGTTTCTCTGTGGGAGCTACCTACAAAACTTATTCATCGGATATTAGTTCATCGAGCTTTTGGATCAACTCTGTTTGGCAACGCTTGGTTCCTGCTAAAGTAGATTTCTTCCTATGGCAGGCTATTCAGAATAGAATCCCAGTAAAATTCGAGCTACTCAGAAGAGGTATGTCTTCGATCTCTGATCTCACTTGCCCGTTATGTAAAAATCACCCTGAAACTGCTTTTCATCTTTTATTCTCCTATCGAGTTACATGGGCTATTTGGATGCACCTATCGGCATTCTGGAACTTATGTTGGGTAATGCTGAAAGATGGGATGGCGGTCCTCGAAGGTTGGCTAAGTTTAAAACCAAGATCAGCAAAGGTTGAGCTTTGGAAAATGATTCCCAATGCTGTGACTTGGTCAGTATGGTTGTGTCGTAACGAACTGATATTCAATGAAGGTTCCCTGGATGTTCAACAACTGTTTTTTATAACCAAAAATCGATTGGCTACATGGTTCAAAGCTAGGAATCCGTCTTCCTTAATCCCAATTTTCGACATCATCAGTAACCCGTCGATCACAGACGGATCATCGAATGGAACCTTTGGGTCGAATGTTCATGTAGGTTGGTGTCCGCCTCCGGAAGGTTTTCTAAAGCTAAATGTGGATGGTGCTACAAGTTGTGTCGGTCGTGGTGGCGGTATAGGATGCATCATCAGGGATCACGTGGGTTCGCAGGTCATCGCTTTTTCAGAAAGATGTGGCCATTGCCCTCTTATTTTGGCTGAGTTAGAAGCTTTGAGAAAAGGTATGGAGATGTTCTTCAACCACGAATCGAGTAAGAAGGCCAGGCTCATTGTGGAATCGGATTGCAAGGTGATTATAAACTGGATCTTAAATCCCTGTACTTGTCCAAGGATATTTAAGAATCAGATTCTAGAGTTCTCTAGATATGGTTCAACTTTCGGATGCATATTCAGGGCAATTCCCAGGTGTGCAAACACGACAGCAGACTCCTTAGCAAAAGCAGGGATCGGATAGTGTGTTATTAGACTTAGTCGAAAGGCAAGTGGTCTCCGCTTGCCTTGGTGTCGGGTCGGATATATAACCGAGGGTCATGTCAGCATTGTATTTGTAACCAAGATCGGCTTCTCCGAGGTACTCTTTTCCTCCGATAGGCTTTAGGGAGGTTTTTAACGAGGCCTCAGAGTAGTCGCCTGTATCGCTTTATTTTAATAATAAATCAAACAGAAAAATTCTTATCAAAAAAAAAAAATTGGGTTGAGTGCTTGTAATTGGGCTATAATTTGTATTGAGAGATACTCTATAAGCCATCAATTTCTTTGTTATCTTGTTATGAGGATGGGTTAAATTTTGGGTAGAAATTTTAACTGATATTGTGAGGGTTGCCTCCTTAGCCTAGAAAAGGGGAAGAGCAATTAGTGGAATTGTTGCAAATCCTTAGTGAAGCTAAGATAGTGGATGTAGCGTTCATTTGGAACTTGAACCACTATAAAATCCCTTGTCTATCTTTTTAATTTGCAATTTCCACCACACAAACTTTAAAAATCCAATTCACCCCCTCTTGGTTTATATCGATCTCTCGATCCACTCAACAATTGGTATCAGACCTACCTCTTTGAGGATTAACAAGCACAAGAGGAGTTCCTTGGAAGAGTGTGATCATCATATATCAAGAGATGGCTTCAACCTCCGGTTCGGGCATGTATGAGTCTCAATCCACTACAAAGCCTCCCTTCTTTAATGGTGATAACTATTCTTTTTGGAAGAATAGAATGCGTCTTTTCATCAAGTCAAATGACTACCTAGTGTGGGATGTCATTGAAGATGGCCCTTATATTCCATTGAAGCAAGATGGTTAAGGCAAGATGGTCTTGAAGAAAAAGATGGAGATAAGTAAAGAAGAAAGGAAAAAGATTCAAGTCAACGATAAAGCTCTTCACATGCTCTTTTGTTCCTTCGGTCCGGACATCTATTCTAAGGTCTCATCCATCGAGAGTGCCAAAGAAGTGTGAGACACTCTTGAAACTACTTATGAGGGCACCAACGATGTTAAAGAAACTAAGATTGGAGCCCGATGAGACAGTGTTTAAGATGTTTGATCGTTTCTCCACTATTGTCAATGGGCTAAAGGGTTTTTGAGAAATCATACCGGAAGACAAGCTTGTCCGGAAGCTACTCTATTCACATCCCGAGTCTGGGGATGGGAAGAGAACCGCTATCATTGAAGCTAAGAATTTGAAAACTTTAAAGCTTGATGAGCTTGTGGGTTCTCTCCTTACTCACGAGATCATGAAGCAAGGAAGGGAAGAAGAGAAGAAGAAAGAAGAGAAAAGGGTAGAGAAGCTTGAGGTTGAAAAGAAGAAGAAGATGGGAATAGCTCTCAAAGCTTCACAACATGAAGAGAGTTCTTCTAGTGAGGAGGATGAACTAGAAGAATTAGCTATGATAGCCAAAGGATTCTCACGTTTTATGAGGTCCAACCGGGGAAGAAAAATCCAAAGAAAGATGGACTTCAAAAGCAAGAACAAAGAAGAAGGAAGGGATCCTATCATTTGCTTTGAGTGCAAACAACCCGACCACATACGTTCGGAGTGCCCTCAACTCAAGAAGAAGGGCTTTGAGAAGAAGAATAAGCTCAAAGCCAAGCTTGCTACTTGGAGTGATGAGGAGTCATCGGAGGATGACGAACATGAAGTGGCTAACCTTTGCCTCATGGCACTTGAGGAAGATTCCTCCATGGTAACCTCTAACTCACCTACTTTAGATTTTACATATGAAGAATTGAATGATGCATATAATGAGTTACAAGAGGTCTATGATGAATTAGTTTAGAAATATAAAGAGTCGGTCATTAGGAACAAAAAGATTATTTTGGAACTAAATGATAAAATGACTCACTCACTCAAGCTAATTCAAAATTTGAGAAAAAGATATTAGGATTAAAAGATGAACTAAAATTCTTTCAAGATGAAAATGTTGATCTTAATAATCTTTTGTCTCAATGTAATAGTGAACACCAAAAGGTGTTGGTTGAGCTAAATGTGCTCAAAAAGTCTTTGAAAAATGTTGGTAGTGTCAAGCATGAAATAGGTGAATCCTCTAGAACACACCAACCTAAGAAAAATACTAACTACTACAAACAAGGTAGCTATCCTAGACATAGTAGAGCTAAAAGAATTAGAAGTGTATGGATTCCTAAGGAACTTGTAAAATCTAATAATATTATTGCTATGTCATCTTGGATTCCTAAGGGAACCAAGGTTTTGGGAGCTAACACTCATGGACCCAAAATGATTTGGGTACCAAAAACAAAAGCTTAATATCTTTGTTTGTAGGGGGAGCATTGCTACAAGGCCAAAGAACAAAGTCAAAACTCATGGTACCTTGATAATGGATGCTCAAGGCATATGACCGGAGACAAGAGTAGATTCATGGATCTAAAGCCAAAAAGTGGAGGAGTAGTGACATTTGGTGACAACTCCAAAGGCCACATTAAAGGTATTGGCTCCATAGGTAATCACTCTACTATTCTCATTGAAAATGTCTTATATGTCGATGGTCTTAAACACAATTTATTGAGCATAAGTCAATTGTGTGATAAAGGATTTAATGTTTTATTTGATAAAAATGGATGCAAAATTGTAGACATTAAATCTAATAATATTATGCTCATAGGTCATCGCATAGGGAACATATACATGGTGCATCTAGATGACATTCATACATCACATGCATGCTTAGTTGCACAAAATGAAAATGATGCATGGTTGTGGCATAGAAAACTAGGACATGCTAGCATAAGTGTTTTAGAAAAACTAGTCTCCCTTAATCTAGTTAGAGGTTTACCAAAGATAAAATTTTCAAATGATAAAATTTGTGATGCATGCTCAAAGGGTAAACAGTATAGATCTTCCTTTAAATCCATTAATGATGTTTCTTCTAGTAGATGCTTACAACTTATCCATATGGATTTATTTGGGCCAATTAGGACTATGAGCTTGGGTGGTAAGTCTTATGCTTTTGTACTTGTTGATGATTTTTCTAGATTTACTTGGGTTCTATTTTTAAGTACTAAAGATGAGGCTTTGGAAAAATTCATCACATTTTCAAAATTAACCCAAAATGATCTTGAACTTAAAATTTCACATATTAGAAGTGAACATGGATCCGAGTTTCAAAATTTGGGGTTTGAAGATTTTTTAAATGAAAATGGTATTAGCCATAACTTTTCGGCTCCTCGAACTCCTCAACAAAATGGGTAGTTGAGAGGAAAAATTGAACTTTGCAAGAAATGGCTAGAACTATGCTTTGTGAAAACAATTTACCTAAATATTTTTGGGCGGAAGCCACAAACACTGCTTGCTATATTGTAAATCGAGTAATGATTAGGCCAATTTTAAAGAAGACACTTTATGAGATTTTAAAATCTAAAAAGCCTAACATTAGCTATTTTCACCCTTTAGTTTGCAAGTGTTTTGTTTTAAATAATGGAAAAGACAACTTAGGTAAATTTGATGCAAAAAGTGATGAAGCTATTTTCATAGGTTACTCTTTAACCTCTAAAGCCTATCGAGTATTTAACAAGAGAACTTTAGTAGTAGAAGAATCTATTCATGTTGTATTCGATGATAACCTCCTTCCTAGGAAGGATTCTTGTGATGATGATGGTGTAGGAATCATAAATGCCTTTGATGGAGGACAAACTTCAAAGGAGGATGAGATTCCAAAAAAAGAAGAGGACACACAAGATCCACCTCTTGAAGCCTTGAAGGACTTGGCTCTTGAGGAAAAGGAAGTGAGTTACCCAAGGGAGTTGAACTATGTCAAAGATGGTGAAATCTTGGGTGTTCCATCCAAGGGGGTAACCACTCGATCTTCTCTTAGATTAATGAATCATGTTGCATTTATCTCATGCATAGAGCCTAAGAATATTAAAGAAGCATTGACAGATGACTTTTGGATTATGGCTATGCAAGAAGAGTTAAATCAATTTGAGAGAAGTAACATTTGGACATTAGTTGATAGGCCTAGTAATCAATCTACAATAGGAACTAAATGGGTCTTTAGGAACAAGCTAGATGAGAGTGGTAACATTGTAAGAAATAAAGCTAGAATGGAAGCCATTAGGATGTTGCTTGCATATGCATGTTATCATAATTTCAAGCTTTTTCAAATGGATGTTAAAAGCGCATTTTAAATGGTTTTATAAATGAAGAAGTGTATGTGGAACAACCACCGGGTTTTGAAGACTCAAAATTTCCAAATCATGTTTTCAAACTTACCAAAGCTCTTTATGGTTTAAAACAAGCTCCTAAGAGCTTGGTATGAAAGACTTTCAAACTTTTTAATTGAAAAGGGATTTGAAAAAGGTAAGGTGGACACTACACTTTTTATAAAAATGTATAAAAATGACATCTTAGTAGTTCAAATTTATGTTGATGATATTATTTTTGGTTCTACTAATGGATGTCATTGTAAAGAGTTTGCTAAGTTAATGTAAGGTGAATTTGAGATGAGCATGATGGGGGAGCTCTCATTATTTTTGGGACTCCAAATCAAGAAAAAGAAGGATGGCACCTTCATCAACCAAGCAAAATACATAAAGGATATGCTCAAGAAGTTTGGCTTGGAGAATGCAAAGCCTCAAGCCACACCTATGAGCTCATCTACAAAGCTTGACAAAGATGAAGGAGGTAAGTGTGTTGACTCTAAGCTTTATCGTTCGACGATTGGATCATTGCTTTACCTTACCGCAAGTAGGCTGGATATCTTGTTTAGTGTTTGCTTGTGTGCTAGGTTTCAAGCTAGTCCTAGAGAGTCTCACCTTATAGCCGTTAAGAGAATCTTTAGGTACCTTAGAGATACTCCTTGTTTAGGTCTTTGGTACCCTAGAGACTCTACCTTCAACCTTCATGCTTACTCGGATGCAGATTATGGGGGTTGCAAAATCGATAGGAAAAGTACTTCGGGAGCGTGTTGTGCTCATCTCAAATTAAAGTGTAGCCTAAGGAGTACACTTCGATAGTGTAGCCTTATCTACCACTGAAGCCGAGTACATATCCTTAGGGAGTTGTTGTGCTCAAGTCCTTTGGATGAAGCAACAACTCTTAGATTATGAAATTAAAGTTGAAACCATACCCCTAAAATGTGATAACACTAGTGCAATATGTTTAAAAAAAAATCCCATCCAACACTTTAGAACCAAACACATAGAGATAAGGCATTATTTCATTAGAGATCATGTCCTTAAAGAAGATGTGGTTATAGAGTATGTAGACACCTTAAATCAATTAGCGGACATATTTACAAAACCTTTAGACAAAGCGCGTTTTTGGTCCCTTAGGAGAGAGTTAGGTCTAGCTAGCCTATCTTGACCTTTTAGGACCTCTTTTGTGCTTAAATTTGCTTGATCTTGTGAAATGCCATGTTTATGTGTTTAGACTCCTAATTTCATCCATGCCTATAGTTAGGGGGAGTATGCTTCTATTGAAATATGCTTAGAACTGCTCATTCATCATTTGCATACTTTTAGGAGATGTTAAGTTCGAGCCTATGGTTGTTCTTAGAACCAAATATGCATTTTTGGGCATACGATATCGATACGGAGCTACGCGTATCGATACGTGTTCTTCATTCAGTTTCCCAGAATTTATTTCGCTTACACGGGTATCGATACAATTAAACTCGTATCGATACGGGTCGTTTCGATATGGACCTCATCCATTTCGATACGACTCTGGAACGGGCATTTTTGCGGAAATGACAATTCTATCCCCGTATCGATACCCCCTTAGGCATATCGATACTTGATTGCGCAGACAGCTTTAAATTTGGCTTTTAATGTGTTCAACTTTTACCTAAATTAAAACTCTTCAAAACCAAAAAACCCTAGCCGTTTTTGCCTATAAAAGGGCTCTTCCTCCTTCATATTTTTCACACCTCAACTCAAATCTAAAAGAGTTTTTTCAATCAAGCAAAGCTTTGAGCTCTCTCTCTCATCTATTGTGCTAGAATTTTCTTCAATCACTCAAGTTTCTATCAAGGTAATATTTTCTTTCTTTTTCTTTTTCAATTTTTTTTGTTTTGTTATTTTGTTTCATTTTTTTTAACTTTTGCTCTTCAAAATCTTTAAATTTTACTTAATTTTTTTTTCTTTACCTTGGTTTTTACTCAGAAATTGAAGAAATCCTTTTGCTTAATTTCTCTTTTAGATCATGGCACCAAAAGGAACCATCGAGGAAGCGTACAAGGGTTTCTCAAACCGGTGAATCATCCACCCTTGGAGCGATTGCTCATCCGAACTACTCAACCATCTATGAGCAATCCTTTGAAAGTAACACGGGTCTAACTCATTTTCGTCAATATGAGAATTATAAGATTCCTGCCGAAAGGGTAATATTCGTTCCTTTTCTCGACTGAGAGCGTTTTAAGTTTGAATATCTTCCTTTGTTTCGATATTGGAACTTCATGGATTTCATATCTATTCCCGGTTTTTATTATCGCCTTTTGGTTTTGATTTTCTACTCTAATGCCAAATGTATTACTCGTAATGGGGAAGTTGTTGCCATTAGCTCTTACCTCATGGGGAAGAAAATCATCCTTGATGTCAAATCCATTTGTGAAGTTTTTAAATTAGAGGATGAAGGCATTGATGATGAGCATGCTTTGGGGCATGTTCTTAGTGGATCCGTCACCGCCCTAAATGCTCAAGACCGGATCTTACATTTGATGGTGTCTTGGTGGTTTCGTCCCTCCGGAGGAAAATATTCCACCATCCATCAAGTGGATGATTTTTTGATCTGTTGCTTCCGTGAGCGAAAGCGCCCAAATCTTGCTCGACTCATGTTCGTGAAGATCGTCTACCTTGTGCAAAATTGTCACACAACTCTCGTCACCTCCTTTACATATGGTACGACTTTGAGTTATTTCTTTATTAAAAAGGATATTGATTGCTCTTTTGACTACCCAACTCCTCTCACCAATCCCATTGATGAGCGATCTTTTGCTCGGGCAAAATTTCAATATTTTAATGGTGAATTGGTACGTCTTCCCGAGTTACCACTCGAGGCTGCCGCCGTATTTGAGGAGCCTCAAGCTCCTCAAGCTCCTCAAGTCCCACAACCCTCCATGGATGCTCTCATGACTTACCTCAATGAGCAATTTACCGGGTTGCGCACGGACATGAACACTCGTCTTACATCCCTTGAAACAACTTTTGATACAAGGATGACGGGTATGGAGAATCGCCTCACATCCCTTGAAAGCGGTCACAATTCTTTGAATATTTCCATCGCCGCTTTCCATGATGAGTGGCGCAATAGCATGCTGGATAATGAGCCAATGGGAGTTGATGATGAAGAGGACGAAGACGATGCCTAGACCTTTCTTCTTGCATCTCATGCATATCATTTAGGATTTTTTATTTTATGCACCTTTGCTTTATGTTCTTAGGACTAAGTTTATTATTAAACATATGCTTTGATTTTCTGCTTTTGTTTGGATTTTAAGGATTGATGCTATGATGAATAATATTAAGTGTTGCTTATTTATACCTTTGCCTATGTTTATGCACTTAATTGTCTCAAGATTTTTTGATCTAACAAAAAGGGGGAGAGAAACTAGCTCACACTTCAAATATTTTGATTTTAACTCAAAGGTTACCAAGCTTATATTAAGGGGGAGTTATCTATGTAATGTTTTTCGAAAATGTCAAAAAATTTAAGTTTTAGTTTCGTTATATCAAAAAGGGGGAGATTGTAAAACCTATGTTTGATTTTGATATAATTAGATCTTTAAGGATCAATTTGAAAAACTTAAAATTGTTTTTTGTAAGTCCTTTAATAAGTTTTAAATCACCAACTCTTTAAAACTGATTTGAAAAACTCAAACTCAAAATATTTTCTAAGTGTTCCAAGGCCAAACTATTGAAAAACATTCAGGTGTATCGATACACTCCCAAGCGTATCGATACCTTTTTACCAAAGTTGGCTACTGGAGGAACACGTATCGATACGGCAAACCCTCGTATCGATACGCCCCTATGTTAAAGTCTAAAGAGTTTGAATGGCGAACAGATACGGCAAACCCTCGTATCGATACGACCTTATTAATTTTTCAATATAAGTCGGTTTAAATTTTGTGACCGCTGGTGTCAGTTGGTTGGTAACAAAATTTTAAATGGTCATTGACCTGTATCGATACGCCTAACCCCCGTACCGATACGGAAATCGACAGTGATCTAAGTTGAGAAAAAGGTATCGATATGGCCTTTACCGTTTCGATACCCCGTACCGATACGCTTACGCGCGTATTGATACCCCTTATTTATTGCACACAATGGCTTTTTCTTTTCTGAGACAG
Organism: Hibiscus tridactylites; assembly: GCA_958450335.1. NCBI lineage: Eukaryota > Viridiplantae > Streptophyta > Magnoliopsida > Malvales > Malvaceae > Hibiscus > Hibiscus tridactylites. The sequence goes on along the minus strand of OY288269.1, from coordinate 41,826,496 downwards.
GTATCGATACACCTCCCCACGTACCGGTACGCATAGCTGCAGAAGTGCATTTATGGTGGTAAGAGAGGGTTCCGACGGCTCCATTTATGTTCCCAACCACCCAAACGGCTAGAAATCAATGAGGAGGTATAAAAGAGACATCCAAAAGCATCAGCAACAACTATTGATCATCAAGAAAACATCTATACATCAAATCCAAGCAATTATGCAAAAATCCCATATTGTCTAGAAACCCCAATTGTAATTTTCATTCTTATCTTGTTCAATTGGGTTGAGTGCTTGTAATTGGGCTATAATTTGTATTGAGAGATACTCTATTAGCCATCAATTTCTTTGTTATCTTGTTGTATGGATTGGGTTAAATTTTGGGTAGAAAATTTAAATGATATTGTAAGGGTTGCCTCCTTAGCCTAGAAAAGGGGAAGAGCAATTAGTGGAATTGTTGCAAATCCTTAGTGAAGCTAAGGTAGTGGATGTAGAGTTCATTTGGAACTTGAACCACTCTAAAATCCCTTGTCTATCTTTTTAATTTGCAATTTCCACCACACAAACTTTAAAAATCCAATTCACACCCCTTTTGGTTTATATCGATCTCTCGATCCACTCAAGATAGTGCACTTCACATCCTATTGGTCGACCGACATATCTAATAAATAGAATCTCATCACTTCAATATACACATTACAACTATGCTTACATATTGTTTTCAACGCATAAAAATGATCAAACCTCATCCCATTTCAAAAACATACAACAATGCATAGTATTTTCTCAACATGATATCAACACCTTTGAAAACATAACCTCAACTCATGGGATGACATAAAACAATATTTAAATAGCTCATTATGCACAAAAATAGTAGGATTTAACATAATATCCATGCATAAGCATAATCACCATATCAAGAGGAATTAATAAAAAACAAGGCTAAAATAAAGGCGAAAACGACCAAACTTACTCCTGAGCTTAGATTGGCCTTTCAAGTTCAATTTAAACCCCCAAAATCATGCTCTTAACCATGTTAAGGCTTTTAAAATAGTTCCATTCACCAGCAAACCACAAACGCTAGCCGCAACCCCAAATCAAGCTTCCAAAACTCCCAATATTGCATCCAATATTCCCAAATCCAAATCCCTTTCTTCTAACCAAATCAAAACAAAGCATTAGAGTTTATTTCAACCCACAAACATGTTGTAATTCAGAAACTCATCATTTAGCACCATCGCGCTTCGATTTCATAACCGAAAATAACCAAAAACATCAGATAAATCAACCCAAACAATCTCCAGCTCAAACCCAGTAAGATTGCATCAAAAACACATCTAATAACATCCAAAAACGTCAACCCATCATCATATAACCATCAACTACTGATTTCTCAAAAATCTAAGCCAAAAACTCATTAATATCAACCAAAACTCCATCAACTCAACCAATTTCGGGATTTATATGGTCAACACATTAGCACAACATTGTTTAACAATAAAAACATTGCCAACAATATCCCCAAACTCAGCAAAACCAGATCTAACCAAAAAACTCACAAATCAACCAAATTTTTGTTTGATTTCACACTTTTTCTTAAATCTCTTATTAAAACTTTTAATCTAAAACCACAAAAGAATCAAGAACGTGGAAGTTTCAATAAAGAACCTTACATTAGAGAAGAAAAGTGTAGCTCACCTCTAATGGTAGAATTTCCCCTTGTTTTTTTTAATGAAAAGCTTGAAATAAATAGAGAAAACAATTGGGTTTTAGAGAGAAATCATTGGAAATAAGTTTGATGATATAAAACCAATATTAAAAGGATTTTACCTTTGAAATCTTGAAGATAGAAAGTTGTTTGGTTGAAAGAAAAATGAAGAAAGCTTTGAAAGAGTTTTACGTCAAATTTGTGAAATGATGGAAAATCTTTTAAAATAACTTTTATTTAATTAAAACACTTTTTAAAAGTCAAAATATTTAGGGGAAATGTCTGAATTAGACTTAGCTAAATAGCTCCTTAAAGATTCAGTGTTTTGATTATTTTACAAAACAATCACCAAAATAGTTTTTAAACTTTACATTTTAGTCACTACTAAAATGTCATACTACCAAAACTTATTTTCCAAAATTGATTTCACACACACCTTATATATAATAAATAAGGATTTTAAATAATTTTTCCACATTTTTAAAAACATTCAAAAATGGTTTTCCCTGAACTCCCCCAAATTTACCCGAAACTCCAAAACTGGTTCGATTAACCCCAAGACCTCTACCAAACTTCTAAGCCCAAAACTAGGGCATTACAACTCTTTCGCACTTAAGAAATTTTGTCATCAAAATTTACCTAATGGAAAGAGATACGAAAACTGCTTCTTCAATTCATTTTTCCTTTCCCAAGTGGCTTCTTCCACACCTCGATAACGCCATTTAACTTTGACCAACTCGATGGTTCTACGGTGCAACACTTTGTTTTCCGAAGATAAAATCTCAACTGGTGTAACCCTCTTAGCCCGGCCTAGACGCTAGACCCGAACTACGAAGATCACACGGGGAAAACCAAAGTCAACTCGAAAGTCAACCTTGATTAACGACCCTTTTTTTCTTTTTAAAACTTCTATAGATGCGCATTTAACCTATGTGAAAGCCCAAGAACCTCGAAAGAGAAAAACACAGCGATCGGAAACGTTTAAGGACCCAATTGCAAGAAATACACTTTTAGGGACCATAATGTAAATTTTTTAAAATAAAAGAACTTCCAAGATTTTAGTTTTACCAAATCCCAATTAATTATATTACGAGCCTCTCTGCCAAATTTCAGCTTAAAAAGACATTTCAAGCTCAAGCAATTGCAATTACAACTTTCAGAACTAAAATGTAAAGCATGCAAAAGCTGTCCAACGGTCACCCGTTTCGAAACACTGACACCCATATAGAAACACCTGTGTCGTATGCCCGTATCGGAACGGTGTTAACCGTTTCGAAATGCGGGTATGTTCCGAAACTAGTTCAGAAACGGACACCTCCAGTAGCCAAAGTGTTTCAAAACACCTCTAGCCGTTTCGAAACGCCCAGGCCAATTCATGCACCCGTTTCGAAACATCCAAGGGGGTTTCGATACACCCTTCCCAGAAACAGCAGAAAATTCTGGTTTTACACATCCAAACACCAACAAACATACTTTAAACCATTCCTCAACATATCAACAACATGCCAAGCATCATAACTACCAAATTGCATTAAAAACTAGATACAAATCAAACCTTAGGTGCACCAACTCATTCAACACATCCAACACATGATCATGCTTTTAAAACAAGAAGCTTAGCACATCAACTTATGAAGAAGAATATTAATATGTTGCAAAGCGATAATCAACACGATTCAAACCACAAACCGAACATGGTCAACATACACAATCTCACTATACATCAATATAAAAGACCCTCCCCCCATTGCCTTTATTATTTATAGCTATAAACCAAGACAAACTTCTCAAGTGGAGCTCTTCTTGAATCCCTTGCTTCTTGCTGCCCCAACTACAAATATCTGCATTGATGGACACAAAGGAGCGTAAGCACATAATGCTTAGTGAGGAAAGCTCAAAACCAAAACACCATCAATGCAGCGAATCATAAAACCCTCTTTAAAAGTGGATACAATTCAATGAACCAAAGCATTGTTTGAAAACCTCTTTTGAAACAACATGCTTTAAATCATGCATTGCTCAACATGAAAACCAACCCTTAACTTTGAAATGCTAAACAACACACCCCAAACCACATTCTTGCAAATACTATTATTTAAACCTTTCCATGCATGAACACCACATCCAAAGTTAAACTCAAATTCCTTGGAAAACACTTCCACTTCACAACATACTTTCCTCATGCTTGATGATCATTTCAAAGCAAAATACCTTTTGAAAACCATTTTTTCCTTCTAACTATCTCATGCATTCAACAAATGCAAAACACATGAACTACAAAAGCAACATTTGCATTATATGCCTTTTCCAAGAAGCCTTCACAAGACTTCAATGCTCTAAAGAGATTCTAAGCACATATGCACCACTCACAAAAGAAGATATACACTTGCATCATTTTCAAGCATCCCATGCTTCATTACATTCAAATACATTATATTGGCTTTCAAGTGATAGTTCACAAACCATTTCAACTCAAGACACAATCGGATACGCGGATTACAAGCGTTGTCCCACACGCTTCATACACACTACCGAACAACATAAGGTGGAGTTTAACGGTACAATCACAACCCCTCAACACCCGTGATGGAGTTTAACGGTACAATCACAACCCCTCAACATCACTCATAGGTAGTTGTATAATCTACTAACGAGAGTACGGGACACATAACACAAGATCCACACACGAACTTTTAACCACCGTTGTGATCTTACCAAGATCCACACACAGACTTTTAACCACCGTTGTGATCTTACCAAAATCCTCACACGGACTTTTAACCACCGTTGTGAGCTTACCAAGATCCACACACGGACTTTTAACCACCGTAGTGATCTTACCTCTCTCGTTAGGATACTTGGATGGAGTTTACGGTACAATCACAACCCCTTAACATCCAAGGCGACTTCATTCACGGTGCACCCAATCCTATAGCCGGCTAACTATATCCGATTAAAGTAACCAAAAACCACTTACATCACTTTCCAATATACACCAAATATCATCATCAATTCACTGTTTTCAAAGCATTAAACAAAGCCATTAAACCCCATGCATCACCATGCACCACTACAAATTTAATCAACATGCCAAAACAAGGATCTCTTACCTTGATCATCCTTCAACACATAGCTTTCAAAACCAGCATTAAACCATGTCTAAACATGCTTAAATATAGTAATTAAAACACAACCACCCCAAGTGCATTTGAAACCATATCATAGCACAAATCAAGAGAGAAATTCCATTTACTTACACTTGAGCTTAGCTAAGTTGTTTAGACTTAAACTAAGCTCCCAAAACCTTGTCCAAAATGTTTCAAAGCTGGAAAACTCTTTTCCACTCACCGATACACAAAACTATGTAGCCGACAAGCCTTCCAAGCATCCGAAACTTCCAACGCCACCTCTATTGATTCCGGATCATTCTCCCCTGTTTTAAACACATAACAACAGAGGATTAATGCATCATCATGCATTAAAATCACCAGCAACACACCTAAACTCGCTGCTCTACATAAATCCAACATTTCGACTACAAAACACAACCGAAATCACCTCCAAACTCTTCCAAAACATAACCCAGCCAAGATCCATCACTTCTAACCTTTTATAAACATCAATTAACATCCAAAATGAACCCAAACTCGTCTTTATACCTCCAGCATTAACAGAACACCAAGATCACCCCAAAAACCACCATTTTCATAAGCAAAAGCTTATGAAACATAACCTATTCGGGATTGCATTGATCAAACCTCATTTACACATCATTAGACATCCAAAATACATTTAATAACCATCTCAAAACAGAGCCCAAACAATCACCACGAAATTCTTCAAGATTTCTTCAAAATCTTGAGTTTTAAGCCAATATCAAGTTCGTACCATTAAAACCATTTATAAGACTTAAATGACGAATTGATAACTTGGGAATTTCAGTAAAGAACTGAGTATTTAGAGGAGAAGAACAACCTTACCTCTAAATGTATATTTCTCCTTGATTAGAGACAATTTTCTTGAAAATCCAATAAGCAAATCAAAAGGGTTTGATGTAGAAAGGATTAGGAATTAATTGTTGATTGAATCCTCATCAATTGAATTAAAAATCAATGGAAAAGATGCTGGAGAAAAGTGTTTGGATGAGGGAATTTTGAGAGAAAATGAGATGAGAAAGTTTTAAGAAAAGTTAGTTATGATTTAATCAAAAGGTAGTTTCTCTCCTCATCTAATTAATTAAAACATTAATTAAATCACTTAAATTTAAGAAAATTCTGGAGAAATCTTTCTTGGGTAAATTAGCTCCTTAAAGATTCAAAGTTTCAATCCTTACAAAACAGCCACCACTGAACTTTTCAAAAATCGCATTTTAGTCACTATTTTAAAATGTCGCACTTCCAAACCTTATTTTGTAAAATTGATTTCACCACTCTCTTATATATATTAAAATAGGATTTTTATATATTTTTCCAAAGTTTAAAGCATCCCGAACCAGGCTTTCCCTAAAACCTCCTTTTATATTCGAACCAAAAATCAGACCGGTCCGGTTCAGACCTTAAACTTCTAAGCCCAAAATTGGGGCGTTACAACTCTCCCCCTCTTAGGAAATTTCATCCTCGAAATTTCGTCCTGCGAAAAGAGCACGATACCAAACTTCCCAAAGCAACACACAATGTAACACAGGAGTCTTAACCACCACTGAACATCCTCCACCTGAAACACCACAAAAATCAACTCCTCCTCAAATCAAACTTACACTATAACAAAACCCAACACCACTACATGCTGCTCAAAACTTCCAGAACACTCAAATGTTAACCTCAGGTTAAACTTTCACAATTCCGAACTACGCATAGCCCCAACAACCCAAAGAACCTTCAAATCTTTACAACATACTCCACCTTATCTCATAACTCCCAAAATTCGCACACAGGGTGACACCAACCCATCCAGTTTCAGCCACCATGTGACCCACAACCTTCACTACTTCCAAAACCCCTTGCAAAACTGCTCAGCTTCTTTCAAAGATTACCACAACAAGCAAAAATTCATAAGCATCAACTACTTACTCGAACTTCTCAACGTATTGATGACATTCCTTCACATCCGCCACTATCACTACCATAACGACTCACCAAAACTATTCACTCAACATTCGAAATCCACATCACAAAACTCCAACCTTAACTCCGCCAGCTGTTCCACGTACCCCTAGCTGACTTTAGAAAAGATTTACTTATACCCGACTAGCAAACCACTTCTCACAAGAACCCGACCAACCAACAATGGCCCTTGAACTTACATTGCCTTTCCACTTCAAGCTTTGACCATAACACTAACCTTACCTGGATACCGCCCATTCTATACAACATATTAAGATTACGAAACCTCTACTCATTCCAGGCCAAACCTTTTCTACAACCCTCAACACAACCTCTTCTCAACTCCTCGAAGGTTGCTACGAGCCATCACCTACATAAACAACCCTCCTATTGCAAACATCAACGCCAAGACACCCCGGCACTCTGGAGGCACATCCACTAACCTACATCATCACTTAACACAAAGAAACTACCACATCTATTAGCTATTCACAACCACTTTGACCGATTCTAACTTCAACCGGTTATCTCCTCACCACCACACCGCTAAACTCCTTAAGCACCAAAACACTTTCCCTCAGCCAACATGCTAGATCGCACTCACTATTACTGACAACCCGCTTACTACCCTCCATTACTTCTAACATTCTCCTAACACCGAAACAACTCTTAAAACCCACCATCCAACCTAATCTTACCACAACACTAACAGACCCAACTAGCTATTAGCAAGTGTGAACGTTCGTATGCATGGTAACCAATATGCCCTATCAATGCTTGTGTACATGTATGCAAAACCTCTAATGCCATGTCGCATGTATGCATGCACCAACATATATATAATATAGTATATGACAAATGGTTTTAACCGTGCATGTATGTTGGTTCACACCCACCAATAACATCCTCAGAATCCGCCTAAGAACAACCTCTTACCTCACTTCTAACTTGTCCAGCTCTACCATTCTAACAATCCGCTAACCACAAAATACTCCACTAATGCCCTTTTCACACTAAAGTTGTCTTCAAAACAACACTGGCAACTACCCCAAACTTGCTAGCTATAAGACCACACCCACTACACAAGGGAATCCAGACAGAAACCAAACAAAGATGACTAGGGCAAAGATTACTTACCAAGGTTACCTGCAACCACCTCACTGCCCCGGAGCTCCAACAGACAGACTCTCCTCCTCGCAGAACCATCATTCTCTAGCCGCACCGTCGCAGCATCAACCAACACTTTAAGGTCATCAACGTCTCCCTGCGGCAAAGAACCCTGACTACCCCGAGCCAACTCCAAACAATTTCGTCTCAAATGTCCAACAGGCCCACAATTCCAACAAGATCCATTCCCCAATCTCCTCACACTTTCCTGCCTTTCTTGCCACCTCCGAACTCTGTCTCGGCCGTGCCCATGACCCTTCTGAGACCCTTTTTGTAACCCCCTTAACCCGGCCTAGAAGGTTGACCCGAATTAAGAAAGTCACACGGGGAAAACCAAAGTCAACCCGAAAGTCAACCTTGATTAACGACCCTTTTTTTTCTTTTTAATCTTGTCTAGATGCACATTAATCCTAATTGTGATCACACAAATATCATACTCAAAGATCACAAACATCAGAGATCAAACAGGGACCCAATTGAACAAATTACAACTTTAGGGACCAAATTGTAATTTCTGATAATTAAAAGGACTTAACCCAAATTAAAGTTACCAACTTGAAATTAATCAGGTTTCATGCTTCTCTGTGAAATTTCAGCTCAAAAGGACTTCCCAAGCTCATGCAATTGAACAAACAAGGTTTAGGACCAAAACGCGAACAATTCAAAACATATAACTGCCCATGTCAGCCCCCAACGGTCGACCGTTCCGAAACAGGTAGACCCCGTTCCGAAACACGGGCCGTTCCGCAACGGGTTCCGAAACATGGCCTTGGCAGAGACCAAACCGTTTCGAAACGGTGCATACCGTTTCGGATGCCTGGGTTCATGTAAGGCACCCGTTCCGAAATGGTGTACACTGTTCCGAAACGCCTGCACAGATTGCAGCAAAAAGGCATTCCAAAACATGCAATAAATCATTCAAACATGCTCCAAATGTCACCAAACTTTACCAGCATGCAATTCAACATGTATATGACTTATAGGCATCAGCAAATCAACCAAACAACATCATATGCAAAAAGCCCCAATTCTATAGGCATACTTCCTACACAAGCTAGCTATTCAAAACACCAAACTTCCAAAACAAGCATGCAATGATCCAATCCAAAAACCAGCATTCAAAACAACATTCAACATACTTAGGGAGTTCCAAACACCTCCCAAAACATACACATTGGTCCCCCATTGCCAAATTACCCAAAAGCTAAAATGTTTAACAAAAACCTTCCATACATTGAGCTTTACTTGTACTTGAACTCTTGCCTTCTTGCTGCCCCTCAAGGTACTCTAATGCTCTGCATTATTGAATTAAGAAAACGAAGAAAGCGTAAGCAAAAGCTTAGTGAGGAATGCTCTTAAAAACCATTCAATAATGCAATTAAAAACATTTACAAAACATGCTTTAAATCAACCTTTGCACATGCTCAAAAGCATACTTTAAACAAGCAATCTCATGCTTCAACATAAACATAACATAACATGTCATATTGGCTCAAGTGATACATTTCATTTCTTAAAACAAGTTCATCAACTTCCCAAGGACTTTTAAACACCTTGGCCCCAAGGACTTTTAAACACCTTGGCCATGGACTTTTAAACACCATGAATAAGGACCACACAAGGACTTTTAACCACCTTTGTGTCCAATGCTTGAATCACCCCAAGGACTTTTAAACACCTTGGCCCCAAGGACTTTTAAACACCTTGGCCCCATGGACTTTTAAACACCATGGCCCCATGGACTTTTAAACACCATGGAAAGGATCACCTAAGGAATTTTAACCACCTTAGTGTCCGCAACAAGAATCATCCAAGGACTTTTAACCACCTTGATGTTCTTAAGTAACAAGGCTCACTCAAGGACTTTTAACCACCTTAGTGACCTTAATCTTTTCAAAACATCACTTGCCAATATACATCATATTCATCATTTAATCCACTGTTTTAAAGCATTAAATCAAGCCATTTTCATCATGCATTTCAAAGCATCAATCCACATTATTTCAATGTATAAAAGCAAGGTACTCCTACCTAGAGTTACCTTTAACATATGGCTTACATTATCAGCAAAATCCATGCTAAAACATGCTTTCAAAACAGTAATTAAAAACATGCAAATCATCATCTTGTATCACAACAAAATCATGGCCACCACTAGAGAGAAAATCCGAAAACTTACACTTGAGCTTAGCAAAGTTGTTTAGACTTAAACTAAGCTCCCAAAACCTTCAAACCTTGGTTTAAAAGCTGAAAATCCATTTTCCACAAATGCACTCACCGATTTCCACTTTGCTTCAAGCCAAAGCACCAAATCAAGCTTCCGGATCAACCACTCTTGGATCCAAAGATGCCTCCCCTGTTTCAACACATCAAAGCAGAGGATTAATGCATCATCATGCATTAATTGCTTCAATGAAAGCACCTAAACTCGCTGCTCTCATCCAACCTCCATTTTCGGCCACCAAACACAACCGAAAATGCATCCAAACCACTTCTAAACAAAGCCCAGCCATAAACCAGCAAAACCTCACTTCCATTAACATCATATAACATCTAAAAACAACCTATTAACATCCTTATACCTCCAGCAACAACAGATCACCAAGATCACCTCAAAAACTACCTTGAAACACAAGCTAAACTTAGGAAACTCAACCTATCCGGGATTGCATCAATCAAAACTCAATTCCTTATCAATTTAGAGATCATTTAACATCAAAAACACCTCTCAAATCACAGATTACTCAGATCTAACGAAAATCATCAAAAATCATCAAAATCTTGCATAATAAGCCAAGATCCATTTCAACACTTAAAAACCTTTAATTAAACATCAATTAAGGATTGAAAACTTAGGAATTTCAGTAAAGAACTGATAGTTTAGAGGAGAAGGACGTTCTTACCTCCAAACTTGAGTTTCTCCTCTTTTTGCAATCAAAATCCTTGTTGAAACACTTAGCAATTGAAGAGGTTTTGAAGATACATTGATTAGGAATCAAATGAGAGTTGAAAGGAGGGATTTAGGTGAAGAAATCAGATCTAATTCTCTGGAAAAGTAGTGTTTGGGTTGAGAGAAAATGAGAGAAAGAAAATTAGGAGAAGTTGGTTACAAAATCTAAAAATAGCCAAATGGCTTCCCTCCAATTTTGATAACCTTTAAAATCAGATTTTAGACTTAAAATATCTTAGAAAAATCTGGAGAAACTCCCTTTGGGTAAATAGCTCCTTAAAGATTCAAAGTTTCAACCTTTATAAAACAGCCACCAAACTTGCGAAAATTACATTTTGGTCACTAGCCAAAATGTCACACTTCCAAAACTCATTTTCCAAAATTGATTTCACAGTTCACTTAATTATATTAAAAGATGATTTTAGAACATTTTTCCATATTTTTAATGCAACCCGAACTAGGCTTTCCTAATTTCACCTCTTTTGATTCGAACAGCACTTTGACCAACCGGTCAACGCCCAAAACTCCTAAGCCCAAAACCGGGGCGTTACAACTCTCCCCCCCTTAAGAAATTTCGTCCTCGAAATTTACCTGAAGGAAAGAGATAAGGAAACTGCTTCAGCATGTCTTCCTTCCGCTCCCACGTGGCTTCCTCAACACCTCGATGCTTCCACAGCACCTTCACCAACTCAATGGTCTTGCCACGAAGAACCTTGCAATCTGAATCCAGAACCTTCACCGGTTCCTCATCATAGGTCAAATCCGGATTCAAAACCACTTCCTCCACAGGCATCACATGCGAAGGATCAGATCTATACTTTCGGAGCATAGAAACATGAAACACATCATGAATCTTCTCCAACTCCTGAGGTAACCTAAGCCGATACGCAACAGGACCCACTCGCTCAACCACCTCATATGGTCCAATGTACCGAGGGCTCAACTTACCCTTCCGACCAAACCTCATCACCTTCTTCCAAGGCGAAACCTTAAAGAACACACGGTCACCCACCGCATACTCTATCTCCTTACGCTTCAAATCCGCGTAAGACTTTTGCCGATCAGAGGCAGCCTTCAACCTCTCACAAATGAGCTTCACCTTCTCGGTGGTCCCTTTCAACAAAGCAGGCATCGAAACCAACTTCTGACCAGTTTCAGCCCAACAAAGAGGAGTCCTACACTTCCTCCCATACAGAGCCTCATAAGGTGCCATCTGTATACTCGCCTGATAACTATTGTTATAAGCGAACTCAACCAAAGGCAGATGCTTCTCCCAAGAACCTTGGAACTCAATCACGCAACATCTCAACATATCCTCCAAAATCTGAATAACCCGCTCAGACTGACCATCCGACTGAGGATGATAGGATGTACTGAAATGCAACCTTGTACCCAGAGCTTGATGCAAACACTGCCAGAAACGCGATGTGAACCTCGGATCCCTATCCGACACAATCGACTTAGGCACACCATGCAACCTCACAATCTCAGCAATGTATAGCTCTGCCAGCTTATCCAAAGAAAACGTAGTATGCACAGGCAAGAAATGCGCACACTTTGTCAAGCGATCCACAACCACCCAAACAGAATTCTTCTTCGATGGAGACAAAGGCAAACCAGATACAAAATCCATGGTAACCCTCTCCCACTTCCATTCAGGGATTTTCAACGGTTGCAACAAACCAGAAGGAACCTGATGTTCAGCCTTAACTCGCTGACACACCAAACACTTGCTCACAAACTCTGCAACATCCTTCTTCAAACCCACCCAATAGTACTCATCACGAAGATCACGGTACATCTTAGTACTACCAGGGTGCATAGCAAAAGGACTACTATGACCTTCAGTCAGAATAGCACGCCTCAACTCAACATCAGCAGGCACTACTATCCGACTACCAAAACACAACACACCATCCTTATTAAAGAAGAAATCCAAAGGTCTACCCTCCGCGATATCCTGAACATGAGACACCAAGGAATCATCCAACAACTGCTTTTCCTTGATCAACTGAACCAAAGATGGTTTCACTTGCAACTCAGCAACAAGACCACCATCTCGCGATATACTCAAGCTAGCAAACATAGCTCTCAGCTCAACAGCTACCTTCCTACTCAAGGCATCCGCAACAACATTAGCTTTACCAGGATGATACTCAATCGTTAGATCATAATCCTTGAGCAACTCCAACCAATGCCGCTGCCTAAGATTCAACTCCTTCTGAGACATCAGATACCTCAAACTCTTGTGATCCGTGTACACAGTACACTTCTCACCATACAGATAATGTCTCCAGATCTTCAGAGCAAACACCACTGTAGCCAGCTCAATATCATGCGTAGGATAGTTGCGCTCATGCACCTTCAACTGCCGCGACGCATAAGCCACAACCTTACCCTCTTGCATCAGCACACACCCCAAACCAACATAGGATGCATCACTATAGACCAAAAACTCTTTCCCTGATTCAGGCCGAATCAAGATAGGAGCTTGCGTCAAAGCCGCCTTAAACTTCTCAAAAGCCTGCTGTCTCGCTTCCGTCCACTCATACTTAACATTCTTTTGCAACAGCTTCGTCAAAGGAGCAGCAATCTTGGAAAAACCATCCACAAACCTCCGGTAGTATCCCGCCAAACCAAGGAAACTACGGACCTCATGAACAGACTTAGGAACTTTCCAGTTCATCACCGCCTCAATCTTCTGAGGATCAACACGAATCCCCTCAGCTGAGACCACATGCCCAAGAAACACCACCTCCTTAAGCCAGAACTCACACTTGCTCAACTTAGCATAAAGCTGATTCTCCAACAAAGCTTGCAACACAACCCTCAAATGCTCTTCGTGCTCCTCCTCAGTACGCGAGTACACGAGGATATCATCAATGAACACCACAATGAACTTGTCCAGCTATTCATGAAACACACGATTCATCATGTCCATGAAAGCAGCAGGAGCATTTGTCAAACCAAACGGCATCACAAGGAACTCATAATGCCCATACCTTGTCCTGAAAGCTGTCTTAGGCACATCCACATCCTTCACCTTCAACTGATAATACCCTGACCTCAAGTCAATCTTAGAGAACACAGCAGCTCCCCGAAATTGATCAAAGAGATCATCAATCCTCGGCAAAGGATACCGATTCTTGATAGTCAACTTGTTCAGCTGACGGTAATCAATGCACATCCTCATAGTCCCATCTTTCTTCTTCACAAACAAGACAGGAGCACCCCAAGGCGACACACTCGGCCGGATGAAACCACGATCTAGCAGCTCTTGCAACTGCGTCTTCAGCTCCTTCAGCTCCTTAGGTGCCATTCTATAGGGAGTAATGGACACAGGAGTTGTATTCTCATACAGCTCAATTCCAAACTCCACTTCGCGATTAGGAGGTAAACCAGGCAACTCCTCAGGAAAAACACCAGGAAACTCCTTCACAACCTTGATATCTTGCACCCTCAACTCCTTAGAGCTAGGATTCATCACAAAAGCTAGGTAAGCTTCGCAACCTTGCCTCAGCATCCTACTCGCCTCCAAGGTCGACACCACATTAGCAAGAAACTTCACATTCTCGCCAACTACAACAACTTCATAATCATCCGCAAGCTTAAGCGAAACCCACTTATTCTCACAATCCACAACAACACGATGCTCAGCAAGCCAATCCATACCAAGGATCACATCAAAACCATAGAAAGGCAACTCCATAAGATCAACATGAAAGACATGTTCTTGAACAACCAAGGGACACCTTCTATAAAGCTTTCGAGTCACAACAGTTTCACCAAAAGAACTAGTGACACGAACTCCAACATCCAAAGACTCAACAGGCAAACCAAGCAATTCAGCATGCTCACGCAAAATGTATGAATGCGTAGATCCAGAATCAATCAAAGAAAGCAATGACAAGGATTGCAAAGTAAAGGTACCTGCAATCACATCTGCATCATTCCTTCCCTCGCACTGAGCATACACCCTCGCTTGGCCTCCACCCTCAGGCTGAATAGCCACAACATGGGCTACTCCACGACCACCTTCCTCTCTCCTCTAGAAATTACCACGGCCGCCCCCACGACCTCTCTGCGGTGCAACAACAGGTACACGATCTTGGCCACCAGCCAACCTCGGACAATCTCGCCTCAGATGGTCAACAGAACCACAGTTCCAACATCCATTACCAGCTGCCGCAACAGGAGCTTGCACCTCCCTCACAGCACGAGGACAGTCACGCTTCATGTGACCACGCGAACCACAGATCCAGCAAGCACTAGGATCAGCTCTAGCAAAACCACCTCTAGCAGGTGCACCGCCACCTCTCTTGGCTGAGGACTGATACTTCTGATCACGTCCCCTCTTGTTCCGCCCACCACCGGAACTATACTCAGCATCTCTCTTGCCAGAACTTGCTCCAGCACCTTTCGCAGCTAAACCCAAGTTCATCTCAATGTCCTTGGATCGACCAACCAACACATCAAAATCATTGTACTCAGCAGCCAACATGTAGGTCTTTACTTCCGTCACCAAGCCATAACGGAACCTTTCGCACCTCTCTCGCTCATCCAGTATCAGCTCCGGTGCATACTGACTGAGCCGTACAAACTGCACTTCATACTCAGCCACACTCATGCTCCCTTGGGTAAGAGACATGAATTCACGCTTTTTCTCATCAAGATATCTCACTCCTAGATATCTCCTCTTGAACGCATTCTGAAAGAATGTCCAAGAAACATCAGCTTCAGCCATCCCAGCTATGGTGGTCGTCCACCACGTATATGCATCGTCCTGCAGCAAGGACACAACACATCCCAACTTTTGCACATCTGTGCAGCTCATCTGACCCAAGATACGCTTGGTACTCTCTAGCCAAGCTTCCGAACTCTCAGCAGACATACCTCTGAACTCAGTCCCACCAAGACTGCGCAGACGCTCCAAAGGTAATCTGACTCCAGCATCTCCCTGATGCCCAGCTCCTTGAGCTCCAGCTACTGCTGCTCGAAAAGCACCCGCAATAGCTTGCACCAGCATAGACATATCAGGCATAGCTTGCCCCTGACCAACCTCTGGTCCAGCAGCTCCAGCACCAGCTGCAGCTTCAGCTCGCTCAACTCCAGCACCACCACCAGGCGGAGGAGGGGGTAACACTGCACTACCCGTATTCTCTTCATTCTCGTTCTCATTGGGAGCCGTAGCTCGCACACTACCTCTTAACTCTCTACGTGGTGCCATACTTTGACCATGCAATCACAATGCAAAATAAAACAAGTCAGGCCCAGCAAGGTAAGCAATCCAAATATTCAAGCTCAATTTCATTCAAAATCAACATCATTTCATTAGCTTTTGTTTGGCAATGGGTACCCTCAACATGCAACATCACAGCATACATCTCAATTGCATCAACAACTCAAGCCACTGAACATGCTTTCAAACAACAAGCATACAAACTAAACATACTTCAATCATGCATACATTCATTCCCAATTACTCGAGAACTCAGCTCTGATACAACCAAATGTAATCCCCTTAACCCGGCCTAGACGGTTGACCCGAATTAAGAAAGTCACACGGGGAAAACCAAAGTCAACCCGAAAGTCAACCTTGATTAACGACCCTTTTTTTTCTTTTTAATCTTGTCTAGATGCACATTAATCCTAATTGTGATCACACAAATATCATACTCAAAGATCACAAACATCAGAGATCAAACAGGGACCCAATTGAACAAATTACAACTTTAGGGACCAAATTGTAATTTCTGATAATTAAAAGGACTTAACCCAAATTAAAGTTACCAACTTGAAATTAATCAGGTTTCATGCTTCTCTGTGAAATTTCAGCTCAAAAGGACTTCCCAAGCTCATGCAATTGAACAAACAAGGTTTAGGACCAAAACGCGAACAATTCAAAACATATAACTGCCCATGTCAGCCCCCAACGGTCGACCGTTCCGAAACAGGTAGACCCCGTTCCGAAACATGGGCCGTTCCGCAACGGGTTCCGAAACATGGCCTTGGCAGAGACCAAACCGTTTTGAAACGGTGCCTACCGTTTCGGATGCCTAGGTTCATGTAAGGCACCCGTTCCGAAATGGTGTACACTGTTCCGAAACGCCTGCACAGATTGCAGCAAAAAGGCATTCCAAAACATGCAATAAATCATTCAAACATGCTCCAAATGTCACCAAACTTTACAAGCATGCAATTCAACATGTATATGACTTATAGGCATCAGCAAATCAACCAAACAACATCATATGCAAAAAGCCCCAATTCTATAGGCATACTTCCTACACAAGCTAGCTATTCAAAACACCAAACTTCCAAAACAAGCATGCAATGATCCAATCCAAAAACCAGCATTCAAAACAACATTCAACATACTTAGGGAGTTCCAAACACCTCCCAAAACATACACATTGGTCCCCCATTGCCAAATTACCCAAAAGCTAAAATGTTTAACAAAAACCTTCCATACATTGAGCTTTACTTGTACTTGAACTCTTGCCTTCTTGCTGCCCCTCAAGGTACTCTAATGCTCTGCATTATTGAATTAAGAAAACGAAGAAAGCGTAAGCAAAAGCTTAGTGAGGAATGCTCTTAAAAACCATTCAATAATGCAATTAAAAACATTTACAAAACATGCTTTAAATCAACCTTTGCACATGCTCAAAAGCATACTTTAAACAAGCAATCTCATGCTTCAACATAAACATAACATAACATGTCATATTGGCTCAAGTGATACATTTCATTTCTTAAAACAAGTTCATCAACTTCCCAAGGACTTTTAAACACCTTGGCCCCAAGGACTTTTAAACACCTTGGCCATGGACTTTTAAACACCATGAATAAGGACCACACAAGGACTTTTAACCACCTTTGTGTCCAATGCTTGAATCACCCCAAGGACTTTTAAACACCTTGGCCCCAAGGACTTTTAAACACCTTGGCCCCATGGACTTTTAAACACCATGGCCCCATGGACTTTTAAACACCATGGAAAGGATCACCTAAGGAATTTTAACCACCTTAGTGTCCGCAACAAGAATCATCCAAGGACTTTTAACCACCTTGATGTTCTTAAGTAACAAGGCTCACTCAAGGACTTTTAACCACCTTAGTGACCTTAATCTTTTCAAAACATCACTTGCCAATATACATCATATTCATCATTTAATCCACTGTTTTAAAGCATTAAATCAAGCCATTTTCATCATGCATTTCAAAGCATCAATCCACATTATTTCAATGTATAAAAGCAAGGTACTCCTACCTAGAGTTACCTTTAACATATGGCTTACATTATCAGCAAAATCCATGCTAAAACATGCTTTCAAAACAGTAATTAAAAACATGCAAATCATCATCTTGTATCACAACAAAATCATGGCCACCACTAGAGAGAAAATCAGAAAACTTACACTTGAGCTTAGCAAAGTTGTTTAGACTTAAACTAAGCTCCCAAAACCTTCAAACCTTGGTTTAAAAGCTGAAAATCCATTTTCCACAAATGCACTCACCGATTTCCACTTTGCTTCAAGCCAAAGCACCAAATCAAGCTTCCGGATCAACCACTCTTGGATCCAAAGATGCCTCCCCTGTTTCAACACATCAAAGCAGAGGATTAATGCATCATCATGCATTAATTGCTTCAATGAAAGCACCTAAACTCGCTGCTCTCATCCAACCTCCATTTTCGGCCACCAAACACAACCGAAAATGCATCCAAACCACTTCTAAACAAAGCCCAGCCATAAACCAGCAAAACCTCACTTCCATTAACATCATATAACATCTAAAAACAACCTATTAACATCCTTATACCTCCAGCAACAACAGATCACCAAGATCACCTCAAAAACTACCTTGAAACACAAGCTAAACTTAGGAAACTCAACCTATCCGGGATTTCATCAATCAAAACTCAATTCCTTATCAATTTAGAGATCATTTAACATCAAAAACACCTCTCAAATCACAGATTACTCAGATCTAACGAAAATCATCAAAAATCATCAAAATCTTGCATAATAAGCCAAGATCCATTTCAACACTTAAAAACCTTTAATTAAACATCAATTAAGGATTGAAAACTTAGGAATTTCAGTAAAGAACTGATAGTTTAGAAGAGAAGGACGTTCTTACCTCCAAACTTGAGTTTCTCCTCTTTTTGCAATCAAAATCCTTGTTGAAACACTTAGCAATTGAAGAGGTTTTGAAGATACATTGATTAGGAATCAAATGAGAGTTGAAAGGAGGGATTTAGGTGAAGAAATCAGATCTAATTCTCTGGAAAAGTAGTGTTTGGGTTGAGAGAAAATGAGAGAAAGAAAATTAGGAGAAGTTGGTTACAAAATCTAAAAATAGCCAAATGGCTTCCCTCCAATTTTGATAACCTTTAAAATCAGATTTTAGACTTAAAATATCTTAGAAAAATCTGGAGAAACTCCCTTTGGGTAAATAGTTCCTTAAAGATTCAAAGTTTCAACCTTTATAAAACAGCCACCAAACTTGCGAAAATTACATTTTGGTCACTAGCCAAAATGTCACCCTTCCAAAACTCATTTTCCAAAATTGATTTCACAGTTCACTTAATTATATTAAAAGATGATTTTAGAACATTTTTCCATATTTTTAATGCAACCCGAACTAGGCTTTCCTAATTTCACCTCTTTTGATTCGAACAGCACTTTGACCAACCGGTCAACGCCCAAAACTCCTAAGCCCAAAACCGGGGCGTTACACTTTTGCACCCACTGAAGCTGATCTCACCACTTGAGGACAATTCCGCTTCACATGCTCCTTAGAACCACAGTTCCAACAAACTCCCACGCCCCAACAACCTCCAACATGACATCTACACTACTACCCAGACTTTGATTCAAACAAACTTTTCTATCACGTAACCTCTTACGCTGACCGCTCCCAAGGTCAGTACCCACAGCTCTTTTTCTTTAACATTTCTCACCTTCATAATCTGAAGCTACACCCCCACATTGCTTAGCCCTTAAGAACTTCTGTCCAAGGTATCTTCCATTAAAGGCAGACACAAAGAACTCCTAGTCTATATCGTGGATGTGCGTTGCCACCGCAACAGATGTCCACCAAGCACAAGCATCCTCCAACATCAACGAGACAATACTTCCCAGCTTACAGGCGTCGTCACACCCTTCTTGTTCCAGGATCGGAATTGTACTGGCTAACCAAGCCTCGAACGCCTCAGTGTCGAACCATGATACTCCACAGCTCCCAAATCATATAAACGTTGTTTTGACAAACTCGCGTGTCCCTCACTCGGCACGTCTACATGCCTCACTTTCACCACGGCCTGAGATGTTCCCGACACCTCTTGAACCATAGGTGACGAACTCTTCATCACAGAACCAGCTTTCTGCTCTTGCCTTACTACCTCAACTCTAGGCACTGTAGACTGAAACGAAACACCTCCACCAAAAGGTGAATTCCACGCCTTAACAACCTGCTCTAAAGCAGCAACCATCTCACCCAACTGCCATTCTCTCATCGATTCCATCGTGCTATTATTAACAAGGCAATGATAACAAGACAAACAAAACGATCAGGCCAGCTTCAAGCAAGAATTCAAGACTCCAACTCCAACATAACACAATAGCTATAATAATAAGGAAATGGGTATCCCGAATTCTCCCCCTTTTACACGACATAATAATCAACAAAAACATGGATATCACAACATCGAGCATATCAACCAGCAAACTTCAATCCTGCTCTCGTCAAACAACATTCACCCGCAACAACATAATATCAACAAAACATACCCATCACATTTTCATCACTCAGAAAATCAACTCACAACACCAGCATATCATCAATACAAATTCACATTAGCTCACGGAAGATTTATAACCAAAAAGCATGATAAAAACATCAACAATTCGCTCAAAGACACATTTTTTCAACCAACTTTCAACCACACATCAGAACAAACATTAAACACTTATTAACAACTTACCACGAAATTACCATCACCCCAAATATACGCAACTTAGCTCTGATACCAACAAATGTAACCCCCTTAGCCTGGCCTAGACACTAGACCCGAACTACGAAGATCACACGGGGAAAACCAAAGTCAACCTGAAAGTCAACCTTGATTAACGACCCTTTTTTCTTTTTGAAACTTCTACAGATGCGCATTTAACCTATGTGAAAGCCCAAGAATCTCGGAAGAGAAAAACACCGCGATCGGAAACGTTTAAGGACTCAATTGCAAGAAATATACTTTTAGGGACCAAAGTGTAAATTTTGGAAAATAAAATGACTTCCAAGATTTTAGTTTTACCAAACCCCAATTAATTATATTATGAGCCTCTCTGCCAAATTTTAGCTTAAAAAGACATTTCAAGCTCAAGCAATTGCAATTACAACTTTTAGGACTAAAATGTAAAGCATGCAAAAGATGTCCAACGGTCACCCGTTTCGAAACAATGACACCCGTATAGAAACACCCGTGTTGTACGCCCATATCGAAACAGTGTTGACCGTTTCGAAACGCGGGTATGTTCCGAAACTAGTTCAGAAACGGACACCTCCAGTAGCCAAAGTGTTTCGAAACACCTCTAGCCGTTTCGAAACGCCGAGGCCAATTCATGCACCCGTTTCGAAACAGCCAAGGGTGTTTCGATACACCCTGCCCAGAAACAGCAGAAAATTCTGGTTTTACACATCCAAACACCAACAAACATACTTTAAACCATTCCTCAACATATCAACAACATGCCAAGCAACATAACTACCAAATTTCATTAAAAACTAGATACAAATCAAACCTTAGGTGCACCAACTCATTCAACACATCCAACACATGATCATGCTTTTAAAACAAGAAGCTTAGCACATCAACTTATGAAGAAGAATATTCATATGTTGCAAAGCGATAATCAACATGATTCAAACCACAAACCAAACATGGTCAACATACACAATCTCACTTTACATAAATATAAAAGACTCTCCCCCCATTGCCTTTATTATTTATAGCTATAAACCAAGACATACTTCTCAAGTGGAGCTCTTCTTGAATCCCTTGCTTCTTGCTGCCCCAACTTCAAATATCTGCATTGATGGACACAAAGGAGCGTAAGCACATAATTCTTAGTGAGGAAAGCTCAAAACCAAAACACCATCAATGCAGCGAATCATAAAACCTTCTTTAAAAGTGGATACAATTCAATAAACCAAAGCATTGTTTGAAAACCTCTTTTGAAACAACATGCTTTAAATCATGCATTGCTCAACATGAAAACCAACCCTTAACTTTGAAATGCTAAACAACTCACCCCAAACCACATTCTCGCAAATACTATTATTTAAACCTTTCCATGCATGAACACCACATGCAAAGTTAAACTCAAATTCCTTGGAAAACACTTCCACTTCACAACATACTTTCCTCATGCTTGATGATCATTTCAAAGCAAAATACCTTTTGAAAACCATTTGCTCCTTCTAACTATCTCATGCATTGAACATTTGCATTATATGCCTTTTCCAACAAGCCTTCACAAGACTTCAATGCTCTAAAGAGATTCTAAGCACATATGCACCACTCACAAAAGAAGATATACACTTGCATCATTTTCAAGCATCTCATGCTTCATTACATTCAAATACATTATATTGGCTTTCAAGTGATAGTTCACAAACCATTTCAACTCAAGACACAATCGGATACGCGGATTACAAGCGTTGTCCCACACGCTTCATACACACTACCGAACAACATAAGGTGGAGTTTAACCGTACAATCATAACCCCTCAACACCCGTGATGGAGTTTAACGGTACAATCACAACCCCTCAAAATCACTCATCGATAGTTGTATAATCTACTAACGAGAGTACGGGACACATAACACAAGATCCACACACGGACTTTTAACCACCGTTGTGATCATACCATGATCCACACACAGACTTTTAACCACCATTGTGATCTTACCAAAATCCTCACACGGACTTTTAACCACCGTTGTGAGCTTACCAAGATCCATACACGGACTTTTAACCACCGTTGTGATCTTACCTCTCTCGTTAGGTTACTTGGATGGAGTTTACGGTACAATCACAACCCCTCAACATCCAAGGCGACTTCATTCACGGTGCACCCAATCCTATAGCCGGCTAACTATATCCGATTAAAGTAACCAAAAACCACTTACATCACTTTCAAATATACATCAAATACCATCATCAATTCACTGTTTTCAAAGCATTAAACAAAGCCATTAAACCCCATGCATCACCATGCACCACTACCAATTTAATCAACATGCCAAAACAAGGATCTCTAACCTTGAGAATCCTTCAACACATAGCTTTCAAAACCAGCATTAAACCATGTCTAAACATGCTTAAAAATAGTAATTAAAACACAACCACCCCAAGTGCATTTAAAACCAAATCATAGCACAAATCAAGAGAGAAATTCCATTTACTTACACTTGAGCATAGCTAAGTTGTTTAGACTTAAACTAATCTCCCAAAACCTCGTCCAAAATGTTTCAAAGCTGGAAAACTCTTTTCCACTTACCGATACACAAAACTATGCTAGCTGACAAGCCTTCCAAGCATCCGAAACTTCCAACGCCACCTCTATTGCTTCCGGATCATTCTCCCATGTTTTAAACACATAACCACAGAGGATTAATGCATCATCATGCATTAATATCACCAGCAACACACCTAAACTCGCTGCTCTACATAAATTCAACATTTAAGCTACCAAACACAACCGAAATCACCTCCAAACTCTTCCAAAACATAACCCAGCCAAGATCCATCACTTCTAACCTTTTATAAACATCAATTAACATCCAAAATGAACCCAAACTCGTCCTTATACCTCCAGCATTAACAGAACACCAAGGTCACCCCAAAAACCACCATTTTCATAAGCAAAAACTTAGGAAACATAACCTATTCGGGATTGCATTGATCAAACCTCATTTACACATCATTAGACATCCAAAATACATTTAATAACCATCTCAAAACAGAGCCCAAACAATCACCATGAAATTCTTCAAAATTTGTTCAAAATCTTGAGTTTTAAGCCAAAATCAAGTTCATACCATTAAAACCATTTGTAAGACTTAAATTAATAATTGATAACTTTGGAATTTCAGTAAAGAACTGAGTATTTAGAGGAGAAGAACAACCTTACCTCTAAATGTAGATTTCTCCTTGATTAGAGACAATTTTCTTGAAAATCCAATAACCAAATCAAAAGGATTTGATGTAGAATGGATTAGGAATTAATTGTTGATTGAATCCTCATCAATTGAATTAAAAATCAATGGAAAAGATGCTAGAGAAAAGTTTTTGGATGAGGGAATTTTGAGAGAAAATGAGATGAGAAAGTTTTTAGAAAAGTTAGTTATGATTTAATCAAAAGGTAGTTTCTCTCCTCATCTAATTAATTAAAACATTAATTAAATCACTTAAATTTAAGAAAAATCTGGAGAAATCTTTCTTGGGTAAATTAGCTCCTTAAAGATTCAAAGTTTCAATCCTTACAAAACAGCCACCACTGAACTTTTCAAAAATCGCATTTTAGTCTCTATTTCAAAATGTCACACTTCCAAACCTTATTTTGTAAAATTGATTTCACCACTCTCTTATATATATTAAAAGAGGATTTTTAGATATTTTTCAAAATTTTTAAAGCATCTCGAACTAGGCTTTCCCTAAAACCTCCTTTTATATTCGAACCGAAAATCAGACCGGTCCGGTTCAGACCCTAAACTTCTAAGCCCAAAATTGGGTTGTTACAACTGGTTATTCATCATACGACAAATCTGAATTCAATTCAATCTCCTCAACATGCATAACATGAGACGAATTTGATCTATACATCCGAAGCATTGAAACATGGAACACGTCATGGATCTTTTCCAACTCAGGTAGCAAAATCAATCTATAAGCGACGGGACCAACTCGCAAACTATATCATAAGGACCAATGAACCTCGAACTCAATTTACCTTTTCTAACAAATCTCATCACTTTCTTCCAAGGTGAAATGTAACCCCCGTAGCCCGGCCTAGACGGTTGACCCGAACTACGAAGATTACACGGGGAAAACCAAAGTCAACCCGAAAGTCAACCTTGATTAACGACCCTTTTTTTTCTTTTTAAACTTGTCTAGATGCACATTAACCTTATATGTGATCACACAAACACCATGCTCAAAGATCACAAACATCAGAGATCAAACAGGGACCCAATTGAACAAATTACAACTTTAGGGACCAAATTGTAATTTCTGTAAACTTTAAGGACTTAACCAGATTTAAGTTACCAACTTAAAATTAATCATGTTTCATGCTTCCCTGTCAAATTTCAGCTCAAACGGACATCCCTAACTCATATAATTGCACAAACAAGATTCAGGACCAAAATGCAAACATTTTGAAACATTTAACCGCCCATGTCAGCCCCCAACGGTCACCCGTTCCGAAACAGGCCAAGCCCGTTCCGAAACACGGGGCCGTTCCGCAACGCGTTCCGCAACGGGGGCCTGGCAGAATGCTTTTCGTTTCGGAACGGTAGCACCCGTTTCGGACGCCTGGGTTCATGCAGGCACCCGTTCCGAAACGGTGTCAACTGTTCCGAAACACCCTGCACAGATTGCAGCATTTTGCATTCCTAAACATGCAATAAACCATTCAAACATGCTCCAAACATCACCAAACTTTACCAGCATGCAATTCAACATATATATGACTTGTAGGCATCATCAAATCAACAATTTAACATCATATAAGAAAAGCCCCAATTCTATAGGCATGCTTCCTACACAAGCAACCATTTAAGCACAAACCTTCCAAAACAAACTCATTTAAACCAATTCATGTTCCAACAACATTAGCAACAACATTTAAACATTCATGATCAAACACATACGATCACATACACATAAATCCGAGAGATTCTACCCCATTGCCCTTATTAACTATAGCTATTCACCGAGACATACATCTCCATTGGAGTCCACCTTGAATCCCTTGCTCCTTGCTGTCCAAACTTCAAGAATCTGCATTGATGGACAAAAAGGAGCGTAAGCACATAATGCTTAGTGAGGAATGCTCAAAACCAAAACACCATCAATGCAGCGGGTCTTTAAAACACCTTTAAAACAAACCCGATTTGATTACCAAAACCATGTTTGAAAACCCTTTTCAACATCAAGCTCAAATCATGCATAAACACCATATGCCAAGCTTAGACAAAACCATGGAAAACACTTCCACTTCACAACATACCTTTCCTTAGCTTGAAAACCAAATCAAGCAAGAAACCTTTTTAAAACCATAGCTCAAATAATCCATCACATGCATTTAATCAAGGCAACATAAAAACCATAACAACATCTTCACATGCCTTTAAAACAAGTCTTACAAGACTCCAATGCAACATAGATATTTCATGCTCACAAGCATCATTTACCAAATGATTACCAACACTTGTTCATCTTAACAAGTAAACATGCATTCACTAGCATCATACACTTTTCATGCAACAATGCATCTTTTCAAGCATCTCATGCTTCACATGCAAACATGCATCAATACAAGCATCTCATGCTTCACATGCAACTATGCATCATTTCAAGCATCCCATGCTTCACTATGATCAAGAACATTACATTGGCTTTCAAGAGATCAACCACATTCACTTTTCAACTCAACAACCCGATCGGATACGCGGATTCCGAGCGTTGTCCCTACGCTCCCTACACACTACCCAATCCAAGGTCTTCCCGTGGGCAACAACCTCCACTTGACCTCAACATCCTAAGGTTCCCATGTATGGACTTTTAAACACCATACAACCTTAGCTTTTCCTCAAGGTTCCCATGTATGGACTTTCAACCACCATACACCCTTGACATGCACAAGGTTCCCCGTATGGACTTTTAACCACCATACAACCTTTGCATAACCGATTGGTAGTTGTAGACATCATCTAACGAGATCCGGGACATCACACACAAGATCCACACATGGACTTAACCACTGCCATTGTGATCTCAACAAGCACAAGGTTCTCACATATGGACTTTTAACCACCATATAACCTTTGCTCAACCAAGGTCTTCCCGTGGGCAACAACCTCCACTGACCTCATCTCGTTAGGAATACTTGAGGGGAGCTTATCCGGTCCACACTTGACCACTCCACCTTCAAGGCGACTTAATTCACGGTGCACCCAATCCTATAGCCGGCTAATTATATCCGATCAACGAACCATGAACCATTTACATCTCTTGCCAATATAACCATCTTACCATATTAATCCAATGTTCCACATGCATATACATAATGCAAAACCATCACAACATTAACCCAATGATTCACATGCATAACCAATATGCAAAACCATTACATCATTAATCCAATGATTCACATGCATAACCAATATGCAAAACCATTACCTCATCAATCCAATGATTCACATGCATAACCAATATGCAAAAAGGTAACATTTATCATCATTAATTCACTGTTTTTAAGCATCATACAAAGCAATTGATCAACATGCAACACTATGCATCAAAACCACATTTACCATGTACAAAACCAAGGACCTCTTACCTTGCACATCCTTCATAAATGGCTTTCAAAACCAGCATTAAACCATGCTAAAAACATGCTTACAAAACAGAATTAAACCATGCAAAAACACATGCATATCAATCATCAATCACCTTTGATTTTTAAACCAAATCACACACACATCAAGAGCGAAAACCCATTCACTTACGCTTGAGCTTAGCAAAGTTGTTTAGACTTAAACTAAGCTCCCAAAACCTTCAAACCTTGTTTCAAAAGCTGAAATCCCAACTTCACTCACCGATTACCAAACAAGACTAGCCAACAAGCCTTCCAAGCTTCCGAAACCTTCCGAAAACACCTCCAAAGCTCATGGATCAAACTCCCCTGTTTCAAGCACACAAAAACAGAATATTAATGCATCCTTATGCATTAAAACACCAGCAACAACAACACATCTCGCTGCTCATCACAAATCTAGCAATTTGGCTACCAAACACAACCGAAATCACCTCCAAACACTTCCAAAACTTAACCCAGCCAAGATCCATCACTTCTAACCATTTTTATAAATCAAATAACATGCAAAATGATCACAACCACGTCCTTATACCTCCAGGTATAACAGATCACCAAAAACACTCCAAAAACAACCAAAAACTCAAGCCAAACTTAGGAAATTCAACCTATTCGGGATTGTATTGATTAAACCTCAACTTCTAATCAATTTAGCATTCATTTAACATCAATTTAACATCTCAAAACCCTGCTTAAACAGATCACACGAAAATTTCACCAAAATCACCAAATCTTGCATTTTAGCCAAAAATCAAGATCTCAATTGAAAAGACATTAATAAAACACAAATCAAGGATTGAGAACTTAGGAATTTCAGTAAAGAACTGATAGTTTAGAGGAGAAGGACGTTCTTACCTCCAAACTTGAATTTCTCCATTTTAGAGCCAAAAAGCTTGATGAAACAATTTGCAAATTGAGAGGTTTTGTTGATGAGATGATTAGGAATCAAATGAGAGTTGAAATGAGAGATTTAGATGTCAAAATCAGAGGAAGAAATCTGGAGAATTTTGTTTGGGTTGAGAGAAAATGAGAGAAAAGAGAATTTGAGAGAAAATGGAAAGTTAGTTGGAAATTTAGTTAAAATGATTTCCCTCTCTTTCATAAACTTTAAAATCAGATTTTAGATTTAAAATATCTTAGAAAAATCTGGAGAAATCCTTTTTGGAATAATAGCTCCTTAAAGATTCAAAGTTTCAATCCTTTATAAAACTGTCCCGCAACTTTCAAAAAAATTACATTTTGGTCACTAGCCAAAATGTCAACCTTCCGAACCTCATTTTCCAAAATTGATTTCACAGTTCACTTATATATATTAAAAGATGATTTTAGGACATTTTTCCATATTTTTAATGCAACCCGAACTAGGCTTTCCTAAATTCACTCTTATATATTCGATCAGCACTTTGACCGAACCGGTCAACACCCAAAACTTCTGAGCCCAAAACCGGGGCGTTACAACTCTCCCCCCCCTTAGGAAATTTCGTCCTCGAAATTTCAACCGGCGAAAAGAGAAACAACATCCTTCTCAAAGCCACACACAAGACAACACAACCATCTCAAACACCACTGACCACTTTCCACACAAAACCTCCACCATACACTGTTCACAAATCCAAACTCTCAAAGGTAACCACGACTCAACCTTCCACATAACCGGACCGTACATAATCCCAACATCAACCTGAAAACTTCAGCTCTTACAGCAGACAACACTGTAACACACAACTTCCAAGACTTGTCTACACAGAGACTACAACCAATCCAACTCAGCCACTAGGCAACCTCCCTGCTTCTAAAACTCTTGCAAACTCCCAAACCTCTTCCAAAGATTTTCCTAACAAGCAAAAATCCTTAAACATCAACTGTTTACTCAAGCTCTTCAACGAAGCTGACCATCCTTCACATCCACCACAAACATTACCATGACAACCCACCAAGATTACTCACCTAGATACCAAAAATCACATCACAACCCCAACTTGAAACCGTCAGCCGTTCCACACACCACCAACTGACTTCGAACGGAACTTTCCTAACCACAACTAGCCAACCACTTCTCACAAGAACCCCAAACAACCAACGAAAGCCTTCGATCTTTCACAGCCCTTTCTCTACAAACTTCAACCAGAACACTTGCATTACCAGAACATTGCTTAACCAAAACACACATAACAGCTTCTGCACTCCTCAAAGGTTGCTAAAAACCAACACAACCCTTTTACAACAACTTAAAAGCTAAACCACCTCAGCACTTGGAAACACAACCTCAAACTGCAACATCACTTATCACCAAGGAACTACCACTTCTTTTTAGCTAAACAAACCACTTAACCGATACTAACCTCAACCGATACCCTTCACCACCAAGCCACTAAACTCTCTGAGCATCAAACACTATCCTTTTACCAACAGGCTATTCCACTCTCACTATCACTAACAACTAGTTTACCAAACTCCAACACCACTAGCTCACACTTAGCACCAAACAACCTCTAAAAACCCATCATCCCACTTAATCCAATCACAACACTAACAGATTCGATTAGTTATTAGCGAGCGTGAACATCGTATGCATGATCTCCTACATGCCCTATCAATGCCTGATGTACATGTATGCAAAACCTCTAATGTCATGCCACATGTATGCATGGACCAACATATATAATATAGCATATAACAATGATTTTAACTGTGCATGAATGCCAGTTCACACCCTCCAATAACATCCTCAAAATCTGTCTAAGAGCAACCTCCTAACTCACCTTTTGCTTATCTAACTCCATCATACCAACAACCACCAACCACAAGATATTCACCCAAGCCTTCTTCACACCCAAGATATTTCCAAACAACTACCACTACTCCAACATACTAGCAACAAGACTAGACTTACCACGCAAGGAAAACCAACAGAAACCAAACTAAGGCAACTAAAGCAAAGATAACTTAACATGGTTACCTGAAAACACAACAACACCCTGAAGCTTCATCTGACGAGCTCTCTTCCTCGCGGAACCATCATCCTCCTACGGCACAACTGCAGCACCAACAAACACACCTGGGTCTACACCAACTCCTTGCGGTAAAGAACCTTGACTATTCTGAGCCAACATCAAACAATCACGCCTCATATGTCCAGCAGACCCACATTTCCAGCAAGCTTCACTTCCCAAACTCTTCACAACCTTCTGCTTTTTCTGCCACCTCTGAACCTCGCCTCGGCCGTACCCACGACCTTTCAAGGACCCTTTGGCTAACACCAAAGCTGACTTCACTCCATGAGGACAATCACGCTTAACATGCACTTTGGAACCACAATTCCAACAAACACCTGCGCCCCAACAATTTCCAACATGTTGCCTTTCACAACGGACACACACAGATGACTGAGCTTCCTCTCCTTGCTCAAGCAACACTTGCTCAACAACAGCACTACCCGCGCCTTGCTTAACCCCTGGAAATTCCCTTCCAAGATACCTTTCATAAAAGGCCGATACAATGAAATCCCAATCAATATCAGGAATATGTGACGCCACAGCCACAGATGTCCACCAGGCACATACATCTTCCAGCATCAAAGAAACAACACTCCCCAGCTTACAGGCATAATCACAGCCCTCCTGATCCAAAATCAGAACCACATTAGCCAACCAGGCCTCAAACATCTCCGGGGAAGAACCATGATACTCCACAGCACCCAAATCAAGCAAACACTGCTTCGGCAAACCCTCACATCTAGCCTGCACATCCACTGACTTTACCTCAACCGCAGCCTGAGATGTTCCCAACACCTCCTGAACAACAGATAAATAACTTTCCATCACAGAACCAGCTTCTTTCCCTTGCCTTACCATCTCAACTTCAGGCACAGAAGACTGAAACAAAACACCTTTACAAAAGGGCGAATTCTTTGCCTTAACAACCTGCCCCAAGGCAGCAACCATCTCACTCAACCGCCACTCTTTCATCAACTTTGCCATACCACTAACAACAACAAACATACAATCACAACAAGCAAACAAACCAGTTAGACCAGCATTAAGCAAGGATTCAAACTCCAACTCCAAAAACACAATAGCTATATTAATAAGGCAATGGGTATCCCGAATCCTCCCCTTTACATGACATAACAGTCAACACAACATGGATATCACAACATCAAGCATATCAAACAACATACCTTGATCATGCTTACACCAAACAACATCCAAATGCACCAGCACATTAGCAACATAACATGCTCAAAACACATTCACCATGCATAACATCAGCTCATAACCACATATACTCAACCAAGATTCATAACCACAAACCATGCTTGCATACATCAGCAACATGCTCAGAAACATCAACAGCATACTCAAAAACACATGTTTCAACCAACCTTCAACCATACAACAAGGTAAACATCAAACACATACCACAACAACTTACCGTTTTCCCCAACCTTCGAAACTCAGCTCTGATACCACCAAATGTAACCCCCGTAGCCCGGCCTAGACGGTTGACCCGAACTACGAAGATTACACGGGGAAAACCAAAGTCAACCCGAAAGTCAACCTTGATTAACGACCCTTTTTTTTCTTTTTAAACTTGTCTAGATGCACATTAACCTTAGATGTGATCACACAAACACCATGCTCAAAGATCACAAACATCAGAGATCAAACAGGGACCCAATTGAACAAATTACAACTTTAGGGACCAAATTGTAATTTCTGTAAACTTTAAGGACTTAACCAGATTTAAGTTACCAACTTAAAATTAATCATGTTTCATGCTTCCCTGCCAAATTTCAGCTCAAACGGACATCCCTAACTCATATAATTGCACAAACAAGATTCAGGACCAAAATGCAAACATTTTGAAACATTTAACCGCCCATGTCAGCCCCCAACGGTCACCCGTTCCGAAACAGGCCAAGCCCGTTCCGAAACACGGGGCCGTTCTGCAACGCGTTCCGCAACGGGGGTCTGGCAGAATGCTTTCCGTTTCGGAACGGTAGCACCCGTTTTGGACGCCTGGGTTCATGCAGGCACCCGTTCCGAAACGGTGTCAACTGTTCCGAAACACCCTGCACAGATTGCAGCATTTTGCATTCCTAAACATGCAATAAACCATTCAAACATGCTCCAAACATCACCAAACTTTACCAGCATGCAATTCAACATATATATGACTTGTAGGCATCATCAAATCAACAATTTAACATCATATAAGAAAAGCCCCAATTCTATAGGCATGCTTCCTACACAAGCAACCATTTAAGCACAAACCTTCCAAAACAAACTCATTTAAACCAATTCATGTTCCAACAACATTAGCAACAACATTTAAACATTCATGATCAAACACATACGATCACATACACATAAATCCGAGAGATTCTACCCCATTGCCCTTATTAACTATAGCTATTCACCGAGACATACATCTCCATTGGAGTCCACCTTGAATCCCTTGCTCCTTGCTGTCCAAACTTCAAGAATCTGCATTGATGGACAAAAAGGAGCGTAAGCACATAATGCTTAGTGAGGAATACTCAAAACCAAAACACCATCAATGCAGCGGGTCTTTAAAACACCTTTAAAACAAACCCGATTTGATTACCAAAACCATGTTTGAAAACCCTTTTCAACATCAAGCTCAAATCATGCATAAACACCATATGCCAAGCTTAGACAAAACCATGGAAAACACTTCCACTTCACAACATACCTTTCCTTAGCTTGAAAACCAAATCAAGCAAGAAACCTTTTTAAAACCATAGCTCAAATAATCCATCACATGCATTTAATCAAGGCAACATAAAAACCATAACAACATCTTCACATCCCTTTAAAACAAGTCTTACAAGACTCCAATGCAACATAGATATTTCATGCTCACAAGCATCATTTACCAAATGATTACCAACACTTGTTCATCTTAACAAGTAAACATGCATTCACTAGCATCATACACTTTTCATGCAACAATGCATCTTTTCAAGCATCTCATGCTTCACATGCAAACATGCATCAATACAAGCATCTCATGCTTCACATGCAACCATGCATCATTTCAAGCATCCCATGCTTCACTATGATCAAGAACATTACATTGGCTTTCAAGAGATCAACCACATTCACTTTTCAACTCAACAACCCGATCGGATACGCGGATTCCGAGCGTTGTCCCTACGCTCCCTACACACTACCCAATCTAAGGTCTTCCCGTGGGCAACAACCTCCACTTGACCTCAACATCCTAAGGTTCCCATGTATGGACTTTTAAACACCATACAACCTTAGCTTTTCCTCAAGGTTCCCATGTATGGACTTTCAACCACCATACACCCTTGACATGCACAAGGTTCCCCCGTATGGACTTTTAACCACCATACAACCTTTGCATAACCGATTGGTAGTTGTAGACATCATCTAACGAGATCCGGGACATCACACACAAGATCCACACATGGACTTAACCACTGCCATTGTGATCTCAACAAGCACAAGGTTCTCACATATGGACTTTTAACCACCATATAACCTTTGCTCAACCAAGGTCTTCCCGTGGGCAACAACCTCCACTGACCTCATCTCGTTAGGAATACTTGAGGGGAGCTTATCCGGTCCACACTTGACCACTCCACCTTCAAGGCGACTTAATTCACGGTGCACCCAATCCTATAGCCGGCTAATTATATCCGATCAACGAACCATGAACCATTTACATCTCTTGCCAATATAACCATCTTACCATATTAATCCAATGTTCCACATGCATATACATAATGCAAAACCATCACAACATTAACCCAATGATTCACATGCATAACCAATATGCAAAACCATTACATCATTAATCCAATGATTCACATGCATAACCAATATGCAAAACCATTACCTCATCAATCCAATGATTCACATGCATAACCAATATGCAAAAAGGTAACATTTATCATCATTAATTCACTGTTTTTAAGCATCATACAAAGCCATTGATCAACATGCAACACTATGCATCAAAACCACATTTACCATGTACAAAACCAAGGACCTCTTACCTTGCACATCCTTCATAAATGGCTTTCAAAACCAGCATTAAACCATGCAAAAAACATGCTTACAAAATAGAATTAAACCATGCAAAAACACATGCATATCAATCATCAATCACCTTTGATTTTTAAACCAAATCACACACACATCAAGAGCGAAAACCCATTCACTTACGCTTGAGCTTAGCAAAGTTGTTTAGACTTAAACTAAGCTCCCAAAACCTTCAAACCTTGTTTCAAAAGCTGAAATCCCAACTTCACTCACCGATTACCAAACAAGACTAGCCAACAAGCCTTCCAAGCTTCCGAAACCTTCCGAAAACACCTCCAAAGCTCATGGATCAAACTCCCCTGTTTCAAGCACACAAAAACAGAATATTAATGCATCCTTATGCATTAAAACACCAGCAACAACAACACATCTCGCTGCTCATCACAAATCTAGCAATTTGGCTACCAAACACAACCGAAATCACCTCCAAACACTTCCAAAACTTAACCCAGCCAAGATCCATCACTTCTAACCATTTTTATACATCAAATAACATGCAAAATGATCACAACCACGTCCTTATACCTCCAGGTATAACAGATCACCAAAAACACTCCAAAAACAACCAAAAACTCAAGCCAAACTTAGGAAATTCAACCTATCCGGGATTGCATTGATTAAACCTCAACTTCTAATCAATTTAGCATTCATTTAACATCAATTTAACATCTCAAAACCCTGCTTAAACAGATCACACGAAAATTTCACCAAAATCACCAAATCTTGCATTTTAGCCAAAAATCAAGATCTCAATTGAAAAGACATTAATAAAACACAAATCAAGGATTGAGAACTTAGGAATTTCAGTAAAGAACTGATAGTTTAGAGGAGAAGGACGTTCTTACCTCCAAACTTGAATTTCTCCATTTTAGAGCCAAAAAGCTTGATGAAACAATTTGCAAATTGAGAGGTTTTGTTGATGAGATGATTAGGAATCAAATGAGAGTTGAAATGAGAGATTTAGATGTCAAAATCAGAGGAAGAAATCTGGAGAATTTTGTTTGGGTTGAGAGAAAATGAGAGAAAAGAGAATTTGAGAGAAAATGGAAAGTTAGTTGGAAATTTAGTTAAAATGATTTCCCTCTCTTTCATAAACTTTAAAATCAGATTTTAGACTTAAAATATCTTAGAAAAATCTGGAGAAATCCTTTTTGGAATAATAGCTCCTTAAAGATTCAAAGTTTCAATCCTTTATAAAACTGTCCCGCAACTTTCAAAAAATTTACATTTTGGTCACTAGCCAAAATGTCAACCTTCCGAACCTCATTTTCCAAAATTGATTTCACAGTTCACTTATATATATTAAAAGATGATTTTAGGACATTTTTCCATATTTTTAATGCAACCCGAACTAGGCTTTCCTAAATTCACTCTTATATATTCGATCAGCACTTTGACCGAACCGGTCAACACCCAAAACTTCTGAGCCCAAAACCGGGGCGTTACATGAAACTTTCAAAAACACTCTCTCGCCCACGATATACTCTATTTCTCTATGTTTCAAATATGCATACGACTTTTGTCGATTTGTAGTGCTTTCAGGCGGTCACATATCAACTTCACATTCTCGATAGTACCCTTAAGCATGTTTGGTAACGATAACAACTTATGTCCCGCTTCGGCCCAACAAATAAGTGTTCTACATTTTCCGCCATACAAAGCTTCGTAAGGTGTCACATGAATACTTGCTTGGTAGCTATTGTTTTAGGAAACTCTACTAACGGTATATGCTTCTCCCATTAACCCTGATAATCAATACTGCAACATCTCAACATATCTTCTAAAACTTGTATAACTCTCTTTGACTAACCATCGGTCTTAGGATGATAAGAAGTGTTGAAACTCAACCGAGTACCCAAGGCACTATGCAAACTCTCCTAAAATCTAGCTATGAACCTCATATCTCTATCAGACACAATCTCAAAATCTCACTGATGTACAAATCAGCCAACTTATCTAAGGTATAAGTAGTATTAACAACCAAGAAATGTGCACTTTTCGTAAAACGATCAACAATTACCCAAAAAAAATTCTTCTTAGAAGGTGTCAAAGGCAAACCTGATACGAAATCCATAGTAATCCTCTCCCACTTCCACTCGGGAATTCTAAACGGTTGCAACAACCCAAAAGGAAACTGATGTTCGACCTTAACACGCTGGCAAACCATACACTTGCTCGCAAATTCAGCAACATCTTTCTTGAATCCAACCGACTAGCACTCATCCTTCAAACGGCGATACATCTTTGTACTCCCCGGATGCATGGAAAACGGTCTACTATGAGCTTCGGTCAAAATGGTATGCCTCAAATCAACATTATTTGGTACAACAACCTTACCTTTGAAGCATAGAACATGTAGAGCGTTGGGGTGTTCTCTAAATATGAGCGCAAGAGCACACTCTTGTCAAGTTGTAGTATAAAAGATATCTCTCCAACAAAGATTGGACATCGAACTTGAAGATAAATTTCTGCACATAGAATATTTAAATGCACAAGTAAATTTCAGTTTTATTAGAGGAAAAATAAGTAAACACAAGTAATTAAGAGAAAATATCAGATTGATAGAATGGGTTAGGTTATGCTGCTCTGTAGTGTGAAACTGTGTTGAATAGGTTAAGTTGTATTGCGCTGTTAGACTTTGCTGCCTCGACGGAAGATGGCAGATTGGTGCTTCAATGCTTTTTCTGCCTCGGTAGGTGGAACGGGCGATTGGCTCGGCGGAAAACTCGATAGACCTTCAAGGCTTGGCAAAACGCTTTGATAATGATTCAACATGTAACCCCCTCAGCCCGGCCTAGACGGTTGACCCGAACTACGAAGATTACACGGGGAAAACCAAAGTCAACCCGAAAGTCAACCTTGATTAATGACCCTTTTTTTCTTTTTAAACTTGTCTAGATGCACATTAACCCTAGGCGTACTCTTGAGATAAGCATACTCAAAAATCACAACAATCCGATAGCAAAAAGGTACTCAATTGCACAACATACGAATTTAGGGACCAAATTGTAAATTCTGGAAATAAAGAAGACTTTACCAATTTTTCAGAGACCATTATGAAATTAGTCATGTTTCATGCTTCTCTGCCAAATTTCACCTCAAACGGACATCCCAAACTCAAGCAATTGCATAAACGAAATTCAGGACTAAAACGTGAAGATTTCAAAACATAAAACCATATAATTCAGTGCCCAACGGTCAAGTATTCCGGAACGGGGGTTGACCGTTCCAAAACGCGAGACTGTTTCGAAACCTGTTTCGAAATAGGGCTTGGCAGTAGCAAAAGTGTTTCAGAACGACTCTACCCGTTTCGAAACACCAAGGCCATTTCAGACCCCCTGTTTCGAAACAGTAGTACCCGTTCTGATACGGGCTGCCCAGAAGTGCAGAAATTTTCTGGTTTAACACACATTCGACCCATCAAACACATCCTTATGACCTCCTAATCATGCCAACAAGTCATCATGCATAAAAGGAACATATTTGCATCAACAAAACATATTCATGGCATCAATTAGGGAAAACCTCAATCTATAGGCATGCAACCTATTACTCCAAACCAACCAAACATCAAACCAACAAAGCAAACACCATAATGGCCAATTACATATCCAAAACATCATAGGCATCGTGCCAAACTTAGGGTGACCAAAACATCTCCCAAAAACACAACCTAGGTTCCCATTGCCAAATACGAAAAACTAATAGTGTTGTAAAATAGTCACCATACATGAGCTTAGTCTTTCTCTTGGATTCTTGACCTCCTTGCTGCCCTTAAAGCACTTCATATCTCTGCATTATTGGTTCAAGAAAGAGAGCGTAAGCAAATATGCTTAGTGAGAAATGCTCTAATGAAACAACACAATAATGCACTTTATAAAACACATTT
This sequence comes from Hibiscus tridactylites, assembly GCA_958450335.1. Lineage (NCBI taxonomy): Eukaryota > Viridiplantae > Streptophyta > Magnoliopsida > Malvales > Malvaceae > Hibiscus > Hibiscus tridactylites. Next base: position 41,787,927 of record OY288269.1, on the reverse strand, counting down.
CAAGGCTTTTAAATTCACAAACATCATTACTCATGCAACAATGCATACACAACAAGCATCTCATGCTTCATTACATCAACATGTCACATTGGCTTCCAAGTGGTACCATAACCATTTTTCACGACAAAACACAATCGGATACGCGGATTACAAGCGTTGTCCCATACGATTCATACACACTACCAAGCACACAAGGTGGAGTTTACCGGTACAATCTCAACCCCTCAACACTCGTGATGGAGTTTAACGGTACAATCACAACCCCTCCACATCACTCATTGGTAGTTGTATAACATCACTAACGAGAACATGGGACACACAACACAAGATCTACACATGGCATTTTAACCACCATTATGATCTTAGACATCTCGTTAGTGTACTTGGATGGAGTTTACGGTACCATTACAACCCCTCAACATCCAAGGCGACTTTATTCACGCTGCACCCAATCCTATAGCCGGCTAACTATATCTGATTCAAGTACTTTTAAACCAACACATCACTTGCCAATATACATCATTTACCATCAACAATCCACTATTTTAAAGCATTAAACAAAGTCATTAAACAATCATGCATCACTATGCATCAAACCACATTTATCAATGTCAAACCAAGGATCTCTTACCTTGAGCATCCTTCAACACATGGCTTTCAAAACCAGCATTAAACATGCTAAAGTATGCTTTCAAAACCTAATTAAAACATGCAAATTAAACACATTGCATCCAATCATCTCATTGTTCATCAAAGAGAGAGTTTCTCCGAAAACTTACTCTTGAGCTTAGTTAAGTTGCTTTGACTGAAACTAAGCTCCCAAAACCTTCAAACATTGGTTTCAAAGCTAAAAACCAAACTTCACTCATCAATTCCGTTTCGCAAGATCGCCGAAACGCCGTTCAAACCCCCGGATCAACACCACAAGGATCCGAAGATGTCTCCACTGTTTTAAACACATCAAAGCAGAGGATTAATGCATCATCATGCATTTAAATCTTCAGCCATTACACCTAAACTCGCTGCTCTCACCAAAACTCACATTTCGTCTACCAAACACAACCGAAAACACATCCAAACACTTCCATAACATTACCCAGCCAAGATCCATCACTTCTAAACACTCTTAGACATTAATTAACATCCAAAAAGGACCTAATCACGTCCTTATACCTCCAGCTATAACAGAACACCAAAATCACCCCAAAAACCACCATTTTCACAAGTAAAAACTTAGGAAAATCAAACTATTCGGGATTGCATTGATTAAACCTCAATTACACATCATTAAACATCCAAAATACATTAAAAAGGCATCTCAAAACAGAGCCCAAACAACCTCCACGAAATTCTTCAAGATTTGATCAAAATCTCAAGTTTTAAGCCAAAATCAAGATCATATCATTAAAACATTTAGTAAAACTTAATTTAAGGATTGAGAACTTAGGAATTTCAGTAAAGAACTGAGTATTTAGAGGAGAAGGACGTTCATACCTCTAAATGTGGATTTCTCCTTGTTTAGAGCTAAAATTCTCGAAAATCCAATGTGCAAATGAAGATGATTTGATGTAGAAATGATTAGGAATCATTTGAGGATTGAAATCTCATCATTTGGTGTGAAAAACAAAAGAAAAGCTGCTGTGGAAATGTGTTTGGCTGAGGGAATTTTTAGAGAAAATGAAATGGGAAAATTTTAGCAAAAGTTAGTTATGAAACTAAAATATGATTTTTCTCTCTTTTCTTTTTATTAATTAAACATTAAACGAATCTTTAAAATCAAGAAAAATCTGGAGAAATCCTCCCTTGGGTAAATTAGCTCCTTAAAGATTCAAAGTTTCAATCCTTTCAAAACAGTCACGAACTTTTCAAAAATTACATTTTAGTCACTAATTCAAAATGTCACACTTCCAAGCCTTTTTTTATAAAATTGATTTCACCATTCTCTTATATATATTAAAAGAGGATTTTTAGATATTTTTCCATATTTTTAATGCATCCCGAACTAGATTTTCCCTAAAACCACCTTTTATATTCGAACCGAAATTTAGACCGGTCCAGTTCAGACCCTAAACTTCCAAGCCCAAAATTGGGGTGTTACAATTCTTCGCCCCTTAAGAAATTTCATCCCCGAAATTTACCTGGAGGAAAAAGGTATGGAAACTGCTTCATCATGTCATCCTTTCGCTCCCACGTGGCTTCCTCAGCACCACGATGCTTCCACAACACATTTACCAACTCAATGGTCTTGCCTCGAAGAACTTTACTGTCCGATTCTAGAATCTCCACTGGTTCCTCATCATAAGTCAAATCCGGATTCAACTCTACTTCCTCCACATGCATGACATGCGAAGGATCCGATCTATACCTCTGAAGCATAGAGACATGAAACACATCATGAATCTTTTCCAACTCTTGCGACCTCAACTTGTACGCAACAGGACCCACACGCTCAATCACCTCGTATGGTCCAATGTACCTAGGGCTCAACTTACCCTTTCGGCCAAACCTCATCACCTTTTTCCAAGGCGAAACTTTCAAAAACACACGGTCACCCACCGCATACTCAATCTCTTTACGATTCAAATCCGCGTAAGACTTTTGTCGATCAGAAGCTACCTTCAATCGCTCACAAATGAGCTTCACCTTCTCGGTGGTTCCTTTCAACAAAGCTGGCATCGAAACCAACTTCTGACCCGTTTTAGCCCAACAAAGAGGAGTCCTACACTTCCTCCCGTACAAAGCTTCATAAGGTGCCATTTGAATACTTGCCTGATAGCTATTATTATAGGCAAACTCAACCAAAGGTAAATGTTTCTCCCAAGAGCCCTGAAACTCAATCACACAGCACCTCAACATATCCTCCAGCACTTGGATAACTCGCTCAGACTGTCCATCCGACTATGGATGATAAGATGTACTGAAATTCAACCGTTTACCCAAAGCCTGATACAAACACTGCCAGAAACGTGATGTAAACCTCTGATCTCTATCCGACACAATCCACTTTGGCACACCATGCAGCCGCAAAATCTCAGCAATGTACAGCTCCGCAAGCTTGTCCAAAGTGTACGTAGTATGCACGGGTATGAAATGTGCACACTTCGACAAGCGATCCACAATCACCCACACTGAATTCTTCTTCGATGGCGACAAAGGCAACCCAGACACGAAGTCCATGGTAATCCTTTCCGACTTCCACTCAGGAATCCTCAACGGTTGCAACAACCCTGAAGGAAACTGATGCTCAGCCCTAACTCGCTGACATACCATGCACTTGCTCACAAACTTAGCAACATCTTTCTTTAAACCCACCCAATAGTACTCATCACGAAGATCACGGTACATCTTAGTACTACCAGGGTGCATAGCAAAAGGACTACTATGAGCTTCAGTCAGAATAGCACGCCTCAACTCAGCATCATTGGGCACTACTATCCGACTCCCAAAGCATAAGACTCCATCATCATTAAAGCAGAAATACGATGGCCTATCCTCAACAATATCCTGAACATGTGGCACCAAGGAATCATCCAGCAACTGCTTATCCTTTATCAACTAAACCAAGGATGGTTTCACTTGCAACTCAGCCACAAGACCACCATCACGCAAAATGCTCAAACTGGCAAACATAGCCCTCAACTCCACTGCCACCTTCTTACTCAAGGCATCCGCTACAACATTAGCTTTACTCGGATGGTACTCGATCGTCGAATCGTAATCCTTAAGCAACTCCACCCAACGTCGTTGCCTAAGATTCAACTCTTTCTGAGACATCAGATACTTCAAACTCTTGTGATCTGTGTACACAGTACACTTCTCACCATACATGTAATGTCTCCCAATTTTCAAAGCAAAAACCACCGCAGCTAACTCAATGTCATGCGTAGGATAATTGCACTCATGCACCTTCAACTGGCGCGATGCATAAGCCACCATCTTACCCTCTTGCATCAACACACATCCCAAACCAACATAGGACGCGTCACTATACACCACAAACTCTTTCCCTGATTCAGGCTGAACCAAGATAGGAGCTTGCGTCAAAGCTGCCTTAAGCTTCTCAAAAGCCTGCTGTCTCGCTTCCGTCCACTCATACTTAACATCCTTCTGCAACAACTTCGTCAAAGGTGCAGCAATATTTAAAAACCCATCCACGAACCTCCGATAGTATTTTGCCAAACCAAGGAAACTACGGACTTCACGAACAGACTTAGGAGGCTTCCAATTCATCTCTGCCTCAATCTTCTGAGGATTAACACGAATCCCTTCAGCAGAAACCACATGACCAAGAAACACAACTTCTCTAAGCCAAAACTCACACTTGCTCAGCTTGGCATAAAGTTGATTCTCCAACAAAGCCTGCAACACAATCCCCAAATGCCCCTCATGCTCCTCCTCAGTACGAGAGTACACGAGAATATCATCAATGAACACCACAACAAATTTATCCAAGTATTCATGGAACACCTTATTCATCATGTCCATGAAAGCTGCAGGAGCATTCGTCAAACCAAACGGCATCACAAGAAACTCATAATGCCCATACCTCGTTCTGAAGGCTGTCTTTGGCACATCCACATCATTCACCTTCAACTGGTAATACCCTGACCTTAAGTCAATTTTAGAGAACACAGCCGCTCCCCGAAATTGATCAAAAAGATCATCAATTCTCAGCATTGGATACCGATTCTTGATAGTCAACTTGTTAAGCTGACGGTAATCAATGCACATTCTCATAGTGCCATCCTTTTTCTTCACAAACAAGACCGGTGCACCCCAAGGTGACACACTCGGCCGAATGAAACCACGATCAAGCAACTCCTGAAGTTGCGTCTTCAGCTCCTTCAGCTCTTTAGGTGCCATACGATAAGGAGTAATGGACACTGGAGTTGTGTTTTCATACAGCTCAATTCCAAACCCCACTTCGCGATTAGGAGGCAATCCAGGCAACTCCTCCGGAAACACACCAGGAAACTCTCGCACAATCCTGATATCTTGCACTCGCAACTCCTTAGAGCTAGGATTCATCACAAAGGCTAGATAGGCTTCACAACCTTGCCTCAGCATCCGGCTCGCTTCCAATGTAGACACCACATTGGCAAGAAACTTCACATTCTCACCCACCACCACTACCTCATAGTCATCCACAAGCTTCAACGAAACTCGCTTATTCTCAAAATCCACCACAGCTCGATGTTCAACAAGTCAATCCATACCAAGTATCACATCAAAACCATAGAAAGGCAATTCCATAAGATCAACATGAAAAACATGGTCTTGCACGACCAAGTGACATCTTCTATAAAGATTTCGTGTCACAACAGTCTCACCAAAAGAACTAGTTACACGCATACCAACATCCAAAGACTCAACAGGAAAAGCAAGCAATTGAGCATGTTCACGCAATATGTATGAGTGTGTAGATCCAGAATCAATCAAGGAAAGTAATGATAAGGATTGCAAAGTGAAAGTACCTGCTATCACATCCGTGTCATTCCTCCCCTCCCTTTGAGCATACACTCGGGCCTGGCCACCACCCTCAGGTTGAACAGCCACCACATGAGCCGCATTCCTTCCACCATCCTCTATGCGCTAGAAGTTACCACGGTAGCGCCCACGACCTCTCTGTGGTGAAACAACTCTAGGAGCACGTCCCTGACCACCAGCGGCCAACAGAGGATAGTCCCTCCTCATGTGATCCGCCGAGCCACAGTTCCATCACGAATTATCGGTGACCACAACAGGAGCCTGCACCTCTATCGTTGCACGAGGACAATCACGCCTCAAATGACCACGCGATCCACACGCCCAGCATGTGTTCTGATCAGCTCTCGCCCCGTCTCCCTGAACAGGCACACCTTTCCCTCCACCACCATGCCTAGCTGAAGACTTATACCTCCGATCACGTCCTCACTTGTTCCGTCCACCACCGGAAATATACTCAGCAGCTCGCTTGCCCGAGCTAGAACCAACACCTCTAGAAGATAAACTCAGATTCAGCTCAATAAGCTTCACTCTACTAACCAACACATCAAAGTCAGTGTACTCAGCGGCCAACATATAGGTCTTCACATCCGTCACCAAACCAAAACGGAAACGTTCACACCTCTCTCGCTCATCAGGGATAAGCTCAAGTGCTTACTGACTGAGACTGACAAACTGAACCTCGTACTCAGCTACTGACATGCTCCCTTGAGTAAGAGACATGAACTCCCTTTTTCTTTTCATCCAGGTACCGCACACCCAGATACTTCCTCTTCAACGCGTTCAGAAAAAACGTCCAAGTTACATCAGCTTCCTCCATTCCAAAGATAGTGGTCGTCCACCAGGTATACGCATCATCATGCAACAGTGATACCACACAGCCTAGCTTCTGCACATCATTGCAGTTCATTTGTCCCAAAATTCTCTTGGTACTTTCCAACCAAGACTCGGAACCCTCCGTAGAAAAACCTCTAAACTCAGTCCCTCCCAGACTGCGCAACCATTCCAAAGGTAGTCTAGCATTAGCATCGCCCTAATGCCCAGCTCTATGAGCCCCAGCTACTCCCGCCTGAAAGGCTCCAGCAATAGCCTGAATCAGCACTGTCAAGTCAGGAGCAGCTTGCCCCTGCCTAGCTTCAGGTCCAGCGACCCCAGCACCAGCACCAGCTCCATCACCTCCAGGACCACCGCCATCGGGTGGAGGTGGTAAATCCACTACATTCTCCGCATTCTCTTTATTCTCGTTTTGAGCCATAGCTCGCGTATTAATCCTCGACTCTCTATGAGGTCTCATTCACTAAACAATGCACTAACACAAATGCAATAAACATAATCAGGCTCAGCAAGGTCAGAAATCCAAGTACTCAAGCTCATTTTCAAATAAAAACAAGTCATTTCATTAGTTTTAGTATGGCAATGGGTCCCTCTAACATGCTTCATCTCAGCATACATCACAATTGTAACATTCTTTACAATTCACACATCATACTTCATTCACAAAGCACATCATGCATTCATACATACATCACCCACATAATTATTCCCGATTACACGAGAACTCAGCTCTGATACCACCAAATGTAACCCCCTCAACCCGGCCTAGACGGTTGACCCGAACTACGAAGATTACACATGGAAAACAAAAGTCAACCTTTATTAACGACCCTTTTTTTCTTTTTAAACTTGTCTAGATGCACATTAACCCTAGGCGTACTCTTGAGATAAGCATACTCAAAAATCACAGCAATCGGACATCAAAAAGGTACTCAATTGCACAACATACGAATTTAGGGACCAAATTGTAAATTCTGGAAATTAAGAGAACTTTACCAATTTTTAGGATAGCATTATGAAATTAGTCATGTTTGATGCTTCTCTACCAAATTTCATCTCAAACGGACATCCCAAACTCAAGCAATTGCATAAACGAAGTTCAGGACTAAAACGTGAAGATTTCAAAACATAAAAGCATATAATTCAGTGTCCAACGGTCAAGTGTTCCGGAACGGGGGTTGACCATTCCAAAACGCGGGACCGTTTCGAAACCTGTTCCGAAACAGGGCTTGGCAGTAGAAAAAGTGTTTCGGAACGGCTTTACCCGTTTCGAAACACCAAGGCCATTTCAGACCCCCTGTTTCGAAACAGTAGTACCTGTTCCGATACGGGCTGCCTAGAACTGCAGAAATTTTCTGGTTTAACACACATTCGACCCATCAAACACATCCCTATGACCTCCTAATCATGCCAATAAGTCATCATGCATAAAAGGAACATATTTGCATCAACAAAACATATTCATGGCATCAATTAGGGAAAACCTCAATCTATAGGCATGCAACCTATTACTCCAAACCAACCAAACATCAAACCAACAAAGAAAACACCATAATGGCCTATTACATATCCAAAACATCATAGGCATCGTGCCAAACTCAGGGAGTCCAAAACATCTCCCAAACACAACCTAGGTTCCCATTGCCAAATACCAAAAACTAATAGTGTTGTAAAATAGTCACCATACATGAGCTTAGTCTTTTTCTTGGATTCTTGACCTCCTTGCTGCCCTTAAAGTACTTCAATTCTCTACATTATTGGTTCAAGAAAGAGAGCATAAGCACATATGCTTAGTGAGAAATACTCTAATGAAACAACACCATAATGCACTTTATAAAACACCTTTCAAGGCTTTTAAATGCATAAACATCATTACTCATGCAACAATGCATACACAACAAGCATCTCATGCTTCATTACATCAAAATGTCACATTGGCTTCCAAGTGATACCATAACCATTTTTCACGACAAAACACAATCGGATACGCGGATTACAAGCGTTGTCCCATACGCTTCATACACACTACCAAACACACAAGGTGGAGTTTACCGGTACAATCTCAACCCCTCAACACCCGTGATGGAGTTTAACGGTACAATCACAACCCCTCCACATCACTCATTGGTAGTTGTATAACATCACTAACGAGAACACGGGACACACAACACAAGATCTACACATGGCATTTTAACCACCATTATGATTTTAGACATCTCGTTAGTGTACTTGGATGGAGTTTATGTTACCATTACAACCCCTCAACATCCAAGGCGACTTTATTCACGGTGCACCCAATCCTATAGCCGGCTAACTATATCCGATTCAAGTACTTTTAAACCAACACATCACTTGCCAATATACATCATTTACCATCAACAATCCACTATTTTAAATCATTAAACAAAGCCATTAAACAAATCATGCATCACTATGCATCAAACCACATTTATCAATGGCAAACAAAGGATCTCTTACCTTGAGCATCCTTCAACACATGGCTTTCAAAACCAACATAAAACATGCTAAAGTATGCTTTCAAAACCGAATTAAAACATGCAAATTAAACACATTGCATCCAACCATCTCATGGTTCATCAAAGAGAGAGTTTCTCCGAAAACTTACTCTTGAGCTTAGTTAAGTTTCTTAGACTTAAACTAAGCTCCCAAAACCTTCAAACATTGGTTTCAAAGCTTAAAACCAAACTTCACTCACCAATTCCGTTTCGCAAGATTGCCGAAACGCCGTTCAAGCCCCCGGATCAACACCACAAGGATCCGAAGATGTCTCCCCTGTTTTAAACACATCAAAGCAGAGGATTAATGCATCATCATGCATTTAAATCTTCAGCCATTACACCTAAACTCGCTGCTCTCACCAAAACTCACATTTCGGCTACCAAACACAACCGAAAACACATCCAAACACTTCCACAACATTACCCAGCCAAGATCCATCACTTCTAAACATTCTTAGACATTAATTAACATCTAAAAAGGACCTAATCACGTCCTTATACCTCCAGCTATAACAGAACACCAAAATCACCCCAAAAACCACCATTTTCACAAGTAAAAACTTAGCAAAATCAACCTATTCGGGATTGCATTGATTAAATCTCAATTACACATCATTAAACATCCAAAATACATTAAAAGGCCTCTCAAAACAGAGCCCAAACAACCTCCACGAAATTCTTCAAGATTTGATCAAAATCTCAAGTTTTAAGCCAAAATCAAGATCATAACATTAAAACATTTAATAAAACTTAATTTAAGGATTGAGAACTTGGGAGTTTCAGTAAAGAACTGAGTATTTAGAGGAGAAGGATGTTCATACCTCTAAATGTGGATTTCTCCTTGTTTAGAGCTAAAATCCTTGAAAATCCAATATGCAAATGAAGAGGATTTGATGTAGAAATGATTAGGAATCATTTGAGGATTGAAATGTCATCATTTGGTGTGAAAATCAAAAGAAAAGCTGTTGTGGAAATGTGTTTGGCTGAGGGAATTTTGAGAGAAAATGAAATGGGAAAATTTTAGCAAAAGTTAGTTATAAAACTAAAATATGGTTTTTCCCTCTTTTCTTTTATTAATTAAACATTAAATGAATCTTTAAAATTAAGAAAAATCTGGAGAAATCCACCCTTAGGTAAATTAGCTCCTTAAAGATTTAAAGTTTCAATCCTTTCAAAACAGTCACAAACTGTTCAAAAATTACATTTTAGTCACTAATTCAAAATGTCATACTTCCAAGCATTATTTTGTAAAATTGATTTCACCATTCTCTTATATATATTAAAAGAGGATTTTTAGATATTTTTCCATATTTTTAATGCATCCCGGACTAGGTTTTCCATAAAACAACCTTTTATATTCGAACCGAAATTTAGACCGGTCCGGTTCAGACCCTAAACTTCCAAGCCCAAAATTGGGGTGTTACACAACATATGTTTAAGTTAGAATATTTTTGCTGCCAGCTGTAGATAATACCCGTCAGCGTGAATCTTGCAATGAACAACAACCGTTGGTACGTCCTCTTTTAGCCACCTTAAAACACAACCTATGTCTAGGCTGGATTGATCAACACCTAGTATTGATGAGATCGTGCTTACTTCTTTCGTGAGTTTGACTCTCTCGATGCCAAACAAATGGATTGCTCACAATCGATCTCCCGACTCAATTGAAAATAGTGAAGAACATGAAATAAGCAAACCTTGAATTTATTTGAAAAACAAACTTAAACCTCAACAACCATTCTCACAACTACTTTACAACACAACACAAACCCTAGAGAATTTAGAACATATGGGTGGTAAGAAAACACAAGAGAAACTAAGCTATACCGACTATGAGTTGTCTAAAATACAAGGTATGTTCGGGTATATATAGGGCATGGGCTAGGTTAAGTCCTCCTTGGATTAGAAGTCTTCTTTATGATAAAGTAGGTTTTGCATTGAATGCATCCTTAAAATCTGACTTCTTTGACTTGAATTTAGACTTCTTGTGTCGTTGCCTTGTGTCGCAAGCAAGACTCAATCTTTTCCTTTGGTTGCTCTGTTCGTTGTTTCCAACATCAGTAAATTGCGTATGATCGGGTATATATAGGGAATAGCCTAGGTTAAGTCCTCCTTGGAGTAGAAGTCTCCTTTACGATAAAGTAGCATTTGCATTCAATGCATCCTTTAATTTTGACTTCTTTGACATGAATTTGGACTCCTTGTGTCGTTGCCTTGTACCGCAAGCAAGCCTCAATCTTCTCATTTGACGGCTATGTCTGCTATTTTCGGTATCGGTAAATTGCGTGGATGGGCTTACTAGACTCAGAGAATTATGCTCTATGAATCGCACTTCAATTTACCAAATCCTCAAGTTGCTGCCCTAGGCGACATATATGGCGACGGCAACTACTCGGCAGCATCCATCGTTGTGTTGAACTGCTTCAGTACAACTCCTTGGCTTGCTTCCTCGGCATCATCTCCTCGGCTCCTCTCTCCATCTAACAACTTCTAGCACCCGAAACTAAAATTAAACTAAAACTATATCTTTTCTTACCAAATCAAAGATATTCAACAAAAACAAGGCAAATCAAAGACTAATGTAAATAATGCATGCATGCACCTAATTATGCCTAAAATGTACTTGAGAACTGCAATAATATGAAATGGAAAGCATACAAAATATAGGACTTATGAGCACTTTACACACCCTCAAACTCAAACTATTGCTTGTCCTCAAGCAATGCAATCCTAAACATACTTGCCCTTGCACTAATAAGAAAGAAAAACCTATTTTAAACTTGGTTTGGCCCCTCAAGGTCGTGGCACCTATCATTAGATTAGTGAGAGGAGAATAGCATGAATTACCTCAGAATTAAACTACAATGCCAGTGCACAGTGTGTGCAGAAATGGTGTACATGCTGAATCTGAAGAATATTCTAAGTAAACAAAGATGTTATCAAGGTAATATAAGGTTGTTTCCAAGGGAGTGTATTTTCTCGAAGAGGGCTAGCTCGAGACCTAAGTCTCATTCTGCTGCGAGTAATGAAACCCTTTCTCCTCCCAAACTGCTCTATTGGCGAATTGTGAGTGTTGCCTCGTTTGGTCTAATTTGGAGAAGAAATGTTGGAAAGAGGGTTTGGTTTGTGATGTTCCCCTAGTTGAGAAACGGTTGTAATCTTGAAAATGACTGAAAAAAATAGAAAATCTTAAGACAACAAGTGGACGCAGAAGAGGTTAAACAAGGAGATGAAGTGAAGAAACTGAAAGAAACAGTGAGGTATACATAAGGGTTGCTGAGAGATGTCGTGGTGGCATTAAATTCCCAACGATAAGATTTTCACGGCGCGTGTTACGAGATTAAATACTCATTACGCTATAGTTGTTAGCGGTATTCTAGCGGTTACGCATTTTTTCGGTGGGCTGCCTTTAGTTGTCTCAGCGGCATGGTGGGCAGGCTCCTTGTTGGGCCTTCTTCTTGGTCCGGCTTTATTTATTCCTAAATATGAAAACAAAAATAATTGACTAAATAAAGAAAATTGAAAATAATTAAATCTAAAGAAAAATAAAAACATGAAAAATAAATTGAAAAATTTTAAAATCTAATCCTAAATCATAAAAATAAAAAGAAAGATATTAAAAATAAATTCAGTTATGTTGGGAGTGCATTGAGGTGCATCTCCCAAACATAACCACTTCGTGAGCTGGTTGTGCTTCGCTTTTTGTCCAGGTGGGCCATCTTGATCCTCAGGATCTTTGTTGTTGCCTTGCATTCTGCCCTAGTGGCTACTTCCTTGTTGTGTTTCTATGTTGACCTTGGAGGCATATGTGTCTCGGCATACTTCTTTTTCCTTGGTTGCTTGTAACCCCCTTAACCCGGCCTAGACGGTTGACCATAATTAAGAAAGTCACACGGGGAAAACCGAAGTCAACCCGAAAGTCAACCTTGATTAACGACCCTTTTTTTTCTTTTTAAGCTTGTCTAGATGCACATTAACCCTAGTTATGATCATTCAAACAGCATGCTCAAAGATCATTAACATCAGAGATCAACAGGGACCCAATTGAACAATTTACAACTTTAGGGACCAAATTGTAAATTCTGTAAATTATGAGGTCGTAACCCAAATTAAAGTTACCAACTTGTAATTAGTCAGGTTTCATGCTTCTCTATCAAATTTCAGCTCAAACGGACATCCCAAACTCATACAATTGCACAAACAAGTTTCAGGACCAAAATGCAAACATTCCAAAACATTTAACTGCCAATGTCAGCCCCCAACGGTCGGATGTTCCGAAACAGGGAGAGCCTGTTTCGAAACACGGGGCCGTTCCGCAACGTGTTCCGAAACGAGGGCTGGCAGAGGGCTTCCCGTTTCGAAACGGTGTCTCCCGTTTCGGACGCCTGGGCTACTACAAGGCACCTGTTCCGAAACGGTAGCCACTGTTCCGAAACGGCCTGCACAGAATGCAGAAAATTGCATGCTTAAACACACAATTGACCAACCAATCATGCTCCAATTGCTACCAAACTTTACCAGCAAGAAATTCAACATACAAGAGACATATTTGCATCAATCATTCATCATAATGTCATCATATATGAAAAGCCCCAAATCTAAGCATGCTTCCTACTCAAGCAAACCATTCATGCATTAAAACCTCCAAAACCAAACACATAAAGGCCAAATACAAAATCCAGCATTATTAACAACATTAAGCAAACTTAGGGAGTTCAAAACATCTCCCAAAACATCCATATTGGTCCCCCATTGCCAAATGCCAAAAGCTAAAGGTGTACAAGAAAACCTTTCCATACTTGAGCTTAATTCCCACTTGATTGCTTGCCTTCCTTGCTGCCCTCAATGCACTCTAATGCTCTGCATTATTGGTTTAAGAAAAGAGAGAGAGCGTAAGCAAAAGCTTAGTGAGGAATGCTCATTAAAACCATTCAATAATGCATTTATAAAACACTTTATAAATCATACTTCAAAACATCATTTATACATGCTTACAAGCATTCTTAAACAAGCAATACATGCTTCCATATCAATACATGTCATATTGGCCACAAGTGATAAATTCCATCTTTTTAAAACAAGATCAACATAAGACTCACACATGGACTTTTAAACACCATTGTGATCTTATAATTCACAAGGACCACACAAGGACTTTTAACCACCTTTGTGTCCTTTACAAGTTCACCCCAAGGACTTTTAAACACCTTGGCCCCAAGGACTTTTAAACACCTTGGCCCATGGACTTTTAAACACCATGGCAAGGACCACACAAGGACTTTTAACCACCTTTGTGTCCTTAACAAGAACCATCCAATGACTTTTAACCACCTTGATGTTCTTAAGTAACAAGGCTCACTCAAGGACTTTTAACCACCTTAGTGACCTTAACCTTTTTCAAAACATCACTTGCCAATATACATCATTATCATCAAATAATTCATTGTTTTAAAGCATTTAACCAAGCCATAATCATCATGCATTTTTAAGCATCAAACCACATTTAAACAATGTTCAAAAACAAGGAACTCTTACCTTGAGCTTCCTTCAACATATAGCTTAGAAAATCAGCAATAACCATGCTAAATCATGCTTTCAAAACAGAATTTAAAACATGCAATAAACCACATTGCATAACAACCAAACCATGGCCACCACTAGAGAGTCTTTCCGAAAACTTACACTTGAGCTTAGTAAAGTTGTTTAGACTTAGACTAAGCTCCCAAGACATTGGTTTCAAAGCCGAAAACCCAATTTCACTCACCGATTCCGTTTCGCCTCTTGCCGAAACACAAATCAAGCATCCGGATCACCACCACTTGGATCCAAGGATGACTCCCCTATTTTAAACACATCAAAGCAGAGGATTAATGCATCATCATGCATTAATAGCTTCAATGAAAGCACCTAAACTCGCTGCTCTCAACCACACTCCATTTTCGGCTACCAAACACAACCGAAAATGCATCCAAACAACTCCTCAACAAAGCCCAGCCATAAACCATCAAAACTAAACATCCTTTAACATCATTTAACATCTAAAAAGGACCTAATAACATCCTTATACCTCCAGCAACATCAGATCCACAAGATCACCTCAAAAACAACCAAGAATCACAAGCTAAACTTAGGAAATTCAACCTATCCGGGATTGCATTAATTAAAACTCAATTCCTTATCAAATTAACATTCATTTAACATCAAAAACACACCTCAAATCACTGCTTTAACATATCAAACGAAAATTCAACAAAAATCACCAAATCTTGCATTTTAAGCCAAGATCCATCACACAACTTAAAAACCATTTATAAATCATCAATTAAGGATTGAGAACTTAGGAATTTCAGTAAAGAACTGAGAGTTTAGAGGAGAAGGACGTTCTTACCTCCAAACTTGAGTTTCTCCTCTTTTAGAACCAAAAAGCTTGAAGAATCAACTAGCAAATGGTGAGGTTTTGTTGATGTGATGATTAGCAATCAAAAGAGAATTGAAAAGAGATGTTTAGGTGACAAAATCAGAAGAAAAACTCTGGAGAGAAAGTGTTTGGGTTGAGAGAAAATGAGAGAAAAGGAAAATGAGATTTTAGGAAAATTAGTTAGAAATAACTTCCCTCCACTTTCTTTATGTTTAAAATCAGAATTAAAACATTAAATATCTTAGAAAAATCTGGAGAAACTCTCTTTGGGTAAATAGCTCCTTAAAGATTCAAAGTTTCAATCATTTCTAAAACAGTCACGCAACTTTCAAAAATTACATTTTGGTCACCAGCCAAAATGTCACCCCTCCAAACCTTATTTTGTAAAATTGATTTCACAGTTCACTTATATATATTAAAAGAGGATTTTAGAACATTTTTCCATATTTTTAATGCAACCCGAACTAGGCTTTCCTAATTTCACCTTTTTATATTCGAACAACACTTTGACCGAACCGGTCAACGCCCAAACTTCCAAGCCCAAAACCAGGGCGTTACATTGCTTCCATGGGCTGTAAGACATGCGTCTTTACGTTCTAATTTTCAACCCTCATTATGAGTTCCCCATTCTCCACATCTTTTAATATTATGCTCGTGGCTAAGAATGGTCACCCAAGAATGATGGGGGCATTCTTGTTTGCCTCACAGTCCAAGATAAGAAAATCAGCTGGAAAAATGAAGTTGCCCACTCGTACCAGGATATCTTCAACTTTTCCTTTTGGTTGCACAAAGGAATGGTCATCTCGTTGGAGCATGATGGAAGTTAGTTTTGCTTTTCCAATTCCTAATTGGTTGAACACAGCCTTGGGCATTAGATTAATACTTGCTCCTATATCACATAGAGCTCGCATGTCGTAGTTGTTGCCTATCCTTCATGGAATGATAAAGCTGCCTGGATCTGTCCTCTTAGGCGGCACCGTGTTATGCATCATTTTCATGCACTCTTCAGTGATAGCTACTGTCTCGAATTCCCCAATTCTTCTTCCTTTGGAAACCATATCTTTCAGATATTTTGCATAATTTGGCATGTTTTGTATGGCTTCCACGAGTGGGATGTTGATGTGCAGCTACTTGAGAATATCCAGAAATTTCTTGAATTGGTGCTCTTGCTTTTTTTGTTTAAGCCTTTGGGGGAAGGGTGGCGGAAGACTGATGTCCTGGATGCATTCCTTACAAGGAAATTTGATTTGTGGGGGTTCATGATCATCTATCTTAGGGCTGTTTCCTATCTCTTCTTCCTGGGCATCAGTTTGTTTTGCTGCCCTAGTGTGTTATTCGTGTGCTGCTGCGGCGGGCAGTTCTAACTGCTTTTCCTTTCGTTGTTCAACTCGTGGATCATCCAGTTGTTTCCCACATCTTGTAGTTATTGCTTTACACTTCTCATAAGTGGGTTTTTATGTGACCTCTGTATTGGTTGATGATGCACCCATTGACCTGTTGCTTATGATTTCAGTGAATTGCCCGAACTGGGTCTCCAAGTTCTTTATTGTTGCCTCCTTGTTGTTCATATGCATCTCAATCTTGTCCATAAATGACTCAGTTTTGTCAATAAATTTATTAGTACGAACAATAAAATCACTAGTGCGAGACATAAAAGTATGTAAAGTATATTCAAGTGAATTATTTTTCGTATTCTGTTGTTACTGAGGCGACTGTCGTGCCAAGTTATGTTGATATCCTCCTGGTTGCTGGGTTGGATTTCTAGCCATGTTAGGGTTACTCCATGAGAAATTTGTATGCTTTTTCCAACTTTGGTTATATGCGTTGGTGTTGGGTCTGTTGTTCCTCTCATAAATTCCCATGAAGTTGGCGGATTCACTGCATTCAGAGGAATCGTGGTTGCCCCACACTCATCACAAAATGGCTCCAAAGCCTTGGCCTCATATGATTTCCCTATGGACTTGGCCATATTCATTACCAGTTGTGTCAGTTTATCCAGGCGAGCATTAACAGATTTAGTGGCTTCTACTTCATTCACAAAAGTTGGTCGCCTTATGTCGCCGTAGTGGGCTGTAGGGAAATTATAGTCATTCTTCACAATTTTGTTCAAAATATGTAGTGCTTCCTCAGGTGGTCTATTCTAGATGATTCCATTGGATGAGGCGTCAAGCATCATTCGTGTCGGTTGATTTACTCCATTATAGAACATCGACACTTGAGTCCAGGATGGGAAACCGTGTTGCGGGCAGTTGTTTAACATCTATTGGTATCTCTCCCAAGCTTCATACATTGGTTCGTCATCCCCTTGGCGGAAGGCAGTGATCTTGTTTCTCAATCTGTCAGTTACGCTTGAAAGACTTAAACAATCTAGGAAGTCCTTGCACAACTCTGTCCAAGTGTTGAATGATCTTGCCAGTTGGTTGTTTAGCCACTGTTTTGCCCTATCCTTCAGTGAATAGGGAAATAATCTCAGCTTAAGCACATCTTGATAGACTCCATGTATCTTAAAGGTTCTGTAAATGTCAACAAATCCCCTCATGTGCTGTCGAGCATCTTCTGTGGTAGTTCCTCAAAATTGCCCCAATGTGTTTATAATATTGAACATCATTGTTTTCAGTTCGAAGTGATCTGCTTCAATTTCAGGCTTTGCAACAGTTGGGTCAAATCCTCTGAAGCCGTGATCCAAATAATCCCTGCGGGTGTGCATATATTGCTGCTGTCTGAGCGGAATTGGGGGTTGCTACCTAGGTGTTGGATCTTGCAGCTCGTCCCTACCGTTTTGAGCATTGCTGGCAGGATTGTCGTCTGGGCCGTTATGCATGGATGCTTATGCTTTTCCTTATTCCATAGCTTTTCCGAGGGCTTCTCTTGCTCTTCGTTCGATCTCGTCTATTAAAATGATTCCGGTCGATGGGTTGGCTCTGGTCATGCACTAGATACGAAAATTGTAAAATTCTTTTTTTTTATAATGAAAAGATAAAATCTGAAATTAAATGCAACAAAATAAAAGTGCAGAAAAATAAAGAAGAAGTTACTGTTGCCAATCCCTGGCAACGGTGCCAAAAACTTGTAGAGCGTTGGGGTGTTCTCTAAATATGAGCGCAAGTGCACACTCTAGTCAAGTTATAGTATAAAATATATCATCTCCCACAAGGATTGGACAGCGAACTTGAAGATAAATTCCTGCACAAAGAATATTTAAATGCACAAGTAAATTTCAGTTTTATAAGAGGAAAAATAAGTAAACACAAGTAATTAAGAGAAAAGATCAGATTGATAGAATGGGTCAGGTTATGCTACTCCATAGTGTGAAACTACGTTGAATAGGTTAAGTTGTATTGCGCTGCCAGACTTTGCTGCCTCAGCGGAAGATGACAGATTGGTGCTTCGACGTTTTCGTTGCCTTGGTAAGTGGAACAGAAGATTGTCTCGACGGTATACTCGTCAGACCTTCAAGGCTCGGTAGAACGTTTTGATAATGATTCAGCTTCTGTCTAAGTCATAATATTGTTGATGCCTACAGCAGATAATACACGTCGGCGTGAATCTTGCAATGAACAACAACCGTTGGTACATCCTCTTTTAGCCGCCTTAAACCTTAACCTATGTCTAGGCTAGATTGATCAACATCGGGTATTGGTGAGATCGTGCTTACTTCTTTCGTGAGTTTGACTCTCTCGATGCCAAACAAATGGATTGCTCACAATTGATCTCTCGACTCAATTGAAAACAATGAAGAACATTAAATAAGCAAACCTTGAATTTATTGCAAAAACAAACTTATACCTAAACAACCATTCTTACAACTACTTTACAACACAACCTAAATCCTAGAGAATTTAGAACATAGTGGCGGCAAGAAAACACAAGAGAAACTAAGCTATGCCGACTATGAGTTGTCTAAAATACAAGGTATGTTCGGGTATATATAGGGCATGGGCTAGGTTAAGTCCTCCTTGGATTAGAAGTCTTCTTTATGATAAAGTAGGTTTTGCATTGAATGCATCCTTAAAATCTGACTTCTTTGACTTGAATTTAGACTTCTTGTGTCGTTGCCTTGTGTCGCAAGCAAGACTCAATCTTTTCCTTTGGTTGCTATGTTCGTTGTTTCCAGCATCAGTAAATTGCGTGGATGGGCTCATTGGACTCGGTGAATTATGCTCAATCAATCGCACTCTAATTTACCAAATCCTCAAGTTGCTGCCCTGGGCGGCAGATATGGCGGCAGCAGCTACTCGGCAGCATCTATATCTGTGTTGAACTGCATCAATACAGCTTATTGGCTTGCTGTCTCGGCATCATCTCCTCAACTCCTCTCTCCATCTGACAGCTTCTAGCACTTGAAACTAAAACTAAACTAAAACAATAACTTTTTTTTACCAAATCAAAGATATTCAACAAAAACAAGGCAAAGCAAAGAATATTGTAAATAATGCATGCATGCACCTAATTATGCCTAAAATGTTCTTGAGAACAACAATAATATGAGATGGAATGCATACAAAATATAGGACTTATGAGCACTTTACAGAACACCATCATCACTATAACAGAAATCTGACGGTTTACCTTCCGCTCTGTCTTGTACATGTGGTACCAATGTTCTATCTTGCAACTGCTTTTCTCTAATCAATTGAATCAGCGAAGGTTTAATTTGCAATTCTGCCACTATACCAACATCATGTGACAAACTTAGACTAGCAAACATTGCTAAAACTAAACTGCCACTTTCCTACTCAAAGCATCGGCCACTACATTGGCTTTACCCAGGTGGTACTCAATCGAAAGATCATAATCTTTAAGCAATTCTACCCATCTATGTTGCCTAAGGTTCAACTACTTTTGCGACATCAAATATTTCAAACTCATATGATTCGTATAGACAGTACATTTCTCACCTTAGAGATAATGTCCCCAAACTTTCAAAGCAAGCACCACCGATGCCAACTCTTTGTCGTGTGTAGGATAGTTGCGCTCGTGAACCTTCAACTGCCTGGATGCATAGGCTACTACTCTTCCTTCTTGCATTAGAACACAACCTAAGCCTACATAAGACGCGTCACTATAGATTACATACTCTTTCCCCGTCACTAGTTGAGTCAAAACGGGAGCTTCTATTAAAGCTTCTTTCAATTTCTCAAAAGCTTGTTGTCTCGCTTCTATCCACTCGAAATGAACATACTTTTGCAACAATTTTGTCAAGGGAGCAACAACCTTAGAGAATCCATCCACAAAACATCGGTAATAACCTGCCAAGCCCAAGAAACTACGTATTTCTGTTACTGATTTTGGTTTCTTCCAATTCACAACTGCCTCAACCTTTTTAGGATCCATTATGATTCCTTCGGCTAATACTATATGTCCCAAGAATACTACTTTCCTAATCCAATATTCACACTTGCTTAGCTTAGCATATAGTTGATTATCTAACAAGGTTTGTAATACCAAACGCAAATGCTTATCGTGGTCTTCTTTGGTACGGGAATAGATCAAAATATCATCAATGAACACTACTACAAACTAATCTAAATATTCATGAAATACCCTATTCATCATATCCATAAAAGCAACTGGTGCATTAGTCAAACCAAAGGGCATCACAAAGAATTCATAATGTCTATAGCGAGTGCGAAAAGTTGTCTTCTGTACATCTTGATCTTTTACCTTCAACAGGTAGTAATCGGATCTCAAATCTATCTTGAAAACATAGAAGCACCTCTCAACTGATCAAATAGATCGTTGTTGAGTGTGTAAAAGTTCTATTATTTACACCCTTTTTAACTCATATTTCTACTACATTCAAGCATCATTGCATTGCATTTAGGTTAGTTTACAGCAAAACATCACAAATATAGTAAAGGCACAGATTCTACTATAAGATGGCTGATTTTGCAGGTTGCTGCCATAGTTGACGGAGAAGGCGGGCGCAGGGCAGAGAAGCAGAAGAGCTGAACTGAACAAACAGACGATGAGGACGATGTTGCCATGGATCTGCCGTGACAGCAGAGGACGACAACAAGTTAGTGGAGAAAAAAGCAAAGTGGACCTCGATAGATAGAGAAAATTATGCTCGTCTGTCGTGTGAAAACCATATATTTTTCCAAGGCCCGGATCAAAAGATATGTCAAGCCAAAGCTCAAGGAGAGGAAATCCCATGAAACAAGGAGGGCGGCTGAAAATTAGGATCCTTGGAGATTAAGTCTTTATTAGAATCTTACTTTTAATTAAAGTTGTAATCCTTGTTATCTTAGAATACTTGAGCCCAAAGCTTATATAAGGGCATAGATTTTAACCTAGGAGAGATCATACCCCATAACCGACAACTAAAACCCCTCCGCCATTTACCCGCCGTTGATATGTTCTAAAAAACCCCTAGGGCCACGGGTTGATTTGTAAAGTAGTTGCAAGGGTTGTTTTGTTTTAGGATTTTCCAAGTTCAATAAAATAAACTTCAAGTTCTCTTATTTTGGTTATTAATATCTTGCAAGAGCATCGGGAGAGCATTGTGAGGTTATCCATTTACTTAGCATCGGGAGAGTTAAGTATACGAAAGAAATAAGAGCAAGTTCTCTAGTTTATAGTTGAACTATCTTGTGCCTAGGGATAGGGCAAGGTTAAGTGGCTAAGGAAGAATTCATACACATCGGTGTTCATCCTTTGATTCACGCTGGGAGGTATCATCAAAGACGTGATTGTCGACAGACTTGGACCTAGGGATAGGCCAAGGCAGATCTGGGATTCGTGCCAAACTTGGAGTACTGAGTTGGTCTGTCGGCAGCAACGGACAGCTGCCGCGACAGGCGCGACGACAGAACTGGAGTTCCTAAGCATTGCAATACCTGCACTACTGAGCAATTCAATAACAGCCCATTCTCTCTATCTTGATATCTCAATTCTTTTATTTGCGTTTTTCCTTATTATTTTCATGACAATTCTCTCAAATATTTCCTTTACTTTCGTGCAGTAAACTAAGGTGAAGCTATTAGCCCAATCCCTGTGGAGACGATATCCGATACTTCGTATCACTTACTACTTGCGTCGTGTACACTTGCACTACAATTGCGATAGACTCTTTTACACGCAATAAGTTTTTGGTGCCGTTGCCGGGGATTGGCAACATAACTACACTTTTCTTTTATTGCACTTTTCGTTTTTGTTTTTATTTTTTTTTCTTTTAATTTTTCTTTTTCTATTTTTCGTTGGTGCTTTCAACTCTTGCTTTTCACGAGGTTTTCTTGTTTATGCGCAGATCTAAAAGAGGTGAAGATCCTGAGTATCCGTTAGATCCAGAAATCGAACGTTCATTCAATCTCAAGAAACAACTTCAGCACCTTTTAGCCAGGAATGAGTACCTTGAGGAACAGCTAGAGAAGATGGCCCGCAATCCGCCCGATGGTGATGGTATACCGCCTGTCGGCGACCCGCCTGCAGCAGCCGGACGACGATCCTGTCGTGACTACATGCTGAATGATCATGTAGAGCTGGAGACCACACTGCCAGATATTGATGTTGATAACTTCGAGCTTAAACCTGTCATGTTTAGTATGATCAACAATGCCGGGCAGTTTAGTGGTGCTGTGCCAGAAGATGCTAGGGAGCATCTCAAAACATTCCAGGAGATCTGTGGTTCGTTTAGACTGCCAGGAGTTAATCCGGAGATACTGAGGCTTCGGTTATTTCCCCATTCATTGAGGGACAAAGCTAAAACTTGGTGGAATAAACTGACACCGGGTTCAATCATAACTTGGGCAGATTTATCTCGTGAATTTTTATCTCGTTTTAATCCTTCGCATTTATCTGAGCGATTACGTAATGAAATTGCTACTTTTCAACAGGATGACGACGAGCCAATGCACGAGGCCTGGGACAGATTTACTACTCTTCTACGGAACTGTCCAATGCACGGATTCCCCGTCTGGAATCAGGTAACAAAGTTCTATAATGCTGCTAACTTACAAACTCGCATTCGAATTGATTCTGCAGCAAATGGACTATTATTGGATAAAGATCCGGACGAGGCACTGCAAGTTTTGAAAAATCTAGCTAAGAATGAGGAGCAGTTTCCGACTGCAAGAAGAGGGGTAAGCGGGTACTTGCTTTCAAGGATTATGAGGCCGACAGCACTATGAAATCACAGGTAGCATTCCTTACTAAAGCAATGAAAAGGTTATTGAATGATGATGGGATACAAGGATTTGCTGTTGAGGAAGTATGTGATATCTGTGAGGGAAATCATAGTCGGGATGAGTGTCCAATACAAGTAGAAGAGGGAAAATATGTTGGAAATTACAAGCCGAATTACAATTCCAACAATTATAATCCCAATTGGGGAAAGGATCCCAAATTTTCTTGGAGTAATCCTAATAACGCCCTGAATTCTCAAGCACACAATCAGAATCAGGGAGGACCTAGATTGCTGACGCGATAGCAACTGCCGCCGCAGCAGCAACAGCAGCAACCACCTGCCACGAGCAGTATACTGGAGCAGACTCTGGCCACCTTTATGTCTCAGACCGGTACTTATATTGAGAATATGAATCAGTTTGTCAAGAAGACAGAGAATTTCATGGATAAAACAGAGATGAGGATGACAAATCATGAAGTTACTTTGAAATCTCTGGAGACACAAATGGGTCAGGTTTCCCAACATATAAAGCCGAGGCAGAATGGAGGATTCCCTAGTAATACTGAAAATGCTAGGCAGCCCACACATGAGCAATGTAAGGCAATTGCTACTAGGAGTGGGAAGAAACTACCAGGGCCGGAAAAAAAAAGTTGAAACAGTAAAGGAACCCGCCTTGGATAAACCTGCCGAGGAAGCTGCCCCGACAGGTGATAAACAGACTGTTGCCGATGAGCCTGTCACGACAGCAGAAGCGACAGAGGAGAAAATTGATGAACCCAAACCTCCTCAGATTCGTATGCAGTGGGAAGGACGCATTGCTGACTATCGTCCCCCGCCACCTTTTCCTCAACGGATACAGCAAGCTAAGCAAGAATCTCAACTTAAAAAGATTTATGATATTTTTAAGCAGGTTCATATTAATATTCCGTTGTTAGATGTCGTTAGGGGGATGCCCGGTCATGCTAAATTTCTCAAGGATGTTATGTCGAAAAAATCTAAACTTGGGGAGTTTGAAACGGTAAAGATGACAGAAGGTTGCATGAGTATTCTTCACCGGCAGCCACCCCAGAAAAAGAATGATCCGGGGAGCTTCATCATACCTTGTGTAATTGGCAATAAATTTGTGGGTAAGGCACTTTGTGATCTTGGTGCTAGTGTTAATTTAATGCCAAAGTCTGTTTTTCAGAAATTAGGTATTGGAAAGGCGCGGCCCACGACAGTAACTCTGCAGCTGGCAGACCGCTCTTACGTTCATCCAGAGGGAAAAATTGAAGATATTTTGGTAAGAGTGGATAAGTTTATTTTTCCTGCTGACTTTCTTGTTTTAGATTGTGAGGCAGACGAAAACGCACCAGTCATCCTTGGGCGACCCTTCTTAGCCACGGGAAGATCACTAATTGATGTGGAGAAAGGAGAACTCACCATGCGAGTGAACGATCAAGAGATTAAGTTGAAAGTTCTCCAAGCGATGAAACATGCTGATGTGGACGAGGAATGCAAGGCTATCACTGACGTTACCCTTGATCAACCCTGCATCAAGTCGGGCTGTCACGATATTAAATTTGGTCACTGCCGCGGCAGCCACCCACAGGACTGTCACGACAGCACCGACGACAACAACTCCTCTGAATCCGATACATCTGATACTGAAGATCAGGAGGAGGTAAACTGGATAGGCAATCGTCCAGGTAAGTTATTCGAACCATTGAATTACACTTCGGATAACCATTTAATCCAAAAGCCATCTACTGTTGAACCACCTGCCTTAGAACTTAAGCCCCTGCCAGGGCAGTTAAAATATGCTTTTCTTGGTTCAAATGACACACTGCCCGTAATCATCTCTTCTAAGCTGTCGCAGGAACAGGAACGGCAGCTAATCGGCATGCTAAGGCAGCAGAAAAAGGCGATTGGATGGACGATTGCTGATATACAAGGCATTAGTCTGGCGTTATGTATGCACAAAATCCTCCTCGAGGAAGATCATAAGCCGACTATAGATGCCCAAAGACGGCTTAACCATGCGATGAAAGAGGTGGTGCGTAAAGAGATAATCAAATGGTTAGATGCTGGTATTATTTACGCCATCTCCGACAGCAAATGGGTGAGCCCGGTGCAATGCATTCCTAAGAAAGGAGGAATGACCGTGATAACCAATGAGAACAATGAGTTAATCCCAACCAGGACTGTGACCAGTTGGAGGGTTTGTATGGACTATCGGAAGCTTAACAAAGCTACCCGAAAGGACCATTTTCCTTTACCCTTTATTGATCAAATGCTTGATAGATTAGCGGGAAAACCTTACTATTGTTTTCTTGACGGTTATTCAGGTTACAATCAAATTGCTATTGCACCGGAGGATCAAGAAAAGACGACTTTCACATGCCCCTACGGAACGTATGCTTTTAGGAGGATGCCGTTTGGACTATGTAATGCACCTGCCACCTTCCAAAGGTGCATGATGGTCATATTCTCCGATATGGTAGAGGACTTCCTTGAGATATTTATGGATGATTTTTCCGTCTTTGGAGATGATTTTGAGAGCTGCCTCGGCAATCTTCAAAAGGTACTTGAAAGATGTGAAAAAGCAAATCTTGTTTTGAATTGGGAAAAATGCCACTTTATGGTGGATGAAGGGATAGTCCTCGGCCATAAGGTTAGCTGCCGTGGAATAGAAGTCGACAGGGCCAAGATAGAAGTGATTGAGAAGCTGCCGCCGCCGACCACAGTCAAGGGCATTAGAAGTTTCTTAGGGCATGCTGGATTTTATCGAAGATTTATTGCAAACTTCTCAAAAATCACCAAGCCTCTATGCCATATTTTGGAGCAGAACCGACCCTTTGACTTTAATGATGAATGTAATGAAGCATTCAAGGTTCTGAAAGAAAAACTGGTAACAACCCCCATAGTACAGCCACCAGATTGGACACAGCCATTTGAGATTATGTGTGATGCTAG
This sequence comes from Hibiscus tridactylites, assembly GCA_958450335.1. Lineage (NCBI taxonomy): Eukaryota > Viridiplantae > Streptophyta > Magnoliopsida > Malvales > Malvaceae > Hibiscus > Hibiscus tridactylites. The sequence continues at coordinate 41,761,592 of OY288269.1, read as the reverse complement.
TGACTATGCTGTCGGGGCAGCACTTGGGCAGCGCAGAGATAAGCTGTTTCATTTCATATATTATGCCAGCAAGACATTGAATGACGCCCAAGTGAACTACACCACCACAGAAAAGGAGCTACTAGCTGTGGTATTCTCCATTGACAAGTTTCGTTCTTACATACTTGGGACGAAGGTAATAGTGCACACAGACCATTCTGCCCTGAAGTATTTGTTCGCAAAGAAGGATGCAAAACCTAGATTGATACGGTGGATCCTGCTATTGCAAGAGTTCGACCTTGAAATCAAGGACAAAAAGGGGACAGAAAATTAGGTGGCAGACCACTTGTCAAGGTTGGAGAAGGGACAGAGTCTACCAATCGACAAGACAAACATACTGGAGACCTTCCCAGACGAGCAGCTCTTTGCTGCCGCAATCGCTGCCGCAATAGTTATGGCGACAGGTAATTCTTCTGAACTCCCCTAGTATGCTGATTTCGTTAATTTTATAGTTAGCGGAATACTTCCTTCTGATCTTAATTATCAAGCCAGGAAGAGGTTCCAAAATGATGTTAAGCATTATTATTGGGACGAACCTCTTCTTTTCAAAATGTGTGCAGATCAGGTTATAAGGAGGTGTGTACCACAAGAAGAACAAGAAGACATTCTCCATCACTGCCATGCTTCACAATATGGAGGTCACTTAGGAGGCAATAAAACTACTGCCAAGGTGCTGTAGTCAGGGTTCTACTGGCCGACACTGTATAAAGATGCACAGGACTTCTACAAGAACTGTGACAGGTGCCAGCGGACAGGTAACATCTCGAGGAGAAACGAGATGCCACTGTAGAACATTCTAGAAGTCGAGATCTTCGACGTTTGGGGATTGATTTTATGGGACCTTTTCCATCTTCATGTGGAAATCTATACATCCTCTTAGCAGTGGATTATGTCTCTAAGTGGGTTGAAGCCATCGCCACTCAAAAGAATGATGCCAAGACAGTCTAAAAGTTTCTACACAAAAACATTTTTTTCTAGATTTGGCAACCCTAAGGCGATTATCAGTGATGAAGGGAGACATTTTGACAATAGGGTTATTGCTGCCGCCTTGAAAAAATATGGTGTCAAGCATCGGATCGCGACAGTATACCACCCACAAACCAATGGACAAGCTGAGATATCCAATAGGGAAGTTAAGAACATTCTTGAGAAGATGGTTAAGCCAACTAGGAAAGATTGGTCTTTACTCCTTAATGATGCATTATGGGCATATAGAACAGCTTTTAAGACTCTATTGGGCATGTCTCCATACCGACTGATTTATGGAAAAACCTGTCATCTGCCTGTCGAGATAGAGCACAAAGCATACTGTAACACTCTGGAAATATATATATATATATTATACATATAAAGATGAAAAAAAAGAGTGGTTGCCAAGGGGACTCGAACCCGTGCCCCTTGGCATTGGAGGTAGAAGGGTTAACCATCTGAGCTAAGGACGCTCTCGGTGTTAGTCTGCTTTGGATTTATTTTAAACTATTATGTTTCTCATATACTAGTAATAAATGAAGATCTGAACCTTTCACCTACCCAAGATTTTTTTGTTTGAACACAATCGAATATGTGATCTGGGAGAGAAAATATCCAGAGGGTTTCAAAGCCTTCAACTCCCCATGTCGTTCATGCTCCGACCACCGTGCTCTGGCCGGCCGTGGTGTGCACCGCTCTCATCACCGTCATCCTTGCCTCTTCGCCGTTAAAACCCGACCACCCAACCTCCGTTGTTGCTCGTCGTTCATGTGAAAACGGTGGAAGACCGTTAGGCTTCGCCACCCTCGGTCTGCACCACCGTCCGTCCGTGGCTGCCACCGCCCCAGCCATCGGAACCGCCACCACAACCCGGTCCGACCCTTGACCTTCACGCGCGGTTACAAGCCGTCAGTTGCCGTGAAAACTCGTTCGAAGGTTCGACGTAGCAAACCCGTCGCCGCCATTGACTTTTGCATTTTCCGGCCGTTCCTAACGTCGGCTCGCCTCACTGTGGGCACAGTCGAGCTCCTCGCATCTCGATCTACAAAACCATGTGAGCCACCTCAACTTTGCCGCCGTTTTGCCCCTCGTCAGAGTAGCGCTATTTTCCGGCAAGATTTGGGATTTCGGAGTAAGATCCGGCTAAATTCCAATGCGTTTTTGACATTTTGGTTCGAGTGACGTTGTATATAGCTGAAATAATTCATTTTTGCAGGTGAATCGGACGAAATCGACATTTCCGGCGAAGTTCCAGTGACCGTCCAGCGACCTTCGGGTTTCTTAAGGTGAGAGCAGGTCCGCATAAACTGAACCGGTCTAAACCGGTCAACTAGGACAAGACCCGACCCGTTGACTGAGTCAACTCGGCCGAGTCAACCCAGTGAGTCAACTCACCGAGTCAGCCTTGGACCAGTGACGTCAGCGTTGACTTTGACCGCTGACCTGCCCGTTGACCGTTGACCTGCCCGTTGACCGTTGACTTTGACCAAAAAGTCAACTTTTTCCGAAAAGCCCTATTTTATGTTTTTCGACGTCCTGAGTCCATTTTTGAAGCCTGTTTTGCAAAATTCTGATCCGAAAGCCTCCGAATCTGACCTTGAGCCCGAACTTGTTTATGTACTTAATTATTGGTTAAGAGCTTGTGAGTAAGGTCTGATATTGGAATTTGTGTAATTGAAGGTATTCTCGGTTCCTTGGATGCAATGTTGAGGAATGTCGAATTCGGGTTCGAGGGTATTCGAATGTCGTATCACGAATCGACTGATGTAGCTCGGAGTTAAGGTAATACATTACTACCCCTTGTATGCTTTATGTACATGTTGATATTCGGTTAACGCATGCATGCTCATGATGACGTATACTGTAGATTATGCTTAAATTGAATCAGATTCGAGCAATAAGTATGGATATTAATAAGACCAAATTATCTGAATAAGATTACTAATGGGCTAACGGTATCAAAAGCTCTAATAATTAAATTCAGTTAATCCGCAACTCAATCATTAGTGCGTAAGAATCGAGGCACAGGATACGGAGTGAGAGATATTGATTATGAAATTACGAAAATGCCCTTGAAGCATAAGCATGACTAAACTACCCCTCTGATAAAGGAAATGACCTAAAATCCGCATTCGACCTGATTATGCAAATTACTCTACCTATGATGTATGTTCTTTTGGAAAAGACTTCGGCATCATTATTCAAATGTGTGTGACACTAAAAGAAACTTGAATTTCCCCCGAGCTCTGTATAACACATGAAGGTAAAACGCCTAAAGGTAAAATTATTGGAATTTTTGTTGTATTCTTAAGCTAATCCGTGCGACAGTAAGGAATGAATTAATCGAAATGATCGTACTGACCAAAAAGACTGTAGTGCCTTTGAGCTCCGAAATTCTTAATTAATCAGAATAGCAACTTTACCCTTAAGTTCTAAAATGAGTAAATCGTCTGTAAGGGCCGAAGGAATTAAAATGACTTAATCTCTACCGAGTACGTAAACGATAGAGGTGCTAAATAGTAAGATTTGACAAAAACGATGAATTTATCCCAATTTCCAAAATGACTGAAATGCTCTCTTGAGTAAAATATACAATTATGCATTTGATGAAACTTTGAGAATTCTAAAGAGACTTTAAGGGCTAAACTGCCCCTAAGTGTTAGGAAGCACGCTCATGTCTGTTAATCACTCCTGATATTAATATAAGAGTTGGTTAGTATTACAAGGTAAGAATATGTTAGTTCGAACAGTTGGAGGCTTGAAAAACTTCTGGAAATATTAACTATTGTAAATCTTCATTTTAGCATTACTGGGCTAAACTATAAAATCACCTCTGATAGTTAAATGACCAAAACGCCCTTGTTGGCCATAGTGACCAAAACAACCTTGGATGTATCTGATATCGCAAAAGATCTTATCATAGAAATCTCTGAATGCATGACTGGAAAAGTGATGAATAAATAGAATTTCCTGAGCGACTGTTTATGTCTCGTTGGTATAAATTACCAAAACGCCCATGTATGATAAAATGACCATAATGCCCTTGTAAGCTTAAATGACTAAAGTACTCATGATATATCCAAACTTTCTAAGATCTTGATGTACCAATTCTTGAATACATAATATGAATCGTTTTACGAACCCCCTTTCTAATAGGAACCTCGTTCTGGAAATTCATCTAAATTGTCAAAAGTTTAACGCGTCCCCTCCTGTAAATGCCGAGTATCTTCAGGAAATAAAATATTCCATCTAGTGTGTTCTATGTGTGATATATTCTGTTGAATGAATTGTATAATTATTTGATCATGAATAATATTATGTTTGATGAACTTGATATATGATGACATTCTCTGCCTACCTAATATATGTCTGCTCAATCTATATACTTGGTATGTGATCGTTTGATCTGTGATGGTATTGTCTGACTGTTTGATGAATTTGTTAGTATGATATGTTAGTTTGACCTATGATGATACAATCTATTTGCATGATGAATGCTGAAAATGTCTGCTCTGCTCGATAGTATGCCCATTCATCTGTCAAAAGCATGAACTTCTGTTTCTGATACTCTGAATAAAATATGTCTGTTACATGTATTATGTTACTCGTGTCTGGAATCTGAACACCGATTACTATTTGGGGATACTGTTGGGTTATGTTATGAAGTTTCTGTTGGTACAGCCCTGATCAAGCTGGTAAATCCTTATGGACTCAAGGTCTCCCCTTGAGTGGCACCTACGCCCATCGGGCCTAGGGTAAGTCCTTATGGACTCAAGGTCTCCCCTTGAGTGGCACCTACGCTCATCGGGCCTAGGGTAAGTCCTTATGGACCTAAGGCAGCCCCTTAGGTGGCACCTATGCCCATTGGGCCTAGGGTAAGTCCTTATGGATGCAGTTCTGGGGGACTGCATATTGGTGTAAGGTTGGAGGGTAGTTCTTGTAAACTTCTGTATGATCATTGAACATTTGCATTTAATCTGTTATGTGCTCATATGATATGATGTTAAGTATTTATGTATGTTTATCTGCACTTATTGGAACACACTAGACGTCAAACTCTCTGATTCCTACCTCGTATGTTACCAGCCTATATATTTTCCGTCTAATTCTCAAGGTCTGATTAATGAACAAATACCATTATTCTTGTGTATGATGCAACCTCGAAATAGTAGAACAGAAATAGAGGACTATCACTGCTTGAAACATCATGAAAATGTTATGCCAACCATATGTCTGCATGAGCTTATAGCATCTTTTGGTAGTTCTGTATTACTGAGCTTTCCCAAGCTCACGTTGTTTTTACCATCGCAGGTTAAAAGAAAATATCATGACCTAATGTTTGACATCAGTGTTCGGAGTTCTCTCGGCGCTGCCTCTGGAGTTCGGTATTGTATAGTTATGGGGCATGTATGTCTTGTATGGTTTCATGTCAGTGTCTGTAAAATACTTTCTGAAATTTTGTTATGTGTTTTAATGATTTCCTGAAATTGCATTTTAAACAGAAGTTGATTTTACAGTTTAATAAGTGTTTTGAGAGGAAAAAAATGTTTTCACGTGTATTTTCACTGTGGGTTGCTCTTGTGACCCTAATGTGACTTCCTAGGATCCGTTGTAACGCATAGGCGGGTCTAGAGGGTTACATTTTGTGGTATGAGAGCTTATAGTTGCGTCATTCTGGGTAGATCGGCTGATCGTCTGTCATAGGGTGTCTGGTCTGTGCATGCCCCTAGATCATACCGTACTCCTCCGAGCCGAAACTCTGATGTCGAATCATTTTTCCTAAAATAACTAAATCTAAGTATTCTGCCTTCCATAGCTCAACCCCTGCTTGCAGCAAATGTCTCTAACGTTCGTCTGTGTTTTGAATTAAATGATTGAGTTTGAATCTAGATAAGGGACTTGAGATGGTTTATGCTTGTGAAATCAAAGATCCGAATCAGGTTAAGAATAAATGTTTGATCATATGAAATAACCGATATAAGACTACATGTAAGATAGCTCGGTGATAATGATTGTGTTTAAGAATATTTTGATGAAAAATTTGATAAAGGTATTATGAATTTAAAAGAAAGATGTTCGTGAATGTGTCGAAAATGTAAATTTTGAGGTGACTCTGTTGCACGATGGAAAAAAAATAAAGTTGTCTGAATATTATGTTGAAGGTAGGTGACATCTGTTTAAAACCATGGTTATGTTTGATCGGGTTGAAGAAAGACATTTGAAGAAAAAAATGGGGCATAGTGTACCATCATTTGCATACTATTGATTGAAAAATGATGTTTATACCTTGATTCTGGAAGACCCGATTGGAGGCCTTGAATACGTGTCTAAACTACAGTTACAGCCGTTCAACCGCAAACCGTTAGTTAATCCGTATGAGTTACGTCTATTCTAGAAAATACGCAATGGGTCGTATGAGTGACCTCTGTAATAGTAGGAAATGTTTTCTTCCCCGACCAAATCTGTTTAAAATAAAAGTTATTAGATAAGTGTTTGCTTGACATCGTATAAGGTTTTGTAAGGGTGCAATTACCGTATTCTAATAAACAAGTCTGAGATGTATGATGGGATGAAATTTGGTTTAAGGTTATTCTGAGTGACTAAGGACGTTGCGAGATTGATATGTGACCATCTGTGGGACACTAGGAATAAGCATACAGATCTTATGTTGATCAAACTCTGGTAAATTTCGAGGATGAAATTTCTTTTAGGGGGAGAGAGTTGTAACACTCTGGAAATATATATATATATATATATATATATATATTATACATATAAAGAAGAAAAAAAAGAGAGTGGCTGCCAAGGGGACTCGAACTCGTGCCCCTTGGCATGGGAGGTAGAAGGGTTAACCATCTGAGCTAAGGACGCTCTCGATGTTAGTCTGCTTTGGTTTTATTTTAAACTATTACGTTTCTCATATACTAGTAATAAATGAAGATCTGAACCTTTCACCTACCCAAGATTTTTTTGTTTGAACACAATCGAATATGTGATCTGGGAGAGAAAATATCCAGAGGGTTTCAAACCCTTCAACTCCCCATGCCGTTCATGCTCCGACCACCGTGCTCTGGCCGGCCGTGGTGTGCACCGCTCTCATCACCGTCATCCTTGCCTCTTCGCCGTTAAAACCCGACCACCCAACCTCCGTTGTTGCTCGTCGTTCGTGTGAAAACGGTGGAAGACCGTTAGGCTTCGCCACCCTCGATCTACGCCACCGTCCGTCCGTGGCTGCCACCGCCCCAGCCATCGGAACCGCCACCACAACCCGGTCCGACCCTTGACCTTCACGCGCGGTTACAAGCCGTCAGTTGCCGTGAAAACTCGTTTGAAGGTTCGACGTAGCAAACCCGTCGCCGCCATTGACTTTTGCATTTTCCGGCCGTTCCTAACGTCGGCTCGCCTCACCGTGGGCATAGTCGAGCTCCTCGCGTTCCGATCTACAAAACCATGTGAGCCACCTCAACTTTGCCGCCGTTTTGCCCCTCGTCGGAGTAGCGCTATTTTCCGGCAAGATTTGGGATTTCGGAGTAAGATCCGGCTAAATTCCAATGCGTTTTTGACATTTTGGTTCGAGTGACGTTGTATATAGCTGAAATAATTCATTTTTGCAGGTGAATCGGACGAAATCGACATTTCCGGCGAAGTTCCGGCGACCTTCGGGTTTCTTAAGGTGAGAGCCGGTCCGCATAAACTGAACCAGTTGGACCGGTTGAACCGGTCAACTCAGACAAGACCCGACCCGTTGACTGAGTCAACTCGCCCGAGTCAACCCAGTGAGTCAACTCACCGAGTCCGCCTTGGACCAGTGAAGTCAGCGCTGACTTTGACCGCTGACCTGCCCGTTAACCGTTGACCTGCCCTTTGACCGTTGACTTTGACCAAAAAGTCAACTTTTTCCGAAAAGCCCTATTTTATGTTTTTCGACGTCCTGAGTCCATTTTTGAAGCCTGTTTTGCAAAATTCTGATCCGAAAGCCTCCGAATCTGACCTTGAGCCCGAACTTGTTTATGTACTTAATTATTGGTTAAGAGCTTGTGAGTAAGGTCTGATATTGGAATTTGTGTAATTGAAGGTATTCTCGGTTCCTTGGATGCAATGTTGAGGAATGTCGAATTCGGGTTCGAGGGAATTCAAATGTCGTATCACGAATCGACTAATGTAGCTCGGAGTTAAGGTAATACATTACTACCCCTTGTATGCTTTATGTACATGTTGATATTGGGTTAACGCATGCATGCTCATGATGACGTATATTGTAGATTAAGCTTAAATTGATATTCGAGAAATAAGTATGGATATTAATAAGACCAAATTATCTGAATAAGATAACTAATGGGCTAACGGTATCAAAAGCTCTAATAATTAAATTCAGTTAATCCGCAACTCAATCATCAGTGCGTAAGAATCAAGGCCCAGGATACGGAGTGAGAGATATTGATTATGAAATTACGAAAATGCCCTTGAAGCATAAGCATGACTAAACTACCCCTCTGATAAAGGAAATGACCTAAAATTCGCATTCGACCTGATTATGCAAATTACTCTACCTATGATGTATGTTCTTTTGGAAAAGACTTCGGCATCATTATTCAAATGTGTGTGACACTAAAAGAAACTTGAATTTCCCCCCAGCTCTGTATAACACATGAAGGTAAAACGCCTAAAGGTAAAATTACTAGAATTTTTGTTGTATTCTTAAGCTAATCCGTGCGACAGTAAGGAATGAATTAATCGAAATGATCGTACTGACCAAAAAGACTATAGTGCCTTCGAGCACCGAAATTCTTAATTAATCAGAATAGCAACTTTACCCTTAAGTTCTAAAATGAGTAAATGGTCTGTAAGGGCCGAAGGAATTAAAATGACTTAATCTCTACCGAGTACGTAAACGATAGAGGTGCTAAATAGTAAAATTTGACAAAAATGATGAATTTATCCCAATTTCCAAAATGAATGAAATGCTCTCTTGAGTAAAATATACAATTATGCATTTGATGAAACTTTGAGAATTCTAAAGAGACTTTAAGGGCTAAACTGCCCCTAAGTGTTAGGAAGCACGCTCATGTCTGTTAATCACTCCTGATATTAATATAAGAGTTGGTTAGTATTGCAAGGTAGGAATATGTTAGTTCAAACAGTTGGAGGCTTGAAAAAGTTCTAGAAATATTAACTATTGTAAATCGTCATTTTAGCATTACTGGGCTAAACTATAAAATCACCTCTGATAGTTAAATGATCAAGCTGGTAAATCCTTATGGACTCAAGGTCTCCCCTTGAGTGGCACCTACGCCCATCGGGCCTAGGGTAAGTCCTTATGGACTTAAGGCAGCCCCTTAGGTGGCACCTATGCCCATTGGGCCTAGGGTAAGTCCTTATGGATGCAGTTATGGGGGGCTGCATATTGGTGTAAGGTTGGAGGGTAGTTCTTGTAAACTTCTGTATGATCATTGAACATTTGCATTTAATCTTTTATGTGCTCATATGATATGATGTTAAGTATTTATGTATGTTGATCTGCACTTATTGGAACACACTAGACGTCAAACTCTCTGATTCCTACCTCGTATGTTACCAGCCTATATAATTTCCGTCTAATTCTCAAGGTCTGATTAATGAACAAATACCATTATTCTTGTGTATGATGCAACCTCGAAATAGTAGAACAGAAATAGAGGACTATCACTGCTTGAAATATCATGAAAATGTTATGCCAACCATATGTCTACATGAGCTTATAGCATCTTTTGGTAGTTCTGTATTACTGAGCTTTCCCAAGCTCATGTTGTTTTTACCATCGCAGGTTAAAAGAAAATATCATGACCTAATGTTTGACATCAGTTTTCGGAGTTCTCTCGGCGCTGCCTCTGGAGTTCGGTATTGTATAGTTATGGGGCATGTATGTCTTGTATGGTTTCATGTCAGTGTCTGTAAAATACTTTCTGAAATTTTGTTATGTGTTTAAATTATTTCTTGAAATTGCATTTTAAACAGAAGTTGATTTTACAGTTTAATAAGTGTTTTGAGAGGAAAAAAAATGTTTTCACGTGTATTTTCATTGTGGGTCGCTCTTGTGACCCTAATGTGACTTCCTAGGATCAGTTGTAACGCATAGGCGGGTCTAGGGGGTTACACATACTGGGCAATCAAGGCAGTAAATATGGACCTGGACAAGGCAGGCCAGAAAAGGCTATTAGACCTGAACGAGATTGAAGAATTAAGAACAATGGCCTACGACAATGCAAGAATTTACAAGGAGAAAACTAAGATGTGGCATGACAGGAAGTTGCTGCCACGACAGTTCTGCCCAGGGCAGCTTGTGTTATTGTTCAATTCTAGACTGAAACTCTTCCCAGAAAAGCTAAAGTCTAGATGGTCTGGCCCGTTCCAAGTGGTACAAGTTTTCCCCATGGTGCCATCACAATCCGATCATTAAAAGACGGGCACCAATTCAAAGTCAATGGACAACGCCTCTAGCATTATCAGGGGACTGAAGCCCCAAGAATACAAGAAGTGGTTACCTTAGGAGATGCCCCACGAGGCATCCCTAATTTAACCTAAATTTTATTTTTATTTATTTTTATTATTTATTATTTATTAGGAAATTAGGGTTAATTTTATTCGAATAATGTTTTTATATTTTCTGTTTTTAGGAAATAAAGGAGTCAAGAAGAAAACAAGAAGTGACCCAAGCCCACCATCCATCCATCAGCCCAACAGAGCCCATTTATTGAAGCCTGTCGTTCCAGCTGCCGCCGCAGACACAGATAAGACAGGCTGTCAACAGACTGACACGGCAGACGCAGAAGCGTGTGACAGATGCGTAACAGACGCATAAATACGTGTCAGACCGTCAGACACGCCAAAACTCAACAGTCGCCCCGTTATTCACGCCTGCCGTTACAGCATTAAACGGGCAGCAACTCTACCTCTATAAAACCCCATTTTCATTTTCCTCACTTCTGCTTCTTCTTACTCGCTCTCCCCTCTCGTTTTTATTTGTTTTCTTTACTTTCACAACCCTTGCAACTAACATGTCTTCCAGACGTACCCGCCGCAGTGCTGTTTCAACCTCTTCAGCAGCAGCACCCACCCCGCAGTCTTTCGCAACCAAGGAATTATGGGAGGAAAGAGGATTCATCTACGTCCGAAAGGCAGCAAACATGGGGCTCAGATAATTCATCGCGAGGGCGATAAGGGCTCAGCTATGGGAGCAGTTCGCGAAACAACCAGCAGAATTGAATGACACGCTGGTGAGGGAGTTCTATGCTGCCATCGACAGCAGGACGGCAATATCAGTAACTGTCGAGGGACAGAGGTACCATTCACAGCCGATAGCATCAACCATATGTATGGCCTCTATTTTGGTCACAACGATGATGCCCATCAGCAGTTTTTGGACACCCTCGACTCTGCCGCCTACGGTGCTGTCATGGCAGAGGTGACAGAAGAAGGGACGGAGTGGAATACGAGTAAGAAGAACCCCAACTCTGTAAAAAGGGGACAGCTGCTCTCAGAAGCCAAGCTATGGAACGCTTTCATCAAGAAGCGCATCCTACCGTCCTCCCATCACACGACGGTGGACCAGCAGAGGCTAGCCCTCATCCATTCGATCACGAATAACCGAGCTATCAACGTGGACCGCTATATGAGGGAGAGCGTCTTGGATTGCACCAATCGATCAACCGCACGCCTCTGCCTACCATTCATTATCACATCTCTATGCCGCTGCGCTGCTGTACTAGAGGCCACCACCGATAAACTGGTCAAAGGACGAGGCTGGACCGATAACAACATTACCGAATCATCCGAGGAACCTGCCCCTGAACCTGCCACAGCATCCACTCCGATAGACCAATCTGCTCAAATCCTTGCTGCCATACAACGGGTGGAAGACAGACAGATGGGGCTGATGACATTCATCAGGGATTTCGCCAATTCAACGGTAAATTTCATCACCAATACTTTAAATTATCCCGATGTTGTTTTCCCCACTTTCCCTGCCCACTATTTCCACATCCCCACCCCTGTCCACACACCTACACCACCAGCCTCCCCACACACACATTCTGCTGCGTCCACCCCATCACATGCCCCGATGGCAGCTGGCAGCCCTCTGGCCGACACCTCCACCCGAGGAACGAAGCGACCGCCCTCAGATGACAGCGAGGCAGAACCTCCTATTAGGAGGAATTTGGAGAAGGAATTCACGCCTGTCAAGAGGCAGAAACACGTGGCCGACAGAAAGCTAATGCCCAAGTCCAGCACCACCACCACCAGCAGCAGCACTTGGGATAGCGGCAGCAGCTCAGACATCCAGGTCGTGGAGCAACCTGCCCAGCCTGCCCCACCGCCCAAAAGCCGCTGCCAAATTTGTGTCAGCAGCAGCAGTGAAGACAGCGATTAAAATCTAAGTCTTTTATTTTCTTTTTCTTGCTGCCTGCTTATCTATATTTTGTGATGTACCTGCCTTCATTTTATCTGTCATTTGCATTGAGGGCAATGCAACCCTCGAGTTTGGGGGTGGCAACCCTCCATTTTAATAGAGTCTTAGTACATCTTTAATTAATTGTTGTGTCTTTTATTTAATTAAGTTCTCTTAAAAAAATCAGAAAAGACTAAAAACTGTTGGCTTAAAACTGTGAAGTAAACTTACCTGTCATGACAGCTCTGTCGTGGCAGCATCTTTAGGACAGTTTAAAGAGAAGTTTAGAGCCTTTCTATAGTTCTGAAAAACTTAAACACCATTGTGACTGTTACATTGCTTAGATTTCTTTTAGCCAAACTAGAATAGGATGCTTAGTACTTGAATAGCCCCTAGAGGTGCCTAACACTGGCTCTAGGAAAGAAGTTTAGCAAAAGAAATTCAAAAACCTAGAGGTGCCCGAAACCGGCTCTAGGAAGCTAACTAGAGGTGCCTAAAATTGGCTCTAGTAAAACTTAGCTTGAAAATAGAAGAAAAAGAAGAATGAAAATGTGTCTTCAAGAAAATAAACTTTGGCATAAAAATTCGAGTTAAAAAGTTGAATATTCTAGTGAAACTAAGAGAGTCTTAGCATATAACTGTTCACAAGCATGCACACACTGCACGAGGACTATAGTGAGATTCTGGACAGATCCTAATCTTTCCGACAAGTTGCTGCCGTCACAAAGAACGAGCGACGGGTAAGGGACAGTTCACTGTTTGAAAGCCAACACAAAAATATTCTTTTTTCTTTTAGATCTTCATTGCTTGAGGGCAAGCAAAAACTTGAGTTTGGGGGTGTGTTGAGTATGTAAAAGTTCTATTATTTACACCCTTTTTAACCCATATTTATGCTGCATTCAAGCATCATTGCATTGCATTTAGGTTAGTTTACAGCAAAACATCACAAATATAGTAAAGGCACAGATTCTACTAAAAGATGGCTGATTTTGCAGGTTGTTGCCATAGTTGACGGAGAAGGCGGGCGCAGGGCAGAGAAGCAGAAGAGCTGAACTGAACAAACAGACGATGAGGACGATGCTGCCATGGATCTGCCGTGACAGCAGAGGACGACATCAAGTTAGTTGAGAAAAAAGCAAAGTGGGCCTCGATAGATAGAGAAAATTATGCTCGTCTATCGTGTGAAAACCATATATTTTTCCAAGCCCCGTATCAAAAGATATGTCAAGCCAAAGCTTAAAGAGAGAAAATCCCATGAAACAAGGAGGGCGGCTGAAAAGTAGGATCCTTGGAGATTAAGTCTTTATTAGAATCTTACTTTTAATTAAAGTTGTAATCCTTGTTATCTTAGAATACTTGAGCCCAAAGCTTATATAAGGGCATAGATTTTAACCTAGGAGAGATCATACCCCATAACCGACAACTAAAACCCCTCCGCCGTTTACCCGTCGTTGATATGTTCTAAAAACCCCCTAGGGCCACTGGTTGATTTGTAAAGTAGTTGCAAGGGTTGTTTTGTTTTAGGAATTTCCAAGTTCAATAAAATAAACTTCAAGTTCTCTTATTTTGGTTATTAATATCTTGCAAGAGCATCGGGAGAGCATTGTGAGGTTATCCATTTACTTAGCATCGGGAGAGTTAAGTATACGAAAGAAATAAGAGCAAGTTCTGTAGTTTATAGTTGAACTATCTTATGCCTAGGGATAGGGCAAGGTTAAGTGGCTAAGGAAGAATTCATACACATCGGTGTTCATCCTTCGATTCACGCCGGGAGGTATCATCAAAGACGTGATCATCGACAGACTTGGACCTAGGGATAGGCCAAGGCAGATCTGAGATTCTTGCCAAACTTGGAGTACTGAGTTGGTGTGTTTGCTGCCGCGACGACCAACGGACAGCTGCCGCGACAGGCGCGACGACAGAACTGGAGTTCCTAAGCATTGCAATGCCTGCACTACTGAGCAATTCAATACCATCCCATTCTCTCTATCTTGATATCTCAATTCTTTTTTTGCGTTTTTCCTTATTATTTTCGTGACAATTCTCTGAAATATTTCCTTTACTTTCGTGCAGTAAACTAAGGTGAAGCTATTAGCCCAATCCATGTGGAGACGATATCCGATACTTCGTATCACTTACTACTTGCGTCGTGTACACTTGCACTACAATTGCGATAGACTCTTTTACATGCAATAAGCTTTCAAATCTATCTTGAAAAGACAGAAGCACCTCTCAACTGATCAAACAGATCGTCAATCCGTGGTAAAGGATACTTATTCTTCACTACCAACTTCTTCATGTGTCGGTAATCTATACGCATTCTCAAGCTACCGTCTTTCTTTTTCACAAACAATACTGGTGCACCCCAAGGTGAGATACTAGAACGAATGAATCCTCGATCCAATAGTTCCTAAAGTTGTGTCTTCAACTCTTTCAATTCCTTAGGGGCCATACTATATGGAACTATGGATATTGGAGCAGAATTAGTGTAAGTATTTATAGCAAACTCAACCTCTCTATCAGCCGGCAAACCAAGCAACTCTTCCGGAAATACCTCTAGAAAATCACAAACAGTTCTGATGTCTTGCGGTCGTACCTCATTCATATTCGGATTCATAATGTAAGCTAAATATGCCTGAGAACCAACATTCATCAACCTATGAGCCTCTAAAGCTGAAACAACATTGGACAAGAACTTAATGTTCTCACCCACTACTATTACGTCATAATCATCTGTAAGCCTCAAGGAAACTTTATTCGTCTCAAAATCTACCTTAGCCTTATGTTCTACAAGCCAATCCATACCCAAAATCACATCAAAACCATAAAATGACAATTACATCATATATATTGGAAACACATGACCCTGAACCATTAAAGGACATCTTCTATATATTTTCCTAACCACAACAGTTTCACTAAAAGAACTTGTAACATCCATTCCCACATCTAATATCTCACACGGTATATCCAACCACTTCACATGCTTAAGCAAAATGTACGAATGTGTAGAGCCAGAATCAATCAAAGAAAGCAAAGTCAAAGACTATAATGAGAAGTAACTTGCAATCACATCTATATCATTCCTTCTCTTGTGATGCACATACACTCTAGCTGGTCCACCATCCCCAGGTTGTACAGCAACCACATGAGCTACATTTCTCTGACCAACATTCCTACGTTAAAATTTACCTCGATAGCTCCCACGGTCTCTCTGATGCTCAAATGTTCGAACCGAAGCCTATCCATCTCTAGCCGGATGTGTACAATCACATTTCATATGTACTCATGATCCACAGTTCCAGTAAGAACCATAAGTACCCCAACACTCGCTGAAATGCCATCTTCAACATTTAGCACACTCGGGGGAATGATTAGTAGCTCTTTGGCCCTAATGGCCACGTCCCGATTTACCACCTCCATGCCTATGATAATGATGGTATGTTGAGTGGATCGAACGATCGAAATAAACCAAGAGGGGGTGAATTGGATTTTCAAAGTTTTTGGTGATGGAATTGGCAAATAAAATTGGTAGACAAGAAATTTTAGTGTGGTTCAAGTTCCAATCGAACTCTACATCCACTACCTTAGCTTCACTAAGGATTTGCAACAATTCCACTAATTGATCTTCCCCTTTTCTAGGCTAAGGAGGTAACCGTTACAATTTTGGTCAAATTTTCTACCTAAAATTTGACCTAATCCTCACACAATTGAAACAAAGAAGTTGTTGGCTATAGCCCAATTACAATCACTCAACCCAATTGAAATGATAAGAATGAAAAATACAATTGGGGTTACAAGACAATAATGGGATTTAGGCACAAATGCTTGGATTGGATGTTTGGATGTTTTCTTTTGGATCAATAGTTGTTGTTGAAGCTTTTAGAGGTCCCTTTTATACCCTCTCATTGAATTCTAGCCGTTGTGGTTGTTGCATTCATCAATAGAGCCGTTGGGATGTTATCATCCCTCCATAAATGCAGTCTGTAACCAACCGTTTTGAAATGCCCGACCCTGCTTCGAAACAGACCAAAATAGAAAATGTCGTTGGGGTGCATTAAAGAGCCCGTATCGAAACGGTTAAGATCGTTTCGATACGCCTTAACGACTTGTGAAAAGTCAGTTAAAAACTTTATAACGATCATATTTTTAAATCTGATTGAATACCGTTTCGAAACATTTGATGTCGTTTCGATACGGTGTCTCGAGGTTCTTAAGCCGTTTCGAAACTCGTTACGAAACACGGGTTGACAGTGTTGAAACCGTTTTGATACCCGTTCCGAAACAGGAGCTCACATTTTGAAAAGTGTTTCGAAACGCCTTACGCCGTTTCGAAACGTTGACTCGAAAATCACTATTTTGGCTTTGAGAACACTTAGAAAACATTTGATAAAATCAGTTTTTAACTTAAGCATTTTGTTTAAAACATATAGAGAGGTTTGGGGACTTAAAAATTCATTTTCACATTTTCAATTTAGTCCTTAAGTTCTTTAGTTATATCAAAACTAAATTATCGGTTTCACAATCTCCCCATTTTTGACATAACAAAACCAAAGTTAGAATTTTTAAGAGTTTTGAAAATTTTGAGTACATTCTAACTTCCCCTCAATTTAAGATGGGTTTTTTAATGTTGGGTAAACTACATAAATGGTCCCCTGACTATGCTCCAATTATTTTTTGTGTCCCCTGACTATCAAAAGTTACAAACTAGTCCCCCAACTAAAAAAAGTAACAAATTGATCCAACGCCGTTAAAATTTTAACGGCTGATGAGGTGGTTGTTAATATAAATTGATATAATTACATAATTAGCCCTCAAATTCTACACTTATTTTAATTTGACCATAATTCTAAAAAATTAACCAACATAATTTTAATAGTCTATCAATTTAGTCCATCTACTTCCTTTAGTTAATTTGATCCTGCAACCAATCAAAAATAAGTGGAGAAAGTCGCTCACAAACAAAGAAAAAGAACCAGTTGCTTCTTCTTCATATTCCCTAAAGCTTTTATTCTCAGGATATGTTTCTCTTTTAATGGGCGGTAGAAGAAACTTTCAACTTTCTCATCCTTTTGTACTATGTTTGTCTAGTGAAAACAAAATAGAGAAAAATGAGCCTTCAAGTTCTTTGAGATCTGAGCATTATTGTAATCTGAAGAATTTTTTTTGGTTCATGGACCCCAATTCCTAGTTGCATTCTTTTTGTTTGAATTTTCTGGCTTTATATTGCTATTTGTATTTGAAAATCTGGGTTTATTTCCCATTTTAGAAGTAATTGTTGGTGGTGATTTCAATGGGTTTTCGATGGCTTTGGGAGTTGTTTTTATTGCTTATTTGTGCTTTATATTTGTTGTTCTTGATATTGAGGTGAGCTCAATGTTCTTCAAGAGCTGCAAAACAGAGTGTTTGGTGGATCGAGAAAAGATATATTGTTACAAGATTGAGATTGTTGCAGAAAAATATAAGAATTCTTATGTGATGTTGAAGAATATTGAAGAATTTTCATAAGATTTCGAAGGTACATGTAAATTTATACAAACATGATTCATATTCCGAGAAAACTGGAAATTTTTTTGGGATGGATTCAAGTCTCGAGAAATAGAAGTGGGATTCTTTCTTTTTTTCTATCATCAATTCTTTTTTTTTCAAAATTCTGATATATTTCGTTTGGAATTTGGGAATTGATATTCTTGTATGTTCAAAAAAGTAAGTACTTGGAGAAGATGAATGGAAAATTTCATATTAGTATTATATGCCATACCGTGATCAAGAAATAGTAAATGTTTGAAAAATAAATGATTAGTTTAGTTCAGCTTTGGGTTCTAGTTATCTGTGATGTTGGAAGTATGAAAACTTGATAAATTTTCCTTTTGAGTTAAATGTTTCTGCACTGTAAAGAAATATTAATTGAAGAGAGATTTGAAAACAGTGGTTAATGTTGATGCATAGAGGTTTCCTCTTTTTTGGGTTTTAGTGTTACAGAAATAGAAACTTTGAGGAAATGAAGCTTACTGATGGTGAGAATAACCAGGTCTGGATTTAAGAATTGAAGAAGAAGAGAAATAGAAAAGAAGATGGATTAAATTGATAGATTATCAAAATATGTGGGTTAATATTTAGAATTAAGGTCAAATTAAAATAATTGTAGAATTTGAGGGCTAATTATGTAATTATATCAATTTATATTAACAACCACCTCATCATCCGTTAAAATTTTAACGGTGTTGGACCAATTTGTTGTTTTTTTAAGTCGTGGGACCAGTTTGTAACTTTTGATAGTTGGAGGACGCAAAAGATAATTGGAGCATAGTTAGGGGACCATTTATATAGTTTACCCTTTAATGTTTTAAAAGGATTTAAATTCATGTTTTAAAACTTAAAAACACTTAAACCGCTTAAAATGAATTTTGGCTCTTAGATTACTTCTCCCCCTTTTTGTTAGATCAAAAATAATAAACATGGCTCAAAGAGAAAAGATAAGGTTAAAAGCAATAATCAATAAGCAATAAGCAACATAATATTAATGCATAAAATTCAAATATCCAAAACATAAATCTTAAATAATAAGTTTAAAGCATAATCCCAAATAAAATAAGCAAAGCATAGGTTCATGAAATATAAAGGAAATAAAGATGCAATCTTAGTCCTAATATGAATAGCTAATATGAGATGACATGAGAATCCTAAGTCTCGTCGTCACTATCATCATCCATTGAATCATCATCATTCTTAGCTTGAGCGCGATGGAAATCAATCCATTGTCCATAAAAGGTGGAGAATGACATGTCCATGGAAGAATGTTGGTTCTCAAGGGATGTGAGTCGATTCTCATTTGCAAGGAGACGATCCTCCACGGATAGCAAGCGAGTATTGATAGCACCAAAACCCCTAGACATGTTAGTGTCCAATGTGTTGAAGCGCTCGGTAAGAAAAGCCGTGAGAGCTTCATTGTTAGCAACCAGAGCTTGTGGTTGAGGTTCAACTTGAGGTGGAGGTGCTTCCCTATCAACACGTTCCCATTGGCCATTGTTGACGAAGTGAAATCCGGACTTGCGGAGAGAAGACTCACCAAGTTTTGACTTGCGGGGTTCCGGAGAGTCATAAGTGTAATCAATCTCAAGCTTCTCAAAGATATAACTCAAAACAGTCCTATAAGTGAAAGACTTGAGCGCATCGGTTTCACGGAGCTTAACATTATTCACCATCTCGGCAAACATGATCTTAACAAGATTAGGTTGCTCTCCACGACGAAAACATTCAAGTCAAAAATAATCTACTTGACGAACGTGAGAAAATTTACATCCAGAGGGGCGAATAAACCACGAGACCATCAAGTGGAGAAACCTATCGTGAGCATCCAAGGAAAGCACTGAACCGGTGTGAGAACCAAAGTGATTCTCATTCTCGATTCCTTCGTCCTTAAGCCTGAAGGTAGTCTCTAAGTAAGGTATGTCAATGGCAATCTTCTTTCCCAAGATCTGAGACTCAATGCGAACAACTTCGGAGTTGTCTCCATTGTTGATGAGTTGGGCATTAGAGTAAAAGATAAGGACCATGTGCTTGTAACAAATATCCGGGATGTTCAAGAAACCAAAGAAGATCCATTCTTGTAAACGGTGAAGATAACGGAAGAGAAAGCGCTCGGAGTCAAGAAACGACATGTCAACAACTCGCTCACGACGAACGCCAAATGTCTTGACATATTTGAAACACGCCTTCAATGCGGAAGTTTTGAGACTCTTGAAAAAAAAGTTGAGTAAGGTTGGGACGGAGAGCGGCTTGGTTTGAAGTTTCACCCGATTGAGGTGACTTACGTTTCTTGTTAACGGGATCCATTGAAACAATCCTAAAAACATAAAAGCAAGCAATTTAAAACTAATTTTAAGTGTATGCATGAAATTTCTTAATTCAATCCAATGGTAAATCCCACTTAGGTTTAAAAACAACTTTTAAGAACAAAGATACAAAACATAACACACACAAAAAATTTAACAGAAAAGCAATTTAAAAAAAACAGTAAAGAAAAAATACGAATGAAAAATCATATATTCGAATAAAAAAAATTTGAAGATTTTGAAAAAAAAATTTACATGTTTTGAAAAACCCAAGTATCAAAACACATAACCTATAAAAAATTAAAATTTTCTAACCTAGGACTCGAATACAAAATTAAGGAAAAAGAAAAGGATGAAAATATACCTTAAGTTGGGATTTTGGATGAATAGATGAAAATCCTTGCACAAGGTTATTAATGCTTGCTTAGACTTGTGTTTAAGAGTAAAAGCCCTCAAGATTTGTTGAAAAACAATGAGGTTTAGAGGGTTTTTATAGGGAAAAATCGATTCTAGGGTTTTAGGGTTTGGGAGAGTTTTAATTAAAGTTAAACTTTAACATTAAAAGTCCCTTTAAAGCAATCCGCTAACCCGTTTCGGAACGGTGTCGATCGTTTCGAAACGCGGGCACGAGAGGTTGACCGACTTTCCAACTCCAACTGACTGTTTCGATACGGCTTTGACCGTATCGAATCCCCGTTGACTCATATCGAAACATGTTTCGATACAACCCTTGGCAGTAGCAAAAACGTTTCGAAACCCTTGGAAGGCGTTTCGAAACACCCTTCTCTGAGAATGAATTTTAAAGCATCTGTATCGAAACTGGTGAACCTGTTTCGATACACTTGGGCTTGGAAGTGCAGATGAGGCTCTAAAAGTGCAGAAAAATGAAATTTTTGAAGGCCTAACTTGCATGAATGACATGAATGAGTATGAATAACATGGGCAAACATAAACATACTCCCCTAGCTATAAGCATGGATGAAATTAGGAGTAAAACCACATAAACATGGCATTTCACAAGATCAAATAATTTTAAGGACAAAAGAGGTCCTAAAAGGTCAAGATAGGCTAGTTAGACCTAACTCTCTCCTAAGGGACCAAAAACGCTCTTTGTCTAAAGGTTTTGTAAATATGTTCGCTAATTGATTTAAGGTGTCAACATACTCTATAACAGCATCTTCTTTAAGGACGTGATCTCTAATGAAATGATGCCTTATTTCTATGTGTTTGGTTCTAGAGTGTTGGATGGGATTTTTTGTCAAACATATGGCACTAGTGTTATCACACTTAAGGGGTATGGTTTCAACTTTAATACCATAATCTAAGAGTTGTGGCTTCATCCAAAGGACTTGAGCACAACAACTCCCTAAGGATATATACTCGGCTTCGGTGGTAGATAAGGCTACACTATTTTGTTTCTTAGAGAACCAAGATATGAGCATACTACCTAGGAATTGACAAGTTCCCGAAGTATTCTTCCTATCGATTTTGCATCCCCCATAATCCACATCCGAATAAGCATGAAGGTTGAAGGTGGAGTTTCTAGGGTACCAAAGACCTAAACAATGAGTATCTCTAAGGTACCTAAAGATTCTCTTAACAGCTATAAGGTGAGACTCTCTAGGACTAGCTTGAAACCTAGCACACAAGCAAACACTAAACAAGATATCCGGTCTACTTGATGTAAGGTAAAGCAATGATCCAATCATAGAGCGGTAAAGCTTAGAGTCAACACACTTACCTCCTTCATCCTTGTCAAGCTTTGTAGATGAACTCATAGGTGTGGCTTGAGGATTTGCATTCTCCAAGCCAAACTTCTTGAGCATATCCTTGATGTATTTTGCTTGATTGATGAAGGTTCCATCATTCCTTTGCTTGATTTGGAGTCCTAAAAAGATTAAGAGCTCCCCCATCATGCTCATCTCGAATTCACCTTGCATTAGCTTAGCAAACTCTTTGCAATGACATTCGTTAGTAGAACCAAAAATAATATCATCAACATAAATTTGTACTACTAAGATGTAATTTTTTTACCTTTTTTATGAAAAGAGTAGTGTCCACCTTACCTTTTTCAATTAAAAAGTTTGAAAGTCTTTCATACCAAGCTCTAGAAGCTTCTTTTAAACCATAAAGAGCTTTAGTGAGTTTGAAAACATGATTTGGAAATTTTGAGTCTTCAAAACCAGGTGGTTGTTCCACGCACACTTTCTCATTTATAAAACCGTTTAAAAATGCGCTTTTAACATCCATTTGAAAAATCTTGAAATCATGATAACATGCATATGCAAGCAACATCCATTTGGAGCTACAGTTCCAACACGCCCCAAACATACCCATGCACTCGCCTGGGTGGCGTCTCCCGCACCTAGTGCACTCCGGAATGTGCCCAACGGCCCCTTGGCCCTGACGGCCCTGACCATGGTTACCACCCCTATGCCTCGTATCCGGCTGGTACCTCCTATCCCTATGCCTCTTGGCATGATCTCTATCCCAGTTCGCATGTCTCTTCCCGGAGTCAGACCCACTAGCACGTGCTCTAGAGCTTAGGTTTTGCTCTACATCCTTGGCCCTAGAAACCAAGACATCGAACTCAGTGTAGTCGGAGGCCAACATGTAGGTCTTCACATCAGTAGTCAACCCATATCTGAAACGCTCACATCGCTCCTTCTCATCCGGAATCAACTCTGGCGCGTACTGGCTCAACCTCACAAACTGGATCTCATACTCGGACACGGTCCTATTGCCTTGAACCAAAGCCATGAACTCCCTTTTCTTTTCATCCAAGTACCGAACCCCGAGGTACTTCCTCTTGATGGCATTCCTGAAAAACTCCCACGTGATATCCCTCTCGGCCATACCAGAAATAGCAGTGGTCCACCAAGTATAAGCGTTTCCCTGAAGCAATGAGACGATGCATCCCAACTTGCGGGCATCCGAACACTCCATATGCCCCAAGATGCGAGTAGTGCTCTCAAGCCACCCTTCCGAACCCTCCGGAGACAACCCACGAAACTCAACTGCCCCCAAATTACGAAGCCGCTCTAGGGGTAATCCTGTCCCCGCACCCTGAGGTGGTGCTGCAGCTTGTATACCAGCCAAAGCTGTCTGAAAAGATCCGGCTATAGTCTGAATCAAATGAGCCACATCTGGGCCTGCTTAACCTTGGCCTGCTTGAGCCCCATTACCTCCCGCGTTAGCCTCAGCCTGAGGCCCATTACCATCACCTCCGACGTTCCCTCCATTACCACCGGGAGCATTAAGAGCAGGAGGCGCGTTCTCGGGTGCCTTGTCACCCGCCCTAGGCCGTCCCTTCGGTCTCACCATAGCAATTAAAGTAATCTAAAACAACAAACACACAACAACAAAGAAACGTTAGGTTAGCAAGGGGCAAAGGACTCCGGTTCTCAAGCTCTTCAAACCAAAACAATTTTCCCTTTTTATTTTGACAACAATGCCTAACAATGGGGACTCGAACCAACTCTCAAAACAACAGCAAGGTCACCATAGCATGCATTCATACACCGTGCTAAAAACAAAATTTAGACATACATGGCAAAACACTCATAATACCTTAACTTACCTCACTTACCTGCCCGAGGTCTCGGAAACCTCAGGCTCTAATACCAATAAATGTAACCCCCTCGTCCCGGTCTGGCCGGATGACCAGTCCAAGTGGCTACATGGGGAAAACCGAAGTGAAACCCGTTAAGGCTCCCCTTCGGTTAGCAACCCTATCTTTTTTTTCATTTTAAATCTTGTCTAGATGAGTATTAAATCCTAAGTGATCATACAGCAGAACAACAAACACGAGATAGTCAAGCAAACCCAAACCTACATTTAACGGCCCAATTTTAGACTTAAACTGCAGGTAGTATCGATACACCTGAGGGGTGTATCGATATACCTTGACTGGGTCAAATGGTCAAAGTCAACCCGTGGAGACCGTATCGATACACCCAAGGAGTGTATCGATACCCTCCCCAACGGTTGGCTTCTCCCGGTCAACGCTAAGATGATCGTACCGATACGCCAAAGACCGGTATTGATACCAAGTTGGACAGTGACTCCAGTGACCAAAATGGTATCGATACGCCTGAGACCGGTATCGATACCAAGTTGGACAGTAGCTCCAGTGTCCAAAATGGCATCGATACGTCTCCCCGCGTATCGAAACGAATGGCCTGAAATAAGAAGGCCGTATCGATACGGGTCTAACCGTATCGATCCCTCTGCTCTGCAACTCCTCATTTCACTACTTGGTAACTTCACATAAGGTTCTAGATGCACATTTGGACACTCCTAAGCACACACAAGCATACATACAACGAACCACGATCAGGACTTGACATGAGCGGCATTTAATCTAACGAAAACATACAAATCAAGACTCCATACAATTCCACAAAGAAGCATACTTGGCAAGCATAAAACATTCATAGCCCAACAATCCAAGAAGCAAAAGCATAACCAAATATGAGTTTAACATGCTCAAACATAATCTCCTAAGGAGTTTGACCCCAACTCCTAAACTCTATACCCCATTGTCTAGGCATTATTACAAAAGCAAACCATACTTAAACTTGCTTGAGAACTCCAAAAGCTCCTCCCTCGCCCGCTCGCCTCCCGAACTCTAACGATCTGCACGTTGGAAACAAAAGGAGCATAAGCAATCTAGCTTAGTGAGAGAGGCTCTACAATTCACAACATGCAGTTTTCCAAAACACGATTTATATGCGAGAAAGCAATGGATGCACAAGGGTCTATTTCAACCACAACACTTGGTTTGCACAAGCACAACCAACATACACTTACGGTGGGACTACACATCACCGTTTCGACTAGTGGATGTCCAATGGGACTACACATCAAAGTACTACCCTACTAGTCACTACCGGTGGGACTACACATCACCGTAGTTTAGACCACCATCACGTGAGGCACGAACTCAACACGACTACAACATTAACAACTTAAAATGCATTCAAATAATCACAACGTGTACACAATCAACATATCACAACCACATGAGAGTAGAGAGGCTTACACACGGGTTTAGGTGACCTCTATAGGTTCAACCCAAACCTCAAAAGAACCCATATCGAGCACAAAGTAAAAAACCAATAATTCTACTCACCGTTGCTACCCAAGAGAAGATTAAAGACCAAGCTCAAGACTTCGAAATCCCCAGATTTGTCCCCGAAGCTTCTCCAACCAAAATTCTCGTTTCTAGCCATTCCAACACCAAGCAAATAATCTCAAATCAGTCCATATTCCAAACTAATCAGCCCGAATTACATACCAAGCATAAACATCAAATTTTACCATTGAAACAAGCTCAAAATTCCAAAATCCGAGCAGCCCTCAAGCATCCCTTAAAACCATTGATTTCAACCTTCAAAATACTCCCTAAAGCCTTCAAAACAATGCTTACATATACCCTAACCATTAGCCCTCTCATTTCTACATAGAACACCCCCATATCTCAACCCAAAACCTCCCAAAAACCTCATTTTCACCCAAATCCGAAAATTCCATAAAACATTGTAAAAATCGGTTTTGTTGGACCTTTTTGGTTGTAGGCAACTCATATAACTTAATAAAATAGAGAGCTTAAGTTAAAGACCTCAAAGACAACATTTTTAATCTAAAAATCCACCAAACTTCAAATCTTAAAACATGCTTAAAAATGAAAACAATTGGTATTTACTTGTAGGGAATAACAAGGGCAAGTCAAAAACAAAGTTACCTTTGCAAAATCTTCAAAAATAGGCAAGATATTTGATGGAATAGTATCAAGTGAAGAGAGCCCTTTTTTTGTCGTTGGAAATGGGGTGGTGGAGAGAGGTAGAAGATGAGTAAAAGTGTTTCTTTATGTTTGTTTAAAATTGGGGGGGCTTAAGACCACTTTGCCCTTAATGAATTGGGCTATTCACAAGGGAGGTACTCCATGGCTATTTAGGCTCAAATCAAAATTTGCTCATTGACATTTATTTTGAAATTAAAACCCGAACATTATTTTAACCATAAAACCGGACCCGAGTTAATATTAAAATATTATTTTCGCCTAGCTCCTAAACTCGGGTGTTACAACTCTCCCTCACTTAAGGAATTTCGTCCCCGAAATTACCTGGCGGAAACAAATACGGAAACTGTTCAAGCATGTCAGCTTTCCTCTCCCACGTGGCTTCCTCCACACCTCTATGTCTCCATAAGACTTTGACCAACTCTATGGTCTTGCCACGCAATACCTTGCTATCACAAGTAAGTATCTCAACTGGTTCCTCATTGTAAGACAGGTCTGGATTTAAATCTATTTCTTCCACTGGCATGACATGGGACGGATCCGATCTATACCTCCTAAGCATCGACACATGAAATACATCATGAATCTTCTCTAGCTCAACCGGGAGTCTCAATCTATACGCAACCGGACCAATTCTCTCAACTATCTCATAAGGCCCTATGTACCTTGGGCTCAACTTGCCTTTCCTCCCAAACCTCATCACCTTTTTCCAAGGTGAGACTTTCAAGAACACCTTATCCCCTACGGAGTATTCTACTTCCTTCCTTTTTAGGTCGGCATAGGACTTTTGCCGATCTGAAGCCGCTTTCAAGCGATCACATATCAACTTCACTTTCTCGGTGGTTCCCTTAAGCAATTCGGGCATCGGCACAAGCTTCTATCCGGCCTCGGCCCAATAAATCGGGGTCCTACACTTCCTACCATACAAGGCCTCATAGGGAGCCATCTTGATGCTCGACTGAAAGCTGTTGTTATACGCAAACTTCATTAATGGTAGGTGTTTCTCCCATGACCCCTGAAAGTCAATGATACAACACCTCAACATATCCTCCAATATCTGAATTACCCTCTCAGACTGCCCATCTGACTACGGATGATATGAAGTGTTGAAGTTCAACCAAGTGCCTAAGGCTCGATGCAAACACTCCCAAAATCTAGAGGTAAATCTCGGATCTCGATATGACACAATCAACTTCGGTACCCCATGTAGTCTCACAATCTCACGAATATACAATTC
This sequence comes from Hibiscus tridactylites, assembly GCA_958450335.1. NCBI lineage: Eukaryota > Viridiplantae > Streptophyta > Magnoliopsida > Malvales > Malvaceae > Hibiscus > Hibiscus tridactylites. The sequence continues at coordinate 41,734,284 of OY288269.1, read as the reverse complement.
GGCCAACTTGTCTAATGTATAGGTAGTATGAACCGGTATGAAATGAGCACACTTGGTGAATCTATCTACAATCACCCACACTGAATTTTTCTTCGAAGGAGTCAACGGAAGTCCTGACACAGAGTCCATAGTGATACGCTCCCACTTCCACTCTGGAATTTTCAACGGTTGCAACAACCCTGAGGGAAACTGGTGCTCAGCCTTGACTCTCTGACAAACCATGCATCTACTTACGAACTCGTGTACATCCTTTTTCAAACCAACCCAATAATACTCTTCCTTTAATCCTCGATACATCTTCGTGCTACCCGGATTCATAGCAAAAGGGCTATTGTGAGCCTCACTCAAAATCGTACGCCTCAACTCGGCATCCTCCAGAACCACTATCCTATCCTTGAAACATAGGATCCCATTCTCTCCAAAGCAATACTCGGTAGGCCTATCTTCAGCTATGTCTTGCACGTGAGGTGCCAAGGACTCATCTTGCAACTGTTTCTCACGGATAAACTGAACCAATGATGGCTTAGCTTGAAGCTCGGCCACTAACCCACCATCCGTAGACACACTCAACCTTGCAAACATTGCTCGCAACTCAACGGCCACCTTCCTACTCAAGGCATCGGCCACCACATTTGCCTTGCCCGGATGATACTCTATGGTAAGGTCATAATCCTTAAGGAGCTCTAACCACCTTCGTTGCCTAAGATTCAACTCCCTCTGGGACATCAAATATTTCAAACTTTTGTCGTCGGTGTACACAGTGCACTTCTCACCATAAAGATGGTGTCTCCAAATTTTCAACGCGAACACCACTGCAGCCAACTCTATGTCATGTGTGGGGTAATTCTTCTCATGAACCTTCAACTGTCGGGAAGCATATGCCACTACCTTACCTTCTTGCATAAGCACACAACCTAGCCCCACGTAAGATGCATCACTGTAAATCATAAACTCTCTCCCCGGCTCGGGCTGAATCAAAATGGGAGCTTCGGTCAAAGCTTTCTTCAATTTCTCAAACGCTTCTTGTCTTGCATTTGACCATTCGTACGAGACATTTTTCTGTAACAACCTAGTCAACGGAGCCGCTATTCTTGAGAACCCCTCAACAAACCTCCTATAGTATCCCGCCAAACCTAGGAAACTGCGGATTTCTGTCACTGATTTCGGTTGCTTCCAATTCACAATGGCTTCAATCTTCTTGGGATCTACGCTAATCCCACTAGCTGAGATCACGTGACCTAGGAAGACCACCTCCCTAATCCAAAATTCACACTTACTTAGCTTGGCATACAACTGATTCTCAAGTAAGGTCTGAAGGACTAACCTTAAGTGTTTATCGTGCTCCTCTTCGGTCCTAGAGTACACTAGGATGTCATCAATAAACACTACATCAAACCTATCCAAGAACTTATGAAACACTCGGTTCATCATATCCATAAAGGCTGCTGGAGCATTGGTCAACCCAAAAGGCATCACCAAAAACTCATAATGCCCGTAACGTGTATGAAAAGCTGTCTTCGGTATGTCCACATCCTTTACCTTTAACTAATAATACCCAGACCTCAAGTCAATCTTTGAAAACACGGAAGCACCCCTCAACTGGTCTAGCAAGTCATCGATCCTTGGCAAGGGATATTTGTTTTTCACCGTCACCTTATTCAACTGTCTATAATCTATGCACATTGTCATGCTACCATCCTTCTTTTTCACAAACAACACTGGAGCACCCCACGGGGAAACACTAGGCCTAATGAAGCCTCTGTCAGTCAACTCTTGAAGCTGTGTCTTCAACTCTTTCAACTCTTTCGATGCCATTCTATACGGAGCAATTGACACCGGTGCAGAATCAGAATAGGTCTCAATAGCAAACTCAACTGCTCTATCTGGAGGCAAGCCTGGTAGCTCTTCCGGAAAAACACTCGGAAAGTCACACACGTTCCTGATGTCCTGAGGTCTCACCTTACTCATATCCGAGTTCATTACGTAAGCCAAGTAAGCCTGACACCCTGAACTCAACAACCTCTGAGCCTCCAAAGCCGAAACCACATTGGACAAAAACTTGACATTCTCCCCAACTACCACAACCTAAAAGTCATCGGTAAGCCTCAAAGAGGCCCTCTTAGTCTCGAAGTCAACCCTAGCTCTATGCTCTACAAGCCAATCCATGCCCAAAATCACATCAAAGCCATAAAAAGTAGCTCCATCATGTCAACTGGAAATACGTGGCCTTGAACCATCAAGGGACACCTCCTATACACTTTCCTAACTACCACTGTATCACCAAAAGAGCTGGTGACATTTACACCTACCTCTAGCCGATCACAAGGTAATCCTAATGACTTTGCATGCTCACCCAGAATATACGAATGTGTTGACCCCGAATCTATTAGAGAAAGCAAACTCAAAGATTGTAATGTGAAATTACCTACAATGACATCAGTGTCATTCCCAGCCTCTCGTTGAGCGTACACCCTAGCCGGTCCTCCTCCCTCGGGCTGGACTGCTACCACATGAGCCAAGTTCCTCTGACCCTCATTCCTCGGCTGGAAGTTCCCACGGCCGCGCCCACGACCTCTCTGATGCTCAAAACCCCTCGCTGGAGCCGATCCTCCTCTAACTGGGTGTGGACAATCACGCCTCAAATGATCTCGTGAGCTACAGTTCCAACACGCCCCAAACATACCCATGCACTCGCCTAGGTGGCGTCTCCCGCACCTAGTGCACTCCGGAATGTGCCCAACGGCCCCTTGGCCCTGACGGCCCTGACCATGGTTACCACCCCTAGGCCTCGTATCCGGCTGGTACCTCTTATCCCTATGCCTCTTGGCATGATCTCTATCCCAGTTCGCATGTCTCTTCCTGGAGTCAGACCCACTAGCACGTGCTCTAGAGCTTAGGTTTTGCTCTACATCCTTGGCCCTAGAAACCAAGACATCGAACTCAGTATAGTCGGAGGCCAACATGTAGGTCTTCACATTAGTAGTCAACCCATATCTGAAATGCTCACATCGCTCCTTCTCATCCGGAATCAACTCTGGCGCGTACTGGCTCAACCTCACAAACTGGATCTCATACTCAGACACGGTCCTATTGCCTTGAACCAAAGCCATGAACTCCCTTTTCTTTTCATCCAAGTACCGAACCCCGAGGTACTTCCTCTTGAAGGCATTCGTGAAAAACTCCCACGTGATATCCCTCTCGGCCATACCAGAAATAGCAGTGGTCCACCAAGTATAAGCGTCTCCCTGAAGCAATGAGACGATGCATCCCAACTTGCGGGCATCCAAACACTCCATTTGACCCAAGATGCGAGTAGTGCTCTCAAGCCACCCTTCTGAACCCTCTAGAGACAACCCACGAAACTCAATTGCCCCCAAATTACGAAGCCGCTCTAGGGGTAATCTTGTCCCCGCACCCTGAGGTGGTGCTGCAGCTTGCATACCAGCCAAAGCTGTCTGAAAAGCTCCAGCTATAGTCTGAATCAAATGAGCCACATCTGGGCCTTCTTGACCTTGGCCCGCTTGATCCCCATTACCTCCCGCGTTAGCCTCAGCCTGAGGCTCATTACCATCACCTCTAACGTTCCCTCCATTACACCCGGGAGCATTAAGAGCAGGAGGCGCGTTCTCGGGTGCCTGGTCACCCGCCCTAGGCCGTCCCCTCGGTCTCACCATAGCAATTAAAGTAATCTAAAGCAACAAACACACAACAACAAAGAAACGTTAGGTTAGCAAGGGGCAAAGGACTCCGGTTCTCAAGCTCTTCAAACCAAAACAATTTTCCCTTTTTATTTTGACAACAATGCCTAACAATGGGGACTCGAACCAACTCTCAAAACAACAGCAAGGTCACCATAGCATGCATTCATACACCGTGCTAAAAACAAAATTTAGACATACATGGAAAAATACTCATAATACCTTAACTTACCTCACTTACCTGCCCGAGGTCTCGGAAACCTCAGGCTCTGATACCAATAAATGTAACCCCCTCGTCCCAGTATGGCCGGATGACCGGTCAAAGTGGTTACACGGGGAAAACCGAAGTGAAACCCGTTAAGGCTCCCCTTCGGTTAGCAACCCTATCTTTTTTTTCATTTTAAATCTTGTCTAGATGAGTATTAAATCCTAAGTGATCATACAGCGGAACAACAAACACGAGATAGTCAAGCAAACCCAAACCTACATTTAACGGCCTAATTTTAGACTTAAACTGCAGGCGGTATCGATACACCTGAGGGGTGTATCGATACACCTTCACTAGGTCAAATGGTCAAAGTCAACCCGTGGAGACCGTATCGATACACCCAAGGAGTGTATCGATACCCTCCCTAACGGTTGACTTCTCACGGTCAATGCTAAGATGACCGTACCGATACGCCAAAGACCGGTATCGATACCAAGTTGGACAGTGACTCCAGTTACCAAAATGGTATCGATACGCCTGAGACCGGTATCGATACCAAGTTGGACAGTAGCTCCAGTGTCCAAAATGGTATCGATACGTCTCCCCGCGTATCGAAACGAATGGCCTGGAATAAGAAGGCCGTATCGATACGGGTCTAACCGTATCGATACCCCTGCTCTGCAACTCCTCATTTCACTACTTGGTAACTTCACATAAGGTTCTAGATGCACACTTGGACACTCCTAAGCACACACAAGCATACATACAACGAACCATGATAAAGACTTGACATTAGAGGCATTTAATCTAACGAAAACATACAATTCCACAAAGAAGCATAATTAGCAAGCATAAAACATTCATAGGCCAACAATCCAAGAAGCAAAAGCATAACCAAATATGAGTTTAACATGCTCAAACATAATCTCCTAAGGAGTTTGACCCCAACTCCTAAACTCTATACCCCATTGTCTAGGCATTATTACAAAAGCAAACCATACTTAAACTTGCTTGAGAACTCCAAAAGCTCCTCCCTCGCCCGCTCGCCTCCCGAACTCTAACGATCTGCACGTTGGAAACAAAAAGAGCATAAGCAATCTAGCTTAGTGAGAGAGGCTCTACAATTCACAACATGCAGTTTTCCAAAACACGATTTATATGCGAGAAAGCAATGGATGCACAAGGGTCTATTTCAACCACAGCACTTGGTTTGCACAAGCACAACCAACATACACTTACGGTGGGACTACACATCACCGTTTCGACTAGTGGATGTCCAATGGGACTACACATCAAAGTACTACCCTACTAGTCACTATAGTTGGGACTACACATCACCGTAGTTTAGACCACCATCACGTGAGGCACGAACTCAACACGACTACAACATTAACAACTTAAAATGCATTCAAATAATCACAACGTGTACACAATCAACATATCACAACCACATGAGAGTAGAGAGGCTTACACACGGGTTTAGGTGACCTCTCAAGGTTCCACCCAAACCTCAAAAGAACCCATATCGAGCACAAAGTAAAAACCAATAATTCTACTCACCGTTGCTACCCAAGAGAAGATTGAAGACCAAGCTCAAGACTCCAAAATCCCCGGATTTGTCCCTGAAGATTCTCCAACCAAAATTCTCGTTTCTAGCCATTCCAACACCAAGCAAATAATCTCAAATCAGTCCATATTCCAAACTAATCAGCCCGAATTACATACCAAGCATAAACATCAAAATTTTCCATTGAAACAAGCTCAAAATTCCAAAATCCGAGCAGCCCTCAAGCACCCCTTAAAACCATTGATTTCAACCTTAAAAATACTCCCTAAAGCCTTCAAAACAATGCTTACATATACCCTAACCATTAGCCCTCTCATTTCTACATAGAACACCCCCATATCTCAACCCAAAACCTCCCAAAAACCTCATTTTCACCAAAATCCGAAAATTCCATAAAACATTGTAAAAATCGGTTTTGTTGGACCTTTTTGGTTGTAGGCAACTCATATAACTTAAACAAATAGAGAGCTTAAGTTAAAGACCTCAATGACAACATTTTTAATCTAAAAATCCACCAAACTTCAAATCTTAAAACATGCATAAAAATGAAAACAATTGGTATTTACTTGTAGGGAATAACAAGGGCAAGTCAAAAACAAAGTTACCTTTGCAAAATCATAAAAAATAGGCAAGATATTTGATGGAACTGTATCAAGTGAAGAGAGCCCTTTTTTTGTCGTTGGAAATGGGGTGGTGGAGAGAGGTAGAAGATGAGTAAAAGTGTTTCTTTATGTTTGTTAAAAATTGGGGGGGCTTAAGACCACTTTGCCCTTAATGAATTGGGCTATTCACAAGGGAGGTACTCCATGGCTATTTAGGCTCAAATCAAAATTTGCTCATTGCCATTTATTTTGAAATTAAAACCCGAACATTATTTTAACCATAAAACCGGACCCGAGTTAATATTAAAATATTATTTTCACCTAGCCCCTAAACCTGGGTGTTACACTCTATGCATGAGATAAATGCAACATGATTCATAAGTCTAAGAGAAGATCGAGTGGTTACCCCCTTGGATGGATCACCCAAGATATCACCATCTTTGACATAGTTGAACTCCCTTGGGTAGCTCACTTCCTTTTCCTCAAGAGATAAGTCCTTCAAGGCTTCAAGAGGTGGATCTTGTGTGTCCTTTTTCTTTTGTTGGAATCTCATCCTCCTTTGAAGTTTTTCCTCCATCAAAGGCATTTATGATTCCTACATCATCATCATCACAAGAATCCTTCCTTGGAATGAGGTTATCATCGAATACAACATGTATAGATTCTTCTACAACTAAAGTTCTCTTGTTAAATACACGATAGGCTTTAGAGGTTAAAGAATATCCTATGAAAATAGCTTCATCACTTTTTGCATCAAATTTACCTAAGTTATCTTTTCCATTATTTAAAACAAAACACTTGCAACCAAATTGATGAAAGTAGCTAATGTTAGACTTTTTAGATTTTAAAATCTCATAAGGTGTTGTCTTTAAAATTGGCCTAATCATTACTTGGTTTACAATGTAGCAATCGGTGTTTGTGGCTTCCGCCCAAAAATATTTAGGTAAATTGTTTTCACAAAGCATGGTTCTAGCCATTTCTTGTAAAGTTCTATTTTTCCTCTCAACTACCCCATTTTGTTGAGGAGTTCGAGGAGCCCAAAAATTGTGACTAATACCATTTTCATTTAAAAATTCTTCAAACCCTAAATTTTGAAATTCGGTTCCATGATCACTCCTAATATGGGAAATTCTAAGTTCAAGATCATTTTGGGTTAGTTTTGAAAATGTGATGAATTTTTCTAAAGCCTCATCTTTAGTACTGAAAAATAGAACCCAAGTAAATCTAGAAAAATCATCAACAAGAACAAATGCATAAGATTTACCACCCAAGCTCATAGTCCTAATTGGCCCATATAATCCATATGGATAAGTTGTAAACACCTACTTGTAGAAACAACATTAATGGATTTAAAGGAAGACTTATGTTGTTTACCCTTAGAGCATGCATCACAAATTTTATCGTTTGAGAACTTAATCTTGGGTAAACCTGTAACTAGATCAAGGGAAACTAATTTTTCCAAAACACTAATGCTAGCATGTCCTAGTTTCCTATGCCACAACCATGCATCATTTTCATTTTGAGCTACTAAACATGCATGGGATGTATGTATGTCATCTAGATGCACCATGTAAATGTTACCTATGCGATGACCTATGAGCATAATATTATTAGATTTAATATGAACAATTTTGCACCCATTTTTATCAAATAAAACATTAAATCCTTTATCACACAATTGACTTATTCTCAACAAATTATGTTTAAGACCATCGACATACAAGACATTTTCAATAAAAATAGTTGAGTGATTACCTATGGAGCCAATACCTTTAATGTGGCCTTTGGAGTTGTCACCAAATGTCACCACTCCTTCACTTTTTGGCTTTAGATCCATGAATCTACTATTGTCTCCGGTCATATGCCTCGAGCATCCACTATCAAGGTACCATGAGTTTTGACTTTGTGCTTTTGCCTTGTAGCAATGTTCCCCCTACAAACAAAGATATTAAACTTTTGTTTCTGGTACCCAAATCATTTTGGGTCCATGAGTGTTAGCTCCCAATAACTTGGTTCCCTTAGGAATCCAAGGTGACATAGCAACAATGTTATTAGATTTTACAAGTTCCTTAGGAACCCATACACTTCTAATCCTTTTAGTTCCACTATGTCTAGGAAAGCTACTTTGTTTGTAGTTATTAGTCTTTTTTCTAGGTTGGTTTGTTTTAGAAGATTCACCTATTTCATGCTTCACACTACCAACATTTTTAAAAGACTTTTTGAGCTTGTTAAGCTCATCTAACACCTTTTGGTGTTCACTATTACATTGAGAGAGAAGATTATTAAGGTCAATATTTTCATCTTGGAAGAATTTTAGTTCATCTTTCAACCCTAAAATCTTTTTCTCAAATTTTAAATCAGCTTGAGAAAGTGAGTCATTTTTATCATTTAATTCCGAAATAATTTTCTTATGCCTAATGACCGACTCCTTGTATTTCTCAACTAATTCATCATAGACCTCTTACAACTCATCATATGCATCATTTAATTCATCATATGTAAAATCTAAAGATGATGAGTTAGAGGTTACCATGGAGGAATCTTACTCAAGTGTCATGAGGCAAAGGTTGGCCACTTCTTGTTCGTCGTCCTCGGATGACTCCTCATCACTCCAAGTAGCAAGCTTTGCTTTGAGCTTCTTCTTCTTCTCAAAGCTCTTCTTCTTGAGTTGAGGGCACTCCAAATGTATGTGGCCGGGTTTATTGCACTCAAAGAAAATGATTTGATCCCTCTCTTCTTCTTTGTTTTTACCTTTGAAGTCCATCTTTCTTTGAATTTTTCTTCCCCGGTTGGACCTCATGAAACGTGAGAATCTTTTGGCTATCATAGCCAATTCTTCTAGCTCATCCTTCTCACTAGAAGAGCTCTCCTCAAGTAATGAAGCTTTGAGAGCTATTCCCATTTTCTTCTTCTTTTCCACCTCTAGCTTCTCTACTCTTTTCTCTTCCTTCTTCTTTTCTTCTTCCCTTCCTTGCTTCATAATCTCATGAGTAAGGAGAGAACCCACTAGCTCATTAAGTTTTAGAGTCTTCAAGTTTTTGGCCTCTATGATGGCGGTTCTCTTCCCATCCCAAGATTCGGGAAGTGAGTAGAGTAGCTTCCGGACAAGCTTGTCTTCCGGTGTAGTCTCTCCAAATCCTTTAAGCCCATTGACTATGGTTGAGAAGCGATCAAACATCTTGGACACCGTCTCATCGGGCTCCATCTTGAAATTCTCATAACTAAGATTGAGAATTTCAATCTTGGTTTCCTTCACATCGTTGGTTCCGTCATAGGTGGTCTCAAGAGTATCCCACACTTCTTTGGCACTCTCAATGGATGAGACTTTGGAGTAGATGTTCGGACCGAAAGAACAAAAGAGCATGTGAAGAGCTTTGTCATTTTTTTGGATCTTCTTCCTCTCTTCTTCACTAATCTCCATCTTTTTTCTTCAAAATCATCTTCCTTTCATTATCTTTGTTCAATGTAATGTTGGGGCCATCTTCAATGACATCCCAAACCAAGTAATCGTTGGGCTTGATGAAGAGGCGCATCCGATTCTTCCAAAATGAATAGTTATCACCATTGAAGAAAGGTGGTTTTGTAGTTGATTGAGACTCACACATGCTTGGACCGAAGGTAGATGTCATATCTTGATTTTTGGATGATCACATTCTTCCTAGGAACTCCTCTTGTGGTTGTTAATCCTTCAAAGAGGTAGGCTCTGATACCAATTGTTGAGTGGATCGAATTATCGAAATAAACCAAGAGGGGGTGAATTGGATTTTCAAAGTTTTTGGTGATGGAATTGGCAAATAAAATTGGTAGACAAGGAATTTTAGAGTGGTTCAAGTTCCAATCGAACTCTACATCCACTACATTAGCTTCACAAAGGATTTGCAACAATTCCACTAATTGTTCTTCCCCTTTTCTAGGCTAATGGGATTTAGACACAAATGCTTGGATTTGATGTTTGGATGTTTTCTTTTGGATCAATAGTTGTTGCTGAAGCTTTTAGAGGTCCCTTTTATACCTTCTCATTGAATTCTAGCCGTTGTGGTTGTTGCATTCATCAATAGAGACGTTGGGATGTTATCTTCCCTCCATAAATGCAATGTGCAGCCAACCGTTTCGAAATGCCTGACCTTGTTTCGAAACATACCAAAATAGAAAGAGTCGTTGGGGTGCATTAAAGAGCCCGTATCGAAACGGTTAAGATCGTTTCGATACGCTAAGAGCCGTTTTGAAACCCGTTTTGAAACATTTTTTCCGCTGTCAAGGGTCGTATCGAAACGGCTTGAATCGTTTCGATGCGCCTTAACGACTTGTGAAAAATCAGTTAAAAACTTTATAACGGTCATATTTTTAGATCTGATTGAATACCGTTTCAAAACATTTGATGTCGTTTCGATACGGTATCTCGAGGTTCTTAAGCCGTTTCAAAACTCGTTTCGAAACACGGGTTGACAGTGTTGAAACTGTTTCGATACCCGTTCTGAAACAATAGCTCACAGTTTCGAAAGTGTTTCGAAACGCCTTAGGCCGTTCTGAAATGGTGACTCGAAAATCATTGTTTTGGCTTTGAGAACACTTAGAAAACATTTGATAAAATCAGTTTTTAACTTAGGCATTTTGTTTAAAACATATAGAGAAGTTTGAGGACTTAAAAATTCGTTTTCACATTTTCAATTTAGTTCTTAAGTTCTTTAGTTATATCAAAATTAAATTATCGGTTTAACATGGTACCTCCTATCCTTGTGCCTCTTGTCACGATCACTATCCCACTCAACATGTCTTTTTCCTAAACTAGACCCACCGCCTCGAGATGTCGAACCCAAACTCTGCTCAATGTCCTTGGCCCTGGTGACCAAGACATCAAAATTTGTGTAATCCGAAGCCAACATGTACGTCTTCACTTCCTTGATCAAACCATAATAGAAATGATCACATTATTCCCTCTCAGTAGGAACCAACTCGGAAGCATACTGGCCTAATCAGAAAAATTGTACCTCGTACTCGGATACGGTCATGTTACCCTGAACTAAAGCAATGAACTCTCTATTTTTCTCATCCTAGTATCTAGGACCAAGATACTTCTTTTGGAAGGTAGTTCGGAAGAAATCCCAAGTAACATTAGCTTCAGGCATACCGGATGTAACAGTGGTCCACCACGCATAAGTGTCACCCTAAAGCAGTGACACAACCCAACTTTTGTGCATCGGTGCACTTCATCTGATCCAATATATGAACAGTACTCTCAAGCCAAGCCTCATATCCCTAGGGCGAAAAACCACAGAACTTAACTCCGCCCAAACTACGGAGTCTCTAAAGAGGTAAACCACTCCCCAAACCTTGAGGTGCTGCCACAACACGCATACCAGCTATAGTTGTCTGAAATGCCTCGGCAATAGCCTGAATCAAGGGAGTCATATCCATATCGGCTTGTTCTTGGCCACCCTGAGGCCCAACACCTCCATTATCTGCCCCACGATCGCCTGGTGGAGGAGGAGGCAAGTTTTCCTCTCGCACATTCAAATTGTTTTCATTACCAGGATTTCCAACTGTTGTCCACGCCTCGGTCTCATCTTACCAAGATATGCTATCAAATAACAACAAACAAATACACACATAAATGATTTGGGTCAGCAATAGCAAGGTTCCAAGGCGCTTAAGTCCTTTAAGTTAAAACCGCTTTTTCACAATAGTATATAGCAATGGGTTCCTTCATCTACAACACAAGCAACGACAAAACCAACGAACATGCTCACAAACACTGTGCATCGCAAACAACAACCACGCGGAACAAGACTTACCTCACTTACCTTCCCGATTGATTGATAAACTGGCTCTGATACCAACAAATGTAATCCTCTCAGCCAGACCTAGCCACCAGGCCGGACCGAACAAATCACACAGAGAAAATTGAAGAAAATCCGAAAGGATTCCCTCCGATTACCAACCCTAATTTTTTAAAAACTTATATTTTCAAGATGCACATTTAAATCCTATGTGAAAGGACTCGCAGCAGAAAACAAGCATTAACCAGGCGATCAAAAAACGAAGGACCAAAATGCAAATCTAGCATAATACAGGACCCTAGCATGAAGTTAGGCTTACCAATGTTCAATTAGTCATATTTCATGCCCATGAGACAAAATGCAACTTAAAACAACCATCCGAACTCATTACAATGATTACATAAAAATCCGGGACTAAAACGTAAGAAAATAGAACTTCAGAAGATTCCAATAACTAACAAAACAGTTGGCGGTATCGATACAAGTTGCCCTGTACCGATACGGGTGTATCGAAACAGATTCGAAGTGCTCGAAACACTAGTCCATATCGAAACACCCTCGGGGGCATTCCGGAACCAAGGTTTCCAGTAGCAAAATATACCAGAACGGACCTTTAGCGTTTCGATACCATAAGGCCATTTCAGGTACCCCGTATCGATACTGGCTCGACCGTATCGATACGCCCAACCTGCAATGACACATTTGCTGGTTTATTGCAATCTTAACCCATAAAGACCCTCAATCAAGACATAAACATGCATACAACTCAAACATACCAAAACCCCCCAACAACCATGCCAACAACATCTAGATAGCAAGAACAAACATGGCTAGATTCTAGATGAACGCAACTTAAGCATAAAAAATCCACAAAACGGTCAAACATCAAACCAAACCATGCTTCAACATGTAAAGGTACTTTACAAATCTAAAAAGGCATCATGAACATGTCTCAAAACAGGGAATCTCAAAACAAAGCCTCCCAAAGCATAAAGGTCCTATCCCATTTCTATTACAATACTATTGATGTAAAATCATACTTGAGTTTGGAATAACCTCTTGGACACCTACCTTGCTCGCTTGCTTTCCCAAAAGGTCTACGTATCTACATTATTGGAAAAGAGAGCGTAAGCTAGAAAGCTTAGTGAGCGGCGCTCAAAACCAAAGCAACAACAATGCAGTTTTAAAACCATATAATTCGATCATGAAAACAAAACATTTCTTTAAATCATTTCAAAGGAAGTGTTTCATCAAAACATGCTTATCTCAATTCATGCTTGGGACACAACACAACACATAGCCTCAATATTCAAAACCACAAATTCGTAACATATTCATTATCGATGCATAACAAACCTCAACTTACCACGCTTGTTCTCATAAGCAATAAACAACAACCAAAGCATGTGTAAATCATCATACCAACTAAAAAAACATGGTACAAACAAACTCGTATTTTGGCTACAAGTGATTCGGGATGCCATTACCCGCATTACCCCTTAGTGATAGAACTACCCCTATCACTCACAATTCGGATATACGAACACCTTAATGGCACTACCGCCATCAAATCACATGGTGAAACAACCCTCACCATTGTCTCACTTTGGCCAGGATGCCACTACCCGCATTGCTCGTTGGTGATAGCATTACCCCTATCACTCGTATCACAATAGCACTACCCCTATTGTGAAACGGAAGAATTTATCTCATGCGCGAATTTTGTATATTATAGTGCACTTCACATCCTATTGGTCGACCAACATATCTGATAAATATAATCTCGTCACTTGCCAATATACACATTAAAACCATGCTTACCTACTATTTTCAATGCATAAAATGGTCAAACCTCATCCCATTTCAAAAACATACAACAATGCATAATATTTTCTCAACATGATATCAACACCTTTGAAAACATAACCTCAACTCATGGGATCACATAAAACAACATTTAAATAGCTCATCATGCACAAAAATAGTAGGATTTAACATGATATCCATGCATAAGCTTAATCACCATATCAAGCGAAAATAATAAAAAAACAAGGCAAAAATAAAGGCGAAAACCACCAAACTTACTCGTGAGCTTAGGTTGGCCTTTCAAGCACAATCTAAACCCACAAAATCATGTCCTTAACCACATTAAGGCTTTTAAAAAAGTTCAACTCACCAACAATCCACAAACGCTAGCCGCAACACCGAATCAAGCTTTCGGATCACCCAATATTGCGTCCAATGTTCCCAAATTCAAATCCCTTGCTTCTAACCAAATTAAAATAGAGGATTAGAGTTTACTTCAACCCACAAACTTGTTGTAATTCAGAAACTCATCATCTAGCACCATTGCGCATCGATTTCATAACCGAAAACATCGGATAAATAAAACCAAACAATCTTCAGCTCCAACGCAGTAAGATTATCATAAAAAAATACATCTAATAACATCCAAAAACATCAACCCATCGTCATATAACCATCAACTACTAAATTCTCACAAATCTAAGCCAAAAACTCATTAGTATCAACCTAAAACTCCATCAACTCAACCAATTTCGGGATTTATATGGTCAACCCATTACCTCAGCATTATTTAACAATAAAAACATTGCTAACAACATCCACAAACTCAACAAAACCAGATCTAACAATAAAAATCACAAATCGACCAAAATTTAGTTTGATTTCACACTTTTTCTTAAATCCCATATTAAAACTTAATCTAAAACCACAAAAGAATCAATAACGTCAGAATTTCAATAAAGAACCTTAAATAAGAGGAGAAAAATGCAGCTCACCTCTAGTGGTAAAATTTCCCATTGTTTTCAATGAAAAGCTTGAAATAATCTAGAGAAAACAATTGGTCTTTAGAGAGAAATCATTGGAAATAAGTTTGATGATGTAAAACAATATAAAAAGGTTTTTAGCTTTGAAATCTTGAAGGTAGAAAGCTGATTGGTTGAAATGAAAATGAAGAGAAAGCTTTGAGAGAATTTTAAGTCAAATTTGTGAAATGATGGAAAATCATTTAAAATACCTTTTATTTAATTAAAAATCTTTTTAAAAGTCAAAATATTTAGGGAAATGTCTGAATTAGACTTAGCTAAATAGCTCCTTAAAGATTCAACGTTTTGATCCTTTTACAAAACAGTCACCAAAACAGTTTTGAAACTTTACATTTTAGTCACTATAACTCATTTACCAAAATTGATTTCACACACACCTTATATATAATAAATAAGGATTTTAGATAATTTTTCCACATTTTTAAAAACATTCAAAAATGGTTTTCCCTGAACTCCCCCAAATTACCAGAAACTCTGAAACCGGTTCGATTAACCCCAAGACCTTTACCAAAACATCTAAGCCCGAAACTAGGGCGTTACAGAAATTAATCAGCTCGGCCTCTCCAAACTTCTTAAACGCGCATTGAATCCTCCATACTCCCGCACGTGACTCCTCGACTCAGTGAACTCTGAATTCGCAGAACACCACACTATGAAAATGCTTCGGATTAGTTACTCATATGCCATCCACTTACAACCCTGCTATGTTGTTACGGACATCCTTCAACTTAGCAGCCCTATGGAAAAAAGTTGTGTTATTATCCTCCAAACACAACCAGGTCGCTCGAGATTTCTGTCGCCAAAGAAACACTTTTCATGCGATCATCTTTCACACATCTTTAAGCTACACTCTTCGCATCTCCAAACTCTCTTCGGATACATTGCCCCTTTCCACCTCCTTGTCTATGTGACTCTGAATCAAGCCAATAATTTTATCCACATCCCCGAACTCAACACTATTCCAATCGCATAGAAAATTCTTCAAATGTTTCAACTTGACATCCATATTATCGCAACCAACGCCCATTGTTGACAGACACCACCATTCGTGAGCAATTCTATTAAAATTACCTTTACTATCCAACAAACAGTTCAGAAATTTAAACGGTCTCGGTCCTCAATCCCTATCATCAGAACACAAAAACAATAGAGTATGATCACAAACGCCACGTGGTAAAGCCAATTACTGCATATGGGAAAAATTCTCAACCCATGCATTCAAGACTAGGAAAAGGTTAATCCTACTACAGCACGAGTCTTGTCCGAAGCAAGTAAAATGTTTCCCGCGAAGCAGCAAATCTACCAAACCCATAATGTCAATGAACAAGGAAAACTCTTCCATCCCAAGCGATACAATACTGCAACCACCACGCTCAGAAGCCCAACGAATAGAGTTAAAATCTCCAGCAAGACACCACGCTCCATCAAAGCTGACTATACGAGCCGATAGATCCCTCCAAAGAGCAACAAGATTAGCCGCCTTGCATGGAGCATATATGGAAGCAATGCAAAATTGTAAATCATCTTGAACTCACCTTCCTTGTAGCAGCACAAAATGGTGAGTCACCTTCAACCATTCAAGATCAAAACCCGAACAATGTCTTCCTCCATACCTATAGTATGCACCCCAATTAGCTTACTTAGATGTAAAGTCGCACCAATTTCCCTGTGCAAAGATTGTTGTTGGCCAGCATTTGACACGTCAACAGCAACAGGGGGCAGTGAAACACTTAGGTTTATTCTCGACTATCCCCTATGTCGTGAAGGAGAAATTATTACATGGTCCCGGACCACCACGTCATCTATGGTCCCCATCCACTAAAAAGCAGCCATGTAATTTCTTTTTTTCCATGTCACTATGTAACTACCCACTCCTTATTTATATGGCTTAAAAAGATGAAGATTCATCTTTAAAAAAATGACATGAAGATTCATCATGGATGACGTGGTGGTCCGGGACCATGCAATAATTTTTCGTCGTGAAGATACAAAGCTAGGAGCTTCAACAGGAGGATGAACACTTATAGCCAGAGGTTGAACTTCTCATCCAAACTCACCATCCCTTGGAATAGAGATATCTTGTTGCACAAAACATCCACCAACGCAGAATTAGAGTCCAAATGGGACTCCACAATCACATCCCCACTAGGATTCCTCACTGAATCAACCTCTTGAGCCTCATCCATTCGAATTACACTTATACAATCCTCATCCAACTACTTATCCATACTCCCTCTCCTAGAAACAGACTTTGCAAGCACCCCGTTTTCCTTAGTTGGAGTAATGTCCCAGGCTATAATCCCATCGCTCCCAAGATACTGGGTTGGCTGCTCGCAATCCTTATCGGCAGACGTATTCTCATCCTCCTCCTCGATCACTGGCAACTGTTCATGAGTCGTCACGTTACAATCTCCAAATATCTCAGCGCCTTTAGTACTAGGAAACTAAAAGTCATTTTCTAAACTCTAATCTGAGGATTCAGAAGCGTTGTCCACTTTAAAGCTCAGCAAAAATAGAGGCTCCACCTCCGTGACTAGAATTCGATAAGTATGTCCTTGCACCACAATAGAAACGAAATCATAAATCTTATGTAGCAAGCTCGTAATTAAAAACATATTTTCCCTCACAAAACATCTAGGTTGGGATGTTTCTTTATCGACATCAATGAAAAGGCCCCACAAACTAGAGATCTGTTTAGAAGTCTCATGACACCACATATGAAGCAACAAATTGTAGATCGACACCCATACACAATGGCTATGAAAGCAAACTGATTCAGCATTCCAAGCCTCTAGCCTATCAAACAAAGGTTCCACCACAGTAGAATCCTGAAAGTATTCCCCCCGAGAGTTAGCGCCGTCAAACAAAAGCAAAACCACTAAACCCGAGACACGCATTTTCTTGAGATTTTGAAATCCAACCGACTATAGACCCTTCCCCATTGAGCTAAGAGGAAGATATCGAGCGCACCATTTTCAAGAAAATCCTACACATCTGAGTTAATGTCCCCTACAACCTTCAAAGGCAGAAAATTCTCATCGGTAGGAATGTGAGTAGGAGAAGAGACTTAGCACTCTCCAAAACCTTCCCCTTTAACCTCGACCTTTTATGTGAATTGGTCCGATGCAAATCGCTGCGAGAGCGTCGTACTAATGATCGCCCTCTAACCCGCTCCACTTGATCAGTCGGTCAACCTATGACCCATCAAACTATTCATCTCGATTCACCCTAGGATACCTCGCAAATGCAATAGAGATTTACGCCCCACAAAAACAAGAGTGATCCCGCTCATCCGACGAAGTCAACATGAGTTCCAAAAAATAAAGAGAGTGAAGTTAACTTAGAATGAGAATTAAAGATTTTGTATAGTTTCAAAGCTTACTGAGAAAGAGAAAATATTTCCTGCACTAGATATGGAAAAAAAATTCTACAAGCGAATTCAGTTTAAGATTTAGAGGTAAGAATTTATGTTTTAAAATTTAAGGGATAGGTTTTATGTTTTAGGGTTCTAAGGTTAATGATTTGATTTTTAATTTTTAATGCGAATTTATGCTTGCTAATAGAAAAGTTTATTTTACTACATGTGCTTGATATAGAAATCTTAAAAATAAACCCTAATTTCTTTTTTCCTAAACTTTTATAGATTACTAATAAAAGAAAAATATGATTGTGGTGGTTTGAAAATTTAGTCCAAATGTATCATGACATATAAAAAGATGTGCATTCTTTTAATTGATAGGAATTGGGGTGGCAATGGGTGAGCGGAGACAGTTTTGCATTTTTTATTTTGTCCCCAACAATTTCAAGTACTTTTTTAAAAAATTTACATTAAATGTTTCAAGGCTTTTTTTTCTGTCTTCATACCCTTCCATCACGAATCTCATTGAGTTTCGGTTAATCTTCATCCCAAAAAATAAATAAAACTTAATACACGAAAACAAATGACAATACTATAAAACATAACTAAAATATTAACTATTGAAACATAACAACTTGCACTACCTTTAAAAGAAAGTATGTAACTAATAATCTACAATTCCAAATCATGACACATTTGTTTTAAATGGAAATAAATTCGATAATTTTTCCAACCATATAAATTACCTCTTCTAATTTTACTTGCGTGATTTATAGTGAATTTCTAAAGCCATTGTTATAGTTATTTTAGGAAACAGTCTGTTGTCTTTTCTTCTAACATTTGCTCACTCAAAAAATAATAACTCATTATATATAACTTTCAAATTCACTGCTTAACTTTTTTCTAAGAAATTTGCTGCCAATTTTTTATGACCTTTCAACTTTCAAATATTTATATCTTTCAAGTTTACAACGATATATAGATCACTTTCTAATTAATTTTATAGAGTTTACAGAAAATTTCTAAACTTACTCCAACTTATCATACTTAGGTTATGGGAAATTAATTTTTTGTTGAAAATCGATAAATTACCCTTATGGCCATTCAAATTTGTAAAATATGGAGGATCCCACGGTGATTCATACAGTACGGTTTGGATATAGCAATCCACATACTCATCGGTTTGGATTCTCACAATTTTCGATTATTTCCTACTTGATTGTCACCCCTAGGTATGAATAATAGATGAGGTAATAAAATGATACCATAAAATAATTTCTCTAAAAGAGTTTTTTTGCCATTAATGTTATTATAAACAAAACAAAATTATTTAATATTTCCATACAAATATACACAGTGCTTCAAACATTTTTTTCTTAAGAATGTTTTTTTACTTTTGTTTTTAGAAGATTAACCAGTACATTCATTCTAATACACGAATCGAAGATAACCTAGATCATAATAATTCTAAATAGGACACACACAAAACGAGATTTAAATCAGAATACATTCAGAAAGTTATATATGATTTATACAAAATAAAAACTTAAATTTAAATACTCAAAATCCTAATGATATTTGATTGGATATTTGTTAGTTTCTAGTTGGCATTCATTATTACCCATCTACCTTATCAACTCATCTCATATCTTATATTTAGTGCATTTAAACAAAAATGGACTTAATTTTCCACCGTAACTTCTCCATTTCAAATTTGTGAAAATTAATGTAAAACAGTTTCCAGAAATTGATATTATCATCTACTTCTCATCATTTTCAGTTTTTACCATTTTCTATCATCATCAGTAACAAACAATAAAAATACCCAGAAATTAAGAAAAAAAAGTGTAGTTTTTTTTGTGTGTGTGAATAAAACGTATTTTCGCAATTTCTAGTCCTGGGCTCTAAAGAAAAGTATTTGGGTGTCAAAACATTTATATAAAAAGTAATGCACAGGATTATTATTAGGATGAGTCTGTCATGCTCGACGAGTACCGTTGAGCATTACTAATGACGAGCACCGATGAACACTATTAATTTTATTTAAAAAGATTTAAAATCTAAAGGACTCAACGTGTAATTATAAATTATTTAAAAATTAAATGGCAAATTAAATAAAACACATTGTTTTATTTTTAATTAAAATATCTCTAAATTATAAAATCTTAATTTTTGTTTATTTGAAATTTAAGCCGCCGTCGCCCTGCGGCCGTTGGAAGTCGGAACCATGCTGTGCGTTTGTGTTCGCGTTTTTTCCAATGTTTTGCTCAACGACAGTGCCTGTCTTCACTTCAATGTTTCATTTTCACCATGGACCAACCAAATTCAATGTTGAACATCAATCCAAGTAATCCTCTGATGCCCAAGAATCATTGAACAAAGTTCTTGGTGGAAGCATCAGTGCATAATCTTTGATAGAACTCCAGTATTCCCTTGCCATCCCTCAGGTTGGCGAAGAAAGAGTTATCAAATCTGTTAACGCTGCCGGTGTCCAATCCGACCGTAGTAGAGCAGCGGTGACTTGAATGTTAAATGAACAAAAATTAGAGTTTTGTAATTTAGGGGTATTTTAATTAAAAATAATAATAATATAATTTAATTTAATTAATTTACCTTTTGAATTTTAAATAATTTATAATTATACGTTGAGTCATTTATATTTTAAATCTTTATAAATTAAATTAATAATGTTCATTGGTACTCGTCATTAGTGGTACTCATCGGTGCTCGTCGAGCGCGGTAGAATTTTCCTTATTCTTAATGTATAAAATCATGTTTTTATACGATTTAGCACAAATTATAAATTTGAAATTTCCTTCAAATAGAGATAATGCGTTGCAATTTTATGGATTCAAAATGATATAAATCAATCAATAATTTAATATAAAACCTATCCCTAAAATATTTCAAGCTAAAATTTGAAATTCCAATGCAGAATTTACGCCAACATAGAAATGCCTTTTGCCTATTTGTTTAAATTATTTTAGTTAATTAAATGAATTTAACTAAAATTTAGTTTGGAGTGTCAGAATCCAATAATTTTATAAATGGATTTTTTAAGTAGATAGGAACAAATGATTGATAGGTGAAAATTTCCTTTTCAAGGGTATTAATATTCATTTAAAATTGTGTTAATTTTATTTTTAATATTATTTTATATTAAATTTATAGATACTTTTTTTCTCCAAAACTTTTGGATGTCATGTGTCACCCCTATTATGAAGTGACTCCGCAATGATATAGGTAATGGCAAGAGAAAAACAATGAATTAAAGGTGTTTGTAGGTCAGGTTGGATTGAATTTATGCATGAAATCAGTACTCATTATATTTGTTCATGCTTTGTCTAGCGAAAATATAGGCCTACTCATATTTGTAAATTACTAATTAAGGTCGTCTCCGGCTCGTCTATATTGTTTTTAATTATTTATATTATTTTTAAATTTACTATTTAATGGCTATATATTTTATATTTTTATTGAATATATTTTTTACTGTTTTATACCTTGATAACATTACTGTATTTTTCAATGTTTACATTAAAGTAATATATATATATATATCATTATAATTTAATATGTATGTGATGTAAATTATATACTCCCTCCGTCCCACTAAAACTGTCACATGTTGACTTTTTTCTGGTCAAATTCTTTCAACTTTGACTATAATTTATTTAAAATTTATAAAAAAAAATATATTTAAAAACTACTTGATTCAAAGTTTTTAAAATATATTTTTTAATATTTTTATCAGTAATAAATTTTAAATTATAAGAGATCAAAGTTGAAAAAGTTTGACTTAAAAATTGTCAACATGTGACAGTTTTAGTGGGACAGAGGGAGTAATAGATAAAAATAAATGAATAAAATGTTGTTAATAAAATAAATAAGAACAAGAGATCCTGAACAAGAACAAAGACTACAGAAAAAGAGAAAGACTTGTATTATATGCTCAATGTAGGGTTATGTATAATGCTTTCTCCAAACTTTATATTTATAAGCATAAGATGAAAACTCTAATTCTAATGGGTATTAAACCCTAATAAAGTAAATTAAAGTCTCATTTAATATATGGATATCCACCATAAATAAATATATTCATAACACTCCTCTTGGATATCCATGAAGATAATATGTCTCGTTAAAACCTTACTAAGATAATATACTCATAACACTCCCCATTGAATATCCATGAAGATAATATGTCTCGTTAAAACAACACACACGCACGCACGCACGCACGCGCGCGCACACACACACACAAGACCTTGAACATTACATTTTCACGTATTTACATCAATATAAATAGGTTAATACTAAACACAAAACCTTGAACTCTAAACCTTAAACTATAAAACCCTAAATCATGAACCTTGAACCTTGAAAACCTAAACCCTAAATCTTGAAAATATTAAACCTTAAAACTAAAAGATAATAATAAACACCAACCCATAAACCCTAAAACATAAACCATAAACCTTGAATCACTAAACGCTAAAACTAAAAGCAAACTATTGAGGCACAAACCATAAACCCTAAACCCTAAACTATAAACATTAAACCACAAACACTAAGCACTAAACAATAAAACCTATACTCAAAATCGCAAACCCTAAAGGCTAAATATTAAACTCTAAACAATAAACCTTAAACCCTATAAATAATGCAATAATCAATGCCAAAAACAAGAGGAAATGTGAAGCTAGAATTTTAAGGGTAAAAAGGTACATTCAAACATAACACTTATCTTTTAACATTATCCCAAATTTCATCAAGCAAACACCTTGATATAGTAACAACTATCTTTTATCAATCTTTTTAATACACAAGTTTTATTTAATACAACACACCTCTTTATCATCCGTTGTATCAAACAAGGCCTTAATGTATTAAACAATGATTTATATTGTTCGATTCAAGTAAATTTAAGTACATAATATTTTTTGATTTAACTAGTTAAAATTTTGGGTTCTTTATATGTATTTTTTATGATTCCAAAAGAAAAGAAAATTAACTCAAAGTCTATATAATCTCATTTGAATAGGTAAATAATTCTAATTCCATTTAATTGAATCTAAATATAAAATAATTTAAAAATTAAACCCATTAATTTGACAATTTAAATGAGGCACGTGTCTTTGCTCAATTTTGTTGAGCTTTGTATGTTTCTCGTTAATATAATCATACTTTTACCTTTCAAAAAATAATTTGAATTCCGTTTAATTGAATCTAAATATAAAATAATTTAAAATTAAATCCATTTGATAATTTAAATAATATAAATGCAAATCATTTAAATCCCAGGTGACTAAACTTAAATCCCCATCTACTCAATTTGCAATTGACTTCATTATCATAAATGCCTCCCTTTTTTATTTATTGTTTGTTTGGTCGACATGGATGATCATTGATGACTGATGAGCAACTAAAGTTGATGAGATATTTTGAAAGTTCGATAATTTTGAAATTTTTTTATTGGAATTCTCTTATGTATAAATTATTTTATGTATAAATTAAGTGTGAGTTGTTTTTAATTTATTTTGATTTGAATTTGATCATGTTTTGATTTTATTTATATTTTTTTTATCTAACTTTGGGTATGTTTCTATTATTAGTCTAATAATTCATTTTAATTAAGTTATTCAGATGTATTATTTTACGGGTCACTTGAATAAGAAGTGAATCTGTTCATAGATATTTTTAAATTTTTGATAATACATACACTTTATAGATTTTGTGATTGAACTTAGGTCTCTTAGGATAAACATCATTCGTTTTTTTATTGGGACCACTTGTTGAGTTTAGTCAATAATTTGAAATCAGTTTAATAGAATGGTTGATAATTAGTTTTTTTTTGTCCCGCTTTGCTGCTTTTTTATTATTTATAAATTGTATTTGTCTTGGAACTTTTGTTATAGGCTTCTGGTTATTATTTATAAATCAAGCTCGAGTCCCACGACGTGTAAATTTATGCATATGCGAGTTTTCACCCTATTACATTTTATGTGGAGTTTTGTCCAAATTATTTTAGTTGGAATAAGTTTATAATTTTCATCTTATTCCGGCCAAAACTAAGGTTTCGAATTTGGATTAATTTAGTTTGTCAGCTCATATAATAAGAAATCCACAAAATAAACTAATGAATGATTTCGAATTTGGATAATTTTAGTTTTTCAGTTGATACAATCATAAGTTATATTAATAATAAAGGATTGCAGCACAATTGTTTAACCCAACTTATGCATATATCTTATTATTAATAGGGGTGTTCAAAATTACTCGACCCGAACTACCCGACTCGACTACCCGACTATCCGAACACAAATAATCGGGTATTTACCCGAATTTTTTTTTACCCGGGTCGGGTACCCGGCCCGTCATTTCCCGGGTCGGGTCCGGGTCAAAAAATATGATTTTTTCGGGTACCCGGTTCCTATTTTTATTTTATTAGATTACTTAATATTTTTACTTTAGAACTATATTTAAACCTCTAAATCCATTCTATATTTGTATTATATGCTTTCATGTTTTAAATTTTCAACAAAAAAATATTAATTTGTGAATATGTAAGATTCAATATAAAACAAACAACAAAGTTTCTCTATTGCATTTATGCATTAGTAGGTTTCTTTAAAAAATATGAGATTAAAAAAAATCACGATCGAGATTAATATTTTTAATATTTTTCTTATGGTTATAAACTTCAAATCATTATTATTATTTTTTTGGATAATGTGTTATAAACTTTTAAGATTTTTTTTTAATTTTAAAATAAAAATAATAAAAAATAAGAACCAAGTACCCGGTACCCGATTTTCCGAGTACTCGGGTTTAACGGGTACCCGATTATCGGGTACCCAGTATTTACGGGTCAGGACACGTGCCGATAAATCTAATACCCGAAGTTCTGGGTACCCGATTTTTCGGGTACCCGAATTTGAACATTGCAGCACAATTGTTTAATCCAAAACGAATGATTTCGAATTTTGATCCTACTACATTTAATGTGTATAGTATAAGGCTTTTACAGGAATTCATAGATATTTTTTTAAATTTAAAGAATCTGAATTTTAAATTTAAATATTTAAATACAAAATCAAATTTCAAAATAACTAAACTTATAGTATTATTTTTTTGAATGGCCTATAGGTGATTATAAGGTAGTATCTGTTCATACATATATTTAACTCTTTGACTAGGGGTGCTTAACGAGTTGAGCAGCTCATGAGCTGCTTGAACTCGACTCGATATGTTTGCGAGCAGCTCATTAATTTTTTAAAATATTTGTGGATTGTTACTTATGTTTTAATATGTTAGTTTGATGAATTTGTGAATTGTTACTTTAGTTTTAATTAACAATGCGCATACACCTTGTAAACAAAACGATTTGAACCCGTATCTCCTAGGACGAACATCATCCGCTTTTCTAATGGGACACTTGTTGGGCTTGTATAGTATTATCTTTAAATATTGACTTATTTGTTTGTTTAATCGACATGGAAACTTAGTGGTGAGCAACTCAAACCGATTCTCCTAGGATGAACATCATCCGCTTTTCTAATGGGACACTTGTTGGGCTTGTATAGTATTATCTTTAAATATTGACTTATTTGTTTGTTTAATCGACATGGAAACTTAGTGGTGAGCAACTCAAACCGATGAGAATCCCAAACAGAAGCATATATACATACATATATATATATATATATATGAGTTAGGATCTACTTACACAGAATGTAAAACTACGTATTTTATATATTTTTTGGATCGTTGAATGCGAAAATGGATGATTGAGATTAACTCCAAACTTTTTTTTTTCTCAAGTGATAATCTTGACATATTCTACTGTTAATATCAATATTCGTTTGTTACCTAGAAAAAAATGCGTGAAATGTTAACCTCTCAATTATGATAATAAGATCTTGAGAGATTTGAATGTGACTAAAGTATCTTGGAGAAGACACATAACTTTCAAATTATGATTAGGCATTCACCTATATTCCAAATTTAATCTATAGAATTAAACTTTAAAATTATTAGAATTATTTAAATTAATTAATTTTTTGATCGGTAAGCAAGTATAATTTTATTAGGATGAATTGTACAAACTACGATATAATCATAAGCCTCGTTAAAAATCTCCTTAATATTAAACGGAGGAAAAGAGTACCCTATGATCATGTAAAACAATCAACCAAAAACATGAACCAATCCCCAAAATAAATGACACACCAAACACATATCCCATAAAGCTCAGCTCACAATCCCAGACCACGCAAGCAACACTACCAAACAAAAGCTAAACACAAAAGCAATCCCAACCCAAAAACACATCCTGGGCAAGCAAATTCCAACACTGCACCCAACCCAGGAGCCAAACCATCAGTCGAAACCAGCACAAAATAAAGAAGGTCTATCAACCCCCACCTTAGTCAACACCTCCGCGAGGCCATTACCTTCTCGAAAGACATGGAAAAACACACACAACTTATATCTGCACATACTGTATCAACCCCTACGAAAGTTAGCCAATATCACCATGACAGAC
This sequence comes from Hibiscus tridactylites, assembly GCA_958450335.1. NCBI lineage: Eukaryota > Viridiplantae > Streptophyta > Magnoliopsida > Malvales > Malvaceae > Hibiscus > Hibiscus tridactylites. The sequence continues at coordinate 41,707,677 of OY288269.1, read as the reverse complement.
GATCTTTATGTAACACCCAACCAATCGCCACCGTGGAGTCAGACTTGACAATCAAACTACCAATCGTACGCCAATGTGAGCGAGTGCCAAGGACAAAGCACATTCTATAGCGCGCAACTCAGCTTCGTTAGAATCTAAAATGCACACTGGACCCGAGAACACTCCCAAAATCACCGACTCCGCATCTCGCAAAAGGCCTCCAACCCCCGCTGGACCCGGCTTTCCCCATCCACATTAAATTTCAAAGCTTAATTAGGTGGTGGTGACCAAACCACCCCCACCCTTCGTCCAAACGAAGACGATGGCACACAACAAACCTCGAACAACTCCACCACTGAGCTTCATCCACCATCGTCGCCTCGTTCAAATTCCGCACCCAATAGAAAGATCACAGTTGAACTTGAAAAAAGACATCCGTAATTGGAATTCTCCCCTCATTGAAACTTGCATCGTTCCAAGCTAACCTTACTGACCATAGCAAGGCCGAGATACAAGCCATCCACCAATGGCGAAGCATGCCCGAGAACAAACATTGAAAACCGGGAATCAACAAATCTTTCAACCAACTCGGCAATGGAATAACCACATTCCACTACCGCAGCAAACTACCCCACAACACTTGCACAACCGAACAAGAAAAAAGAATGTGATTGAGTGCATCCTCACCATCATCACACCAGCAACACCGACAATGATCTCCATCAATCGAAACCCCTCTTTGGCGTAAAAATTGAACCGTAGGCAACCGTTCTAACCGTACGAACCATAGAAAAAAGTTGAACCTTGGGTGGCACCAAAATCTTCCATACAAAGGAGACACCTACATCACAATCCCCCGCACGATCGGACATAAGTCGAGATGTCAAAGCTTTGACCGAGAAATGCCCCTGCGCATCCGGATTCCAAATCAGCGTATCTGCCACCCCTTATTGTAGCACATCCAAAAAGACCAAGGCACAAAGATCCCGCAAAAATCTATCCTCAAATACACGCAAGTCCCTTCGAAAGAAAGAATGCCAAAACTCATGAACGAAAGAGCCTTCCATCGTGTAATCATATACTAACGCCATTTTATTGATCGCCAAAGAAAATAAACGTGGATTCACATCCTTCAATGGATCTTCTATGCACCATGAATCTCAACAAAATAAAACCTTTTCACCATTCCCTATTCGCCACACAAAAGTCGACATCTCCATATAATTTCCTACATCTAGATGAGATACGGACTGCACTATTTGTTTCCATACAATAGACATGTTACTCATTTTACTCGTATTGAACCGCCACCATAGAACAACCTTACCATATTTCACAATCAATAAAGAACGCTAAAGAGATGAAGTATCATGAGCATACCTCCACGCCCATTTCGAGAGCATCGCCAAATTACAAACCAACAAATCTACAACCCCGAGACCACCCAAGTGACGTGGTCGGCAAACCTTGTCTCATCCCACGCGACTCATTTTCCGTTGCAGTGCAGTACCTCCCCATAAAAATCTACGACGAATGCTTTCCAATTTAGCGGCTGCCCCCTTAGGCACAACAAACAAACCCATGTAATAGATTGGCAACGAAGAGATAAGTGAATTCAACAAAGTAACATGAGTAGAAAATGACAACGATGTCCGCTTCCAACCTGCCATTTTAGCCCCAAACCTACTAATCACAGGATCCCACATCTCCTTTTTTCGCGGATTATTTCCCAAAGGCATCCCTAAATAAATATAAGGCAAATCACCTCATTGACACCCAAAACACAAGTTGTCGCTGTAAAAATATCATCATCTACCCCAATCGAAAATAATATTGACTTGCTAAAGTTCATTTTTAACCCCGAAAATGCCTGAAAACCATCCAATAGCCCTTGAATTCATTGTGCACATTCAACTGAAGCCTCAAACAAGAGAATTATGTCGTCGGTAAACTGAAAATGTAAAATAAAGAAACCATCCGCAGCCTCCACACCACAAACCAAACCAGCTATAGTAGCATTTTTTAAAATCGAATGCAATGCCTTCGTGACTATAACAAAAAACAACGGGGATAATGTGTGATCTTGTCAAATTCCACGACCCATCCTAAAATCCTTCTTTGCACACCCATTTAATAAAACTGAAAATTTAACTGTACTAACGCATTCCTAATTCCACTAACACCAAACACCATCAAACCCCATTTGTACCATAACATGATCCAAAAAAATCCCAACTGATGCAATCGTACACCTTCGCGAAATCAAGCCTCCACCTTGCCTTTTTTTTGTAACGAGTGTATTACCTCATTGGCCAATAAGATACCATCTACAATTTGACAGCCCTTAACAAAGGTGGTTTGAGTGTCGCTTATAACTTTGTCTAATACTCGTTGTAACAAACGTGCCAAGGTCTTTTCCAGAATCTTGTACACAAAATTAATCTGATGGGTCAAAAATCACTCAAACAAACTAGCGACTCCACCTTCGGCAAAAAAACCAAAAACGTCGAGTTAACGCCACTTGGTAACTTACTAGTATCAAAAAATAATTGCATAAAGCTCATAACATCCACCTTCACTGCCTCCCAAATCTTCTTATAAAATTCCAAAATATAACCATCAGGCCCGAGAGCCTTAGTACCATCGCAACTCTATATCACAACCCTAATTTCCTCCTCTACAAAAGGCGGTGTCAACACAACATGATCGAACTCCAGCAATTTTTTGAAATTTGCCACTAGCCCCCATGAAACTAAAAGTGGTTGCTGCTTAAAATGTTTCTGAATTTCACAAACCACCACCTTGCGCAATCTACTTGGATCGGATTCCTACATCCCATTAACATGCAAGCCCGGTATTGCATTCCTCACTACTTGAATTCTTACACAACGGTGAAAGTAGGCATTGTTCTTGTCCCCAAACGGATCAAAGTCGCCCTCGATTTTTGCCTCCATTATGCCTCTTTTCGCCTAATAGCCTTCCATAATCCCCAAAACCAATTTCGACATTGCTCAATCACCTCGCAACTTGTATCACCAGCAACAACGACACTATCTAAGTCCTTAATAGATTTTTGGATCAACTCCACCCCTATATCGATATCTCCAATCTCCGTGCGATTCCACTCGCGCAAAAAATGTTTAAGATGCTTAAGCTTCACCATAATGTTGTCCGAGCCAATTGTAGGGCGTGAAGGTGTTCCCCTTTTTAGGAGCGCAAGTGCACACTCTTGTCAAGTTATAGTATAAAAGATATCATCTACCACATAGATTGGAGTAGCTACTATGAGTGTTTTCCTACACAATGAAATAGTAATTTGCACAATTAAACTTCTAAATGTGGAAAAATAAAAACACAAATGATTAAATAAAAACACATAGATCAGGGTAGTTGCAGCTCAGTAGTGTGCAGACTGCGTTGTAAAGCCTAAGTATGTTTTGCGCTGCCACGATTTGCTGCCTCGGCGGGTAATGGCGAATTGAGGCTGCAACAACTTTCGCTGCCACGGTGGAACTCTGCTCTTGTAACTTTCGCTGTATTGGCAGGTGAGATGGAGGGAAGTCCCTTCGGCAAGTCTGGTAGATACTCTAAGTTCGGCAGAGCAATTCTGAAGTGATCCTTCCTATGTCTAGGTAAGGATTCTTTCACCACGTGATGTAAGAAATACCTAGCAATCTCAGCGTAAACCTAACACATGCATTCGACGTTTGGTTGCTCCTTTTAGCCACTAAAACTCGAAATCATGTCTAAGCCGAATTAGTCAACACCTCGACATGATGAGACCATACTTAATTCTTTCGTGAGTTTGACACTCTCGTGCCCGACAAATGGATTTCCTTAACTGGACTTTTGGAACTAATTGAAGAAGTGAAGAACATGAATTTAAAAAACTTGAGTGTATTTTATTGAAAACACGCTTAAACTATTACAACCGTTTCTTAAAACTACTTTACACACAAAAACCTAAACCCTAAGAGAGAATTGGGTCACGACCTTCAAAACCTCTGTTTAATCAATCTTTCTACCTTTCCGCTATACCCTTATACCCTCACATACATTGGGTATTTATAGGGCTTGGCCTAAGTTTGAGTCCACCAAGGAGTAGAAGTCCTTAAAGTAACTTTACATTAAATGATGACTCATTTTTGACTTGAATATGGACTCTTTGGACGTTCCCTTCTTCAAGAAGTAAAGATAAGTCATCTTACTTATCAATCTATAATCAACTCTTCAGGCCGCTACATGCTTCAGATAATTGCAAGACTGAGCTCATTGGACTCAGGAAATTGTCATCTTTCAATCGCAACCCATCTTGACTAAGTCGGTTTAACTTCTTCTTGGGCGGCAATCGGCGGCAGTGCTACTATGGTGGCGTCCTTGGCAGCACCTGGAACTGCTTCAGTACAACTCCTTCTACTCCCTACTTTCCTGTCCTCTCCTCCTCTACATAGCTACAACACCTAAAAATAAAAACTAAACTAAAACAGTAACTTTTCTTAACCAAACAGAGAATATTCAATAAAAGCATGGTAAAAGAGAAAATATTGTTATTATGCATGGAATGCACCTAAATATGCCTAGATGAGCTTAAGAACAACAATAATAAGGGCAGAAATGTGTACAAAATATAGAACTTGTGGACACTCTACACCAATACCTTCGTTTGTAAATCTTATCCATTCCCCAATAATCTTATTAATCCCTTTACTATAATCTAACCAGCAATTTAGATACTTGGACTTTGATAACATCGAAGTGTCCTTGTTCATGATCCTTCCTAGAGCCTGTTCCGGGCACCTCTAGGGTGTTAAGCATCCTTCTTAGAGCATGTTTCAAGCACCTCTATGGTATTTGAATATTTTTGTGCTGTTGCCGTAGCGACAAACCTGTATCCAATTAAGAAATTTTCATTAAATAAAGCAGGCAGTGTTAAACTTAGAACTCAAGCAAAACTCATCATTTAACAGACAATGTACAATAATTGGAAAAAAAAGAAAAAATCTAAGTATTTTTTCATGCTTCTTCCCCATGGTTAAGTTAAATTTTAAGTATGTTGCGAATATAAGTAATCGGCTAACTATCACAAGCACAAGTTTTAAGCTAAGGATTTCTATTTCATTAAGAGCTAGGGCAGATTTTACATATGCTTCTATATGCTACTAAATGCGACTAAAGAAAACAAATATGACTATTCCCCCCAAACTCAAGGTTGGCATTGTCCTCAATGCCTTACACAAAATATGAAATAAAAAACAGAAAATAAAACATAAAAAGAAAATAGAAAAATTAAAAGAAAATATAAAAAAATAAAAATAAGAAAAGGGTGCTATAGACTAGGGGATTTCCCCTCTATTGCTGCTGTGTCACAGGAAGATTCTGAGGAGGCGAGCAGGATGAGGCGACGTGTGGCGAAAGGCTTGGCAGCTGGGCTCTTCTTCTTGCCACGGGGCGGCTGGATGCAGCTGGGAGTGGGTCTCTTAGGTGGCACTTCTGGCTTAGGTTCAGACCCTTCACCTTAAGGTTTTGTCGCATCAGCGGGCCGCTCTCTTTTCTTTGCTACCTCTGCCGGTTCATCGTCGAAGGAATCTGATCTCTCCATGTCTATGTCCTTGGCTTCTTTGGCAGCTGCCTCCTTTGCTGCGGGAGAGGTAGCGGTAGTCTCCTCCTCTTTCTCTGAATCTAATGAGGAGGTGAGGTTGTATGGTTGGATGGGAGTGGGAGAGGTCCTTCTCTTGGGGCGGATGTGCAACCCCTTGCTATCAGTGGAGGCTAGAGTGGCAGCTGGTCTGGGTGTGATATGGGTAGGTTTAGAGGCTGCTAACTCCGATGGGAAGGCAGGCAATTTTGGGCTGCCGTCGTGGTATTTGTCTATTGAGTAGGCCACAAAGGCCTCTTGCACCTTCGCAATGTATTTGGTGAAGATTACTTGCTTGTGCTCTATCCTCTGGCAGCTCTCCACAAGGCTTCGCAGCTGGGGAATCACAACACAGGGGAGGGCAGCATCAATACTTCCCACTGCGGCTGGGGTGGCGGCATGTTGGGACGACGGCTGGGCGGTTGTTGGCATTTCTGGCTCCAATCATGTATCATCTGGAGGTGCGCCTTCCTTGTCCACCCTTCCTTGGCGGCAATGATTGTGTCTTTTGGTTGCAGAGGCACGCGGAAGTTAGCGCAAAAGCTTGTGATGAGTGCATGGAAAACGAGGGGTCCTTTGGAGTTGGGCTTGTCTGTGTGGGCATGAATCTCTTCAAGAATTACTTCTCCAATGTTGATTGGTCGCCCCTTCATTATGCTATGGATGAGGGCCAGCAGCGGCCTATTGAAATTAGATCCGTGCGAAGTGGGCATTAGGCGACGCTAGACAAAGTTACTCCAAAGAATGGCTTCCGGCAGCCAGTCGCGACGGTTGATTGAACTGTTATTCTTTTCGGTCAGCCATTTGGCATTGGGCTGGAATGTGTCTTTTTTAATATTTTTGTAGTCTGTTGCCGTTAAGTACGACCTCCATTCTTCGTGCGGATTCCCTCTGATTTCTATCCCATAGAAGCTGTTGATTGTTTCCGCTGTGAGCTTGACTCCCTCGCCGCAGATGTAAGCAAAAGGGTTTCCCGGGGTAGGCTTGTGAGCGTAAAACTCTCGCACTAAATTGTTGTTTATCTCTTCTGGCTGCCGTGCGAAAATGTGCCATCCTAGAGTGTGGACCCTTTCGAATACGATGGGCTCAAGGCCAAGATCCCCATCTTGCTTTGTGTATTGGAAGCCTATCTCTTCCCATACTTGCCGATCAACGTAGTATTGCCCGTAGGTTGCCTCTACATCACTATTCAATAACCTTTGGAAGGTTGGCTTGGAGGTTGAGGCAGTTTGTTTTGATGTCGCCATTGTTGTGAGAATGGTTGTGTTTTCTAAATAAAGAAATAGAATTTGCAAGAAAGTAAAGCAAAAGAAATCTTGAAAGCAAAGATGACAAGAAGAATTTAGAGTAAAAGAGAGAGCAAAGTGAAGAATGAGGAGAGAATACTTGGCCTTATATATCCGCCACAGTGGAACTCCGCTCTTGCAACTATCGTTGTCTTGGCAGGTGAGACGGAGGGAAGTCTCTGCAACAAGTCTGGCAGATACTCCAAGTTCGGAGGAGAAATTCTGAAGTGATCCTTCCTATGTCTAGCCAAGGATTCTGTCACCACGTGATGTAGGCAATACCTAGCAATCTCAGCATAAACCTAACACATGCAGTCGACGTTTAGTTGCTCCTTTTAGCCGTTGAAACTCGAACTTATGTCTAAGCCGAATTAGTCAACACCTCGACATGATGAGACCGTACTTAATTCTTTCGTGAGTTTGACACTCTCGTGCCCGACAAATGGATTTCCTCAATTGGACTTTTAGAACTAATTGAAGAAGTGAAGAACATGAATTAAGCAAACTTGAGAGCATTTTATTGAAAACACACTTAAACTATTACAACCATTTCTCACAACTACTTTACATACAAAAACCTAAACCCTAAGAGATTATTGGGTCGTGACCTGCAAAACCTCAGTTTATTCTATCTTTCTACCTCTCTGCTATGCCTTTATACCCTCACTTACATTGGGTATATATAGGGCTTGGCCTAATTTTGAGTCCTCCTTGGAGTAGAAGTCCTTAAAGTAAATTTAAATTAAATGCTGACTCCTTTTTGACTTGAATATGGACTCTTTGGACATTGCCTTCTTCAGCAAGTAAAGATAAGTCATCTTACTTATCAATATTTAATCAGCTCTTCAGGCCGCTACAGGCTTCAAATAATTGCAAGACTGGGCTCATTGGACTCAGGAAATTGTCCTCTTTCAATCGCAACACATTTCGACTAAGTCGCTTTAACTTCTGCCTGGGCGGCAATCGGCGACAGTGCTGCTGTGGCGACGTCCTTGGTGGCACCTGGAACGACTTCAGTACAGCTCCTTCTACTCTCTGATTTCCTTTCCTCTCCTCTACATAGCTACGACACCTGAAAATAAAAACTAAACTAAAACAATATATTTTCTTATCCAAACAGAGAATATTCAATAAAAGCATGGTAAAAGAGAAAATATTGTTATTATGCATGGAATGCACCTAAATATGCCTAGATGAGCTTAAGAACAACAATAATAAGGGCAGAAATGTGTACAAAATACAGAACTTGTGGACACTCTACACCAATACCTTCGTTTGTAAATCTTATCCATTCCCCAATAATCTTATTAATCCCTTTACTATAATCTAACCAGCAATTTAGAAATTTAAAAGGTCAAGGTCTCCAGTCGCGCTCATCAGACAACAACTGTAGCAGGCAATGATTAGATAAGGATTTCGACAAATTTAATTGTTGAATATGACTGAACCTATCTATCCAAGCACTTGACACCAAAAAATGATCAAGCCGATTATACCGATTCCTCGAACCAAACCAAGTGATTTTTTTTCAATCAATGAAGCCTACCTCGTCTAAAAAGACGCAAATTCATCCATACTTGCATGTGACGAGCTACATCATGTCCTTTCAGAGTTTTTAAGAACCACATTGAAGTCGCCCCAACACAAATCAAACTAGTACATGTACCCAAATGTACTTGCATCACTTCCCACAAAAGTACTTGCTCTAACGGCTCACATGGCGCGTATATAGACATTATACAACACTCACAACCTTCTTGCACCCACCTACCTTTCAATATAAAAAAATGATGTTTCACCACAGAAGATTCTATAAACATGTAGTACAAAAATAGATTAATTTAAAATAATTAAAACTTAAATCATTAAATTTCAATTTAAAATTCTAGTATAAAAATATTTGTTTTGAATATTAAAATCAACATGTTGGTTTTTAACATACTATTATTTAAACCCTAAATACTCAATTGCAATTGACTCCCTTAGTTTCTATAAACACCTCCAAAATAAATTATAGTGGGAAAAAATAAAATAATATTTTATCATAAAAGGGGGAAATTCTTAGTGAGATAAAAGTGATAATGAATGAGATGTTATCTCCGTATATGTCATGTGTTGATTTAGGTGAGATGGCATCTCCATTATTTTTTTTCTTATAAAAGATTGATTTTATTTCAAAATCAGAAAAATCAAACACGAGCCTCATTAAAAACCCCCTAAGCCTAGGTGGAGGAAAAGATTACTCATGTTGATTCAAAATAAGAGACACACGCCGAAACCAAAAAGACAAAGCCCCATAGACACTAAACATCACACACTCGACACAACAACGCTCATCCAACACGACCATCAAACCTACCCTCAAACACTCACAACACACATACGCGACATAAACACCCTCGCCCAACAATTCAACCAATCACCTGAAAAATCGATACACGATCCACTCCTTCCTTCGCAAGAACATCCACCAAACCATTAGCCTCACGAAAACTATGCCCAAAACAAACTTGAGTCATGTCCGCACAAGTCCATCAGTTTCTATAAAAATATCCGAAAGTCTCTAGGGACGGTGATCCACTTGAGCAATCCAACCAAGCGCAATACGAGAATCAGATTCAATCAACAATCCAAAAGTACCCTTTTATGAAGACTGACAAAACATCGCCAAAGAAAAAGTAATAGCGCACAACTCAGCTTCGTTGGAATCCAGCACACCAAATGGTTCCGAGAACACATACAATCTGACTAGAAAAATCACGAAAAACTCCCCCAAACCCTGTCGCACCCGACTTTCTCCTCGTCGAGCCATCCATATTGAATTTAACATAACCCGAAGGTGGAAGGGACGAACAAACACCCACACGAGCACTCAACCCCATCGGTGATGCAAAACATAAACGAGGACACCGCCACCACTGCGCCTCCTCAACCCAGCCGGAAACTTGCGACACACGCACCCAAAAATACGAACGCAGCTTAGTCAAGAAAAAAATTTCCTCCAATGCCACCCATTTCGAATTAAAAATGCGTTCATTACGCGTGAGCCACAAAGACCACAACAATGCAACCATACACGCTATCCACCATTGCCGCACATCCCCCGAAAACAAACAATGCATATCCGATCCCACTACGTCATTGAGACTACATGTCAAAGGCAAACTTATATCCCACCAGCTCAGAAACCATCCCCAAACAACACTCACACTCGGACAAGAATATAAAAGATGCTCTAAATCTCCCTCACACACGCTACACCACACACAAAGTCGCTGATCCTGGCGCAACATAACCCCACGCTGCCTCAAAAATGCTACAGTCGGCAACCTCTCCAACCAAACAAACCAAATAAAAGTTTGAATCTTAGGCGGAACCAGTGCTTTCAACATAAAACCAGCCCCATTATAAGTATCAGTAACTGCTTCTAACAACAACTGACGAGTCAAAAATTGTACCGAAAACTGGACCACGCGAGTCTGGCTTCCAAACCAGCCGATCAGTCACACCAAGGCGCAAGGGAAATGGAAACAAAAGTGACCATAATCCCAAGACCTATGCGTAAAAGACCCCATTACCGCATACTCACGAACCATTGCCAATCGATTACAAGCCAACGAGAACAACCTCGGAAAAACCTCCTTCAGAGGTTCCTCAAGGCACCAAGGGCCATGCCAAAACAAAACAAAATCCCATTCACCAATGATCCATAAAAAACTAGACACATCCAACAATTGAACCCAACTCAAAACTCAAACATGCACCCACAATCTGTTTCCGTACCGGCGATATCACACTCATGCCTATAGTATTAAGCCGCCATCTAGGAGTCACCTCCCCATACTTAGCTGCAATCACAACACGCCACAACGAAGACATTTTCGTTGCGTACCTCCACGCCCATTTCTCTAACAAAGTCAAATTCCTAGTGCGCAAATCCACCACGCCCATGCCCCCAAAACGACGAGGACGACACACCACCTCCCACTGCACGCTACATATTTTACACTGCAAACTAACACCTCCCCAAAGAAACCGACGACGAATCCGGTCAATCTTAGCAATTACACCCATAGGCACAACGAACAAGCCCATATAGAATATTGGTATGGTCGATAAAACTGAGTTCACAAGCGTAACTCGAGCTGCAAAAGACAAGGAGCCACGTTTCCAACCAGCCAATTTAAGCCGAAACCTCGTAAATACTAGATCTCACATCGCATTACTACGTGGATTTACCCCCAAAGGCAAACCAAGATAAGAAAATGACAACTCTCCCCTATCACAATTCAAAATTTCCGCAACCTTATCAACTAAAGAAGCATCAACCCCAATTGCAAACAACGACGACTTATTAAAATTAATTTTCAGCCCTGAGCACGCCTCAAAACAATGTAATAGTCGTTGCACACATTGGGCTGTCTCAATCGAAGCCTCAGAAAACAACATTGTATCATCAGTGAACTGTAAATGTCAAATACAAATATCATCGGCTATACACAACCCTTGCACCACACCAGCACGTTTCGCATTCTCTAAGAGAACATGTAATGCGTCTGCAACAATAACAAACAACAACAGTGAGAGCGGCTCACCTGGTCGCAACCCACGACCTATACCAAAATCCTTAGTCGATGATCCATTAAGCAACACGGCCAACCTAGCCTAACTTACACACTCAAATATCCAATGAGGCCATTTACTATCAAAGCCCATATGTGCCATAATAGCATCAAAAAAAAGACCAGCACACACAATCATAAGCCTTCGTAAAGTGAATTTTCAAAATAAAATCCCCCTGCTGTAACCGTGACTTTTAAATGGAATGAATTATCTCGTTTGCTAGTAAAACGCCATTCACAATCTGGCGTCCACGAACAAAAGTTGTTTGAGAATCACTTATAACCTCACCAAGGATGTCTTGCAAACGCCGAGCCAAAACCTTCGCCAAAAGCTTATATGCAAAATTCAGTAAGCTAATTGGGCGAAAATCCCTCCAAAACTTTGGATTATCTTTCTTCGGCAATAAAACAAGGAAAGCTGAATTGGACCCTCTCGGCAATTTTCCTGTCTCATAAAAGTTCTAAAAAACTACATCACATAAGCATAAAAAAAATTCCCAACCTTTACGATAAAACTCAAAACTATAGCCTTCAGGCCCCGGGGCCTTGGGACCATCCGACTGCCATAACACACCCCTCACTTCCTTTTTCGAAAACGGTCGTACGAGAGACAACACCAAATGCCTCAAACAATCTTTATTATTTACCTAAGAACTATTAATCGTCAGACCGGAAATCATATTACGTATTGCATGTACCTTATCTAAACAATGAAAAAGGGCCGTATTGCGATCACCCAACCGCAACCAAGTCGTACGTAACTTCTGCCTCCACAACAATTCCTTCCAACGCAACATACGCCACAACTCTTGTATCCATGTCTATCTTTGCACCAACAACTCATCCTCCACAACATCCGAACCTGCACACACATCCACCCCTTCAGTTTTCATTTAAAGCATGTCAATCATATTCTCTAAATCCCCAAAAAAATCTCGATCCAAGCTCTCAAAAACACCTTCAACTTTCTCAATTTAACTAACAAATCAAAACCATTCAACCCAAAATCCGTAAGCCATCGCCACTAGCCTTCAAACATACAAATGTTTTCCTTGCAATCTAACCAACAATTAATAAACCTGAACGTGCGAGTTCCCCAGTCACCATCATCTCTCTTCAATAACAAAGGTGAATGATCTGAAAGCAATCATTGTAAATTCACCTATTGAATATTATTGAAACGATCTACCCAACGAGGATCAAGAAGAAACCTATCAATACGACTACACCTATTGCCCGAGCCAAACCACGTAAAACTCTTACCACATAAAGGCAAATCCACCAAACCCGCACCATCAATAAAATCAGAAAATGCCTCTATAGAGGAAGATAAGATATGACAACCTCCTCTTTCTGTAAGACACCGAACAACATTGAAATCGCCACCGATACACCATGAAATATCATTGGCTCCTAAAAATTCGAAAATATCCTCCCAAAGGCGACATTGCTCTATCGAGCAACATGGTGCATACACTTCCAGAATACCACATTCAAAATTATCATGAACCCACTGCCTTTTAACCGTCACAAAGCTTCGATAACTATCTACACTCGGCAGACGAAACCGGCCCTCCTCCCAAAGGATCACAATACCACATGATGCACCAATCAAAGGAGAGAACAAATAAGCATAAGAATTAGACGGACATAACTTCTTACAAACCTCAGACGACACCACCTCTAATTCCGATTCTTGCAATAACGCCATATCAAAGCGTTGCTTCCGTAGAACATCACAAATCCCCATCCTTTTTGCAACACTACCCAAAGCTTTGACGTTTCACGTAATAATCCTCATGCGTCACAAAATCTTACCTTGGCCAACAATGATTCGAGAAATATTGTGTATTATATCCTCCTCATGGCCTTTTGTACCCACACCAATTAATTGACCCAACTGCACTATAGCCTTAGCTTCTCTTCCTATTGCCTGATGACGAGAGTGAAAGTCGAAATCCGACAAAGATTCATTCACAAATCCAACCTCCCGCACTTGACCTTTACGAGGTCTTCCACGTTGTTTTTTTCTACGCACAACCGCAAACTCACTAAGTTTCTCATGCGGTAAAGAATTTTCTAGTAACGCATTCGCAGATCAAACCCGACGCCCAATCCCTTTTGAAATGACAATTTCAGTCACCACATCTCTACAAAACTCAATTTTCTGATTCAGAGAATTTGGCACAATCCTGTCTAACTCCTTATTTCCAGGGGAATATTCAACCACATAAACTGCTACATTCAAAGGGAACACATTATCACTAGGATAATTGTAAACCAAATCTACCTCAACCAAAGCCTTATCCCCAGAAAAATTTGAAACAAAGTTAAACATCTCTAACTCCTCACCAATCATAGACTTTGAAACCAACACTAACTCTCCACCCATCCAAGTCACGTCGTTCAGACCCTCATTCATAGCGACACTGGTCCCTGCCCCTTGCAACGACGCTTCACCCAACTCGCAACACACTACATCAAAACCCTTGCGAGTAACTAGCAGCTGACTCTCAACCATCCCTACAACCTCATCTGATACCCCACCCTCGCAAGCTCCTACCAACTCCACACTACCATGTCTCACAAGGTCCTCACCTAAGCCTTTCGAAATTGCCTTTGCTACATCCACTATCTCATGCCCATCCTGTGATTGACTTGACGAAACCTTCTTATCCGTTTCCCAACAGATTGACCTGGTATCTCCTCCTTATCACAACTATCATCAAACTCCTCACAGTCACAAACAATATCATGCGCATGGACAACATCAATTTCGTGCACTCAAATTACAAAAGATCGGCCTTCACTTATAACTTCTAGCATTTCCTTTATTCGCTTCATGTCCTTGGTCACGATTAAAACCCGAGCACGCTCGAAAGGTTTAGGTGAATAAGTCTCTTCATCCACCTGAACAAAATTAGCCCAACATTTTGCCACATTCTGGAAAGATTCTACATACCATAAATGTATCATCAACCCAATAATGGATGACCAAACACTGCGATAGCTGCAAGTAATGTCGGGCGACCATTCCACCACCCGTTCAAAACATTGATGCAAGGAATCCAATGCAAGAGCGGCCTGACGATCCTTTAAATTGTTGAACATCAATATATACATCAATCCAGCAATTCGCATAATTGAGCAATTATGTACCTTAGCAATTTGTAATTTCGATACCAACGCTTCTCCGCTTTTTTCCTTATGACACCAGGCCACCGCACAAGTATGTAAAGCCACCAACATATTCGTATCAATTATACCACATACCTGGCGATATTGCCTCACATCCGAATCCGTCAGATTCTTCCCTGATTGCCTCATGACCTGCTCCGAATCCCTCACTGTGAGCATCGCATCCCCATCCCTTGCCTGCACTGTATTGCTCATCTCAATACCCTTCTTCCGCTTCCAAAAAGAATCCCTCCTGCCCTGTTGAGCCACCGCCACACACTCGAGCACCATAGCCATGAACCATGTAAATGTTCTATTACTCTTAAAGTATCCGCACGGTTCGCCATACACAGAAAACTAAATTGGTACCCATCACGAGATTGCTTCGCTGGTAGGAAAACGTCAAGAACCTCACCATGTCGACCAAACACCTGCCAAACACCTTGCCAATGTAGACGATATGAAATATTCTTCACAAAGTCTAGTTGTTATTATTATTATTATTATTATTATTATTATTATTATTATCTCAAAGTCTAGTTTTCTCTGCAATTTCTTGTGCTTTTACCGAACTTCTTGTTCCCTTATGTTCTTTTTTAAAATACCATTAAATTTGCATGTGCTGTGGCAGCTCAAATTACCTCTGCAATCAGTTTTTCTAGGCAAATAAATATGTCTCCTTTTATATTTTAAATAATAATAAACCTTAAGATTCAACGTACATGAATTTCTCAAACTTTTTTTAATCAATTAAAATTTTTAATATATTTTTTACTCAATTAAATCTTTATACTTCGAAATTTCATCATTTTATTTTTTTATTAACATTGGCCATTAAATCTAATAGCTTTTTTAGATTAGTTGGCTCCACATGTCATGCCACGACGTTGTCAAGTAGTATTTCTAAAAATGTACTCCATTAATTTTAATACAATTATAAAATTTACATTCATTTTAAATATTTAATAAATTTCTTTAAAATCTCAGTAAAAAATATGTAATCTTCACGAGGTAGAACTTCACCACTTGAGAGTAATATCCAAAAAATATTAAAATTTAAACGTGAAAATTGGTTCAAGGGTTTTATTCAATTTCTTAGTTCGAGGGTTTAATTGATTTAATATTTTGATTGTTCAATTGAATGTGAAAAAAATTAGAGGCTTAATTAATATTTTCAAAAGCTTGAGGGCTTCATACGGGGCAGAGCCACCCTTTGACTAGGGGGTCACATGATACCCAAAAATTTTGGAGAAAATTTTCTCTATACATAAATTTAATATAAAATAATGTAAAAAATAAAATTAAAACAACTTTAAATGAATACTAGGACTCCTTAAAAGGAAATTGGCATTCATTGTTTGTTTTCATCTAGGGCTGCTTATTGAGTTGAGCAGCTCGCAAACAACTCGAGCTCGACTCGGTCAATGCTAGAATCAAATTCGAGTTTGACTCGAAATCTTAGCAAGTAGAGCAAGACCTAACTCGACTAGAAAACTCTATAAAAGTTTAGTGACTTGCTAAGTAATTTACCAATAAAATATTTGGTTTCAAATTTCCAAAACATTTTGTATTTCCTGAGAATTCAAAAAGTTGGTTTGTATTATTAAGAAATTAAAATAGAATACTTGGTATTTTCTTTTTATTTTATTATTAATTTATGTATAAAAATAGAAAAGTTGATTTGAAAGTTAAAGCCTCGAACTCTTTTTTTGTTCATCGAAGATTGTTGAGAAAATAAAAAGAGTCTCACACTCGGATATCGACTTCATTTGTAACATGTTCATGATAAGTTCATTTATTTATCTCCTCAGTCATCACGTTCCCCCCTGAATTTGCATGTTTATATTAAGCTCTAATAGTATCACTAGATTTTACTAATATTTTAAAAAACAATGTAAAAACTTTGGCGAGTTTAACGAGCAACGAGATTTTTTAACGAGCACAAATCGAACAATTTTTTTGAGCTTAACGACCAACGAGTTGAGTCGAACAACGAGATTTTTTAACGAGCACAAGTCGAGCACTACTCAACTCGCTCGATAAGCACCCTTATAGTTCCATCTATTTAAACATATTCATTCATAAAAAATTTTGTAACCCCCTCATCTTGGTCTGGACGACTGACCAGTCCGAGTAGGCTACACGGGGAAAACTGAAATGAAACCCGTTAAGGCTCCCCTTTCGTTAGCAACCCTAGAAAATTTTCTTTTAAACATTTTCTTGTCTAAATGCTTTAATACATCCTATGTGGGATACGACAGCGGAAAGACAACGAAACAATACAAATCATACAAAGCAAGCCATTTAAACAACCCATTTTAGCCCTTACAACAGGCCGTATCGATACACTAGAAGACTGTATCGATACGTCTTGACTAGGTCAACTGCCCAAAGTTAACCTAAGAAGACCATATCGGTACACTGGTTGACCGTATCGATACGCCCTCAACGGTCAACTTCTCACGATCAAACAACAATGACCGTACCGATACACCCAAGACCCATACCGATACGCCAAAATCTCGTCAATTTCTCAGATTTCTAGAGAGATTTTGACGTATTGATACACCCTCGTGTATAGGTACGCTAAGCCTAAAATGAAGTCCAAAGTGTAGGACCGTATCGATACGCCCTGCACTGCAAACTGCATTTTAGCTACAAAATGCACCAAGATACAAAGCTAAACATACGATGCTACTTAACCAAACAAACATGGCATCAAACACAAGATAAGCACTTAGATAGAAAACTTGCATAAAAGCCTACATAACTAAACCATTTCATTCATAAGAAGTAAACACTTACATAAACATTGTATATCAAGGTTTACATGCCTTAAAACATAACACATAAGCAATCATTAACAAAGGTCATAAGCCTTCAAGATACAAAGCATTTAGACAATAACATCAAAACCAACATATATGAGTTTAACAACGCTCACACAAAACACATAACATCCCCATTGCTGAACTACCACATTGTTTACTAAACCATACTTGAGCAACTACTAAAGCTTGGATGCCCCCTTCCTTGATCCTTGCTAACTCCACGCTAAGGATCTGCATTGTCGAAAACGAGAGCGTAAGCTAGAAGCTTAGTGAGGGTGCTCTAAAACAAAAACAACGACAATGCAGGGTTCAAGCATATCATCCTTAAGACAACTCACAAGCATACATAAGCATCAACATAGCATCATAGCTAACATCACAAGAATGCATTAACATGGCATCTTACCTCATGTTATGCCCAACAAGATATAACAATTATCTTAACAACAACCACACATAAACAAGTATATTGGCAACTATTAGTTTACTCGGATATGCGAATAACTTCCGTTGGGGTTTTCACCTCCAACGTACTCAACAACAACGTTACCTTCGGTGGGATTACACTCATCACTGGTCCTTGTACAGATGGGATTACACTCATCATCACATGCCCTATGGATGGGATTCCACTCATCATCACGTAATAATATATAATTTCCGGTGGAATATTACATCATCGTACTCCTCCTTGATGACTTTACGCCACAAAGGCCACGTGCGAATTTGACTTAATCGTGTGCACACTGTCATCCTAACGATCGATCATTTATACCCGGTAATTTAACTTGTGCCAATCATACTATCAAGTCACACCATGACAATCCATTAAGCATTTCAACATATCAACACGACATACATCAATGTATATAACAACACATGCTTTACGAGTCTACATCATGCATATTAAGCATAACTCATAAAACACACAAGAGATTAAGCTACAAACTTAACCTATACCTTGTATTGGCCTACCAAGCACAATCCAACTCCACAACCATACACTTGAACCAATTAAAATAATTCCACTCACCACACTTCCTTAAGAAAACCGAGAAAAGCGGAATCAAGCCTCCACAACTTTCGGAATAGTGCACGAAGCTTCTCCAACGGTTCCCCTTGATTCTACCCAATAAAAAACAGTGTATTACTCAACCAAATCATCACCAAACACTGTCAGAACCCCAAACTACAACCACAATCCAAATTCTTACAATTTCAAACCAAAGCCAACACCAAAAATTCTCGTTTTCGTACTCCCCATCAACCCAGCAGAAAACCATTGATTCCAACACCCAAAACACCATTACACACCTTCAAAACAACCTCCTAGTATCACTATAACACCAGCCCAACAATCTTTCACAAAACCACTCCAAAACACAAGTTTTGCCCCTTTAAAAATACCCATGAAAACTCATTTCAGGATTCTTGATAAAACCCTCCATTTTGAGATATAATACATCCAAGGACTAGATTAAAACATAAATAAACTTATCAAATCAAGAGCTAAACGAAAGACCCTTAAAGCTTCTTCCTTTTCCTTTAAAACTTGAAAACTTGGAAACTTTAACAATGGGATTTAAGTAAAACTAGAACCATGAAAACGATTGGAATAAAGAGGAGAAGTCAAATATATAATTACCTTGAAGAGAGCACTTGAAAAGATGAAGAAGTTTGATGGAATAGTATTTGGGGTTTTGGAGAGTTTTTAGGTCGTGGAAATGAAACCAAGGAAGAAGATGAAGACCTTTTTTTCTGTCAAAAAGGCTCTTTTACCCATCTTATTTCCTTTGTCTAAAAATTTACGAAATTGCCATTAATGAAATTCAAATCCTTTTAAAAGTAAAATCAAAGTCTATTTTAATTAAATCGAGTCCAACGACTCGAACCCGACTCACACACTCAACTCCCGACCCTAAAACCCGGGTTTTACAAATCTCCCCCACTTAAGGAATTTCGTCCTCGAAATTACTTGACTGAAAGAGATAAGGAAACTGCCTTTCCATATTCTTCTTTCTCTCCAAAGTGGCCTCGTCCACCCCTCGACGTTGCCAGCTCACTTTGACCAACTCAATTGATCTACGACGCAACACTTTGCTGTCTAAGACTAAGATCTCAACTGGTTCCTCATCATATGTCAAATCCGGATTCAATTCAATCTCTTCCACATGCATAACATGTGATGGATCTGACCTATACTTATGGAGCATCGAAACGTGAAACACATCATGAATCTTCTCTAGCTCGGATGGAAAACATAAATGATAAGCAACCGGACCGACTCGCCTCACAATATCATACAGTGCAATGTACTTCGGACTCAACTTCCCTTTTTCTGCCAAATATCATAATTTTCTTCCACGGAGAGACTTTCAAAAACACTCTATCTCCAACGGAATACTCAACTTCTTTCCTCTTCAAGTCAACATAGGACTTCTGACTATCTGAAGCTGCCTTCAAATGATCACAAATCAATTTCACCTCATCGGTAGTCCCCTTAAGTAAATTCAGCACCGGTAGCAATTTCTGACCTGCTTCGGCCCAACAGATCGAAGTTCTACATTTTCTACCATACAAGGCCTCATACGGAGGCCATCTGAATGCTCGACTGAAAACTGTTATTATATGCGAACTCGACTAAAGGCAAGTGCTTCTCCCAAGTACCCTGAAAATCAATGATACAACAACGCAACATATCCTCTAAAATCTATATAACCCTCTCTGACTAACCATATGACGGAGGATGGTACGATGTGCTGAAATTCAAATGGGTACCCAAAGTTGTATGTAGACACTTCCAAAATCGGGCTGTGAATCTTGGATCTCTATCTGACACAATCAACTTCGGCACACCATGCAGTCTCACAATCTCACCGATATACAAATCGGCCAATCTATTTGAGGAGTAAGTCGTATTGACAGCTAAGAAGTTAGCACACGTCGTGAAATGATCAACTGTAACCCAAACTGAGTTCTTCTTCGTAGGAGTCAAAGGCAAACCTGAAACGAAATCTATGGTGATATTCTCCCGCTTCCATTCTGGAATTCTCAACGGTTGCAACAAACATGAGGGAACCTGATGTTTCACCTTCACTCTCTAACATACCATACACTTACTCACAAAGTCGGCTACGTCTCTCTTCAAACCAACCCAAAAGTAATCGTTCTTCAAATCACGATACATCTCCGTACTACCGGGATGCATAGAAAATGGGCTATTGTGTGCTTCGGTCAAGATCGTACGTCTCAAATCACTGTCATATGTCACAACTATCCTATCTCTGAAACACAAGACTCCATTGACACTGAAGCTGTAGTCTAAAGGTCTACCCTCAGCTATTTCTTGCACGTGAGGTGCCAAAGATCTATCTAAGAGTTGCTTCTCTCTAATCAACTGGCCTAAGGTAGGTCTATCCTGGAGCTCAGCCACTAAACCACCATCACCGGACAAACTCAAACTAGCAAACATGGCTCTCAACTCAGTGGCTACCTTTCTACTCAAGGCATCCGCCACCACATTGGCTTTACCCGGATGGTACTCAATTGTAAGATCATAGTCCTTCAACAACTCTAGTCACCTACGTTGTCTAAGGTTCAACATTCGCTGTGACATGATGTACTTCAGACTTTTGTGATCTGTGTACACTGTGCATTTCCCACCGTACAAATAATCTCTAAATATTCAAGGCAAACACCACTGCGGCTAACTCTATGTCGTGTGTCGGATAGTTACGCTCATGAGTCTTCAACTGTCTTGAGGCATAAGCCACCACTCTTTTGTCTTGCATGAGAACACAACCTAACCCTACAAACGAAGCATCACTGTAAATTACTTATTCTTTCCCCGACTCTGGATGAATCAAAATCGGTGCATGGGTCAAGGCTTCTTTCAACTTCTCAAAGGCTTGTTGTCTTGCATCTAACCACTCAAACTAAACATTCTTCTAAAGCAACTTTGTCAAAGAAGTGGCTATCTTTGAGAAACCTTCCACAAACCTTCTATATTATCCGGCTAAGCCTAGAAAGCTACGAATCTCTGTTACAGACTTCGGTTGCTTCCACTCAACAATGGCTTCTATCTTCTTCGGGTCGACTCTAATCCCATCGGCTGACACTACATGCCCTAGGGAAACTACTTCTCGGATCTAGAACTCACACTTACTCAATTTTGCATAAAACTGATTGTCTAACAAGGTCTGCAAAACCAACCTCAAATGTCAGTCATGATCTTCCTCGATACGCGAATACACCAAAATATCATCTATGAAAACAACTACAAATTGGTCTAAATGCTGATGGAAAATCCTATTCATCATCTCCATAAAAGCAGCTGGTGCATTAGTCAACCCAAATGGCATAACTAAGAACTCGTAGTGACCATATCTAGTCCTAAAAGCTGTCTTCGGTACCTCAACCTCTTTTACCTTCAATTGGTAGTAACCAGATCTCAAGTCTATCTTCGAACAGACTGATGCCCCTCTCAACTGATTCAACTTTCTTCTTCACAAACAAAACCGGAGCGCCCCATGGCGAAGAACTCGGTCGGATAAAACCTCTATCTGACAACTCTTGCAACTGAGTCTTCAACTCTTTCAGTTCTTTCGGTGCCATACGGTACGGAGCAATCGAAACAGGAGCGGAATCTGAATGAGTCTCTATAGCAAACTCTACCTCCCTATCAAGCGGTAAACCCGATAATTCTTTCGGAAACACACTCGGAAAATCACACACTGTTCTGACATCCTGAGGTGTAACTTCACTCATGTTCGGATTCATCACGTAGGCCAAATACGCCTCACAACCCAACTCAACTAACCTCTTAGCCTCTAAAGCTAAAACTACATTCGATAAGAACTTCATGTTCTCACCTACTACCACAATCTCGTAATCATCCGCAAGCTTCAAGAAAACTATCTTAGTCTCAAAATCTATCCTAGCTCTATGTTCGGTAAGCCAGTCCATACCCATAATTACATCAAAGCCATAGAACGGTAACTACATCATATCCACTAGAAACACATGCCCCTGAACCATTAACGGACACCTGCTGTACACTCTCCTAACCACTACTGTATCCCCGAAGGAACTAGTAACATTAACACCTAGCTCTAGTACCTCACAAGGTAAATTCAACAACTTTGCATGCTCACTCAAAATGTAAGAATGCGTAGACCCGGAGTCAATCAAAGAAAGCTAACTCAGAGACTGTATCGAGAAGTTACCTGCAATCACATCCGTGTCGTTCTGACCCTCACGGTGAGCATAAACTCTAGTCTGACCTCCGCCCTCTGGCTGAACTGCAACTACATGCGCTATGTTCCTCTGGCCATCATTTCTCGGCTGGAAGTTACCTCGACCGCGCCCACGGCCTCTCTGATAATCAATAGCTCTAGCAAGAGCCTGAACCTAAACTGGTGCATAACTCTAAATGCAAGACACCCTAGAAGAAGCATGCTCAACACATAACATACATAAAATCCATACATTAAAAGGAATCATCATTCACCATAAAAGAGGCATACATAGTATTCAAGGTTCATGCCTTAGACAAAAACATGAACAAAAGCATAAAGGTAAGGGCACTAGGCCAACATACAAGGCATAGCAAACCATAACCCAAATGTCCACAAAACATAGGAGTCTAAACATGCTCCCTACACAAACATCAACATAAATCAAAAGCTCAAATCCCATTGCTTGTCTATTACATCCATAACTTATAAATTCATACTTGATGATATCAAAAGCTCAACTAGCACACTTGGAGGCCCTCTCCTTGCGCAAGCAACCCACGAACTACAGATCTGCATTGTCGATCAAAAGAGAGCGTAAGCATAAAGCTTAGTGAGGGTAAGCTCATAAAACAAACCTCGACAATGCAGGGTCCAAGCATGAACAACACAACCAAGGTAGAATGCAGGAGTTCTTACATTTGAAGCCACAAGAGTCAAATATATATGATGCATGAACATAATCTCAATATCATGCCATGCTCAACAAGCCCATAAACACAACATATTGAAACACATAGATCAAACGTAATGGCAACACATTCAACAATCCGTATTGGCACCTAGCTATGATCCGAATACACGGATAACCGTTGGAACTCACATCCAACAACACAACCATTACCTTATGGTGGGATTACACTCATCACCGTTTCACGCGGAGGGGATTCCACTCATCCTACCGCCCCGTCGTTGGGATTCCACTCATCACCGACTAACATATATATGACGATTTCCGGGTGAACCCGTACTTCATCTTGGTGACTATCATCACCAAGACCACGCGCACATTTCGACTTTCGTGTGCACACAAGACATCCTAATGATCGATCATTGTACCCAAGCATACTAGTGCCGATACTAACACATATCATTAATCAACCTCAAAACTTTCTTACCAATTTTCGTGCTTAGCACATACTCATCATGATTTACCATCATGCACAAACCACATTCCATAACCACATGCATATAACAATGCATCAAATATCATGCCTCAACACACATGTATATCACAATATACATAACCACATTAATCACAATTAATATGAGACAAGAGGCATAACAAGGTCTCCTAAACTAAGCTTGAGATTAGGCTACCACTCTAATCCCAACTCTAGGTGGGTTTACCAAGCCCAACCTAGGTCTACATGCTTGAACCAACGTTTGAAAACCAATTTAAAAACGTAGAATCACTCACCGACTAATCCAAGCTCAACAACTCTAGTCGATCAAGCTCCCAACGGTTCCGGATTCGATCCCGAGGCTTCACCAACAAATTTCCTTACTTCTAAACATCCCAACACAATCAAAACAACCAAATTTTAGTCCAAAAATCATTGTAGCAAACCCGAAACACAAACCAAGCACAAAACACATGAATTCAAGCTAAAGACAACCCCATAAGTGCTATTTTCGACCTGCCTAAAAACCAAACCAGAAAACCATGTTTCCAATATCCCAAGTGCCATCTAATACACCCAAAACAACCCTCAAACATAGTCTAACCATCAGCCCTCAAGATTTCACCAAACACAGCCCCAAAAACCAACCTTAAACCCCTCTAAAACCTCCCTAAAACCCAAATTCGTGAATCATTGTAAAACCTTGTAAAAATTACATATGTTGGACCTTTTAGATAGCAAATAACTTATATAACACCAATGAATCGAAAACTTAACTAAAAGCTAACAAAGATGACATTTTTAATCCAAAACTCCAAAATACAAAACCATGAGCTTTAATGAAAGATAAAGGTATAAACTTGTAGAGAACGATAAGGACAACTCAAAATATGTTTACCTTTCAAAAACCTTCAAGGATGAGGAAGAATGGTGATGGAATAGTAACTCAAAGGGAAGGGGTGTTTTGTCGTGGAAATGGAAAATGGGTGGGGAAGAAGATGAGCCAAAAAACTATTTTTAATGTTTTGTTTTAATTTAAAGGCCAAAGACCATTTTACCCTTAATGAAATGAAGTATTCACAAGGGCATGACATCCATGGCTAAATGGGCTTGATTTAAAATGAGTCCAACATAATTTATATGTTTTGAAAACACGAGGCCCAAAAATAATATTTTATTATTTTAATTCACCCGACCCCCAAACCCGGGTGTTACAACTCTTCCCCACTTAAGAAATTTCGTCCCCAAAATTACCCGACGGAAACAGATACGAAAACTGCTCAAGCATATCAGCTTTCCTCTCCTACGTGGCCTCTTCCACACCTCTATGTCTCAATAACATCTTGACCAACTCTATGGTCTTGCCACGCAACACCTTGCTATCAGAAGCAAGTATCTCAACTGGTTCTTCGTTGTAAGACAAATCTAGATTCAGTTCTATCTCCTCAACGGGCATAACATGAGATGGATCTGATATATATCTCCAAACATCGACACATGAAAAACATCATGGATCTTCTCTAACTCTAAAACCAATCTCAAACGGTAAGCTACTGGCCCAATCCGCTCAACTATCTCATACAGACCGATAAACCTCGGACTCAACTTGCCATTCCGGCCAAATCGCATTACCTTCTTCCATGAAGATACTTTCAAAAACACTTTCTCACCCACTGAGAACTCAATCTCTTTTCTCTTCAAATATGCGTAAGATTTCTGACGATCGGAAGCTGCTTTTAAACAGTCACAAATCAACTTCACTTTATCAATAGTCCCCTTAAGCAAATCCGGTATAGGTAACAATTTCTGACCCGTTTCAGCCCAATAGATCGGACTCCTACATCGCCTACCATACAATGCCTCAAAAGGAGCCATCTAGATACTAGCCTGATAACTTTTGTTGTAAGCAAATTCGACTAAGGGCAAATGCTTCTCCCAAGAACCCTAAAAGTCAATCACACAACAACAGAGCATATCCTTTAAATTCTTTATCACTCGCTCTGACTGACCATCTTACTGCGGATGATACGAAGTATTGAAATGCAAACGACTACCTAGGGCACTATGCAAACAACCCAGAACCTCGCTGTGAACCTCGGATCTCTATCTGATACAATAGACTTCGGAACTCCATGCAACCTCACAATCTCGTGGATGTACAAATCCGCCAACTTGTCTAAAGAATCTCTAGTGTTCACTGCTAAGAAATGAGCACACTTAGTGAATCTATCAACTATCACCCAAACATAATTCTTCTTTGAAGGAGACAACGACAACCCCGACACAAAGTCCATAGTGATTCTCTCCTATTTCCATTCTGGAATCTTCAAAGGCTATAACAAACCTGAAGAAACCTGATGTTCTGCCTTTACTCTCTGACAAACCATGCAATGACTCACATACTCGGCTACATCCTTCTTCAAACCAACCAAGAAATAGTAATTCTTCAAATCACGGTACATCTTAGTACTACCCAGATGCATAGAAAAAGGACTCGAATGTGACTCGCTCAGAATCACTCTTCTCAACTTAGCATCTTCAGGTACTACAACTCTGTCTCTGAAACACAACACATTCTCATCATTAAAACTATACTCTGTCGGTCTACATTCTGCAATATCCTGAACATGTAAAACTAAAGATACACCTTGCAACTGTTTCTCTCTAACCATCTGAATCAATGAAGGCTTCACTTGCAACTCGGTAATCAAACCACCATCCCCTGATACACTCAGTCTAGCAAACATAGCTCGCAACTCAACTGCAACTTTTCTGCTCAACGCATCAGCCACTAAATTTGCCTTACCCGGATGGTACTCAATAGTCAAATCATAGTCTTTCAACAATTCAAGCCATCTTCTATGTCTCAAGTTCAACTCTCTTCGAGTCATCAAATACTTCAAGCTCTTATGATCAGTGTAAACCGTGCACTTCTCACCATACAAGTAGTGACGCCAAATCTTCAACGCAAACACAACTGTTGCTAACTCAATGTCGTGCGTAGGGTAGTTCTTCTCATGCACCTTCAACTGTCTCGAAGCATAAGCAACAACTCTTCTTTCTTGCATCAGAACACAACCTAAACCTACGTAAGAAGCATCACTATAGATTACGAACTCTTTCCTTGAAACTGGATGTACTAACACTAGAGCATTCGTCAAAGCCTCTTTTAATTTCTCAAAAGCCTTCTGTCTCGCAGCTGACCACTAAAATTTCACCCTTTTTTGCAACAATTTAGTCAACGGAGCAGCTACTCTAGAGAACCCATCAACGAATCTCCTATAGTAACTAGCTAATCCTAGGAAACTCCTAATCTCAGTCACTGACTTAGGTTGTTTCCAGTCAACAATATCTTCAATCTTCGTCGGATCAACACAGATACCTTCAGCTGATACAACATGGCCAAGAAACACAACCTCTCTAATCAAGAACTCACAGTTGCTCAACTTAGCATACAACTGATTACTCATCAATCTCTTTAAAACGAGTCTCAAATGCTCATCATGCTCTTCTTCTGATCTCGAGTACATAAGGATGTCGTCTATGAAAACAACTACAAACCGGTCTAGATAGTCTCTGAAAACTATGTTCATCATATCCATGAAAGCTGCTGGTGCATTCTTGAGCCCAAACGACATCACAAGGAACTCATAATGACCATATCTAGTCCTAAAAGATGTCTTCAGAACATCACACTCTTTTACCTTCAACTGATAGTACCCTGATCTCAAATCTATCATCGAAAAAACTGAGGCACCCCTCAACTGATCAAACAAGTCATCTATACGAGGGAACATATACTTGTTCTTTACTGTCAACTAGTTCAGCTGCCTGTAGTCGATACACATTCTCATACTGCCATCGTTCTTCTTCACAAACAACACGGGAGCACCCCAAGGCGAACTACTAGGTATAATAAAACCTTAGTCTAACAACTCCTGAAGCTGACTCTTCAACTCTTTCGAAACCATATGGTACGGAGCAATAGAATCTGAAGTAGACCCTGAAACAGTCTCAATCACAAACTCTACAGCTCTATCAGGAGGCAAACCTGGTAACTCTTCTGGAAACACATCTGGATAATCACAAACTGTCCTGATGTCTTTCGGTCTAGCCTCTCTCATATTCGGATTCATCACATACGTTAAATAATCCCCAGAACCGGAATCCATCAACCTATGAACCTCTAAAGCTGACAGAACATTCGACAAAAACTTAACGTACTCGCCTACTACCACTACCTCGTAGTCATCGGAAAGCTTCAACGAAATTCTCTTTGTCTCAAAATCTACACTAGCTCTGTTCTCAACAAACCAATCCATACCCAAAATAATATCAAAGCCGTAGAACGGAAGCTCCATCATATCAACAGGAAACACATGACCCTGAATCTTCAACGGACACCTCCTATACATCCGTCTAACTACAACTGTCTCACCAAAGGAACTAGTCACATGCATCCCTACATATAAAATCTCAACAGGTATGTCTAACTTCTTTGCATGCTCACTCAAAATGTAAGAATGCGTGGAACCCGAATCAACTAAGGAAAGCAAAGACATGGAATGTAACTCAAAATTACATGCTATCACATCTGTGTCATTCCCTGCCTCTCTGTATGCGTAGACTCTAGCTGGTCCACCGGCCTCTGGCTGAACTACCACAACATGAGTAAGATTTATCGGTGCCTCTGTCCTAGGTGCATCAGCTCTCGGCTGGAAGTAACCACAATCGCGCCCACGGACTCTCTGATAGTCGGTCGCTCTCACATGAGCCTATGCCAGATTCGGTGCCTGTGCCGCCTGATGCGGACACTCTCTCCTGAAGTGGTCTCTTGATCCACAGTTCCAGCAAGCATGATAGTTCCCCCCAGCACTCTTCGAATGTTGTCTCCCACAACGGGCACACTCGGGCAAACGCCCTCCAGCTCTATGACCCTGATGGCCTCTACCATGGTGGCAACTGCCACGCCTATGGTCAAACTGATGTCCACTGCCCCGATGCCTCTTGCATCACCATGATCAAAGTTGTTGTGCCTCTTCCCCGAACTAGATCCTCTTGAACGCTTGGTTAGCCCCAAGCTATGCTCGATGTCCTTGGCCCTAGCAACCAAGACATCAAAATCAAAATAATCTGAAGCCAAGGTGTACCTCTTGACTTCCTGATGAAGTCCATATCTGAGTAGGAACCAACTCAATCAGGCAAAGCGAATCTCATAATTTGTCACCGATGCGTCTCCCTGAACAAGAGCCATGAACTCCCGCTTCTTCTCATCTAAGTATCTCGACCCCAAATACCACTTTCTAAAAGTAGTCTCAAAGAAATTCCAACTAATCTCGGCCTCAGGCACGCCGATAGTAATGGTGACCCACCAGGTGTAGGCATCACCCTGAAGTAACGAAACCACACAGCCCAACTTACGCGCTCCAACACATCTCATATGAGATAAAATACGGACTGTCTTCTCTAACCACAACTCTGATCTCTCAGGTGGAGATCCTCTGAACTCATCAGCTCCTAGGCTATAAAGCCTCTCTAAAGGTAAGCTAGCATCATCCTATCTCGGCTGAGCTGCAGCCTGAGCTCCGGCAACTGCAGCCTGAAACGCTCCCGCTATAGCTTGAACTAGCAGAGCCATATCCTTGGCAACCCTGGCCAACCTGAGAACCCGCTCCCTCAGCTCCAGCCTCGCCTTCCACATCAGGCTGAGGAGGTGGTGGTGGTGAAGGAGCTCTGACTCCAACAACAGGCTCTTCCACATGAGCCTCTACTCCAACCACCGGCTCATTAACAGGAGCCACAACACAAGGTTCCTGACGAACCATCCTCGGTCTACCTCTAGGCCTCGACATAAGCGCTCACAGATAACA
Organism: Hibiscus tridactylites; assembly: GCA_958450335.1. NCBI lineage: Eukaryota > Viridiplantae > Streptophyta > Magnoliopsida > Malvales > Malvaceae > Hibiscus > Hibiscus tridactylites. Next base: position 41,677,859 of record OY288269.1, on the reverse strand, counting down.
ACTACAATACAACAACAACACACAAAACAAGGTTAGCAAGGGCAAGGGTCCAAGTTGCTCAAGTATGTTTCCCTCACTTAAAAATCCTTTTTCCGATGTAATAGAAGCAATGAGACTCTACTCAACATGCTTCAAACAACACACACATACGATCAATTTAAACAAACATCGAAGCATACTTGATAAACAAGCAAACATGCTTACTTGGCAAGAAAACACCGTGCAATTGCAATACAAGAATTTAACTTACCTCACTTACCTGCCCGAGGTCTCGGAAACCTCAGGCTCTGATACCAACAAATATAACCCCCCGTCCCGATTCGGGCGACTGATCGGTCCGAGTGGTCTACACGGGGATAACCAAGGCGAAACCTGTTAAGGCTCCACTTCGGTTAACAACCCGAGAAAATTTTTCATTTATTATTATCTTATCTAGATGCATTAATATGTCCTCTGTGAAACAACGACAGCGGAAGCAACAAGCGAGGCGAACAACCAAACAACAAATCAAAAATAGCCCATTTTAACTTAAATTGTAGGTCGTATCGATGCATCCAAAGATGATATCGATTCGCCTTGACTAGGTCAACTGGTCAAAGTCAACTCGAGGAGACCGTATCGATACGCCCTCAATGGCCAACTTCTCGTGGTCAATGCTACGAAGACCATTTCGAAACACCTAAGCTCATTTTGATACACTCAATTTCTTGTCAAAATCTCAGATTTCCAGTAGCAAAATGGTATCGAAACACCCTTCCCGCGTTTCGAAATGCTTGGCCTGAAACAAGAGGGCCGTATCGATACGGGTCCAACCGTATCGATACCCCTGCTGCGAACAGACATGTTTTAGCTGGTTTAAGGCACAAGGCTATGTAAAAAACACCAACTAAGACTTCCAACCGAACATGCACTAACACTAAAGGCAAGACACCCTACAACAAGCATACTTAACACATAACATACATATAAAAGCCATACATTAAAAGGAATAATCATTCACCATAAAAGAGGCATACAGAGCATACATAGCATTCAAGGTTCATACCTTAGACAAAAACATGCACAAGAGCATAAAGGTAAGGCCACTAGGCCAACATACAAGGCATCACAGACCATAACCCAAACGTCAACAAAACATAGGACTCTAAACATGCTCCCTACACAAACATCAACATAAATCAAAAGCTCAAATCCCATTGCTTGTCTATTACATCCATAACTTAGAAATTCATACTTGATGATATCAAAAGCTCAACTAGCACACTTGGAGGCCCTCTCCTTGCGCAACCAACCCACGAACTACGGATCTGCATTTTCGAACAAAAGAGAGCGTAAGCATAAAGCTTAGTGAGGGTAAGCTTATAAAACAAACCTCAACAATGCAGGGTCCAAGCACAAACAACACAACCAAGGTAGAATGCATGAGTTCTTACGTTTGAACCCACAAGAGTCAAATATATATGATGCATGAACATAATCTCAATATCATGCCATGCTCAACAAGCCTATAAACACAACTTATGGAAACACATATATCAAACATAATGGCAACATATTCAACGATTTGTATTGGCACCTAGCTATGACCCGAATACACGGATAACCGTTGGAAATCACATCCAACAACACAAACATTACCTTACGGTGGGATTACACTCATCACTGTTTCACGCGGAGGGGATTCCACTCATCCTCACGCCCCGTCGATGGGATTCCACTCATCACCGACTAACATATATATGACGATTTCTGGGCGAACCCGTACTTCATCTTGATGACTACCATCACCAAGACCACACGCGCATTTCGACTCTCGTGAGCACACTAGACATCCTAATGATCGATCATTGTACCCAAGCATACTAGTGTCAATACTAACACATTTCATTAATCAACCTCACAACTTTCTTACCAATTTCCTTGCTTAGCACGTACTCACCATGATTTACCATCATGCACAAACCACATTCCATAACCACATGTATATAATAATGCATCAAATATCATGCCTCAACACACATGAATATCACAATATACATAACCACATTAATCACAATTAATATGAGACAAGAGGCATAACAAACATTTAGAAGTTCAACCAAAGGTCTCTTAAACTAAGCTTGAGATTAGGCTACCACTCTAATCCCAACTCTAGGTGGGTTTACCAAGCCCAACCTAGGTCCACATGCTTGAACCAACGTTTGAAAACCAATTTAAAAACGTAGAACCACTCACCGACTAATCCAAGCTCAACAACTCTAGTCGATCAAGCTCCCAACGGTTCCAGATTCGATCCGAGGCTTCACAAAAAAATTTCCTTGTTTCTAAACATCCCAACAAAATCAAAACAACCACAAATCAGTCCACAAATCACTGTAGCAAACCCGGAACACAAACCAAGCACAAAACACATGAATTCAAGCTAAAGACAACCCCATAAGTGCCATTTTCGAGTTGCCTAAAAGCCAAACCAGAAAACCATGTTTCCAACCTTCCAAGTGCCATCTAATACACCCAAAACAACCCTCAAACATAGTCTAACCATCAGCCCTCAAGATTTCACCCAAAACAGCCCCAAAAACTAACCTTAAACCCCTCTAAAACCTCCCTAAAACCCAAAATCGTGAATCATTGTAAAACCTTGTAAAACTTACATACGTTGGACCTTTTAGATGGCAAATAACTTATATAACATCAACGAATCGAAAACTTCACTAGAAGCTAACAAAATGACATTTTTAATCCAAAACTTCAAAACTCTAAAATACAAAACCATGAGCTTTAATGAAAGATAAAGGTATAGACTTGTAGAGAACGGTAAGGAGAACTCAAAAATACATTTAGTATTCAAAAGCCTTCAAGGATGAGGAAGAATGGTGATGGAATAGTAACTCAATGGGAGGGGGGTGTTTTGTCGTGGAAATGGAAAATGGGTGGGAAGAAGATGAGCCAAAAAAACTATTTCTAATGTTTTGTTTTAATTTAAAGTCTAAAGAACATTTTACCCTTAATGAAATGAAGTATTCATAAGGGCATGACATCCATGGCTAAATGGGATTGATTAAAAATGAGTCCAAGATAATTTATTCGTTTTGAAAACACGAGGCCCAAAAATAATATTTTATTATTTTAATTCACCGTCCCCCAAACCCGGGTGTTACACTGATGGCCCCTACCATGGTTACAACCACCACGTCTATGGTCATAGTGATGGCTATTGTCCCGATGCCTCTTGGCATCACCTCTATCAAAGTCGCCAGACCTCTTTCCGAAACTAGAACAACTAGAAAGTTTGGTCAAACCCAAACTATGCTCTATGTCCTTGGCCCTAGCGACCATGACATCAAAATCGGTGTAGTCAGTAGCTAAAGTGTACATCTTGATATCTTCACTCAACCCATAGCGGAAACGGTCACAACATTCACTCTCAGTAGGAACAAGCTCAGATGCATACTAACTCAACCTGACGTATCGTATCTCATACTTAGTCACGGTCAAGTTCCCTTGAAGCAAATGTAACGCCCCGGTTTTGGGCTCAGAAGTTTTGGGTGTTGACCGGTTCGGTCAAAGTGCTGATCGAATATATAAGAGTGAATTTAGGAAAGCCTAGTTCGGGTTGCATTAAAAATATGGAAAAATGTTCTAAAATCATCTTTTAATATATATAAGTGAACTGTGAAATCAATTTTGGAAAATGAGGTTCGGAAGGTTGACATTTTAGCTAGTGACCAAAATGTAATTTTTGAAAGTTACGGGACAGTTTTATAAAGGATTGAAACTTTGAATCTTTAAGGAGCTATTATTCCAAAAAGGATTTCTCCAGATTTTTCTAAGATATTTTAAGTCTAAAATCTGATTTTAAAGTTTATGAAGGAGAGGGAAATCATTATAACCAAATTTCCAACTAACTTTCCATTTTCTCTCAAATTCTCTTTTCTCTCATTTTCTCTCAACCCAAACAAAATTCTCCAGATTTCTTCCTCTGATTTTGACATCTAAATCTCTCATTTCAACTCTCATTTGATTCCTAATCATCTCATCAACAAAACCTCTCAATTTACAAGTTGTTTCATCAAGCTTTTTGGCTCTAAAATGGAGAAATTCAAGTTTGGAGGTAAGAACGTCTTTCTCCTCTAAACTATCAGTTCTTTACTGAAATTCCTAAGTTCTCAATCCTTGATTTGTGTTTTATTAATGTCTTTTCAATTGAGATCTTGATTTTTGGCTAAAATGCAAGATTTGGTGATTTTGGTGAAATTTTCGTGTGATCTGTTTAAGTAGGGTTTTGAGATGTTAAATTGATGTTAAATGAATGCTAAATTGATTAGAAGTTGAGGTTTAATCAATGCAATCCCGGATAGGTTGAATTTCCTAAGTTTGGCTTGAGTTTTTGGTTGTTTTTGGAGTGTTTTTGGTGATCTGTTATACCTGGAGGTATAAGGACGTGGTTGTGATCATTTTGCATGTTATTTGATGTATAAAAATGGTTAGAAGTGATGGATCTTGGCTGGGTTAAGTTTTGGAAGTGTTTGGAGGTGATTTCGGTTGTGTTTGGTAGCCAAATTGCTAGATTTGTGATGAGCAGCGAGATGTGTTGTTGTTGCTGGTGTTTTAATGCATAAGGATGCATTAATATTCTGTTTTTGTGTGCTTGAAACAGGGGAGTTTGATCCATGAGCTTTGGAGGTGTTTTCGGAAGGTTTCGGAAGCTTGGAAGGCTTGTTGGCTAGTCTTGTTTGGTAATCGGTGAGTGAAGTTGGGATTTCAGCTTTTGAAACAAGGTTTGAAGGTTTTGGGAGCTTAGTTTAAGTCTAAACAACTTTGCTAAGCTCAAGAGTAAGTGAATGGGTTTTTGCTCTTGATGTGAGTGTGATTTGGTTTTAAAATCAAATGTGATTGATGATTGATATGCATGTGTTTTTGCATGGTTTAATTCTGTTTTGTAAGCATGTTTTTAGCATGGTTTAATGCTGGTTTTGAAAGCCACTTGAGAAGGATGCTCAAGGTAAGGGATCCTTGGTTTTGTATATGGTAATTGTGATTTTGATGCATAGTGTTGCATGTTGATCAATGGCCTTGAATGATGCTTTAAAACAGTGAATTGATGATGCTAAATGTTACCTTTTGCATATTGGTTATGCATGTGAATCATTGGATTAATGATGTAATGGTTTTGCATATTGGTTATGCATGTGAATCTTTGGGCTAATGTTGTGATGGTTTTGCATTATGTTTATGCATGTGGAACATTGGATTAATATGGTAAGATGGTTATATTGGCAAGAGATGTAAATGGTTCTTGGTTCGTTGATCGGATATAGTTAGCCGGCTATAGGATTGGGTGCACCGTGAATTAAGTCGCCTTGAAGGCGGAGTGGTCAAGTGTGGACCGGATAAGCTCCCCTCAAGTATTCCTAACGAGATGAGGTCAGTGGAGGTTGTTGCCCACGGGAGGACCTCGGTTGCTTAAGGTCATAGTGGAGGTTGTTGCCCACGGGAAGACCTTGGTTGAGCAAAGGTTATATGGTGGTTAAAAGTCCATATGTGAGAACCTTGTGCTTGTTGAGATCACAATGACAGTGGTTAAGTCCATGTGTGGATCTTGTGTGTGATGTCCCGGATCTCGTTAGATGATGTCTACAACTACCAATCGGTTATGCAAAGGTTGTATGGTGGTTAAAAGTCCATACGGGAGAACCTTGTGCATGTCAAGGGTGTATGGTGGTTGAAAGTCCATACATGGGAACCTTGAGGAAAAGCTAAGGTTGTATGGTGTTTAAAAGTCCATACATGGGAACCTTAGGATGTTGAGGTCAAGTGGAGGTTGTTGCCCACGGGAAGACCTTGGATTGGGTAGTGTGTAGGGAGCGTAGGGACAACGCTCGGAATCCGCGTATCCGATCGGGTTGTTGAGTTGAAAAGTGAATTTGGTTGATCTCTTGGAAGCCAATGTAATGTTTTTGATCATAGTGAAGCATGAGATGCTTGAAATGATGCATGGTTGCATGTGAAGCATGAGATGCTTGAAATGATGCATGGTTGCATGTGAAGCATGAGATGCTTGAATTGATGTATGTTTGCATGAGAAGCATGAGATGCTTGAAAAGATGCATTGTTGCATGAAAAGTGTATGTTGCTAGTGAATGCATGTTTACTTGTTAAGATGACCAAGTGTTGGTAATCATTTGGTAAATGATGCTTATGAGCATGAAATGTCTATGTTGCATTGGAGTCTTGTAAGACTTGTTTTAAAGGCATGTGAAGATGTTGTTATAGTTCTTATGTTGCCTTGGTTAAATGCATGTGATGGAATATTTAAGCTATGGTTTTAAAAGGTTTCTTGCTTGATATGGTTTTCAAGTTTAAGAAAGGTATGTTGTGAGGTGGAAGTGTTTTCCATGGTTTTGTTTAAGCTTGGCATATGGTGTTTATGCATGGTTTGAGCTTGATGTTGAAAAGGGTTTTCAAACATGGTTTTGGTAATCAAATCGGGTTTGTTTTAAAGGTGTTTTAAAGACCCGCTGCATTGATGGTGTTTTGGTTTTGAGCATTCCTCACTAAGCATTATGTGCTTACGCTCCTTTTTTGTCCATCAATGCAGATTCTTGAAGTTTGGATAGCAAGGAGCAAGGGATTCAAGGTGGACTCCAATGGAGATGTATGTCTCGGTGAATAGCTATAGTTAATAAGGGCAATGGGGTAGAATCTCTCGGGTTTGTGTGTATGTGTTCGTTTATGTTTGAACAAGGATGTTTTTATGTTAATGTTGTTGTTGAATCATGTTTTGGCATAAATGAGTTTGTTTTGGAAGGTTTGTGCTTAAATGGTTGCTTGTGTAGGAAGCATGCCTATAGAATTGGGGCTTTTCATATGTGATGTTAAATTGTTGATTTGATGATGCCTACAAGTCATATATATGTTTAATTGCATGCTGGTAAAGTTTGGTGATGTTTGGAGCATGGTTGAATGGTTTATTGCATGTTTAAGAATGCATAATGCTGCAATCTGTGCAGGGTGTTTCGGAACAGTTGACACCGTTTCGGAACGGGTGCCTGCATGAACCCAGGCGTCCGAAACGGGTGCCACCGTTCCGAAACGAAAAGCATTCTGCCAGACCCCCGTTGCGGAATGCGTTGCGGAACGGCCCCGTGTTTCGAAACGGGCTTGGCCTGTTTCGGAATGGGTGACCGTTGGGGGCTGAAATGGGCGGTTAAATGTTTCAAAATGTTTGCATTTTGGTCCTGAATCTTGTTTGTGCAATTGTATGAGTTCGGGATGTCCGTTTGAGCTGAATTTTGGCAGAGAAGCATGAAACATGATTAATTTTAAGTTGGTAACTTAAAATCTGGTTAAGTTCTTAAAGTTTACAGAAATTACAATTTGGTCCCTAAAGTTGTAATTTGTTCAATTGGGTCCCTGTTTGATCTCTGATGTTTGTGATCTTTGAGCATGGTGTTTGTGTGATCACATCTAAGGTTAATGTGCATCTAGACAAGTTTAAAAAGAAAAAAAAAGGGTCGTTAATCAAGGTTGACTTTCGGGTTGACTTTGGTTTTCCCCGTGTAATCTTCGTAGTTCGGGTCAACCGTCCAGACCGGGCTACGGGGGTTACAGCAAAGCCATAAGCTCCCTCTTCTTCTCACCGAGATAACGGGGACCTAGATACTTGTTGCGAAAAGCTGACTCAAAGAACTCCCAAGAGATCTCGGCCTTTGGCATACCCGTAGTAATAGTGACCCACCAGGTGTAGACGTCACCCTGAAGCAGAGATACAACACACCTAAGTCTACGGGCTCCAGTACAACCCATCTGTGACAGAATACAAAAAGTCTTGTCAAACCGAGTCTTGGATCTCTCGGGTGGTAACCCTCTGAACTAGTGAACCCAAATCTATCCCAACCGGTCCTTGTCCAACCCGAGGTTCTACATCCTCAGCTCTCGCCTCACCTCTATCTTGACGAGGAGGAGAAGGAGGAGCCTGCACCTCAACAACCGGCTCAACTCCCGGAGCTGCTGCCCATGGTTCTGGATGAACCATCCTAGGCCCGCCTCTAGGTCTCATTTCATAGCTAGCAAGATAACAACTACAACAAACAAACACATAAGGACTAAGTTAGCAAGTCAAGTGTCCAATTGTGTTCAAGTATATTCCTTTACAAAATCTTTTCAAATAAGTAATAGTAGCAATTGGAACTCGACACTATGCTTCAACACCACATTCATGCTAACACATGCTTTCAAACACCGTACTAACAAGCAAACATCAAGCATAAATGGAAAAACATTCACCGAGACAAAGCAACAACACAACACTTCAATCTTACCTCACTTACCTTCTCGAGGTCTCAGAAACCTCAGGCTCTGATACCAACAAATGTAACCCCCTCATCCCGGTCTGGACGACTGACCAGTCCGAGTAGGCTACACGGGAAAACTGAAGTGAAACCCATTAAGGCTCCCCTTTGGTTAGCAACCCTAGAAAATTTTCTATTAAACATTATATTGTCTAAATGCTTTAATACATCCTATGTGAGATACGACAACAGAAAGACAACGAAACAATACAAAGCAATTGATTTAAACAACCCATTTTATCCCTTACAACAAGCTGTATCGATACGCTAGAAGACCGTATCGATACGCCTTGACTAGGTCAACTGCCCAAAGTCAACCTAAGAAGACCGTATCGGTACACTGGTTGATCGTACCGATACGCCCTCAACGATCAACTTCTCACGGTCAAAAAACAAAGACCGTACCGATACACCCAAGACCCATATCGATACGCCAAAATCTCATTAATTTCTCAGATTACTAGAGAGCTTTTGGCGTATCGATACACCCTCGTGTATCGGTACGCTAAGCTTAAAATGAAGTCCAAAGTGTAGGACCATATCGTTACGGCCCTAAGGCGTACTGATACGCCTTGCACTACAAACTGCATTTTAGCGGCAAAACGCACCAAGACTCAACTCTAGATGCAATTTATGACTCGTCTAGCAACAAACAACCCCCATACAACATCTAGCAACCAAAGTTAAACATACGATACTACTTAACCAAACAAACATGACATCAAACACAAGATAAGCACTTAGATAGAAAACTTGCATAAAGGCCTACATAACTAAACCATTTCATTCATAAGAAGCAAACGCTTACATACACATTGCATATCGAGGTTTACATGCCTTAAAACATAACACATAAGCAATCATAGAACAAAGGCCATAATCCTTCAAGATACAAAGCATTTAGGCAATAACATCAAAACAAACATATATGAGTATAACAACACTCACACAAAACACATATCATCCTCATTGCTAAACTACCACATTATTTACTAAACCATACTTGAGCAACTACTAAAGTTTGGATGCCCCCTTCCTTGCTCCTTGCTAACTCCACGCTAAGGATCTGCATTGTCGAAAATGAGAGCGTAAGCTAGAAGCTTAGTGAGGGTGCTCTAAAACAAAAACAACGACAATGTAGGGTTTAAGCATATCATCCTTATGACAACTCACATGCATACATAAGCATCAACATAGCATCATAGCTAACATCACAAGAATGCATTAACATGGCATTTTACCTCATGTTTTGCCCAACAAGATATAACAATTATCTTAACAGCAACCATACATGAACAAGTATATTGGCAACTATTTGTTTACTCAAATATGCGGATATCTTTCGTTGGGGTTTTCACCTCTAACGTACTCAACAACAACGTTACAATCGGTGGGATTACACTCATCATCGGTCCTTGCACGGATGGGATTACACTCATCATCACATGCCCTACGAATGGGATTTCACTCATCATCACGTAATAATATATAATTTCCGGTGGAATATTACATCACCGTACTCCTCCTTGATAACTTTACGCCACCAAGGCCACGCACGAATTTGACTCAATCATGTGAACACTCTCATCCTAATGATCGATCATTTATACCCGGTAATTTAACTAGTGCCAATCATACTATCAAGTCATACCATGACAATCCATTAAGCATTTCAACAATATCAACACCACATACATCAATATATATAACAACACATATAAACAACACATGCTTTATGAGTCTACATCATGCATATTAAGCATAACTCATAAAACACAGAGGAGATTAAGCTACCAACTTAACCTCTACCTTGGATTGGACTTCCAAGCACAATCCAACTCCACAACCATACACTTGAACCAATTTAAAACCAATTTAAATGATTCCACTCACCACACTTCCTTAAGCAAACTGAGAAAAGTCGAATCAAGCCTCCACAACTTCCAGAATCTTGCCCGAAGCTTCTCCAATGGTTCCCCTTTATTCGAACCAATCAAAAACAATGTATTACTCAACCAAATCATCACCAAACACTATTAGAACCCCAAACTACAACCACAATCCAAATTCTTACAATTTCAAACCAAAGCCAACACCAAAAATTCCCATTTTCGTACTCCCCAACAACCTAGCAGAAAACTAATGATTCCAACACCCAAAACACCATTACACACCTTCAAAACAACCTCCTAGTATCATTATAACACCAGCCCAACAACCTTTCACAAAACCACTCCAAAACACAAGTTTTTCCCCTTTAAAAATACCCATGAAAACCCATTTCAGGATTCTTGATAAAACCCCTCCATTTTGAGATATAATACATCCAAGTACTAGATTAAAACATAAATAAACTTATCCAATCAAGAGCTAAATGAAAGACCCTTAAAGCTTTTTCCTTTTCCTTTAAAACTTGAAAACTTGAAAACTTTGACAATGAGATTTAAGTAAAACTAGAACCATGAAAACGCTTGGAATAAAGAGGAGAAGTCAAATATGTAATTACCTTGAAGAGAGCTCTTGAAAAGATGAAGAATTTGATGGAATAGTATTTGGGGTTTTGGAGAGTTTTTAGGTCGTGGAAATGAAACCAAGGAAGAAGATGAAGACCTTTTTTTGTCAAAAAGGCTCTTTTACTCATCGTTTTTCCTTTGTCTAAAAATTTACGAAATTGTCATTAATGAAATTCAAATCCTTTTAAAAGTAAAACCAAAGTCTATTTTAATTAAATCGAGTTCAACGACTCGAACCCGAATCACACACTCAACTCTCGACCCCAAAACCCGGGTGTTACATTTTTAAGATCTGACAACCCAAACTAAATTTCCTGACTCTGCCTCGCATACACCCTTAATAATAATAATAAGGGTAAACTTCACCATAGGTCCTTTTTGTTTGGGCCGTCTTCTATTTTTGTCACTTATTTTGAAAAAAAGTTATTCTTGCCACTTATGTTTTTGATATGTTTTATTTTGGTCACTATGTCATCAACACCCGTTAATTTGATGATGTGGCATGTTAGTCGAAAGTGTTAATTTCTAATTTGACCCCGGAGCTTTAAACAAAATATTAATTTGACCTTTAAACTCTCTCTACCTCACTTTTATCCTACAATGTCTCCGACCACCTTCTTTTGTGGGTGATGACTCCGACCACCTCTATCTCCTTATCTTTCTTTCCACTCCTTTCCTCCTCCTTTACCCTCTATCAAAAGTTGTGGTAGCCTATAAGCATTGAACTGCAAGATGTTTGACTGAGGCATTAGTGGTGTCGACAGACCCATTTTTCGGGAAAGATCAGTTGGATTAAAATCCTCAATTGTGGACACATATGTAAAATGTATGATGCTATTATAAAGTATGACATAAAATCAAGTGACCAATTATGTTAGGCGTGTCGTAAGTATTAAAGTGTCATGGAAATAAAAGTGTAAACACCATAAGATATATTTATAATTCAATGAGGGGTAGAGTTATAAATATTTAATAGTTGATTTAATAATCAACTATCTAAAGATGTACTGGTCCCCAAAAAATACGTTAACTTTTATTACTCTTGTCCCCGTCAGAGAGTTTTTATGGCAAGGGCTAATCTATCTTCTTGGAAGATCACAACCACCTTTTAGGCGATCTTCACCAGAGGATTCAAGGTTTTCATCTACCAATTAATTCAGGTACGCTTTCGTATTCGGTTTATTATTCTTGATGATTTGACATGATAGATCTTGGGTATTAGGTTTCATATTAATGTATGATTTGGTTCTAACAAGATTTGCTGCACCGAAGTTTTGCATACTGGATCCAACAAAAGACTGCATGAAATTTGGTTGCAATGAGTTTACGAGCGCATGATTTTGCTGCATATTCATCTATGGGCATCTTGAATATATTTTCTACGTCGGAGTATTCATCATCTACAAAATCTCATGTAAGGTACGCATCCAAACCATGTCAATACATGAAGGATAAAAAGTGTTGAAGAATTCAAGCATCATCATGGACATGGAGAGAGTTTGATATTTGAGTAGACCAAATAGATTGAAAGAAAAAAAGGTCAATCAATGTAGAAAAATAGGGGAATGTATACCTAAATCCGGCACCACATCATTTGCAAGAACTAGAATCAGCAGATGCCATTTAATCATTGATACTACTCTACAAAAAAACAAAGTACCGCAATGAAAAAATGGCATACAAACAACCAATAGAAGGCACCCGAGTACTTCCAAGGAAAAAGATCCCTAAGTGACATCTAATGAACTTTTCTTGTGTCAAAGGAGGAGGAAAGGGGAGGAAAGAAGGAAAATGAGATAGAGTTGGTCGGAGCTATAACCCATCAAAGAAGTAGGCTGGAGTAGCGACATTGTGGAATAAAAGTGAGGTTGAGAGAGTTTAGGAGTCAAATTAATATAATTTTTTAAAGTTTATGGGTCAAATTAGAAATTAACTATTTTGACTAACGTGTCACGTCATCAAACTAACATGTGTTAACGACACAATGACCAAAATAAAACAAATCGAAAACGAAAATGACAAGTGATAGGTTATAATTATATAAACTTTGTTTGTGATTAATTCTTTCATATTCTAGCTATATTATGGGCTTAATTGTGGAAATTATGTTTGTTTTGTTATAGGAGGTGAAACATGGATGCAATGGTGAAAATTAGCTCAAAAAGCATGTTTTTAGCATCCCTTATGAGAATCAAGTCGTTTGAAAGAAAGTAAAACTGAGCAGAAGCTCATCTTCGATAAGGTGTGACCACACCGTGTGACTAATGTTAAACTGGTGTTTGACGTGAAGATCCAGGCTTTTGGAGCCAAATCCATGATGAAGCCATATTTTATGGATATTTCTATTATTTTGGAAGTGTTGGACCAAGAATCATTCTCTTTTATTAATTAGGATTTTATTTATTTAGATTTTCCTTTTATTATATCTTTTCTTATTAGTTTAAAACTCAATTAAATGAGACTTACTTTTAGGTTTAGTGTTTTTTTTCTCTCTATATAAAGAGCTCAATAGGTATCTTAGAATCAATCTTTTACAACACTTCTTCATCTCTTGTTGTTTTTTCCCACCATAAGTGGCTAAGGCTTTTATTTCAGATTCAAGAGTGAAGTGATTCCACTGTAATTTTGTGAGGCTTGTGCTAAACTAGTATTTCTCTTTTAACTCGAGTAATCTTTTTTCTTGTTCTTATTTTCATGAATTTTTGACATTGATTAAATTGACGCCTTAATTAAATATTGAATGTTCTATCGCTATCTATGACGCAAGTAGCAAAGGGTAAGACTCATGTTCCGTGTTCGTTAGACTACACATCACGCATGATAGTCCCTAGGGAAATAAAGATACAAGATTAATTTGATTTGATTTGTTTTAGTCATTCTCATTAATATTAATGCTATCATTGAATTTATTTAATGGTAAATTTCGATTTAAATGCTTATTGTGGCATTCCCCAAGTATACTAATCAATTGTAAAAGGAGAATAAATGCTTGTTATGGTGTTCCCCAAGTAGACTTATTTCTTGGATACGAGAAATTCATCTTTTAAGCCTATGGTCAAAGTTACGGTTGGATGAAAATCACACCTTTAAATTGGAACTTCGGTAAGATTGATTTTTGTTAATTTTAATATTCAGCTTTTAGTTATTTCTCATTCGTCTTTAATTCAACAATCCAAACATCCCCATTTTAGTTTTATTGTTTTAACATTGAGATTCTAATTTCAGCTCTCTTGGGATTCGACATGATCTCACTCTTAATACAAGTTAGTTTAGTAAAATCAATTTTATTTTGTAGGACTTCGACAATCCTATCAACAAGACAAGCCTTTTTTCAAAATGAGTGACCAAAATAGAACACGTCCCAAACAGAAGGACCACCACCACCACCAACAACAACAACTTAATGAATCCATTTTTTAATTCCGTAAAGTTCTTTACCAGATAAACATATACATTTTAGCAACATTAAATATTTAATGGGAAAGTTTTATTTTTTATTCTATTTAAATTGACACGATTAATCTTTAAAAAGACGTTCACTTATTGAGTGGCTCCAATGAAAAAAAGAAGTATTATTACTTTTAGGAGATTCGAGTTCGAGCAGTTTGTCTCCATCTTATATGTACACTTTTAAAAGACTACGAATTGGAAGTTGATTTAAATTAATTGAGGTGACATTTAGGATTTAGTGACCAAAACATAATAAATGCAAAAATGTGATGACTAAAGTGTAATTAGGCCAATTTTAAGAATCCTTAGAGAGCTATTTTTGCCAAATGTTTTAATTAAAGGTTGCCCACCATAATTGAGTAAGACTTTGGCGGTTATTTATTTTTTTCAAAATCATTTGGCTATTCTATCAATTTTCTTGGATTTTTTCTTCTTTTTTTCTTCTCTCATTTTCCATTTCATTTTACCAAACAAGATTTTCAGAATTCTTTGCTGATTTTTAATGGAGACTACATCATTTGATTCCTCATCTATTTCTTAACATAACCTTATTGAGATTTCATAAAGATCTCATCTTTTTTTTTGCTCGGCAACATGTATGCTTTTATTATAAATAGGAAACATAAATAGCCAACACGCCCATAAGCCTCGTTAAAAACCTCTGTAGAGCTATAGAGGAAAAGAGTACTCATGGACGTGTGAAACCAAAGACGACCATACACCGATAGGACCCAACATAACTCGAAACAATTAAGATCAAGACACTTATCCGAACCACTGAAACCACACTGGACGATCCACACCACTCTTCGAAAGGGCATCCGCTAGCCTATTCGCCTCATGATAGACATGATGAAAACACACATCACTAATCGCTGCACACGGCTCATCAATTCTCCGCAACGAACGCAAAAATTTCCACGACCATTTTTCCATGTGTAATACCCATGCAATGGCCGTTGTAGAATCCGAATCGATCACCTATGGGCAGTGGCCACCCTTCGATTCCAACATTAGCTCCAACACAAACCAAATTGCTTGTAATTCTGCTTCATTTGAATCCGCTATCCCAATCGGTCCCGAAAACAAAGCTATTATATACCCAAACTCGTTTCACAAAACCCCTCCACAACCAGCTTTCCCCGGTTTCCGCCTAGCAGATCCATTAACATTAAATTTAAGCACTCACATGGGCGACCTTTCCCACCTCATGTTTACCCGTACCGACTCACAATGGGGCTGATAAGTACATCGCCATGGGCATTCCCACCATGTCGACTCCAGAATAACATTCGTGGGAAGCCCCATCCGCACCCAATACATCGAGCAGGTCTTAATCAAGAAAAATATTTCCCCCGACGTTGCCCTCGTACCATTAAACAAACAGTTGTTTCTCACCAACCACAACGATCATAAGGTCGCTGCACAACCCGCCACCCACCACTCGCGCACCTGCCCGACAAATAAACAATCAAAACATTGTGCCAAAAGCCCTATTACCCAACTCGGCTGCACCATGGCCACTTGCTACCAATGAAAAAAGCACAACCACACCTCCCACACGACAGGAGAACGAACTACAATGTGGTCTAGCGTTTCCTCCTCTTCCCGACACCAACAACAGCGGGATGCGTCTACCGCAACACTCACACCACGACCTATCAACATGGCCATTGTCGGCAACCTATCCATCATAGCAAACCAAAAAAAATATTGTACTTTGGGCGCGATGGGCCGCTTCCAAAGCACAACCAACTCAATATTCACCTCAAGCCCAAATGAATGCATTAATTTATATAACCTCGCCACGGAAAAATCGCCCGTAGATGACGGTGTCCAAGCAAGTCTATCTACCCGATTAGGATAGAGGCGGAGGTCCCACCAAAAAGCACGTATGTCATCAACTTGAGATACCTCAAAAGACCGCAATGATCTACCAAAAAATGTCCCCATTCCTCATGCTCGAAACTACCCTCCCTCGTAAACTCCTTGACCTTCGCTCTTTTATCGATAGCCAATCGAAAAAGTCTTGGGAACAACACCTCCAACCTCATTACACCAAACATCCTGCCAAAATAAAATTTTCTCATCATCACCTAATTTCCAAGAAAATGATGCCCGACCAATAAAACGATTCACGTTCCCATCACCCTGTACTTCAATTATTTGTCGCCAAACCGTAGACATCTTACGTACCCCAACCTCATTCGGCCTCCACCGAATTGTATTACAACCATATTTGGCATCAATTATTGCACGCCACAACGAGTCCTCATTCATAGCATAGCGCCAACGCCATTTAGCCAATAACGCCAAATTTCGCGCGCGCAAATTCACTACACCCAGCCCCCGAAACCGACGAGGCCTACAAGAAATGGACCAATTGACTCTACTCATTTTAATTTTTGTATCCGATCCTCCCCACAAGAATCTACGCCTTATCCAATCAATTTTAGCTATGATGCTCCGCGGTACCAAAAATAATCCCATGTAGTAGAGCAGCAAAGCTGATAAAACCGAGATAATTAAAAATAATCTCCCTGCAAAGGACAATGTATCATGTTTTCAACCAACCAAGCATTTGTGAAACCGCTGGATTAAAGGATCCCACATTTGCAAACTCCTCGGATTAATACCCAACGGTAAACCCAAGTAAGTAATGGACAATTCAGCACGTTCACATCCCAAAATTGAAGCAATGTTCACTACTAATTCATCATCCACTCCTACTCCGTACAATTTTGACTTGGCATAATTAATCTTCAAACAAGAGGCATATTCAAAACAAGTCAGGAGTCGCTTCAAATTTCTAGCAAAACATACCTTCGCTTGAAAGAAAAGGATCGTGTCATCTGCAAATTGTAAGTGGGACACATCATACCCATCCGCCACCGTCACGCCTCGAATCACCTATAATTATGTCGCATTTCGTAGAAATTGATGTAACATTTCCGCCACCATTACAAATAGCAACGGTGATAACGAATCACCCTATCGCAGCCCCCTATGCATCGCAAATTTGTAACCCCCTTAGCCCGGCCTAGACGCTTGACCTGAACTACGAAGATTACACGGGGAAAACCAAAGTCAACCCAAAAGTCAACCTTGATTAACAACCCTTTTTTTCATTTTAATCTTGTCTAAATACATATTAAACCTAAGTGAGTACTCACGAAACATATATGAGAAAGACACAACAATCAGATATCCATTGGGGACTCAATTGCACTTTATACAAAATTAGGGACCAAAATGTAATTTTGGTAAATTGGAGGATCTTCGTTGATTTTAGGATTACCATTTTGAAATTAATCATGTTACATGCTTCTCGGCCAAATTTTATCTGAAAAAGACATCTCAAGCTCAAGCAATTACAATCACAACTTTTAGGACTAAAATGTAAAGCATGCAGACTCAAGCAATTTCAAACTAAGTCCAATGGTCACCCGTTTTGGAACGCCTACTCACCGTGCCGAAACGTTGTATCAAAACGGTGTTGACCGTTTCGGTACGCGGGTATGTTCCGAGACTAGTTCTGAAATAGACACTTCTAGTAGCCAAAGTGTTTCGAAACACTTCTAGTCGTTCCGAAACACCCAGTCCATTTCAGGCACCCATTTCGAAATAGCTAAGGGTGTTTCGATACACCCTACCCATAAACAGCAGAAACCTCTAATTTTTCACTTCAAAACACCATCAAACATACCTTAAATCATTCCACAACATATGAGCAACATACAAAGTATTAATACCATCATTTTGCATCAAAAGCTAGATACATTACAAGCACTAATCACGCACACTAATTTATCTCATTCAACACAAGATCTTACTTTTCACCAAAGAGCATAGCTATATCAAAATATGAAGAAGAAGATCCAAATATCGCAAAACGATCATCAACAAGTATTAAACCATAAACCGAACTTATTCAAGATAAACAATCTCATTACTCAACAACGTAAAAGACTTCCCCCCCATTGCCTTTATTATCTATAGCTATAAATCAAAACATACTTCTCAAGTGGAGCTCTTCTTGAATCCCTTGCATCTTGTTGTCCCAAATACATTTATCTGCATTGATGGACAAAAAGAAGCGTAAGCACATAATGCTTAGTGAGGAATGCTCAAAACCAAAACATCATCAGTGCATCAAACCATAAAACCTTCTTTAAATGGAATCACGCCTCTATAAACTAAAGTATTCTTTGAAAACCTCATTCAAAACAACAACACCTTAAATTATGCATTGCTCAATTTAGAGACCGCACTAAACCCAAATGCACTAAGCAACTCAACCCCAAACAACATTCTTACCATATCTTCCAATAAACCCTTTTCATGCATAAATGCTTCATGCAAAGTTTAAACCAATCTTCTTGGAAATCATTTCCACTCCATACTCTTCCTTTCTCATGCTTGAAAACCATTTCAAAGCAAAACACCATTTGAAATCTCACGTATCAAATGTCTATCTCATGCATCCTACCAATGCAAAACTCATGGTGAAGCCACACATGCTTGTTACTCAAAAGCATTTCATAAACTCAAAATCTCCATTTGAAAACCACATGTACCATCTAGCTATCTCATGCATACAACCTATGATAAACTCATGGCAAGGCCACTCATGCTTAATACCCAAAAGCATTTCATAATCTTGTTATCTCATATGCACTCCTCATAGCATAAAACATCTCAAGCATTGGTACATGTGACACATAATCTCATATATTGGCATTTACATGTTGGGTCACGATGACATGCCCCGTAGCGCAGCGGAAAAATTAATCCGACGTAATCCAGTCAAGATCCATGTACAGGAAAGAATATGGGGGTGAAAAGATGTAGAGTTACCTTTTAAAACTCTGGAAAATGGAAAATCGACGGTATGTCGGAATAACCATGTCAAGTACAACCGAAATCGTCACAGGTTCGCAATTACCTCTACGGAGTCCACCCGAACAAAAACGAACAAAGTTTCCGCCACCCTAATGCTTACAGATAAATTTCGACAGGTTTGAACACCTTCTAGAGAGAAGTCGAAATCCCTCCAGGGATTCTTGAGGGAGTCTGAAATCGACCAGGAGTTCAACCGGGACTTGCAATCGAGCAAGGGAACCTTCAGGGATTTGTCAGAAGCAAGTAGAACACCAGAAAAATATCGAACAACTTCTCAGAGAGCTTTCTGGGATATGTCGAATTCAATGGGGAATCCCTATGGGTGTTGTCGAAATCTTCAAGAGAAGGAAGAGAGATGATTTGGTTGCTAGCCTTTTTCCCTTTAAATAGTATTCAGAGACTTAATTCTAGTTGAATTCCTTAAATCCATGTTCAACCAAAATTCATAGAGTCTAATTCTACTTGCAATTGATTTATATTAAATATACATTATATTTAATAAAATTAAATGAAATATATATTTAATTATGTAGAATCTTATTCTACATAAAACATGGATTTAAATATACATTATATTTAATCCATATATATATTTTTTTATTATATAGAATCTTATTCTATCTTTACATGAATTTAAATATATATTTTTAATTGTGTAGAATCTAATTCTACATAAACATGGAATTAAATATACATTATATAAATTCCAAAGATATATTTAAATTTCTAGAATCTTATTCTATAATATTTAAGTCTCTAAATATTTTCCATGCTCTAAATAATATTTGATAAAAACATCATTTATCGAATATTATTCCCATTTAAGGGAGTTGCCGATTTCCCCTATCCCATAGGAGATTTTCGGCAACCTCCCTAAAATAGGGAATATGGTTTTAATTTTTGTTTGTTTCATTCGAAGGGTGTGACCCTTGTAGGTTCATGCAATGTTAGCAGCAAAATTAGAACTGTTCTAATTTTACAAACAATGAGTGGCATCTAGCAATACATCATTGCTACCTAAGTTGCATGAAGTTATGGTTTGACTTTCCTAATTCATGAATAAACTTTCTTTATGTATTTTATCCTCTTGTCCTTTATATCTTAGATGAACACAAGTCATGGGTTAGTCACACTTGCATTGTCCATCTAGTGTTCCTTGATGTCTTGAGTAGATTATTATAAATGAATCTCTATGATATCTCATATCATAATATTCGAGCATGGCCATGCATTTTCTAATCTCACTCAATCAAGTGGCCGAAGATATTTCTCCCATTATGTAGGAGGGACAAATCCTTTCTTGATCAACCATATTTCACTGCATAGGTCATCACGTATCCAATCCTCAGTCTTTATAATGTAGTTAGTTACGACACACGTTTAACTATGTCAAAATACGTAAATCTTTATGTTGAAATCATGTTGATCTCAAGTCTGAGGATCATACATATGTTTATCATGAGCAATGTTGTGACTGTCATATAATTACCCAAGAAACATGCTCATAGCGGGTCGATCCAGTATGTTGTTCTTTAAAAATACTTATGTGTTGATTTTGACATCTCTATGTCAATGGCAACACTTTTTATCAATCAACAACATAGTAGTCTTTATATATTATCACTGTTCATACCCGTAATAATATTCGACTAAGGATTCTATTTAACAATAATCGTATTATTGTATGGACATTATTATCCAATGGTTAGTTTGATGCATAAAAACATACCAAATGATAATAACGACAATGCCATTACTTGATAAATCTTGTAAAATAGTAAGTCTATTCAATCATCATATGATTGGTCTTTGGGCATACTCCAACAATCTCCCACTAGCACTAAGATCAATCATTATGGTATCTAATACGATATGGCTTAGTGTAACTAACATGCTTATGTTGTGTGAAAAGCTTTGTCAGGGAGTTGACAAAGTTATCAACTTTGTGCGTATGTTGCATACTTTCACGTCTCCAAGATGTAAGCACTTAAGAATATGTTTGGAGTGACAAAACCCTTAGTTCAAAAGTGAACCCTTAGTTCAAAAGTGAACCCTTTAGATCCAAACATCCTTCTTTATTGCTATGTCGACTGTAATACATTCAGCCTATGTTGTAGAGTTAGATATTGTCTCATGTTGCTAACTCGCAGTATCTTTTATTAATGCAAAACGGATTGCGATCTTTAGCTCCTTTTGATGAGTATGTCATCTACATATAATACTTAGGAAAGTTACAATGTTTCCACTAGCTTTTTTGAAAACAAGACTCCCCTTTGTTTCTAGATAAACCAAACCTTTTGATTGTATCTTCTGAAACGAATATCCCAACTTCGAGGATCTTGCCTTAGTCTACGGATAGACCTTTGTAGCTTACATACCTTCCAAGTGTTTTACTGGAGTGACAAAACCTTCTGGATGTGTCATGTACACATCTGTTTCAAGTTTTTCCCTTAGGAAAGCGGTTTTGACATTCCTTTATTTGATTCTATAATCATGGTATGTAACTACTTGCAAGTGAGATTATGATGGATTAAACATAGCTACAAGGAAGATGCTTTATCATAGTCTATACTATGAAGTTTGTCGAAAACTTTTATCGACGAATCATCCTTTGTATGTTTTATCATCCATGTCGGTTTTTCCTCTTTGAAAAACTCATCCATACCTCTTAGGTTTTACCCTTTTAGGTAACCAAAGTCTATACTTGGTTTTAGACATGGATTTCATCTCATCTCTCACGGCTCTTAGCCATTTCTCGAATTTTGGGCTTCACCATTGCTTTATGATAAGACATAGTCTTTATCTTGATTCGAAAAGAAGAGTGTTTGCATGTACAGATAGTGAGAAATCCATATTTCTCAAGTAGATGGTATTCTCTTAAGGATCAACACAATGGTTGTGTTTTGTTCCAATGTTCACCGATCATTTGTGGAACATTCTCAATCTTTGGTTCATAAATTTGTTGTCTAAAATTTCTTCAATTTCCAAATTCCATTTTTCTTTTGTGAGAGGTAATCTCGTTCGAGAGAAACTCTCGTTTGAGCAACAAACATTTTGTTCTCGTTGAAAAATGAAATCCCTTAGTGATAAGTATTCTCTTTCGAGATAAACTATCGTTTGAGCAACAAATATTTTGTTCTCGTTAAAGTTGAAGAAATAAAATCCCTTTGTGAGAATTAATCTCTTTCAAGATAAACTCTTGTTTGAGAAACAAACGATTTGTTCTCGTTAGGATAAACAACAAATGGAGTTTTTAAGGTTCGAACTTTGTAAACATTTTAACATGTAAGTAACCTTAAAACTTCAAAGGTATTCTAGAACAATTCTTAGTCCATATCTTATATGGCGTTTCGAACCAAGTTTTAAAAAAACGATTAAGTATGAGAGTTGTTTTTCTATTGTGTAAAGAAGTCGAAAATGACTTGTTCTGAATCAAAACATGTCTAAAATATTTGATTCTCTTTCAAAGGCTTTTCATTCCACTTGTGGGATTTAATTATGGGACAATCCCATATTCTTTGAAAGTTCATCAAACTTTAAGTATTCTTGAATTTGATCTCATCAAATTACCTTAATACTTTTTACGAGTTTGAGATTAGTCATTTGTTTTATTTATCTTATAAATATTATTGATTTGATTAGTTTAAAGATCATTGATTCGTTGTGCCATAAGAGATTAAAAGAACAACATTTATTTAAATAATCTCAAAATTAAAATATCATAAAATTAAAATATCTTATCCTTACAAGATAACTAAAACTTAGGCACAAAATAATAATCTTAAAAACTAAAACAAATCTATTTAAGCAAAAACACATGTCCTAATGGATGATGTAGCAACTCTTGCTTTATTTCCATTCGCAGGTCCATGTCTATTCTGATACCTTCTCTTTAGAACCCTTTGAGGTTGATGCCTCACTCGTTTTTACTTTCTTGACTTCTTGTAGGTGTGTGGGGCAATTTCTCTTCCAATGTTCAATCTTGCCGCAATGGAAGCATTTTACATCCTTCTTGATTCCCTTCTTAGGTTTCAATGCCTCCTTTCCATCAGTTTTGGTCTTATCATCACCTTTAGACTTTGCTGCCCATTTACCTTTCTTCTTGCCCTTGCGGACCATCAGAACAGGTTTAGGTCCTACCTTATTCAGGTTGATTTCAACAGTTCTCAACATGCTGAGCAACTGTGGCAGCGTCTTGTTAATTTCATTCATATTGAAATTAAGGACGAACTGATTGAAACTATCCGGCAACGATTGCAGGATGACATTAGTAGTTAATTCTTCTTTCAGCGGAAAGTCGAGCTTCTCCAACGTTTGGATGTAGCCCATCATTTTGATGATGTGAGCTCCTACGGGAGATCCCTCACTCATCTTGCATTGAAACAGAGCTTTAGAGGTCTCGTTCCTCTCTTGACGAGCTTGCCCTTCATAAATCTCCTTGAGATTTTGAATCATATAATAAGCTACCATGTCCTCATGTTTCTTCTGAAGCTCAGGGGTCATGGATGCAAGCAGAAGACAACCGACATACAGCATGTCGCCCATGTGTTTCTTAAACTTGTCTTTGTTAGCTCTGGAAGCAGTGGCAACCAGTTCATCAGGAACAGGTTCTTCAATGACATATTCCTTCTTTTCCTTTTTGAGAATAATTCTCAAATTGTGGAACCAGTCAAGGAAGTTTATGCCATTGAGTTTATCCTTCTCAAGGATAGATCTCAGAGATAGAGTATTATTTGCCATTAATTCTACAACAAAGAAAATATGCTATATAAGTTTTACTAAATTTTAAAATTTATAGATAGGTCTTTACTATAAATTTACTCCCACTATTTTCTTCAAAATTAAAAACCCTCTAGTTTTAATTTCGGAAAAACATTTTTTTCTAGTGAGTGAGGATCCGTATTTCACCATTCCTAAATCAGCTTTGGCCAATATTTTAGGAAATGGTTTTTTAGGTAACTAACACCTTACTAATTACATCTCATGTAATTCCTCATCTTTTGGCGAACAACTCTTGTTCTTTAAATCATCTTATGATTAACCAAAACTTTTAGCCACTAGGTTTTCTAATCCTATTAGAACAACCAAGCTAAGTCAATATCAATATCTCAACCGACGAATATCACTAGCTTATTCTTCGTGTTTAACTAAGATAGATAAATGTGACATTTCTTTGGCAAAGCTCGCGTTATATCGGTCGGAGCTTTAACGAGGGTAAATATTGGATGGTTAAAATAGACTTAGAATTATAGTGAGGGATTTACTTAATTATCTCATCATTTTAACATTGATCCTATCAATAGAACTATGTTTAATCATGATTATAAAACATCCATTGTATCACATACAAAGTAAATATAAGCGGTAAATAAATATGCAATGATTATAGCACATCTTAAACTAAGGCGAACCATCCCAAGCCAATGAGAGGACCATTCTACTGAAGATAGAATCTGCTTCTGAAACGCCCAGTCCACTAGGGAAGGCCCACCACGCTGCTACCTTGGCTCTTGCTTTATCTCCATGAGTATTTACAATTTTTCAGAAACTCGCGTTACATGCGAGGGAGTGACATGAGAAGAGAAGTACAGTAGAAGATAGAGAAAGGCACTACACGCAGGCCGTATTTATAAAAACCAAAACTATAAAGGCTATGGGCTATAACCATGCAAAACAAACATCGTGCAATCTAACATGCATTTCAAACATCGTGCGAATAAAGTAACGACGTGTTTACGGAGTTTTAAACTGATTATCCCTATGTTGCGGTTAATGGGTCAAAGAAGGATCACGAGGTTTCATAAACCATTTGCGTTAACGAACAAATGCACCATGTAGGTCAACATGAAAGAGAGGTGGCGCACTAGGCACGCTTAAGTACCAGGTCTTTGATGATGCCAATCCTGGACATGCATTTTTCATAACGTCTAACCATAACTCTTATGGATTCACCGTGAAAGATAGTTTGATAACCGTTATCAAATCAGAAGCCCTTTCAGAGATTTCATAAATCTATGAAACTACGAACAACTACTTGTTCTCTAGACTAACTATTAGTATCAACATGTTAAAATTTAACATTGAAGCAACCTAACATAATTATGATTAACTCTTAATCATTCAGTGATAATCGAAATAAGTCTTTATTAGGTGTTATACGATAAACGATAAATATCTAAATCGAATCAAACAGTATGCATATCATACATAAACATTACTCAAGAATTTAAGTCCGAATTCGAATGATACAATTGTCTCTGATACCACTGGTGGGTCACGTCGGCACGCCCCGTGGCATAACGGGAAAATTAATCCGATGTAATCCAGTCAGGATCCATGTACAGGAACGAATCCGGGGTGAAAAGATGAAGAGTTACCTTTTAAAACTCTGGAAACTAGAAAACCGAAGGTATGTCAGAATAACAACGTCAAGTAAAACCGGAATCGTCACAGGTTCGCAACGACCTCTACGGAGTCCACCCGAACAAAAACGAATAAAGTTTCCGCCTCCCTAACGCTTAGGGATAAATTGAAACAGGTTTGAACACCATCTAGGGAGAAGTCGAAATCCCTCCGGGGATTTTTGAGGGAGTCTAGAATTGACCACGAGTTCAACTGCGACTTGCAATCGAGCAAGGGAACCTTCAGGGATTTTCCAGGGGCAAGTAGAACACCAGAAAAATATCGAACAACTTCTCAGAGAGCTTTATGGGATATGTCGAATTCCAGTGGGGAATCCCTAGGGGTGTTGTCGAAATCTTCAAGAGGAAGAAGAGGGATGATTTGGTTGCTAGCCTTGTCCCTTTAAATAATATTCAGAGACTTAATTCTAGTTGAATTCCTTAAATCCAAGTTCAACAAAAATTCATAGAATCTAATTCTACTTGCAATTGGTTTATATTAAATATACATTATATTTAATAAAATTAAATGAAATATATATATATATATATTTAATTATGTAGAATCTTATTCTACATAAAACATGGATTTAAATATACATTATATTTATTCCAAATATGTATATATATATTATATAGAATCTTATTCTATCTTTACTAGGATTTAAATATATTTAAATATATATATATTTAATTATGTAGAATCTAATTCTACATAAACTTAGAATTGAATATACATTATACAAATTCCAAATATATATTTAAATTTATAGAATCTTATTCTATAATATTTAAGTCTCTAAATATATTCCATGCTCTAAATAATATTTGATAAATACATTATTTATCGAATATTATTCCCATTTAAGGGAGTTGCCGATTTCCACTATCTCATAGGGGATTTTCGGAAACCTCCCTAAAAGAGGGAGTATGGTTTCCAATTTTTGTTCGTTTTATTCGAAGGCTGTGACCCTTGTAGGTTCATGCAACGTTAGCAGCAAAATTAGAACTGTTCTAATTTTACAAACAATGAGTGGCATCTAGCAATACATCATTGCAACCTAAGTTGCATGAAGTCATGGTTTGACTTTTCTAATTCCTGAATAAACTTTCTTTATGTATTTTATCCTTTTGTCTTTTATATCTTACATGAACACAAGTCATGGGTTAGTCACACTTGCGTTGTCCATCTTGATGTCTTGAGTAGATTATTATAAACGAATCTCTATGAAATCTCATATCATAATATTCAAGCATGGCCATGCATTTTCTAATCTCACTCAATCAAGTGGCCGAAGATATTTCTCCGATTATGTAGGAGGGACAAATCCTTTCTTGATCAACTATATTTCACTACATAGGTCATCACGTATCCAATCATCAGTCTTTATAACGTAGTTAGTTACGACACACGTTTGACTATGTCAAAATACGTAAATCTTTATGTTGAAATCATGTTGATCTCAAGTCTGAGGATCATACATATGTTTATCATGAGCAATGTTGTGACTGTCACATAATTACCCAAGAAACATGCTCATAGAGGGTCAATTCAGTATGTTGTTCCCTAACAAATACTTATGTGTTGATTTTGACATCTCTATGTCAATAACAACACTTGTTATCAATCAACCATATATTAGTCTTTATATATTATCACTGTCCATACCCATAATAATATTCGACTAAGGATTCTATTTAACAATAATCGTATTATTGTATGGACATTATTATCCAATGGTTAGTTTGATGCACATAAACATACCAAATGATAATATGCGGACAAATCACTAGACACTTCCGGTGGCATCAACCATCATCGTACTCACATGGCGGTTTCTACTTTCGCCAAAAGCTTGAGTATTTCATCAAGTCCTACCCCGACGGTATGCCCCTCATCGGTCTCATTGCAATAACTCTTGTTGCCAAAAAGCTTGGATGTTTCGCCAAGTCCTACTCCGATGGTATGCCCATCATCGGTCTCATGGCAATAACTCTTGTTGCCAAAAAGCTTTGATATTTCACCAAGTCCTACTCCAATGGAATGCCCATCATTGGTCTCTCTCTTTGGGAAGAATCCCAAGAGCACGTACAAATTTTGGTTTATAGTGCACTCTACATCCTATTGATCGATCAATATATCTGGTAATCTTTACATCATCTATGCCAATATATATCATGTCAAAAATCATCAACACACTCGTTGTTTTTAAAGCATGCAACACCTTCAAGGCCAAAATGTCGAACATTGCTTTTAAGATGCAAACTAACAACACATACTCTCAAGGAATATCAATATCACGCATCTTTCTTCAAAACAAGTTTGACAACCAACTCACATGCTTAAAAACCATGCTCAAACAACAAATTAAACCACATTGCCAAATCAATCACATCAAAATCCATTTTGATAGTTTTCAATGCAATAATAGCACAATTGAGAGAGAAATCCACTTCACTTACTTCCGAACTTAAATCGCCGTTTCAAGCCTAAATTTATGTTCTCAAACCTCTTTTCAAAATCATTTCAAAGCTGGAAAACACTATCTCACTCAATGATACACAACACTATGCTAGCCGACAAGCCTCCCAAGCGTCTGAAACCTCCAACGCTACCTCAATCTCTTCCGGATCACTCTCCCCTATTTTTAACACATAAGAGTAGAGGATTAATGCATCACCATGCATTAAAATCACCAGCCATACAACCCAACTCGCTGCTCTACCCAAGAACCTCATTTCGGCTACAAAAAACAACTGAAATCATCTCCAAACCCACCCAAAACCAAGCTCAGCCAAGATCTATCACTTCTAACCTTTTCTAAACATCAATTAACATAAAAACAACAACATAAACATGCCCTCATACCTCCAGCAACAGCAGAACAACAAAACCACCCCAAAAACCATCATTCTAACAAGCAAAACGTAGGAAAACAAACCTATTCGGGATTTGATTGATAAAACCTCATTTGTAACATCAACTAACATCCAAAATACATTAGAAAACCATCTCAAAACAGAGCCCAATCATTCACCACGAAAATCCTCAAGATATCTTCCAAAACCTTGAGTTTTAAGACAATTTATTGTTTCTAACATTAAAACCACTTAAAAATCATTAATAAAAGATTGATAACTTGAGAATTTCAGTAAAGAACTGATCATTAGAGGAGAAGGACGAAGCTTACCTCTAATGGATGATTTCTCCTTGATTTGGGCAAGTTTTCTTGAAAATTCAATGTAGAAATCAAGTGGATTTGATGAGGAATTGATTAAGAATCAAAGAGAGATTGAAATCTCATAAAATGAAGTGAAAATCAAATTAAATTTGCTGGAGAGAAAGTGTGTGGTTGAAAGGAATTTGAGAGAAAATAAAATGAGGGAAAATTTGTGAAAAGTAGTTATGAAAAGTCAAAGGTGGTTTTCTCATTTAATCACCTTCATTTTCTTTAATTAAAATATTAATTAAATCACCCAAATTAAGGAAAAATCTGATGAAAACATTTTGGTAAAATTAGCTCATTAAAGATTCAAAGTTTCAATCCTTTACAAAACAGTCACTACTTAACTTTGCAAAAGCTGCGATTTGGTCACTACACCGAAATGTAGTATTTCCAAACCTTATTTTGTAAAATTGATTCCACCATTCTCTTATATATATATATATATTAAATGAGGATTTTTAGATATTTTTCTATATTTTTGAAGTATCCCGAACTAGGTGTTCACTAAAACTCCCTTTTAGATTCGAACCGTTTTCCAGACCGATTCGGATTTAGACTCTAAACATCTAGGCCCAAATTTGGGGTGTTTCAACTATCCCTCTCTTAGGAAATTTCATCCTCGAAATTTCAACTTGCGAAGAGAGCGCGGTACCAAACCTCCCAAAGCAAAACACAATGCAACACAAGGGACTCAAACATCACGGAAACATCCTCGAATCAAACTTACTCCATACCCAATTCCAACACCACTACTCACGGTGCAAGACTTCCAGAACACACGGTTACTAATCTCAACTTAGCTTTTCACACTTTCGAACCATTCAAGACCCTTAACAACCCGAAGAACTCTTAAACCTTTACAACATACTCCGCCTCACCTCATAACTCCCTCAACAAACTCACACACACGGTGACACCAACCCATCCATTTTCAGCCACCATGTGACCCACAACCTTCTCTGCTTCTAAAACCTCTTGCAAACCGCTCAACTCCTGCTCAAGATTACCCCGACAACCAAAAATTTCTTAAGCAACAACTGCTTACTCAAACTTCTCAATGTATTGACAATATTCTTCCACATCTGTTACCATCACCTGACTTAACAACCCATCAAAAACTGCCCACACAACACCAAAATCCACATCACGAAACTCCAACCTTAACTCAATAGTTGTTTCACCTACCCCAACTGTCTAAGGAAAGATTTACTTATACTCGACTAACCAACCATCTTCTCACAAGAACCCGGCCAACCAACAATGGCCCTTGAACCTACATTGCCTTTCCACATCAAGCTTTGACTATGACATTAACCTTACCTGGATGCCACTCATTCCATCCACATGCAATCTTATTGAGATCATGAAACCTCTACTCATCCCAAGCCAACCTCATATAAAGCTCTGAACATAACCTCCTCCCAACTTCACTAAAGTTACTACGAACCATCACCTACATAAAACAACCCTCCTAATGCAACCATCAACACCAAGATACCTCAACACTCCGGAAACACGTCCACTAGCCTACAACAATCATCTAACACAAAGAAACTACAACAACTATCCATTATTCGCAACCACCTCGACTGATTCTAACTCCAAACGGTCACATCCTTACCAGCACATCGCTAAACTCTTTAAGCACCTAAACACCTTCCTTTCGCCAACAAGCTAGATCACACTCACTACTACCGACAACTTATTTAGTGCCTTCTACTACTTCTAGCATCCATCTAACACAAAAACAACACTTTAAACCCACAAACCAACTCAATCCTACCACAACGCTACCGGATCCAACTAGCTATTAGCAAGTGTGAACGTTCGTATGCATGGTCACCAACATGCCCTATCAATGCCTGTGCACATGTATGCAAAACCTCTAATGTCATGTCACATGTATGAATGTACCAACATATATATAATATATAAACAAATGATTTTAACTGTGCATGTATGTCGGTCCACACTTACCAATAACATCCTCAGAATCCGCCTAAGAACAACCTCTTCCCTCATTTCCAACTTTTCCAGCCCTACCACTCTAACATTTTGCTAACTACAAAATACTCCACTATTACCCTCTTCACACTAATGTCGTCTTCAAAAACAACACCAGCTACTACCCAAACTTGTCAGCTATAAGACCTACCCACTACACAAGGAAATCCAAACTGGAGCCAAACAAAGATAACTAGGGCAAGGATTACTTAGCAAAGTTACATGTAATCACCTCATTGCCCCGGAGCTTCAACAGACAAACTCCCTTTCCCGCATAACCACTATTCTCTGGCCGTACCGCCGCAGCACCAACCAACACCTTAAGGCCACCACCGTCTCCCTGTTGTAAAGAACCCTGATCACCCTGAG
The DNA here is from genome assembly GCA_958450335.1 of Hibiscus tridactylites. Classification (NCBI taxonomy): domain Eukaryota; kingdom Viridiplantae; phylum Streptophyta; class Magnoliopsida; order Malvales; family Malvaceae; genus Hibiscus; species Hibiscus tridactylites. The sequence continues at coordinate 41,646,639 of OY288269.1, read as the reverse complement.
CTAACTCCAGACAATTCCGTCTTAAATGTCCAACGGACCCACAACTTCAACAAGATCCACCCTCCAAACACCTCACACCTCTCTGCCCCTCTTGCCACCTCCGAACCCTGTCTCGGACGCGCTCACGAGCCTTATGAGACCCTTTTTCACGCACTGAAGCTGATCTCACTACTTGAGGACAATCCCGCTGCACATGCTCCATAAAACCACAGTTTCAACTAACTCCAACACCCAAACAAACTCTAACATGCTGCCTTCTACAACGGTCACACTTCGGCAACCGAACTACCACTCCTTGGTCTTGTGGCACTTGACTCCCATCTGCACCATCACCAAAACCTTGGTTCAGGCGAACCCTTCTGTCGCCTAGCCTCTTACGCTGACCACTCTCAAGGTTGGTACTCATAGCTCTTTTTCTTGTATTTCTCTCACCATCACAAACTGAAACCACACCCCCACGTTGCTCAACCCATGGGAACCTAACTCCAAGGTATCTGCTATTAAAGGCAGACACAAAGAACTCCCAATCTATATCGTGGATATTTGTTGCCACCGACACCGATGTCCACCAAGCACAAGCATCCTCCAGCATTAGCGAGACAACACTTTTCAGCTTACAGGCGTTGTCACACCCTTCATGATCCAGAATCGGAATTATACTAGCTAACCACGCCTCGAACGCCTCAGGTGTCGAACCATGATACTCCACAGCTCCCAAATCACGTAAACGCTGCTTTGAAAAACTCGTATGTCCCACAGACGGCACATACATAGGCCTCACCCTCATTGCGGCCTGGGATGTTCCCGGCATCTCTTGAACCACGGATGATGAATCCTTCATCACAAATCCAGCTCCCTCATTCTGCCTTACCACATCAACTCCAGGCACTGTCGACTGAAACGATACACTCCCACCAAAAGGTGAATTCCACCCCTTAACAACCTGCTCTAAAGCAGCAACCATCGTCCCAATTGCCACTCTCTCAACGATTCCATTGTGCTATTATTAACAAAGCAACGATAACAAAACAAACAAAACGATAAGACCAGCTTCGAGCAAGGATTCAAGACTCCAACTCCAAATTAACACATAGCTATAATAATAAGGAAATGAGTATCCCTAATTTTCCCCTTCTGATATGATCTCGGTTATGGATTCCGAGTCATATACGAAGTTGCCCGATCGTGATTCTAGTAAGAACTTAATTCCCGAAATCTTGAACTCTGAAATTGCAAAATAAAGATGTAAGAAGGATAAATATGATAATAATGATAAATGAAGGGTGGAATAAGGGATTGTAGATGTTGTTTGATGGTTATGGAAGAGTGATGGATTTGGGGTAAAATGGAAGAAAGGAAAATTGATGGTGAAGATGGTGATGGTGGTGAAGGTGGCGTGGACTATATAGATATGTAAGGATGACGGATTGTGACCCGTTAGCTATAGAAAGCTAGGAACCAACAATATAAAAGTATTGAATCGAAGTGGTAGGAGTATGGAACGAGACCCACTAGCTATAAAGGAGCTAGGAACCAACGTTATAAACAAGTGGAATGGATGAAGACTACAAGCACAACTTGAAGCCGATAGAGTTCTCGCAAGAACTAAAATGAAAGCAACCTTTCAAAGGAGTTTTTATAAAATCCAAGTCTATCTTTACAATGAACCTAAGCTACCTATTTATAGTATTTTGGGCAGCATATGAAAAGGTTTACAAAAGATGAAAACAAATGCACTTGAATGCTTTGTCATGCACTTGAATGCATTGTAATGCTCTTGAATGCTTTGTCTTTCTTATCTCCAAGCTTTGGCTAAATATTCTAGATCAAATGGTGATGAATCTAGATATTTTTTAAGATGAATGTGGCCTCAATTTCGTCCAAAAGGAGGAGTGACTCTTGGGCTACCTTGCTTTGCTTGATTAGGAGATAAAATGACTTGAATGGAGGCCTTGAATGGTTGTAATGATCTTGCTGTCCACTTTGTAGTGTCTCTTCCCATTCTATACTGATTTATATCACTAAATTGTAGTATTAAGTGAAATAATTCAGCCTTCAATGCATGTCACCTTGCTAGAATGTGAACAGCATCCAAAGGTGATGAATTCAGCCTTAAAAAGGTGAATTAATAAGATTTGAATGCATTGTTCTTGGTGGAATATGAACAGCCTTGAAAAGATGATAAGAATTCAGCCTTGAATTGGTTTGAATATGAGCATTAAGATAGCCTTCAATTGCATGTCTCATGGATGAAGATGAAAGGACTCTTCCTTGGCTCAAACTCATCCAAATCATCCTTGTACAAAATTCCCGTAATGAAAATTCCAGCCTGCATTGTCTTCAGTAAATCGATCATATCTCAAGCTCCCGATATCGGATTGAGGTGATTCAAAATGCGTTGGAAAGCTAAGAGATAGAGGAATAATTTCAAAGTGATCTCAAGACCCTAACATATCTTTATCGCAGCCAGAAGTTGAAAACATTCTGACTAAAATTCTTGCATTTATTGTGACTGTTCGTCTCCCTTCATGCACCTAGACACAAAACAAGCAAATGTTCATGCTAAATTGAAAAGATAATTAAATATGTCATGCAAAAAAAAATTAAAGGAGCTAGTTTAATTAATGAACTAGCTTTATTGAATGAACTACATGTATTAATGAACTAAATGCTTTAAATGAAATGCATGCCTTTAATGGGCAGCATGTTTATTAATGCAAATGGATGTTATGCCACTATGAATTGCTCATGCAAATTCATGCAAATAAATTATATCATATGATAAGACATAATGCATAAATGAGCAAATAGAGGATGAAGTAAGGTAAAACTCCCTTCGATTGAGCTTGATAGTTTGTCAAAGATGTGAGCACGTCATGAAGAAATTTGGTGCTGGTCAAGATCACATCATCCCCTCTCTCTTTAAAGCGATTTGTCCCTAAATCGTTGCTTGCTACGAGCGGGAACAATTTTGATTTCCTTTGGGAAGGGAACTTCTTCACTTGCGTCTTGCACCGTATCCATTCTCTAGGGTCAAGATCTTCTCGTTTGTGAACTTTGCTTCCATGTTGCTCCCTTGATTTGAAGTTGATTCTCTTGCAACATTTAAGGATGTTGTGCTCACAACGTCTGAAACCTTTCACAAATATAACGTCTTGTGGAGCGCCATCTCTTCTTGTTCCCTTCCGAATGATGTCCTTCGAGTAGGTGGATAGTCCTCTCTTCATGTCTTTGAATTGAAAAATCACTTGGGAACTATTCAAGACGTCAAGAAATTGAACATCTTCTTTGTCTCCTCTCATCTTCCTGTGGAGTTCCTTCTCAAACTGATGTCTCCTTTCATTTTCTACAATCCTTAATTGGTTTAGTAGAAAAGAAAATCAAATTTAAAGAGATAAAGAAAACAAACCCAACAATGTTCATGGATGATGGTTGACGCTTGATGTTCTTCTTGGAAAACTCCATTGGTTCATCATGTCTTTTAGTTAAAGGACTCATCTTTTGGACTCCTCCTTTGCTTGAAATGTCATGACCATAGATGAAAGGACTTGTCCTTTTGTGTTTCTCCTTTGGATCAACACCATGCTTAAGAAAGATAACTCCACTTTCACTCCTTAACTCGTCATGTTGGTTGGTGAAGAGTGGTGCCTTTTGAACTATTTCAAGTAGGTAGATATCACCAACTTTAGTCCTTGTACCCTTCCACATTAGGAATCTTGAATAGTTGGATAATGCTCGTTTCCTTTCCTTGAATCGATGATCACAAGCAAGAACAATTCCATGAATCAATGTTCTGCTAAATAAATCTAAGTTAGAACGTGAAACACCATTAATAAAATGAATGAACATAGAGGATTCGCAAAAGTTCATGAATGGAATTTGACCCTTGACATTCTCAAGAATCAGATTCATTGAAACTTCCCTTTCACGAGGTTCATCGAATGGATGGAGTGTTCTTGGAATGTCAATGAATACGTTCCTTGAAATTTCAAGTGACACATCTTTTGGAATTTCAAAAGATATGATGCTTGAATCGTCTTGTATGTCTCTCGGAATAACCTGCAAATTCAAAGAACGAATAGAAGAAAATAATTGATTAGCAGAAATCAAAACTTCCTTCTCCTCACATTCTTTTCTCTCATGCTCATGTTTGTTTTGAATTCTCTCTTCAATATCATATTCTTCTTGAATGCTCTCTTCACTCACTTGTTTTCTTTGAAAGCTTCTTTCACTCTCGCACTCATTTTCATCATTTCTCTCAATCTTTTCAATGCCCTCAATTTCAATCACTTCAATGATTTTCTCACACAAAATCTCTTTTCAATGCCCTCAACTCCAACGGTTGCATCTCCAAGTGTTTTTGTCACCTCAAAATGTTCTTCTTCAATGGTTTGCACGCTTAGGCTCCTTTTAACAACAAGAACATCTCCTTCCATGGCATGCTCAGATTCGTCTTCTTCAATGGCAGCATCTTCATTCTCAACCTCCTTTTGTTCTAATTCAATTGCTCTATCATCTCGAAGAAGCATGTTGTTGCGGTTCGGACATTGGCTTGCAATGTGAGCATGCCCCAAACAATTAAAACATTGTATATCACGGGAAGGATTTGGATTGACGGTAGTCTTACCCTTGTTGGTTTCGGCAATGGGCTTACTTCCGTTGGGTGGTCCTCCTCTTTCGTGGAATGGTAATGGGGAATTCTTCTTGTATGAACTTAGACCCCATTTTGATGTTTCACTCCCATAAGATCGTGTGGCACTCCGATTAGGACATTGGCTTGGTGGGTGTCCTTTTCCCAAGCAACGATAGCATCTAAAATCTGGATGTAAGTTGCTTTTAATTGAAGTAGTCTTCTCTTTTGACATGTACGCTCTTGATTGAGATACTATGTCATTCCTTCTTGGACTTTGACTCGAGTTAGATATTGAACCCACATAGTGCTTTGGAGCATTCCTTTTTCTTGAAAGGGTTCTCAATTCTTCCCTAAATTGCCTTGAAAACTCACGAATCATTGCTTTCGTTTGCAAGTTTGGTGCGCCATCATTGTTTTGACCGTCACCTGCAATGGGAAAATTGTCTCTCGAGTGGCGGCGAGACATGATTAGTAATAAAAGAATAAAACCTCACAAAAAAAAAACCTCACCAACACTCCAAGGAAAAGTCACTCCCACTCGTGTTTCTCTCGGGATGGTTTTTACCCTTAGTGTACTCTCGTGCCTTTTTCCACTCTTGCTCTCAATCAAGTCCTTTTAAGATCTTTCTCAAGGCTTGCAAATGGCTCATAGAATTCGGCTGAAAAGAACTTGGTTTGGATAGGAAGATATGGTAGAGAAAAGGGTGGCTACAAAGAAGAAATAGTGTAAATAGGTAAAGAAATAAATGAAACGTCACAATATTGAAATGATGACTTTTTCCCTTCTGTTTTTTTTTGTAAAGATGAAAAGAGAAATAAGATATTCCCTCCCTCTTTAACACTTTTTCCTTTACTGATTTTTTCGATTTTTTTTTCAATTTTTTTTTTGGAATTTTTTTCTACTTTTATTTTTTTATTTTTTTCACTAACCCGGTTGAGAGAAAATGATACTCTTACTGAATCGGCTCGCTATGATACCAAATGATATGATCTCGGTTATGGATTCCGAGTCATATACGAAGTTGCCCGATCGTGATTCTAGTAAGAACTTAATTCCCAAAAGCTTGAACTCTGAAATTGCAAAATAAAGATGTAAGAAGGATAAATATGATAATAATGATAAATGAAGGGTGGAATAAGGGATTGTAGATGTTGTTTGATGGTTATGGAAGAGTGATGGATTTTGGGTAAAATGGAAGAAAGGAAAATTGATGGTGAAGATGGTGATGGTGGTGAAGGTGGCGTGGACTATATAGATATGTAAGGATGACGGATTGTGACCCGTTAGCTATAGAAAGCTAGGAACCAACAATATAAAAGTATTGAATCGAAGTGGTAGGAGTATGGAACGAGACCCACTAGCTATAAAGGAGCTAGGAACCAACGTTATAAACAAGTGGAATGAATGAAGACTACAAGCACAACTTGAAGCCGATAGAGTTCTCGCAAGAACTAAAATGAAAGCAACCTTTCAAAGGAGTTTTTATAAAATCCAAGTCTATCTTTACAATGAACCTAAGCTACCTATTTATAGTATTTTGGGCAGCATATGAAAAGGTTTACAAAAGATGAAAACAAATGCACTTGAATGCTTTGTCATGCACTTGAATGCATTGTAATGCTCTTGAATGCTTTGTCTTTCTTATCTCCAAGCTTTGGCTGAATATTCTAGATCAAATGGTGATGAATCTAGATATTTTTTAAGATGAATGTGGCCTCAATTTCGTCCAAAAGGAGGAGTGACTCTTGGGCTACCTTGCTTTGCTTGATTAGGAGATAAAATGACTTGAATGGAGGCCTTGAATGGTTGAAATGATCTTGCTGTCCACATTGGAGTGTCTCTTCCCATTCTATACTGATTTATATCACTAAATTGTAGTATTAAGTGAAATAATTCAGCCTTCAATGCATGTCACCTTGCTAGAACGTGAACAGCATCCAAAGGTGATGAATTCAGCCTTAAAAAGGTGAATTAATAAGATTTGAATGCATTGTTCTTGGTGGAATATGAACAGCCTTGAAAAGATGATAAGAATTCAGCCTTGAATTGGTTTGAATATGAGCATTAAGATAGCCTTCAATTGCATGTCTCATGGATGAAGATGAAAGGACTCTTCCTTGGCTCAAACTCATCCAAATCATCCTTGTACAAAATTCCCGTAATGAAAATTCCAGCCTGCATTGTCTTCAGTAAATCGATCATATCTCAAGCTCCCGATATCGGATTGAGGTGATTCAAAATGCGTTGGAAAGCTAAGAGATAGAGGAATAATTTCCAAGTGATCTCAAGACCCTAACATGTCTTTATCGCATCCAGAAGTTGAAAACATTCTGACTAAAATTCTTGCATTTATTGTGACTGTTCGTCTCCCTTCATGCACCTAGACACAAAACAAGCAAATGTTGATGCTAAATTGAAAAGATAATTAAATATGTCATGCAAAAAAATTAAAGGAGCTAGTTTAATTAATGAACTAGCTTTATTGAATGAACTACATGTATTAATGAACTAAATGCTTTAAATGAAATGCATGCCTTTAATGGGCAGCATGTTTATTAATGCAAATGGATGTTATGCCACTATGAATTGCTCATGCAAATTCATGCAAATAAATTATATCATATGATAAGACATAATGCATAAATGAGCAAATAGAGGATGAAGTAAGGTAAAACTCCCTTCGATTGAGCTTGATAGTTTGTCAAAGATGTGAGCACGTCATGAAGAAAATTGGTGCTGGTCAAGATCACATCACCTTCTATATGGCATAACAACCCATAATGACATCGATATCTCACACATCGGCATATAAATCAGCAAAATTTCAATCATGCTCTCATCAAACAACATTCACCCTAAACAGCATAATATCAACATATCATACCCATCACATTTTCATTATTCAAAATCAACTCACAACATCAGCATATCACCAATACATGTTCACATTAGCTAAAAGAAGATTCATAACCACAAAGCATGATAAAAACATCAACAATTCACTCAAAACATATTTTTCAACCAACATTCAACCACACATTAGAATAAACATTCAACATTTACCGTAACAACTTACCACAAACTTATTGTCGCCCCAAAAGTTCGCAACTTAGCTCTATCCCAACAAATGTAACCCTCTTAGCCCGGCCTAGACGCTTGACCCGAAAGTCAACCTTGATTAACGACCTTTTTTTTCATTTTAATCATGTCTAAATACATATTAAACCTAAGTGAGTACTCACGAAACATATATGAGAAAGACACAACGATCAGATATCCATTGGGGACTCAATTGCACTTTATACAAGATTAGGGACCAAAATGTAATATTTGTAAATTAGAGGATCTTCGTTGATTTTAGGATTACCATTTTGAAATTGATCATGTTACATGCTTCTAGGCCAATTTTTATCTTAAAAAGACATCTCAAGCTCAAGCAATTGCAATCACAACTTTTAGGACTAAAATGTAAAGCATGCAGACACAAGCAATTTCAAACTGTGTCCAACGGTCATCCGTTTCGGAACGCCTACTCACCGTATCGAAACGTTGTATCGAAACGGTGTTGACTGTTTCGGTACGTGGGTATGTTCCGAGACCAGTTCCGAAACAGACATTTCCAGTAGCCAAAGTGTTTCGAAACACTTCTAGCCGTTCCGAAACAGCCAGGCCATTTCAGGCACCCGTTTCGAAACAGCTAAGGGTGTTTCGATACACCCTGCCCAGAAACAGCAGAAACCTCTGGTTTTTCACTTCAAAACACCATCAGACATACCTTAAATTATTCCACAACATATCAGCAACATACCAAGCATTAAAACCATCATTTTGCATCAAAAGCTAGATACATTACAAGCACTAAGCACGCCCACTAATTTATCTCATTCAACACAAGATCTTACTTTTAGCCAAAGAGCATAGCTATATCAAAATATGAAGAAGAAGATCCAAATATCGCAAAACGATCATCAACAAGTATCAAACCATTAACTGAACTTGTTCAAGATAAACAATCTCATTACTCAACAACGTAAAAGACTTCCCCCCCCATTGCCTTTATTATCTATAGCTATAAACCAAAACATACTTCTCAAGTGAAGCTCTTCTTGAATCACTTGCTTTTTGCTGTCCCAAATTCATTTATCTGCATTGATGGACAAAAAGGAGTGTAAGCACATAATGCTTAGTGAGGAATGCTCAAAACCAAAACACCATCAATGCAACAAACCATAAAACCTTCTTTAAATGCAATCACACCTCTATAAACCAAAGTATTGTTTGAAAACCTCATTTAAAACAACAACACCTTAAATTATGCATTGCTCAATTTAGAGAGCACATTAAACCCAAATGCACTAAGCAACTCAACCCTAAACAACATTCTTACCATAACTTCCAATAAACCCCTTTCATGCATAAATGCTTCATGCAAAGTTTAAACCAATCTTCTTGGAAATCATTTCCACTTCATACTCTTCATTTCTCATGCTTGAAAACCATTTCAAAGAAAAACACCATTTGAAATCTCACGTATCAAATGTCTATCTCATGCATCCTACCAATGCAAAACTCATGGCGAAGCCAAACATGCTTGTTACTCAAAAGCATTTCATAAACTCAAAATCTCCATTTGAAAACCACATGTACCATCTAGTTATCTCATGCATACAACCTATGCAAAACTCATGGCAAGGCCACTCATGCTTATTACCCAAAAGCATTTCATAATCTTGTTATCTCATATGCACTCCTCATAGCATAAAACATATCAAGCATTGGTACATGTGACACATAATCTCATATATTGGCATTTACATACTTTATTGTACACGGATATGCGGACAACTCACTAGACATTTCCGGTGGCATCTACCATCACCGTACTCACTAGACACATAATCTCATATGTTTGCAATAGGAGGGTTGTTTATGTAGGTGATGGTTCGTAGCAACCTTCGAGGAGTTGCGAGGATGTTACGCCCCGGTTTTGGGCTCAGAAGTTTTGGGCGTTGACCGGTTCGGTCAAAGTGCTCATCGAATATATAAGAGTGAATTGAGGAAAGCCTAGTTCGGGTTGCATTAAAAATATGGAAAAATGTTCTAAAATCATCTTTTAATATATATAAGTGAACTGTGAAATCAATTTTGGAAAATGAGGTTCGGAAGGGTGAAATTTTGGCTAGTGACGAAAATGTAATTTTTGAGAGTTCGGTGACAGTTTTATAAAGGATTGAAACTTTGAATCTTTAAGGAGCTATTATTCCAAAAAGAGTTTCTCCAGATTTTTCTAAGATATTTTGAGGTATTATTCTGATTTTTAAACATAAAGAAAGAGGAGGGAAAGCCATTTTGACTATTTCATAACTAACTTTCCATTTTCTCTCAATTTTCCTTTTCTCTCATTTTCTCTCAACCCAAAAACATTTCTCCAGATTTTCTCATCAGATTTTTGTCACTCAAATCACTCATTTCAACTCTCTTTTGATTCCTAAACATCACATCAACAAAACCTCTCAATTTGCTAGTTGATTCTTCAAGCTTTTTGGTTCTAAAAAGGGAGAAACTCAAGTTTGGAGGTAAGAACGTCCTTCTCCTCTAAACTCTCAGTTCTTTACTGAAATTCCCAAGTTCTTAATCCTTGATTTGTGATTTGTTAAAGGCTTTTCAATTAAAATCTTGATTTTGGCTTAAAATGCAAGATTTGGTGATTTTGGTGGAATTTTCGTGTGATCTGTTTGGACAGTGTTTTGAAGTGTCAAATTGATGTTAAATGAATGCTAAATTGATTAGAAGTTGAGGTTTAATTAATGCAATCCCGGATAGGTTGAATTTCCTAAGTTTGGCTTGAGTTTTTGGTTGTTTTTGGAGTGTTTTTGGTGATCTGTTATACCTGGAGGTATAAGGACGTGTTTGTAATCATTTTGGATGTTAATTGATGTTTAAAAATGGTTAGAAGTGATGGATCTTGGCTGGGTTAAGTTTTGGAAGTGTTTGGGGGTGATTTCGGTTGTGTTTGGTAGCCGAAATGTTGATTTTGTGATGAGCAGCGAGTTTGGTTGTGTTGCTGCTGTTCTTAATGCATAATGATGCATTAATCCTCTGTTGTTATGTGCTCAGAAGTTTGGGTGTCCCGGATCTCGTTAGTGATGTTATACAACTACCAATTGGTGAATGCAAAGGTTGTATGGTGGTTAAAAGTCCATACATGGGAACCTTGTGCATGTCAAGGTTGTATGGTGTTTGAAAGTCCATACATGGGAACCTTGGGAAAAGTTAAGGTTGTATGGTGTTTGAAAGTCCATACATGGGAACCTTGGGAAAAGTTAAGGTTGTATGGTGTTTGAAAGTCCATACATGGGAACCTTGTAAAAAGCTAAGGTTGTATGGTGTTTAAAAGTCCATACATGGGAACCTTAGGATGGTGAGGTCAAATGGTGTTTAAAAGTCCATTGGAGACCTTGGATTGGTAGTGTGTATGAAGCGTGGGGGACAACGCTTGTGATCCGCGTATCCGATTGGATGTTGAGTTGAAAAGTGAATGTGGTTGATCACTCGAAAGCCAATATGATGTTCTTGATTATAAAGAAGAATGTAATGCTTGAAATGATGCATAATTGCATGAGAAGCATGAGATGCTTGAAAAGATGCATGGTTGCATGGAATGTGTATAATGCTTGTGAATGCATGTTACTTGTTAAGTTGAACAAGTGTTGATTATCATTTGGTATATGATGCATGTGTGCATGAAATCTCTTAAATGCATTGGAGTCTTGTAAGACTTGTTTTAAAAGGCATGTGATGATGATGTTGTGGTTCATATATTGCCTTGGTTTAATGCATGTGTTGGATTACTTGAGTAAATGGTTTTAAAGGGTTTCTTGCTTGGAATGTTTTCAAGTATAAGAAAGGTATGTTGTGAAATGGATGTGTTTCCAAGGTTTTGAATTTAACTTTGCATATGGTGTTTATGCACGGAATGGTTAAATGGTTGAAATTGCAATTTGTGCTTTGAAAAGGTTTTCTTAGCTTGCTAAGCTAAGGGTTGGTTTTCGTGTATGTGCAATGCATGGTTTAAGCATGATGTTAAAAAGGGGTTTTCAAACTTTGCTTGGTAAACAAATCGAGTTGCTTTTCAAAGAGGTTTTATGACTCGCTGCATTGATGGTGTTTTGGTTTTGAGCATTCCTCACTAAGCATTATGTGCTTACGCTCCTTTTTGTCCATCAATGCAGATACTTGAAGTTTGGACAGCGAGAAGCAAGGGATTCAAGGGGGACTCCACTTGAGATGTATGTCTCGATTAATAGCTATAGTGAATAAAGACAATGGGGTAGAATCTCTCGGATTGATGTTTATGAGTTCGTATATGTTCGGACAAGTATGGTTTTATGTTGTTGATGTTGTTGGTACATGTTTTGGCTTTTATGAGATTGAATTGGAAGTATGGTGTTTAAATGGTTGCTTGTGTAGGAAGCATATCCTTTGAATTGGGGCTTTTCATGAATGTTGGTATATTGTTGAATTGTTGATGCAAGTATGTCTCTTATATGTTGATTTGTATTTTGGTAAAGTTTGGTGGCTTTTGGAGCATGTTTGGAAGGTCAATTGCATGTTTAAGTATGCATTTGGAGGTTTTCTGTGCAGGGTGTTTCGGAACAGTTCATACCGTTTCGGAACGGGTGCCTCAAACAAACCCAGGCGTCCGAAACGGGTGAGACCGTTCCGAAACGGTTTGGCTACTGCCAGTCCCCCGTTGCGGTACGTGTTGCGGAACGGCCCCGCGTTTCGAAACGGGCTCTGCCCGTTTCGGAACGGCTGACCGTTGGGGGCTGACAATGGCAGTTAAATGTTTTGAAAAGTTTGCATTTTGGTCCTGAAACTTGTTTGTGCAATTGTTTGAGTTTGGGATGTCCGTTTGAGCTGAAATTTGGCAGAGAAGCATGAAACTTGATTAATTTTAAGTTGGTAACTTAAAATTTGGTTAAGTCCTTAAAGTTTTCAGAATTTACAGTTTGGTCCCTAAAATTGTAAATTGCTCAATTGGGTCCCTGTTTGATCTCTGATGTTTATGATCTTTGAGTATGCTGTTTGCATGATCACATCTAAGGTTAATGTGCATACAAGAGTAAAAAGAAAAAAAAAAGGGTCGTTAATCAAGGTTGACTTTCGGGTTAACTTTGGTTTTCCCGTGTGACTTCCTTAATTCGGGTCAACCGTCTGGGCCGGGTTAAGGGGGTTACATTTTAATCAAGTTGTTACGCCCCGGTTTTGGGCTCAGAAGTTTTGGGCGTTGACCGGTTCGGTCAAAGTGCTGATCGAATATATAAGAGTGAATTTAGGAAAGCCTAGTTCGGGTTGCATTAAAAATATGGAAAAATGTTCTAAAATCATATTTTAATATATATAAGTGAACTGTGAAATCAATTTTGGAAAATGAGGTTCGGAAGGGTGACATTTTGGCTAGTGACCATAATGTAATTTTTGAAAGTTCGGTGACAATTTTATAAAGGATTGAAACTTTGAATATTTAAGGAGCTATTATTCCAAAAAGAGTTTCTCCAGATTTTTCTAAGATATTTTGAGGTATTATTCTGATTTTTAAACATAAAGAAAGAGGAGGGAAAGCCATTTTGACTATTTCATAACTAACTTTCCATTTTCTCTCAATTTTCCTTTTCTCTCATTTTCTCTCAACCCAAACACATTTCTCCAGATTTTCTCATCAGATTTTTGTCACTCAAATCACTCATTTCAACTCTCTTTTGATTCCTAAACATCACATCAACAAAACCTCTCAATTTGCTAGTTGATTCTTCAAGCTTTTTGGTTCTAAAAAGGGAGAAACTCAAGTTTGGAGGTAAGAACGTCCTTCTCCTCTAAACTCTCAGTTCTTTACTGAAATTCCCAAGTTCTCAATTCTTGATTTGTGATTTGTTAAAGGCTTTTCAATTGAAATCTTGATTTTGGCTTAAAATGCAAGATTTGGTGATTTTGGTGGAATTTTCGTGTGATCTGTTTGGGCAGTGTTTTGAAGTGTCAAATTGATGTTAAATGAATGCTAAATTGATTAGAAGTTGAGGTTTAATTAATGCAATCTCGGATAGGTTGAATTTCCTAAGTTTGGCTTGAGTTTTTGGTTGTTTTTGGAGTGTTTTTGGTGATCTGTTATACCTGGAGGTATAAGGACGTGTTTGTGATCATTTTGGATGTTAATTGATGTTTAAAAATGGTTAGAAGTGATGGATCTTGGCTGGGTTAAGTTTTGGAAGTGTTTGGGGGTGATTTCGGTTGTGTTTGGTAGCCGAAATGTTGATTTTGTGATGAGCAGCGAGTTTGGTTGTGTTGCTGCTGTTCTTAATGCATAATGATGCATTAATCCTCTGTTGTTATGTGCTTGAAACAGGGGAGTTTAATCCGCGAGCTTTAGAGGTGGTGCGGAAGGTTTCGGATGCTTGGAAGGCTTGTTGGCTAGCCTTGTTTTGTGTATCGGTGAGTGAAGTTGGGTTTTCAGCTTTTAAACCAAGGTTTGAAGGTTTTGGGAGCTTAGTTTAAGTCTAAACAACTTTGCTAAGCTCAAGAGTAAGTAAATGGATTTCTTTCTTGGTTTGTGTTATGATTTGGCTTTTTAGGCAATTGTGGTTGATGTTTGAAATGCAAGGGTTTTGCATGATTTAAATTCTGTTTTGAAAGCATATTTTAGCATGGTTTAATGCTGGTTTTGAAAGCCATATGTGAAGGATGCTCAAGGTAAGAGATCCTTGGTTTTATACATTGAAAATGTGGTTTTGATGCATGGTGTTGCATGATGTTTAATGGCTATGTGTAATGCTTTAAGACAGTGAATTAATGATGGTAAATGATGATTTTTGCATTATGGTTATGCATGTGAATCATTGGACTAATGTTGTAAGGTGGTTATATTGGCAAGTGATGTAAGTGGTTCTTGGTTCTTTGATCGGATATAGTTAGCCGGCTATAGGATTGGGTGCACCGTGAATAAAGTCGCCTTGGAGGTGGAGTGGTTAAGAGTGAACCGGTAAACTCCCTTCAAGTATCCTAACGAGATGGTTAAGGTCATAATGGAGGTTGAATGCCCATTCGAGGACCTTGGTTAAGCAAAGGTTATATGGTGGTTAAAAGTCCATATATGGGAACCTTGTGCTTGTTAAGATCACAATGGTGGTGTAAAGTCCATGTGTGGATCTTGTGTAGGGTGTCCCGGATCTCGTTAGTGATGTTATACAACTACCAATTTGTGAATGCAAAGGTTGTATGGTGGTTAAAAGTCTATACATGGGAACCTTGTGCATGTCAAGGTTGTATGGTGTTTGAAAGTCCATACATGGGAACCTTGGGAAAAGTTAAGGTTGTATGGTGTTTGAAAGTCCATACATGGGAACCTTGTAAAAAAGCTAAGGTTGTATGGTGTTTAAAAGTCCATACATGGGAACCTTAGGATGGTGAGGTCAAATGGTGTTTAAAAGTCCATTGGAGACCTTGGATTGGTTGGTGTCATTGTGTAAACAAGTCTTGGGAGTTGTGTGTTGAAGTGTTGTTTGCTGTAAAAGTTGAAGTTTTCAGGTTGATGTTGGGGTTGTGTACAGTCCGGAAATGTGAAAGGTTAAGTTGTGGTTATCTTTGTGTGTTCTGGATTTGTGAACGGTATGTGGTGGTGTTGAGTTGGTGGAGTTTTTGTGTGGAATGTGTCCAGTGGTGGTTGAGGCTTTTGTGTTGTCTTGTGTGTTGCTCTGGGAAGGTTGTGGTTCCCTTTTCGCCAGTTGAAATTTCGAGGACGAAATTTCCTAAGGGGGGAGAGTTGTTACGCCCCGGTTTTGGGCTCAGAAGTTTTGGGCGTTGACCGGTTCGGTCAAAGTGCTGATCGAATATATAAGAGTGAATTTAGGAAAGCCTAGTTCGGGTTGCATTAAAAATATGGAAAAATGTTCTAAAATCATCTTTTAATATATATAAGTGAACTGTGAAATCAATTTTGGAAAATGAGGTTCGGAAGGGTGACATTTTGGCTAGTGACCAAAATGTAATTTTTGAAAGTTCGGTGACAGTTTTATAAAGGATTGAAACTTTGAATCTTTAAGGAGCTATTATTCCAAAAAGAGTTTCTCCAGATTTTTCTAAGATATTTTGAGGTATTATTCTGATTTTTAAACATAAAGAAAGAGGAGGGAAAGCCATTTTGACTATTTCATAACTAACTTTCCATTTTCTCTCAATTTTCCTTTTCTCTCATTTTCTCTCAACCCAAACACATTTCTCCAGATTTTCTCATCAGATTTTTGTCACTAAAATCACTCATTTCAACTCTCTTTTGATTCCTAAACATCACATCAACAAAACCTCTCAATTTGCTAGTTGATTCTTCAAGCTTTTTGGTTCTAAAAAGGGAGAAACTCAAGTTTGGAGGTAAGAACGTCCTTCTCCTCTAAACTCTCAGTTCTTTACTGAAATTCCCAAGTTCTCAACCCTTGATTTGTGATTTGTTAAAGGCTTTTCAATTGAAATCTTGATTTTGGCTTAAAATGCAAGATTTGGTGATTTTGGTGGAATTTTCATGTGATCTGTTTGGGCAGTGTTTTGAAGTGTCAAATTGATGTTAAATGAATGCTAAATTGATTAGAAGTTGTGGTTTAATTAATGCAATCCCGGATAGGTTGAATTTCCTAAGTTTGGCTTGAGTTTTTGGTTGTTATACCTGGAGGTATAAGGACGTGTTTGTGATCATTTTGGATGTTAATTGATGTTTAAAAATGGTTAGAAGTGATGGATCTTGGCTGGTTTAAGTTTTGGAAGTGTTTGGGGGTGATTTCGGTTGTGTTTGGTAGCCGAAATGTTGATTTTGTGATGAACAGCGAGTTTGGTTGTGTTGCTGCTGTTCTCAATGCATAACGATGCATTAATCCTCTGTTGTTATGTGCTTGAAACAGGGGAGTTTAATCCGCGAGCTTTAGAGGTGGTGCGGAAGGTTTCGGATGCTTGGAAGGCTTGTTGGCTAGCCTTGTTTTGTGTATCGGTGAGTGAAGTTGGGTTTTCAGCTTTTAAACCAAGGTTTGAAGGTTTTGGGAGCTTAGTTTAAGTGTAAACAACTTTGCTAAGCTCAAGAGTAAGTAAATGGATTTCTTTCTTGGTTTGTGTTATGATTTGGCTTTTTAGGCAATTGTGGTTGATGTTTGAAATGCAAGGGTTTTGCATGATTAAAATTCTGTTTTGAAAGCATATTTTAGCATGGTTTAATGCTGGTTTTGAAAGCCATATGTGAAGGATGCTCAAGGTAAGAGATCCTTGGTTTTATACATTGAAAATGTTGTTTTGATGCATGGTGTTGCATGATGTTTAATGGCTATGTGTAATGCTTTAAAATAATGAATTAATGATGGTAAATGATGGTTTTTGCATTATGGTTATGCATGTGAATCATTGGACTAATGTGGTAAGGTAATTATATTGGCAAGTGATGTAAGTGGTTCTTGGTTCTTTGATCGGATATAGTTAGCCGGCTATAGGATTGGGTGCACCGTGAATAAAGTTGCCTTGGAGGTGGAGTGGTTAAGAGTGAACCGGTAAACTCCCTTCAAGTATCCTAACGAGATGGTTAAGGTCATAATGGAGGTTGAATGCCTATTCGAGGACCTTGGTTAAGCAAAGGTTATATGGTGGTTAAAAGTCCATATATGGGAACCTTGTGCTTGTTAAGATCACAATGGTGGTGTAAAGTCCATGTGTGGATCTTGTGTAGGGTGTCCCGGATCTCGTTAGTGATGTTATACAACTACCAATTGGTGAATGCAAAGGTTGTATGGTGGTTAAAAGTCCATACATGGGAACCTTGTGCATGTCAAGGTTGTATGGTGTTTGAAAGTCCATACATGGGAACCTTGGGAAAAGTTAAGGTTGTATGGTGTTTGAAAGTCCATACATGGGAACCTTGGGAAAAGTTAAGGTTGTATGGTGTTTGAAAGTCCATATATGGGAACCTTGTAAAAAGCTAAGGTTTTATGGTGTTTAAAAGTCCATACATGGGAACCTTAGGATGGTGAGGTGAAATGGTGTTTAAAAGTCCATTGGAGACCTTGGATTGGTAGTGTGTATGAAGCGTGGGGGACAACGCTTGTGATCCGCGTATCCGATTGGATGTTGAGTTGAAAAGTGAATGTGGTTGATCACTCGAAAGCCAATATGATGTTCTTGATTATAAAGAAGCATGTAATGCTTGAAATGATGCATAATTGCATGAGAAGCATGAGATGCTTGAAAAGATGCATGGTTGCATGGAATGTGTATAATGCTTGTGAATGCATGTTACTTGTTAAGTTGAACAAGTGTTGATTATCATTTGGTAAATGATGCATGTGTGCATGAAATCTCTTAAATGCATTGGAGTCTTGTAAGACTTGTTTTAAAAGGCATGTGATGATGATGTTGTGGTTCATATATTGCCTTGGTTTAATGCATGTGTTGGATTACTTGAGTAAATGGTTTTAAAGGGTTTCTTGCTTGGAATGTTTTCAAGTATAAGAAAGGTATGTTGTGAAATGGAAGTGTTTCCAAGGTTTTGAATTTAACTTTGCATATGGTGTTTATGCACGGAATGGTTAAATGGTTGAAATTGCAATTTGTGCTTTGAAAAGGTTTTCTTAGCTTGCTAAGCTAAGGGTTGGTTTTCGTGTATGTGCAATGCATGGTTTAAGCATGATGTTAAAAAGGGGTTTTCAAACTTTGCTTGGTAAACAAATCGAGTTGCTTTTCAAAGAGGTTTTATGACTCGCTGCATTGATGGTGTTTTGGTTTTGAGCATTCCTCACTAAGCATTATGTGCTTACGCTCCTTTTTGTCCATCAATGCAGATACTTGAAGTTTGGACAGCGAGAAGCAAGGGATTCAAGGGGGACTCCACTTGAGATGTATGTCTCGGTTAATAGCTATATTTAATAAAGGCAATGGGGTAGAATCTCTCGGATTGATGTTTATGAGTTCGTATATGTTCGGACAAGTATGGTTTTATGTTGTCGATGTTGTTGGTACATGTTTTGGCTTTTATGAGATTGAATTGGAAGTATGGTGTTTAAATGGTTGCTTGTGTAGGAAGCATATCCTTTGAATTGGGGCTTTTCATGAATGTTGGTATATTGTTGAATTGTTGATGCAAGTATGTCTCTTATATGTTGATTTGTATGTTGGTAAAGTTTGGTGGCTTTTTGAGCATGTTTGGATGGTCAATTGCATGTTTAAGTATGCATTTGGAGGTTTTCTGTGCAGGGTGTTTCAGAACAGTTCATACCATTTCGGAACGGGTGCCTCAAACAAACCCAGGCGTCCGAAACGGGTGAGACCGTTCCGAAACGGTTTGGCTACTGCCAGTCCCCCGTTGTGGTACGTGTTGCGGAACGGCCCCGCGTTTCGAAACGGGCTCTGCCTGTTTCGGAACGGCTGACCGTTGGGGGCTGACATTGGCAGTTAAATGTTTTGAAAAGTTTGCATTTTGGTCCTGAAACTTGTTTGTGCAATTGTTTGAGTTTGGGATGTCCGTTTGAGCTGAAATTTGGCAGAGAAGCATGAAACTTGATTAATTTTAAGTTGGTAACTTAAAATCTGGTTAAGTCCTTAAAGTTTTCAGAAACAGTTTGGTCCCTAAAATTGTAAATTGCTCAATTGGGTCCCTATTTGATCTCTGATGTTTATGATCTTTGAGTATGCTGTTTGCATGATCACATCTAAGGTTAATGTGCATCTAGACAAGAGTAAAAAGAAAAAAAAAGGGTCGTTAATCAAGGTTGACTTTCGGGTTGACTTTGGTTTTCCCGTGTGACTTCCTTAATTCGGGTCAACCGTCTGGGCCGGGTTAAGGGGGTTACAGAGGAGGTTGTGTTGAGAGCTGTAGATTAGGTTTGGCTTGAGAGGAGTAGAGGTTTCATAATCTTAATATGTTTGTATAGAATGGGCGGTATCTAGGTAAGGTTAGTGTTATGGTCAAAGCTTGAAGTGGAAAGGCAATGTAAGTTCAAGGACCATTGTTGGTTGGCCGGGTCCTTGTGAGAAGTGGCTTGTTAGTCGTGTATAAGTAAATATTTTCTAAGTCAGCTAGGGGTGAGTGGAACAGCTGGTGTAGTTAAGGTTGGAGGCTTGTGGCATGGGGTTCGAATGTTGTGTGAGTAGTTTTGGTGAGTTGTTATGGTAGTGATAGTGGCTGATGTGAATAAATGTTATCAATACATTGAGAAGTTTGAGTGAGTAGTTAATGCTTAAGGAGTTTTTGCTTGATTGTGGTAATCTTTGAAAGGAGTTGAGCGGTTTTGCAAGGGGTTTTGGAAGCAGTGAAGGTGGTGGGTCACGTGGTGGCTGAAAAATGTATGGGCTGGTGTCACCGAATGTGCGAGTTTTGTTGAGGGAGTTATGAGATAAGGCGGAGTATGTTGTAAAGATTTGAGAGTTCTTCGGGTTGTTGGGGCTGTGCATAGTTTGAAAGTGTGGAAAGTTAATCTGAGGTTAATAACCGAGTGTTCTGGAAGTCTTGAACCGTAAGAAGTGGTGTTGGATTTGGGTATAGTGTGAATTTGATTTGAGGATGTGTTGGTTTCGTGGTATTTGGGTTGAGGATGATTTAGTGGTGGTTAAGTCTCCTGTGCTACTTTGTGTGTTGCTTTGGGAAGTTTGGTATCGTGCTCTTTTCGCAGGTTGAAATTTCGAGGATGAAATTTCCTAAGAGGGGGAGAGTTGTAACATCCCAAATTTGGGCTTGGAAGTTTAGGGTCTGAACCGGATCGGTCTGGAATACGGCTCGAATATAAAAGGAGGTTTTAGGGAACGCCTAGTTCGGTATGCTTTAAAAATATGGAAAAATATCTAAAAATCCTCTTTTAATATATATAAGAGAGTGGTGAAATCAATGTTACAAAATAAGGTTTGGAAGTACAACATTTTGGAATAGTGACTAAAATGCGATTTTTGAAAAGTTCAGTGGTAACTGTTTTGTAAGGATTGAAACTTTGAATCTTTAAGGAGCTAATTTACCCAAAAAGGATTTCTCCAGATTTTTCCTTTATTTAAGTGATTTAATTAATGTTTAATTAATTAAATGAAAAAGGGAAACCACTTTTTAGAATTTCATAACTAACTTTTCCTAAAATTTTCTCATTTCTTTTTCTCTCAAAATTCCATCATCCAAACACTTTTCTCCAGCAACTTTTGCATTGTTCTTCACTTCAATTGGTGAGATTTCTATCATCAATTAGTTTCTAATCAATCTTGCATCAAATCCATTTGATTTTCTCATTGGATTTTCAAGAATATTGGCTCAAATCAAGGAGAAATCACCATTTAGAGGTAAGGTTGTTCTTCTCCTCTAAATACTCAGTTCTTTACTGAAATTCCCAAGTTATCAATCCTTAATTTAAGTTTTTTAAATGGTTTTAATGATAGGAACTTGATTTTGGCTTAAAACTCAAGATTTAGAAGAAATCTTGAAGAAATCCGTTGTGATTGTTTGGGCTCTGTTTTGAGATGATTTTTAAATGTATTTTGGATGTCTAATGATGTGTAAATGAGGTTTTATCAATGCAATCCTGAATATGTTGAATTTTCTAAGTTTTTGCTTATGAAAATGGTGGTTTTTGGGGTGATCTTGGTGTTCTGTTAGTGCTGGAGGTATAAGGACGAGTTTGGGTTCATTTTAGATGTTAATTGATGTTTATAAAAGGTTAGAATTGATGGATCTTGGCTGGGCTTTGTTTTGGGAGATTTTGGAGGTGATTTCGGTTGTTTTTTGTGGCCGAAATGAGGTTCTTGAGTAGAGCAGCGAGTTGGGTTGTATTGCTGGTGATTTTAATGCATGGTGATGCATTAATCCTCTGTTGTTATGTGTTTAAAACAGGGGAGAATGATCTGGAAGCAATAGAGGTGGCGTTAGAGGTTTCGGATGCTTGGAAGGCCTGTCGGCTAGCATAGTTTTGTGTAACGGTGAGTGGAAAAGAGTTTTCCAGCTTTGAAACATTTTGGACGAGGTTTTGGGAGCTTAGTTTAATTCTAAACAACTTAGCTAAGCTCAAGAGTAAGTAAATGGAATTTCTCTCTTGGATTGTGCTATGATTTGGTTTTAAATGCACTTGGGGTGGTTGTGTTTTAATTACTGTTTTAAGCATGTTTAGACATGGTTTAATGCTGATTTATTAATGCTATTATGTTAAAGATGCACTAGGTAAGTGATCTTTGGCATGTATGTGTTGAATGCATATGATTTTAAGCATGTGATGCTTGTGGAATTGACATTGTGGTTAAGCTTGTAAAAATAGTGGATTAATGTGGTAGAATGGTTATATTGGCAAGTGATGTAAATGGTTTTTGGTTACTTTGATCAGATATAGTTAGCCGGCTATAGGATTGGGTGCACCGTGAATAAAGTCGCCTTGAATGTTGAGGGATTGTGATTGTACCGTAAAATCCATCCAAGTATCCTAACGAGAGAGGTAAGATCACAACGGTGGTTAAAAGTCCGTGTGTGGTTCGTGGTAAGATCACAATGGTGGTTAAAAGTCCGGGTGTGGATCTTGGTAAGATCACAACGGTGGTTAAAAGTCCGTGTGTGGATCTTGTGTTATGTGTCCCGTACTCTCGCTAGTGAGTTATACAACTACCGATGAGTGATGTTGAGGGGTTGTAATTGTACCGTTAAACTCCATAACGGGTGTTAAGGGGTTGTGATTGTACCGGTAAACTCCACCTTGTGTTGTTCGGTAGTGTGTATGAAGCGTGTTGGACAACGCTTGTAATCCGCGTATCCGATTGTGTCTTGAGTTGAAATGGTTTGTGAACTATCACTTGAAAGCCAATATAATGTATTTGAATGTAATGAAGCGAGGGATGCTTGAAAATGATGCAAGGTTGCATTGGAATTATGTAAATGATACAAGAATGCATGTATTATATGTTAAGCGTGAGTAAAAGTATATATTCTATTGTGAATAGTGCATTTGTGCATAGAACCTCATAAGTGCATTGAAGTCTTGTGAAGGCTTGTTTTAAAAAGGCATGTAATGTAAATGTTGCCTTTGTAGTTCATGTGTTTTGCATTTGTCGAATGCATGAGATAGTTAGAAGGAACGATTGGTTTTCAAAAGGTATTTTGCTTTGAAATGATCATCAAGCATGAGAAAAGTATGTTGTGAAATGGAAATGTTTTCCAAGGAAATTGAGTTGAACTTTGCATGAAGTGTTCATGCATGGAAAGGTTTAAATGTTAGTATATGCAAGAATGTGGTTTGGGGTGAGTTTTTTAGCTTTTCAAAGTTAAAGGTTGGTTTTCATGTTGAGCAATGCAGGGTTTAAAGCAATGTTGTTTCAGAGGAGGTTTTCAAACAATGCTTTGGTTTATTGAATTGTATCTACATTTAAAGAGGATTTTATGAATCGCTGCATTGATGGTGTTTTGGTTTTGAGCATTCCTCACTAAGCATTATGTGCTTACGCTCCTTTTTTGTCCATCAATGCAGATATTTGATGTTGGGACAGCAAGAAGCAAGGGATTCAAGACGAGCTCCACTTGAGAAGTATGTCTTGGTTTATAGCTATAGATATTAAAGGCAATGGGGGGAAGAGTCTTCTATGTTGTTGTGTAATGAGATTGTGTATGTTGACCATGTTTGGTTTATGGTTTGAACCTTGTTGTTGGTCGCTTTGCCATACTTCAATCTTCTTCTTCATATTGATATGTTATGCTCTTTGATTAAGCAAGATCATGTGTTGGATGTGATGAATGAGTAGGTGTGCCTAATGTTTGATTTGTATCTAGTCTTTGATGAAATTTGATAGTTATAATACTTATCTTGTTGATGATGTGTTATGGAATGGTTCCGAGTATGTTTGATGGTGTTTTGAAGTGAAAAACCAGAATTTTCTGCTGTTTCTAGGTAGGGTGTATCGAAACACCCTTAGCTGTTTCGAAACAGGTGCAAGAAATGGCCTGGGCGTTTCGAAACGGCTAGAAGTGTTTCGAAACACTTTGGCAACTGGAGGTGTCCGTTTCTGAACTGGTTTCAGAACATACCCCTTTATCGAAACGGTTAACACCGTTTCGAAACGAGCGTACGACATGGGTGTTTCTATACGAGTGTCAGTGTTTCGAAATGGGTGACCGTTTGACAGATTCTGCATGCTTTACATTTTAGTCCTGAAAGTTGTAATTGCAATTGCTTGAGCTTGGGATGTCTTTTTAAGATGAAATTTGGCAGAGAGGCTTGGAATATGATTAATTGAGGTTTGATAAAACTAAAATCTTGAAAGTCCTTTTATTTTCCAAAATTTATATTTTGGTTCCTAAAAGTGTATTTCTTGCAATTGAATCCTTAAACGTTTCCGATCGATGTGCTTTTCTCTTCCAAGGTTCTTGGGCTTTCACATAGGTTTAGTGCACATCTAGAGAAGTTTAAAAAGAAAAAAAGGGTCGTTAATCAAGGTTGACTTTTGGGTTGACTTTGATTTTCCCCATGTAATCTTCGTGGTTCGGGTCAACCGTCTAGACCGGGCTAAGGGGGTTACATCGAATTTACTCCATGCGGGAGCTTACACGATACAACAAAGTCATGAACAAACTTGATTGCATCCTTCTTAAGAAACGACCAACCCCTCGTATAAAATTCAAATGTAAACCCATCGAGTCTAGGTGCTTTAGAACCTTCGCAACTCCAAATCACCCAACGGATTTCCTCTTCAGTAAACCCGACTTCCAAACTCGCCACGTCAAACTCACTTAGGCAGTTAAAATTGACCGCTGCATCCAGTGAACTAGCCACCTCTAGCCGTGCAAAATGTTGTCAAAAAGCATAGAAAAATAGCCTTTTAATTTGTTTGGCTCAGTAATCCACCTACCGCGAAACATAACCCCCCTGATCATGTTCCGCATCACTCGGATACGAGAAGCTCGATGGAAAAACGTAGCATTGTGGTCACCCTCCTTTAACCATGTCATGCGCGACTTTTGTCGCCAAATCGATTCTCGAAATTTTGTTAGCTTCCATAATTCTGCATTCAACTTCCACCTTTCCTCTATATCATCTCACCGCATCGATCTATCCTCCACTTTGCTATCAACCACATCCATTTGTCGAGTAACAAAATTAATATGATTGTCGATATTACCAAACACATGAGCATTCCATTGTTTGAGGTAAGATTTCATCCCACGCAATTTTTCCAACATTCCCAGTTCACCCCAACCCGCATCCATTGCACCCAATCTCGACCATTCTTGCTCCATCAACCCCACATATTTATTAGACATCAGCCACGCATTCAAGAAACGAAACGACCTTGGTCCACTATCCATCAGATCACTAGCCAACAGCAACGACAGGTGATCCGATAAGCCTCGCGACAAAGCAAACATCCGCAACTCTCCATACTTCTCAAACCACTCCGGTGCAAGTAAAAAATGATTTATACGGCTACATTGTTTACCCGGGCCAAACCAAGTATAGCCTTTCTCCTGCATTGGCATATCAATTAACGCGTTCAATTCCACAAACTCATGAAAATTAACCATATCTTGCGTCCATGTGTCACAGCCTCGCCTTTCTTTCGATTGCAAAATCATGTTGAAATCCCCTCCTACACACCATGGCACATCATTATCGGATATTTCTTCACTCACCAAAGTCTGCACTTCCTCTTGTTCACCTACTACACAAGGTGCATAAATTCCCATAACTCCACAACGCCATTCATCAAAAATCCATGTTCCCTTAACCTTCACAAAACGAGCACCCAGTCGAATTGATGATGCCATAAATCGCGTCGTGTCCCAAACTACCAAAATTCCCCATGACATTCCATTTGACGGGGTAAACGCAAATTCGAACTCGTCTAAAATCCAAACCCACCCCACCAAATCGCATGTGATTTCTTCTAATTTCGTTTCCTGTAAAATGATCAATTCACGCCTATGTTGTCGCACAAGATTATGCACCGCCCGCCTCTTTGATGTTGAACCCAATCCTCTCACATTCCACAACAACATCCGCATCTCGTGATGCTATTGTTTCCCCTCTCAATCCGTAATCAATCGCGCAATATCTTTTACTATTTCTTCCTCGTTATCAATCGCCTCTACACCAATATATTTCCCCAATAATAGAGTCTCACGTGCTTCTTTTAGGATCGACTGTTTCCTATTTTCGAAATCAGAATCCGAAAGTGAACCTTTTGCAATTTCTTGCGGTGTAGTGGTTTTCTTTTTTTGGCCGTCCCCTACCTCACTTAGTCAATTTCTTTTTTGCTTCTAGCCTTTTTCAGGGGATAGATCACTCAAAAGAATTTCAGAAAGTTGTCTCACCCGACGCAGTTCCCCATTTGATTCAACCACTTTTTCTTTACCAACTCTGTTGATTTTGGATCTTGGCCCATCCATCAACGGTTGAGACACCACTTCACATTGCATCACTTGGAACGTAGCATGTTCTCGTGCCTCTTCACCCATCATCCGTTCATACTCCATCCCAATCATCTTCAATTAGTCCTCCATTGGTCGTGACACCACTCCTACATGTTTGTCTGCCATCCAGCTCGCATCCCTGGACGATACCTCCAGCATTCTCTCCTCACCCTCCTGTTGGTCTGTCCATAGACTATTTCAATGTATCACCTTTTCGGTTGCTCCCGAAATTGAGTCCGGGACAATTATGTCATCCGCTTCACAACTCTTCTCCCCCAAATCCCGACATTCCATGGTTTCTTCAACAGTCTCCTCTTCACTTTCTATCTTTGTATCGCTTATATCCTTCGTAGCCCCATAGTAGCACTCGTATTTCATCCCCAACGTCACCTCCACCTCTGAGATACGCACTCGAAATGCGTTCACGCCCACATTCATAGTAATTACAACATCAATTGTTTCAAGCCAGTACGTTTCAATTAGGAAACAAGAACGTTCAAAAGATGTCAGTGCTTGTTTCTCCGTCCATTTGTATGAATTCCCCCCACATTCTAGCAATTTTCCGGCAAGTTCCTTCGAACCAGGCGTGTATCCGAATTCCACTTGTTGACAACCAAACTCTCCTATTAGGCATCCCATTGTCGCGTCCCAATTCATTACATTCTCCAGCCACTTCTCAAAAGAATTCTCTCCTAGCAATCGCGTCCGAGTCGCTATGTTGTCGAACATCAATAACACCATTGATCCCGCCACTCTCATAATAGAAAAACCCTCCAATTCTGCTTTCCTGAATTCAATTGCAAGCTCTCGAATTCGATAAGAGTATCTGCAAAATCCCACCGCACATTTGTTTAGAATTTCAATTTTATCCATATCAATCACACCTTCCACTATTCTCCTATCGATTGATTTGTCCGTCCCTCCCTCTCACCCTGGACTCACTCGATTAGGCTTCAATCGAGATCGATCCGAATTCGATTGATGCTGTGATTCGGCTGATTTCTTCTTCCAATAAGTTGTGTGAACCTCCCTCTATGAAAACGACACCCTAATTCATGCTCCATATAATCTAAAGCCATCCAATCTCTCAATTACCCTATCCGCGTCAGCCTTGGAATTCATTCTCACGAACCCAAACTGTTTCCCATCTCTCGATTTCTTCTTTGGGATAAAAAACATCCACCACCACCCCATGC
The DNA here is from genome assembly GCA_958450335.1 of Hibiscus tridactylites. Taxonomy (NCBI): domain Eukaryota; kingdom Viridiplantae; phylum Streptophyta; class Magnoliopsida; order Malvales; family Malvaceae; genus Hibiscus; species Hibiscus tridactylites. Next base: position 41,619,376 of record OY288269.1, on the reverse strand, counting down.
CTATCAAACACCTGCCAAACACCCTTCCAATTCAGTTGCATCAGAAGATTCATTACGAACAACGTCCAAATTCTTTTTCTCTATGGCCCCTCTTGGGATTTCCTAGTCGACGCCATTTTATTATCTTTGCTATTGTCTATTTTCCAAGATATTTTTAAGGGAAAACTTACGTCAATTTTGGTGGGAGGTTCTTCAAAGGTAAAATTCTTCTTCTCTCTTTAAACTAAGGTTCCTTATTGATATTCCTTAGTGATTGGCTTGTGTTTTATGGGTTATAACATGGTTTTGCAATTTAATTCAAGAAAGTGAGATTAATTGGTGATTTTCATGGTTTGCCTAAATTCTTGTTTTACAAGATGGATATTGGAGATTTCTATTGGGTTAATTTAAATTTTAATTGTATAAATATAATGTGAAATGAGATTTTCATAATCAATCCCGAAACTATTTGATTGGCTAATTGCTAAGGTAGTTTAAGTGTAGTTTTGGAGCTTGTTGGTAGATTCTTGGTTGCTGGAGTTATAAGGATAGTTGGGATATGTTTTTGGATTTTATTTGATGTGGTTAAGTTCTTAGAATCGTTAGGTTGTGGTTGGAGTTTACTCATATGTTGTTTGGAGTAGTTTTTGGTGTTTTCGAATGGTTTTTGTGTGCAATTTTGTAGAGGTTGCGGGGAATGTTTGTAGGTTGGTGTTAGAATTTATTTTAATTTATTTTGCCTCTGGTTTTGTGTTGCAAAAATAGAGGAGAGTCAAGCCTAGCTCATTTTGTGGAAGTCATGTCGTTTCGAAAGCTTGGGATATAACGACAAGTGAGGCGTTGTGTATCGATGAGTGCAAATGTGTTTTAGACACTCTTAAAGGTTTGAATAAGGAATTGGGAGTTTATATTAAGCCTAGCAAGCTTAGATAAACTCTGAAGTAAGTTTTCTCTAATTTCTCCTTGAAACGGTTTGATATGCGACTTTAATTACATGTTTTTGGTTTATAAGCATAGATTGGTTTAGATATTTTTTTCTACATATTTTAAATGATATGAAATGATTTATAAAGTATATGGATGCTTATTGCATTGAGAAATGGTTCCTAAATGGAATGTGGTTGTTGCCTTGGGCAATGTGATATTTGCATATGGAAATGTTTTGCTAAATGCATATGGAATAACAATAAGTAAATATGTTTAAAAGTGTATATTGGCTATATGACAAATGGAAACAAAGTATCGAATTAGTTGGAATGTCATAGAGTTTAAAGTACACTATAATATGAAATTCGATCAGACCAGGGTTCTTGAGGAAAGCGATTTAACTAGGGTACTCGGTATGTTGGGTTATCATTTGTGGCTTGCGGTTTAACTAGGCAACCCAAGTTGATGGTATCTTGCGTTTTAACTAGGCAAGGTGTGAGTTGGTGAAGGTAAGACCACTGGGAAATCCGTATATTTGTTGAGGTTTTAATGAAACAATGATTTATCAAATGGTCACATTAATTGCAATATATGAGAAACAAGTGGGATTATAATTGCATATGATTGTTTTGCATATCATGTTTGAAAAGGAATTTCAAGGGCGTTGATTTATACTCATGTTTTAATGCATAATTGAATGTTGAAGAGCGGCACCACTAAGCATATGTTTGCTTACACCCTCATTCTTCTTTGCAGAGAATTGAGGCTTGTGGAGGTATTTGGAGCGAGGAGATCCCATGACATCGTTTGATATTGAGTATGGTTTTAGTTTAAAGAATTTGGTAATAAGGCAATGTGTTGTCCAAATTTAGAGATTTTTGTTTTGTTCCTATTCGCTTATAAGGATTGTATCGTGTTGGATATGTGGTTGTTATTGAGTTTTCTGCTACGATTTAAGGATTATATGATTTGTTTCTATTTTGAGCATGTTGGTTTATTTGTCTAGGAAGCATCCTATAGTTTACACTTTTGTGTTCGAAAATGCATATTTGATTGCTTTGTATGTTGTGGATGGTAGACTTTATATGTTGAATATTTTTAGCATGCGTGCTAGGTTGTTTGGGACTGATTTGTATTGGTTTGAAGGTCAAAAACCAAATAAAAAAGGGCATTACAAGTCTTTGGGTACCGATACACGGTCCGACGTATCGATACGAGTAACCTGAGTCATGCCTCAGATGTGAGAATTTGGTTTGGGTACCGATACTAGGGAAGGCATATCGGTACGATTTTATGCTATCGAAATTTGTGTTTGGCCAATTAAGCTTAGGTATCAGTACTCGAGGAAATGTATCGGTATGAGCCTTGCATTTATTGAACTGTATATTGGTATGCTTGTTCATGTATCGGTACGAGCCTTTGTATACGGAGCCTAGTATGGGTACGATATCCCTTGTACCGATACTGAAGGCTGTTATGATAGTTGTTTGGATGATGAAGTTGAGATTCCTCCATTTTAGTCCATGTTTCATATGTATGCAAATTGAATGTACTCGTCTGACCCGTTATAGCTGAAATTGAACTTGTGAGCATGTAATCTAACGAATTAAAGATTGGTATCCTTAATCCATGTAAGTCCCTGTAAATTTTTGAATTTGCATTTTGGTCCCTAAAATGCAAATTTGTATAATTGGTTGTTGAATTGATATATGTTTTTGTTTAAAACTTATATATTTCATAAGTGTACAACCTAGGTTCTCAAGATGCGTCTACATAAGATAAAAAAAATGGACCTAATTCGAGATATTCGGTTCGAGTTTGCATCGACAAACCTAATGAAACTCTCTCGGCTCAGCTTAACGCCTATTCTGGGTCAATGGGGTTACATTTAATGGTATCATAGCTAGATTTACGAAAAGTTGGGATGGTTTATTGAATGTTCTGAGTTGTTCTGTAATGTTAAAGCAAGCCTTTTGACTATTATGAAGTAAATTTGCTTAAATGTGGGTTAAATGGGGACACATTGCCTATTACCATTATTTTCAATTGATTATTCGCAAATTGTCTTGGATCCTTCGCCAAATGCAAGCCTAATTAAGTGGCTTTTGTATGTTTTGTTGTTAGCAATGAGTATAGGACCATGAGTGAGACTCGATCTAGCACGAGTAATGCTGAGAACGACCAGAATACGGGGATAGTATAATTTCGCGCACCTAGTTACCTCCTCCACCACCAAATCCTCTAGAATACGGGGGAAGAGGAAACGTACCCCAAGCTCCACAAGGGCTCGTCTTTGGGGATATGACGCCTTTAATTCAGGAAAATATAGGAGCTTTTCAAGCAACTTTTGCTAGATTGCAAGTGCGGGTGCCAGCTCCTATGGTTATGGTTAATCCTGGATTGCTATTGGAGTGTCTACGTAGCTTGGGAGGAGTAGAGTTTCATGGATTGAATCCTGATCCAGCAAAGGAGTGGCTCGAAAGCACCGAGCGTATTCTTGCTCAAATGGAGTGCATGGGTGCATGAAAGCTTTGTTGCATTGTGTCTCTGTTGCATGGTGATGCATATCATTGGTGGGTAACCACTATTGCTGGAGTACCTGATGTTGATGTTACTTGGGAGTTCTTACGGAGGGCTTTCAAGAGGAAGTACCTTGGTCCACAATATCGGGATGTGAAAAAGAGACATTTCATGGCTTTGGTACAATGTCAAATGTCGGTGGCGAGTATAAGGTGAAATTTGTCTGTTTGAGCCAGTATGCTCCTGAGTTGGTTTTGAATGATCTTCAGCGTTGCGATAGGTTTCGCTATGGCCTTGTGCAGGAAATCAAGACATATTTGCTTGCAGCTGACTACACTAATTTTAATGTGTTGGTCAATAGGGCTAAGGATATCGAGCAGTCCTTGAGTCCAACTGCTATGTTTGGGAATGTTAATACGAGAAAGAGAGCCGTTAAAATTGACTTTTCTGGTGGTCAGAACAAGAGGTTGACAGGGTTGTCGAACTCCTGCAAAATAAAAATCAATTTTAATAAACTAACTTGTAGTAATAGTGAGATCAGGGAAAATCCATAGAGAGCTGAAATTAGAATCTAAAAGTTTAAACAATAAAAGTGAAATGGGGGTTGGTTGGTTTATCAAGCTTAAATTAAAGATAATAAATAAAAGCTGAAAATAAAAGTAACAAAGATCAATCTTACCGAACTTACAATTCAAACGTATGATTTCCATCCTATCGCAACTTTGATCACAGGCTTAAAGATGAATTTATCGTATCCAAAAAGTTAGTCTACTTAGAGAACACCATAACAAGCATTTATAATCTTTTTATAATTGATAAGTCTACTTGGGGAACACCAAAACAAGCATTTAAACTGACACTTACCATTAAATAAAATCAATGGTTGCATTAAGATTAACGAGAATGACTAAAACAAAATCAATCAAATCAATTTTGTACCTTTATTTCCCTAAGGACTATCATGTGTGATGTGTAGACTAACGAACACAAAACATGAGCCTTACCCTTTGCTACTTGCATCACGGATAGCGATAGAATATTCAATATCGAATTAAGGCGTAAATTTAATCTATATCAAACATTCATAAAAATGAGAACAAGAAATAAATATTACTCGGATTAAAGGAGAAATACTAGTTTAATACAAGCCTCACAAAATTACTGCGGAATCACTTCACCGTTAAATGGGAAATAAAAGCTTAACCACACATGGTGGAATAAGAATACAAGAGAGAAGAGCCGTCAAAAGAATGAATCCCAAAAGGGTTTAATGAGCTCTTTATATAGGGAGTAAAAACCCTAAACCTAAAAGTAAATCTCCATTAATTGAGTTTTAATCCAACAAGGAAAGATATGATAAAGAAAAATTTAAATAAATAAAGTCCTAATTGGCAAAATAGATTGATTATTGGACCAATACTTCCAAAATAATGGAAATAACACTAAAAAGTTGGCTTTATCACGGGTTTGGCTTCAAAAGACTAGATCTTCACGTCAGACACTAGCCTCGCATTAGTCACAAGGCGTGGTCATGCCTTATCAAAAACGAGCTTCTACTTCGTCCTACTTTCTTCCAAATGGCTTGATTTTCACATGCGAAGCTAAAAACATGCTTTTGAGACAATTTACTCCATTGCATCCATATTTCACCTCCTAAATCAAAACAAACTTAATTTCCACAATTAAGCTAAAAATATAATTAGAATATAAAGGAATTAATCACAACAAAGAGTATAGAATTATAACCTATCAAATTCCTCCACACCTAATTCATGCTTTTCTTCAAGCATACCTCAACTCAACATACCAACTCTCCCATCTACCTCGTTTCATCTCGTTTAATACCCCACAATACCAATAAAGTTAAGCATACATTAAGGGTTTGAATCATAATGACAATTAAGAGAATAAACATTCATAGGATAAAATTTGCAATAAAAATCAAACATCTCATCAATCCACCAATATCAAATGCAACAAGGCTTAAAACCCTCGCGTGGTTTCACTCAATACTCTCAAAGTGTTTAGAGTGTGTTTAACTCTCAAGATCAAAACATAGCACGATATTACCATAAGCTTGGAAATGAATCAAATATCCACCACTACATATAAATCGATGCAAAAATCAAAGGGTCTTTTAGATGGGTTGTGACGGGGCTTAGGTAAGGGTATGGTAAAAGGCAAAAATGAAGGTTTATGAGTTAAGACAAGAGTTAATGATATCAATTCCACATAAAAACATCTAACATACTACCAACAAAGATGAAAATTTATTCCCACATCTCATTTAAGCACTAAGAAAATTTAGAGGAGTGATATTTAGGTGCATTTACAAACATATCTCCAAATATCCTTCATCAAGGAACAAACTTCAATTTTTCTTTTTTCTTTTTTCAGTTTTTTCTTTTTTTTTTGGAACAACATTTTCCTCTTGTCTTAACAAGAGTAGCAAAAAGAAGGGACAAAAACAAAAAGGTTTTGGGTTAAAATGTGATAAAAACAAAGAAAGAGGAAAATATGTTCAAATGTGATAAAAACAAAGAAAGAGGAAAATATGTTCAACTAAGGGGAAAGCATATGGGTGGGTTTTTTTTAAAGTCTAAGAAATGGGTTAAACCTAATTGCCCTTATCATCTTAAAGCATCAATCCAATAACGTGTTCACAAAATGCATTCATAAGCAAGTTCTAGAATAAACACACTAAGTTTGAAACACTCAACAAAAAGAAAATTGAGCAAGATATAATGAATTTCTCTTAGGCTCAAAATCTCACCAAAGTGTGTTATTTGCATAAAGTCTTGTGCACTTTTCAACTAATAAATCAATGATATGTCATCAAATTTTAAGAAAACACTAATCATGCTTATCTCTTTCATGCATTAGAACTCAAACCAAAATGTATCCAAAACTTACAAGGTATTCCAAGATATTAAACAAAGACTCACAGTTTCAAAAGAAAAAGTCAACATATACGAATTGAAGCACACACTAAAATCCAAGCACAAAAACACAATTTTCAAAAAGAAAGTGCAAATTTTGAAAAATTTTCACAAACTTAAATGAAAACAATCTAGCAAATGAAATCATGTATGAAATATCCCCCACACATAAACCTTACATTTTCCTCAATGTATATCGAATAGAATGCTCACAAAAGAGTTTAAAAGAAAAGGAAACTCCCCTGGTGTATGAGCAAGTCAAACTTAGATAGTTTAGAGTGGCGATGGACAAAGAGGTGAAACTCCACTATTCTGAAAGTTATGAATTGAGATATCCTAAAAAATAAAGTGAAGAAGTTAAAGTTTTAAAGGCAACTAAAACAACAAAATTAGAAGATTGTTGGTAGTAAAGCGTGGCCATGTCTTATAAAAATTAATCCCCCGCCGAAAAAAATTGAACTTCTTCATTAAAAACACAAAAATAGAAAATTAATAAAATAAACTAAATGAAACAAAATAAAAAGTAGAAATAAAAATAAAGCATTCGGGATGCCTTCTAATAGCACAATTGTTTAACGTCGTTTTGCTCGACGTAACCATGGAAATTTTTGATCATCCAATTCCTACTAAATCAAATTTTGGTTCCCACTCTTTCCCAATGCTTTCTTCTGGATAAACATCGAGAACCTTGTTCCTTTCTTTCAGCATCCTTACGTTCTCGCACAATTCTTTAAAAAAATTGCATACTTGAAAATTATCTTGATAGCATCCAACAATGGTATGTTAACCTCCACCTTCCTAAATGTATCCACCACCTCATTGAGCTCATCTTCCTCTGGTTTAGCTAACCTGCTAGGAAAGGAAGTTAATGGTGTATAAGATGAAAAAGGTAAATGTAACCCCCTAAATCCGGCCTAGAAGAAATAGCCGAATTTAGGAAGTCACGTTTGAAAATTTTACCCTCAAGAAACTAATTCAAATTATAATATATTAAAATAGCATAAAATATATTATTTTTTATAATAATTTAAAATGTCTCAATAAATATAAAATTCGAACGTAAAAATAATAATCTTATAATTTAAATAAAATATTCAAATTTAAAGTATGAAAACACATGCTAAATATAATGTCTCAAATATGAAATTACATCAAAATCCGAAAATAATCTTAATAATAAAATATTCCCGAAAGTAAAGTATGTCGATATTGATGATAAAATAGATTTGATAAAATAAAGATATCCTCCTAGTACCAAGTCGCCTAGAGTTCAAGGTATTTGTAAGAGAAAACTTCCGTCACCATTTCAAGAGCTCTGTTCAAGTGAGGTGGCAACGTCGAGGTGTGGAAGACGCCACTTGGGAGAGAAAGAAGGATATGGAGAGGCAGTTTCCGTATTTGTTTCAGTTAGGTAATTTTGAGGACGAAATTCCTTAAGTGGCGGAGAGTTGTAACACTCGGGTTTAGGGGTCGGAAGTTGAGTGTGTGAATCGGGTTCAAGTCGTTGGGATCGTTCTAATTAAAATGGGCTTTGGTTTTAATAGAAAGGGCATAAATATCATTAAGGGAAAAAAGGAAATTTTTTAAATAAAGGGAAAAAGATGAGCAAAAAGGGGGACATTTTGAAGAGTCTTCATCTTTTTCGTCCTTTAGCTTTTCACGACAAAACCTCCCCTAACCCCCAAAACACTATTTCATCAACTTCCTTCACCATTTCAAGAGCTCTCTTCAAGGTAAACTCGTTTTTGACTTCTCCTCATCGTTCTTAAATTTTCCATGGTTTTAGATTCTCATAAACACCATTTTTATAGTTCTTCAAATTTTCAAAATTTAAGAAAAAGGAGGAAGCTTTGATAGGTTTTTATGTGGGTTTTGATTTGTAAAGTTAATGGGTGTTTTAATATTGCCCTTAAGTATATTATATCTCAAAATGGGGGGGGGTGTTGATGAAAATCCCGAAATGGGTTTTTGTGGGTGTTCTAAAGGGTTAAAACTTGGGTTTTTGAGATAGTTTGGTGTAGGAGAGTGGGGCTGACGATATAGTAATGCTTGAGGGTTGTTTTGAAGGTGTTTAATGATGATTTGGGTGTTGGATTCGATAGATTTCTGTTGGGTTAAGTTCAAGTCCGAAAATAAGGATTTTTGTGTTAGTTTTGGCTTGGAAATGTAGAGAAATAATCTTGTGTTTGTAAACTGATTTGTGGCCGTGGTTTTGTAGGTGATTGGTTCAGTAATATGTTGTTTTTGGTTGATTAGAATTAAGAGAAATCGTTGGAGAAGCTTCAGACTCGATTCTAGGAAATTTGGAGGCTTGATCGGCTTTCTCGGTTTGCTTAAGGGAGTTTGGTGAGTGGATTATTTTGAATGGTTTTAAATTGGTTCAAGTGTGTAGTTGAGGTGTTGGATTGTGCTTGGTAGTCCAATCCAAGGTGGAGATTAAGTTGGTAGCTTAATCTCTTGTTTTCCTTTATGAGTTCTTGCTTAATGTGCATAATTGTGGACTTGTGTAGTATGTGTTCGCTATACATGTTGATACAAATATTTATGTTGTTATTGGTGATGATATGTTGTGTTGCATGATTGTGAAATCATGGAGAGACTTGCTTAGTATAATTGGCACTAGTTATAATTATCGGATATAAATGATCAATCATTAGGATGAGTGTGCACACGGTAAGAGTCAAATTCGCCCGTGGCCTTGGTGACGTGTAGTCATCAAGGAGGAGTACAATGAGGTAATATTCCACCGGAAAATGTTAGCATGTGATGATGAGTGTAATCCCATCCATGAGTGAGAACGGTGATGTGTGTAATCCCACCGGAAGGTAATTGTTGTGAGTACGTTGAGGAAAAAATCCTAACGCAAGTTATCTGCATATTCGAGTAGTATATAGTTGCCAATATACTTGTTCATGTGTGGTTGTTGTGTAAGATATTTGTTATATCTTTGTTTAGCATAACATGTGGTAATATGCCATGTTCATGCATTCTCTTAACGTTTGGCTATGTCGCTATGTTGGTGTATATGTATGCCTCGTGAATGTTTCATGGATGCCATGCTTGAACCCTGCATTGTTGATGTTTTGTTTTGAGCTCACTCGCTAAGCTTCTAGCTTACGCTCTAGTTTTCGGCAATGCAAATCATTAGTGTGGAGTTAGCAAGGAGCAAGGAAGGGGCATCCAAGCACGTTTGTGGTTGCTAAAGTATGGTTTTAGTAAATAATGTAGTAGTTAGCAATGGGGATACTACGTGTTGTAGGAGCATGTGTTAGACTCTTATTTATTAATGCCTTTATGTTGTGGATTTGTAAACCATAATTTATGAGATGTTTATGTGTTTGTGTGAAAAGGCATGTAAACCATGTTTTATGAATGCTTATATCTTGCTTTGAAAGCATGTAAACCTTATTATGCAATGCTCATGTGGAAGTTTGTGTTTTGCATTGAAGGCTTATAGCCATGTTTTATGCTATGTGATGTGGACGTATGTTTCTTTGAATGATTGGCCTTATTATGTATGCTTTTTGGTTGATCATGCTTGTGGTAGGACGTAATGCCTATAGATTATGTGTATGTTTGTTGCTTCATGGTTCTTGTTGATCTGGGGTATGTTTGGGAACACTTGGAGATGCAGAAAACTATTTTCAGGGTCACACAGAGTGTAGGCGTTTCGAAACGGTCGTGGTTGTTTCGGAACGGGTGTAGCTCAAGGGATACACGTACCGGAACAGGGGTGGTGTTGTTTGGATACGATTTAACACTATGAGCCCCCGTTTCGGTACGCGTTTCGATACAGTTTGCCTTTGTGAGTGCCCGTTTCGGAACATGTTCTGGAATGTTTTAACACCGGTGACCCCCGTACCGGAATAGAGTGGACCGTATCGGTACGACTTGGTCTAGCTTTTAAACTGGAGCCCGCGTATCAAAACGGGCAAGCCTGTTTCGAAACGCAGGCATGTACTTTGGGCTTTTGGCAACTTCAAAGGTTCTCGAATGTGATGTTTTAATCTCGTTTGATTGTTGACTTCCTTGTTAAGCTTATATGCATCGTTCATGAATGGTTTTTGTTTCATACGCATGCAATCGGACTAATATGACACTTGGTAAATTTAAATTACCTTACGTTCTGATTGCCTATTCACGTTATCATTTTCCGCTGTCGTATTCACACATAGGTATTAATGTAACATTTAGACAAGATAATTAGCAAAAAGACTTTCTAGGGTTGTTAATCGAAGTGGAGCCTTAACGTGTTTCACTTCAGTTTTCCTCGTGTAACTTGTTCGGACCGGTCTGTCGTCTAGACCGGGACGAGGGGGTTTCAATGGGGGAGTAAGCTATTACGCCTAGTGTGTCTCTAAAGTGCAGGCAATCACAAACTCAGTTTCACAATAGTAAATTTTCACAAAAATATTTAAAAGATGCAAAGCACGTTTAAACACGGTTTTATGAAATCAGAATGCAATGCACTCATACTGCATAGTCACCAAAAAGAGTAGGTTCCCCAGAACCTCTCACTACATAGTCACCAACGCAAGTGGTATAGACCACTTAACTTCCTCCGTACAATCCCAACCCATGATAACACAGTTAAAAGATATCACAGTTTTCACAGTCTCATAATAAATCCAAGAATCACAACTCATTTATTTTATTCACAACTGACAATTTTATTCACAGTCTGAAAATAGTATGCACGGAAAACATAATGTAAAATCAAAATACAATTGAAAATCACTCAAGCGTAAAATCACAGTCACAAAAATAAAGTATGTAGCATTGAAAGAAAACACACCTTAGCCGAAACAACTTAACCTACTGAATGACGCGCTTTCCACGATCAGAAGTATTGGGTTTAGCTGTATCAGAACCTATGAAAATAATTTATATATTAGCACTATTATCGCTATGCCACCAAACTAAGTCTAAAACACCAATAATAATCTAAAGGGATACTCATGTGAAGTCCTTGTGGTACGTGCACGGTTAGATTGAACAGGCGAAGTGGGTCGTAATGTAACCCCATAAACCCAACCTAGAAGAAAAGACCGCATTTAGGAAGTTACGATTGAAAACTTAACCCTCAAGAAAACTAATTTTCAAAAGATATGCTTTAAATTAAAACAAAATAACATAAATTTAATAATAAATATAAATATAAATATCATAATAAATATTTGAAGGATTATATAAAATCTCTGAATTAAAATAATAGTAAATTAATGCTAAAAATAATCTGAAAATATAAATAGTCTAAAATTACATCCATGTCCCAAAATAATAAATAGAAATCTAGTTAAATTAAAATAGTTTCGTACTTAATAATAAAATATCCGGGTAAAATATGAGATCCTCCAAGTACTAAATCGCCTAAAGCCCAAAGATATCTATCAGAGGAAACTACGGGGGAGTAAGCTAAAGAGCTTAGTGTGTCTCTAAAGTTCAAGAAAAATCTCAACCTCAAAAACACAATTATTTCGATAAATTCTTTAATTCACAAATAACGATGTACAAAATAAAAGCTTTAACTTGTAAAAACAATTCAATGAATCCCAGCTATAGCATCGTCCGAAGAGTAAGGTTCCCCAGAACTACTCTTTGCATCTACCAATCGATGTGTGGTAAAAACCACTGGTTCGACCGTACAATCCCAACCCATGCAGACAATGATGTAAAATCATTTTTGTAATAGTTTCAAAACATAATCTAATAAATCTAATATTTCATATTCCGATAAATCCGATGATACACAAATTGATAAATATGATGTTCAGTTAAATCACAAATCCAGTAAAAATACATGAAATATTCATCACGCCACATCACATTTAAAAATATGCATACGATATAAAACAATGTCACACAATAAAAATCATTATTATATAGCATAGTAAAAAAACACTCCTCAGCCAAAGCAAAACTCATCCTATTGAATATCGTGATTTTTCATGATCAAAAGTATTAGATCTAACTGTATTCGTACCAGATTAAACATGGAGTTTGATCGAATTAAATAAATAACAAAAAAGAAAGAAAAGGAAAATTTTTTTTGAATATAAATCGAGAGAGGGGGAAAGACGGCTGCGGAAAAGAAACAAAATTCCAGGGAAAGGATCGTGGTTTTATAACCAAAATTTTGGATAAATTACAAGGTAAGTCCTTGTACTCTTCTTGGGTTCACAAAATAGGTACCTAATATCAATTCCTTATAAAAAGGTCACTAAATTCATTTAAAAATTCAATTAATTCCCAAATTTCTCAATTCGGGTTTCATATTTAAATTCCCAATTTCTAAGGTTTTGAATTTAGGGATTTCAAAATTAGGTATCTAAATTACGGATTTTTCGAATCTAGGGTTTAGAATTTGGGCATAATTTTTGGCGTGTTACAACTCTGCCACCCTTGAAAGAAATTTTGTCCTCAAAATTTTCAGACCTAACGACAGATTTCCAAAAGCATGAATAGTTAGGTAGAAACTTGAATTGCTTTTCGGATTAGGTTACGAATGAAAACGCAGGGTTTTCTTATAGACTTTGATCACAAATTAATAAAAACAAGTATGATCACGACCGGTCGCTAATTTAGAGCTCCTACAAGGTACATATTAATCTATATACAAAAGGAAAAATCCTAGAATTAGAGTTGGTACTTGGAGTTTCTATTCAAAACATATCTATAATTCTTTTAAAATAATAAACTTATTAGAAAATCTCATTTTGCCCCAAAACATTTAATATGCATGCAAAAATTATTTTGGCTTAAAATTTTATGTGAGCCTCAGAGTCCGAGGATTGAACTTAGCTATGATACCACTAAATGTAACCCCCGAAAACCGACCTAGAAAAAAAGACCGAATTTAAGAAGTTACGATTGAAAACATAACCCTCAAGAAAACTAATTTTAAAAATATCTGCTTTAAATTAAAATAAAATAACATAAATTTAATAATAAATAAAAATTGAAATATCATTATAAATATTTGAATTATTATATAAAATATCTAAATTAAAATAACAGTAAATGAATGCTAAAAATAATTCTAAAATATAAATATTATAACATTACATCCATGTTCCAAAATAATTAATAGAAATCTGATCAAACTAAAATAGTTTCATGTTGAATAATAAAATAATCGGATAAAATATGATTTCCTCCAAGTACCACTTCGCCTAAAGCCCAAAGATATTTGTAACAGGAAACTATGGGGGAGTAAGCTAAAGAGCTTAGTGTGTCTCTAAAGTGCAAAAAAAATCTCAATCTCAAAAACACAATTATTTCGATAAATTCTTTAAATTCACAAATAACGATGTACAAAATAAAAGCTTTAACTTGTAAAAACAATTCAATGAATCCCAACTACAGCACCATCTGAAGAGTAAGGTTCCCTAGAACTACTCTCTACATCCACCAATCGATGTGTGGTAAAAACCACTGCTTTCACCGTACAATCCCAACCCATGCAAACAATGATGTAAAATCATATTTGTAATAGTCTCAAAACTTAATCCGATAAAATCGATATTTTATTGTTTGATAAATTCGATGAAACACAAATCGATAAATTCGATGTTCAGTTAAATCACAAATCCAGTAAAAATACAGGAAAAATAAATCACGCCACATCACATGTAAAAATATGCATACGGTATAGATCAATGTCACACAATAAAAACATTATTATATAGCATAGTAAAAAAACACACCTTAGCCAAAGAAAAACTCAACCTATTGAATATCGTGATTTTTCATGATCAAAAGTATTTGATCCAATTGTATTCGTACCGGACTAAGCTTGGAGTTTGATCGAATTAAATAAATAACAAAAAAGAAAGAAGAGGAAAATTTGTTTCGAATATAAATCGAGAGAGCGGGAAAGACAGTTGCGGAAAAGAAACAAAATTCTAGAGAAAGGATCATGGTTTTATGACCAAAATTTTGGATAAATTACAAGTCAAGTCATTGTACTTTTCTAAGGTTCACAAAATAGGTACCTAATATCAATTCTTTATAAAGAGTCACTAAATTCATTTAAAAATTCAATTAATTCTCAAATTTCTCAATTAGGGTTTCACATTTAAATTCCTAATTTCTAGGGTTTTTAACTTAGGGATTTCAAAATTAGGTTTCTAAATTAAGGATTTTTCAAATCTAGGATTTTCAATTTGGGCGTAATTTAAATTTACCTCGAGCTACACCCGTTTCGGTACGCGTTTCGTTACGATTTGCCTCTGTGAGTGCCCGTTTCAGAACATGTTCCGGAATGTTTTAACACTGGTGACCTCCGTACGGGAATAGAGTGGACCGTATCGGTACGGCTTGGTCTGGCTTTTAAACTGGAGCCCGTGTATTGAAACGGGCAAGCCTGTTTCGAAACGCATGTATGTACTTTGGGCTTTTGGCAACTTCAAAGGTTCTCGAATGTGATGTTTTAGTCCCGTTTGATTGTTGACTTCCTTGTTAAGCTTATATGCATCGTTTATGAATGGTTTTGGTTTCGTACCCAAGCAATCGGACTAATACGACACTTGGTAAATTTAAATTACCTTACGTACTGATTGCCTCTTCACGTTATCATTTTCCGCTGTCGTTTTCACACATAGATATAAATGTAACATTTAGACAAGATACTTAACAAATAGTCTTTCTAGGGTTGTTAATAGAAGTGGAGCCTTAACGTGTTTCACTTCAGTTTTCCTCGTGTAACCTGTTCGGACCGGTCTGTCGTCTAGACCGGGACGAGGGGGTTTCAATGGGGGAGTAAGCTATTGTGCCCAATGTTTCTCTAAAGTGCAGGCAATCACAAACTCAATTTCACAATAGTAAATTTTCACAAAAATATTTAAAATACGCAAAGCACGTTTAAACACGATTTTCTGAAATCAGAATGCAATGCACTCATACTGCATAGTCACCAAAAAGAGTAGGTTCCCCAAAACCTCTGATTACATAGTCACCAACGCAAGTGGTATAGACCACTTAACTTCCTCCGTACAATCCCAACTCATGATAACACAGTAAAAAGATATCACAGTTTTCACAGTGTCAACACAGTCTCATAATAAATCCAAGATTCACAACTCATTTATTTTATTCACAGTCTGACAATTTTATTCACAGTCTGAAAATAGTATGCACGGAAAACATTTTGTAAAATCACAACACAATTGAAAATCACTCAAGCGTAAAATCACAGTCACAAAAATAAAGTATGTAGCACTGAAAGA
The DNA here is from genome assembly GCA_958450335.1 of Hibiscus tridactylites. NCBI lineage: Eukaryota > Viridiplantae > Streptophyta > Magnoliopsida > Malvales > Malvaceae > Hibiscus > Hibiscus tridactylites. Next base: position 41,603,784 of record OY288269.1, on the reverse strand, counting down.
GAACACACCTTAGCCGAAACAACTTAACCTACTGAATGACGCGCTTTCCACGATCAGAAGTACTAGGTTTTGTTGTATCAGAACCTATGAAAATAATTTAAATATTACCACTATTATTGCTATGTGTAACACCCCCTACCCGGCCTGATCAAGAACCGGGTCGGAGAGCATTACTGGAAACCGATGCGGAAAATCTTTTAATCCTTAATCCTCAAAATCTTCTTAATATCTTGACTTATTGAAATTTATTGAATCTTTTTAAACCTATCTGACTTAGTAATCGAATCCTTTAATCCCCAATCTTGTAATATTTACCGGGTTTACGAATTAATACATTTAAACTTATAAAAGCCAAAAAGATGATGCCTGTATCGAAATGCCCTAAGCCGTTTCGGTACGACTTGACCACGGTCAATATTTTTGACTTCTTCTTCCTGACCATTTCGATACGGCTTGACCCGTATCGGTACGGGTTGACCGACCTTGACTTGACTTGGACCCGTTTCGAAACCAACAAGGGTTGACAGTGGCAAAAGTGTTCCGAAACGGCATCACTTCGTTTCGGTACAGGGGTCGTGTAACCCCCTTAACCCGGCCTAGACGGTTGACCCGAATTAAGAAAGTCACACGGGGAAAACCAAAGTCACCCCGAAAGTCAACCTTGATTAACGACCCTTTTTTTTAATCTTGTCTAGATGCACATTAACCCTAGTTATGATCATTCAAACAGCATGCTCAAAGATCATAAACATCAGAGATCAAACAGGGACCCAATTAAACAACTTGCAACTTTAGGGACCGAAATGTAAATTCTGCAAATTATAAGGTCTTAACCCAGATTAGAGTTACCAACTTGTAATTAGTCAAGTTTCATGCTTCTCTGCAAAATTTCAGCTCAAACGGACATCCCAAACTCTTACAGTTGCACAAATAATATTCAGGACCAAAACGCATATTTTTCAAAACATATAACTGCCAATGTCAGCCCCTAACGGTCAGGTGTTCCGAAACAGGGAGCACCTGTTTCGAAACGCGGGACCGTTTCGCAACGGGTTTCGAAACGAGGGCTGGCAGAGGACCTTCCGTTTCGGAACGATGTCTTCCGTTTTGGACGCCTGGGTTAATACAAGGCACCCGTTCCGAAACGGTAGCTTCCCTTCCGATACGGCCTGCTCAGAAAGTAGGAAATTGCTAGCTTAAACACACAATTGATCAATCATACATGCTCCAAATGCGACCATACTTTACCAGCAAGACATTCAACATGTAAAGAACATAAATGCATCATTTAATCATCATCATGGCATCAAATATGAAAAGCCCCAAATCTAAAGGCATGCTTCCTACTTAGCAACCATTCATGCACTAAAACCTCCAAACCAAACACATAATGGCCAATTACAAAATCCAGCATTATTAACAACATTAAACAAACTTAGGGAGTTCAAAACATCCCCCAAAACATCCACATAGGTTCCCCCATGGCCAAATGCCAAAAGCTAAAAGTGTTAAGAAACCTTTCCATACTTGAGCTTAGTTTCCACTTGATTGCTTGCCTTCCTTGCTGCCCTCAATGCACTTTAATGCTCTGCATTATTGGTTTAAGAAAAAGAGAGAGAGCGTAGGCAAAAGCTTAGTGAGGAATGCTCATTAAAACCATTCAAAAATGCATTTATAAAACTCATTGATAAACCATGCTTCAAGCAACATTAACCATGTTCTTAAACATTTAAAACAAGCATCTCATACTTCAAGTTCATACTAAGTCATATTGGCAACAAGTGATACATTTCACTTAAGATTCACACATGGACTTTTAAACACCATTGTGATCTTATCCACATGGACTTTTAAACACCATGGACCCATGGACTTTTAAACACCATGGCAAGGACCACACAAGGACTTTTAACCACCTTTGTGTCCTTAACAAGAATCTCCCAAGGACTTTTAAACACCTTGGAGTTCTTAAGTAACCAAGGCTTACAAGGACTTTTAGCCACCTTGAGCCTTAACCAAGAACCAACCATGGACTTTTAAACATCATGTTGTTCTTAAACATTCCAAGATCGACACAAGGACTTTTAACCACCTTTTTTATCTTAACCAAGAACCATCTAAGGACTTTTAACCACCTTGATGTTCTTAAATATGCAAGGCTCACACAAGGACTTTTAACCACTTTTGTGACCTTAATCATCACTTGCCAATATGCATCATTATCATCAATAATCCACTGTTTTAAAGAATTAAACCAAGCCATAGACATCATGCATCTTTAAGCATTAAATCACATTTAAACAATGTTCAAAAACAAGGAACTCTTACCTTGAGCTTCCTTCAACACATGGCTTAAAATCTCAGCAAATTAACATGCTAGATATGCTTTCAAAACAGATTTAAAATCATGCAAACAAAACACATTGCATACAACCAAAACATGGCCATCACCAAGAGAGTTTTTCCGAAAACTTACTCTTGAGCTTAGCTAAGTTGCTTAGACTTAAACTAAGCTCCCAAACCTCCAAAACACTGGTTTCAAAGCCGAAAACCAAATTCCACTCACCGATCCCGTTTAGCTTCTTGCCGAAACACCAATCAAGCTTCCGGATCACCACCACTTGGATCCAAAGATGACTCCCCTGTTTTAAACACATCAAAGCAGAGGATCAATGCATCATCATGCATTAATAGCTTCAATGAAAGCACCTAAACTCGCTGCTCTCATCCACACTCTATTTTCGGCCACCAAACACAACCGAAAATGCATCCAAACAACTCCACAACATTTCCCAGCCAAGATCCATCAAAACTAAACATCCTTAAACATCATTTAACATCTAAAAAGGACCTAACAACATCCTTATACCTCCAGCAACATCAGATCCACAAGATCACCTCAAAAACAACCAAGAATCACAAGCTAAACTTAGGAAATTCAACCTATCCGGGATTGCATTAATTAAAACTCAATTCCTTATCAAATTAACATTCATTTAACATCAAATAAACACCTTAAAACACAGCCCAATCAGATCAAACGAAAATCCTTCAAAAATCACCAAATCTTGCATTTTAAGCCAAGATCCATTACACAACTTTAAAACCACTTATAAAACATCAATTAAGGATTGAGAACTTAGAAATTTCAGTAAAGAACTGAGAGTTTAGAGGAGAAGGACGTTCTTACCTCAAAACTTGAATTTCTCCCTTTTTAGAACCAAAATCTTGAAAATCCAATTAGCAATTGGTGAGGTTTTATTGATGAGATGATTAGGAATCCAAAGAGAATTGAAAAGATGTATTTAGGTGACAAAATCAGAGGGAAAAGCTCTGGAGAGAATGTTTGGTTTGAGAGAAAATGAGAGAAAAGGAAAATTGGAAAAGTTAGTTGAAAATGGAAAATAACTTCCCTCCACTTTTCTTTTGTTTAAAACTCAGAATTAAATCACTAAATATCTTAGAAAAATCTGGAGAAACTCCCTTTGGGTAAATAGCTCCTTAAAGATTCAAAGTTTCAATCCTTTCTAAAACAGTCACGCAGTTTTCAAAAATTATATTTTGGTCACTAGCCAAAATGTCACCCTTCCAAACCTCATTTTGTAAAATTGATTTCACAGTTCACTTATATATATTAAAAGAGGATTTTAGAACATTTTTCCATATTTTTAATGCAACCCGAACTAGGCATTCCTAATTTCACCTTTTTATATTCGAACAGCACTTTGACCGAACCGGTCAACGCCCAAACTTCTAAGCCCAAAACCGGGGCGTTTCAACTCTCCCCCCTTAAGAAATTTCGTCCCCGAAATTTACCTGAAGAAAAGAGATAAGGAAACTGCTTCAGCATGTCATCCTTCCGCTCCCACGTGGCTTCCTCAACATCACGATGCTTCCACAACACCTTTACCAACTCAATGGTCTTGCCACGAAGAACCTTGCTATCCGAATCCAGAACCTTCACCGGTTCCTCATCATAGGTCAAATCCGGATTCAATTCCACTTCTTCCACAGGCATCACAAGCGAAGGATCAGATCTATACTTCCGGAGCATAGAAACATGAAACACATCATGAATCTTCTCCAACTCTTGAGGTAGCCTCAGCTTGTACGCAACAGGACCCACACGCTCAATCACCTCATATGGTCCAATGTACCCAGGGCTCAACTTACCCTTCCGACCAAACCTCATCACCTTCTTCCAAGGCGAAACCTTCAAAAACACACGGTCACCCACCGCATACTCAATTTCCTTACGCTTCAAATCCGCGTAAGACTTCTGCCGATCAGAAGCTTCCTTCAACCGCTCACAAATGAGCTTCACCTTCTCGGTGGTTCCCTTCAACAAAGCCGGCATCGAAACCAACTTTTGACCCGTTTCAGCCCAACAAAGAGGAGTCCTACACTTCCTCCCGTACAAAGCCTCATAAGGTGCCATTTGAATACTTGCCTGATAACTATTGTTATAAGCAAACTCCACCAAAGGCAAATGCTTCTCCCAAGAGCCCTGAAACTCAATCACGCAGCACCTCAACATATCCTCCAAAATCTGGATAACACGCTCTGACTGACCATCCGACTGAGGATGATCGGATGTACTGAAATTCAACCTTGTACCCAAAGCTTGATGCAAACACTGCCAGAAACGCGATGTAAACCTCGGGTCCCTATCCGACACAATCGACTTAGGCACACCATGCAGCCGCACAATCTCAGCAATGTACAGCTCCGCAAGCTTATCCAAAGAAAACGTAGTATGCACAGGCAAGAAATGCGCACACTTCGTCAGGCGATCCACAATCACCCAAACTGAATTCTTCTTCGATGGTGACAAAGGTAAACCATATACAAAATCCATGGTAACCCTTTCCCACTTCCACTCAGGGATTCTCAACGGTTGCAACAACCCCGAAGGAACCTGATGCTCAGCCTTAACTCGCTGACACACCAAACACTTGCTCACAAACTCCGCAACATCCTTTTTCAAACCCACCCAATAGTACTCATCCCGAAGATCTCGATACATCTTAGTACTACCAGGGTGCATAGCAAAAGGACTACTATGACCTTCAGTCAGAATAGCACGCCTCAACTCAGCATCATTGGGCACTACTATTCGACTCCCAAAACACAACACACCATCATCATTAAAGCAGAAATCCGAAGGTCTACCCTCCGCGATATCCTGAACATGCGGTACCAAGGAATCATCCAGCAACTGCTTTTCCTTGATCAGCTGAACCAAAGATGGTTTCACTTGCAACTCAGCCACAAGACCACCATCTCGTGAAATACTCAAACTAGCAAACATAGCCCTCAGTTCAACAGCTACCTTCCTACTGAAGGCATCCGCAACAACATTAGCTTTTCCAGGGTGATACTCAATCGTCAGATCATAATCCTTGAGCAACTCCAACCAACGCCGCTGCCTAAGATTCAACTCCTTCTGAGACATCAGATACCTCAAACTCTTGTGATCCGTGTACACAGTACACTTCTCACCATACAAATAATGTCTCCAGATCTTCAGTGCAAAAACCACTGCAGCCAACTCAATATCATGCGTAGGATAATTACGCTCATGCACCTTCAACTGCCGCGATGCATAAGCCACCACCTTACCCTCTTGCATCAGCACACATCCCAAACCAACATAGGACGCATCACTGTAGACCACAAACTCTTTCCCTGATTCAGGCTGAACCAAGATAGGAGCTTGCGTCAAAGCCGCCTTAAGCTTCTCAAAAGCCTGCTGTCTCGCTTCCGTCCACTCATACTTAACATCCTTCTGCAACAGCTTCGTCAAAGGTGCAGCAATCTTAGAAAACCCATCCACAAACCTACGGTAGTATCCCGCCAAACCAAGGAAACTACGAACCTCATGAACAGACTTAGGAACCTTCCAGTTCATCACCGCCTCAATCTTCTGAGGATCAACGCGAATCCCCTCAGCAGAAACTACATGCCCAAGAAACACCACCTCCTTAAGCCAGAACTCACACTTACTCAGCTTAGCATAAAGCTGATTCTCCAACAAAGCTTGCAGCACAATCCTCAAATGCTCTTCATGCTCCTCCTCAGTACGCGAGTACACGAGGATATCATCAATGAATACAACAACGAACTTGTCCAGGTATTCATGAAATACACGATTCATCATGTCCATGAAAGCACGAAGAGCATTTGTCAAACCAAACGACATCACAAGGAACTCATAATGCCCATACCTTGTCCTAAAAGCTGTCTTAGGCACATCCACATCCTTCACCTTCAACTAGTAATACCCTGACCTCAAGTCAATCTTAGAGAACACAGCAGCTCCCCGAAATTGATCAAAGAGATCATCAATTCTCGGCAAAGGATACCGATTCTTGATAGTCAACTTTTTCAGCTGACGGTAATCAATGCACATTCTCATAGTGCCATCCTTCTTCTTCACAAACAAGACCGGTGCTCCCCCAGGTGACACACTCGGCCGAATGAAACCACGATCAAGCAACTCTTGCAACTGCGTCTTCAGCTCCTTCAGCTCCTTAGGTGCCATTCTATAAGGGGTAATGGACACAGGAGTTGTATTCTCATACAGCTCAATTCCAAACTCCACCTCACGATTAGGAGGTAAACCAGGCAACTCCTCAGGAAACACACCAGGAAACTCCTTCACAACCCTGATATCTTGCACACGCAACTCCTTAGAGCTAGGATTCATCACAAAAGCTAGATAAGCTTCACAACCTTGCCTCAGCATCCTGCTCGCCTCCAAGGTAGACACCACATTGACAAGAAACTTCACATTCTCACCAACCACAACAACTTCATAATCATCCGCAAGCTTCAGCGAAACTCGCTTATTTTCACAATCCACAACAGCACGATGCTCAGCAAGCCAATCCATACCAAGGATTACATCAAAACCATAGAAAGGCAACTCCATAAGATCAACATGGAAAACATGTTCTTGAACAACCAAAGGACACCTTCTATACAGCTTTCGAGTCACAACAGTCTCACCAAAAGAACTAGTGACACGAACTCCAACATCCAAAGACTCAACAGGCAAACCAAGCAATTCAGCATGCTCACGCAAAATATATGAATGCGTAGATCCAGAATCTATCAAGGAAAGTAATGACAAGGATTGCAAAGTAAAGGTACCTGCAATCACATCCGCGTCATTCCTCCCCTCCCGCTGAGCATACACCCTAGCTTGACCTCCACCTTCAGGTTGAATAGCCACAACATGGGCCACTCCTCGACCACCTTCCTCTCTTCGCTGAAAGTTACCACGGCCGCACCCACGACCTCTCTGCGGTGCAGCAACAACAGGAGCACGCACTTGGCCACCAGCCAACATAGGACACTCTCGCCTCAAGTGATCCGCAGATCCACAATTCCAGCACCCGTTACCAGCTGCCGCAACAGGAGCTTGCACCTCCCTCACAGCACGAGGACAGTCACGTTTCATGTGACCACGTGATCCACAAATCCAACAAGCACTCGGATCAGCTCTAGCGTTGCCTCCCCGAGCAGGTGCTCCACCACCTCTCTTGGCCGAGGACTGATACTTCTGATCACGTCCCCTCTTGTTCCGTCCACCACCGGAACTATACTCAGCAGCTCGCTTTCCAGCACTAGAACCAGCACTTTTAGCAGATAAACCCAAGTTCATCTCAATATCCTTTGCTCGGCCCACCAACACATCAAAATCATCATACTCGGTGGCCAGCACATACATCTTCACATCCGTCACTAAACCATAACGGAATCTTTCGCACCTCGCCCGCTCATCAGGTACCAGCTCAGGTGCATACTGACTGAGTCGAACAAACTGAACTTCATACTCAGCCACAGTCATGCTCCCTTGGGTAAGAGACATGAACTCTCGCTTCTTTTCATCCAGGTACCTTACACCAAGATACCTCCTCTTGAACACATTCTGAAAGTATGTCCAAGTTACATCAGCATCAGCCATCCCAACAATAGTGGTCGTCCACCACCTATAAGCATCATCCTGTAGTAAAGATACTACACAACCCAGCTTTTGCACATCAGTGCAACTCATCTGACCCAAGATCCTCTTGGTACTCTCCATCCAGGATTCAGAACCTTCCGCAGACAAACCCCTAAACTCAGTCCCACCTAGACTACGTAAGCGCTCCAAGGGTAGTCTAACTCCAGCATCTCCCTGATGCCCAGCTCCTTGAGCTCCAGCTACTGCCGCTCGAAAAGCACCAGCAATAGCTTGCACCAACATCGTCACGTCAGGCATAGCTTGCCCCTGACCAACCTCAGGTCCAGCGACCCCAGCACCAGCTGCAGCTTCAGCTCTTTCACCCTCAGCACCACCACCACCAGGTGGAGGAGGTAACACCGCACTTCCCGCATTCTCCTCGTTCTCATTCTCATTCGGAGCCGTAGCTCGCACATTACTCCTCAACTCTCTACGAGGGGCCATACTCTAACCATGCAATCACAATGCAAATAAACAAAGTCAGGTCCAGCAAGGTAAGCAATCCAAGTACTCAAGCTCATTTTCATTTAAAATCAACATCATTTCATTAGCTTTGATTTGGCAATGGGTACCCACAACATGCTTCACCACAACATACAACTCAATTGCATCAAATTTACAAACCACTCATCATGCTTTCACTAATCAAGCATACATAGCATACATACTTCAATCATGCACACAATCATTCCCATTTACTCGAGAACTCAGCTCTGATACCACCAAATGTAACCCCCTTAACCCGGCCTAGACGGTTGACCAGAATTAAGAAAGTCACACGGGGAAAACCAAAGTCAACCCGAAAGTCAACCTTGATTAACGACCTTTTTTTAATCTTGTCTAGATGCACATTAACCCTAGTTATGATCATTCAAACAGCATGCTCAAAGATCATAAACATCAGAGATCAAACAGGGACCCAATTGAACAGCTTGCAACTTTAGGGACCAAAATGTAAATTCTGCAAATTATAAGGTCTTAACCCAGATTAGAGTTACCAACTTGTAATTAGTCAAGTTTCATGCTTCTATGCAAAATTTCAGCTCAAACGGACATCCCAAACTCTTACAATTGCACAAATAATATTCAGGACCAAAACGCATATTTTTCAAAACATATAACTGCCAATGTCAGCCCCCAACGGTCAGGTGTTCCGAAACAGGGAGCACCTGTTTCGAAACGCGGTACCGTTCCGCAACGGGTTTCGAAACGAGGGCTGGCAGAGGACCTTCCGTTTCGGAACGATGTCTTCCGTTTCGGACGCCTGGGTTACTACAAGGCACCCGTTCTGAAACGGTAGCTTCCGTTCCGATACGACCTGCTCAGAAAGTAGGAAATTGCTAGCTTAAACACACAATTGATCAATAATACATGCTCCAAATGCTACCATACTTTACCAGCAAGACATTCAACATGTAAAGAACTTAAATGCATCATTTAATCATCATCATGGCATCAAATATGAAAAGCCCAAAATCTAAAGGCATGCTTCCTACTTAGCAACCATTCATGCACTAAAACCTCCAAACCAAACACATAATGGCCAATTACAAAATCCAGCATTATTAACAACATTAAACAAACTTAGGGAGTTCAAAACATCCCCCAAAACATCCACATAGGTTCCCCCATTGCCAAATGCCAAAAGCTAAAAGTGTTAAGAAACCTTTCCATACTTGAGCTTAGTTTCCACTTGATTGCTTGCCTTCCTTGCTGCCCTCAATGCACTTTAATGCTCTGCATTATTGGTTTAAGAAAAAGAGAGAGAGCGTAAGCAAAAGCTTAGTGAGGAATGCTCATTAAAACCATTCAAAAATGCATTTATAAAACTCATTGATAAACCATGCTTCAAGCAACATTAACCACGTTCTTAAACATTTAAAACAAGCATCTCATGCTTCAAGTTCATAATAAGTCATATTGGCAACAAGTGATACATTTCACTTAAGATTCACACATGGACTTTTAAACACCATTGTGATCTTATCCCCATGGACTTTTAAACACCATGGGCCCATGGACTTTTAAACACCATGGCAAGGACCACACAAGGACTTTTAACCACCTTTGTGTCCTTAACAAGAATCTCCCAAGGACTTTTAAACACCTTGGAGTTCTTAAGTAACCAAGGCTTACAAGGACTTTTAACCACCTTGAGCCTTAACCAAGAACCAACCATGGACTTTTAAAACCATGTTGTTCTTAAACTTTCCAAGATCCACACAAGGACTTTTAACCACCTTTGTGATCTTAACCAAGAACCATCTAAGGACTTTTAACCACCTTGATGTTCTTAAATATGCAAGGCTCACACAAGGACTTTTAACCACCTTTGTGACCTTAATCATCACTTGCCAATATGCATCATTATCATCAATAATCCACTGTTTTAAAGCATTAAACCAAGCCATAGACATCATGCATCTTTAAGCATTAAATCACATTTAAATAATGTTCAAAAACAAGGAACTCTTACCTTGAGCTTCCTTCAACACATGGCTTAAAATCTCAGCAAATTAACATGCTAGATATGCTTTCAAAACAGATTTAAAATCATGCAAACAAAACACATTGCATACAACCAAACCATGGCCATCACCAAGAGAGTTTTTTCCGAAAACTTACTCTTGAGCTTAGCTAAGTTGCTTAGACTTAAACTAAGCTCCCAAACCTCCAAAACACTGGTTTCAAAGCCGAAAACCAAATTCCACTCACCGATTCCGTTTCGCTTCTTGCCGAAACACCAATCAAGCTTCCGGATCACCACCACTTGGATCCAAAGATGACTCCCTTGTTTTAAACACATCAAAGCAGAGGATCAAAGCATCATCATACATTAATAGCTTCAATGAAAGCACCTAAACTCGCTGCTCTCATCCACACTCCATTTTCGGCCACCAAACACAACCGAAAATGCATCCAAACAACTCCACAACATTGCCCAGCCAAGATCCATCAAAACTAAACATCATTTAACATCTAAAAAGGACCTAACAACATCCTTATACCTCCAGCAACATCAGATCCACAAGATCACCTCAAAAACAAACAAGAATCACAAGCTAAACTTAGGAAATTCAACCTATCCGGGATTGCATTAATTAAAACTCAATTCCTTATCAAATTAACATTCATTTAACATCAAATAAACACCTTAAAACACAGCCCAATCAGATCAAACGAAAATCCTTCAAAAATCACCAAATCTTGCATTTTAAGCCAAGATCCATTACACAACTTTAAAACCACTTATAAAACATCAATTAAGGATTGAGAACTTAGGAATTTCAGTAAAGAACTGAGAGTTTAGAGGAGAAGGACGTTCTTACCTCAAAACTTGAATTTCTCCCTTTTTAGAACCAAAATCTTGAAAATCTAATTAGCAATTGGTGAGGTTTTATTGATGAGATGATTAGGAATCGAAAGAGAATTGAAAAGATGTATTTAGGTGACAAAATCAGAGGAAAAAGCTCTGGAGAGAATGTTTGGTTTGAGAGAAAATGAGAGAAAAGGAAAATTGGAAAAGTTAGTTGAAAATGGAAAATAACTTCCCTCCACTTTTCTTTTGTTTAAAACTCAGAATTAAATCACTAAATATCTTAGAAAAATCTGGAGAAACTCCCTTTGGGTAAATAGCTCCTTAAAGATTCAAAGTTTCAACCCTTTCTAAAACAGTCACGCAGTTTTCAAAAATTACATTTTGGTCACTAGCCAAAATGTCACCCTTCCAAACCTCATTTTGTAAAATTGATTTCACAGTTCAATTATATATATTAAAAGAGGATTTTAGAACATTTTTCCATATTTTTAATGCAACCCGAACTAGGCATTCCTAATTTCACCTTTTTATATTCGAACAGCACTTTGACCGAACCGGTCAACGCCCAAACTTCTAAGCCCAAAACCGGGGCGTTACAGGTCGACAGTAGCAAAACTGTTCCGAAACGGCATCACCTCGTTTCGGAACGCTCTGTCTCACAGGCTTATTTTTGGTTAGCCGTACCGGAACGCCATCACCCGTTCCGATACGGTGACCTGTAATAACAAAAAATTTTCTGGTTTTTGAGGCTTTTACCATACTAAACCATGTTCGATTAAGCCGAAACTTTGTATACAACTTATTTCTACTAGTGTTTACCAGCATGCAAATTTTCATAGTCATTCTAATAAGTTTACCCCATTTTTACTATAATACCAAAAGCATGTTTTAAACAAGTTTAGCCAAAAGTCTAGAAAGTCATACTTAAGCCTTTAAGCTTATTACAAAATAGACAAGCCTTTGCCACAACAAAAAGAGCATATTGACTACGATAGCTACCTTGCCACTTCACTAGGAGTTATATTATAAGTACATTTCTTGATATGGAGTAGTGACTTGTCTTGCAACCGATCCGATTCTTCAAGAAACAACTTCCTAACCTAAGAATGCATGAAGACAAACACATTAGGCACTCAAGCCTAGTGAGGTAATCAAATAACAACAAATAAAGAATGTCATGAGTACATTTATTATAAATCCTCCCGAAACACTGAGCTCATGAATTCTATGGCATGCCAATTGTATCCCGAGTTATTCCAATCCAAGGCATAACATATTTATAATTTCCAATGAATCATAACAGAACAATGAGATGATAAATTTCATAGTTTCAACATAGTCAATAACTCTTGCACATATACTTGACATAGAGTTCCATAGCAATGCTTACCTCAATGGCAATGTACACTAGCTATAGTCAATGCTTAAATGATGACTTACCGACACTTACCCAAGTGTCCAACTTATTATCCGATGCTTTCGCCTTGATAGTAATGTTTAGCGAAAAGATGATAAACACTAAGTGACAATCCGGGAAGGCGTTTCGCCTAACCCGAAACTCCGATTACACTCACCCTAACAATCCGAAGCTTCAAGGTTCTCGGATGGAAATTCCTTTAATTTTAACTTGAGATGGAGATGGTGTAGCTTCTATTCCCTCTCCTTGAGCTAGGAAATATTAATGGAGGATCATTAGAATCGATATTTCGATATCGAAATCTATATAACAATACCACAACCGGTATCCGATTCAATATGAACAACTCATCGAAATACCTATGAATCAATCAAACCCTAACTTAAGATTAAAGCTAATTTAACCATGGAATCTCACAATTAACTAAAAGATATAGCTTACCCGGTTGTTAGAGATGTTTCGAAATTGACAAAGTCAAGAATTTACAAGACTTGAAACTCCTTCAATGGAGGTGTGTGCTTAGGTAAGGATGAAGAAGATGGTGATATGCTTCTAAGACAAATTTTCGGTGGTTCTCATAAAGCCTAGCAACCAATTTTAATTTGTGAGCTTTCCTTCATTTGAAGGAAAGCAATCTGATGACTCCACGTATGGAGTACTTTAAAATAAAATTAGTCCAATTACTTAATTGGTCCCTCACCTTCCTTACTTTCCTGAATTGTCCCTTTATTTCTTAATTCTTACAATATGGTCACTAGATGCTTGATATTACAATAATAAACTTAAATTCGAATGCTTTTACGCCTGATTAATATTTGATAGCAATAATTAGCTTGTCAGAGGAACCTCTAACACTTTATCAGACTAAGAATTTCCTATTGCCGAAATGAATTCCGACTAGGCCGACTTTCGGGGTGTTACAACTCTCCCCCCCTAAGAAAAATTCGTCCTCGAAATTTACCTGAACCGAAGAGATGCGGATATTGTTGTCTCATAACTTCTTCGGGCTCCCAGGTGGCTTCTTCAATCTTGTGACTCCTCTAAAGTACCTTAACCAAAGGTACAATCTTGTTACGAATTCGTTTTGTCTCCTTAGCAAGAATTCGCACCGGCTATTCTTCATAGGATAAGTCTGACCTAAGTTCCACAGATTCAGGTTCCACAACGTGCGAGGGATCAGATCGGTACTTCCGAAGCATTGATACATGGAAGACATCATGGATTTTATTCAACTCTGAAGGCAAAAGGAGTCGATATGCCACCGAGCCGACCTTTTCAACTATTTCAAAGGGTTCAATGAAACGAGGGCTCAGTTTTCCCTTTTTTCCAAACCTCAAAACTTTCTTCCATGGCGATACTTTAAGAAAGGCTTTTTCTCCCACTTCGTATTGAATGTCTCTTCTTTTAAGATCAGCATAAGCTTTTTGCCGATCAAATGCAGCTTTAAGACGATCATGAATAATAGTGACTCGCTCCTCAGTCTCACGAAGCAATTCGGGGCCTAATACCTTTCCTTCACCCAGCTGAGACCAACACAAAGGTGTTCTACAACGTCTACCATACAATGATTCATACGGTGCCATTTGAATGGACGCTTGATAGCTGTTATTATAAGCAAATTCAACAAGAGGTAAGGACTTCTCCCACGTCCCACTGAAGTCAATAATGCAAGCACGAAGCATGTCCTCCAAAATCTGAATAACTCTTTCTGACTGTCCATCAGTCTGAGGGTGAAAGGATGTACTAAGATTGACTCTTGTGCCCAAAGCTCCTTGTAAAGTTCTCCAAAAACGAGATGCAAATCGCGGATCTCGATCCGAAATGTTAGATTCAGGCACACCATGAAGTCGAATCACTTCCTTAATGTACAAGCCAGCTAGCTTAGAGAGTCCGTAGTCCATTCTGATAGGTACGAAATGAGCTGCCTTTGTAAATCGATCTACAATAACCCAAATAGCATCATGTTTGGTAGGGGTTAATGGTAGACCACTAACAAAGTCCATGGTGATCTTTTCCCATTTCCACTTCGGTGGATCAATGGGTTGTAAAAGCCCGGTAGGAGCACAATGTTCTGCCTTAACTCGTTGACAAGTGAGGCACTTCGAGATATGATCAACAATAGCTTGCTTCATGCCTGGCCACCAGAAAAGCTCACGTAAATCCTTATACATTTTCACAGACCCCGGGTGAACAGAGAAAGAACTTGAGTGTGCTTCGACAATAATATCTTTACGGAGAGTTTCATCATTTGGTACACAAACCCGATCATGAAAACATAAGAGTCCTTCAGCATTAATTCTGAAATTCGGGTTATCAGATAATTTAGAAACGATGGTTTAAAGCTCGGAATCTTTGATTCGAGAAATAACGGTAGACTGAACTTGAAGTTCAGCTACAAGACATTGATGTTTTCGAAGTCTGAAATGAGCATTAACTGCTCGAGGAACAGGCAAAGGTTTGCGGCTGAGTGCATCAGCTACAACATTGGCCTTCCTCGGATGATAATCAATGACTAAATCATAGTCCTTAAGAAGTTCCATCCATCTTCGCTGTCGCAAATTTAGCTCCTTCTGCGTTAACAAATACTTGAGGCTTTTGTGATCAGTGAAAAGATAGCATTTCTCTCCGTAGAGGTAATGCCTCCAAATTTTTAATGCAAAAACAACCGCAGCCAATTCTAGATCATGTGTGGGATAATTCATCTCATGGGGCTTAAGTTGTCTTGAAGCGTAAGCAATAACCTTACCTTCTTGCATCAATACACACCCTAACCCAAGATGTGAAGCGTCACTATAAACAGTATAGTCTTTTCCAGACTCAGGCTGAGTCAGGACAGGTGCATGGGTTAGGACTTGTTTCAGTTGATCAAAACTTCGCTGCTGATCTTCAGTCATACAAAAGGTGTCTCCTTCCGCAACAATTTTGTCAAAGGAGCAGCTAACATAGAGAATCCCTTCACGAACCTACGGTAATATCCCGCAAGTCCAAGAAAACTCCTAACTTCACCTACATTCTTAGGTGGGTGCCAATCTATCACAGCTTGTATTTTCTTCGGGTCCACTTGAATGCCCGAGGTCGACACAACATGCCCCAAAAAGGATACTTCGGTGAGCCAGAACTCACAGTTAGAAAATTTTGCGTACAACTGCTTCTCTCTTAGAGTTTGGAGTACAATTCGAAGATGATCTCGATGTTCTGCTTCATTCTTTGAATAGATCAAGATTTCATCTATGAAGACCACAACAAACTTATCAAGATAAGGCCTAAACACACGATTCATTAGATCCATGAAAGCTGCAGGTGCATTCGTCAGTCCGAAAGGCATCACTAAGAATTCGTAATGTCCATATCTTGTACGAAATGCTATTTTGGGCACGTCACACTCCTTGACTTTCATCTGATAGTACCCCGACCTTAAATCAATCTTAGAGAACACGGAAGCATCTTTTAACTGATCAAACAAATCATCGATCCTCGGCAGAGGATACTTATTCTTGATGGTAACTTTATTTAGTTGCCTGTAGTCAATGCATAAACGCATCGAACCACCCTTCTTCTTAACAAAGAGAACCGGAGCTCCTCAGGATGAAGAGTTGGGTCTAACAAAGCCCTTATTCATAAGGTCTTGGATTTGAGTTTTTAACTCTTTTAATTCCACAGCTGCCATTCTATAAGGTGCAATAGAGATTGGTGCAATCCCAGGTTGCACTTCAATACCAAATTCAACTTCACGGTTGGGGGTAGTCCCGGAAGCTCATTTGGAAAAACATCCAGAAATTCATTCACCGTGTCAATATCATTAATCTGAGGTTCAATCTTGGGCTCAATGGTCAATGTGCATAGCATAGAATTCCGAGATTCCATCAAAGTTATTCTTTGCTTGCCCAGTCATCGAAGATACAACTTCCGCTTACCACAATCTACCCATGCTTGATGTTTACCAAGCCAATCCATTCCTAGAATCGCATCAAACTCGTGGATTGGAAAGACCAAGAAATCCGCAGGGAACGGAATTCCTTGAATCATGATTGGACAATTCTTACATACTAGGTTCAAAACAACACAGTCGCCCAAGGGATTTGTTACAGACATCTTTGTTTCTAAAGGTTCACTAGACATCTTATGCTTCTTCATCAACTCCAGACTTATAAAAGAGTGTGTAGATCCAGGGTCAACTAATACATACAAAGAACATGAATATAACATAACGGTACCTGCTATGACATCAAGCTCATCCTCCTCCTCACGACTCCTTACATGATACATTTGTGCAGAAGCTTTCGACTCTTGTTTGTTGTTCTGCTTCCCAGATCCACCTGGCCTTCTCGAGGTTCCTGACTGTACTTGCCTCGCTCCTTTTCCCCGAAAGGACTGAGCAGGCGATGAAGTATCCCCTAGCACAGCAACTGTCTTTGACAGGTTCTGGGGACAGTCTCTAATGAAATGTCCCTGCTCTCCACAGAAGAAGCACGCTCATGTCTGCCTGCGACATTGCCCTGCTACGTGTCGCTTTTGACAAAAGTTACAAACTGGATGCTGAACACCTCGGTTAGAACCTCCTGTACTCTCCACAGAAGCTGCCTTGGACCAAGACTGAGTAATAGTCTGCGGTCTCTCAATATTCCCTGTACGGGAAGGCTGAGAGTATGAAGTCTGCTTCGAGCCCTGGTATTTGCCTTTCTTGTTCCATTTGGGAGGTCGGGAATCACTCCACGCCCTCTTCTCAAATCTATTAGACATGTTCCCCCTCTGGATTTTCTGTGCAGCTTCGGTTGCCTTCACACGATTCACCAAATCCTGGAAATTTGTGATCCCCAGAGCAGTAAACATAGGCTGCAACTCATCACTCAACCCAGCAATGAACATTCGACACGTATCCTCTTCTTTCTTTATAAATTCGGCTCCATATCGGCAGTACTTACAGAAGTCGTGAATGTACTGCTCGATTGGTTTCCCTCCTTTCTTCAAATGGAGAAAGATGCTTCGTCTCTCCGCAAGATAGTACTCGCTGATGTACTTGTTTCTGAATTCTTTAAGGAAAAATTCCCAGGTGATTGCTTCTTCCGGAACTGTAAGAATAGTAGTCTCCCACCACATTAAAGCTTCATCTGTCAATAAGGCTATGGCACATTCCAGCTTGTGTTCATCAGAACAATGTAGTTGTTTATTCATGATGCGGAGGGTGTTATCCAACCAATATTCAGCTATTTTCGGGTTATCATCATCTTGTCCCGTGAATGAATAAGCCCGCAACGAAGCCAATTTGTCTACAGGGGCTCTAACGTACTGAGCAACATGGGTATTAGGCTGGACTGGTGGTTTCGCTTGCATTGCAGTCATAAACTGCTTAAACATGTTGGCCATGTTTTGATAACATTCGGCCTGAGCAGTAGGTGCTACAGGCTCAGCAACCTGTTCAGGAAGATCCTGAGGTTGCGGTGGATTTGGAGGATTCCCTCCTCCTACCTCCTCGCCATGAGTCGAGGAGCCAGCGGTTTGCTCATCTACGTGAGCTTCATTCGTCGCAGACATATCTATATGAAAAATCAGATTAGTCGACAAGTCACAATTTACACAAATAAAACTCCTAGTGGCAAGGTAACACAATAAACAATACAAGCACGCATATGTTTAGACCAGAACCGACTAAACTCTAGCTCTGATACCACAAATGTAACACCCCCTACCCGGCCTGATCAAGAACCGGGTCGGAGAGCATTACTGGAAATCGATGCGGAAAATCTTTTAATCCTTAATCCTCAAAATCTTCTTAATATCTTGACTTATTGAAATTTATTGAATCTTTTTAAACCTATCTGACTTAGTAATCGAATCCTTTAATCCCCAATCTTGTAATCTTTACCGAGTTTACGAATTAATACATTTAAACTCATAAAAGCCAAAAAGAAGTTGCCCGTATCGAAACTCCCTAAGCCATTTCGGTACGACTTGATCACGGTCAATATTTTTGACTTCTTCTTCCTGACCGTTTCGATACGGCTTGACCCGTATCGGTACGGGTTGACCGACCTTGACTTGACTTGGACCCGTTTCGAAACCAGTTTCGAAACAAGGGTTCACAGTGGCAAAAGTGTTCCAAAACGGCATCACTTCGTTTCGGTACAGGGGTCGACAGTAGCAAAACTGTTCCGAAACGGTATCACCTCGTTTCGGAACGCTATGTCTCACAGGCTTATTTTTGGTTAGCTGTACCGGAACGCCATCACCCGTTCTGATACGGTGACCTGTAATAACATAATTTTATCTTGTTTTTGAGGCTTTTACCATACTAAACCATGTCCGATTAAGCCGAAACTTTGTATACAACTTATTTCTACTAGTGTTTACCAGCATGCAAATTTTCATAGTCATTCTAATAAGTTTACCCCATTTTTACTATAATACCAAAAGCATGTTTTAAACTAGTTTAGCCAAAAGTCTAGAAAGTCATACTTAAGCCTTTAAGCTTATTACAAAATAGACAAGCCTTTGCCACAACAAAAAGAGCATATTGACTATGATAGCTACCTTGCCACTTCACTAGGAGTTATATTGTAAGTACATTACTTGATATGGAGTAGTGACTTGTCTTGCAACCGATCCGATTCTTCAAGAAACAACTTCCTAACCTGAGAATGCATGAAGACGAACACATTAGGCTCTCAAGCCTAGTGAGGTAATCAAATAACAACAAATAAAGAATGTCATGTGTACATTTATTATAAATCCATATAATCATCATAATGCTTAGTATAAATACATGGTTGATTTGTATAAAGCTTAAACAATCATAAATTTTCCTTGGATGGAATTTAATTCATGGATACTCGAATTCCCCCGCCTCGCCAAAACATAACTGGTCTTATTCCCTCCGCCTCACCAATTGACCAATAACAACACATCCCTCCGCCTCGCCAATCATCATAGGTCGTAGTCTTAGGACCGTAGTCCACCCGAAACACTGAGCTCATGAATTCAATGGCATGCCAATTATATCCCGAGTTATTCCAATCCAAGGCATAACATATTTATAATTTCCAATGAATCATAATAGAACAATGACATGATAAATTTCATAGTTTCAACATAGTCAATAACTCTTGCACATATACTTGACATAGAGTTCCATAGCAATGCTTACCTCAATGGCAATGTACACTAGCTATAGTCAATGCTTAAATGATGACTTACCGACACTTACCCAAGTGTCCAACTTATTATCTGATGCTTTCGCCTTGATAGTAATGTTTAGCGAAAAGATGATAAACACTAAATGACAATCCGGGAAGGCGTTTCGCCTAACCCGCAACTCCGATTACACGCACCCTGACAATCTGAAGCTTCAAGGTTCTCGGATGGAAATTCCTTTGCTTTTAACTTGAGATGGAGATGGTGTAGCTTCTATTCCTTCTCCTTGAGCTAGGAAATATTAATGGAAGATCATTAGAATCGATATTTCGGTATCGAAATCTATATAACAATACCACAATTGGTATCTGATTCAATATGAAAAACTCATCGAAATACCTATGAATCAATCAAACCCTAACTTAAGATTGAAGCTAATTTAACCATGGAATCTCACAATTAACTAAAAGATATAGCTTACCCGGTTGTTAGAGATTATTCGAAATTGACAAAGTCAAGAATTTACAAGACTTGAAACTCCTTCAATGGAGGTGTGTGCTTAGGTAAGGATGAAGAAGATGGTGATATGCTTCTAAGACAAATTTTCGGTGGTTCTCATAAAGCCTAGCAACCAATTTTAATTTGTGAGCTTTCCTTCATTTGAAGGAAAGCAATCTGATGACTCCACGTATGGAGTACTTTAAAATAAAATTGGTCCAATTACTTAATTGGTCCCTCACCTTCCTTACTTTCCTGAATTGTCCCTTTATTTCTTAATTCTTACGATATGGTCACTAGATGCTTGATATTACAATAATAAACTTAAATTCGAATGCTTTTACGCCTGATTAATATTCGATAGCAATAATTAGCTTGTCAGAGGAACCTCTAAAACTTTATCGGACTATGAATTTCCTATCGCCGAAATGAATTCCGACTAGGCCGACTTTCGGGGTGTTACACTATGCCACGAAACTAAGACTAAAACACTAATAATAATCTAAAGGAATACTCACGTGAAGTCCTTGTGGTACGTGCACGGTTAGATCGAACAAGCGAATGGGGTGGTAGTGTAACCCCATAAACACAACCTAGAAGAAAAGACCGCATTTAGGAAGTTACGATTGAAAACTTAACTCTCAAGAAAACTAATTTTCAAAAGATATGCTTTAAATTAAAACAAAATAACATAAATTTAATAATAAATATAAATATAAATATCATAATAAATATTCGAATGATTATATAAAATCTCTGAATTAAAATTATAGTAAATTAATGCTAAAAATAATCTGAAAATATAAATAGTCTAAAATTACACCCATGTCCCAAAATAATAAATAGAAATCTGGTTAAATTAAAATGGTTTCGTACTGAATAATAAAATATCCTGATAAAATATGAGATCCTCCAAGTACCAAATCGCCTAAAGCCCAAAGATATCTATAAGAAGAAACTACGGGGGAGTAAGCTAAAGAGCTTAGTGTGTCTCTAAAGTTCAAGAAAAATCTCAATCTCAAAACCACAATTATTTCGATAAATTCTTTAAATTCACAAATAACGATGTACAAAATAAAAGCTTTAACTTGTAAAAACAATTCAATGAATCCCAGCTACAGCACCGTCCGAAGAGTAAGGTTCCCCAGAACTACTCTTTGCATCTACCAATCGATGTGTGGTAAAAACTACTGCTTCGACCGTACAATCCCAACCCATGCAGACAATGATGTAAAATCATATTTGTAATAGTTTCAAAACATAATCTAATAAATCTAATATTTCATAGTCCGATAAATCTGATGATACACAAATCGATAAATCTGATGTTCAGTTAAATCACAAATCCAGTAAAAATACATGAAAAATTCATCACGCCACATCGCATGTAAAAATATGCATACGATATAAAACGATGTCACACAATAAAAATCATTATTATATAGCATAGTAAAAAACATTCCCTAGCCAAAGCAAATCTCAACCTATTGAATATCGTGATTTTTCATGATTAAAAGTATTAGATCTAACAGTATTCGTACCGGATTAATCATGGAGTTTGATCGAATTAAATAAATAACAAAAAAAGAAAGAAAAGGAAAATTTGTTTTGAATATAAATCGAGAGAGGGGGAAAGACGGCTGCGGAAAAGAAACCAAATTCCAGGGAAAGGATCGTTGTTTTATAACCAAAATTTTGGATAAATTACAAGGTAAGTCCTTGTACTTTTCTAGGGTTCACAAAATAGGTACCTAATATCCATTCTTTATAAAAAGGTCACTAAATTCATTTAAAAATTCAATTAATTCCCAAATTACTCAATTCGGGTTTCATATTTAAATTCCTAATTTCTAGGGTTTTGAATTTAAGGATTTCAAAATTAGGTATCTAAATTACGGATTTTTTGAATCTAGGGTTTAGAATTTGGGCGTAATTTTTGGCGTGTTACAACTCTGCCACCCTTAAAAGAAGTTTTGTCCTCAAAATTTTCACACCTAACGGCAGATTTCTAAAAGCATGAATATTTAGGTAGAAACTTGAATGGCTTTTCGAATTATGTTACGAATGAAAACGCAGGGTTTTCTGATAGACTTTGATCTCAAATTCATAAAAACAAGTATGATCACGATCGGTCGCTAATTTAGAGCTCCTACAAGGTACATATTAATCTATATACAAAAGGGAAAATCCTAGAATTAGAGTTGATACTTGGAGTTTCAATTCAAAACATATCTATAATTCTTTTAAAACAATAAACTTATTAGAAAATATCATTTTGCCCCAAAACATTTAATATGCATGCAAAAATTATTTTGGCTTAAAATTTTATGTGAGCCTCATTGTCTGAGGGTTGAACTTAGCTATGATACAACTAAATGTAATCCCCTAAACCCGACCTAGAAGAAAAGACCAAATTTAAGAAGTTACGATTGAAAACTTAACCCTCAAGAAAACTAATTTTAAAAAGATATGCTTTAAATTAAATTAAAATAACATAAATTGAATAATAAATAAAAATATACATATCATTATAAATATTCGAATGATTATATAAAATCTCTAAATTAAAATAGCAGTAAATGAATGCTAAAAATAATTCTAAAATATAAATAGTATAACATTACATCCATGTCCCAAAATAATTAATAGAAATCTGATCAAACTAAAATAGTTTCATGCTGAATAATAAAATAATCAGATAAAATATGATTTCCTCCAAGTACCACTTCGACTAAAGCCCAAAGATATTTGTAACAGGAAACTATGGGGGAGTAAGCTAAAGAGCATAGTGTGTCTCTAAAGTGCAAGAAAAATCTCAATCTCAAAAACACAATTATTTCGATAAATTCTTTAAATTCACAAATAACGATGTACAAAATAAAAGCTTTAACTTGTAAAAACAATTCAATGAATCCCAACTATAGCACCATCCGAAGAGTAAGTTTCCCTAGAACTACTCTCTACATCCACCAATCGATGTGTGGTAAAAACCATTGCTTCCACCGTACAATCCCAACCCATGCAGAGAATGATGTAAAATCATATTTGTAATAGTCTCAAAACATAATATGATAAAATCGATATTTTATTGTTTGATAAATTCGATGATACACAAATCGATAAATTCGATGTTCAGTTAAATTAGAAATCCAGTAAAAATACAGGAAAAATAAATCACGCCATATCACATGTAAAAATATGCATACGGTATAGAACAATGTCACACAATAAAATCATTATTATATAGCATAGTAAAAAAACACACCTTAGCCAAAGCAAAACTCAGCCTATTGAATATCGTAATTTTTCATGATCAAAAGTATTAGACCCAACTGTATTCGTACCGGACTAAGCTTGGAGTTTGATCGAATTAAATAAATAACAAAAAAGAAAGAAGAGGAAAATTTGTTTCGAATATAAATTGAGAGAGCGGGAAAGACGGTTGCGGAAAAGAAACAAAATTCTAGAGAAAGGATCATGGTTTTATGACCAAAATTTTGGATAAATTACAAGGCAAGTCCTTGTACTTTTCTAGGGTTCACAAAATAGGTACCTAATATCAATTCTTTATAAAAAAAGTCACTAAATTCATTTAAAAATTCAATTAATTCTCAAATTTCTCAATTAGGGTTTCATATTTAAATTCCCAATTTCTAGGGTTTTTAACTTAGGGATTTCAAAATTAGGTTTCTAAATTAAGGATTTTTCGAATCTAGGATTTACAATTTGGGCGTAATTTAAATTTACCTTGAGCTACACTCGTTTCGGTACGCGTTTCGATACAGTTTGCCTCTGTGAGTGCCTGTTTCGGAACATGTTCCGGAATGTTTTAACACTGGTGACCCCCGTACCGGAATAGAGTGGAACGTATCGGTACGGCTTGGTCTGGCTTTTAAATTGGAGCCCGCGTATCGAAACGGGAAAGCCCGTTTCGAAACGCAGGCCTATACTTTGGGCTTTTGGCAACTTCAAAGGTTCTCGAATGTGATGTTTTAGTCCTTTTTGATTGTTGACTTCCTTTTTAAGCTTATATGCATCGTTTATGAATGGTTTTGGTTTCGTACGCAAGCAATCGGACTAATACGACACTTGGTAAATTTAAATTACCTTACGTTCTGATTGCCTCTTCACGTTATCATTTTCCGCTGTCGTTTTCACACATAGATATAAATGTAACATTTAGACAAGATAATTAACGAAAAGTCTTTCTAGTGTTGTTAATAGAAGTGGAGCCTTAACGTGTTTCACTTCAGTTTTCCTCGTGTAACTTGTTCGGACCGGTCTGTCGTCTAGACCGGGACGAGGGGGCTTCAATGGGGGAGTAAGCTAGTGTGCCCAGTCTGTCTCTAAAGTGCAGGCAATCACAAACTCAGTTTCACAATAGTAAATTTTCACAAAAATATTTAAAAGACGCAAAGCACGTTTAAACACGGTTTTATGAAATCATAATGTAATACACTCATACTGCATAGTCACCAAAAAGAGTAGGTTCCGCAGAACCTCTCACTACATATTCACCAACGCAAGTGGTATAGACCACTTAACTTCCTCCATACAATCCCAACCCATGATAACACAGTAAAAAGATATCACAGTTTTCACAGTCTCAACACAATCTCATAAGAAATCCAAGATTCACAACTCATTTATTTTATTCACAGTCTGAAAATAGTATGCACAGAAAACATAATGTAAAATCACAAAACAATTGAAAATCACTCAAGCGTAAAATCACAGTCACAAAAATAAAGTATGTAGCACTGAAAGAGAACACACCTTAGCCGAAACAACTTAACCTACTGAATGACGCGCTTTCCACGATCAGAAGTACTAGGTTTAGCTGTATCAGAACCTATGAAAATAATTTATATATTAGAACTATTATTGCTATGCCACCAAACTAAGACTAAAACACTAATAATAATCTAAAGGAATACTCACGTGAAGTCCTTGTGGTACGTGCACAGTTAGATCGAACATGCGAAGGGGGTGGTAGTGTAACCCCATAAACCCAACCTAGAAGAAAAGACCACAATTAGGAAGTTACGATTGAAAACTTAACCCTCAAGAAAACTAATTTTCAAAAGATATGCTTTAAATTAAAACAAAATAACATAAATTTAATAATAAATATAAATATAAATATCATAATAAATATTTGAATGATTATATAAAATCTCTGAATTAAAATAATAGTAAATTAATGCTAAAAATAATCCGAAAATATAAATAGTCTAAAATTACATCCATGTCCCAAAATAATAAATAGAAATCTGGTTAAATTAAAATAGTTTCGTACTTAATAATAAAATATCTAGATAAAATATGAGATCCTCCAAGTACCAAATCGCCTAAACCCAAAGATATCTATAAGAGGAAACTACGGGGGAGTAAGCTAAAGAGCTTAGTGTGTCTCTAAAGTTCAAGAAAAATCGCAATCTCAAAAACACAATTATTTCGATAAATTCTTTAAATTCACAAATAACGATGTACAAAATAAAAGCTTTAACTTGTAAAAACAATTCAATGAATCCCAGCCAGAGAACCGTTCGAAGAGTAAGGTTCCCCAGAACTACTCTTTACATCTACCAATCGATGTGTGGTAAAAACCACTGCTTCGACAATACAATCCCAACCCATGCAGACAATGATGTAAAATCATATTTGAAATAGTTTCAAAACATAATATAATAAACCTAATATTTCATAGTCCGATAAATCCGATGATACACAAATCGATAAATCTGATGTTTAGTTAAATCACAAATCCAGTAAAAAATACATGAAAAATTCATCACGCCACATCACATGTAAAAATATGCATACGATATAAAACAATGTTACACAATAAAAATCATTATTATATAGCATAGTAAAAAAACACTCCTCAGCCAAAGCAAAACTCAACCTATTGAATATCGTGATTTTTCATGATCAAAAGTATTAGATCTAACTGTATTCGTACCAGATTAAACATGGAGTTTGATCGAATTAAATAAATAACAAAAAGGAAAGAAAAGGAAAATTTGTTTTCACTATAAATCGAGAGAGGGGGAAAGACTGTTGCGGAAAAGAAACAAAATTCCAGGGAAAGGATCGTGGTTTTATAACCAAAATTTTGGATAAATTACAAGGTAAGTCCTTGTACTTTTCTGGGGTTCACAAAATAGGTACCTAATATCAATTCTTTATAAAAAGGTCACTAAATTCATTTAAAAATTCTATTAATTCCCAAATTTCACAATTAGGGTTTGATATTTAAATTCCCAATTTCTAGGGTTTTGAATTTACGGATTTCAAAATTAGGTATCTAAATTACGGATTTTTCGAATCTAGGGTTTACAATTTGGGCGTATTTTTTTGCGTGTTACAACTCTGCCACCCTTAAAAGAAATTTTGTCCTCAAAATTTTCAGACCTAATGGTAGATTCCCAAAAGCATGAATATTTAGGTTCAAACTTGATTGGCTTTTCGGTTAGGTTACGAATTATAACACATGGTTTACTAAAAGACTTTGATCTCAAATTCATAGGAACAAATATGATCACAATCGGTCGCTAATTTAGAGCTCCTACAAGGTACATATTAATCTATATACAAAAGGGAAAATCCTAGAATTTGAGTTCGTACTTGGAGTTTTTATTCAAAACATATCTTTAATTCTTTTAAAATAATAAACTTATCAGAAAATCTCATTTTGCCCCAAAACATTTGATGTGCATGCAAAAATTATTTTCGACTTAAAATTTTACGTGAGCCTCATAGTCCGAGGGTTGAACTTACCTATGATACCACTAAATATAACCCCCTAAACCTGACCTAGAAGAAAAGACCGAATTTAGGAAGTTACAATTGAAAACTTAACCCTCAAGAAAACTAATTTTAAAATGATACGGTTTAAATTAAAATAAAATAACATAAATTTAGTACTAAATAAAAATATAAATATCATAATAAATATTCGAATGATTATATAAAATCTATAAATTAAAATAACAATAAATGAATGCTAAAAATAATTCTAAAATATAAATAGTATAACATTACATCCATGTCCCAAAATAATAAATAGAAATCTGATTAAACTAAAATAGTTTCGTATTGTATACTAAAATAATCGTATAAAATATGAGATCCTCCAAGTACCACGTCGCCTAAAGACCAAAGATATTTGTAAGAGGAAACTATGGGGGAGTAAGCTAAAGAGCTTAGTGTGTCTCTAAAGTGCAAGAAAAATCGCAATCTCAAAAACAAAATTATTTCGATAAATTCTTTAAATTCACAAATAATGATGTACAAAATGAAAGCTTTAACTTGTAAAAACAATTCAATGAATCCCAACTACAACACCGTCCAAGAGTAAGGTTCCCTAGAACTACTCTTTACATCCAACAATCGATGTGTGGTAAAAACCACTGCTTCTACCGTACAATCCCAACCCATGCAGATAATGATGTAAAATCATATTTGTAATAGTCTCAAAACTTAATCCGGTAAATCCGATATTTCATAGTCCGATAAATCCGATGATACACAAATCGTTAAATCCAATGTTCAGTTAAATCACAAATCTAGTAAAAATACATGAAAAATCATCACGCCACATCACATGTAAAAATATGCATACGATATAAAATAATGTTACACAATAAAAACATTATTATATAGCACAGTAAAAAAACACAGCTTAGCCAAAGCAAAGCTCAACCTATTGAATATCGTGATTTTTTATGATAAAAAGTATTAGATCCCACTGTATTCGTTCTAGACTAAGCTTGGAGTTTGATCGAATTAAATAAATAACAAAAAAAAGAAAGAAAAGGAAAATTTATTTCGAATATAAATCGAGTGAGGGGGGAAACATGGCTGCGGCAAAGAAACAAAATTCCAGGGAAAGGATCACCCAAGATTTCACCACCTTTGACATAGTTGAACTCCCTTGGGTAGCTCACTTCCTTTTCCTCAAGAGCCAAGTCCTTCAAGGCTTCAAGAGGTGGATCTTGTGTATCCTCTTCTTTTGTTGGAATCTCATCCTTCTTTAAAATTTGTCCTCCATCAAAGGCATTAATGATTCATACATCATCATCATCACAAGAATCCTTCATTGGAAGGAGGTTATCATCGAATACAACATATATAGATTCTTATACTACTAAAGTTCTCTTGTTAAATACACGATAGGCTTTTGAGGTTATGATATATCCTATGAAAATAGCTTCATCACTTTTTGCATCAAAATTACCTAAGTTGTCTTTTCCATTATTTAAAACAAAACTCATGCAACCAAATGGATGAAAATAGCTAATGATAGGATTTTTAGATTTTAAAATCTCATATGGTGTTTTCTTTAAAAGTGGCCTAATCATTACTCGGTTTACAATGTAGCAAGTGGTGTTTGTGGCTTCCGCCCAAAAATATTTAGGTAAATTGTTTTCACAAAGCATGGTTCTAGCCATTTCTTGTAAAGTTCTCTTTTTCCTCTCAACTACCCCATTTTGTTGAGGAGTTCAAGGAGCCAAAAAATTGTGGCTAATACCATTTTCATTTAAAAACTCTTCAAACCCTAGATTTTGAAATTCGGTTCCATGATCACTTCTAATGTGAGAAATTCTAAGTTCACGAGCATTTTGGGTTAATTTTGAAAATGTGATGAATTTTTATAAAGCCTCATCTTTAGTACCTAAAAATAGAACCCATGTAAATCTAGAAAAATCATCAACAAGTACAAATGCATAAGATTTACCACCCAAGCTCATAGTCCTAATAGGCCCAAATAAATCCATGTGAATAAGTTGTAAACACCTACTTGTAGAAACATCATTAATGGATTTAAAGGATGACTTATGTTGTTTACCCTTAGAGAATGCATCACAAATTTTATCATTTGAGAACTTAATTTTGGGTAAACCTCTAACTAGATCTAGGGAAACTAATTTTTCTAAAACACTAATGCTAGCATGTCCTAGTTTCCTATGCCATAACCATGCATCATTTTCATTTTGAGCTACTAACCTTGCATGGGATGTATGTATGTCATCTAAATGCACCATGTAAATGTTACATATGCGATGACCTATGAGCATAATATTATTTGATTTAATGTCAACAATTTTGCACACACTTTTATCAAATAAGACATTAAATCCTTTATCACATAATTGGATTATGCTCAACAAGTTATGTTTAAGACCATCGACATACAAAACATTTTCAATAAGAATGGTTGAGTGATTACCTATGGAGCCAATACCTTTAATGTGGCCTTTGGAGTTGTCACCAAATGTCACTACTCCTCACTTTTTAGCTTTAAGTCCATGAATCTACTCTTGCCTCCGGTCATATGCCTCGAGCATCCACTATCAAGGTACCATGAATTTTGATTTTGTGCTTTGGCCTTGTAGCAATGCTCCCCATACAAACAAAGATATTAAACTTTTGTTTTTGGTACCCAAATCATTTTGGGTCCACGTGTGTTAGCTCCCAAAAGCTTGGTTCCCTTAGGAATCCAAGGTGACATAGTAACAAAATCATTAGACTTGACAAGCTCCTTAGGAACCCATACACTCCTAATCCTTTTAGGTCTATTATGTCCAGGGAGGCTACTTTGTTTGTAGTTATTAGTCTTTCTCCTAGGTTGGTTTTTTTAGATGATTCACCTTTTTCATGCTTCACATTACCAACATCTTTGAAAGACTATTTGAGCTTGTTAAGCTCATCTAACACCTTTTGGTGTTCACTATTGCATTGAGAAAGAAGATTATTTAGGTCTACATTTTCATCTTGGAAGAATTTAAGTTCATCTTTCAAACCTAAAATCTTTTTCTCAAATTTTAAGTTTGTTTGAGAAAGTGAGTCATTTTTATCATTTAATTCCAAAATAATTTTCTTATTTGTAATGACCGACTCTTTGTACTTCTCAACTAACTCATCATAAACCTCTTACAACTCATCATATGCATCAAGTAATTCATCAAATGTAAACTCAAAAGATGATGAGTTAGAGGTTACCAAGGAGGAATCCTCCTCAAGTGCCATAAGGCAAAGGTTGGCCACTTCTTGTTCGTCATCCTCGGATGACTCCTCATCACTCCAAGTAGCAAGCTTGGCTTTGAGCCTCTTCTTCTTCTCAAAGCCCTTATTATTGAGTTGAGGGCACTCTGAATGAATGTGACCGGGCTTTTTGCACTCGTAGCAAATGATTTGATCCCTCTCTTCTTCTTTGTTTTTACCCTTGAAGTCAATTTTTCTTTGAATCTTCCTTCCTCGGTTGGACCTCATGAATCGTGAGAATATTTTGGCTATCGTAACCAATTCTTCTAAATCATCCTCCTCACTAGAAGTGCTCTCCTAATGTAATGAAGCTTTGAGAGCCACTCACATTTTCTTCTTATTTTCTACCTCTAGCATCTCCACTCTTTTCTCTTCCTTCTTCTTTTCATCTTCCCTTCCTTGCTTCATTATCTCATGATTAAGGAGAGAACCCACTAGCTCATCAAGTTTTAGTGTCTTCAAGTTTTTGGTCTCGATGATGGCGGTTCTCTTCCCATCCCAATATTCGGGAAGTGAGTAGAGTAGCTTCCAAAAAAGTTTGTCTTCCGGTATTGTCTCTCCAAAACCCTTAAGCTCGTTGACGATAGTTGAGAAGCGATCGAACATCTTGGACACGGTTTCGTCGGGCTCTATCTTGAATTCTCATAACTAAGATTGAGAATTCCAATCTTGGTCTCCTTCACATCATGAGTTCCTTCATAGGTGGTCTCTAGAGTATCCCACACTTCCTTGGCACTTTCAATGGAGGAGACTTTGGAGTAGATGTCGGGACCGAAAGAACAAAAGAGCATGTGAAGAGCTTTGTCATTAATTTGGATCTTCTTTCTCTCATCTTCACTCATCTCAATCTTCTTCTTTAGAACCAATTTTCCTCCATCATCCCTCTTCAAAGGAATATAGGGACCATCTTCAATGACATCCCAAACAAGGTAATCGTTGGATTTGATGAAAAGGCGCATCCGGTTCTTCCAAAATGAATAGTTGTCACCATTGAAGAATGATGGTTTTGTGGTGGATTGAGACTCGTACATGCTTGATCCAGGGGTAGATGCCATGACTTGATTTTTGGATGATCACACTCTTCCTAGGAACTCCTCTTGTGGTTGTTAATCCTTCAAAGAGGTAGGCTCATATACCAATTTTTGAGTGGATCAAAGGATTGATCAATGCCAAGAGGGGGTGAATTGGGCTTTTAAAAATTTGTTGGTGAAAAATGATAGCTAAAAATGAAGAACAAAGGATTTTCAAGTGGTTCAAGTTCCAAATGAACTCTACCTACACTACCTTAGCTACCACTAAGAATTTTCAACAATTCACTAATTTGTTATTCCCCTTTTCAAGGCTTAGAAGGTAACCTTTACACAACCGGTCAAATTTTCTACCCAAAATTTGACCAGACCCTCATAAGTGAACAAAGAAGAAATTATGCAAGAAAAATATCTCTCAAATACAATATTGCCCCTTTCAGTACAAACACTCAACCCAAATTTGAGATAGGATAGGAATTGGATACAACACAATTTGGGGTTTACAAGAAATTTGAAAATAAGCACAATGAGCTTGGATTTTTGCTTGGATGTTTATCTTTGATGCAATAGTTGCTGCTAGTCTTCAATAAGCTTCAATTATTACCTTATCTATCAATTCTAGCCGTTTGGGTGGTTAGGGTATTGATTATAGCTGTTGGGACCCACTTTTTCCACCATAAATGCACTTCTGCAGCTATCCGTATTGGTACACGAAGACCCGTATCGATGCATGTCTCAAAACAAAAAGAGCCGTTGCAAATAATAAAGAGGGTGTATCGAAATGCGTGTAAGCGTATCGGTACGAGACAGGGACCGTTTCGATACGCATAAGACCGTATCGATACCTTTTTCTCATCTTAGCTCACTGGAAGTTTCCGTTTCGATACAGGTAACAACGTATCGATACGGGACGACTGCCACTTTAAATGTTAGTTACATAACGACTGACACAAACGATCGAAAACATTTAAACCTCTTTGATTTAAAAATTCCGTTAAAATCGTATCGATACGGGTGGAGCCGTATTGGTACACCATTCAAACTCCTTCAGTTTTACAGAGGGGCGTATTGATACAGATTGAATCTATTTCGATATGCTATTTCGATACGGTTAAGAGCATATCGAAATGCATCTTTCCAGTAGTCAACTTTGTAAAAAAAGGTATCGATACAGCTTCAAGCGTATCGATACGTCTGGACATTTTTCAACACTTTGGCTTTGGAACACTTAGAAAATATTTGGAGTTTGAGTTTTCAATTTAGTCCTTAACATACTTAGTTATATCAAAATAAAACATAGGTTTTACAGAAACCATCTTGACAATTTGAAAGTAGAGAAATTTGAGAGCTTGATGACCAATTTTATAATTTCACCATAAAATATAGCATAAAACTGAAATTGTGGACTAAATTGACAATTTGGAAGTGGTGAAATTTGAGAGTCTAATGACCAATTTCATAATTATACCATATAAATAAATAGGGGTCAATTTTTGCTAAAAATTAAATCTTAGAAATTAAAATGAACAAAAATATTATTATATTTAAATTAATAGACTAAATTACAAAGATTAGTTAATTTTGACTAAAAGTAAATTTTTAAAGATTAAATATCACTACGGGGAGGAGATTTCTATATTCGAAGTCTAACCCGTGAGGATACTTGTGGCTAAATTAAATTAAACTAAAAAACTTAAAGTTAAATATTAGTACTAAAATGTAACATTTTAAATGCAACATGACCTAAAAAGTAATTAATCTCTAGCTTAAATAATTTGTGGCTTATTTCCCTCCAAAATTTTGTCTTTTCCCTCTCTATTTTTACAAATTGTCTTTTTTTTTCTTTTTTTTCAATCTAGGTTAAAAAATTGGTGGCTTATTTCCCTCCAAAATTTTGTCTTTTCCCTCTCTATTTTTACCAATTGTCTTTCTCTTTTTCTTTTTCTTAATTTAATTGGGTTTCAATTTAGATTAATTTAATTGAAATTTCATATTTAGTTTTAGACTTATTTTAATTATGTCTGTGATTTATGCTTCTAGATTTTAGTTAGCTCAATTAGATCCTAAGTTTAATAAATTAATTCATTTAAGACATTATTATTATTATTATTATTATTATTATTATTATTATTATTATTATTATTATTATTATTATTATTATTATTATTATTATTATTATTATTATTATTACATATAATAAACTTTGATTTAATATAATTATACACAAAATTTTGATATGGATACTAGAGGTGTTCAAAAATACCCGGCCCGAACTACCCAACTCGCCGACCCGTCTACCCGTTTAAAATTTACCGGGTATTTATATTAATGTACCCGAATTTTTGGGGCCGGGTACCCGACCCGCAATTTTTTTCAGGTAGTTGGGTCGGGTCAGGGCCGAATTTTTTTTTATAACTGGGTACCCGACCCGACCCGCTAATTTTAATATTTATATATTTTATATTTAAATTCTATTTTTATTTTATGTTTCTTATTATTTTTTCTTAATATTAATATTAAATCCCTAACTTCTTTTTATACTTGTATTATATACTTTTTAAGTTTACAAATTTTCAAAAATATTTATATTAGTTTGACAATATAAGAGTCGAAAGAAAAATCATATTCGAAATTAATATTTTTAATACATTCTTTTGTCGATAAACTTTAATATATATGCATACATATATATATATATCCAAATATTTCTCTTTTAAAACTAACCTCAAATTAATAATTTTTGTGTTTGAAATATAAATCATGAAATTTTATGTGTTTACTATGTATTTTTTTAAAAAATAAATTTTAAAAAATATAAAAAAAAGTAAACTGGGTACCCGGTACCCGATTTTACGAGTACCCGAATTTTGCAGGTACCCGATTTGCGGGTACCCGGTTCTTATGGGCCGGGTCACGGGCCAACTTTTAGGTACCCGGGAATTCCGGGTACCTGAAATTTAGGGTACCCGAAAATCCGAGTACCCGGATATGAACACCCCTAATGGATACATGAAGCTTTGATTTAAATATTTAATCAAATTCAAATTCATAGATTAACAAGTGGAATCAGAATTAATCCCATACACCAATAACTTTAACCTAAACTATAAATACTAAACCTGAAACCCTAAACCCAACTCAAACCAAATTGTCCCCAAAATTCAAATGTTGACCCGGCCCGAAATCGACCCGAATGACCTGATTTTGACCCGAACCGAAAGCAACCCGAACGACCTGATTTTGACCCGAACTAAAAGCGACCGATCCGATATTGACCCGATCCGATATGGACCCAACCCGAAAACAATCGATCCGATTTTGACCAGATCCAATACCCGAACCGTATTCGACTCATCATAGACCCGAATTAGACTCAAACCCGAACCGAACTGAAATCTAAACCGATTCTAGATATACCCAAAACGACCCGAACCGAAACGACCCGAACCGAAATGACCCGATTGCCATCTCTAGTTGTGTGGGGGCTTGAGAAATTTTTTGAGAAGGATATATATGTTGTCCTTCATGATTTTCAAAGCTAAAATTTGGATAATCTCTCCATCTGGGATTGAAATGATTAGCAAATGGATCATATTTCCATTGTGGTTGACCAAGAAATCCATCATAAGCATAAACAACTTGCGCTAAATTATGGTGCAACGTTTGACAAATATTCGTAGGATGGCTTTGAAAGGAACATACTCTATAAGAATTTGCTTTATGTACATGCCCTATAGCAATTTAACGAACCAAAGTGGTTAAGTCAGAGATTTGATCTTTAAGCATACTCACCTCGTCAACTTGGCTAAAGGATCCACACACGCTTGAAGAAAACATAGTTAAAATTATAAAAATAAAACAAAACAATGAGAAACTAAAATAGCTCCCCCGCAACGACGTCGATTTTGATAGGATTGTCAAAGTCCTGCAAAATAAAAACTGATTTTACTAAACTAACTTGTAGTATTAGTGAGATCATGTCGAATCCCATGAGAGCTGAAATTAGAATCTCAAAGTTTAAACAATAAAAGTAAAATGGGGGGGGGTTGGTTTATCAAGCTTAAATTAAAGATAATAAATAAAAACTTATAATAAAAGTAACGAAGATCAATCTTACCGAACTTCCAATTCAAAGGTGCAATTTTCATCAAACTGTTTCTTTGATCATAGGCTTAAAGATGAGTTTCTCCTATTCTAGAAATTAGTCTACTTAGGAAACACCACAATAGAGGTCAAGGGACAAACACTTCAAGTCGGATCACAAGCAATGTGGTACTAGTGGTAGACGTGGTCAAAATGCTCAACCTTTTGTGGTTGTTGCAGTTGATTTTGATCATTTCGATAGACGCCACTCAGGGAAGTCTTAGGGAGCTCTTGGTGCTTGTTGGGAATGTGGTTCGAAAGAGCATCTAAAGAATGATAATCCGAAATTGGTTGGAGATGCACCGAATCAAGCAGTCGCTATGGTTGCACCTGCTAGGGGTCGAGGTCATGGTAGAGGTAATTTCTAGAGGTGTGACGTGGGTCAAAGGACTGTGGCTCATACTGTGGCTATTCAGTTGGAGAATGGAGGGTAGGCAAGGGTGTATGCACATCGCGAGGGCCGTAATGACACCGACGTGATCGCATGTACTTTTACCTTGTAGTCGTTGTCATTATTTTCTTTGGTTGATTCACGCATTCATACACTTTGAGTGAGCATGTGTTGCGTGATTTGAGTGCTTCGTAATTTGTGCAAGTATACACGTCGCATGTTATAGTATAGAAAGATATTGTATCCACAGGGATTGGTATCACTTCAAGAATCTATCGTCTTGCACTGAAAATTAAAAGAAACACAAGTAATAGTTTATGGTTGAATAATCGAGTAAACTAAAATAAACGAATAAACTAAAGAATTGAGTTGATAGAATGAGAGAATAGGTTGGATTATATTGCATCGTAGTGTAGAATTCGAATGGAACAATCTTGGTTTTGCATGCAAGAGGAAGCTTGATTGCCTCGAAAATGGGCATAATGGTTGCCTCGGCAATGGGCAATACCATTGCCTAGGCAATACACAAAGTGACTACTTGGGTAATTGGTAGGGCGGTTTCCAAGGCAAAGAATTAAGCTATTACTCGGGAAATTGAGCGACAACCTATAAGGTTTGACAATGCATTCTTCAATGGTTTCTTCTTATTTCTAAGTCGAAACTCTATCAATGTGCAAGCCTTGATAATACCTCCCAGCGTGAACCAAGGGTCAACATCAAACAATCTTACACCTCTCTTAGTCGTTGCAATTTGTACTTATTCCTAGGCCAAATTAGTCTTCACCAATTTGGGCAAAAACCATGCTTATTCGTTTCTTGAATCTAACTCTCCCGATACTAGATAAATAGATGCAATCACAATTTCCTCTCCCGATTCAATTGCATGTAATGATAAACACCAAGAATAAGCAAACCTTGAACTTAAATTGCATAACGAAAACCTAAACAAGATCCAAACGTTTTCTCACAACTACTAAACAAATAACCCTAGCCTAAGATAGTTTAGTTCATAGTTGGGTCTAGAAACAACACAAGATAATTTCCCAACAAGAGCATCAACCGAAAAAAAGAAAAATAGAAGAACTCGAGCTTCCTTGATCTTTAATCTCCTTTTCGATTTTTCTCCCTAATTCGACTCTCCCTCTTGGCTTTGCATTCCCTTCTTTTTATAGGAGATTGGTTAGTTATACTCCTTCTAGAGGAGGAAGTTAAGTTGGAATTAAATGCTATAAAATAAAAGAAATAAATACATTTTTATTTTATTGTTTTATTCCCTCTATAACTCCTCTTATCTTCTTGGAATTTAATCCCCTTTAAAAAACTCAAGGGACTTAGACTTCTCCTAGTAATTCTTGTGACTTTCGACTTGTAAAAAGGATTGAATCCTTGTTGAAATCGTCATCTCTTGGTTGTGGAGAGTAGTAGCTTCTTTATGTTGAGATCGACAACTTCTTATTGTCTTAAATCATCATCATTCTTCTTTCCTTCATTGTCGCAATAATACTTGTCCGGGCAATTAACCTGCACACACCGAAACATATACCAGAACAACACCTTTTCCACTAAATAAGCAATTAAAGATAATCAAGTATGGCAAGAAAGAAAACAATGCAATTATGCATGAATGGCTAATAATGCAACCTAAATGAGCATATGTCTAACAATAATTGCGATAAAAAAGGTAGAAAATTAGTACTTTTACACACTTAACACACCCCCAAACTCAAACTATTGCTTGTCCTCAAGAAATGCAAAACTAACATTTACTTGCCAAGACTTTAATCAAAGGAAACATGCTTTAGACTTGCCTTCAAACTT
This sequence comes from Hibiscus tridactylites, assembly GCA_958450335.1. Classification (NCBI taxonomy): domain Eukaryota; kingdom Viridiplantae; phylum Streptophyta; class Magnoliopsida; order Malvales; family Malvaceae; genus Hibiscus; species Hibiscus tridactylites. The sequence goes on along the minus strand of OY288269.1, from coordinate 41,565,981 downwards.
CAGAATCGTGGCACTATTTAGGATGAGTGTTCGGATAGCATGAATTTTCCCGGAACTAGACTATAATGCTCGTGATCATGTGTGTACTTGGTTGTGCACAAGTTGATTATCAAGAGTCTTATGTGAACAATAGGTTTTTATTACTGTAATTGTCGTGGCATTTATTAATCTGTAAATCATGGTGTTTTTAGGGCTTCAGCTCATCACAACTACTTTCCTAGGCTTGAAGATAAGATTGGAGCAAACAAAGAACCCTCGAGCCTATTGAGTAGAGTCATCTCGTGAAGAATTTCATTTACTCATGCTAAATTGTCCTTCATATTTAATTTTTTCAATTTAAATGGACATGTTATAGCAGTGAAGTATCCTAAGCACATGATTTTCATTTAATTTGACTAGAACATGTTTCAGGCACCTCTAGCTAGAAGCTTAATTCTTTTAATTTCCCCAATTTCTAAGAAACCTAAGTTCACGAAGTCTCTATCAATCAACATGCCACAATTGTGTTAATTAACTTTCAGCATCATAGTAAAATTCTAAGTCCTTTTCATGCAATCCTCAAGTTAAAGGTTCTTTCAATTAAATGTAGTTCCAAAGTTCATCTTTAGAAATTCAACAAGTCCTAGCAATTAGATTTAAGTAAAGGCATGACAAGTACATATGCAAGCTATATGCAATTACTAAGGGTGGATGCAACTAAGCAACAAACTAATCTAAACGTGAAAATAAGTAAATACAACCCCACCCCCCACCCCCCCACAAACTCGAGAAGAGCATTTCTCTCAATGCATGAAAACACAAAAGTACAAGGAAACAAAAAGTGAGAATGAAAGAAATGAAATTACGATGACCTTGAGAGGTCATTGTCTTGAATTACGAGTTTCCTTCTCGTGTATTGCTTGATTCTCTTGCTTGCCCGAGGTGGTTGATGGTGTGTAGTGGGTGTAGGAGTCGGTTGTTTGCTCATCTCGTCATCATTGCCCTCCTCAATGTCGATTTCCTCGGTGGTGGAGGCCTTGCATTTCGCCATTGTATGGGATGCTCAAACTGCTTTTGGTTGGACACCGGATGACTCGTCCAAATCAGAGGATTCTGACCATGACACGATGTGGCTTGGCTCGTATAACGCCCTGGTTTTGGGCCTAGATGTTTTAGACATCGGACCAGACTGGTCGAGAACGGTCCGAATTACGTAAGGTGATTTAGGGAAATCAAGGATCAGATAGGATAAAAATGTTGTAAAATTGCTAAAATCCTCTAAAAATATGTTTAAGAGGTTGGTCAAATCAATTTTACAAAAAGAGTTTCAGAAATGGGACATTTCGAGTAGTGACCAAATTGTAAAGTTTAAAACTGTGGAAAATGTGATTTTTAATGAAGAAGCCAAATTCTTAGAATCTATAGGGTGCTTTATGGAAATTTAGTCTTTCCTTAATATGCCATGTGTTTAAAATGATTTTAATTAAATAGCTTTAATTGGTTTTGTTTTATTTAATTAATTAGGTAGTTAATTTGTGAGATTCCATCACGTAACTACCATTCTCTCTTCATTTTCAGCCAAACACAATTTTCATTCATTTCTCTCTAGAATTCTTTTCTCCCAAACACTCTCTTAATATCTCTTAAACAATTTTCAATAAATCCTTTGAAGTTCTTCAAGATTTTGCTAAGGAAAACTTCTCATTCATTGAGGAAAGCAAGGATTGGAGGTAAATCCCGTTCTTAACCTCTAATGAAAGTTCTTTATTGAAATTCCCAAGATCTTTGGCTTCTAGTTATTGTTTTTGGTTGAGTTTTCATTATAGTTTTGATTTGAGATCAAAATCTTGCAAAACGTGGTTGAAATCTTGATTTTCGGATTTCCTTCTTCTGATACACACCTTCTTATAACCTGATCTACACATTGTTTAAACGAAAGAAGCTCGTCCCAATAATAACGCTTAGCATCATGTCGGAACCGCTTCTTCCCTTGGCGAGTAAGGTTATAAGGTAAAATACCACTAACTAAGAAATTCACAAGATCGACATACCATGGTATGGTTAAAGCTAGTGCCGTAGTTGTTGCCGAGGCAATCCCTATTGCCATTGCCAGGGCAGTATCAATTGAGGTTGCTCGGGCAATGCTGGTCATCCAGGAATGCTTCTTGGATTTCTGCGTTTGTGGTGTCTTTTTCTACTTGTTCTAGTTGTGACAAATGATCGGCAACTTGGTTCTCGGTACCTTTTCTTGTCCTTAATTTCAATGTCAAACTCTTTTAAAAGAAAAAGCCAACAAATTAAACGAGGTTTGGCATCTTTCTTGGCAAAGAGTTACTTAATTGCCGAATGTTCAATATGAACAATTACCTTGGTTCCAATCATGTATGAACGAAATTTATCAAAAGCGAACACTACGCTTAGTAACTCTTTCTCGGTGGTGGTGTAGTTTACTTGCGCCTCATTAAGAGTTTTACTAGCGTAGTAGATCATCTAAAAGATCTTACATGCTCGTTGACCTAGGACTGCTCCTACCGCAAAGTCACTTTCATCGCACGTAAGTTCAAAGGGCAATGTCCAATCTGGTGGAACTACTATTGGTGCGGTTACAAGTTTCTGTTTCAGGGTCTCGAATGCTTTGATGCTTGAGTCATTGAAGTCAAAGGATTTATCTTGTTCAAGCAAGTTACAAAAAGGTTTAGTAATCTACTTTTGCTTTGTCGACTTCAATCCCATTAGATGAGATTTTGTGGCCTAGAACTATGCCTTCATCCACCATAAAATGACACTTCTCCAAATTTAGGACCAAGTCGGATTCCTCGCATCTTTTAAGTACTTTCTCCAAATTGCGTAGGCAATTGTCGAAATCATCTCCAAATACCGAGAAATCGTCCATAAAGATTTCTTGGAAATCTTCTACCATGTCATAGAAAATTGTCATCATGCATCGTTGAAAGGTTATCGGGGCATTGCATAATCCGAATGGCATTCTTCGAAAGGCATAAGTGACGTATGTGCATGTAAAGGTGATGTTTTCTTGGTCTTCTAGGGCTATGGAAATTTGGTCAAGCATCAAGAAAACAATAAAAGGGTTTACCTGCAAGATGGTCAAGCATTTGATCAATAAAGGGTAATCCATACAAACCCTCCAACAAGTCCTAGTTGGGATTAGTTTATTGTTTTCATTACTTACCACAATTATACCTCCTTTTTTGGTACACAATGTACCAGACTTACCTATGTACTGTCAGATATAGGATAGGTAATACCGACATCAAGCCATTTGATGATTTCCTTCCTTACCACCTCTTTCATGACTCGGTTAAGCCTCTTTTGTGTCTCAATGGTTGGTTTATGATCATCCTCTAAAAAGATTTTGTGCATACAAACCGTTGGGCTAATTCCCATCAAATCGGCAATTGTCCATCCTATTGCCTTTTTGTGCAGCTTTAGCGTGTCAATCAATCTTTGCTCTTGTTCAAGCTGCAAGTTAGAAGAGATGATTACGGGCAATGTGTTATTGGTTCCCAAAGAAACATATTTCAATTGCTTTGGTAGTGGTTTTAATTCAAGAACATGAGGTTGCTCGTTAGAGGGTTTTTCGATTCTTCTTTCTTCCTCTGAGTAATCTAGTGGGTCGAAATACTTACCTGGACGACTTGCTGTCCAATTGGCTTTATCTTGTTCATTATCATCTGGTCCTTCATGCTCTTTGGGTTTAAGGCAATCGTCAAAGAAATTGCCGAGGTAATTGTCACAACAATTACCGAGGCAATTGTCAAGGCATTCTTTCTCCATATCAAGATCAAACTCGGTTGTGGCATGGATGACTTGACACTCTTCTGGGTCATTGGCTTGCTTAAAGGTGTGGAAAACATTTAACTTTATTTTTTTATCATTTACCCTCATGGTGAGTTCTCCTCTCTCAACATCGATCAAGGTCCTTCCCGTAGCTAGGAATGACCTCCCAAGGATAATAGGTACGAACTCATCTTATTTACAATACAAAACAATAAAGTCAGCATGGAAAATAACTTTATCAACTCTTACCAGGTTGTGCAGCATTGCCATACATCTTTCCATTACAACAACGATTTCAATTTCTCCTATTCTTGTTCTCTTAGAGACAATGTCTTTACGGAACTTGGCGTAGTTCGGCATCTACGTGATTGCTTCTACCAAAGGCAAGTTGATTTGGATTTGCTTCAAGATGTCGAGGAACTTCTTGAATTGGTATTCTTGTTTCTGCTGTTTCAAACTCTACGGGAATGGTGGTGGAAGTTGAATGTCTTCAATCCGTTCCTTGCAAAGGAATTTGATTTGAGGCATTGAATCAGGACTTTCAAAAGCCTTCTTGTTTGCCTTGCATTTCTCATGAGTTGTTCCCCTTGCGACCTCAGTATCGCTAGGCAAACCACCCATCGGTCTATAATTTAGGATCTAAGCGAATTTCCCAACTTGAGTTTCCAATGATTTCAAGGTTTCTTCATGATTCTGCATTCTCATTTCAGTCTTGCATTGCAAATAAAAGCATTAGCTTTTTTATGAATTTATCTGTGTTAGCCATATATGCACTAGTTTGTGACATGAAAGTATTTAAAGAGTTTTCCAAAGAACTGGACGGTATTGATTGTTGTTGCGGCATCGGTTGTTGTGGCATCGATTGCTGCTGCATTTATTGTCGATGCATGTTTTGATGGAATCCCAATGTTGGAGCATTCTGGTTGTTCTGAATGAGGGTATTTTTGGTATTGCTCCATGAGAAATTTGGATGTTTCTTCCAGGCCAGATTGTAATTGTTGGACATCACATTGTTGTTCCGGTTGTAGTTTCCAACATAAAAACTGGACTCTAGGCTCTGTGGATACTCAGAAGAATCATGGTTATCATTACATAAATCACAAAAGGAACCTACTACCTTGACCTCCTGTTTGTTGCTTGGTTGTTTCATGTTCTTAACCAAATTGGTTAAGGTGGCCAATTGCAAGAGAATCGAATCCGATGACTCAAGCTCGTTTATTGAAGCATGGCGTCTGACTCCTCCTCTTTTTGTAGTTGGGAACTGATAATCATTTTTAGCAAGCCTAATCAAAATCTCCATTGCTTCTTTTGGTGGCTTGTCTAGGAGTATGTCATTTACTGAGGAATCTAGCATCATCCTTGTCGGTGTGTTTACCGCATTGTAAAACATCGTCACTTGTATCTATACGGGTAATCCGTGTAAGGGACACTTGTGTAACAATTCTCTATATCGCTCCCAAGCCTTGTACATGGATTCATCATCTGCCTATTGAAAAGAAGTGATTTTGTTAAGTAACTTATCAGTCATATTTGTGGGATTAAATCGAGCAAGGAAATCACAACATAAATCAGTCCAAGATCCTATTGATCCGGAAGGAATACTATTCAACCACGTTTTTGCCCTATCCCTCGGTGAATATGGGAATAATTTTAGCATCGGGATATCCTCATGGACTCCTTGTAGCTTGAATGAATTGCAAATCTCTATGAAGGATTTGAGATGTTGTATGGCATCTTTAGTTGCCGATACACCAAATTGACCAATTGTGTTGATCATATTGAACACTATTGACTTTAATTCGAAGTGGGTAGCTTCGATTTCAGGTGTGACAACTCATGGGTTCAGTCCGTTGAGATCTTCCTTTAAATAATCTCGAACAGTTAGGTTCCTTGCTTGAACAAGTTAAGATGACAGATTCACTCTATCTCCTGCTGCGGCAAGCTGGTTATCGTTAGAATTATTATTTTCGACTTGGACTCCTATTGTTGCTCTCAGTTTTTGTCTGAGTCTACGGTAGGTATTATCAATTTCTAAGTCAAGGGGATATTATGGAGGTGTTGGATTTGCCCTGGTCATAAACCAACGCAAAACCAAATTTTGTTTTACCCTTTAGAAACTGAACATTAAAAAGTAAAAATAAAAGTGCAAGAAAATTAAAACAAAGTCATTATTGCCAATCCTCGGAAACGACGCCAAAATCTTGTTGCCTGATTCGAGTGCTTCGTAATTTGTCCAAGTATACACATCGCAAGTTAAAGTATAGAAAGATATCGTCTCCACATGGATTGGTGTCACTTCAAGAATCTATCGTCTCCCACTGAAAAGTAAAAGAAATTCAAGTAATTGTTTAGGGTTGAATAATCGACTAAACTAAAATAAACGAATAAACTTAAGAATTGAGTTGACAGAATGAGAGAACATGCCAGATTATATTGCATCTTAGTGTGGAATTCGAATGGAACAGTCTTGGTTTTGCATGCAAGAGGAAGCTTGATTGCCTCAGCAATGGGCAGAATGGTTGCCTCGATAATGGGCAACACGATTGTTTGGGCAATGCACAAAGTGACATCTTGGGCAATTGGTAGGGCGGTTGCCAAGGCAAAGAATTAAGCTACTACTCGGGCAATTGGGCGACAACCTTCAAGGTTCGACAAAGCGTTCTTCAGTGGTTTCTTCTTATCTCTAAGTCGAAACTCTATCAATGTGCAAGCCTTGATAATACCTCCCAACGTGAACCAAGGGTCAACATCTACTGATCTTACGTCTCTCTTAGCCGTTGAAATTCATATTTATTCCTAAGTCGAATTAGTCTTCACCGATTTGGGCAAAAACCATGCTTATTCGTTCATAGTTGGGTCTTGGAACAACACAAGATAATTTCCCAACAAGAGCATCAACCAAAAAACAAAGAAAAATAAAGAACTCGAGCTGCCTTGATCTTTAATCTCCTTGCTGATTTTTCTCCGCAATTCGACTCTCCCTCTTGGCTGTGCATTCTCTTCTTTTTATAGAAGATTGGTTGGTTATACTCCTTCTAGAGGAGGAAGTTATGTTGGAATTAAATGCTATAAAATAAAATAAATAAATTCCTTTTTATTTTATTCCCCTTATAACTCCTCTTATCTTCTTGAAATTTAATCTCCTTTAAAGAACTCAAGGGACTTCGACTTCTCCTAGGAATTCTTGTGACTTTCGACTTGTAAAAAGGATTGAATCCTTGTTAAAATCGGTATCGCTTTGTTGTGAAGAGTAGCAGCTTCTTTATGTTGAGATCGACAACTTCTTCTTGTCTTAAATCGACATCATTCTTCTTTCCTTCATTACCGCGGCAATACTTGCCCGGGAAATTAACCTGCACACATCGAAACATATACCAGAGCAACACCTTTTCCACCAAATAAACAATTAAAGATAATCAAGTATGCAAAGGAAGAAAACAATGCAATTATGCATGAATGGCTAATAATGAAACCTAAATGAGCCTAAGTCTAACAATAATTGAGATAAAAAGGGTAGAAATTTAGTACTTATACATACTTAACAACATCCACAATTATTAGACATTCCTGTTGAGATTTTAAATGTGGGTGTTTTAGTAACTAGTTCCTTTAGAGATATCATTACTGTTAGAAGAATGTATAAGAGGTGCCAATTGATGGTTCAAGGCCATGTGTTTGCTTTTGATTTAATGGAGTTGTGGTTCCATGGTTTTGATGTCATCTTGGGTATGAATTGGCTAACTGAGCATAGAGCTATAGTGGATTTTGAAACCAAAAGGATTTCGCTGAAGCTTGTCGACGACTATGTTGTTGTTGTGGTGGCCGAGAATGCCAAATTCTTGTCTAATGTCTTTTCCGCATTAAAAGATTAGAAGTTGATGAATGAAGGTTGTCAAGCCTTTTTGGCTTTTTTGATGAATCCAGGTATCAAAGGAGTTCGAGTACAGGATATATGGACGGTATGTGATTTTCCATAATTATTTCCAGAGGACTTACCCAGGTTGCCATCAGATATAGAGGTTGAGTTATGCACTGAAACGTACTTTGGTATGACTCCGGTGTATATTGATTCGTACTGTATGGCGCCGAAAGAGTTTAAAGAGTTGAAAACTCAACTACATGAATTGTTGGATCGTGGTTTTATTAGTCAAAGTGTCTCACATTGGGGGTGCACTAGTGTTGTTCGTAAAGAAGAATGATGGAACCATGCGGATGTGTATTGATTATCGGTAAAAAAACAAGTTGACAATTAAGAACAAGTACATGTTACCACGGATTGATGAGTTGTTTGACAAATTCCTAGGTGTAGTTGTGTTCTTAAAGATTGACATAAGGTTCAGGTACTACCAGTTGAAGGTTAAGGAAGCGTATATTCCGAAAACTACGTTTCGTACAAGGTATGGACATTATGAGTTTTTGGTGATGCCGCTTGGTTTGACTAATGCTCCACCTGCTTTCTTAGATATGATGAATAGAGTGTTTCATGAGTACTTAGATCGGTTTGTGGTTGTGTTTATCGATGATATCCTTGTGTATTCCCATACTGAGGATAGCATGATCAACATTTTTTGAATAGTGTAGCAAGCGTTGAAGGGGAACCAGTTGTTTGCTAAGTTGAGTAAGTGTGAGTTTTTGCTGAAAGAGGTGTTGTTTCTTGGTCATGTTGTATCGGTGGAAGGCATTTGTGTCAATCTGCCGAAGATTGAGGCTATTCTTAAACGGAAGCAACCTAGGACGGTGTCGGAACTCAACATTTTCCTTGGTCTAGCTAGGCATTAACATCGTTGTATGGATGGTGGAGCTCTCATTCTTTTTGGGACTCCAAATCAATCAAAGGAAGGATGGCACCTTCATAAATCAAGCTAAGTACGTGAACGATATGCTCAAAAAGTTCGGCTTGGAGAATGTAAAGCCTCAAGCTACACCTATGAGCTCTTCCATAAAGCATGACAAAGATGAAGAAGGTAAGTGTGTTAATTCTAAGCTTTATAGATCCATGATAGGTTCTTTGCTTTACCTTACCGCAAGTAGACCATATATCATGTTTCGTGTTTGCTTGTGTGATAGGTTTCAAGCTAGTTCTAGAGAATCACACTTAGTTGCCATTAAGAGAATTTTTAGATACCTTAGAGACATACCTAACTTAGGCCTTTGATATCCTAAGGATTCTTCCTTTAGCCTTCAGTCTTATTCGGATGTGGATTATGAGGGATGCAAGATAGATAGGAAAAGTACCTCGGGACATGCCAATTCTTCGGTAGTATGCTTGTATCTTGGTTCTCTAAAAAACAAAATAGCGTAGCCTTATCTACCACCGAAGCGGAGTACATATCCTTAGGGAGTTGTTGTGTTCAAGTCCTTTGGATGAAGCAACAACTCTTAGATTATGGTGTTCAAGTAGAAACCATACCCCTTAGGTATGACAACACTAGTACCATTTGTCTCACTAAGAATCTCATCCAACACTCTAGAACCAAGCATATAGAAATTAGACATTATTTCATTAGAGACCATGTGTTGAAAAATGATGTTGTTCTAGAATATGTTGATACTTTCAACCAATTAGTGGATATATTTACAAAACCCTTAGATAAATAACGTTTTTGGACCCTTAGGAGAGAGATGGGTTTAACTAGCCTTTCTTGATCCTTTTAGGTCCCAAATGGTCAAAAAATTGCTTGAAATTAATTGATGTTCATACTTGTGTTAATTTGCCTCCTTTTGCTTCTATGCATGTTGCTAGGGGGAGTATACATTAAGTTTAGCCATTCAAACTTGTTCATATGTCATTCACATGCATTTAGAAACGTTTAAAGTTGGATTTCTAAACTTAAATCTATCAAAAATTCCTTATTTGGTAAAGGTGTATCAATACTGCTTAAAGCGTATTGATACGGGTTCATCAAGGGTAATGATACAAGTCAAATTGTATCGATAGGGTCCCACGTATCGATATGGGTTAGTCAATGGAAGTGATACATGTCAAACTGTATCGATACGGCTGTAACCCCCTTAGCTCGGCCTAGATACCCGACCCGAACTAAGAAGAGTACACAGGAAAAATCAAAGTCAACTCGTAAAAGTCAACCCCATTTAACGACCCTTTTTTATTTATCTTTTCTAGATGCACATTAGTATCCTATATGATTAGCAAAGCGATTAGGCGAAAACGGCACAACGATCGGAGTTCGATTAGGGGTTCAATTGCATTCCTTTGACTTTTAGGGACTAAATTGTAAATTTCAGGAATTACAAAAACTATCCAGGTTTTAAAGTTACCAATCCAAAATTAGTCATACAACATGCCAGCATGTCAAATCTCATCTCAAACGGACCATCCAAACTCAACCAATTGAACAAACAATACCCAGGGACCAAAACGTAAGAAAACAAACACTTAGAACAATTCAAATTCAGCATCCAACGGTCAAATGTTTTGGAACAGGAAACTCTGTATTGGAACGTCCGTTTCGAAGAGTGATTGTTTCGATACACGGGGGCGTTCCAAAACCTTAAGGAACTCGTTTTGATACGTTGGTTAACAGTGGCAAAATGTTCCGGAATGTGCCTTACTGTTCCGAGACACCATGGTCATTACAAGCCTCCGTTCCGAAACGGAAAAAGGCGTTCCGAAACGCCTGGGCCTGCAACTTTCCAAATTGTTGTTTTGAACAAGTTTTCATCTTCGAAACCATTTCGACATTTGTTCCAACACACATACAACATGGATAAACATCAAGGACCACTCATACGAAGCACAAGCTATATCATGGCATCATTCTTGCAAGTTATAGAACTATAGGCATGCTTCCTAGATGTCAAAACAACAAAAAAGCTAAAAACTAAATTCAAGCTCTAACCATCACTCAAAGGAAATTTACAAATCCGAATAAGCAAATTAAGCATGCTCAAGGTGTTTAACATCACCAAATATAACCAAGAGTAGAAGTCCCTCCCATTGCCTCTTATTACACTAAGGTAAAACCATGGACATTGCTTAATCAAAAATGCTTGGATTCCACTTGCTTTCTTGCTGCCTCAAATGCTTAATTCTCTGCATTGATGAAACAAATGAGCGTAAGCATAAAGCTTAGTGAGAGTCGCTAAAACCAAACATTCATCAATGCATTTTATAAAACCAACATATCATCATTTGCAAACTCATGCCATCCTTTAAAACATGCTCTTCAAGCATCAATGCACTTTTAAAAACACATGCTCATAGCATCATTAAAAACAACAACAAAATCCTTTGCTCATGCTTAAACCAAGCATTACATGCATACTAGCATAATTCCCAAGCATTTCATGCGTAATCATTAATCATCAACATTATATTGGCTCGCAAGTGATCAATCTCAAACCATATCAAAACCAACACAAATGACACAATCGGATACACGGATTACAAGCGTTTTCATGCACGCTTCATACACACTACCGGACTACACAAGGTGGAGATATACGGCACAATCACAACCCCTCAACACCCATGATAGAGATTAATGACACAGTCACAACCTCTCAACATCACTCATTGATAGTTGTATAGTTCCACTAACATGAGTATAGGACACATACCACAAGACTCGCACACGAGATTAAACTATCCATCGTTGTGATCCTAGCCTCAATCTTTAGGTACTTAGATGAAGATTACGGCACAATCATAACCCCTCAACATCCAAGGCGACTTTATTCATGGTGCACACAACCCTATAGCCAGCTAACTATATCCGATTAAAGTAACCACAAACCATTTCCATCACTTGCCAATATAATCATTTAACATCATTATTCCACTATTTAACAAGCATAAATCACAATGTCATTTTCACAAGCATTAACATGCTTAAACTCAAATGCATACATCTCATAAAACCAAGGATCACCTACCAAGTGCACCCTTAACAAAATGGCATTAAACACTAGCATTATCAATGCTCAAAACATGTTTTAAAACAATAAATTAAACTACATTTAATTCAAGTGCATTTTCCAACAAAAACATAGTACATTCCGAGGGAGACTTTCGAATTACTTACTCTTGAGCTTAGCTAAGCATTTCAAACTTACACTAAGCTCCCAAGACCATGCTCATGGCGTTACAGAGATGGAAAATTCATTCCCACTCACCGATACACGAAACCTTGCTCGCGGACGCAAAAATCACCCTTCTGAAGCCTCCAAAAATGCTTCGTTTGCTTCCGGATCAAGATCCCATGTTTTTGGAGCATCAAAACAGAGATCCAAATGCATTTCAACACCAGCAACTATACACAAACTCGTTGCTCACCAAAACTACACCAATTTATCCATCCAAAACAACCGAAAACTCAATCGATTGCTTCCTAAACCAAGCCCAGCCAACATACATCACTTTCAACCATTTATAAACATCAAAACACATCTAAAAACAAACTAAACCCATCCTTATACCTTCAGCAAACATAACTTCATCATTTCACCTCAAAAACCCAACTAAAACCATCAAGAAACTCAAGGATCTCAAGGATTTCGGAATTTATATCATCAAAGCCCTTTTTCAACATAATAATCAACTCAAAACTCATTCACAATCAATCCAAAACAGAGCTTATCAATAGCAATCCGAAAATCAAGATTCAAATCATAATTTTGCAAGATTTTGATCTTAAATCAAAACTATTATCAAAACTCAAACAAAAACAACATTCAGAAGTCAAAGATCTTGGGAATTTCAATAAAGAACCTAGATTGAAGGTTGAGAACAGGATTTACCTCCAATCCTTGCCTTTCTTAGTGATTGACAAGTTTTTCCTTCATAAAGCTTGAAGAATTTGAAGAGAACTCTTGAAATTGGTTTAGAAATTAAAGAGAGAGTGTTTGGGAGAAAAGAAATCTGGAGAAAATAGTTGGGAAAATGGTTTTGCTGAAATGAAAGTTAATTACGTGAAATGGAATCTCAATTTCCCAATTAACCAATTTTAATTAAATAAAATCACTTCTATTTTAACTATCTAAAAATCATTTTAAAACACATACCAATTTAAGGAAGGTGTAATTGCACCATAGCTCCCTAAAGATTCTAATATTTTGACTACTTTTTGAAAATTTGCAATTTTCCATAGTTTGAAACTTTACATTTTGGTCACTGCCCAAAATGTACCACTTCCGAAGCTTTTTTGTAAAATTGATTTGACCAATCTCTTAAACATGATTTTAGAAGATTTTAGCAATTTTTACCATATTTTTATCTTTTCCCGATCCTTGATTTCCCTAAACCTCCTAATACGATTCGAACAATTTCTGTTCGGTCTGATCCGATGTCTAAAACATCTAGGCCCAAAACCAGGGCATTACAACTCTCCTCCACTTAAGAAATTCCGTCCTCAAAATTTTACCTGAAGGAAAAAGGTGCAGAAACTGCTTCAACATGTCCACCCTGCTTTCCCAAGTGGCCTCCTAAACTTCTCGGTGTCGCCACAACACCTTCACAAGCTCTATCGTCTTGCCACGAAGAACTTTGCTGCTCACATCCAGAATCCTCATTGGTTCCACGTCATAAGACATATCCGAATTCAACTCTAACTCCTCAACAGGCATCACATGCGAAGGATCCGATCTATACCTCCGCAACATCGAGACATGAAACACATCATGAAAATTTTCCAACTCGTGAAGCAACCTCAACCGATATGCCATAAGACCAATACGCTCCACAACCTCATATGGTCCAATAAACCTCGGGCTAAGCTTACCCTTACCCCCAAATCTCATCACCTTCTTCTAAGGCGATACTTTTAAAAACACACATTCGCCAACCGCAAACTCTATCTCCATACGCTTCAGATCCGCGTTAGACTTTTGCTGATCCGATGCTGCCTTCAAACGCACACAAATAAGCTTCACCTTCTCGGTTGTTCCTTTCAACATAGCCAGCGTCGAAATCAACTTTTTCCCAGCTTCTGCCCAACAAAGAGGGGTTGTACAGTTTCTCCCATACAAAGCCTCGTATGGAGCCATTTGAATACTTGCATGGTAACTATTGTTATACGCAAACTCAACCAATGGAAAGTGCTTCTCCCAAGATCCTTGAAATTATATAACACAACATCTCAACATGTCCTCTAGCACTTGGATAACACGTTCCGACTGTCCATCAGTCTGAGGATGATAAGAAGTACTGAAATTCAACCATGTACCCAAGGCTTGATGCAAACATTCCCAAAATCGCGACGTAAAGCTTGGATCCCTATCCGACACTATGGACTTTGGCACCCCGTGCAACCGCATGATCTCAGCAATATAAAGCTCTGCCAACCTATCCAAGGTATACGTAGTATGCACAGGCAAGAAATGTGCACATTTCGTAAGGCGATCAACAATCACCCGAACTGAACTCTTCTTCGATGGTGACAAAGGTAAACCAAACACAAAATCCATGGTAATCCTTTCCCACTTCTATTCCGGGATTCTCAAGGGTTGCAACAACCAAGAAGGTAACTGATGTTCAGCCTTCACACGCTGACACACCATGCACTTACTAACGAACTCGGTAACATCCTTTTTCAACCCCACCCAGTAGTACTCATCTTTCAAATCACGATACATCTTTGTACTACCATGGAGCATAGTGAAAGGACTACTATGAGCTTCAGTCAGAATAGTGCACCTCAACTCAACATCATTTGACACCACTATTCGACTCTCAAAACACAGAACACCATCATCATTAAAACTGAAACCCGAAGGCTTACCCTCCGCAATGTCTTGAAGAGGGACAAGAGAATCATCAACTGGATCAGAGATGGTTTCACTTGCAATTTAGCAATAAGACCACCATATCGCGATATGCTCAAGCGAGCAAACATCACCCTCAACTCCACAACAACTTTTCTGCTCAAAGCATCAGCCGCAACATTGGCCATTCCCGGGTGATACTCGATCGACAGATCATAATACTTAAGAAACTCCACCCAACGACGCTGCCTAAGATTCAACTCCTTCTAAGACATAAGATACTTCAAGCTCTTATGATCCGTGAACACCACACATTTCTCGCCATACAGATAATGCCTCCAAATCTTCAAGGCAAACACAACAGCCGTAAGATCAAGATCGTGAGTAGGGTAGTTACGCTTAAGCACCTTCAACTACCTAGATGCATAGGCTACTACCTTACCCTCCTGCATCAACACGCAGCCCAAACCAACAATGGACGATGTAACGCCCTGGTTTTGGGGCCTAGATGTTTTAGACATCGGACCGGTCGAGAACGGCTCGAATCGCGTAAGGTGATTTTAAGAAATCAAGGATCGTGATAGGATAAAATTGTGATAAAAATTGATAAAATCCTTTAAAAATATAATTAAGAGGTTGGTCAAATCAATTTTACAAAAAGAGTTTGGAAAATGGACATTTTGAATAGTGATCAAATTGTAAAGTTTCAAAACTGGGAAAATGTGCTCTTTTAAGGTGAAAGCCAAAATCTTAGAATCTTTAGGGGGCTTTAAGTCAATTTGACCTTTCTTCAATATGACATGTAATTTAAATGGATTTTAATTAAATTATTTTAATTAAAATTAGATATTAATTAATTGGTAGTTAGTAGATTTTCATTTTACGTAACTACCAATTCCCTCTCATTTTAGCCAAACACCATTTTCTCTCATCTTTTCAAGAATTCTTTCTCCCAAAAATCCTCTCAACATTTCCTAAATCTTTTTCAAGACATCTTCTTTAATTCTTCAAGATTTTTGCAAGGAAAACTTGTCATCTATTGAAGGAAGCAAGGATTGGAGGTAAATCCTATTCTCAACCTCTAATCTAAGTTCTTTAATGAAATTCCTAAGATATTTGGCTTCAAATAACTATTTTTGATTGATTTTTCAATATAGTTTTGATTTGAGATCAAAATCTTATGAAAATGTGGAAGAAATCTTGATTTTCGGACTTGATGAGTTGGGCACTATTTTGCGTTGATTCTAATTGGTTCTTAAGTTGATTTATATGTTAAAATGATGTGTTAATAACATAGATCGAGAAATCCTTGAGATCCTTGAGTTTCTTGGTAGTTTTAAGTGTGATCTTGGGGTGTAATGGTGGAAGTTTGATTGTTGGAGGTATAAGGATGGGTTAGGATGTTTATTAGTTGTGTTTTGATGTTGAAAATGCTTTGGAAGTGTTGTATGATGGTTGGGCTTGGTTTGGGAGGCAATTGATTGAGTTTAGGGTTGTTTCAGAAGGGTATTTTGGTGTAGTTTGAGTGGGCAACGAGTTTATGTATTTTTGTTGGTGTTAGAATGCATTTAGATCTCTATTTTGATGATGTGAAAACAGGGGATCTTGATTCAGAAGCTAACAAGGTGATTTTGGAGGCTCCAGAGGTGTAATTTCCGTGTCGACGAGTGAGGCTTCTCGTATCGGTGAGTGGAAATGCAATTTCGTGCTTTGTAACATTTTGAGCGTGCTCTTGGGAGCTTATTGTAAGTTTGATACACTTAACTAAGCTCAAGTGTAAGTGTTTCGGTAATCCCTCTGTTGGAAATGTGATAAGTTTGATGAGAATGCATTTGATGTAAGAGTGGATTTGTTTATTGTTTTTAAGCATGGTTTAATGCTTGATTTTAATGTCATTATGTTAAGGATGCACTAGGTATGTGATCCTTGGTTTTCATATGAAAATGCATTTGATGTTAAGCATGTGTGCTTGTGGAAATGACATTGTGGTTATGCTTGAAAAACAGTGGATTAATGTGGATTAATGGTTATATTGGCAAGTGATGAAAATGGTTTTTGGTTACTTAAATCGAATATAGTTAGCCGGCTAAAGGATTCGGTGCACCGTGAATAAAGTCACCTTGGATGTCGAGGGGTTGTGACTGTGTCGTGATCTCCATCCAAGTACCCTAACGATTGAGGTTAAGATTACAACGGTGGATGGTTAGTCCCGTGTGTGAGTCTTGAGTATGTGTCCCATACTCTCGTTAGTGGAATTATACAACTACCGATGAGTGATGTTGAGGGGTTGTGATTGTGCCATTAATCTCCATCACGGGTGTTGAGGGGTTGTGATTGTGCCATTTGTCTCCACCTTGTGTAGTCTGGTAGTTTGTATCAAGTGTGAGGGACAACGCTTGTAATCCGCGTATCTGATTGTGTCTTGTGTTGAAATGATTTGTGGACTATCACTTAAAAGCCAATATAATGTAAATGAATAAAGTGAAGCATGAGATGCTTGTGTGTGATGCAAGGTTGCATGAGAAAGTAGTATATGATGCAAGAATGCAGGAGATGCTTGGTAAAGCATGAGCAGTGGTCTAATTGTTGTTTATGATGTTATATAAGTGTATGTGTCCTTAAATATGCATTGGTGTCTTGTGAAGATATGTTTTATAAAAAGCCATGTGACTTAAGTGGTGGTTTTGCAATTTATGTTAAATGCATGGGTGAATGTTGTTTAGCGATCCTCACTAAGCTTTAAGCTTACGCTTGTTTGTTTCGTCAAAGTAGAAAATTGAACATTTGGAGGCAGCTCAAGAGCAAGAGGAATCCAAGCTTTTGCTAAAGAAATTTATGTGATTCACTCTTAGTGTAATAAGAGGCAATGGGTGGGAATTCATACTTTGGAATGTTTGAGAATGTTTCTTTTACTTTGGGCATGATTGTTTGCCTATACTTGAGTTGTAAATGGCCTTTGGAGTTTGGATTTTGGTTTATTTGGAGTTTTGACTTGTTATGGTTTTGGCAAACTACGAAGCATGCCTTTAGTGCCTTTGCTTATGTGTTGGTTTCTATGTTTAAGCTATAGCCTCGATATGATGATTGTTGATATGTATCCTTGATGTATGCATGTTGTGGCATGTCTCGGGGTTGATTCGAGTGTGAAAAGGTGTGAAAAACCAGCATTTTCTGCTGTCACAGTGCAGGGTGTATCGAAACACCCTTAACTGTTTCGAAACGAAGGCATGTAATGGCCATAGCGTTTCAGAACAGCTGAAGGTGTTTCGGAATAGTTTGGCCACTGGAGAGGCCTGTTTCGATACTGGTGTCAAAACACACCTGAGTATCGAAACGGTCAACACCGTTTCGATACGGGCGTTTCGGTAGGAAGGTTTGGTGTTCCGAAACGGATGACCGTTGGATGATGATTTTCAATTGTTTTAAGTTCCCATGTTTTACATTTTAGTCATGAATGTTGAGAATGCAATTGCTTGAGCATGGAATGTCCTTTTTAGTTGGAATTTGACAGAGAAGCATGAAATGTGATTAATTACATATTGGTAAGCTTAAAATCTATTAAGTCCTTATATTTTCTAAAAATTATGTTTTGGTCCCTAAAAGTGTAATTCATGCAATTGAGTCCCTAAATGCTTTTCGATCGCTGTGTCCTTCTCTGTCATGATTCTCGTGTAACCACATAGGGGTAATGTGCATCTAGAGAAGATAAAAAGGAAAAAAAGTCGTTAATCAAGGTTGACTTTCAGGTTGACTTTGGTTTTCCCCGTGTAATCTTCGTAGTTCGGGTCAAATGTCTAGGTCGGGCTAAGGCGGTTACATTTGTTGGTATCAGAGCCCGGTTTTGAAAGAATTGGGAATGTTGGTATGTGTAATTAATGTGAGTTGAATTATGATGTTTGAAAAGCATGCTAATGTTTGAATTTTGAATTTATGCCATGCTGGGTGATATGAATTACATATGGAATGAATATGATTGTTTGGTGATGATGTCATGTGGATATGTGTTGATCTATAATGATGAAAAGTATGTGAGCATGATGATTTGTGTATGCTATGCTATGTGGGGAAATTGGGTGCCCATTGCCTTATTACACTAAACAAATGTTTTGTAAACTTGGATTCTTGCTTGGAGCTGGCCTAAATGGTTTGATTTGCTTTCGTTTTTGTGTTTGTTTAAAATAGCACATTGGACCTAGAAGGGAGTTGAGGTCCAACACGATAGTACCTGCGGCTGAGCAAGATAACTAGGCTGAGAAGGGGGCTGATGTCCCTCCTGGTGGAGATTTACCTCCTCTGCCACCACTTGAGGTGGGGAGCAGGTGCAACAAGGACAAGCTGGTCCTGGATTGGGTAATTTGGCGCCACTAGTTGAGGCGATTACTGGAGCGTTTTAGGCTGATGTTGTCGGAGCGCAAGTGCAGGCCCCTTTAGATGGGCAGGTGGGTCTACCTTTGGAGAGGTTGAGGAGCTTGGGAGCGGTAGAGTTCTATGGTATGGCACCTGAGGCGTCTGAGGCCTGGTTGGCAAGTACGATCCGCATAATAGATCAAATGGGTTGTAACGATGAGCGCAATCTAGGATGTGCAGTTTCCTTGCTGTAAAGTGATGCTTACAGCTGGTGGACGACTATCACAGCTGGTATGGAACCCAATGAAGTTGATTGGGAGTTCTTTAGGGGTGCCTTCCGGAGAAAGTATCTAGGTGTAAGATACTTGGATGAGAAGAAACGAGAGTTTATGTCTCTCATTCAGGGTAATCTAACGGCGGTTGAGTACGAGGTCTAGTTCGTACGCTTGAGCCAGTATGATCCTGAGTTGGTACCTAGTGAGAGGCATCGCTGTGATCGCTTTCGGTATGGATTGGTGCAAGATGTTAAGACGTACATGCTAGCTGCAGATTACACAGATTTTAATGTGCTTGTGTGTCGGGCAAAGGACATCGAGCAGAGCCTGGGCTTGTCTTCTAGAGGTGTTGGTTCTAGCTCTGGAAAGAGAGCTGTTGAGTATAGTTCCGGTGGTGGACGGAACAAGAGAGGTTGTGACAGGAGACATCAGCTTGAGGGAAGGCGTGGTGTTCCGGGTCAAGGTGGGCAGGCTCAATGAGGTCGCATGAGGTCCGAGCAGCATACATGCTGGACATGTGGTTTGTGGGACCATTTGAGGCAAGATTGTCCTCGAGCAGCTAGAGAGGTTCAGGCTCCCGTTGTGGTGATAGGGAATTCTTGCTGGAATTGTGATTCGGCGGATCATATGAGAACAAAGTGTCCTTTGTTGGCTGGTGGAGGCCAAGGACGTGCTCCTGGGGTAGTTGCACCTCAGAGAGGCCGTGGGCGCGGCCGTGGGAACTTTCAGATGAGATATGAGAGGTGGCGAGGTATTGCTCACGTTGTAGCCGTTCGACCTGAGGGAGGTGAACCAGCGAGGGTGTATGCTCAGCGCGAGGAGCGCAACGATACTGATGTGATCACAGGTACCTTTGCTCTCCAGTCTTTATCTTTGCTGGCTTTGATTGATTATGGATCCACACATTCTTATATCTTGAGTAAGTATGCACATTTGCTTGATATACTTGTTCAGATGCTTGAAGTAGGAATGCAAGTGACTAGTTCTTTTGGTGAGACTGTAGTCACTAGGAAGTTGTTCAGGAGATGTCCTATGTCTGTGGAAGGTCATGTTTTCCTTGTGGATTTGATGGAATTGCCTTTCTACGAATTTGATGTAATCCTTGGCATGGATTGGTTGACGGAGCATCGGCATGTGGTTGACTTTGATGTTAAGCGAGTCACCTTAAAGTTGGCCGATGACTATGAGGTTGTTGTAGTAGGCAAGAATGTGAAATTCTTGTCGAATGTGATTTCAGCCTTGGAAGCAAACCGTATGGTGAGGTTGGGTTGTGAGGCTTACATTGCTTATGTGATGAATCCTTGTACTAAGGATGTGCATGTGCAGGACATCCGAATTGTTCGCAATTTTCCGGGTGTTTCTGAAAAATTTGCCTGGATTGCCACAAAACAGGGAAGTTGAGTTTTGTATAGAGTTGTACGATAACACAACTCCGGTGTCCATTGCTCCTTATCGCATGGCACCCAAAGAGTTAAAAGAGTTGAAAATGCAATTGCAGAAGTTGTTGGATCGAGGTTTCATCCGGCCAAGTGTGTCACCTTGGGGTGCACCGGTTCTGTTTGTGAAGAAGAAAGATGGGACGATGAGAATGTGTATAGATTATCGGCAACTAAACAAGTTGACGATCAAGAACAAGTATCCCTTGCCTAGAATTGATGATCTCTTTGATCAATTTCGGGGAGCCTCAGTGTTTTCTAAGATAGACTTGAGATCGGGGTACTATCAGCTGAAGGTGAAGGATGTAGACGTACCTAAAACTGCTTTTCGGACGAGGTACGGACATTATGAGTTTTTGGTGATGCCGTTTGGTTTGACCAACGCCCCTGCTGCTTTCATGGACATGATGAATAGTGTCTTACATGAATTCTTGGATTAGTTTGTGGTGGTGTTCATCGATGATATCCTTGTGTATTCGCGTACCGAGGAGGATCTTAATAAGCACTTGAGAATCGTTTTGCAAGCATTGTTGGAGAATCAGTTGTATACGAAGCTGAGTAAGTGTGAGTTTTGGCTTAGGGAAGTGGTCATTCTTGGGCATGTGGTATCGGCTGAGGGTATTCGCGTTGATCTGCAAAAAGTAGAGGCTGTGATGAGTTGGAAAGTGCCTAAGTCAGTGACTAAGGTACGAAGTTTCCTTGGGTTGGTTGGGTAGTACCGTAGGTTTGTCGAGGGTTTCTCAAAGATAGCAGCACCTTTGACCAAGTTGCTGCAGAAGAATGTTCGCTTTGAGTGGAAAGAGGCGAGGCAGCAAGCTTCTGAGAAGCTGAAGGAATCTTTGACGCAAGCTCATGTTTTGATTCAACCTGAGTATTGTAAGGAGTTTGTGGTTTATAGTGATGCGTGCATTGTTGGTTTGGGCTGTGTGTTGATGCAGGAGAGTAAGGTGGTGGCCTATGCATCTAGGCAGTTAAAGGTGCATGAGTGCAACAACCCTACTCATGATATTGAGCTTGCAAATGTGGTGTTTGTCTTGAAGATTTGGAGGCATTACCTGTATGGTGAGAAATGTGTTGTGTTCACGGGTCATAAGAGCTTGAAATACCTTATGTCTCAGAAGGAGTTAAATTGTAACCCCCTTAACCCGGCCCGGACAGTTGACCCGAATTAAGAAAGTCACACGGGGAAAACCAAAGTCAACCCGAAAGTCAACCTTGATTAACGACCTTTTTTTTTCTTTTTAATCTTGTCTAGATGCACATTAACCTTAGATGTGATCATGCAAACAGCATACTCAAAGATCACAAACATCAGAGATCAAACAGGGACCCAATTGAACAATTTACAACTTTGGGGACCAAATTGTAAATTCTGAAAACTTTAAGGACTTAACCAGATTTTAAGTTACCAACTTAAAATTAATCATGTTTCATGCTTCTCTGCCAAATTTCAGCTCAAACGGACATCCCAAACTCATACAATTGCACAAACAAGTTTCAGGACCAAAATGCAAACATTCTGAAACATTTAACCGCCCATGTCAGCCCCCAACGGTCACCCGTTCCAGAACAGGCAGAGCCCGTTTCGAAACACGGGGCCGTTGCGCAACGCGTACCGCAACAGGGGACTGGCAGAAGCCAAACCGTTCCGGAACGGTGGCACCCGTTTCGGACGCCTGGGTTTATGCAGGGCACCCGTTCCGAAACGGTGTCAACTGTTCCGAAACGCCCTGCCCAGATTGCAGTATTTTGTTCACTCAAACACACAATTGACCATCCAATCATGCCCCAAAAGCCACCAAACTTTACCAACATGCAATTAAACATAAATGAGACATGTTTGCATCAACAATTCATCAAAAAATCATCATATATGAAAAGCCCCAAATCTAAAGGCATGCTTCCTACACAAGCAACCATTTAAGCACAAACTTTCCAAATCAATCTCATTAAAGCCAATACATGTTCCAACAACATCATCAACATAAAAACATCCTTGTCCAAACATAAACGAACACATACACATTAACCCGAGAGATTCTACCCCCATTGCCTTTATTAACTATAGCTATTCACTGAGACATACATCTCAATTGGAGTCTACCTTGAAGCCCTTGCTCCTTGCTGTCCAAACTTCAAGAATCTGCATTGATGGACAAAAAGGAGCGTAAGCACATAATGCTTAGTGAGGAATGCTCAAAACCAAAACACCATCAATGCAGCGGGTCATTAAATCACTTTTAAAACAAACCCGATTTGACAAACCAAAGCCATGTTTGAAAACTCTTTTCAACAACATGCTTAAACCATGCATTGCACATACATGAAAACCAACCCTTAGCTTAGCAAGCTAAGAAAACCTTTTCAAAGCACAACTTACAAAATCATCCATTTAACCATTCCATGCATAAACACCATATGCAAAGTTGAATCAAAACTTTGGAAAACACTTCCATTCCATATTACCCTTTCATATACTTGAACATCATTTCAAGAAAGAAACCCTTTTAAACCATTACTCAAGCAAACAAACTCATGCATTAAACAAAGACAACTTATGAATCACAACATCATCATCACATGCCTTTTAAAACAAGTCTTAGCAAGACTCCAATGCATTAAAGAGATTTCATGTACACATGCATCATTTACCAAATGATAATCAACACTTGTTCAACTTAACAAGTAAACATGCATTCACAAGCATTATACACTTTTCATGCAACCATGCATCTTTTCAAGCATCTCATGCTTCTTTAATAATCAAGAACATTACATTGGCTTCCAAGTGATCAACCACATCCACTTTTCAACTCAACACCCGATCGGATACGCGGATCCCGAGCGTTGTCCCTACGCTCCATACACCCTACCAATCCAAGGTCTCCCAAATGGACTTTTAAACACCATTTGACCTTACAAGCCTAAGGTTCCCATGTATGGACTTTTAAACACCATACAACCTTAGCTTTTCCCGAGGTTCCCATGCATGGACTTTTAAACACCATACAACCTCAACATGCACAAGGTTCCCATGTATGGACTTTTAAACACCATACAACCTTTGCATAACCGATTGGTAGTTGTATAACATCACTAACGAGATCCGGGACACCCCACACAAGATCCACACATGGACTTACACTGCCATTGTGATCTTAACAAGCACAAGGTTCCCATATATGGACTTTTAAACACCATATAACCTTTGCTCAACCAAGGTCCTCGAATGGGCATCAACCTCCATTATGACCTTAACCATCTCGTTAGGATACTTGAAGGGAGTTTACCGGTCCACTCTTGACCACTCCACCTCCAAGGCGACTTAATTCACGGTGCACCCAATCCTATAGCCGGCTAACTATATCCGATCAACGAACCAAGAACCACTTTCATCACTTGCCAATATAACCATCTTACCATGTTAATCCAATGATTCACATGCATAATCATAATGCAAAACCATCATTTACCTTAACCAAGAACCAACCATGGACTTACCAACACCATGTTGTTCTTAAATAAACAAGGCTTACACAAGGACTTTCAACCACCTTTGTAACCTTTAGCATCACTTACCAAAGTACATCATTAACAACAATAATCCATTGTTTTAGAGCATTAGACAAAGCCATTGAACAACATGCAACACCATGCATCAAAACCACAATTTCCATGAACAAAACCAAGGATCTCTTACCTTGAGCATCCTTCTCAAATGGCTTTCAAAACCAGCATTAAACCATGCTAAAATATGCTTTCAAAACAGATTTAAACCATGCAAAACACATGCATTGCAACCATCAAACACAATTGCTTAAAAGCCAATTCATAACACAAACCAAGAAAGAAATCCATTTACTTACTCTTGAGCTTAGCAAAGTTGTTTAGACTTAAACTAAGCTCCCAAAACCTTCAAACCTTGGTTTAAAAGCTGAAAACCCAACTTCACTCACCGATACACAAAACAAGGCTAGCCAACAAGCCTTCCAAGCATCCGAAGCCTTCCGCACCACCTCTAAAGCTCACGGATCAAACTCCCCTGTTTCAAGCACACAACAACAGAGGATTAATGCATCATTATGCATTAAGAACACCAGCAACAAGACTCAACTCGCTGCTCAACACAAATCCAACAATTCGGCTACCAAACACAACCGAAATCACCTCCAAACACTTCCAAAACTTAACCCAGCCAAGATCCATCACTTCTAACCATTTTTAAACATCAATTAACATCCAAAATGATCACAAACACGTCCTTATACCTCCAGGTATAACAGATCACCAAAAACACTCCAAAAACAACCAAAAACTCAAGCCAAAGTTAGGAAATTCAACCTATCCGGGATTGCATTAATTAAACCTCAACTTCTAATCAATTTAGCATTCATTTAACATCATTTTGACACTTCAAAACACTGCCCAAACAGATCACACGAAAATTTCACCAAAAATCACCAAATCTTGCATTTTAAGCCAAAATCAAGATTTCAATTGAAAAGCCATTAACAAAACACAAATCAAGGATTGAGAACTTAGGAATTTCAGTAAAGAACTGATAGTTTAGAGGAGAAGGACGTTCTTACCTCCAAACTTGAGTTTCTCCTTTTTAGAGCCAAAAAGCTTGATGAAACAACTTGCAAATTGAGAGGTTTTGTTGTAGAGATGATTAGGAATCAAAAGAGAGTTGAAATGAGTGATTTAGATTGACAAAATTAGAGAAGAAAATCTGGAGAAATGTGTTTGGGTTGAGAGAAAATGAAAGAAAAGGAAAATTGAGAGAAAATGAAAAGTTAGTTATAAAATGGTAAAAATGATTTCCCTCCACATTTCATAAACTTTAAAATCAGAATAAAGCCTTAAAATATCTTAGAAAAATCTGGAGAAACTCTTTTGGAATAATAGCTCCTTAAAGATTCAAAGTTTCAATCCTTTATAAAACAGTCACGCAACTTTCAAAAATTACATTTTGGTCACTAGCCAAAATGTCAACCTTCCGAACCTCATTTTCCAAAATTGATTTCACAGTTCAATTTTATATATTAAAAGATGATTTTAGAACATTTTTCCATATTTTTAATGCAACCCGAACTAGGCTTTCCAAAATTCACTCTTATATATTCGATCAGCACTTTGACCGAACCGGTCAACGCCCAAAACTTCTGAGCCCAAAACCGGGGCGTTACATAAATATTAGGCAACGACGTTGGGTGGAGTTGCTTAAAAATTATGATCTGACGATTGAGTACCACCCGGGCAAGGCTAATGTTGTGGCTGATGCTTTGAGTCGGAAGGTGGTTGTTGAGTTGAGAGCGATGTTTTCTCGTTTGAGCATATCGCGTGAAGGTGGTCTTGTGGCGGAGTTGCAAGTGAAATCATCTTTGTTACAGTTGATTAAAGATAAACAGTTGCTTGATGATTCTCTTGTTTCGCATGTTCAAGACATTGCGGAAGATAGACCTTCGGATTTCATCTTTAGTGATGATGGTGTTCTGTGTTTTGGAAGTCGAATAGTGGTGCTAGATGATATTGAGTTAAGGCGCACAATTCTGACTGAAGCTCATTTTATTCCTTTGGTTATGCACTCGGGTAGTACAAAGATGTATCGTGACTTAAAGGATGAGTACTACTGGGTGGGGTTGAAAAAGGATGTAGCAGAGTTCGTTAGTAAGTGTATGGTGTGTCATCGAGTGAAGGCTGAGAATCAGGTTCCTTATGGATTGTTGCAGCCTTTGAGAATTCCTGAAAGGAAATGGGAGAGAATCACCATGGATTTTGTGTCTGGTTTTCCTTTTTCACTGACAAAGAAGAATTCAGTTTGGGTGATTGTGGATCGGCTTACGAAGTGTGCACATTTTCTGCATGTGCATACTACGTATACTTTGAATAAGTTGGCTGAGTTGTACATAGCTGAGATTGTGCGGTTGCACGGTGTGCCAAAGTCCATTGTGTCGGATAGGGATCCGAGGTTTACAACACGATTTTTGGAATGTTTGCATCAAGCCTTGGGTACACGGTTGAATTTCAGCACTTCTTATCATCCGCAGACGGATGGATAGTCAGAATGTGTGATTCAGGTGCTTGAGGATATGTTGAGATGTTGTGTGATAGATTTTCAGGGTTCTTGGGAGAAGCACTTGTCGTTGGTTGAGTTTGCATATAACAATAGTTACTAGGCAAGTATCCAAATGGCTCCATACGAGGCTTTGTATTGGAGGAGATGTAGAACCCCACTTTGTTGAGCAGAAACTGGGCAAAAGATGATTTCAATGTCGGCTATGCTTAAAGGAACCACTGAGAAGGTGAAGCTCATTTGTGAGGGGTTAAAAGCAGCATCGGATAGGCAGAAGTCTTACGCGAGCTTGAAAAGTAAGGAAATTGAGTTCGCGGTTGGCGAACATGTGTTCTTGAGAGTATTGCCTTGGAAGAAGGTGATGAGATTTGGGCGTAAGGGTAAACTTAGCCCAAGGTTTATTGGACCTTACGAGATTGTGGAGCGTATTGGTCCTATGGCATATCAGTTAAGATTGCTTGTTGAGTTGGAGAAGATACATGATGTGTTTCATGTTTCCATGTTACGGAAGTATGGATCGGATCCTTCGCATGTGATGCCTATTGAGGATATAGAGTTGAATCTGGATCTGTCGTATGATGAAGAACCAGTGAAGGTTCAGGACGTGAGTAGTAAAGTTCTTCGTGGGAAGACGATAGAGCTTGTGAAGGTGTTGTGGCGACACCGAGGAGTTGAGGAGGCCACGTAGGAAAGCAAGGCGGATATGCTGAAGCAGTTTTCGCATCTCTTTTAATCAGGTAAGAATTTCGGGGATGGAATTTCCTAAGTGGGAGAGAGTTCTAACGCCCTGGTTTTGGGGCCTAGATGTTTTAAACATCGGACCGGTCGAGAACGGTTCGAATCGTGTAAGGTGATTTTATGAAATCAAGGATCGGGATAGGATAAAATTGTGAAAAAATTGCTAAAATCTTCTAAATATATAATTAAGAGGTTGGTCAAATCAATTTTACAAAAAGGGTTTTGGAAAATGGACATTTTGATTAGTAACCAAATTGTAAAGTTTCAAAACTAGGGAAAATGTGATTTATAAGGTGGAAGCCAAAATCTTAGAATCTTTATGGGGCTTTAAGTCAATTTGACCTTTCTCCCAATTTGACATGTGATTTAAATGGATTTTAATTAAATGGTTTTAATTAAAATTAGATATTAATTAATTGGTAGTTAGCGGATTTTCATTTTACGTAACTACCAATTCCTTCTCATTTTAGCCAAACACAATTTCTCTCATCTTTTCCATAATTCTTTCTCCCAAAAATCCTCTCAACATTTCATAAATCTATTTCAAGAGATCTTCTTTAATTCTTCAAGATTTTTGCAAGGAAAACTTGCCATCTATTGAAGGAAGCAAGGATTGGAGGTAATCTCATTCTCAACCTCTAATCTAAGTTCTTTAATAAAATTCCCAAGTTATTTGGCTTCTAATAACTATTTTTGATTGAGTTTTCAATATAGTTTTGATTTGAGATCAAAATCTTATAAAAATGTGGATGAAATCTTGATTTTCGAACTTGATGAGTTGGGCACTGTTTTGTGTTGATTCTAATTGGTTCTTAAGTTGATTTATATGTTAAAACGATGTGTTAATAACATTAATCCCGAAATCCTTGAGATCCTTGATTTCTTGGTAGTTTTAAATGTGATCTTGGGGTGTAATGGTTGAAGTTTGATTGCTGGAGGTATAAGGATGGGTTAGGATGTTTATTAGTTGTGTTTTGATGTTGAAAATGCTTTGGAAGTGTTGTATGATGGCTGGGCTTGGTTTGAAAAGCAATCAATTGAGGTTTCGGTTGTTTCGAAAGGGTATTTCTGTATAGTTTGAGTGGGCAACGAGTTTATGAATTGTTGTTGGTGTTAGAATGCAATTTAATGCATTTAGATCTCTGTTTTGATGATGTGAAAACAGGGGATCTTGATTCGGAAGCTAACAAGGTGATTTTGGAGGCTCCTGAGGTGTGATTTTCGTGTCGGCGAACGAGGCTTCGCGTGTCAGTGAGTGGAAATGCAATTTCTTGCTTTGTAACGCTTTGAGCGTGCTCTTGGGAGCTTAGTGTAAGTTTGATACACTTAACTAAGCTCAAGTGAAAGTGTTTCGGTAATCCCTCTCTTGGAAATGTGCTAAGTTTGATGAGAATGCATTTGATGTAAGAGTGGATTTGCTTACTGTTTGTAAGCATGTTTAAGCATGGTTTAATGCTGGATTTTAATGTCATTATGTTAAGGATGCACTAGGTAAGTGATCCTTGTTTTTCATATGAAAATGCATATAATGTTAAGCATGTGTTCTTGTGGAAATGACATTGTGGTTATGCTTGAAAAATTGTGGATTAATGTGGATTAATGGTTATATTGGAAAGTGATGAAAATTGTTTTTGGTTACTTAAATCGGATATAGTTAGCCGACTATAGGATTGGGTGCACCGTGAATAAAGTCGCCTTGGATGTCGAGGGGTTGTGATTGTGCCGTGATGTCCATCCAAGTACCCTAACGATTGAGGTTAAGATCACAACAGTGGATGGTTAGTCCCGTGTGTGAGTCTTGTGTATGTGTCCCATACTCTCGTTAGTGGAATTATACAACTACCGATGAGTGATGTTGATGGGTTGTGATTGTGCCATTAATCTCTATCACAGGTGTTGAGGGGTTGTGATTGTGCCATTTGTCTCTACCTTGTGTAGTCCGGTAGTTTGTATCAAGCGTTAGGGACAACGCTTGTAATCCGCGTATCCGATTGTGTCTTGTGTTGAAATGATTTGTGGACTATCACTTGAAATCCAATATAATGTAAATGAATAAAGTGAAGCATGAGATGCTTGTGTGTAATGCAAGGTTGCATG
Organism: Hibiscus tridactylites; assembly: GCA_958450335.1. Taxonomy (NCBI): domain Eukaryota; kingdom Viridiplantae; phylum Streptophyta; class Magnoliopsida; order Malvales; family Malvaceae; genus Hibiscus; species Hibiscus tridactylites. The sequence continues at coordinate 41,536,513 of OY288269.1, read as the reverse complement.
AGAAAGTTGTATATAATGCAAGAATGCATGAGATGCTTAGTAAAGCATGAGCAATGGTCTAATTTATGTTTATGATGTTATATAAGTGCATGTGTTCTTAAAAGTGCATTGGTGTCTTGTGAAGACATGTTTTATAAAAAGCCATGTGACTTAAGTGGTGGTTTTGCAATTTATGTTAAATGCATGGGTGAATGTTGTTTAGCGATCCTCACTAAGCTTTAAGCTTACACTCATTTGTTTCTTCAAAGCAGAAAATTGAACATTTGGAGGCAGCTCAAGAGCAAGAGGAATCCAAGCTTTTGCTAAAGAAATGTATGTGGTTCACCCTTAGTGTAATAAGAGGCAATGGGTGGGAATTCACACTTTGGAATGGTTGAGAATGTTTCTTTTACTTAGAGCATGATTGTTTGCCTATACTTCAGTTGTAAATGACCTTTGTAGTTTGGATTTTGGTTTATTTGTAGTTTTGACTTGTTATGATTTTTGCAAACTAGGAAGCATGCCTTTAGTGTCTTTGTTGAGGTGTTGGTTGCTATGTTTAAGCTATAGCCTCGATATGATAATTGTTAATATGTATCCTTGATTTATGCATGTTGTGGCATGTCTTGGGGTTGATTCGAGTGTGAAAAAGTGTGAAGACCAGCATTTTCTGTTGTCACAATGCAGGGTGTATCGAAACACCCTTAACTGTTTCGAAACGAAGGCTTGTAATGGCCATAGCGTTTCGGAACAGATGAAGGTGTTTCGAAACAGTTTGGCCACTAGAGAGGCATGTTTCGATACTGGTCTCAGAACACACCCGAGTACCAAAACCGTCAACACCGTTTCGATACAGGCGTTTCGGTAAGAAGGTTTGGTGTTCCGAAACGGATGACCGTTGGATGATGATTTTGAATTGTTTTAAGTTCCCATGTTTTGCATTTTAGTCCTGAATGTTGAGAATGCAATTGCTTGAGCGTGGAATGTCCTTTTTAGTTGGAATTTGACAGAGAAGCATGAAATGTGATTAATTACATATTGGTAAGATTAAAATCTATTAAGTCCTTATATTTTCTAAAAATTACATTTTGGTCCCTAAAAGTGTAATTCATGCAATTGAGTCCCTAAATGATTTTTGATCGCTGTGTCCTTTTCTCCCATGATTCTCGTGTAATCACTTAGGGGTAATGTGCATATAGAGAAGATAAAAAGGAAAAAAAGGTCGTTAATCAAGGTTAACTTTTGGGTTGACTTTGGTTTTCCCCTTGTAATCTTCGTAGTTCGGGTCAAACGTCTAGGCCGGGCTAAGGGGGTTACAGACGCATCACTATAGACCACTAACTCCTTACCAGACTCAGGTTGAATCAGGACAAGAGCTTGCATCAAAGCTTCCTTCAGCTTCTCAAAAGCTTGTTGCCTCGCCTCTGTCCACTTAAAGCGAACATTCTTTTCTACAACTTGTTCAAAGGTGCAGCAATCTTCGAGAAACCCTCGACGAACCTACGATAATACCCAGCTAAACCAAGAAAACTCCGTACCTTTATCACCGACTTAGGCATCTTCCAACTCATCACAGCCTCTACTTTATGCGGATCAACGCGACCCTCAGCCAATACAACATGCCCAAAGAAGACCACCTCTCTAAGCCAAAACTCACACTTGCTCACCTTAGCATACAACTGATTCTCCAACAACACTTGTAACACTATCCTTAAGTGTCTATCATAATCCTCCTCAGTACGAGAGTACACAAGAATGCCATCAATGAACATTACCACGAACTGATCCAATAACTCATGGAACACACGATTCATCATGTCCATGAAAGTAGCAAGTGCGTTGGTCAAACAAAACGGCATCACTAAGAGCTCGTAATGCTCGTACCTTGTCTGAAAAGCCGTCTTAGGTACGTTCACATCCTTTACCTTCAACTGGTAATACTCTGGCCTTAAGTCAATCTTAGAAAACATTGAAGCTCCTCGAAACTGATCAAAGAGATCATCAATCCTTGGCAAGGGGTACTTGTTCTTAATCGTCAACTTGTTCAGCTGGCGATAATCTATGCACATCCGCATCGTCCTATCTTTCTTCTTTACAAACAGCACCGGCGCACCCCAAAGTGAAATACATGGCCAGATGAACCCTCGGTCAAGCAACTTCTGAAGTTGCGTCTTCAACTCTTTCAGCTCTTTAAGTGCCATGTGATAAGGAGCAATGGACACCGGAGTCGTATTCTCATACAACTCGATACCAAACTCAACTTCTCTGTTTAGCGGCAATCCAGGCAATTCTTTCGAAAAGACACCCAGAAAATCGCAAACGGTTCTTATGTCCTGCACATGTACATCCTTTGTACTAGGATTCATCACGTATGCAAGATAAGCGTCACAACTCATCCTTAGCATACGGCTTGCTTCCATAGCCGAAACAACATTAGACAATAATTTCACATTCTCGCCTACTATCACCACTTAATAATCATCAACAAGCTTTAAGCTGACTCGCTTAACCTCAAAGTCAACCACCGCCCTATGCTCAGATAGACAATCCATACCAAGGATCACGTTAAAACCATAAAAGGGTAACTCCATCAAATCCACAAGAAAAACATGACCCTGAACTGATAAGGGACATCTCCGGTACAACTTCCTAGTGACTACAGTCTCACCAAAAGAACTAGACACTTGAATTTCTACTTCAGGAAACTCAACAGGTATATTAAGCAAATGCGCATGCCCACTCAAGATATAAGACTGTATGGATCCAGAATCAATCAAAGCCATCAATGATAAAGACTGTAGAACAAAGGTACCTACGATGACATCAGTATCGTTGCGCTCCTCGCGCTCAGCATAGACCCTCGTAGGACCGCCTTCCTCAGATCGAACTGCTACAACATGAGCACTATCTTGCTGCCTCTAATCTCTCCTCTGGAAATTCCCTCGGCCGCACCCACAACCTCTCTAAGGTGCAGCCACAGCAGGTGCACATCCCTGGCCTCCTCCAGCCAACAGAGGACACTCGCGCCTCATATGATCTGTTGAACAATAGTTCCAGCATTTATTCCCTATTACCACAACATGAGCATGTGCCTCTCTAGCCGCTCGTGGACAATCTCGCCTCAGATGGTCCCTTGATTCGCATGTCCAGCATGTGTGCTGCTCAGACCACACTCGGCCTCCCTGAGCTTGACCACCCCGTCCTGGAGCACCTCGCATCAGGCTGATGTCTCCTATCTCGATCTCTCTTATTTCGTCAGCCACCAGAACTAAACTTAGCTAATCTCTTACCAGAGCTAGGACCACCTCCACGAGATGCCAAACCTAAGTTCTGCTCGATGTCTTTAGCCCGGCTTATGAGCACATCGAAATCCGTATAGTCCGCAGCCAACATATAAGTATTTACTTCCTGCACCAGTCCATAACGGAAACGATCGTAGCGATGCCTCTCACTCGGCACCAACTCAGGTGCATACTAGCTTAGACGTACGAACTGGACCTCGTACTCAGCCACAGAAAGACTTTCTTGACCAAGCGACATGAATTCGCGCTTCTTCTCATCCAAGTATCTCACTCCAAGATACTTCCTCTTAAAGGCATTTCTGAAAATCTCTCAGTCTACCTCATTGGGTTCCATACCAGCGGTGATAGTTGTCCACCAACTATAAGCGTCACCCTGGAGCAGAGAAACCACGTATCCCAGCTTCTGCACATCGTTACATCCCATTTGATCCATCATACGGATTGTGCTAGCTAACCAGGCTTCTGACTCTTCAGGAGACATTCCATATAACTCAATAGCTCCTAACTCCTCAGCCTTTCCAAAGGCAAACCCGCCTACCCAGCTACAAGGGCCTGAACATGCGCTCCGGCTACTGAAGCTTGAAACGCTCCGGTGATCGCCTCAACCAGTGGCGCTAGATCACCCAATCTGGGACCAGCTTGTCCTTGTTGCTTCAGCTCTCCACCCCCAGGTGGTGCAGAGGTAAAGTCTCATCAGTTGGGTTCTCAACCCCCTGATTACCCTGATTGCCTAGCTCAGCCGCAGGCACAATCTTATTCGACCTAAGCTCTCTCCTCGGACCCATTGTGCTATTTTTAATAAGGCATAACAACAAAAGCAAATCAAACCATAATTTAGGCCAGCCTCAAGCAAGGATCCAAGTCCACAAAAACATTTAACTAGTGTAATAAGGCAATGGGCACCCCATTTCCCTCAAGCATAACATGCCATACAATAGCATATCATGTTCATCATGCTTTACATCATCCAAAATCAGCACATATTCTTGTCATATCATCATCGTACAATCATATCTAACTCACACGTGATTCACAACAATCAAGTATGGCATAGGCTCCAACATTTCATCAAAAACATGCTTTTTCAAACAACATACATCAAAACATACCAATTTCACTTGCCATCATCCTCAATTCTTTCGTAACCTGGCTCTGATACCAACAAATGTAACCCCCTTAGCTTGGCCTAGACGTACAACCCGAACTAAGAAGATTACACGGGGGAAACTGAAGTCAACTCATAAAAGTCAACCCCGATTAACGACCCTTTTTATTTATCTTTTCTAGATGCACATTATTATCTTATATGATTAGCAAAGTGATTAGGCGAAAACGACACAGTGATCAGAGTTCAATTGGGGGTTCAATTGCATTCCTTTGACTTTTAGGGACTAAATTGTAAATTTTAGGAATTACAAAGACTCTCCATGTTTTAAAGTTACCAACCAAAATTAGTCATATAACATGTCAGCATGTCAAATCTCATCTCAAATGGACCATCCAAACTCAACCAATTGAACAAACAATACTCAGGGACCAAAACGTAAGAAAACAGACACTCAGAACAATTCAAATTCAGCATCCAACGGTCAAGTGTTTCGGAACAGAAAACCCTGTATCGAAACGGCCATTTCGAAACAAGAGTGACTGTTTCGATACACGGGGGCGTTCCGAAACCTTAAGGAACCCGTTTCGACACGTTGGTTCACAGTGGCGAAATGTTCCAGAACGTGCCTTCCTATTCCGAGACACCATGGTCATTACAGGCCTCCGTTCCGAAACGGACAAGGGCATTCCGAAATGCCTGGGCCTGCAACTTTCCAAATTGTTGTTTTTAACAAGTTTTCATCTTCGGAACCATTCTGACACTTGTTCCAACACACATACAACATGGATAAACATCAAGGACCACCCATACGAAGCACAAGCTATATCATGGCATCATTCATGCAAGCTATAGGACTATAGGCATGCTTCCTAGATGTCAAAACAACAAAAAGGCTAAAAACCAAATTCAAGTTCTAACCATCACTCAAAGGCCATTTACAAATCCGAATAAGTAAACTAAACATGCTCAAGGTGTTTAACATCACCAAATATAACCAAGAGTATAAGTCCCTCCCATTGCCTCTTATTACACTAAGGTAAAAGCACATACATTGCTTAGTCAAAAATGCTTCGATTCCACTTGCTTTCTTGCTGCCTCAAAAACTTAATTCTCTGTATTGATGAAACAAATGAGCGTAAGCATAAAGCTTAGTGAGAATCACTAAAACCAAACATTCATCAATCCATTTTATAGAACTAACATATCATCATTTGCAAACTCATGCCTTCCTTTAAAACATGCTCTTCAAGCGTTAATGCACTTTTAAAACCACATGCTCATAGCATCATTAAAAATAACACCAAAATCCTTTGCTCATGCTTAAACCAAGCATCACATGTATTCCAGCATAATTCCCAAGCATTTCATGCTTAACCATTAAGCATCAATATTATATTGGCTCGCAAGTGATCAATCTCAAACCATATCAAAACCAACACAAATGACACAATCGGATACACGGATTACAAGCGTTGTCCCACACGCTTCATACACACTATCAAACTACACAAGATGGAGATATACGACACAATCACAACCCCTCAACATCCGCGATGAAATGTTTGCTCCATATTCATCTAGAGTTGATAACGGTAGTTGTGATGAGTTGACTCCCCTCGTAACAGTGGGAAAAAAAAGAAAAAAAGAGCTAAAATTATGCTTAAATTGACAAATAAATACTAGGGTATAATAGAGAGCTTGCCTAGATTTTTTCTAACTTTGTTAAGCATAGGTTAGATACAATCACGCACGTACAAGAAAAGGATCTTATCTTAAGGAAAATTTCTTAAAATCTCAATTTTGTCTAGCACGTTGAAGCCTTTATTTTCTGAGGACTGAAATTTTGCCATAGCACTATCTTGAACTTAACTTTTCCATAGCATTTTCTCTATTGATCTCTACTCATGTCTTGAGGACAAGCAATAGCTTAAGTTTGGGATTGTGTTAACCTTGTAAAAAGGTTATATTTTATGAATTTATTACTTAGGTTATTGTTTGGTTTTAAGCTCGTCTCATTGCATATAGTTGCATTTAGTTCATATAGTTGAATATGGTGGTGTTTGCTTGGTTTATTTTATATATTTATGAAATTGGTGCTACTTTGGGAAATGTTTGTTTTGGTGTGGTAATGTGCTGGTGAACTAAGGAGTGAAGTTGGGCGAGGAGAAAATGTTGCAGCATTCTTGACGATATTTTTGGGCGCACAAAAGGACAACGAATAAAGATATTTTGCAGCCCATATGTGAACCCCTCCCCCCTCAGCCAGCTGTGCCACACATGTGAAAGGAATATTCCCTACGGCACACAAGGAATTAAGGGCACAAACCCCTAGGAGCCCCCACTATATAAAGGATAAGACACCCATATTTAAGGGAGATCTAAAAAGGTGTTTTATGATCTAAGAAAGAGAGGAGAAAAAGGCGGCTACTTTCCTCCTCTTTCATCTTGGTGTCCTCCATTGTTGAAGCTCCAAAAGGACAATCTTTCAGGCCTTTAAGAGAAGCAGCAAGCTTAAGGTGGTTCACGGTAGTCCACGACGACTTGGGAGTTTCTCATACTCTTAATTGCTCTTTTCTTTTACATATTTTTCTGGAATGGGTTGTGTTAAAAATGATTTTGGATGATATTTGCCCTGCTATGAACTAACTTTAAGTGGTATGGGTTTATTTATGGATGATTATGTTTTAGTTTTAATGGATGTTTTAGCATTTTCCAGTTTCATGCATGCTTTTTTTCGATGTTTTATTGCCTTGGGTTTGTAAGAGCTTTCAATAGATAGCCTTTACCTTTGTTTGATTTCTTAATGGTCGAGAGAGTTAAGCTTAGATCTACGTGGACAATGGGGTTTGATGTTGAGAGGCAAATCCCTAACTCACCTTAGAGATAAGGATAGAGTTTCAAGGACTAAAAAGAGTAGAACTTCAAGGATAGTGGCTTGCTAGGGTTCACGCTAAGAGGTATTGCCGTAGCATTCTTTCTGTTAGTTTCTTGCTAGAGATAGTTTAGAAACACCTAAGTAAACTCTATCGTGCATCTTATAAGCCGGAAAGTGTTAAGAATTCATAAGAACTAGGCATAGGATTCCTTGATAAACCCAGCCTGTCATCCCATTTGAGAGTTTCCATACGTGTGAGGATGTTTGAAGTCTTATCGTACAGCTCTATTTTTTTTACAACTTTTGCTACAACATTTCCTTTATTTTCTCATATCAACTCTTTCATTCAATATTCAGTCTTTGATTTGTGTGCTTGAACTTGACTTAATTTACCTCTAATCCCTGTGGAGATGGTCTTACTTATCACTATTATTACTTGTTCGATGTGTATACTTGCATCGTTTGCGTATCGTTTATAGTACATCACACCATGCAACAGTTCTTCCAAATCAAGTCAATTTTATTTTAGGTTGAAGTAATATGGATAAAAAAAATTTAGCGCAAGAGGCTATCCATTATATGTTGATTAAAGCAGGGAAGAAACTGTGGATGGCAATAAAAGTGGACCTTGAGAAAGCATATGATCATTTAGAGTGGGATTTTATCGAGAACACTTTGATTAATGTTGGTTTGCCAAATAAGATCATATCTCTGATAATGCACTTTTTCTGATCTGTGTCTACTCAGATTCTCTGGAATTGGGAGGTTACAAAGGAGTTTAAACCTTCTCGAGGTATCCGTCAAGGAGATCCTCTATCTCCTTACCTGTTTATCTTATGTTTGGAGAATCTCACCCAAGATATCAGTTATGCAGTTGATAAGGGTATTTGAAAATACATTCATCTGTCTCACAATGTCCATGATCTTTCTCATTTATTTTACGCTGATGACATGGTTCTTTTTACAGAGGCTTCAATGGATCAAACGGTCATTATGAAAGAGGTATTGCAATGATTTTGTGATTGGTCTGGTCACCAGATTAGTGCGGTTAGAACACATATATACTTTTCAAAGAATTGTTCTCATGAAATTCTTTCTCGTATTGGCCAAGATATTGGATTTGAAGAAGTTGATGGTTTACGTAAATACCTTGGAGTACCACTCATCCACAACCGGGTTACAAAGGTGACTTATGCCTACATTTTGCATCATCTTAAGCGAAGACTGCCAGGGTGGGCAAGACATACTTTATCTTTGGCAGGTTGAATTACTCTTGCCAAATCAGTGCTCCAAGTCAATCATCGGCTATTTTATGCAATCTACATGGCTAACAAAGGGCTTATGTTTGGAAATGGAAAAGTTTATTCGGCAAATTGTATGGGGAAATGGTTATGGTAAAGTCGGTCTGCCCCTTATTAATTGGGAGCCAATGAAACACCTCCAAGAGTGTAGAGGTCTAGACATAAGGGATCTTTCTAAGCATAAAAATGTCTTTCTCATGAAAATTGGGCACCAATTAATCTCCGGGAATGATAGTTTGTGGATTCGAGTCTTGAAAGCCAAATATAAATGGGAAGGTGTAGTTTCGATGTCTCTTCGAAATACCAATTGTTCTCGATTATGGAAGGGCCTTTGTGCAAATTAGAATGATTTCTATAATAGTTTTTTGTTGAACTATTCGAAATGGCGAAAATAAAGATTTTTGGTATGATATTTGGTTAGCTAAATAGGGTGCTCTTTTGAATCATTTTACAGGTCCCGTAATACCACTCCCTACTCCAATTAAAAATATGGTTACTGAATCGGGGAATTGAGATTGGGAAAGGTTGAAGTATGTTTTTCCAGATTAGATCCTTCGACAAATTACAGCTTATCGCCCTCCTCAACCCCACTTGGGTTGTGACTTTCCAATTTGGTGTTGGGATGACAAGCATATGTTCAATGTGAAATTAGCTTACAAATCTCTAACCTCATCTGATTTTCTTGAAGTTAATAGTAACAGGAAGGTTATATAGCGATTAGAGGTTCCCCAAACGGCGCACACCTTTCTTTTGCTTACGAGAGGCGAACAACTACTTACTAATGTGGAGCGAGCGAGGCACCATATTGTGTTGGGTCACGTTAATACACCCCATGGCACACTAGAAAAATTATCCCACGATCACCACCAGAGATCCATGTACGAGGAATGAATCAAGGTAAATAAGGGTAAAGAATTGCATGTTTAAAATCTAGAATTCTAACTTTAGAGAAGATAGATATCCAATCACGATTCCACAATGTCGATTCTTAAACCGCAACGATAATGCTCTAACATATACGTAGTTTACCTAGTTGAAACGAGCATATAAAACTTTCTAAAGTATTTAGAAGGGAATGTGCATATAAAAATTCTCTAAACTATTTAGAAGGTTTTCCCCAAAAAGCATTAATGACTGCTAGATATTTCATGCCTTTATATGGCCTTTGTAATCCTAATTCAACTCATATTATGATTTCAATATATATATATATATATATATATATATATATATATATATATATATATATATATATATATATATATATATTAAATATATATAATCCCAATTTAACTTTAATTAGGATTTCAATATATATATATATATTAAATATATATAATTTCAATTCAACTTAATTAAGATTTTAATATAAATATATTAAAAATAAATATTCTATACACAGGTGATGGAAATTGAAAGTTTCCACAAGCGCCTTAGTTTTAGGATATAGGGAGTTAGTTTAGGGTATAGGGTTTAGGGGTTTAGGTGTAGGGGGTTATAATTTAGGTATAGTTGTTTCAATTTAAGGTTTAGGGTTATAATTTAAGGTTTATAGGTTAAAACCCAAATCCTCACTATATTATCCTAAAAACTAAACCCTAACATAAAACCCTAAATTATAACCATAAACCTTAAATTGAAACAAATTTTCGTAAATTCTAAACCCCTACATCTAAACCCCTAAACCATATACCCTAAACTAACTCCCTATACCCTAAAACTAAGGCGCTTGTGGAGACTTTCAGTTTCCACCGCCAGTGTATAGGATATTTATTCATATATTAAATATATATAATCCTAATTCAACTTAATTTGGATTTCAATATATATATAATCCCAACTCAACTTAATTAGGATTTCAATATATATATTAAAAATATATAATCTCAATTCAACTTTAATTAGGATTTCTATATATATATATATACCCAATACAACTTAATTAGGATTTCAATATATATTGATTTAAATTGAACTATATTATTTATATATTAAAAGAGTCATAATCATAATAATTATTTTTCTTTTAGTATTTACCCAATAGTTAAATTATATATATATATATATGTATATCAAATATATATTAATTTAACTAAAATCGTGTACAACAAATTTGTACATTTATAATTCTTTTAATATATGCTCATTTCAACTGCAGGTGTGACCCTATAAGTTCATGTAACGTTAGTAGTAAATATTAGAACATTTATAATATTACAAACAATGAGTGACATCTAGAAATATGTCATTGTCAACTAAGTCACAAGAAATCACGATTCGACATAACTTCTTCGTGATTAACTCTTTTCATGTATTACATCATATTGTCCTTATATCTAGATTGGACACAAGTCATGGAATAGTCACACTTGTACAGTCCATCTAATATTTCTTGATATTTTGAGTAGACTATTATAAACGAATAACTATGATATCTCATATCAACTTATTTGAGCATGATCATGCATTTCTAGTCTCACTCAATCAAGTGGCCTACGATATTACTCCTATTATGTATGAGGGACAAATCATATCTTGATCAACCATATCCCACTATATAGATTGTGACATATCCAATATCAGTCTTTATAGTGTAGTTAGTTACGACACACGTTTGACTGAATCAAAATATGTCACTCACGATGTTGAAATAATGATGATCTCAAGTCTAAGGATCATACATATTGTTATCACTATGAGAAATGTTGTGACTGTCACATAATAATCAAGAAACATGCTCATAGTGGGTCAGTCCAGTATGTCGTACTCTAACACATACTTATATATTGATTTTGACATCTTCATGTCAATGACAACACTTTGTCATCAATCAACTACATATTAGCCTTAATTCATTATTGTTGTCCATGCCAAAAATAATACTCTTCTAAGGATATTTAAGAATAATTGTATTATTCTAAGGACTTTATTATAATTTAGTTTATTTACGCACGGAAAATTGTAACTGAAAATAATAATGGCAACACCTTTTTATGAATAAACAAGGTAAAAACAAATATAATTTATAATCATTGTATGATTGGTCTTTGGTCATACTCTAACAATCTCCCACTAGCACTAAGATCAATCACTCATGTATCTAATGCCAAGTGACTTGGTGTGACGATCATGCTTCTGTTGCGTCAGAGGATTTGTTAGTGGTTCGACAATATTATCATATGTTGGTACTCTACATATTTTCACATCTCCTCATTCTATAATTTCTTGAATCAGATGGTAATGCCTAAGTATGTGTTTGGATCATTGGTGAGATATGGGTTCTTTTGTTGGTGTGATGACTCAGTTGTTATTACAACTTAGATCTATAGCATTCAATATGCTCAGCACAACCCTTAGTTCATATATGAACTTCTTGATCCAAACACCCTCTTTTGCAGCATCGCATGCTGCAATATACTCGACTTATGTTGTAAAATCAACTATTATATCACGCTTGAAACTTTTTCAGCATACAACACTTCCATTAAGGCAAAACACAAAACCCGATTGCGATCAAGAATCATCCTTATCGGTTAGGAAGCTTGCGTCATCATAACATTTTATACTTTGTTCTTCCTCGCCTCTATACATAAGGAATGTATCATTAGTTCTTCTCAAGTATTTGAGAATGTTTTTTACTACAACCCAATGACTTTCACCGGGATCTACTTGGTATCAACTTGTCATACTTAATGCATATCATACATCCGGATGTGTACATAGCATGGCATACATGATAGATCCAATGGTCGAAGCATATGAAATCTTACTCATGCACTCTCTTTCTTGAGGCGTTTAAGGACACATTTCCTTAGAGAGTGAAATACCATGTCTTATAGGTAAGAATCCCCTTTTAGATTCTTTCATACTAAACATTTTCAGTACTTTATCTATGTATGTATTTTGAATGAGTCCTAGGAGTCGTCTCGATCTATCTCTATAGATCTTTACTCCTAATATGTATGTTGCCTCACCCAAGTCTCTCATGGAAAAACATTTTCCTAACCAAGTTTTTTTAAGATTGTAAGCTAGGTATGTCATTTCCTATTATCAGTGTGTCATCCACATACAATATCGATAATATGACAGTGCTCCCACTAATTTTCTTGAAAACACATGGCTCATCCCCATTTTGATAAAACCAAACTCTTTGATTGCATCGTTAAAACAAAGATTCCAACTTCGAGAAGCTTATTTCAATCCATAAATGGACCTTTGTATCTTGCATATTTTTTCGGCATCTTTTGGATCGACAAAACCTTTAGGTTGTGTCATGTACACATACTCATCTAGTTTTCCATTAAGGAAAGCGGTTTTAACATCCATTTTCCATATCTCATAATTATAAAATGCAGCCATCGCAAGTAAGATCTGTATGGATTTAAATATAGCAACAAGAGAAAAGGTTTCATCATAGTCTATACCATGAATTTGAAGAAAACCTTTAGCGGCTAATCGCTCTTTTTATGTTTGCACATTACCATCCATGTCGGTTTTCTTTTTGAAAGCCCATTTGCACCCTATGGGCCTAATCCCTAGAGGTGGATCAACCAAGGTCCAAATTTGATTTTCTGACGTAAAATCCATCTTGAATTTCATGGCCTCTAGCCATATCTCAAAGCCTGAGCCCGTCAATACTTCTTGATAAGTCTTAGGCTCATCTTAATCCATGAAGAGAACATCACCATGCAATGTGACAAGAAATCCATATTTCTCAAGCGCATTGCATTCTCTCAAAGACCTTCGCAGTGGTTGTGTTTCCAAAAATGTTGAATGTTTCTCAACAACTTGTGGAACTTGTTATTGTTCAATCCCTTGTTCAATGTTATGTGGTTGATCTCGAATTCAATTGAGTTTAATATTTCTCCCACTTCCTTTTCAGAAAACAAATTATCTTTCTATGAAGATTCATGTTCGAGCGACAAACACTTTATTCTCAGTGGGATTGAAGAAATAATATCCTTTAGTTTCTTTAGGATAACCCACAAAATTACATTTATGACGATTTTGAGCTTTGTAGACATCTTATGTTTAACATAAGCTTCGCATCCCCAAATTTTCATAAAAAACATACTAGGACGTTTCTCAGTCCATATCTCATATGGGTTCTTTTGAACTGGTTTAGATGGAACACGATTTAGTGTGAAAGCAACTATTTTTAGTGCATGTCCCCAAAAAGAATCTGGAAGATCATTGTGACTCATCATTGATCGAACCATGTCTAACAATGTTCGATTTTTTCTTTAGGATAACTCACAAAATTACATTGATGACGATTTTGAGCTTTGTAGACATCTTATGTTTAACATAAGCTTCGCATCCCCAAATTTTCATAAAAAACATACTAGGACGTTTCTCAGTCCATATCTCATATGGTTTCTTTTGAACTGATTTAGATGGAACACGATTTAGTGTGAAAGCATCTATTTTTAGCGCATATCCCCAAAAAGAATTTGGAAGATCATTGTACCTCATCATCGATCGAACCATGTCTAACAATGTTCGATTTCTTCTTTTCAGAAACTCCATTATGTTTTGGAGTACCAGGAGGTGTGAGACAACCACACATTCTTTAAGAAGGTCACCAAACTCTAAGCTCAAGTATTTTCCTCCTCGATCTGATCGAAGAGCCTTAATGCTTTTTCCTAGTTAGTTTTGTACTTTATTTTTAAATTCTTTGAACTTTTCAGAGGGCTTCAGATTTATGATGCATTAGCTAAATGTACACATATCTACTGAAGTCATCTGTGAAAGTAATGAAGTATTGAAATCCTCTTCTGGCTTGTGTATTCATTGGTCCACATACATCACTATGTATTAATCCCAACAAATCACTTGCTTGCTCACTTTTACAATTAAAAGGAGCTTTGGTCATCTTTCCCAATAAGAAAGGCTCACATACATCAAGTTGCTCGAAAACAAATGAATCTAAAAACTCATTTTTATGAAGTTTTAAAATGCTTTTTCACTTATGTGACCCAAGTGATAATGCCAAAGATGAGTTTGATCTTTCCCAATCTTAATGTATTATTGTTGTCCACACCCACAATAATACTCGACTAAGGATATTTAAAAATATCATATTATTCTAAGGACTTTATTATAATTCAGTTTATTTACGCACACAGAATTGTAACTAAAAATAATAATGGCAATGTTTTTTTATGAATAAATAAGGTAAAAACAAATATCATTTATAGTCATTTTATGATTAGTCTTTAGGAATACTCTAACATATTGCACCATCCACGGTCTACTAGGTTTTTCATTTAGGTGAGGAAAATGTTGGCCATGTTTTGAGATCATGTCGTGTTGCTTGTAATCTTTGGAACATGGTGATACGAGATGAGAAATTGAATGAATTTATGACCATTCCCTTCAATGAATGGTTTATGTCCAATATTCGTGGACAAGGCAAAGTTGTTATTGTCTCAGTTAAATGGGGGATTCTTTTTGCAACAATTTGCTGGAAATTATGGAAGCGACGATGTAGTGTTTTTCTTAATGATCAGTTTGTGGAGACTAAAGACTTGCTCATTCATTGTCTTCGCTTAGTGACTGAGTTTGCTGCCAATAATGCTACTTGTTCTAGAAAAATGAGGTATTCCCAACATGCTGGTGTTTTGGTCAATTCTCAATGAAGGCGCCCTCAGGAAGGATGGACCAAAGCTAATGCTGACGGGGCTTGCGATATCCAAAACAATCAGGCTACTTCTGGTTGGGTTATCCGAGATGCACAAAGGAGTTGGATATTTGGATTCTTATGTAGTTTAGAGAGTTGCTCGACGCTCATGGCCGAGCGTTGGGTGGTGCATGATATCATGATCCATGGTTGGAATTTGAGTATTCAATGTCTCTAGGTGGAAACAGACAACGTGGAAGTTGAGCGCATAGTGTCTAACACATCGGATGCTCTTCAGGGTAACATCCTTATTGATGATATACTTGGTATGACTAAACGAGTCCCTAGGGAGGTGAATGTTGTGGCCGATGGGCTAGCTTCAATGGCTAGCAGCAAACTGATTGGTGATAAACATTTTCATGAACCCCAGTGTCGTTGGTGCAACTTATTAACAAGGAGCATCTCCTAAGTGCTTAACTTCGCCTGGATTTACAATCCAACGTATGGTGGTAGATTGGTGACGTGGGCTATGTTGCCCTTGGGAGTCATTTTGTTTTGACCTTTGTTTTTTTAAGCTTATTTGTTTGTATGTAAACTTGCCGAGTTATCTCACTTTGTTCGTCTAGTAGTACCATGTGTACTCTTTTCGTCCAGCTAAGTTCAGGGAAGTTTTTAATGAAGTACATAGTAATCTTTTATTTTATAATAAAAAAGTACACATTTGTTTAGAAAATATGTTGATAATTGAAGAAAAAAAATTGTATGATTTTTGTAAAAAAGCAAAAGTTTGACATGGGGTTCATTCAGAACTTGCAATACTCAATTGTTACTAATACGTGATATTCAAGGATCAATACACCGATCGATCTTTTTAATATTTGAAAATTTAAATTCCCAAAACGAGTACCTAATTTTTCGAATATCTGATTTTAAACACCCATAATATATACATAAGATGATATATTATTTGTATATTTTTATTTAAAACATATATTTCTTTGAATATACATTTTGGATTAATTCACTTTGGAGTCCAAATTTTAATAAAAAATAACTTTAAAATAATCGATGCACTTTCGTCCGCTTTTTCTTAGTTATTGCTGCTTCTTTTCAAACTTGAATTGAAAAGTATTTTTTTAAATTAAAGTTTTTAGTTTTTGTCAACAATATTTTTAAATAAAAATATATGTTTTCAGTCATATCATTAATTTTTTATATTTTTTCTGAAAATAAATATTTATTTAAAAATTTATTTTATAATAACACTAAATATTCAAATTTTAAATTAAATATTCTAAAAATGTTATGAATATTTATCTATGTGGATGTCTATCATGATTAGAACTTTATCTAAGGAGATTGATTTACTTTATCATTAGGAATATTATCTCATTTAATTAGAGTTCAATGTAATATGTACTTATTATGCCTATAAATAGATGATTTGATGAAGGCATTGTACACAAGTCTATATTTGAGAATAATACAAATCTCCATCTTTCTCTCATCTCTTTGTTCTTCCATTCTTGTTCTTTGTTCTTATTATTGTTCTTTGTTATTTATTCACAACACGTTATCAGCACGACTCTAATCAACTGAGGTCTGCATTGTTTGAATCCAAAAGAAGTTATTGGAAAGAATTCGATTCTAGGATAAAACAAAGATAAGTTTTTTTTTCTCTCTTCATTCTTTTAAATTACCGATTATCTTTTTCTTTATATTTTAACTTAAATCTTTTTATTTAATTTTTTTTGAAAAGTTTGGTAGTATGTTTGATTTTATTTGAACATTGGAAAGAGATAAATTTGTGGCTTCTCACAAACCAAAAGACGAATCGACAGAGACGAAGATGTTGCGTTTGGTGTAAATTACGCGTGTTTTCTCTTGTTCCTAATAGGGTTAATTAGCGGTATGCTTATTCCTACTTTTACTTATATGATTATATTTGATATTTTTCATATTATTATTTATGTTATTTTATTTGGTAAAAGTTAGTATTTTTAACCGTGTTTTGAGTTTTACATGATATGCTTAAATGGCTTGGAAAGAGATGTGATATAAAGGGACTATGAGAAGCTATCTCGGTCATATGCTATGTCTCCATTGTCCACGAGAGAAAAATCAATATCGGTAAATTTTGGTTTTATTTTTATTCTTTATATTATTATTTTAAAGTGCGATAAATCATGATGGTTTTGAATTTACAAGAAGATTATTATAAAGTCTATATTTGCTCGAAAGTAATATTTCTTCTTCGTAGAAAAACTCGACCATAGACTCCTCCCAATTTCAAGTTACGAAAATTCGTATTGATACAAAAAGTTTTATGGGAGGCATTCCCTGAAGTGAATGCAAAGCATGATGTTTATTCCATACGATTATCAATGATGGGGCATTCCCTTAAGTGAATGCAAGCATGATGTTTATTCCATGCGATTATTGGAACTATTTCATTCCATGAAGTGAATGCAAACATGGTAAATCATTATTCAATTAGAGACATAATTTCGATATAATCCAAGTATGTTGACTGGACATCTCGTTCTGTGAGGCTACTGGTCTCAAAAGAGGTTTTTAAAGGACCTTGTAGACATGTTTAACAATGTCGCGTACGAGGATTAAATCTTTGTTCTCTGTGATAAGGATATGTGAAAAAGGTTTCAAATGCCCACTGACTCTACTTCATTCCCTGAAATGAATGGGAGATTATATTATGAAAGGAATAAAAACCACATTAGAAGTTGTGGTCGTGGTCGAGGCTATGAATATAGACATGAAAAATATGGTCATTTTAAGAATACTTTTACCCACTCGTAGTGAGGTTATAAGAATGACAAGAGCGATAAAGATCATTTTAAGAAAGTGAAATCTTTTTTATTACCAATGTGATGTTATAAACCATTGGTCTCGTACTTATCGTACGTTGAAAAAAATCAACAATGATTGAATGATAAAAGAAAGAAAATAAAAGCAAATTCTATTTGCGAAAAATGACAAAGATGATATTGGTCCAACTTATTTGAACATTGTTAGTTCACCTTATTTGGACATTGTTGATTTCCTTATAACTCTCGAATGAAATAAATCATCTTCTAATTATTCTCATAAATTTGAAGAGAATTAATTATCTTTTTATTTATTTTGCTTTATGTTTATTTACTTTATACATTAATTATTTACATTTTATATTTATATTCATGTTAATATTTATATTTATATATTATCATATCATTTATTTTGTTTAACATGATTACTTATCAAATATAATTTATGGTGACGATTTATGCTTAGTAAAAGCATAAGATATATTTTTCCATTTAAATGCAAGGAAAAAATGTGAGTACTATATCTCAAAGTACTAAAAGTATTGATGCTCCAGAAGAGCAATAAGTTCTTGAGAGAAAGCACATTATGAAAAGTGCATAATTGTGAATATTGCAATAATTATCGCTAATGGTAATAATATCATCACCACTAGTAGTGGAAATTTTAAGAGAGCAATATGAGTTCGCAAAATATTCTGTTTGGAATTATAGATAACGTATGTTATCAATTGATATTTGAAATAAGCCAATATGGATATAAGTTCTGGTAGCCAAAAAGTCAATTGAAAGCTCTAGAAGAGCTATATATTGCTACCGAAAGATAATTTCAATTGAAAGTTCCGAAAGAGCTAAATATATTCATATTTAAAGGAACAATTTTGATAGTTGTACTAGACATGTACGAGTGAGATTGAATTACATGTTATGGTAAACAAGAAGTTTACAAATTCAAATATATATACACATATATATATAGTTGGCATGATCGGTTAGACCATCCTGATCAATAATGGTGCAGAAATTATTGAGATTTACATGCACATGTATTGAAAGAACATGTAGTTCTTGTGGTGCTTATTCTTAAAGGAATTGATTAGATTCCACTTATTAAAGAACATGAAGTTATTGTGTTGTTTAATGGAATTGATTAAATTCTACTTATTAAAAGAACATGAAGTTCTTGTGTTGTTTGTTCTCAAAGGATATAGTTGATCCCACTTGCCAAAAGAATTAGAACTTGAAGTTCTTGTGCTGAAGTTGAGACTGCATGTCTTGCATATCTGAACGAAATATGGGCCCATATATCTAAAAATGTGGAAAGTTTTATATGATTTTAGTAGATGCATCTACATTGTTTTATCAACTTACAACCATAAGTTTTTGAGATTGGTTTTAAAAGAATTTAGATTATGCAATTAGACTATTCATTTTGCAAAAGCTTGTGGGTTTATATTTTAGGCTATATCGATTATTACAAAGCCTATTGATTATGAAAAATATGGTTTAGCAAATTTTTAATTGGATGCCTCCTATTTAATAGCTAAACTGTGAGAACAAAAGATTTATTATTTATATGGCATTTCCATATAGCAACACTTATACGCATCAAGCCAACGAGTTATAATAAACTCCCCGTTATGATTTGACTTTTGGTAAGAAGTCATATTTTCCATTTTTGAATTTTTGAATGTGCGATATATAGTTGAATTGTTCCACCATAACGCACAAAATGGGCAAGTAAAAAGGGTTGAGAATATATATTGAGTACGAGTCTCCTTTTATGTTTAAATTCTAAACATTAATTGGAGAATCATTTATTAAATGATTTTTCTCAACATCAGGGGAGAGGATAATCAGCTGAATAAAGAAAAATTATCATTATCTAGATCCTCGAATATGAACTAGAAGTTCATAAGATAATTCATGTTATTTCATGTCAACTACTATACATATTTACTGACCCAATGAGAGTAATTAAGTCTCATATACCAGCTGAAATGCTCTAAGTTTAAATTACATGTTAGAGCAAATGGATGTAAATCATGCTTGAAGCATGATAGTTGAAATGGTTCCAATGATCAAAATTCTCGTAAATGAAAAGTATTATGAGATGGTCATATATTGGAGGCGAGTGATCCTAAAGAGACCCAAGACATAACTAATAATAAAACTCTTGAAGAGTTTCAGGTACCTGAAATAAAGATTGAAATCTTGAAGAGATCTCGATGAGTTATGTCAATATGAGAATGGAACCAGAAAATTGGAAAGTTGTCGACAACGATTTTACAAACAATTTTACATAAAATACTTCTATAGAAGTAAAGAAAGAAATCGAGGGTCTTGTATAAAATCTATCCAGAAGTATAGATATTGAATTGGCTGATGTTGAAAGACGCTTTGAACTTCTAAAATAGAAGTATTTGGACCAGCAGTCCAAACACCTAAAGGTGTAATGCAAGTGAGACACAAATAAGTAGTCGTAAATACGACTTGAACTATGATTTATAAAAAGTTTTAATTACTTCATGGTGGATGCAATTACTTTGGCAGTTATGAAAAATTTTGAACGCGTCTAATTATTTGTGGATCTATATTTATCCTTGAAGGATTTAAAATGCTAGAAGCATTTGAAAATTTCCGAGGAAATTTATTTAGAAATGTCTCATGAATATTTTGGCGCATTTGATATAATTGCCTTAGTGAATACTAATTGAGAAAATACTATATGAATGATCAGATTTCCTTATGTATTTATAAAGGAGTTTGGATCAAGATCCAGTATGGTAATTTTAGAACTCCTAAAGAGCTTCAAATTGAAAACTCATGAAGTACTTTCAATACAAGTACTTGAATATTGACATCAAGTTTATCTCGATTTGAAGATCGAGCATTTTTATATATTTCTTTTTGTCTATGAATAGACATAAGCTGAAAGAATCTTAAAGAAGATTCAATATGAATAGAGCATATCTATTGAGTATCTCATTAGTTGTAAGATTGTTGGATGTGAATAAAAATAATTATATCTTTTCTTGGTCTTGAAGCACTATATATTAGTTGGTCAAGAAATATCTATGAATATACAAAGATCATTATATTTAGATCTTCAAACATTCGTCGATGTCTCCTCAAATCTTGTAGAAATAATTGTTATGCACAAGGCAAGCCAAAAATGTGTTTGGCTAAGACCATTAACCCAACATATCCAGAAGATATGTGATTTACTTTCACAAGATATGATACAAATGCTATCTTGTGTAGAGATAATGGAAGGTGGATACATCATGGAAAATATTACCCCAAAGTTTCATCCCCCGCTATCTTTAGAAAATAGCATTCAAGGTTGAATTATGAAGATTCAAAGATCTTTAGTAGCGTTTTCATGAGAGGGAGTAAATACGCGTTGCACTCTTTTTCCCTTGACCGAGGTTTTGTCCCAATGAGTTTTCTGGTAAGGTTTTTAATGAGGCAACATGTTATGTGTATCAAAGATGTGTGTACTCTTTTTCCTTCACTAAAGAATTTTTTCCCACTGGGTTTTTATCTTAGTAAGGTTTTAACGAGGCACATTATCTGCATAGACATACAAGGGGGAGTATTATGAATATTTATCTATGTGGATGTCTATCAGGATTAGAACTTTATCTAAAGAGATTGATTTACTTTATCATTAGGAATATTATCTCATTTAATTAGAGTTCAATGTAATATGTACTTCTTATGCCTATAAATAGATGACTTGATGAAGGCATTGTACACAAGTCTATATTTGAGAATAATACAAATCTCCCTCTTTCTCTCATCTCTTTGTTCTTCCATTCTTCTTCTTCGTTATTTTATTCACAACAAAAAATACCTTTTAAAAATATATTTCTGACATGCGTTTTAAAAATAATCTTAAACTAAAACCTTAACTTAGAGATTTTCTTCTTTTCCCAGCCGAATAAAAGATGACTTGATCCCAATTAGCAGTTATGTACCCATATCGGATACCAACCTTTATATAAATAAAGGAGGGCTATTTACACCAAATGGTAACTTCAAATCAAAGATTAAAATCTCGAATATAGACCATAAAATAAACATGTATTATATCGAAAAATTAAAACATTAATATGACTTGAACCCAACAAGTATTTCAGTGGAAAATGAGATGATATTCATCTTAATAGACACACGTTTAAATCATTTTGTCTACAAGGTGTATGTGCATTGTCAAATGGTTAAGAATCTACCTTGTAATCACCTTTACACTATTAAAAAAATTAAAACATTAATTACTCACAACTATACTAAATTAAATACATATATATTTAAACAATATGTCTATTGAATTTTATTAGAAATTAAAATAAAAAACAGTAAAAAAAATTAATCATATTTTTAAACTCAACACAATCTAATTATTCTACTATTAAATGTCAATAATTAGGTCATATAATCAAGTTTTGCAATGAAAATACTAACACAACTTTTTCCAAAAAAAAAACTTTATGTCAACACTTTAATTAGAATAGCTAACAATATATAATAATTGAACCAAATAACTACTATTATTATAAAAGTTAAAAAAATCAAATTATTTCAAATAATATATATAAACTAATCTTAAATTCAAGCATGATAATAGCACCAAAACCGTAATTAGACCTTTGAACTTTAGTATCCAATTAACATTCAAATTTCCACAAAATGGACCAGCGGCAAAATTGAAGGATTGTAAAAAGGGATAATTACATTTTTAAAACTTCATCTTTACTCGTTTTCTTATTTTGGTACCCTACCTATTTTTCTTGGTAAAATAGTACCTAACATTACGTTTTGTTTCTATTTTGGTACCCCACTGTTAAAAAATTAACAGAAGACTGACTATGAGAGAGAAAATCACACGTGGCATGCTGCCATGTCAAAAAAATCATGAAAAAGCACACGTGGCATGCTGACTGGACAGAGAAAATGATGTGGCAATATGTCACGTGTGATTTTCTCTCTCCTAGTCAACCATTCGTTAATTTTTTAACGGTGAGGTATCAAAATAGAAGAAAAAAAACATAACGATAGGTATTATTTTACCAAAAAAAATATATAAGATACAAAAATAGAAAAACGGATAAAGGTGGGTTGCTAAAAATATAGTATCCCTTAAAAAAAAAGTTAAAAACACGTTTAAAAGGATGGCAACGGTCGTAAATTACACCAAACTACAAGGACATTTCCGTAGCCAGCCTAAAATAGATTAAACGGGAAAAAGAAAAAAAAAACTCAACTTGCGTCCACGTCACGTCACCGCCTTCCGAGTTAAAAATGAAGGAATCTGATTGGTGGAATAGACGTGTCCCATTTCTAATTCCGCGACTATAAAGTCAGTCCTGCTACTCGCACTCCAACGTCCTGTTTACGCACTAATCTCACTTTCTTTATATAAATCGGCGGCTATTTTGTTTTATACATTCATTTCTCTCTATTCACTTGTCTCGATTTCTTCTTCTTTCATTGTTATTTTTTTCTCCCGAATTTTTATTCGAAGGAAATGGCGTTAGTTTCTTTCGTCGGAAGGGTTCTTTTCGCTTCGGTGTTCATCCTTTCTGCTTGGCAAGAGTAAGCCTCATATCTGATCTGCACTCTGTTCTTTTTAATGGAACCTGTTTGGTTCTCGGAAAAAAGGGAAGATGAATGATTTAGATCTGACTACAGTTTTGGAGTTAGTTTATTAAAAGTTTGATTAATGATGATTTTAATGTTCTCTCTCGTTAAAGAAAAATGATGATTAACCGTCGAAAACAGATCTTGTTTATTTAGTTAAGTTGCTAGCTTTGTGTGAAGATTTAGTTCATTGAGAACAAAAATGTTAATTTTGTATTGCTGATCTTGCGTATTAGAGATACTTTCATTTTAATTATTGACCCCTGTTGTAATCCAGGAATATTAACGATTAAGTACGGAATGAGGCTTTTAACTTATTAAATATTTTATTTAAGTTCTGGATCTCATGGATATCATAAATTTTGAAAGTGTTTTTGGTTGGCAGTTCATATGTTGTATAAATGATAATAGAGAGTGTGGTAGGTTTACTGACCCCAGAATTTTGCTAAAGTAATTGATGCATGATGTTTCCTCGCTCAAAGAGTAATACGATTACAGAAATTTGTTGACTGACAGCCTTAGGCTTTCCTTGGTACGAAGAATGGAAAATTTGTTAATCAAATGGTGGAGATTCATAACCACCTTATTTTGAATATTATGAATATTACTCATTTGATTAACAAATTTTCTATCATTCCATATTTCCATCCTTCATGCCAAGCAAAGCCTTAGTGTTTGCCAGATCTGTAAGTTTATTAGTTACTTTATATTTTGCTAAAGTAATTGTAGTTTGTAGCAAGGGTAATCGGCATTGGAGATTGAAACGTGTGTTCGTGTGCGTCTTGCAAAGGCTACGGTGTAGTTTTTTAGCATTACCATTGTGTTGAAGGAAATATTTTGTCAGCACCTATATCTCTTCCCATGGACTTTACATTAGCTAAAACATATGTATTAAAGAGCTGTAGATTTGGGTTTTTGTCTTTTGCAATAACAACAGAGCTTTATGGTACCATTGAGCTTATATGTATTATGTAATTCTGAACTACAACAAGTTCTGTGATGCTTGTCTTTAGTCTTTTTCATGCGTTAATGTGTGTAGGTTCAATGAATTTGGTGTTAATGGAGGTCCAGCAGCTAAGGCACTGAAGCCAAAATTCAATGTCTTCTCAAAGAGTTTGACATCTCATACTGGGTTGGAAGTGCCAGAATTTGATGTAAGAATTCCTGTATTTTGCCGCTGAGGTATAAGCATATCTGGTTTTTCTAATGTCATAACTCTCGTGTTGTCATTTACAGATTAAGTATTTAGTTGCTGCTGCTATAGCCTTCAAGGGTATTGGGGGTCTCCTTTTTATCTTTGGTAGCACCATGGGAGCTTATCTTCTGGTTTGTTTTCTGGGCTTGTGCATTATCGTGCATTTGCGTTCAATTATGAACTAAGTCAACTGATAAAACCATTGTACCATTCTATTCTTGTAGGCTTTGCAACAGGTCATTTCTACTCCTATATTGTACGACTTCTACAACTATGACATAGAAAATAAAGAATTTGGCGTACTCTTTTCAAAGTTCTCACAGGTTAGTTGGTGATGGTATTAATTTTTCATAAAAGGCATAAGGGTTGATTGGTGTCTCCATTTCTTCCTTCCAATTGTATCTCTTGTTGGTGGCTATTTTCAAGCTTCCAATTTGGATGATGAAAATATCGATGTTAAGCATCTAACTAAATTCCCTTTGCATAGAACTTGGCTCTGCTTGGGGCATTACTCTTCTTCATTGGCATGAAAAACTCATTGCCCAGGAGACAGCTCAAGAAAAAGGCTCCGAAGACCAAAACAGGTTGAAGGAGGAACATCCGTTAAACTGAGGGTTTGTTGTTCGGTTTCGCCGTCTACCTTGCTCAATCCGGATCTATTTTTTGTATGCTTTGGATCAAAGCTTTGTTCTTCAAGACTAGGAAAGGAAGAGCGCCTGCTTCTTTCACTTTGATACTGTCAACTACAAAGTTAAGTTCATGTTGATTAATTGAGTTTGAAAAAAGAATTTTATGATTTTGCTTTCAGTTCTAATGCTATTACGTTTTGCCCATTTTTCATGGAGTTTTTAATTATGAAATCATGGTGCATGTTATTTATCCCCAAAAGAATATTGTGGCCAGTGTTTAAAAAGGCGCACTTGAACCGCCTAGGCGCTTGCAAAACGCCTAATAGTGTCTAGGAGAGGCGATTTCAATGAAGCGCTCAAAAGGCGCACGAGGCGGCGAGGCACGCCCCTTTCAACGCATAGTTTAAATTGGACCCACTAGTCCTTTGAGTTCTTTGTGCACCTTCTATTGATTTAACTCTGTTCACAAGGTCTTGTAAATTAGTGATACACAACACAATGTTGTGAACATGGGACGTTACTCATTGTTAAGTTCGGCAATGAACATTTGACACCTTTTTCTTCCTTGATAAATTCAACGCCATATTTACAGTATTTGTAAAAGTCGTGGATGTACTATTCGATCGGCTGTCCACCTTGTTTAAGATGAAGGAAGATGTTTTGCCTTTCGACAAGATAGAATTCATTTATGTATTTCTTACGGAATTCTTTAAAAAGAATTTTTAATTTACGGTGTTCTCAGAGACGATAAGAATAGTTGTCTCCCACCATTGTAAAGTTTCATCAGCAAGCAATGCAAGGGCACATTCAAGCTTATGTTCACTCGAACACTGTAATTGCTTATTCAAGACTCATAAAAGTATTGTCCAACCAATACTCAACAACTTCAGAATTATCATCATCCTGTCCAGCGAAGGTGTAGGCTCGATATTGAGATAGCTTATTAATAAGGGCTGAGGAGGTTTAACAACGGGTGGCGTAGGTTGCACAACCTGGTTAGCTCTCATCACATTCATGAATTGCTTGAACATGTCAGTCATGTTTCAATAACACTCTGCCTGAGCCGTAGGTGCTTAGGCTCCATACCCTGAACAAGAGGGTTCTTTGGATTCGGAAGATTCAGAGGGTTTCCTCTTCGTATCTCCTCGTCATGAGTTGAAGAGCCAGTAGCAAGCTCATTATCACGAGCTCAATTAGTTTGAGACATATCTATATTACAAAGAGATCAGATTAGTTGACAAGTCACAATACTCAATAAAATAACTCATAGGTGGCAAAGTAACACAATAAACAATACAGACAAACATAAGTTTAGTCCAGAACCGAATAAACTTTAGCTCTGATACCTCAAATGTAACACCCCTTTTCTGGCCTGGTAGAGAACCGGGTCGGAGCGTGCTACCAGTGAACAATGCAGTGATCGATGTAATAAATTTTCATTTCAAATTCAACACTTAAACAATATTACACAAAAAATATTACTGAATATACATCTTAGTCCAATTCACTCTTTATGCACACTAATTATTCATTTAGGGCCAATTCATGACTATTACAAATTTTAGGGACTAAACTGTAAATCTAATAAATTAAAGGCCCTTTGATGCAGTTGACCATACTACAATGAAATTCAATACAATATTAACAAGTCTGTAAGCCTTCATGTAATTCAATATTCATTTACTCATTCAATTTAATCATCCTAAATATAGTGACCAAACTGTGAATATTACAAACTGTCAATTATGCCTTTTAACTTCTTTAACTAATCTGTATCGAAACACCTCAAGGTCGTTTCGATACGGGTGTGTAATGGTCAACCTAAGTTGACTTTATCCTTTAGACCGTATCGATATGGGCAAGCCATGTATCGGTACATGTTGACTTCCTTCAACCTTGACTTGTACCTGTTTCGATACACTACAGACCTGTACCGAAACAATGAATTCTAGAAGCAAAATATTTTGGTACGCTTTGTTCCTCAGGTTCAAATATGCTTAACTGTATCGATACGCCATGACCCGTATCGATACGACCACTTGTAATGACAAATTTTTGTTGGTTTTTATTCGAATTGACTTATCAAACAGTGTCTAAATGCAA
This sequence comes from Hibiscus tridactylites, assembly GCA_958450335.1. Lineage (NCBI taxonomy): Eukaryota > Viridiplantae > Streptophyta > Magnoliopsida > Malvales > Malvaceae > Hibiscus > Hibiscus tridactylites. The sequence continues at coordinate 41,508,931 of OY288269.1, read as the reverse complement.
TGAAACTTTACACACAATATTATAACCATAAATTCTACTCGCACGTCAAATTTTAAAGTCATATGAATCCATTTACCCGATTTTTACCTTTTAGTGCCAAAACATGCATTTAGAGCCATTTTTCACTATATGGAAAGTTCATTTTAGACATTTCACTCTTTTACCACTTGACCATAACGTAGGTACATCAAAAGGACTTGTACATAGACCTTGCCACTATCTAGGAGCTCAAAAGGGTCGATATACATTACTTATAGCTTGATTGTGACTTGCGCAATGCTTCAACTCCTCCAACCTCGATCCAAAACTTGACTAACCTGAAATGGATGCAATGAAATGCATTAGACATACTTTGCCTAGTGAGGTAGTCACACAAACAATGAATGAACATCATATGCCATATATCATACTTTGATGACATTCATAATATCAATTATTCAATAAACATGGCATGCTCTTCAATAATATTAAAAGCACAGTATCAATCATCATATCATCAATGGCAATATCATAATATCATAACAAAGTGATATTATTAACCAATAATTCCACTGGATCGATTTACGGTAATGGATACACGAATTCCACCTCTTCTGTAACCCCTTCGGCTCGGTCTAGTCGCAAGAACGAATCGGGAGAGTTACACGGGGATAACCGGAGAAAAATCTGAGAATTTCCCTCCGATTAACAACCCTAAATTAAAATTTATCTTGTCTAAATGCAATTTAACGGTCCAATGGTGCTAAGGGTCACAACAGAAGAAACAACGTCTAAATCGGACATCAATCGGATGTCCAATTGGAGACAAACAGTCATGAAGGACCATTTCGCAAAAACACACCAAGACAGGGGTAAAGGGTAATTTAACCTTACCAAGTAGTTAATTAGTCAAGTTTCATGCACACGAGGCAAAACATCTCAAACATATAAACTTGTTTAGGAAGCATACGAGCATTAGGGACTAAAACGTAACATTTGAAAACCTTCAAAGATGACCTTTAACCATTTTAACTAAATGTGTTTCGAAACAGGACTGCCCGTTCCAAAATGCGGGAGCCTCCAGTGGCAAAATGTACTGAAACTGCACCACCCAAGAGCTTGGCTGTTCCAAAACAACACCAGACGTTCCGAAATGCCTGGGCACATATTGACCCGAAAATGCATTTTGGCATCCCCAAATATTCCCAAACTTACCCCGAAAGACCACAAATCACATGGCAACATATCAAGCAAACATTCTAGAGATAAAACACCTTAAAAGCAGGCTTCAAGCAAGCATACACGCATATATGGATCTCAACCACAAAAGCTCATAAGAACACTTAGCACCAAAAACACCAATAAGCAAAAACACATGACATTCAACCAACAGCCAAAGCAAGCCTCAATATGACACGGTATCAATATTTAAAACATGTAGCAAAAGGGCCAAACACATGTGAGTCTACAACAACCTCCCTAAAGACAACCACAAGTATTCCCGTTGCTAAATCATTATTACGACTTAAAAACCATACTTGAGCTTAAGTTACGAACACTGGAGCCTTCCCTTCGGCTTCCTTTGCTTACCAGAATGCTAACGATTTGCATTGTTAGAAAGAAGCTCGTAAGCATAAAGCTTAGTGAGTGGTGCTCAAAACCACAACAACAATGTAATTTTTGAATAAAACCATTTATGAATTGAAATCCAAACCACAACATGAATTCCATCACATGATTAACAACAATCATACATATGCTTGGCATCTTACATCAAGCAATGCAACAACATAAACTACAAGGCATGATTCTTAACATAAACACAATAACATTCAACACAAGAGTATAATGGCAATTATGGTTATGTTACTCGGATACACGGACTGGACTCGATGGCATCTTACATCACTGAATCTATTAAGAACAACAAGACTCACGATGGCATCTTACATCTTCGAGGTCTAACAATAAAGCTTCTGATTGCATCTTTCTTCACCGTACTCCTCCCTGATGGCATCTTACATCATTATGGCCATGCACGAATTTTATATGTGCACTTTAATCCCATGGTCGACCAAATATACCCAGTAAGACTCACATATTTGCCAATACTCAATCATCACATAAACCAACATAGCAATACCACATTCATAAGTCGATTTCACACAATCATCTCATATCAACAAAGTATAACAAGCTTAAAAAAGGAAAATTCCGGAAAAGTAAAATGTAAACACTTAAATACTTACTCTCTAGCTTAGGTTGGCCTTTCAAGCTCAACCTAAACTCTCAAAACATTTCCACTCACTGATAGGACCCAAACAATAGCCGAAACGCCGATTCAAGCCTTCGAACTACCCGGTCTCACGTCCAACAGACCCAAACTTGTTTCCCCTATTTCTAGACAATCCAAAATTGATGCATTAGACCCAAAAAAACCCCAAACTTGCAGCAACATAGAAACTCATCAATCATCATCAAAACCAAGTCGATTCTTACCTGAAACACTTGGAACTACCATCAAAATGACCCAAATCAACTAGCAGCCAAACCCCAACAATTTCACCATCAAAACTACTTCTTTAAGCATCCAAAAAACTGTAACGCCCCGGTTTTGGGCTCAGAAGTTTTGGGCGTTGACCGGTTCGGTCAAAGTGCTGATCGAATATATAAGAGTGAATTTAGGAAAGCCTAGTTCGGGTTGCATTAAAAATATGGAAAAATGTTCTAAAATCATCTTTTAATATATAAAAGTGAACTGTGAAATCAATTTTGAAAAATGAGGTTCGGAAGGGTGACATTTTGGCTAGTGACCAAAATGTAATTTTTGAAAGTTGCGTGACTGTTTTATAAAGGATTGAAACTTTGAATCTTTAAGGAGCTATTATTCCAAAAAGAGTTTCTCCAGATTTTTCTAAGATATTTTAATGCAAAATTCTGATTTTAAAGCTTAAGAAAAGTGGAGGGAAATCATTTTACTATTTTGTAACTAACTTTCCATTTTCTTCCAATTTTCATTTTCTCTCAACCCAAACACTTTCTCTCCAGAGATTTACTTCTGATTTTGTCACTCAAATCTTCCTTTTCAATTCTCCTTGGATTCCTAATCATCTCTACAACAAAACCTCACCATTTGCAAGTTGTTTCATCAAGCTTTTTGGTTCTAAAAAGGAGAAATTCAAGTTTGGAGGTAAGAACGTCCTTCTCCTCTAAACTATCAGTTCTTTACTGAAATTCCTAAGTTCTCAATCCTTGATTTGTGATTTATTAAAGGCTTTTCAATTGGAATCTTGATTTTTGGCTTAAAATGCAAGATTTGGTGATGTTTGTGGAATTTTCATATGATCTGTTTAAGCAGGGTTTTGAGGTGTGTTTTTGATGTTAAATGAATGCTAAATTGATTATAAGTTGAGGTTTAATCAATGCAATCCCGGATAGGTTGAATTTCCTAAGTTTGGCTTGAGTTTTTGGTTGTTTTTGGAGTGTTTTTGATGATCTGTTATACCTGGAGGTATAAGGATGTGTTTGTGATCATTTTGGATGTTAATTGATGTTTAAAAATGGTTAGAAGTGATGGATCTTGGCTGGGTTAAGTTTTGGAAGTGTTTGGAGGTGATTTCGGTTGTGTTTGGTAGCCGAAATGTTGGATTTGTGATGAGCAGCGAGTTTGGTTGTGTTGCTGGTGTTTTTAATGCATAATGATGCATTAATCCTCTGTTTTTGTGTGCTTGAAACAGGGGAGTTTGATCCGTGAGCTTTAGAGGCATTGCGGAAGGTTTCGGATGCTTGGAAGGCTTGTTGGCTAGCCTTGTTTTGTGTATCGGTGAGTGAAGTTGGGTTTTCAGCTTTTAAACCAAGGTTTGAAGGTTTTGGGAGCTTAGTTAAGTCTAAACAACTTTGCTAAGCTCAAGAGTAAGTAAATGGTTTTTCGCTCTTGGTTGTGTTGTGAATTGGCTTTAAAAGCAATTGTGTTTGATGGTTGCAATGCATGTGATTTGCATGGTTTATATTCTGTTTTGAAAGCATATTTTAAGCATGGTTTAATGCTGGTTTTGAAGGCCATATGTGAAGGATGCTCAAGGTAAGAGATCCTTGGTTTGTACATTGAAAATGTGGTTTTGATGCATGGTGTTGCATGATGTTTCATGGCTTTGTGTAATGCTTTAAAACAATGGATTGATGATGGTAAATGATGGTTTTTGCATATTGGTTATGCATGTGAATCATTGGACTAATGTGGCAAGATGGTTATATTGGCAAGCGATGTAAGTGGTTCTTGGTTCTTTGATCGGATATAGTTAGCCGGCTATAGGATTGGGTGCACCGTGAATAAAGTCGCCTTGGAGGTGGAGTGGTTAAGAGTGAACCGGTAAACTCCCTTCAAGTATCCTAACGAGATGGTTAAGGTCATAATGGAGGTTGAATGCCCATTCGAGGACCTTGGTTAAGCAAAGGTTATATGGTGGTTAAAAGTCCATATATGGGAACCTTGTGCTTGTTAAGATCACAATGGTGGTGTAAAGTCCATGTGTGGATCTTGTGTAGGGTGTCCCGGATCTCGTTAGTGATGTTATACAACTACCAATCGATGAATGCAAAGGTTGTATGGTGGTTAAAAGTCCATACATGGGAACCTTGTGCATGTCAAGGTTGTATGGTGTTTGAAAGTCCATACATGGGAACCTTGGGAAAAGTTAAGGTTGTATGGTGTTTGAAAGTCCATACATGGGAACCTTAGGATGGTGAGGTCAAATGGTGTTTAAAAGTCCATTTGGAGACCTTGGATTGGTAGTGTGTATAAAGCGTGGGGGACAACGCTTGTGATCCGCGTATCCGATTGGGTGTTGAGTTGAAAAGTGGATGTGGTTGATCTCTTGGAAGCCAATATAATGTTCTTGATTATAAAGAAGCATGAGATGCTTGAAAAGATGCATGGTTGCATGAAAAGTGTTAAATGCTTGTGAATGCATGTTTACTTGTTAAGTTGAACAAGTATTGATTATCATTTGGTAAATGATGCATGTGTGCATGAAATCTCTTAAATGCATTGGAGTCTTGATAAGACTTGTTTTAAAAGGCATGTGAAGATGATGTTGTGGTCATATATTGCCTTGGTTTAATGCATGTGTTGGATTGTTTGAGTAATGGTTTTAAAGGGTTTCTTGCTTGGAATGACTTTCAAGTATCAGAAAGGTATGTTGTGAAATGGAAGTGTTTTCCAAGGTTTGAATTTAACTTTGCATATGGTGTTTATGCATGGAATGGTTAAATGGATGATTTTGCAAATTGAGCTTTGAAATGGTTTTCTTAGCTTGCTAAGCTAAGGGTTGGTTTTCATGTTTGAGCAATGCATGGTTAAAGCATGTTGTTGAAAAGGGGTTTTCAAACTTTGCTTTGGTTCATCAAATCGAGTTGCTTTTCAAAGAGGTTTTATGACTCGCTGCATTGATGGTGCTTTGGTTTTGAGCATTCCTCACTAAGCATTATGTGCTTACGCTCCTTTTTGTCCATCAATGCAGATTCTTGAAGTTTGGACAGCGAGAAGCAAGGGATTCAAGGAGGACTCCATTTGAGATGTATGTCTCGGTGAATAACTATAGTTAATAAAGGCAATGGGGTAGAATCTCTTGGGTTGATGTTTATGTGTTCGTATTTGTTCTGACAAGGATGGTTTTATGTTGTTGATGTTGTTGGAACATGTTTTGGCTTATATGAGATGGATTTGAAGATTTTGTGTTTGAATGGTTGCTTGTGTAGGAAGCATGCTTATAGATTTGGGGCTTTTCATATATGTTGTTATATTGATGAATTGTTGATGCAAGTATGTCCCCTATATGTTGAATTGCATGTTGGTAAAGTTTGGTGGCTTTTGGAGCATGATTGGATGATCAATTGTGTGTTTAAGTACGCATCTTGAGGCAATCTGTGCAGGGTGTTTCGGAACAGTGCCTACCGTTTCGGAACGGGTGCCCTAAACCAGCCCAGGCGTCCGAAACGGGAGAGACCGTTCCGAAACGGAAAGGCTACTGCCAGTCCCCCGTTGCGGTACGCGTTGCGGAACGGTCCCGCGTTTCGAAACGGGCTCTGCCTGTTTCGGAACACGTGACCGTTGGGGGCTGACATAGGCGGTTATATGTTTTGGAATGTTTGCAATTTGGTCCTGAAACTTGTTCGTGCAATTGTATGAGTTTGGGATGTCCGTTTGAGCTGAAATTTGGCAGAGAAGCATGAAACCTGATTAATTTTAAGTTGGTAACTTAAAATCTGGTTAAGTCCTTAAAGTTTTCAGAATTTACAATTTGGTCCCTAAAGTTGTAAATTGTTCAATTGGGTCCCTGTTTGATCTCTGATGTTTATGATCTTTGAGTATACTGTTTGTATGATCACATCTAAGGTTAATGTGCATCTAGACAAGCTTAAAAAGAAAAAAGAAAGGGTCGTTAATCAAGGTTGACTTTCGGGTTGACTTTGGTTTTCCCCGTGTGACTTCCTTAATTCGGGTCAACCGTCTGGGCCGGGTTAAGGGGGTTACATTTGGTGGTATCAGAGCTGTGTTGCGAATGCTTGGGGAAAACGGTAAGTTGTTGTGATGTGTGTTGATGTTTACCTTGTTGTGCGGTTGAAATTTGGTTGAAACACGTGTTTCTGAGCAAGTTGTTGATGTTTTCAAGCATGCTTTATGGTTATGAATATTGGTTGAGCTTATGTGGATTTGTGCTGATGTTGTGAGCTGGTGTCATGCATGATGAACGTGTAATGAGTATGTTATGTTGCTAATATGCTGTTGCAAGTGGATGCTGTTTGGTGTAAGCATGATCGAATATGTTGTTTGATATGTTTGGTGTTGTAATATCCCTGTTTGAGTTGACTGTTATGTCATGTAAAAGGGGAGGATTCGGGATACCCATTGCCTTATTATTATAGCTATTGTGTTATTTTGGAGTTGGAGTTTGAATCCTTGCTTAAAGCTGGTCTAACTGGTTTGTTTGTTTTGTTGTGATGTTTGTTGTTGTTAGTAGTATGGCGAAGTCGGTGAAGGAATGGCAGTTGGGTTAGATGGTTGCTGCCTTAGGGCAGGTTGTTAAGGCATGGAATTCACCCTTTTGTAGAGGTGTTTTGTCTCAGTCTTCTGTGCCTGGAGTTGAGGTGGTAAGGCAGGAGAAAGAAGCTGGTTCTGTGATGAAGAGTTCATCACCAGTTGCTCAAGAGGTGTTGGGAACATCTCAGGCTGTAGCAAAGGTAAAGTCAGTGGATGTGCTGGCTGTGGGATGTGCGGGTTTGCCGAAGCAGCGTTTGTTGGATTTGGGTGCTGTGGAGTATCATGGATCGTCACCTGAGATGTTTGAGGCCTGGTTGGCCAGTGTGATTCTGATTTTGGATCAGGAAGGCTGTGATTATGCTTGTAAGCTGGGAAGTGTTGTTTCTTTGATGTTGGAGGACGCATGTGTTTGGTGGACATCTGTGGCGGTGGCGTCACATATCCCTGATATTGACTGGGATTTCTTTGTATCTGCCTTTTGTGAAAGGTATCTTGGAGAGAAGTTTCCAAGGGTTAAGCAATGTGAAGGTAGTGCTGTTGTGGAGCAAGTGTTGCTTGAGCAAGGAGTGGAAGCTCAGCCACCGGTATGTGACCGTTGTGAAAGGCGTCATGTTGGAGGTTGTTGGGGTGCGGGTGCTTGCTGGAACTGTGGTTCTAAAGTGCATGTTAAGCGCGATTGTCCTCTTGGGGTGAAGTCAGCTTCAGTGGTAGCCAAAGGGTCTCCGAAAGGTCGTGGGCACGGCCGAAGCAAGGTTCAGAGGTGGCAGAAAGAGCAGAAGGTTGTGAAGAGTTTGGGAAATGAGAATTGCTGGAAATGTGGGTCTGCTGGGCATAGGAGGCGTGATTGTTTGGTGTTGGCTCGGAATAGCCAGGGTTCTTTACCGCAGGGAGATGGTGATGACCTTAAAGTGTTGGCTGGTGCTGCAGCGGTGCGGCAGGAGGATGATGGTTCCGCGAGGCAGAGAGCTCGTCTGATGAAGCTTCAGGGTGGTGATGTGTTTCTAGGTAACCTTGTTAAGTAATCTTTGCTCTAGTTACCTTGGTTTGGTTTCTGTTGGTTTTCCTTGCGTGGTAAGTTTAGTCTTGTTGCTAGCATGTTGGGGGCAATAGTTGTGGTTTGGAAACATCTTTTGTGAAGAAGGCTTTAGTGAGTATCTTGTGGTTAATGGTTGTGGGTACGATGGAGTTAGATAAGTTAGAAGTGAGTTAGGAGGTTGTCCTTAGACGGATTCTGAGGATGTTATTGGAGGGTGTGAACTGGCATTCATGCACAGTTAAAATCATTGTTATATGCTATATTATATATGTGCTGGTCCATGCATACATGTGGCATTACATTAGAGGTTTTGCATACATGTACATCAGGCATTGATAGGGCATGTAGGTGATCATGCATACGATGTTCACACTCGCTAATAACTAATCGAATCTGTTAGTGTGGTGGTTGGGATAGGTTTGTTGATGGGTTTTTAGAGGTTGTTTTGGTGCTGGGTGAGAGTTAGTAGCAATGGAGTATATTAAGCTAGTTGCTAGTGATAGTGAGAGTGGTATAGTCTGTTGGTTGAAGGAAAGTGTCTGATGCTTAAAGAGTTTAGTGGTTTGGTGGTGAGGAGTACCGGTTGAAGTTAGAATCGGTCAAGTGGTTTGAATAGCTAAGTGGAAGTGGTAGTTCCTTGGTGCTAAGTGATATTGCAGTTTAGTGGTTGTGTTTCCAAGTGCTGAAGTAGCTTAGCATTTAAGTTGTTGTGGAAGGGTTGTGGTTGTTAGTGTTGGTTCTTAGCAACCTTTGAGGAGTTGAGAAGTTGATATGTATGTTTAGGTTAGACGAAGTTCTGGTAAGGCAGGTGTTGTGGTCAAAGTTTGAAGTGGAAAAGCAATGAAAGGTCGAAGGCCAGTGTGGTTTGAAAGGATTCTTGTGAGAAGTGGTTGGCCGGTTGTGAGTATGTGAACTTCTTTTGTGGTCAGCTGGTGGTGTATGAAACGACTGGCAGAGTTGAATTGGGGTTGTGATGTAAATTTTGGATTGTGGGTGAGTAGTCCTGGTGAGTCGTTATGGTGATGTAGTGGCAGATGTGAAGGATTATCAGCATTCGTTGAGGAGTTTGGGTAAACAGTTGATGTTTAAGAATTTTTGCTTGTTGGGAAAATCCTTGGAAGAGGTTTGGGAGTTTGCAAGAGTTTTAGAAGCAGAGAAGTTTGCATAGTGGCTGAATGGGTTTGGTTAGTGTCACTGTGTAAACAAGTCTTGGTAGTTGTGTGTTACAGTGATGTGTGTTGTAAAAGTTGAAGTTCATCAGGTTGATGTTGGGGCAGTGTCCAGTCTGGATATGTGAAAGGTTAAGTTGTGGCTATCTTTGAGTGTTCTGGATTTTGTGAACAGTATGTGGTGGTGTTGAGTTGGTGGAGTTATGTGTGAAATGTGTTCAGTGGTGGTTGAGGCTTTTGTGTTGCCTTGTCTGTTGCTTTGGGAAGGTTGTGGTTCCCTTTTCGTCGGTTGAAATTTCGAGGACGAAATTTCCTAAGGGGGGGGAGAGTTGTAACGCCCCGATTTTGGGCTCAGAAGTTTTGGGCGTTGACCGGTTCGGTCAAAGTGCTGATCGAATATATAAGAGTGAATTTAGGAAAGCCTAGTTCGGGTTGCATTAAAAATATGGAAAAATGTTCTAAAATCATCTTTTAATATATAAAAGTGAACTGTGAAATCAATTTTGAAAAATGAGGTTCGGAAGGGTGACATTTTGGCTAGTGACCAAAATGTAATTTTTGAAAGTTGCGTGACTGTTTTATAAAGGATTGAAACTTTGAATCTTTAAGGAGCTATTATTCCAAAAAGAGTTTCTCCAGATTTTTCTAAGATATTTTAATGCAAAATTCTGATTTTAAAGCTTAAGAAAAGTGGAGGGAAATCATTTTACTATTTTGTAACTAACTTTCCATTTTCTTTCAATTTTCATTTTCTCTCATTTTCTCTCAACCCAAACACTTTCTCTCCAGAGATTTACTTCTGATTTTGTCACTCAAATCTTCCTTTTCAATTCTCCTTGGATTCCTAATCATCTCTACAACAAAACCTCACCATTTGCAAGTTGTTTCATCAAGCTTTTTGGTTCTAAAAAGGAGAAATTCAAGTTTGGAGGTAAGAACGTCCTTCTCCTCTAAACTATCAGTTCTTTACTGAAATTCCTAAGTTCTCAATCCTTGATTTGTGATTTATTAAAGGCTTTTCAATTGGAATCTTGATTTTTGGCTTAAAATGCAAGATTTGGTGATGTTTGTGGAATTTTCATATGATCTGTTTAAGCAGGGTTTTGAGGTGTATTTTTGATGTTAAATGAATGCTAAATTGATTAGAAGTTGAGGTTTAATCAATGCAATCCCGGATAGGTTGAATTTCCTAAGTTTGGCTTGAGTTTTTGGTTGTTTTTGGAGTGTTTTTGATGATCTGTTATACCTGGAGGTATAAGGATGTGTTTGTGATCATTTTGGATGTTAATTGATGTTTAAAAATGGTTAGAAGTGATGGATCTTGGCTGGGTTAAGTTTTGGAAGTGTTTGGAGGTGATTTCGGTTGTGTTTGGTAGTCGAAATGTTGGATTTGTGATGAGCAGCGAGTTTGGTTGTGTTGCTGGTGTTTTTAATGCATAATGATGCATTAATCCTCTGTTTTTGTGTGCTTGAAACAGGGGAGTTTGATCCGTGAGCTTTAGAGGCATTGCGGAAGGTTTCGGATGATTGGAAGGCTTGTTGGCTAGCCTTGTTTTGTGTATCGGTGAGTGAAGTTGGGTTTTCAGCTTTTAAACCAAGGTTTGAAGGTTTTGGGAGCTTAGTTAAGTCTAAACAACTTTGCTAAGCTCAAGAGTAAGTAAATGGTTTTTCGCTCTTGGTTGTGTTGTGAATTGGCTTTAAAAGCAATTGTGTTTGATGGTTGCAATGCATGTGATTTGCATGGTTTATATTCTGTTTTGAAAGCATATTTTAAGCATGGTTTAATGCTGGTTTTGAAGGCCATATGTGAAGGATGCTCAAGGTAAGAGATCCTTGGTTTGTACATTGAAAATGTGGTTTTGATGCATGGTGTTGCATGATGTTTCATGGCTTTGTGTAATGCTTTAAAACAATGGATTGATGATGGTAAATGATGGTTTTTGCATATTGGTTATGCATGTGAATCATTGGACTAATGTGGCAAGATGGTTATATTGGCAAGCGATGTAAGTGGTTCTTGGTTCTTTGATCGGATATAGTTAGCCGGCTATAGGATTGGGTGCACCGTGAATAAAGTCGCCTTGGAGGTGGAGTGGTTAAGAGTGAACCGGTAAACTCCCTTCAAGTATCCTAACGAGATGGTTAAGGTCATAATGGAGGTTGAATGCCCATTCGAGGACCTTGGTTAAGCAAAGGTTATATGGTGGTTAAAAGTCCATATATGGGAACCTTGTGCTTGTTAAGATCACAATGGTGGTGTAAAGTCCATGTGTGGATCTTGTGTAGGGTGTCCCGGATCTCGTTAGTGATGTTATACAACTACCAATCGATGAATGCAAAGGTTGTATGGTGGTTAAAAGTCCATACATGGGAACCTTGTGCATGTCAAGGTTGTATGGTGTTTGAAAGTCCATACATGGGAACCTTGGGAAAAGTTAAGGTTGTATGGTGTTTGAAAGTCCATACATGGGAACCTTAGGATGGTGAGGTCAAATGGTGTTTAAAAGTCCATTTGGAGACCTTGGATTGGTAGTGTGTATGAAGCGTGGGGGACAACGCTTGTGATCCGCGTATCCGATTGGGTGTTGAGTTGAAAAGTGGATGTGGTTGATCTCTTGGAAGCCAATATAATGTTCTTGATTATAAAGAAGCATGAGATGCTTGAAAAGATGCATGGTTGCATGAAAAGTGTTAAATGCTTGTGAATGCATGTTTACTTGTTAAGTTGAACAAGTATTGATTATCATTTGGTAAATGATGCATGTGTGCATGAAATCTCTTAAATGCATTGGAGTCTTGATAAGACTTGTTTTAAAAGGCATGTGAAGATGATGTTGTGGTCATATATTGCCTTGGTTTAATGCATGTGTTGGATTGTTTGAGTAATGGTTTTAAAGGGTTTCTTGCTTGGAATGACTTTCAAGTATCAGAAAGGTATGTTGTGAAATGGAAGTGTTTTCCAAGGTTTGAATTTAACTTTGCATATGGTGTTTATGCATGGAATGGTTAAATGGATGATTTTGCAAATTGAGCTTTGAAATGGTTTTCTTAGCTTGCTAAGCTAAGGGTTGGTTTTCATGTTTGAGCAATGCATGGTTAAAGCATGTTGTTGAAAAGGGGTTTTCAAACTTTGCTTTGGTTCATCAAATCGAGTTGCTTTTCAAAGAGGTTTTATGACTCGCTGCATTGATGGTGCTTTGGTTTTGAGCATTCCTCACTAAGCATTATGTGCTTACGCTCCTTTTTGTCCATCAATGCAGATTCTTGAAGTTTGGACAGCGAGAAGCAAGGGATTCAAGGAGGACTCCATTTGAGATGTATGTCTCGGTGAATAACTATAGTTAATAAAGGCAATGGGGTAGAATCTCTTGGGTTGATGTTTATGTGTTCGTATTTGTTCTGACAAGGATGGTTTTATGTTGTTGATGTTGTTGGAACATGTTTTGGCTTATATGAGATGGATTTGAAGATTTTGTGTTTGAATGGTTGCTTGTGTAGGAAGCATGCTTATAGATTTGGGGCTTTTCATATATGTTGTTATATTGATGAATTGTTGATGCAAGTATGTCCCCTATATGTTGAATTGCATGTTGGTAAAGTTTGGTGGCTTTTGGAGCATGATTGGATGATCAATTGTGTGTTTAAGTACGCATCTTGAGGCAATCTGTGCAGGGTGTTTCGGAACAGTGCCTACCGTTTCGGAACGGGTGCCCTAAACCAGCCCAGGCGTCCGAAACGGGAGAGACCGTTCCGAAACGGAAAGGCTACTGCCAGTCCCCCGTTGCGGTACGTGTTGCGGAACGGTCCCGCGTTTCGAAACGGGCTCTGCCTGTTTCGGAACACGTGACCGTTGGGGGCTGACATAGGCGGTTATATGTTTTGGAATGTTTGCAATTTGGTCCGGAAACTTGTTCGTGCAATTGTATGAGTTTGGGATGTCCGTTTGAGCTGAAATTTAGCAGAGAAGCATGAAACCTGATTAATTTTAAGTTGGTAACTTAAAATCTGGTTAAGTCCTTAAAGTTTTCAGAATTTACAATTTGGTCCCTAAAGTTGTAAATTGTTCAATTGGGTCCCTGTTTGATCTCTGATGTTTATGATCTTTGAGTATACTGTTTGTATGATCACATCTAAGGTTAATGTGCATCTAGACAAGCTTAAAAAGAAAAAAGAAAGGGTCGTTAATCAAGGTTGACTTTCGGGTTGACTTTGGTTTTCCCCGTGTGACTTCCTTAATTCGGGTCAACCGTCTGGGCCGGGTTAAGGGGGTTACAAAAACACTTGCCCAAAGTCTACAAACCATCAGCCCAAGATTCCACACAAGAACAACATAAAAACTCACATTTTCAACCCAAACCACCTCATTTTTACTAGTTTCGGGTTTTCTACATTTAGCCACTATTTTAACATTTTTAGGACACTAAAACAAGATTAAAAACACCTTAAACATGGCATAAAACTAGCCAAACGAAAATCCCATCATTTTCCTATTTTTCAAACTCAAGGCAGTTTGAAATAATTTCAAACAATGGGTTTTAAGGAAAATTAAACTAATAACAAGCTTAAGGAAAGAAAAATCAAAACAAGGGAGAGCTTACCTTGAAATCTTGTGTGGGTGATGAGCTTACTCCAATGAAATAGTTGAAAATGGTGTATTTGAGGAAAATAACGTGAAAAGGAGGATGAAGAAGATGGTGATTTTCTTTTTGAATAAAAACCCTTTTTTTGTTTAAAAGTTTCCAAAATCTCCCCTTTTCCCTTATTCATTAAAACTCCTCTTTGTGTTCAATAAAAATGTTCTCTCTCAATTAAATTAACCTGAACCAGTTTAAACAAACCCGATTATCTCTCGGGCCCTAAACTTGGGGTGTCACAACTCTCCCCACTTAAGGAATTTCTTCCTCGAAATTTACCTGATGAAAAGAGGTACGTAAACTTCTCTTCCATGTCCACTTTTCTCTCCCAAGTGGCTTCTTTCACACCCCGATGTCTCCACAAGACCTTGACTAACTCTATGGTCCTCCCACGCAGAACCTTACTATCGGTAGTTAGAATCTCAACTGGTTCTTCATCATACAACAAATCTGGATTCAATTCAACCTCTTCTACTGGCATAACATGAGACATATCTGATCTATACTTTCGGAGCATCAAAACATGAAACACGTCATGAATCTTCTCAAAGCTCGGATGACAATCTCAACCTATACGCAACAGAACCAATCCTCTCCACTACCTCCTAAAGACTAATGAATCTCGGACTTAACTTCCCCTTTTTACCAAACCTCATTACCTTCTTCCACGAGGAAACCTTCAAGAACACTTTGTCACCTATAGCATACTAAACCTCTTTTCTCTTCAAATTGGCATACGATTTCTGTCGGTCTGAAGCTGCCTTCAAGCAATCACAAATCTATTTTACCTTCTCGGTAGTGACCTTAAGCAAGTCTGGCATCGGTATAAGCTTCTGCCCGGCCTCGGCCCAACAAATAGATGTTCTACATCTCCTACCTTACAGAGCTTCATACGGTGTCATCTGAATACTAGCATGATAACTGTTATTGTACACAAACTCTACTAACTGTAGGTGTTTCTCCCATAAACCCTAAAAGTCGATGATACAACACCTCAACATGTCCTCTAACACCTGAATAACTCTCTCTGTCTGACCATCTGGCTATGGGTGATACGAAGTACTGAAGTTCAACCAAGTTCCCAAGGCACGATGCAAACACTCCCAAAATCTGGCTATAAACCTCGGATCTCTATTAGACACAATCGAATTCGGTACACCATGTAGCCTCACAATCTCACTGATATACAACTCGACCAACTTGTCTAAGGTGTAGGTAGTATGAACAGGTATGAAATGGGCACACTTAATGAATCTGTCAACTATTACCCATACTGAGTTCTTCGAAGAAGTCTAATGGTGATCTATTCCCACTTCCATTCCGAAATCTTCAACGACTGTAACAAACTTAAAGGAAATTGATGCTCGACCTTAACTCGCTAACAAACAATACCCTTACTCACAAACTCGGCCACATCTTTCTTCAACCCAACCCAAAAGTACTTATCTTTCAACCCATGGTACATCTTCGTACTACCCGGATGTATAACAAAAGGATTGTTATGAGCTTCGTTCAAGATAGTAGTCTTAAATCGACATCTTCTGGAACAACTACTCTATTCTTGAAACATAATATTCCATTCTCACCAAAGCAGAAATCTGTGGGTTTACCCTCGGCTATATGTTGCACGCGAGGTGCCAACGTTCTGTCTTGCAACTGTTTCTCTCGAATCATCTGGACTAACGAAGGTTTAACATGTAGCTCGGCTATCAAACTGCCATTTCGTGACACACTCAATCTCGTAAACATAGCTCGCAACTCAACTGCCACTTTCCTACTCAAGGCATCAGCCACTACATTCGCTTTACCCGAATGGTACTCTATTGTGAGGTCATAGTTCTTAAGAAGCTCTAACCACCTACGATGTCTAAGATTCAACTCTCTCTGAGTCATCAAGTATTTCAAACTCTTGTGGCCGGTGTAAACTGTGCACTTCTCACCATAAAGGTGATGTCTCCAAATCTTCAAGGCAAAGACTACAACATCTAACTCTATATCATGGGTAGGGTAGTTCTTCTCGTGAACCTTCAACTTCCTCGAAGCATAAGCTCCAACTCTTCCCTCTTGCATAAGCACACAACCTAAACCTAGATATGACGCATCACTGTAGATTACAAACTTTCTCCCTAGCTCAGGCTGAATCAAGATAGGAGTTTCTGTCAATGCTTTCTTCAACTTCTCAAACGCTTGCTGTCTTGTATCTGTCCACTCATACTAAACATTTTTCTGAAGCAATTTAGTCAAAGGTGTCGCAATCTTTGAGAACCCCTCAACAAATCTTCGATTGTATCCAACTAAACCTAGAAAACTACATATTTCTGTCACTAACTTCGGTTGTTTCCAACTCACTATTGCTTCTATCTTATTGGGATCCACACTAATCCCATCGGCTGAGATCACATGACCTAGGAAGACTACTTCCCTAATCCAAAACTCACATTTACTCAACTTAGCATACAACTGATTATCAAGTAAAGTCTGAAGCACTAACCGCAAATGCTCATCATGTTCTTCCTCGGTCCTAGAGTACACTAAAATGTCATCTATGAACACTATTACAAACCTATCCAAAAACTCGTGAAACAATCGGTTCATCATGTCCATAAATGCAGCTGAGGCATTACCAAGAACTCATAGTGCCCATATCGCTTGCGGAAAGCTCTCTTCGGTATGTCCACATCCTTTACGTTCAACTTATAGTAACCCGATCTCAAATCAATCTTCGAAAACACTGAGGCACCTCTCAACTGATCAAGCAAATCATCTATCCTTGTCAAGGGATACTTGTTCTTCACCGTTACCTTGTTCAACTGCCTATAATCTATACACATCCTCATACTGTCATCCTTTTTCTTCACAAATAAGACCGGAGCACCATACGGAGAAATACTAAGCCTAATGAAACCTCTATCTGACAGCTCCTAAAGTTCTGTCTTCAAGTCTTTCAACTCTTTAGGTGTCAATCTATATGAGGCAATAGGTACAAGAGCAGAATCTGAATACGTCTCAATTGCAAACTCGACATCCCTATCTGGAGGCAATCCAGACAACTCTTCTGGGAAAACACTTGGGAAGTCACAAATTGTTATGATATCTTGCGGTCTAACCTCACTCATATTCCGATTCATCACATAGGCCAAATACGCTTGACAACACAAATCCATCATCCCCTGAGCCTCTAAAGCTGAAACAACATTGGACAAGAACTTAACATTCTAGCCAACTACTACTACCTCTTAGTCAACGGAAAGTCTCAAGGAAACTTTTTTAGTCTCAAAATCTATCCTAGATCTATGCTCCATTATCCAATCCATACCCAGAATCACATCGAGACCATAAACGACAGTTCCATCATATCAACGGGAAACACGTGACCCTGAACCATCAAGGGACATCTCCTGAACACTTTTCTAACTACAATTGTCTCACCAAATGAACTCGTAACATTCATACCTATATCCAATAACTCAAAAGGAAAACCTAACGATCTTGCATGCTCACCAAAAATGTATGAATGTGTCGAACCAGAATCAATCAACGAAAGCAAATGTAAGGGTTGTAACACAAAATTACATGCGATCACTTCAGTCTCATTCCCAGCCTCACGTTGTGCATAAACCCTAGCCGATCCACCGCCCTCGGGCTATACCACGAAAACATGACCCACATTCCTCATACCATCATTTCTCGGCTAGAAGTTACCTCGACCGTGCCCACGACCTCTCTGGTACTCAACAGCTCTAGCCGGTGCCTCATCATCCCTAGCCAGATGAGGACACTCACGCCTCAAATGCGCCTAAGATCCACAATTCCTACAAGTGCGAAAAGTACCTCATCACTCTCCGGAATGGTTCCTCCCACATCTAGCACACTTGGGTGTGCAAGCAAAAAAGGCCCGACCCTGATAGCCTCGTCCCATGTTACCACCTCCACGCCTAAAGTTTGGTTGGTGCCATCTATCCTTGTGCCTCTTGTTACGGTCTCGCTCCCACTCGGCAGACCTTTTCCCTGAACTGGATCCACCCGATCGAGCGGTCAAACTTAGACTTTGCTCAATGTCCTTGGCCCCAGAGACAAAGACAACAAACTCGGTGTAATCAGAAGCAAGCATGTAGGTCTTCACCTCCTTAACCAACCCATAACGGAACCGTTCACACCTTTCCCTCTCAGTGAGAACCAACTCTGAAGCATACATGTACACGACGCAAGTAGTAAAGTGATACATGAAGTATCGGATGTCGAATCCACAGGGACTGGAAATAGCTTTAACCTTGAATTGATGCACAAAGAAAAGATAATTTTAATTGTTTGTGAGGGAATAATAAAGAGTACTAAAGATAAAAGAGTAAAGAAATCAGGATAGAGAGAATGGGTCGGCATTGATATGCTCAGTAATGTAGGTGTTGCAATATATAAGACTGTTTGTTCTGTCGTTGCTCCTGTCGCGGCAGCACCTGCGTTGGCAGCGGTCTGTCGTTGTCGCGGCAGCGATCACACAACTCTGTACTTCAAGCTTGGCAAGAATCCCTGCTGCGCCTTGGCCTATCCCTAGGTCCAAGTTTTTCAATGAACATGTCTTTGATGATACCTCTCGGCATGAATCGAAGGATGAACACCGATGTTGTTGAAATCTTCCTTAGCCACTTAACCTCGTCCTATCCCTAGGTCCGAGATAGTTCAACCATAAACTGGAGAACCCGTACTTATTTCTTTCGTATACTTAACTCTCTCGACATTAAGTAAATGTATAATCTCACAATGCTCTCCCGATACTCTTGCAAGATGTTGAAAACCAAAATAAGCAAACTTGAAGTCTATTTTATTGAACAGAAAAAAAATCCTAAAACAAATGCAATCCTTGCAACTTGTAACACCCCAATTTTGGGCTTGGAAGTTTAGGGTCTGGACCGGACCGGTCTGATTTTCGGTTCGAATATAAAAGGTGGTTTTAGGGAAAGCCTAGTTTGGGTTGCATTAAAAATATGGAAAAATATCTAAAAATCCTCTTTTAATATATATAAGAGAGTGGTGAAATCAATTTTACAAAATAAGGTTTGGAAGTGTGACATTTCGGAGTAGTGACTAAAATGTAATTTTTGAAAAGTTCAGTGGTGACTGTTTTGTAAGGATTGAAACTTTGAATCTTTAAGGAGCTAATTTACCCAAGGAAGGATTTCTCCAGATTTTTCTTAAATTTTAATGATTCATTTAATGTTTAATTAATTAAAGGAAAATGGGAAAAAACCAATTTTGAGATTTCATAACTAACTTTCTTAAAAACTTTCTCATCTCATTTTCTATCAAAATTCTCTCAGCCAAACACATTTCTACAGCAACATTTCTTTTGATTTTCACACTAAATGATGAGGTTTCAATCATCAAAAGATTCCTAATCCTTTCTACATCAAATCCTCTTCATTTGCTTATTGAATTTTCAAGGATTTTGGCTCTAATCAAGGAGAAATCTACATTTAGAGGTAAGGATGTTCTTCTCCTCTAAATACTCAGTTCTTTACTGA
Source organism: Hibiscus tridactylites (assembly GCA_958450335.1). Taxonomy (NCBI): domain Eukaryota; kingdom Viridiplantae; phylum Streptophyta; class Magnoliopsida; order Malvales; family Malvaceae; genus Hibiscus; species Hibiscus tridactylites. The sequence goes on along the minus strand of OY288269.1, from coordinate 41,489,555 downwards.
AATTCCCAAGTTCTCAATCCTTAAATTAAGTTTTATAAAAGGTTTTAATGTTGTGGTCTTGATTTTGGCTTAAAACTCAAGATTTAGAACAAATCTTGAAGAAATTCGTGGTGATTGTTTGAGCTCTGTTTTGAGATGGCTTTTTAATGTATTTTGGATGTTTAATGATGTGTAATTGAGGTTTAATCAATGCAATCCCGAATAGGTTGATTTTCCTAAGTTTTTGCTTATGAAAATGGTGGTTTTGGGGTGATTTTGGTGTTTTGTTATAGCTGGAGGTATAAGGATGAGTTTAGGTCCTTTTTGGATGTTATTTGATGTTTAAGAATGTTTAGAAGTGATGGATCTTGGCTGGGTAATGTTGAGGAAGAGTTTGGATGTGATTTCGGTTGTGTTTGGTAGCCGAAATGTTAGATTTGGTGAGAGCAGCGAGTTTAGGTGTAATGACTGAAGATTTTAATGCATGATGATGCATTAATCCTCTGCTTTGATGTGTCTAAAACAGGGGAGACATCTTTGGATCCTTGTGGTGTTGATCCGGAGGCTTGATCGGCGTTTCGGTAAGCTTGCGAAACGGAATTGGTGAGTGGAGTTGGATTTCCAGCATTGTATCGAATATTTGAAGGTTTGGGAGGTTAGTTTAAGTCTAATCAACTTAACTAAGCTCAAGAGTAAGTTTTCGGAAAAACTATCTTGGATGAGCCATGGATTGGTTTGATGCATTTGTTGATAATTGCATGTTTAAATTCTGTTTTTGAAAGCATGTTTAGCATGATTAATACTGGTTATGTAAGCCATTTGTTGAAGGATGCTCAAGGTAAGAGATCCTTGATTTGATTTGATAAAAATGTCGATTGATGCATAGTGATGCATGTTGTAAATGGCTTCGATTTACATGCTTAAAAACAGTGGATTGTTGATGATAATTGATGTATATTGGCAAGTGATGTGTTGGTTTTAAAGTACTTGAATCAGATATAGTTAGCCGACTATAGGATTGGGTGCACCGTGAATAAAGTCGCCTTGGATGTTGAGGGGTTGTAATTGTACCGTAAACTCTATCCAAGTACACTAACGAGATGTTTAAGATCACAATGGTGGTTAAAAGTCCATGTGTGGATCTTGTGTTGTGTGTCCCGTGTTCTCGTTAGTGATGTTATACAACTACCGATGAGTGATGTGGAGGGGTTGTGATTGTACCGTTAAACTCCATCACGGGTCTTGAGGGGTTGTGATTGTACCGGTAAACTCCACCTTGTGTGTTCGGTAGTGTGTATGAAGCGTATGGGACAACGCTTGTAATCCGCGTATCCGATTGTGTTTTACGTTGAAAAAGGTTATGGTTTATCACTTGGAAGCCAATATGACATGTTAATGATATTGAAGCATGAGATGCTTGATGTGAATGCAATGTTGCATGAATAATGATGATGTGTGCTAAAAGGCTTTGAGAAAAGTGTTTTATAAAATGCATTATGGTGTTGTTTCTTTAGAGCACGCCTCACTAAGCATTTGTGTTTACGCTCTCTCTCTTGAACCAATAATGCAGATAATTGAGGTATTTTAGGGCAGCAAGGGGGCTAAGAATCCAAGGGAAATCTAAGCTCATGTATGGTGACTATTTCACAACATTATTAGATTTTGATATTTGGCAATGGGAACCTAGGATGTGATTTTGGGAGATGTTTTGGACTCCCTAGTTGTGGCATGATGCCTTAATTGTATTGGATTTGTAAATGGCCATTTTGGTGCTTGCTTTGATGTTTTGATGGTTGTTTGCTTTGGATATTAGGAAGCATGCCTATAGACTTGTGAATTTTCCTAATTGATGCCATGAATGTGTTTTGATGATGCAAACATGTGCCTTATATGTATGATGACTTGTTGGCATGATTAGGAGGTCATTAGGATGTGTTGGAGTGATTAATTGTATGTTAAACCAGCAAATTCTGCACTTTCTGGGCAGTCCGTATCGGAATGGGCACTAGCGTTTCGAAACGGGGGCCTTAAATGGCCTTCGTGTATCGAAACGGATAGGGCCATTCCGAAACACTTTTGCCACTTCCAGGCCCTGTTTCGATACAGGTCTCGAAACGAACCCGCGTTTCGGAACGGCCAACCCCCGTTCCGAAACACTAGACCGTTGGGCACTGATTTGAATGATTTAAGGTTTGCAAGCCTTATGTTTTAGTCTTGAATTTTGTATATGCAATTGCCTGAGTTCGAGATGTCCGTTTAATGTGAAATTTGACAGGGAAGCATGTAATATGATTAATTTAATATTATTAATTTAAAAATTAGCTAAGTTCTTCATCTTTCCAGAATTTACAATTTGGTCCCTATCTTTGTATGTTGTGCAATTGAGTCCCTTATTGCTTTCCGATCGCTGTGCTTTCCAAGTATACTTTTCACAAGGGTTCACTTAAGGTTAATGTGCATCTAGATAAGTTTAAAAAGAAAAAAGGGTCGTTAATCAAGGTTGACTTTCGGGTTGACTTTGGTTTTCCCCGTGTAATCTTCGTTGTAACGCCCCGGTTTTGGGCTCAGAAGTTTTGGGAGTTGACCGGTTCGGTCAAAGTGCTGATCGAATATATAAGAGTGAATTTAGGAAAGCCTAGTTCGGGTTGCATTAAAAATATGGAAAAATGTTCTAAAATCATCTTTTAATATAGAAAGGTGAACTGTGAAATCAATTTTTGAAAATGAGGTTCGGAAGGTTGACATTTTGGCTAGTGACCAAAATGTAATTTTTGAAAGTTGCGGGACAGTTTTATAAAGGATTGAAACTTTGAATCTTTAAGGAGCTATTATTCCAAAAAGGATTTCTCCAGATTTTTCTAAGATATTTTAAGGCTTTATTCTGATTTTTAAGTTTATGAAATGTGGAGGGAAATCATTTTAACCATTTCCTAACTAATTTTCCATTTTCTCTCAATTTTCCTTTTCTCTCATTTTCTCTCCACCCAAACACATTTCTCCAGATTTCCTTCTCTGATTTTGGCATCTAAATCACACATTTCAACTCTCTTTTGATTCCTAATCATCTCATCTACAAAACCTCTCAAATTGCAAGTTGTTTCATCAAGCATTTTGGCTCTAAGAAGGAGAAATTCAAGTTTGGAGGTAAGAACGTCCTTGTCCTCTAAACTATCAGTTCTTTACTGAAATTCCTAAGTTCTCAATCCTTGATTTGTGATTTGTTAATGGCTTTTCAATTGAAATCTTGATTTTGGATTAAAATGCAAGATTTGGTGATTTTGGTGAAATTTTCGTGTGATCTGTTTGGGCAGTGTTTTGAAGTGTCAAAATGATGTTAAATGAATGCTAAATTGATTAGAAGTTGAGGTTTAATCAATGCAATCCCAAATAGGTTGAATTTCCTAAGTTTGGCTTGAGTTTTTGGTTGTTTTTGGAGTGTTTTTGGTGATCTGTTATACCTGGAGGTATAAGGATGTGTTTGTGATCATTTTGGATGTTATTTGATGTTTAAAAATGGTTAGAAGTGATGGATCTTGGCTGGGTTAAGTTTTGGAAGTGCTTGGAGGTGATTTCGGTTGTGTTTGGTAGCCAAATTGTTGGATTTGGGTTGAGCAGCGAGTTGAGTCTTGTTGCTGGTGTTTTTAATGCATAATGATGCATTAATCCTCTGTTGTTGTGTGGATCTTGTGTGGGGTGTCCCGGATCTCGTTAGTGATTTATACAACTACCAATCGATTATGCAAAGGTTGTATGGTGTTTAAAAGTCCATACAAGGAGACCTTGTGCATGTTGAGGTTGTATGGTGTTTAAAAGTCCATGCATGGGAACCTCGGGAAAAGCTAAGGTTGTATGGTGTTTAAAAGTCCATACATGGGAACTTTAGGCTTGTAAGGTCAAATGGTGTTTAAAAGTCCATTTGGGAGGCCTTGGATTGGTAGGGTGTATGGAGCGTAGGGACAACGCTCGGAATCCGCGTATCCGATCGGGTTGTTGAGTTGAAAAGTGGATGTGGTTGATCACTTGGAGGCCAATGTAATGTTCTTGATCATAAAGAAGCATGAGATGCTTGAAAAGATGCATGGTCGCATGAAAGGTGTTTAATGCTAGTGAATGCATGTTTACTTGTTATGTTGAACAAGTGTTGAATATCATTTGATAAATGATGCATGTGTGCATGTAATCTCCTTAATGCATTGGAGTCTAGTTAAGACTTGTTTTAAAAGGCATGTGATAATAATGATGTTGTGGCTCATGAGTTGCCTATGGTTAATGCATGTGTTGGATTGCTTGGATAATGGGTTAAAAGGGGTTTTCTTGCTTGAAGTGATGTTCAAGGTTATGAATGAGTAATTTGAAATGGAAGTGTTTTCCAAGGTTTTAATTTAGCTTTGCATATGGTGTTTATGCATGAAATGGTTAAATAGATGTTCTTGCAAGTTGTACATTGAGATGGTTTTCTTAGTTTGCTAAGCTAAGGTTTGGTTTCATGTAAGTGCAATGCATGGTTTAAGCATGATGTTGAAAAGGAGTTTACAAACATGGTTTTGGTTTGATAAATCGGGTTGTTTTAAAGTGTTTTGTAACCCGCTGCATTGATGGTGTTTTGGTTTTGAGCATTCCTCACTAAGCATTATGTGCTTATGCTCCTTTTTGTCCATCAATGCAGATTCTTGAAGTTTGGACAGCAAGGAGCAAGGGATTCAAGGTGGACTCCAATTGAGATGTATGTCTCGGTGAATAGCTATAATTAATAAGGGCAATGGGGGTAGAATCTCTCGGATTGATGTTTTTGTATTCGTGTATGTTCGGACAAGTATGTTTTAAAGTTGTTGTGGTTGCTGAAACATGTTTTGGCTATATTGAGTTTGGTTTGGAAAGTTTGTGCTTAAGTGGTTGCTTGTGTAGGAAGAATGCCTTTAGATTTGGGGCTTTTCATATAAGATGTTAAATTGTTGATTTGATGATGCCTACAAGTCAGATATATGTTGAATTGCATGCTGGTAAAGTTTGGTGACATTTGGAGCATGTTTGATTGATTAATTGCATGTTTTGGAATGCCATTTTGCTGTAATCTGTGCAGGCGTTTCGGAACAGTGTGCACCGTTTCGGAACGGGTGCCTTGCATGAACCCAGGCGTCCGAAACGGTATGCACCGTTTCGAAACGGTTTGGTCTCTGCCAGACCCCCGTTGCGGAACGGCCCCGAGTTTCGAAACGGGCTCTGCCTGTTTCGGAACGGGTGACCGTTGGGGGCTGACACGGGCGGTTAAATGTTTCAAAATGTTTGCATTTTGGTCCTGAAACTTGTTTGTGCAATTGTATGAGTTTGGGATGTCCGTTTGTGCTGAAATTTGGATGAGAAGCATGAAACCTGATTAATTTTAAGTTGGTAACTTAAAATTTGGTTTAGTCCTTAAAGTTTTCAGAATTTACAATTTGGTCCCTAATTTTGTAATTTGTTCAATTGGGTCCCTGTTTGATCTCTGATGATTGTGATCTTTGAGTATGCTGTTTGTATGATCACATCTAAGGTTAATGTGCATCTATACAAGATTAAAAAGAAAAAAAAGGGGTCGTTAATCAAAGTTGACTTTCGGGTTGACTTTGGTTTTCCCCGTGTGACTTTCTTAATTCGGGTCAACCGTCTGGGCCGGGTTAAGGGGGTTACATTTGGTGGTATCAGAGCTGAGTTGCGAATGCTTGGGGAAAACGGTAAGTTGTTGTGATGTGTGCTTGTTGTTTACCTTGATGTGTGGTTGAAAGTTGGTTGAAACACGTGTTTCTGAATATGCTGCTGGTGTTTCTGAGTATGTTATGTTGCTTTTATGCTGATGCAAATGGATGCTGTTTGATGTAAGCTTGATCAAAGTATGTTGTTTAATATGCTTGATATTGTGATATCCATGTTGTATTGACTGTTATGTCATGTAAAGGGGGAGGATTCGGGATACCCATTGCCTTATTAATATAGCTATTGTGTTATTTGGAGTTGGAGTTTGAATCCTTGCTTAATGCTGGTCTAACTGGTTTGTTTGCTTGTTGTGATTGTTTGTGTTGTTAGTTGTATGGCAAAGATGATGGGAGAATGGCAGTTGGGTAAGATGGTTGCTGCCTTGGGGCAGGTTGTTAAGGCGTGGAATTCACCCTTTTGTAGAGGTGTTTTGTTTCAGTCTTCTGTGCCTGGAGTTGAGGTGGTAAGGCAAGGGAAAGAAGCTGGTTCTGTGATGAAGAGTTCATCATCTGTTGTTCAGGAGGTGTTGGGAACATCTCAGGCTGAGGTAAAGGTAAAGTCAGTGGATGAGCTGGCTGTGGGATGTGTGAGTTTGCCGAAGCAGCATTTGCTTGATTTGGGTGCTGTGGAATATCATGGTTCGACACCTGAGGCATTTGAGGCCTGGTTGGCCAGTGTGGTTTTGATCTTGGATCAGGAAGGCTGTGATTATGCCTGTAAGCTGGGGAGTGTTGTTTCTTTGATGCTGGAGGATGCGTGTGTCTGATGGGCATCCGTGGCGGAGGCGTCACATATTCCTGATATTGATTGGGATTTCTTTGTATCTGCTTTTTGTGAAAGGTATCTTGGAAGGGAATTTCCAAGGATTGAACAAGGTGAAGATAGTGCTGTTGTGGAGCGAGTGTTGCTTGAGCAAGGAGTGGAAGCCTAGCCACCAGTGTGTGACCGTTGTGAAAGGCGCCATGTTGGAGGTTGTTGGGGCATGGGTGTTTGCTGGAATTGTGGTTCCAAATTGCATGTTAAGCGTGATTGTCCCCTTGGAGTGAAGTCAGCTTTGGTGTTAGCTAATGGGTCTCTGAAAGGTCGTGGGCACGGCCGAGGCAAGGTTCGGAGGTGGCAAAAAGAGCAGAAGGTTGTGAAGAGTTTGGGAAAAGAGAATTGCTGGAAATGTGGGTCTGCTGATCATATGAGACGTGATTGTATGATGTTGGCTCGGAATAGCCAAGGTTCCTAACCGCAAGGAGTTGATGTTGACCCTGGTATGTTAGCTGGTGCTGCAGTTGTGCCGCAGGAGGATGATGGTTCCGCAAGGAAGAGAGCTCGTCTAATGAAGCTTCAGGGAGGTGTTGTGTTTTCAGGTAATCTTGTTAAGTAATCTTTGCTCTAGTTGCCTTAGTTTGGTTTCTGTTGGTTTTCCTTGCGTGGTAAGTTTAGTCTGGTTGCTAGCATGTTTGGGGTAATGGTAGTTGTTTGGGAACATCTTTGGTGTGAAGAAGGTTTAGTGAGTATCTTGTGGTTAGTGGTTGTTGGTATGATGGAGTTAGTTAAGTTAGGAGTGAGTTGGGAGGTTGTTCTTAGACGGATTTGAGGATGTTATTGGAGGGTGTGAACTGGCATTCATGCACAGTTAAAGTCATTGTTATATGCTATATTATATATGTTGGTCCATGCATACATGTGGCATGACATTAGAGGTTTTGCATACATGTACATCAGGCATTGATAGGGCATGTAGGTGATCATGCATACGATGTTCACACTCCCTAATAACTAATCGAATCTGTTAGTGTGGTGGTTGGTTTGGATGATGGGTTTTAGAGGTTGTTTTGGTGCTGAGTGAGAGTTAGAAGTAATATTAAGCTAGTTGCTAGCAGTGGTGAGAGTGGTATAGCCTGTGGTGGAAGGATAGTGTTTGTTGCTTAGAGAGTTTAGTGGTTTGGTGGTGAAGGGTACCGGTTGAGGCTAATATCGGTTAAGTGGTTTGTGTGGCTAAAAGGAAGTGGTAGTTCCTTGGTGCTAGTGATGTTGCAATTTTGAGGTTGTGTTTCCAAGTGCTGAGGTAGCTTAGTTTTTAAGTTGTTGTGATAGGGTTGTGTTGGTTCTTAGCAGCCTTTGAGGAGTCCATAAGCTGTTATGTATGTTTTGGATAAGCAATGTTCTGGTAATGCAAGTGTTATGGTTGAAGTTTGAAGTGGAAGGGCTATGAAAGATCGAAGATTTTTGTTGGTCGTTTGGATTCTTGTGAGAAGTGGTTGGCTGGTTGTGGTTAAGGAAGTTCCGTTTGAAGTCAGCTGGTGGTGTGTGGAGCGGCTGACGAATTCAAGTTGGGGTTATGTTGTAATTCTTGGAATCTGGGTGAGTAATCCTGGTGAGTTGTTATGGTAATGTTAGCGGCGGATGTAAAGGATTGTCAGCTTTTGTTGAAGAGTTTGAGTAATCAGTTGACGATTAAGGATTTCTGCTTGTTGGGAAAATCCTTGGAGGAAGTTTGGGGTTTTGCAAGAGCTTTTGAAGCAGAAAAGTTTGCATAGTGGCTGAATTGGATTGGTTGTTGTCTCTGTTTAAATAAGTTTTGGAGTTATGTGTTACAGTGTGTGTGCTGTAGGAGCTGAAGTTCTTCAGGTTGATGTTGGGACTGTGTACAGACCGGGTATGTGAAAGGTTAAGTTGTGGCTATCGTTGAGTGTTCTGGGTTTTGTAACATCATGTGGTGGTGTTGAGTTCGGTGGAGTTTTGTGTGGGAAGTGTTCAGTGTTGGTTGAGGCTTTTGTGTTGCCTTGTGTGTTGCTTGGAGTAGGTTGTTGTTCTCTTTTCGCCGGTTGAAATTTCGAGGACGAAATTTCCTAAGGGGGGGAGAGTTGTAACGCCCCGGTTTTGGGCTCAGAAGTTTTGGGAGTTGACCGGTTCGGTCAAAGTGCTGATCGAATATATAAGAGTGAATTTAGGAAAGCCTAGTTCGGGTTGCATTAAAAATATGGAAAAATGTTCTAAAATCATCTTTTAATATAGAAAGGTGAACTATGAAATCAATTTTGGAAAATGAGGTTCGGAAGGTTGACATTTTGGCTAGTGACCAAAATGTAATTTTTGAAAGTTGCGGGACAGTTTTATAAAGGATTGAAACTTTGAATCTTTAAGGAGCTATTATTCCAAAAAGGATTTCTCCAGATTTTTCTAAGATATTTTAAGGCTTTATTCTGATTTTTAAGTTTATGAAATGTGGAGGGAAATCATTTTAACCATTTCCTAACTAATTTTCCATTTTCTCTCAATTTTCCTTTTCTCTCATTTTCTCTCCACCCAAACACATTTCTCCAGATTTCCTTCTCTGATTTTGGCATCTAAATCACACATTTCAACTCTCTTTTGATTCCTAATCATCTCATCTACAAAACCTCTCAAATTGCAAGTTGTTTCATCAAGCATTTTGGCTCTAAAAAGGAGAAATTCAAGTTTGGAGGTAAGAACGTCCTTGTCCTCTAAACTATCAGTTCTTTACTGAAATTCCTAAGTTCTCAATCCTTGATTTGTGATTTGTTAATGGCTTTTCAATTGAAATCTTGATTTTGGATTAAAATGCAAGATTTGGTGATTTTGGTGAAATTTTCGTGTGATCTGTTTGGGCAGTGTTTTGAAGTGTCAAAATGATGTTAAATGAATGCTAAATTGATTAGAAGTTGAGGTTTAATCAATGCAATCCTGGATAGGTTGAATTTCCTAAGTTTGGCTTGAGTTTTTGGTTGTTTTTGGAGTGTTTTTGGTGATCTGTTATACCTGGAGGTATAAGGATGTGTTTGTGATCATTTTGGATGTTATTTGATGTTTAAAAATGGTTAGAAGTGATGGATCTTGGCTGGGTTAAGTTTTGGAAGTGTTTGGAGGTGATTTCGGTTGTGTTTGGTAGCCAAATTGTTGGATTTGGGTTGAGCAGCGAGTTGAGTCTTGTTGCTGGTGTTTTTAATGCATAATGATGCATTAATCCTCTGTTGTTGTGTGCTTGAAACAGGGGAGTTTGATCCGTGAGCTTTGAAGGTGTTGCGGAAGGTTTTCGGATGCTTGGAAGGCTTGTCGGCTAGCCTTGTTTTGAGTATCGGTGAGTGAAGTTGGTTTTTCAGCTTTTAAACCAAGGTTTGAAGGTTTTGGGAGCTTAGTTTAAGTCTAAACAACTTTGCTATGCTCAAGAGTAAGTGTTTGGGTTTTCGCTCTTGAATTGTGTTGTGTTTGGTTTTAAAAGCTATTGTGGTTGATGATTGAGATGCATATGTTTTGCATGGTTTAAATCTGTTTTGAAAGCATACTTTAAGCATGGTTTAATGCTGGTTTTGAAAGCCATTTGTGGAGGATGCTCAAGGTAAGAGATCCTTGGTTTTGTACATGGTAATTGTGATTTTGATGCATGATGTTGCATGTTGATCTATGGCTTTGTATGATGCTTTAAAACAGTGGATTGATGATGGTAAATGTTACTTTTTGCATATTGGTTATGCAAGTGAATCATTGGACTATTGTGATGATGGTTTTTGCATGGTGATTATGCATATGAATCATTGGATTATCATGGTAAGATGGTTATATTGGCAAGTGGTGAAAGTGGTTCTTGGTTCGTTGATCGGATATAGTTAGCCGGCTATAGGATTGGGTGCACCGTGAATTAAGTCGCCTTGGAGGTGGAGTGGTCAAGAGTGGACCGGTAAGCTCCCTTCAAGTATCCTAACGAGATGGTTGAGGTCATAATGGAGGTGTTGCCCATTCGAGGACCTTGGTTGAGCAACGGTTATATGGTGTTTAAAAGTCCATATGTGAGAACCTTGTGCTTGTTAAGATCACAATGGCGGTGTAAGACCATGTGTGGATCTTGTGTGGGGTGTCCCGGATCTCGTTAGTGATTTATACAACTACCAATCGGTTATGCAAAGGTTGTATGGTGTTTAAAAGTCCATACAAGGAGACCTTGTGCATGTTGAGGTTGTATGGTGTTTAAAAGTCCATGCATGGGAACCTCGGGAAAAGCTAAGGTTGTATGGTGTTTAAAAGTCCATACATGGGAACTTTAGGCTTGTAAGGTCAAATGGTGTTTAAAAGTCCATTTGGGAGGCCTTGGATTGGTAGGGTGTATGGAGCGTAGGGACAACGCTCGGAATCCGCGTATCCGATCGGGTTGTTGAGTTGAAAAGTGGATGTGGTTGATCACTTGGAGGCCAATGTAATGTTCTTGATCATAAAGAAGCATGAGATGCTTGAAAAGATGCATGGTTGCATGAAAGGTGTTTAATGCTAGTGAATGCATGTTTACTTGTTATGTTGAACAAGTGTTGATTATCATTTGATAAATGATGCATGTGTGCATGTAATCTCCTTAATGCATTGGAGTCTAGTTAAGACTTGTTTTAAAAGGCATGTGATAATAATGATGTTGTGGCTCATGAGTTGCCTATGGTTAATGCATGTGTTGGATTGCTTGGATAATGGGTTAAAAGGGGTTTTCTTGCTTGAAGTGATGTTCAAGGTTATGAATGAGTAATTTGAAATGGAAGTGTTTTCCAAGGTTTTAATTTAGCTTTGCATATGGTGTTTATGCATGAAATGGTTAAATAGATGTTCTTGCAAGTTGTACATTGAGATGGTTTTCTTAGTTTGCTAAGCTAAGGTTTGGTTTCATGTAAGTGCAATGCATGGTTTAAGCATGATGTTGAAAAGGAGTTTACAAACATGGTTTTGGTTTGATAAATCGGGTTGTTTTAAAGTGTTTTGTAACCCGCTGCATTGATGGTGTTTTGGTTTTGAGCATTCCTCACTAAGCATTATGTGCTTACGCTCCTTTTTGTCCATCAATGTAGATTCTTGAAGTTTGGACAGCAAGGAGCAAGGGATTCAAGGTGGACTCCAATTGAGATGTATGTCTCGGTGAATAGCTATAGTTAATAAGGGCAATGGGGGTAGAATCTCTCGGATTGATGTTTTTGTATTCGTGTATGTTCGGACAAGTATGTTTTAAAGTTGTTGTGGTTGCTGAAACATGTTTTGGCTATATTGAGTTTGGTTTGGAAAGTTTGTGCTTAAGTGGTTGCTTGTGTAGGAAGAATGCCTTTAGATTTGGGGCTTTTCATATAAGATGTTAAATTGTTGATTTGATGATGCCTACAAGTCAGATATATGTTGAATTGCATGCTGGTAAAGTTTGGTGACATTTGGAGCATGTTTGAATGATTAATTGCATGTTTTGGAATGCCATTTTGCTGCAATCTGTGCAAGCGTTTCGGAACAGTGTGCACCGTTTCGGAACGGGTGCCTTGCATGAACCCAGGCGTCCGAAACGGTATGCACCGTTTCGAAACGGTTTGGTCTCTGCCAGACCCCCGTTGCGGAACGCGTTGCGGAACGGCCCCGAGTTTCGAAACGAGCTCTGCCTGTTTCGGAACGGGTGACCGTTGGGGGCTGACACGGGCGGTTAAATGTTTCAAAATGTTTGCATTTTGGTCATGAAACTTGTTTGTGCAATTGTATGAGTTTGGGATGTCCGTTTGCGCTGAAATTTGGATGAGAAGCATGAAACCTGATTAATTTTAAGTTGGTAACTTAAAATTTGGTTTAGTTCTTAAAGTTTTAAGAATTTACAATTTGGTCCCTAATGTTGTAATTTGTTCAATTGGGTCCCTATTTGATCTCTGATGATTGTGATCTTTGAGTATGCTGTTTGTATGATCACATCTAAGGTTAATGTGCATCTAGACAAGATTAAAAAGAAAAAAAAGGGGTCGTTAATCAAAGTTGACTTTCGGGTTGACTTTGGTTTTCCCCGTGTGACTTTCTTAATTCGGGTCAACCGTCTGGGCCGGGTTAAGGGGGTTACATTCGTAGTTCGGGTCAACCGTCTAGGCCGGGCTAAGGGGTTACATTTGGTGGTATTAGAGCTGAGTTCTCGAGTAAATGGGAATGGTTATGTGGGTGATGTATGCATGATTGCATGATGTGCCTTTTTGAATGAAAGTGTGATGTGTGAATTGTAAAGTATGTTACAATTGTGATGTATGTTGTGGTGAAGCATGTTAGAGGAACCCATTGCCATATCAAAACTAATGAAATGAATTGTTTTGTTTGGAAATGAGCTTGAGTTCTTGGATTTCTTACCTTGCTGAGCCTGATTATGTTTATTGCATTTGTGTTAGTGCATTGTTTTAGTGAATGGGACCTCGTAGAGGGACGAGAATTAATACGTGAGCTATGGCTCAGAACGAGAATGAGAACAATGCTGAAAATGTTATGGATATACCTCCTCCTCCTGGTGGTGGACCGCCCGGTGGTGGTGGTGCTGGAGGTGATGGAGCTGGTGTTGGTGTTTGTGCTGGGGGTCGCTGGACCTGAAGCTGGGCAGGGGCAAGCTGCTCCTGACAAGACAGTTTTGATACAGGCTATTGCTGGAGCCATTCAGGCGGCAGTAGCTGGAGCTCACGGAGCTGGGCATCAGGGTGATGCCAATGCGAGGTTACCTTTGGAACGTTTGCGCAGTCTGGGAGGGACTGAGTTCAGAGGTTTGTCTGTTGAGGGTTCCGAATCTTGGTTGGAAAGTACCAAGAGGATATTGGGACAAATGGACTGCAATGATGTGCAGAAGCTAGGATGTATGGTATCGTTGTTACATGATGATGCGTATACCTGGTGGACGACCACTGTCTCCGGAATGGAGGAAGCTGATGTGACTTGGACGTTCTTTCTGAACGCGTTCAAGCGGAAGTATCTGGGTGTGCGGTACCTGGATGAAAAGAAAAGAGAGTTCATGTCTCTTGCTCAAGGGAGCATGACGGTGGCTGAGTACGAGATCCAGTTTGTCCGTCTCAGTCAGTATGCACCTGAGCTTATTCATGATGAGCGGGAAAAGGTGTGAACGTTTCCGGTATGGTTTTGTGACGAAAGTAAAGATCTTTATGCTTGCAGCTGAGTACACTGATTTTGATGTGCTGGTTAGTAGGGCGAAGGACATTGAGCAGAATCTGGGTTTGTCTTCTAGGAGTGCTGGTTCTAGCTCGGGCAAGAGAGCTGCTGAGAATAGTTCCGGTGGTGGACGGAACAAGAGAGGACGAGATAGGAGGTATCAGTCTTCTGCTAGGCGTGGTAGTGGAGGGCATGGTGCGCCTGTTCAGGGAGACAGGGTGAGAGCTGATTAGAACACGTGCTGGGCGTGTGGATCGCGTCATCATTTGAGACGTAATTGTCCTCGAGCAGCGAGAGAGGTGCAATCTCCTGTTGCAGTGACCGGTAATTCGTGCTGGAATTGTGGTTCGGCAGACCACATGAAGATGGAGTGTTCTTTGTTGGCCGGTGATGGTCAGGGACGTGCTCCTGGTGTTGTTGCACCACAGAGAGGTCGTGGGCGCGGCCGTGGTAACTTACAGTGCAGAGATGATGGTGGAAGGAATGTGGCTCATGTGGTGGCTGTCCAACCTGAGGTTGGTGGTCAGGATTGAGTGTATGCTCAGTGAGAGGGGAGGAATGACACAGATGTGATCGCAGGTACCTTCACTTTGCAATCCTTGTCATTACTTTCCTTGATTGATTTTGGATCTACACACTCATACATATTGCGTGAACATGCTCAACTGCTTGGTTTGCCTGTTGAGTCTTTGGATGTTGGTATGCGTGTAACTAGTTCCTTTGGTGAGACCGTTGTGACACGGAAGTTATATAGAAGATGTCCTTTGGTTGTGCAAAACCATGTTTTTCATGTTGATCTCATGGAATTGTCGTTCTATGGTTTTGATGTAATCCTTGGTATGGATTGGCTGGTTGAACATCGGGCTGTGGTGGATTTTGAGAACAAGCGAGTTTCGTTGAATCTTGCGGATGTTTATGAGGTAGTGGTGGTTGGTGAGAATGTGAAGTTTCTTGCAAATGTGGTGTCTACATTGGAAGCAAGCTGAATGCTGAGGCAAGGTTGTGAAGCCTACCTAGCCTTTGTGATGAATCATAGCTCTAAGGAGTTGCGAGTGCAAGATATCAGGACGATACGAGAGTTTCCTGGTGTGTTTCCGGAGGAGTTTCCTAGATTGCCTCCTAATCGAGAAGTGGAGTTTGGGATTGAGCTGTATGAAAACACAACTCCAGTGTCCATTACTCCTTATCGAATGACACCTACAGAGTTGAAGAAGTTGAAGACGCAACTTCAGGAGTTGCTTGATCGTGGTTTCATTCGGCCGAGTGTGTCACCTTGGGGTGCACTGGTCTTGTTTGTAAAGAAAAAGAATGGCACTATGAGAATGTGCATCGATTACCATCAGCTGAACAAGTTGACTATTAAGAATCGGTATCCATTGCCGAGGATTGATGATCTTTTTGATCAATTTCGGGGAGCGACTGTGTTCTCTAAGATTGACTTAAGGTCAGGGTATTACCAGTTGAAGGTGAAGGATGTGGATGTGCCAAAGACAGCCTTCAGAATGAGGTATGGGCATTATGAGTTCCTTGTGATGCCGTTTGGTTTGACGAATGCTCCTGCAGCTTTTATGGACATGATGAATAGAGTGTTCCATGAATACTTGGAAAAATTTGTTGTGGTGTTCATTGATGATATCCTTGTGTACTCTCGTACTGAGGAAGAGCATGAGGGACATTTGAGGATTGTGTTACAGGCTTTGTTGGAGAATCAGCTTTATGCTAAGTTAAGCAAGTGTGAGTTCTGGCTCAGGGAAGTTGTGTTCCTTGGTCATGTGGTTTCTGCTGAGGGGATTCGTGTTGATCCTCAGAAGATTGAGGCAATGATGAATTGGAAGCCTCCTAAGTCTGTTCATGAAGTCCGTAGTTTCCTTGGTTTAGCGGGATACTATCAGAGGTTCGTGGATGGATTTTCAAAGATTGCTGCACCTTTGACGAATTTGTTGCAAAAGGATGTCAAGTATGTGTGGTCGGAAGCGAGACAGCAAGCTTTTGAGAAGCTTAAGGCAGCTTTGACGCAAGCTCCTATCTTGGTTCAACCTGAATCAGGGAGAGAGTTTGTGGTGTATAGTGACGTATCCTACGTTGGTTTGGGGTGTGTGTTGATTCAAGAGGGTAATGTGGTGGCTTATGCATCGTGCCAGTTGAAGGTGCATGAGCGCAATTATCCTACGCATGACATTGAGTTAGCTGCGGTGGTTTTTGCTTTGAAAATTTGGAGACATTACTTGTATGGTGAGAAGTGTACTGTGTACACGGATCACAAAAGTTTGAAATATCTGATGTCTCAGAAAGAGTTGAATCTTAGGCAATGAAGTTGGGTGGGGTTGCTTAAAGATTACGATCTGACGATCGAGTACCATCCGGGAAAAGCTAATGTTGTAGCGGATGCCTTGAGTAGGAAGGTAGCAGTGGAGTTGAGGGCTATGTTTGCCTGTTTGAGCATTTCGCGAGATGGCGGTCTTGTGGCTGAATTGCAAGTGAAACCATCCTTGGTTCAGTTGATAAAGGATAAGCAGCTGTTGGATGATTCCTTGGTGCCACTTGTTCAGGATATTGCTGAGGATAGGCCATCAGATTTCTGCTTTAATGATGATGGAGTTTTATGTTTTGGGGGTCGGATAGTAGTGCCCAATGATGCTGAGTTGAGGCGTGCTATTCTGACTGAAGCTCATAGTAGTCCTTTTGCTATGCACCCTGGTAGTACTAAGATGTATCGTGATCTTAGAGATGAGTACTATTGGGTGAGTTTAAAGAAAGATGTTGCTGAGTATGTGAGCAAGTGCATGGTTTGTCGGCGAGTTAAGGCTGAGCATCAGTTCCCTTCTGGGTTGTTGCAACCGTTGAGGATTCTTGAGTGGAAGTGGGAAAGGATTACCATGGACTTTGTGTCTGGTTTGCCTTTGTCGCCATCGAAGAAGAATTCGGTGTGGGTGATTGTGGATCGCCTTACGAAGTGTGCACATTTCTTACCTGTGCATACTGCGTACACTTTGGACAAGCTTGCGGAGCTGTACGTTGCTGAGATTGTGCGGCTGCGTGGTGTGCCAAAGTCGATCGTGTCGGATTGAGATCCGAGGTTTACATCGCGTTTCTGGGAATGTTTGCATCAAGCTTTGGGTACAAGGCTGAATTTCAGTACTTCTTATCATCCATAGTCGGATGGACAGTCTGAGCGTGTTATCCAAGTGCTGCAGGATATGCTGAGGTGCTGTGTGATTGAGTTTCAAGGCTCTTGGGAGAAGCATTTGCCTTTGGTGGAGTTTGCTTATAACAATAGCTACCAGGCAAGTATTCAAATGGCACCTTATGAAGCCTTGTACGGGAGGAAGTGCATAACTCCTCTTTGTTGGGCTGAAACAGGTCAGAAGTTGGTTTCAACGCCATCTTTGTTGAAAGGAACCACCGAGAAGGTGAAACTCATTTGTGAGTGATTGAAGGCAGCTTCTGATCGACAGAAGTCTTACGCGGATTTCAAGCGTAAGGAGATCGAGTATGCGGTAGGTGACCGTGTGTTTTTGAAAGTTTCGCCTTGGAAAAAGGTGATGAGGTTTGGCCGAAAGGGTAAGTTGAGCCCTAGGTACATTGGACCATACGAGGTGATTGATCGTGTGGGTCCTGTTGCGTACAAGTTGAGGTTGCCGCAAGAGTTGGAAAAGATTCATGATGTGTTTCATGTCTCTATGCTTCGGAGGTATAGATCGGATCCTTCACATGTTATGCCTGTGGAGGAAGTGGAATTGAATCAAGACTTGACCTATGATGAGGAACCGGTGGAAATTCTGGATTCAGACAGTAAAGTTCTTCGAGGCAAGACCATTGATTTGGTAAAGGTGTTGTGGAAGCATCGTGGTGCTGAGGAAGCCACGTGGGAACGAAAGGATGACATGAAGAAGCAGTTTCCGTACCTCTTTCCTCCAGGTAAATTTCGAGGACGAAATTTCTTAAGGGGGGGGGGGAGAGTTGTAACATCCCAATTTTGGGCTTGGAAGTTTAGGGTCTGGACCAGACTAGTCTGATTTTCGGTTCGAATATAAAAGGTGGTTTTAGGGAAAGCCTAGTTCGGGTTGCATTAAACATATGGAAAAATATCTAAAAATCCTCTTTTAATATATATAAGAGAGTGGTGAAATCAATTTTGCAAAATAAGGTTTGGAAGTGTGACATTTCGGAATAGTGACTAAAATGTAATTTTTGAAAAGTTCAGTGGTGACTGTTTTGTAAGGATTGAAACTTTGAATCTTTAAGGAGCTAATTTACCCAAGGAAGGATTTCTCCAGATTTTTCTTAGATTCTAATGATTCATTTAATGTTTAATTAATTAAAGGAAAATGGGAAAAACCAATTTTGAGATTTCATAACTAACTTTCTTAAAAACTTTCTCATCTCAATTTCTCTCAAAATTCTCTCAGCCAAACACATTTCTACAACAACATTTCTTTTGATTTTCACACTAAATGATGAGGTTTCAATCATCAAAAGATTCTTAATCCTTTCTACATCAAATCCTCTTCATTTGCTTATTGAATTTTCAAGGATTTTGGCTCTAATCAAGAAGAAATCTACATTTAGAGGTAAGGATGTTCTTCTCCTCTAAATACTCATTTCTTTACTGAAATTCCCAAGTTCTCAATCCTTAAATTAAGTTTTATAAAAGGTTTTAATGTTGTGATCTTGATTTTGGCTTAAAACTCAAGATTTGGAACAAATCTTGAAGAAATTCGTGGTGATTGTTTGGGCTCTATTTTGAGATGTCTTTTTAATGTATTTTGGATGTTTAATGATGTGTAATTTAGGTTTAACCAATGCAATCCTGAATAGGTTGAATTTCCTTAGTTTTTGCTTATGAAAATGGTGGTTTAGGGGTGATTTTAGTGTTCTGTTATAGCTGGAGGTATAAGGATGAGTTTAGGTCCTTTTTGGATGTTATTTGATGTTTAAGAATGTTTAGAAGTGATGGATCTTGGCTGGGTAATGTTGAGGAAGAGTTTGGATGTGATTTCGGTTGTGTTTTGTAGCCGAAATGTTAGATTTGGTGAGAGCAGCGAGTTTAGGTTTAATGGCTGAAGATTTTAATGCATGATGATGCATTAATCCTATGCTTTGATGTGTCTAAAACAGGGGAGACATCTTTGGATCCTTGTGGTGTTGATCCGGAGGCTTGATCGGCGTTTCGGTAAGCTTGCGAAACGGAATTGGTGAGTGGAGTTGGATTTCCAGCATTGTATCAAATATTTGAAGGTTTGGGAGCTTAGTTTAAGTCTAATCAACTTAACTAAGCTCAAGAGTAAGTTTTCGAAAAAACTCTCTTGGATGAGCCATGGATTGGTTCAATGCATTTGTTGATAATTGCATGTTTAAATTCTGTTTTTGAAAGCATGTTTAGCATGGTTAATGCTGGTTATGTAAGCCATTTGTTGAAGGATGCTCAAGGTAAGAGATCCTTGATTTGATTTGATAAAAATGTGGATTGATGCATAGTGATGCATGTTGTAAATGGCTTTGATTTGGATGCTTAAAAATAGTGGATTGTTGATGATAATTGATGTATATTGGCAAGTGATGTGTTGGATTTAAAGTACTTGAATCGGATATAGTTAGCCGGCTATAGGATTGGGTGCACCGTGAATAAAGTCGCCTTGGATGTTGAGGGGTTGTAATTGTACCGTAAACTCCATCCAAGTACACTAACGAGATGTTTAAGATCACAATAGTGGTTAAAAGTCCATGTGAGGATTTTGTGTTGTGTGTCCCGTGTTCTCGTTAGTGATGTTATACAACTACCGATGAGTGATGTGGAGGGGTTGTGATTGTACCGTTAAACTCCATCACGGGTCTTGAGGGGTTGTGATTGTACCGGTAAACTCCACCTTGTGTGTTCGGTAGTGTGTATGAAGCGTATGAGATAACGCTTGTAATCCGCGTATCCGATTGTGTTTTACGTTGAAAAAGGTTATGGTTTATCACTTGGAAGCCAATATGACATGTTAATGATATTGAAGCATGAGATGCTTGATGTGAATGCAATGTTGCATGAATAATGATGATGTGTGTTAAAAGGCTTTGAGAAAAGTGTTTTATAAAATGCATTATGGTGTTGTTTCTTTAGAGCATGCCTCACTAAGCATTTGTGCTTACGCTCTCTCTCTTGAACCAATAATGCAGATAATTGAGGTGTTTGAGGGCAGCAAGGGGGCTAAGAATCCAAGGGAAAGCTAAGCTCATGTATGGTGACTATTTCACAACATTATTAGATTTTGATATTTGACAATGGGAACCTAGGATGTGATTTTGGGCGATGTTTTGGACTCCCTAGTTGTAGCATGATGCCTTTGTAACGCCCCGGTTTTGGGCTTAGAAGTTTTGGGTTTGGACTGGTTCGGTCAAAGTGTTGTTCGAATATAAAAATGTGAAATTAGGAAAGCCTAGTTCGGGTTGCATTAAAAATATGGAAAAATGTTCTAAAATCTTCTTTTAATATATATAAGTGAACTGTGAAATCAATTTTACAAAATGAGGTTTGGAAGGGTGACATTTTGGCTAGTGACCAAAATGTAAATTTTGAAAATTGTGTGACTGTTTTAGAAAGGATTGAAACTTTGAATCTTTAAGGAGCTATTTACCCAAAGGGAGTTTCTCCAGATTTTTCTAAGATATTTTATGATTTAATTCTGAGTTTTTAAACAAAAGAAAAGTGGAGGGAAGTTATTTTCCATTTTCAACTAACTTTTCCAATTTTCCTTTTCTCTCATTTTCTCTCAACCCAAACATTCTCTCCAGAGCTTTTTCCTCTGATTTTGTCACCTAAATACCTCTGTTCAATTCTCTTTGGATTTCTAATCATCTCATCAACAAAACCTCACCAATTGCTAATTGGATTTTCAAGATTTTGGTTCCAAAAAGGGAGAAACTCAAGTTTGGAGGTAAGAACGTCCTTCTCCTCTAAACTCTCAGTTCTTTACTGAAATTCCTAAGTTCTCAATCCTTAATTGATGTTTTATAAGTGGTTTTAAAGTTGTGTAATGGATCTTGGCTTAAAATGCAAGATTTGGTGATTTTTGATGGATTTTCGTTTGATCTTATTGGGCTGTGTTTTAAGGTGTTAATTTGATGACAAATGAATGTTAATTTGATAAGGAATTGAGTTTTAATTAATGCAATCCCGGATAAGTTGAATTTCCTAAGTGTAGCTTGTGATTCTTGGTTGTTTTTGGAGTGATCTTGTGGATCTGTTGTTGCTGGAGGTATAAGGATGTTGTTAGGCTCTTTTTAGATGTTAAATGATGTTTAAGGATGTTTAGTTTTGATGGATCATGGCTGGGCAATGTTGAGGAGTTGTTTGGATGCATTTTCGGTTGTGTTTGGTAGCCGAAAATGGAGTGTGGATGAGAGCAGCGAGTTTAGGTGCTTTCATTGAAGCTATTAATGCATGATGATGCATTAACCCTCTGCTTTGATGTGTTTAAAACAGGGGAGTCATCTTTGGATCCAAGTGGTGGTGATCCGGACGCTTGATTTGTGTTTCAGCAAGAAGCGAAACGGAATCGGTGAGTGGAATTTGGTTTTCGGCTTTGAAACCTGTGTTTTGAAGGTTTGGGAGCTTAGTTTAAGTCTAAGCAACTTAGCTAAGCTCAAGAGTAAGTTTTCGAAAAAACTCTCTTGGTGATGGCCATGGTTTTGGTTGTAATGCAATGTGTTGTTTGCATGATTTTAAATCTGTTTTGAAAGCATATCTAGCATGTTTGTTTGCTGAGATTATAAGCCATGTGTTAAAGGAAACTCAAGGTAAGAGTTCCTTGTTTTTGAACATTGTTTAAATGTGGTTTGATGCTTAAAGATGCATGATGTTTATGGCTTTGTAAAATGCTTTAAAACAGTGAAATATTGATGATAATGATACATATTGGCAAGTGATGGTTAAGGTCACAAAGGTGGTTAAAAGTCCTTGTGTGAGCCTTTTATATTTAAGAACATCAAGGTGGTTAAAAGTCCTTGGATGGTTCTTGGTTAAGATCACAAAGGTGGTTAAAAGTCCTTGTGTGAATCTTGTGAATTTTAAGAACAACATGGTGTTTAAAAGTCCATGGTTGGTTCTTGGTTAAGGCTCAAGGTGGTTAAAAGTCCTTGTAAGCCTTGGTTATTTAAGAACTCCAAGGTGGTTAAAAGTCCTTGGGAGATTCTTGTTAAGGACACAAAGGTGGTTAAAAGTCCTTGTGTGGTCCTTGCCATGGTGTTTAAAAGTCCATGGGTCCATGGTGTTTAAAAGTCCATGGGGATAAGATCACAATGGTGTTTAAAAGTCCATGTGTGGATCTTATGTGAAATGTATCACTTGTTGCCAATATGACTTGTTATGAACTTGAAGCATGAGATGCTTGTTTTAAATGTTTAAGAGCATGTGTAAATGTTGCTTGAAGCATGGTTTATAAATGAGTTTTATAAATGCATTATTGAATGGTTTTAAATGAGCATTCCTCACTAAGCTTTTGCTTACGCTCTCTCTCTTTTTCTTAAACCAATAATGCAGAGCATTAGAGTGCATTGAGGGCAGCAAGGAAGGCAAGCAATCAAGTGGAAATTAAGCTCAAGTATGGGAAGGTTTTCTTATACACTTTTAGCTTTTTGCATTTGGCAATGGGGGACCAATGTGGATGTTTTGGGAGATGTTTTGAACTCCCTAAGTTTGTTTAATATTGATAATAATGCTGGTACATGTAATTGGCCATTATGTGATTGGTTTGAAGGTTTTATGCTTGAATGGTTGCTAAGTAGGAAGCATGCCTTTAGATTTGGGGCTTTTCATATATGATGATATAATGATGAATGGTTGATGCAAACATGTCTCTTGTATGTTGTATGAGTTGCCGGTAAAGTTTGGTTGCATCTGGAGCATGTATGGTTGATCAATTGTGCATTTTAGCAGCCATTTCTCTACATTCTGTACAGGGCGTATCGGAACGGGAGCTACCGTTTCGGAACGGGTGCTCTGTAGTGGTCCAGGCGTCCGAAACGGAAGGTACCGTTCTGAAACAGAAAAGTCCTCTGCCAGCCCTCGTTTCAGAACCCGTTGTGGAACGGTCCCGCGTTTCGAAACAGGTTCTCTGTGTTTCAGAACACCTGACCGTTGGGGGCTGACATTGGTAGTTAAATGTTTTGAAATGTATGCGTTTTGGTCCTGAATCTTGTTTGTGCAATTGTATGAGTTTGGGATGTCCGTTTGAGCTGAAATTTTGCAAAGAAGCATGAAACCTGATTAATTATAAGTTGGTAACTTTAATTTGGATTAAGACCTTATAATTTACAGAACTTACAATTTGGTCCCTAAAGTTGTAAATTGTTCAATTGGGTCCCTGTTTGATCTCTGATTGTAACGCCCCGGTTTTGGGCTTAGAAGTTTGGGTTTTGACCGGTTTGGTCAAAGTGCTGTTCGAATCTAAAAAGGTGAAATTAGGAAAGCCTAGTTCGGGTTGCATTAAAAATATGGAAAAATGTTCTAAAATCATCTTTTAATATAAATAAGTGAACTGTGAAATCAATTTTACAAAATGAGGTTTGGAAGGGTGACATTTTTGCTAGTGACCAAAATGTAATTTTTGAAAGTTGCGTGACTGTTTTAGAAAGGATTGAAACTTTGAATCTTTAAGGAGCTATTTACCCAAAGGGAGTTTCTCCAGATTTTTCTAAGATATTTTAATGTTTAATTCTGATTTTAAAACAAAAGAAAAGTGGAGGGAAATCATTTTGCTATTTTGTAACTAACTTTCCATATTTTCCAATTTTCCTTTTCTCTCATTTTCTCTCAACCCAAACACTTTCTCTCCAGAGATTTCCTTATGATTTTGTCACTCAAATATCTCTTTTCAATCCTCTTTTGATTCCTAATCATCACATCAACTAAACCTCACCATTTGCTAGTTGATTCATCAAGGTTTTTGGTTCCAAAAGAGGAGAAACTCAAGTTTGGAGGTAAGAACGTCCTTCTCCTCTAAACTATCAGTTCTTTACTGAAATTCCTAAGTTCTCAATCCTTAATTGATGTTTTATATGTAACGCCCCGGTTTTGGGCTTAGGAGTTTTGGGCGTTGACTGGTTTGGTCAAAGTGTTGTTCGAATCTAAAAAGGTGAAATTAGGAAAGCCTAGTTCGGGTTGCATTAAAAATATGGAAAAATGTTCTAAAATCATCTTTTAATATAATTAAGTGAACTGTGAAATCAATTTTGGAAAATGAGTTGTGGAAGGGTGACATTTTGGCTAGTGACCAAAATGTAATTTTTGAAAGTTTGGTGACTGTTTTATAAAGGGTTGAAACTTTGAATCTTTAAGGAGCTATTATTCCAAAAGTAGTTTCTCCAGATTTTTCTAAGATGTTTTAAGGATTATTCTGATTTTAAAACATATCAAAAGTGGAGGGAAAGCCATTTTGGCCATTTTGATATCTAACTTCCTATTTTCCTTTCTATCATTTTCTCTCAACCCAAACACTTTCTTTCCAGAGAATTGTTTCTGATTTTCTCACCTAAATCCCTCCTTTCAACTCTCTTTTGATTCCTAATCAACATATCTACAAAACCTCATCATTTGCTACTTGATTCATCAAGGTTTTTGATTCCAAAAAGAGGAGAAACTCAAGTTTGGAGGTAAGAACGCCCTTCTCCTCTAAACTATCAGTTCTTTACTGAAATTCCTAAGTTTTCAATCCTTAATTGATGTTTTATTAAAGGCTTTTGAGTTGTGAATTGGATCTTGGCTTATAATGCAAGATTTGGTGATTTTTGATGATTTTCGTTTGATCTGTTAAATCTGTGATTTGAGATGTGTGTTTGATGTTATTTGGACTCTAAATTGATAAGGAATTGAGTTTTGATTAATGCAATCCCGGATAGGTTGAGTTTCCTAAGTTTAGCTTGTGGTTCTTGATGGTTTTTGAGGTGATCTTGTGGATCTGATGTTGCTGGAGGTATAAGGATGTTAATAGGTTCTTTTTAGGTGTTATTTGATGTTAATAGATGTTTTGTTTTGTTGATTAATGACTGGGCTTTGTTGAGAAGTGGTTTGGATGCATTTTCGGTTGTGTTTGGTGGCCGAAAATGGAGTGTGGATGAGAGCAGCGAGTTTAGGTGCTTTCATTGAAGCAATTAATGCATGATGATGCATTAATCCTCTGCTTTGATGTGTTAAAACAGAGGAGGCATCTTTGGATCCAAGAGTTGTTGATCCGGAAGCTTGATTTGGTGCTTCGGCAAGAGGCGAAGTGGAATCGGTGAGTGAAATTGGGTTTTCGGCTTTGAAACCAATGTCTTGGGAGCTTAGTTTAAGTCTAAACAACTTTGCTAAGCTCAAGTGTAAGTTTTCGGAAATACTCTCTAGTGGTGGCCATGTTTTGTTTGTGGTGCAATGTGGTTTATTGCATGGTTTAAATTCTGTTTTGAAAGCATGATTTAGCATGGTTAATGCTGTTTTTGTAAGCCATATGTTGAAGGAAACTCAAGGTAAGAGTTCCTTGTTTTTGAACATTGATTAAATGTGGTTTGATGCTTTTAAATGCATGATGATTATGGCTTGGTTAAATGCTTTAAAACAGTGAATAAATTGATGAAAATGATGTATATTGGCAAGTGATGTTTTGAAAAGGTTAAGGTCACTAAGGTGGTTAAAAGTCCTTGAGTGAGCCTTGTTTACTTAAGATCATCAAGGTGGTTAAAAGTCCTTGGATGATTCTTGATACGGACACAAAGGTGGTTAAAAGTCCTTGTGTGATCCTTTCCATGGTGTTTAAAAGTCCATGGGGCCAAGGTGTTTAAAAGTCCTTGGGGCCAAGGTGTTTAAAAGTCCTTGGGGTGAAACTTGATACGGACACAAAGGTGGTTAAAAGTCCTTGTGTGGTCCTTTCCATGGTGTTTAAAAGTCCATGGGGCCAAGGTGTTTAAAAGTCCTTGGGGTGTAAGTTGAGGAACTTGTTTTTAAAGAAATGAAATTTATCACTTGTGGCCAATATGATATGTTATGATATGAAGCATGAGATGCTTGTTTAAAGTATGCTTTTGAGCATGTGTAAATGTTGATTTGAAGCATGATTTATAAAGTGTTTTATAAATGCATTATTGAATGGTTTTAATGAGCATTCCTCACTAAGCTTTTGCTTACACTCTCTTTCGTTTTCTTAAACCAATAATGCAGAACATTAGAGTACTTTGAGGGCAGCAAGGGAGGCAAGCATTTAAGTGGAAGTTAAGCTCAAAGTATGGAGGTTTTATTAAGTACATTTAGCTTTTGGTAATTTGGCAATGGGGGACCTATGTGTATGTTTTGGGAGAGGTTTTGAACTCCCTAAGTATGTTGAATGTTGTTGAGAATGTTGGTTTTTGAGTTTGGCCTTTACATGCTTGAAATGGAAGTTTATGCTTGAATGGTTTGCTTGTGTAGGAAGCATGCCTATAGATTTGGGGCTTTTCATGTATGAAGTTATTTTGTTGGATTGTTCATGCATGTGAGTCTCATATATGTTGAATTGCATGCTGGTAAAGTTTGGTAGCATTTGGAGCATGTTTGGAAGATCAATTGCATGATTAAGTAAGATTTTTGCTGCAATCTGTGCAGGGTGTTTCGGAACAGTGCACACCGTTCCGGAACGGGTGCCTTGAATGAGCCCAGGCGTCCGAAACGGTAGGCACCGTTTCGAAACGGTTTGGCTACTGCCAGCCCGTGTTCCGGTACGCGTTGCGGAACGGCCCGTGTTTCGGAACGGGCTCTGCCAGTTCCGGAACGGGTGACCGTTGGGGGCTGACATTGGCAGTTAAATGTTTTGAATTGTTTGCGTTTTAGTCCTGAACCTTGTTTGTGCAATTGTATGAGTTTGGGATGTCCGTTAGAGCTGAAATTTCACAGAGAAGTATGAAATTTGACTAATTTCAAGATGGTAACTTCAATTTGGGTTAAGTCCTCCTAATTTGCAGAATTTACAATTTTGTCCCTAAAGTTGTAAATTATTCAATTGGGTCCCTGTTTGATCTCTGATGCTTGTGATCTTTGAATATGTTGTTGAGTGATCACTATTAGGGTTAATGTGCATCTAGACAAGATTAAAAAGAAAAAAAAGGGTCGTTAATCAAGGTTGACTTTCGGGTTGACTTTGGTTTTCCCCGTGTGACTTTCTTAATTTGGGTCAACCGTCTAGGCCGGGTTAAGGGGGTTACATTTGGTGGTATCAGAGCTGAGTTCTCGGGTAATTGGGAATGAATGTATGCATGATTGAAGTATGTTTGCCTTGTATGCTTGTTGATCGAAAGCATGTTTAGTGGCTTGTGATTTTGATGCAATTGAGTTGTGTGCTGTGATGTAGCATGATGTGGGTACCCATTGCCAATCGAAGCTAATGAAATGTTGTTGATTTTGAATGAAATTGAGCTTGAATACTTGGATTGCTTACCTTGCTGGGCCTGACTTTGTTTTATTTGCATTGTGATTGCATGGTAATAGTATGGCACCACGTAGAGAGTTACGAGGTAATGTGCGAGCTACGGCTCCTAATGAGAATGAGAACGAGGAGAACACGGGTAGTGCAGTGTTACCTCCTTCTCCACCTGGTGGTGGTGCTGAGAGAGAAAGAGCTGAAGCTGCAGCTGGTGCTGGAGCTGCTGGAGCAGAGGTTGGCCAGGGGCAAGCTATGCCTGATATGTCTATGTTGGTACAAGCTATTGCGGGTGCTTTTCGAGCAGCAGTAGCTGGAGCTCAAGGAGCTGGGCATCAGGGAGATGCTGGAGTTAGACTACCTTTGGAGCGTCTGCGCAGTCTTGGTGGGACTGAGTTCAGGGGTATGTCAGCTGAGAGTTCTGAAGCTTGGCTAGAGAGTACCAAGCGAATCTTGGGTCAGATGAGCTGCACGGATGTGCAAAAGCTGGGTTGTGTTGTGTCCTTGCTGCAGGACGATGCGTATACGTGGTGGACGACCACTATAGCTGGAATGGGTGAAGCTGATGTGACTTGGACATTCTTTCAGAATGTGTTCAAGCGGAGATATCTTGGAGTGAGGTATCTTGATGAGAAGAAGCGTGAATTCATGTCTCTTACCCAAGGGAGCATGAGTGTGGCTGAGTATGAGGTGCAGTTTGTGCGACTCAGTCAGTATGCACCTGAGCTGATACCTGATGAGCGGGCAAGGTGCGAGAGGTTCCGTTATGGTCTTGTGACGGATGTGAAAATGTATGTGCTGGCCACCGAGTATGATGATTTTGATGTGTTGGTGGGCCGAGCCAAGGACATTGAGATGAACTTGGGTTTATCTGCGAAAGGTGCTGGAGCAAGTTCTGGCAAGAGAGCTGCTGAGTTTAGTTCCGGAGGTGGACGGAACAAAAAGGGACGTGATCAGAAGTATCAGTCCTCAGCTAAGAGAGGTGGTGGTGCACCTGAGCTGATACCTGATGAGCGGGCAAGGTGCGAGAGGTTCCGTTATGGTCTTGTGACGGATGTGAAAATGTATGTGCTGGCCACCGAGTATGATGATTTTGATGTGTTGGTGGGCCGAGCCAAGGACATTGAGATGAACTTGGGTTTATCTGCGAAAGGTGCTGGAGCAAGTTCTGGCAAGAGAGCTGCTGAGTTTAGTTCCGGAGGTGGACGGAACAAAAGGGGACGTGATCAGAAGTATCAGTCCTCATAATAAGGGGCAGTCTGCCGAAACGGACTATCCTCGTTTGTTACGGATCTAGGAGTGTTGTAGGCACGTTCCTGCAATAAAAACAACAAGGAAACAACAAAAATTATACGACATATTTATTTTAAATAGGGACTTAAAGATGAACAAAATAAAAATAAAAATAATATAGAGTAATATGATAATTTTGGCGTTTTGGAAAGAACTTCAACGATGGTGAAGAAGGCTTCAAAAACGACCGATGTTGGAAACGCTAAACTCGAAAGAACCTACACAATCTACTGAGCAAACCCGAATCGAATCTGTTTAACGTCGAAAGGACTTGGACCCGCTAAATAGCAATTTAGGAACCCGAAGTATCAAAGACAAACAAACAAGTTTGAGTGTCGAATAGTTCTAAAAAGAACCGAAAAGAGAAAATTCTCTCAAATGTAATTTTTATTCAAAAGTTGGTAACCTTTACAAAGTGTAATTCGGCTTATATATATAGTAGCATAGGGGAAGTTGGCCGATTCCTATATGTGGCTATTTGTAGAACTAATGTTTTGATATAATAATTGAAAAATGTTTTGGACTAATTTGAAAAGAATTTAAAACTTGTCTTTAAGTCCAAACAACTTGAAATTATGTTTGATATATTTTAAAAGGTTTTTGGCAAAGATTTTTTATGTTTTAAACAGCCGAACTTGAATTTTCAACGTCCCAGTATCGATACGGTTGCACCCGTACCGATACCATTTTGCCTCAGTTTGGCCACTGTCAAAACCCGTATCGATACGAGGGTTTAGGGTATCGATACGGACCGGGATCGTTTCGATACGCCAGGTAAGCGTACCGATCCCTGTTCAACTACCCCAACGACTATTTCCCAACGGCTATTCAAATATGGACCCGTACCGATACGCCCTCAAGCGTATCGATACGCCTATGCTGGCAAGAGCCCAACGGCAATTTCCTCAAGAAGGCTGTATCGATACCGTTCCACGTGTATCGATACCGGTAGCTGCAGAACAGCATTTATGAAGGGAAATAAAGTCCTCAACGGCTCCAATTCATCCCCAACGGCTAGTAACGGCTACAAACTCAATTGGGAGTATAAAAGGGACCTCCAAACATCAAGAGAAGGCTAATGCTTCAATTGTCAATCAACAAATGATAAGGAAATTGTCTTAGTGCTTAAAGTGTCATTTCTTGTATAGACAAACACTAGTGAGCCAAAATTGTCAAATTTGCTCAAGTGTTTTAGGTTTTGGGTGAGTGCTTAATTGTGCAAACAAACACCTATTAGAGGGTTTAAGTTTGTTTTCATTATCTCTTTGTAAAAGAGGGTTTGATCAAGGCTTGGGTAGAAGCTTGATCGGTTGTAAGGGTTTCCTCCTAATCCTAGAAAAGGGGACGAATCAATTAGTGGATTGATTGTGAAATCCTTAGTGGGAAGCTAAGGTAGTGGATGTAGGTGCTTGTTAGAAGGCCGAACCACTATAAATCATTGTGTCTATTTTCATTCTTGCTTCCACAACCCTTCCACCCAAAAATCCACCTCTCCACCACTTGGTGAGCAACATTGGTTGATTGAATCGAGCCCCACACAACTCAACAATTGGTATCAGAGCTTGGCTCAATCGGTGAGGATTAACATCCTATTGAGAAGATCCGGCAAGCTCGATCACTATTTCATCAACCGGCTCAAATGGCGCAATCCATCGACAAACCGCCTTTCTTCGACGGAGACCACTATGCCCATTGGAAGACAAAGATGAAGTTCTTCATCAAATCAAAAGATTACAAGCTATGGGATGTAGTTGAAGATGGCCCGTTCGTGCCTAAAAGAAATAAAGCGGAGTGGAGTGCCGACGATCGCAAGAAGATGGAGCTAAATTGCAAAGCCTTGCACATCTTGTTTTGTGCATTTGGTCCATCCATCTATGAGAAGATGTCTTCTTGTGAGAGTGCCAAGGAGGTTTGGGACAAGCTTGAAGTCATATACGAGGGGACAAATGAAGTCAAGGAGACCAAGATTGGGCTCCTAACCTTGGAGTATGAGAACTTCAAAATGGATCCGGAAGAGAACATCGAGAAGATGTTTGATAGGTTCTCCACCATCACCAATGGTCTTAAAGGTTATGGAGAAGCCATCCCGGAGGAGAAGCTTGTTCGAAAGCTCATCTACTCACTTCCCGAGTCTTGGGACTCAAAGAGGACCGCCATCATCGAAGCCAAAAATTTGAAGACTTTGAAGCTTGATGAACTCATGGGGTCTCTCCTTACTCATCAAATTATGAAGAAGAACAAAGAGGATGAGAAGAAGAGGGAAGAAATTAGAGCTATGGGAGAGAAGAAAATCAAAGGGCTTGGCATCAATGCAAGTGCCATGGCTCACAAATCCTCCACTTGCCATCATGTCTACACAAGTGAAGAGGAGGATGAAGATGAAGAGATAGTTCATCTCTTCAAGAAGTGTGCCCCGTTCATGAAGAAAGCCTTGAGAGAGCTTGAACGAGAACCTAAAAGAAAGGAGAGGGCAAGCACTTCAAGCCATAAGAAGAAGGCACATGTGGCTACTTGGAGTGATGAGGACTCCACCGACGATGAACAAGCCAACCTTTACCTTATGGCCATCGAAGAAGATTCAAGGGTAACTTCTAATTCATCTACTTCATGCTCTTACACTTTTGATGAATTACAAGATGCCTATGATGAATTGGTTTTAGATTTTAAAAGCCACATTTTGAAAAACAATAAATTGATTTCAAAGTTAAAAATTCAAAATGATTTGCTTTCTAAAACCAAACTTGAACTTGAAGCAAAGCTTGAAGAGTTTGAACTAAAATGTCTTGACTTACAAAAATTGCTTCAAAATGTTCAAGTAGAAAAAGATTTGATTTCCAAAGAGCTTGAAAAGAAAAACAATTTTGGAAAATCAAATTTTTATGTTAGACAATCTAGTGCCCCTAGATTTATGAATGGAAAATGTTTTAGAAGTGTTTGGGTCCCAAAAGGACTAACCACTTCAACTAAAAAGGATGAAATTGAAAAATGGATTCCTAAGGGGACTAAATTTTGTGCTACTAACGTCTATGGATCCAAAGCAATTTGGATACCAAAAATTACTTGATTGTCTATTGTAGGTGTGATGGAGATGTTCAACAAGTCAAACATTGAGGGGGAGCTCCATGCACACAAGGAAGAACACTTGAAGAAGGAAGGCTTCACATCCTACCTTGGGTTCAAGTGTTGGTAAAAATTCTAGTTGTTTTTGCTTTTATTCGTTTTATTTTTAGATTATTCAACTAGATGATCATAAATGTTGGACTAACATTTTTAATGATGCTTTGAGTAAGGGGGAGCCATTTTTAAACCAAATTCTTATTTGTGTCAATTTTTTTTCCTCTATTGTTATTTTGAACTTAATGTTTAAATTTCTTTTTGATATAACAAAAAGGGGGAGAAATGGTATGGTTTAAAAATTGAATTTTCAAATGAATAAGGGGGAGCCTTATTTGATTTCATATCTTTAGTCTCTTATTCACATTTTTAAAGTTAAAGGGGAGAATCCCAAACAATTTTTCAAGTGAGTTTTATTATATCAAAAAGGGGGAGATTGTAGAACTAATGTTTTGATATAATAATTGAAAAATGTTTTGGACTAATTTGAAAAGAATTTAAAACTTGTCTCTAAGTCCAAACAACTTGAAATTATGTTTGATATATTTTAAAAGGTTTTTGGCAATGATTTTTTTATGTTTTAAACAGCCAAACTTGAATTTTCAACGTCCCAGTATCGATACGGTTGCACCCGTACCGATACCATTTTGCCTCAGTTTGGCCACTGTCAAAACCCGTATCGATACGAGGGTTTAGGGTATCGATACGGACCGGGATCGTTTCGATACGCCAGGTAAGCGTACCGATCCCTGTTCAACTACCCCAACGGCTATTTCCCAACGGCTATTCAAATATGGACCCGTACCGATACGCCCTCAAGCGTATCGATACGCCTATGCTGGCAAGAGCCCAACGGCAATTTCCTCAAGAAGGCTGTATCGATACCGTTCTACGTGTATCGATACCGGTAGCTGCAGAACAGCATTTATGAAGGGAAATAAAGTCCTCAACGGCTCCAATTCATCCCCAACGGCTAGTAACGGCTACAAACTCAATTGGGAGTATAAAAGGGACCTCCAAACATCAAGAGAAGGCTAATGCTTCAATTGTCAATCAACAAATGATCAAGAAATTGTCTTAGTGCTTAAAGTGTCATTTCTTGTATAGACAAACACTAGTGAGCCAAAATTGTCAAATTTGCTCAAGTGTTTTAGGTTTTGGGTGAGTGCTTAATTGTGCAAACAAACACCTACTAGAGGGTTTAAGTTTGCTTTCATTATCTCTTTGTAAAAGAGGGTTTGATCAAGGCTTGGGTAGAAGCTTGATCGGTTGTAAGGGTTTCCTCCTAATCCTAGAAAAGGGGACGAATCAATTAGTGGATTGATTGTGAAATCCTTAGTGGGAAGCTAAGGTAGTGGATGTAGGTGCTTGTTAGAAGGCCGAACCACTATAAATCATTGTGTCTATTTTCATTCTTGCTTCCACAACCCTTCCACCCAAAAATCCACCTCTCCACCACTTGGTGAGCAACATTGGTTGATTGAATCGAGCCCCACACAACTCAACACTATTATTTGCCAACTCAAAATTTAAAATTAAAATACAAAATAACTTCTACATGGGCGGTAAATTATCCTAGCCATACATTTCAAGTGTGGGGAGCCAAAAGGAATTAAAGCACATGTTAATTGTGCATGAAAAATTGAAATTCAAAGCACAACTCCCTTGTGCTTATCCGCACATGAATTTCAAATGGAATTGGTGCACAAGCATGGGATTTCATGCGTTAATTCTGCTGCATGGAAATCTTTACATGGCTCACGTGCAAGCAACATTCGGCTGCATCTCCCAATGGCTCATGCAAACCGATCACACTTGATCCTATCAACAAAGTTAGAAATATTATAAGTCATGTCAAAATAATCCAACACACGTAACATGTTATATACATACGTAAACACACATAATAAATAATATAAGTATAAGGAATATTATAAGTCATGTCAAACTAATCCAACACACGTAACATATTATATGCATATGTAAATATACCTAATACGTAATATAACCTAAACATGTCACATATCAATACGCAACACATTAAAAGGCTTACTATCTAAGGCACAAACATTATCAAATGATTCTGAAATGTTAGCATAAGTAAGGAAAAAAGCTTCCCTGAAACGTTGCGCCCGAGACCGCGTAATTGGTCCTAACGGTAAGACCTCCGGATCAGCATCAAGCGCTGGTGAATATGTGCTCACATCATGATGAGCGAGCAAGGTGCGAGAGGTTCCGTTATGGTCTTGTGACGGATGTGAAAATGTATGTGCTGGCCACCGAGTATGATGATTTTGATGTGTTGGTGGGCTGAGCCAAGGACATTGAGATGAACTTGGGTTTATCTGCGAAAGGTGCTGGAGCAAGTTCTGGCAAGAGAGCTGCTGAGTTTAGTTCCAGAGGTGGACGGAACAAAAGGGGACGTGATCAAAAGTATCAGTCCTCAGCTAAGAGAGGTGGTGGTGCACCTGCTAGAGGAGGCAACGCTAGAGCTGATCCTAGTGCTTGTTGGATCTGTGGTTCACGTGGTCACATGAAGCGTGACTGTCCTCGTGCTGTGAGAGAGGTGCAAGCTCCTGTAGCGGCAGCTGGTAATGGATGCTGGAATTGTGGATCCGCAGATCACTTGAGGCGAGATTGTCTTAGGTTGGCTGGTGATCAGGTGCGTGCTCCTACTGTTGCTGCACTACAGAGAGGTCGTGGGCGCGGCCGTGGTAATTTCCAGAGGCGAGAGGAAGGTGGTCGTGTAGTAGCCCATGTTGTGGCTATTCAGCCTGAAGGTGGAGGCCAAGCTGGGGTGTATGCTCAGCGTGAGGGAAGGAATGATGCGGATGTGATTGCAGGTACCTTTACTTTGCAATCCTTGTCATTGCTTTCTTTGATTGATTCTGGATCTACGCATTCATACATTTTGCGTGAGCATGCTGAATTGCTTGGTTTGCCTGTTGAGTCTTTGGATGTTGGTGTTCGTGTCACTAGTTCTTTTGGTGAAACTGTTGTGACTCGAAAGCTTTATAGAAGGTGTCCCTTGGTTGTTTAAGAACATGTTTTTCATGTTGATCTTATGGAGTTGCCCTTTTATGGTTTTGATGTAATCCTTGGTATGGATTGGCTTGCTGAGCATCATGCTGTGGTAGATTGTGAAAATAAGCGAGTTTCGCTGAAGCTTGCGGATGATTATGAAGTTGTTGTGGTTGGTGAGAATGTGAAGTTTCTTGCCAATGTGGTGTCTACCTTGGAGGCGAGCAGGATGCTGAGGCAAGGTTGCGAAGCTTATCTAGCTTTTGTGATGAATCCTAGCTCTAAGGAGTTGAGGGTGCAAGATATCCGAGTTGTGAAGGAGTTTCCTGGAGTGTTTCCTGAGGAGTTGCCTGGTTTACCTCCTAATCGCGAGGTGGAGTTTGGAATTGAGCTGTATGAGAATACAACTCATGTGTCCATTACTCCCTATAGAATGGCACCTAAGGAGCTGAAAGAGCTGAAGACGCAGTTGCAAGAGTTGCTTGACCGTGGTTTCATCCGGCCGAGTGTGTCGCCTTGGGGTGCACCAGTCTTGTTTGTGAAGAAGAAGGATGGCACTATGAGGATGTGCATTGATTATCGTCAGCTGAACAAGTTGACTATCAAGAATCGGTATCCTTTGCCGAGGATTGATGATCTCTTTGATCAATTTCGGGGAGCTGCTGTGTTCTCTAAGATTGACTTGAGGTCAGGGTATTATCAGTTGAAGGTGAAGGATGTGGATGTGCCTAAGACAGCTTTCAGGACAAGGTATGGGCATTATGAGTTCCTTGTGATGCCGTTTGGTTTGACAAATGCTCCTGCTGCTTTCATGGATATGATGAACCGTGTGTTTCATGAATACCTGGACAAGTTCGTGGTGGTGTTCATTGATGATATCCTCGTGTACTCGCGTACTGAGGAGGAGCATGAAGAGCATTTGAGGATTGTTTTGCAAGCCTTGATGGAGAATCAGCTTTATGCTAAGCTGAGCAAGTGTGAGTTTTGGTTTAAGGAGGTGGTGTTTCTTGGGCATGTGGTCTCAGCTGAGGGGATTCGTGTTGATCCTCAGAAGATTGAGGCGGTGGTGAACTGGAAAGTTCCTAAGTCTGTTCATGAGGTCCGTAGTTTCCTTGGTTTGGCGGGATACTACCGAAGGTTTGTGGATGGTTTTTCCAAGATTGCTGCTCCTTTTACGAAGCTGTTGCAAAAGGATGTTAAGTATGAGTGGACGGAAGCGAGACAACAGGCTTTTGAGAAGCTTAAGGCGGCTTTGACGCAAGCTCCTATCTTGGTTCAACCTGAATCAGGGAAAGAGTTTGTGGTCTATAGTGATGCATCCTATGTTGGTTTGGGATGTGTGCTGATGCAAGAGGGTAAGGTTGTGGCTTATGCATCACGGCAGTTGAAAGTGCATGAGCGCAACTATCCTACGCATGATATTGAGCTGGCTGCAGTGGTTTTTGCTCTGAAGATCTGTAGACATTATCTGTATGGTGAGAAGTGTACTGTGTACACGGATCACAAGATTTTGAGGTATCTGATGTCTCAGAAGGAGTTGAATCTTAGGCAGCGACGTTGGTTGGAGTTGCTCAAGGATTATGATCTGACGATTGAGTATCATCCTGGAAAAGCTAATGTTGTTGCGGATGCCTTGAGTAGGAAGGTAGCTGTTGAGCTGAGGGCTATGTTTGCTAGCTTGAGCATATCGCGAGATGGTGGTCTTGTTGCAGAGTTGCAAGTGAAACCATCTTTGGTTCAGTTGATCAGGGAAAAGCAGTTGCTGGATGATTCCTTGGTGTCTCATGTTCAGGATATCGCGGAGGGTAGACCTTCGGATTTCTGCTTTAATGATGATGGTGTGTTATGTTTTGGGAGTCGGATAGTAGTGCCTGCTGATGCTGAGTTGAGGCGTGCTATTCTGACTGAAGGTCATAGTAGTCCTTTTGCTATGCACCCTGGTAGTACTAAGATGTATCGTGATCTTCGTGATGAGTACTATTGGGTGGGTTTGAAGAAGAATGTTGCAGAATTTGTGAGCAAGTGTTTGGTGTGTCAGCGAGTTAAGGCTGAACATCAGGTTCCTTCAGGGTTGTTGCAACCGTTGAAAATCCCTGAATGGAAGTGGGAGAGGGTTACCATGGATTTTGTATCTGGTTTACCTTTGTCTCCTTCGAAGAAGAATTCTGTTTGGGTGATTGTGGATCGCCTGACGAAGTGTGCGCATTTCTTGCCTGTGCATACTACGTTTTCTTTGGATAAGCTGGCAGAGCTGTACATTGCTGAGATTGTGCGGCTGCATGGTGTGCCTAAGTCGATTGTGTCGGATAGGGATCCGAGGTTCACATCGCGTTTCTGGCAGTGTTTGCATCAAGCTCTGGGTACAAGGTTGCATTTCAGTACATCCTATCATCCTCAGTCGGATGGTCAGTCTGAGCGGGTTATCCAGATCTTGGAGGATATGATGAGGTGCTGCGTGATTGAGTTCCAAGGTTCTTGGGAGAAGCATCTGCCTTTGGTTGAGTTCTCTTATAACAATAGTTATCAGGCGAGTATACAGATGACACCTTATGAGGCTTTGTACGGGAGGAAGTGTAGGACTCCTCTTTGTTGGGCTGAAACTGGTCAAAAGTTGGTTTCGATGCCGGCTTTGTTAAAAGGGGCCACCGAGAAGGTGAAGCTCATTTGTGAGCGGTTGAAGGCTGCTTCTGATCGGCAAAAGTCTTACGCGGATTTGAAGCGTAAGGAGATTGAGTATGCGGTGGGTGACCGTGTGTTCTTGAAGGTTTCGCCTTGGAAGAAGGTGATGAGGTTTGGCCGGAAGGGTAAGTTGAGCCCTAGGTACATTGGGCCATACGAGGTGGTTGAGCGTGTGGGTCCTGTTGCGTATCGGTTGAGGTTACCTCAAGAGTTGGAGAAGATTCATGATGTGTTCCATGTTTCTATGCTCCGGAAGTATAGATCTGATCCCTCGCATGTGATGCCTGTGGAGGAAGTGGTTTTGAATCCGGATTTGACCTATGATGAGGAACCGGTGAAGGTTCTGGATTCGGATAGCAAGGTTCTTCGTGGCAAGACCATTGAGTTGGTGAAGGTGCTGTGGAAGCATCGAGGTGTTGAGGAAGCCACGTGGGAGCGGAAGGAAGACATGCTGAAGCAGTTTCCTTATCTCTTTCCTTCAGGTAAATTTCGAGGACGAAATTTCTTAAGGGGGGGGAGAGTTGTAACGCCCCGGTTTTGGGCTTAGGAGTTTTGGGCGTTGACCGGTTTGGTCAAAGTGTTGTTCGAATCTAAAAAGGTGAAATTAGGAAAGCCTAGTTCGGGTTGCATTAAAAATATGGAAAAATGTTCTAAAATCATCTTTTAATATAATTAAGTGAACTGTGAAATCAATTTTGGAAAATGAGTTGTGGAAGGGTGACATTTTGGCTAGTGACCAAAATGTAATTTTTGAAAGTTTGGTGACTGTTTTATAAAGGGTTGAAACTTTGAATCTTTAAGGAGCTATTATTCCAAAAGTAGTTTCTCCAGATTTTTCTAAGATATTTTAAGGATTATTCTGATTTTAAAACATATCAAAAGTGGAGGGAAAGCCATTTTGGCCATTTTGATAACTAACTTCCTATTTTCCTTTCTCTCATTTTCTCTCAACCCAAACACTTTCTTTCCAGAGAATTGTTTCTGATTTTCTCACCTAAATCCCTCCTTTCAACTCTCTTTTGATTCCTAATCAACATATCTACAAAACCTCATCATTTGCTACTTGATTCATCAAGGTTTTTGATTCCAAAAAGAGGAGAAACTCAAGTTTGGAGGTAAGAACGCCCTTCTCCTCTAAACTATCAGTTCTTTACTGAAATTCCTAAGTTTTCAATCCTTAATTGATGTTTTATTAAAGGCTTTTGAGTTGTGAATTGGATCTTGGCTTATAATGCAAGATTTGGTGATTTTTGATGATTTTCGTTTGATCTGTTAAATCTGTGATTTGAGATGTGTGTTTGATGTTATTTGGACTCTAAATTGATAAGGAATTGAGTTTTGATTAATGCAATCCCGGATAGGTTGAGTTTCCTAAGTTTAGCTTGTGGTTCTTGATGGTTTTTGAGGTGATCTTGTGGATCTGATGTTGCTGGAGGTATAAAGATGTTAATAGGTTCTTTTTAGGTGTTATTTGATGTTAATAGATGTTTGGTTTTGTTGATTAATGGCTGGGCTTTGTTGAGAAGTGGTTTGGATGCATTTTCGGTTGTGTTTGGTGGCCGAAAATGGAGTGTGGATGAGAGCAGCGAGTTTAGGTGCTTTCATTGAAGCAATTAATGCATGATGATGCATTAATCCTCTGCTTTGATGTGTTAAAACAGGGGAGGCATCTTTGGATCCAAGAGTTGTTGATCCGGAAGCTTGATTTGGTGCTTCGGCAAGAGGCGAAGTGGAATCGGTGAGTGAAATTGGGTTTTCGGCTTTGAAACCAATGTCTTGGGAGCTTAGTTTAAGTCTAAACAACTTTGCTAAGCTCAAGTGTAAGTTTTCGGAAATACTCTCTAGTGGTGGCCATGTTTTGTTTGTTGTGCAATATGGTTTATTGCATGGTTTAAATTCTGTTTTGAAAGCATGATTTAGCATGGTTAATGCTGTTTTTGTAAGCCATATGTTGAAGGAAACTCAAGGTAAGATTTCCTTGTTTTTGAACATTGATTAAATGTGGTTTGATGCTTTTAAATGCATGATGATTATGGCTTGGTTAAATGCTTTAAAACAGTGGATAAATTGATGAAAATGATGTATATTGGCAAGTGATGTTTTGAAAAGGTTAAGGTCACTAAGGTGGTTAAAAGTCCTTGAGTGAGCCTTGTTTACTTAAGATCATCAAGGTGGTTAAAAGTCCTTGGATGATTCTTGATACGGACATAAAGGTGGTTAAAAGTCCTTGTGTGATCCTTTCCATGGTGTTTAAAAGTCCATAGGGCCAAGGTGTTTAAAAGTCCTTGGGGCCAAGGTGTTAAAAAGTCCTTGGGGTGAAACTTGATACGGACACAAAGGTGGTTAAAAGTCCTTGTGTGGTCCTTTCCATGGTGTTTAAAAGTCCATGGGGCCAAGGTGTTTAAAAGTCCTTGGGGCCAAGGTGTTTAAAAGTCCTTGGGGTGTAAGTTGAGGAACTTGTTTTTAAAGAAATGAAATTTATCACTTGTGGCCAATATGACATGTTATGATATGAAGCATGAGATGCTTGTTTAAAGTATGCTTTTGAGCATGTGTAAATGTTGATTTGAAGCATGATTTATAAAGTGTTTTATAAATGCATTATTGAATGGTTTTAATGAGCATTCCTCACTAAGCTTTTGCTTACACTCTCTTTCGTTTTCTTAAACCAATAATGCAGAACATTAGAGTACTTTGAGGGCAGCAAGGGAGGCAAGCATTTAAGTGGAAGTTAAGCTCAAAGTATGGAGGTTTTATTAAGTACATTTAGCTTTTGGTAATTTGGCAATGGGGGACCTATGTGTATGTTTTGGGAGAGGTTTTGAACTCCCTAAGTATGTTGAATGTTGTTGAGAATGTTGGTTTTTGAGTTTGGCCTTTACATGCTTGAAATGGAAGTTTATGCTTGAATGGTTTGCTTGTGTAGGAAGCATGCCTATAGATTTGGGGCTTTTCATGTATGAAGTTATTTTGTTGGATTGTTCATGCATGTGAGTCTCATATATGTTGAATTGCATGCTGGTAAAGTTTGGTAGCATTTGGAGCATGTTTGGAAGATCAATTGCATGATTAAGTAAGATTTTTGCTGCAATCTGTGCAGGGTGTTTCGGAACAGTGCACACCGTTCCGGAACGGGTGCCTTGAATGAGCCCAGGCGTCCGAAACGGTAGGCACCGTTTCGAAACGGTTTGGCTACTGCCAGCCCGTGTTCCGGTACGCGTTGCGGAACGGCCCGTGTTTCGGAACGGGCTCTGCCAGTTCCGGAACGGGTGACCGTTGGGGGCTGACATTGGCAGTTAAATGTTTTGAATTGTTTGCGTTTTAGTCCTGAACCTTGTTTGTGCAATTGTATGAGTTTGGGATGTCCGTTAGAGCTGAAATTTCACAGAGAAGTATGAAATTTGACTAATTTCAAGATGGTAACTTCAATTTGGGTTAAGTCCTCCTAATTTGCAGAATTTACAATTTTGTCCCTAAAGTTGTAAATTATTCAATTGGGTCCCTGTTTGATCTCTGATGCTTGTGATCTTTGAATATGTTGTTGAGTGATCACTATTAGGGTTAATGTGCATCTAGACAAGATTAAAAAGAAAAAAAAGGGTCGTTAATCAAGGTTGACTTTCGGGTTGACTTTGGTTTTCCCCGTGTGACTTTCTTAATTCGGGTCAACCGTCTAGGCCGGGTTAAGGGGGTTACATTATAAATGGATTTTAAAGTTGTGAAATGGATCTTGGCTTAAAATGCAAGATTTGGTGATTTTTGATAGATTTTCGTTTGATCTGTTAAAGCTGTGATTTGAGGTGTTAATTTCATGATTAATTAATGTTAATTTGATAAGGATTTGAGTTTTGATTAATGCAATCCCGGATAGGTTGGATTTCCTAAGTTTAGCTTGTGATTCTTGGTTGTTTTTGAGGTGATCTTGTGGATCTGATGTTGCTGGAGGTATAAGGATGTTAATAGGTCCTTTTTAGTTGTTGAATGATGTTAAAGGATGTTTAGTTTTGATGGTTTATGGCTGGGCTTTGTTGAGGAGTGGTTTGGAGGCATTTTCGGTTGTGTTTGGTGGCCGAAAATGGAGTGTGGATGAGAGCAGCGAGTTTAGGTGCTTTCATTGAAGCTATTAATGCATGATGATGCATTAATCCTCTACTTTGATGTGTTTAAAACAGGGGAGTCATCTTTGGATCCAAGTGTTAGTGATCCGGAAGCTTGAATTGGTGCTTCGGCAAGAGGCGAAGTGGAATCGGTGAGTGAAATTGAGTTTTCGGCTTTGAAACCAATGTCTTGGGAGCTTAGTTTAAGTCTAAACAACTTTACTAAGCTCAAGTGTAAGTTTTCGGAAAAACTCCCTAAGTGGTGGCCATGGTTTGGTTGTTGTGCAAAGTGGTTTATTGCATGTTTTAAATTCTGTTTTGAAAGCATGATTTAGCATGGTTATTGCTGATTTTGTAAGCCATATGTTGAAGGAAGCTCAAGGTAAGAGTTCCTTGTTTTTGAACATTGATTAAATGTGGTTTGATGCTTTAAAATGCATGATGAATATGGCTTGGTTAAATGCTTTAAAACAGTGGATTATTTGATGATAATGATGTATATTGGCAAGTGATGTTTTGAAAAAGGTTAAGGTCACTAAGGTGGTTAAAAGTCCTTGAGTGAGCCTTGTGGATTCTAAGAACTTCATGGTGGTTAAAAGTCCATGATGATTCTTGTTAAGGTCACTAAGGTGGTTAAAAGTCCTTGAGTGAGCCTTGTTACTTAAGAACATCAAGGTGGTTAAAAGTCCTTGGATGGTTCTTGTTAAGGACACAAAGGTGGTTAAAAGTCCTTGTGTGGTCCTTGCCATGGTGTTTAAAAGTCCATGGGCCAAGGTGTTTAAAAGTCCTTGGGGTGAAACTTGCAAGAACACAAAGGTGGTTAAAAGCCCTTGTGTGGTTCTTGGGAATTATAAGATCGCAATGGTGTTTAAAAGTCCATGTGTGAGTCTTATGTTGATCTTGTTTTTAAAAAGATGGAACTTATCACTTCTGGCCAATATGACATGTAATGATATGGAAGCATGTAATGCTTGTTTAAATTGCTTTGAGCATGAGTAAATGATGATTTGAAGTACGATTTATAAGTGTTTTATAAATGCATTATTGAATGGTTTTAATGAGCATTCCTCACTAAGCTTTTGCTTACGCTCTCTTTCGTTTTCTTAAACCAATAATGCAGATCATTAAGGTACTTGAGGGCAGCAAGGAAGGCAAGCAAACAAGTAGAAGTTAAGCTCAAGTATGGGAAGGTTTTCTTAAACATTTTTAGCTTTTGGCATTTGGCAATGGGGGACCTATGTGTATGATTTGGGAGATGTTTTTGAACTCCCTAAGTATGTTTTAATGTTGTTGGAAATGCTGGATTTTGTAATTGGCCTTTATGTGATTGCTTGAGGGTTTTATGCTTGAATGGTTTGCTTGTGTAGGAAGCATGCTTTAAAATTGGGGCTTTTCATATATGATGATAACATGTTGATAGGTTGATGCAAGCATGTCTCTTATATGTTGTATGAGTTGCTGGTAAAGTTTGGTAGATTTTGGAGCATGATTGGATGATCAATTGTGTGTTTAAGCATGCATTTTGCTGCACTCTGTGCAGGGTGTTTCGGAACAGTGGCTACCGTTTCGGAACGGGTGCCTTGAATCAGCCCAGGCGTCCGAAACGGGAGACACCGTTCCGAAACGGAAAGGCCACTGCCAGCCCTCGTTTCGGTACGCGTTGCAGAACGGCCCCGTGTTTCGAAACAGGCTCACCCTGTTTCGGAACAGCCGACCGTTGGGGGCTGACAATGGCAGTTAAATGTTTTGGAATGTTTGCATTTTGGTCCTGAATCTTGTTTGTGCAATTGTATGAGTTTGGGATGTCCGTTTGAGCTGAATTTTGACAGAGAAGCATGAAACCTGATTAATTTCAAGATGGTAACTTTAATTTGGGTTAAGCCTTATAATTTACAGAATTTACAATTTGGTCCCTAAAGTTGTAAATCGTTCAATTGGGTCCCTGTTTGCTCTCTGATGTTTATGATTTTTGAGTATGTTGTTTGTATGATCATAACTAGGGTTAACGTGCATCTAGAAAAGTTTAAAAAGAAAAAAAAAGTGTCGTTAATCAAGGTTGACTTTCAGGTTGACTTTGGTTTTCCCCGTGTGACTTTCTTAATTCGGGTCAACCGTCTAGGACGGGTTAAGGGGGTTACATTTGGTGGTATCAGAGCCAGGTTCTCGAGTAATTGGGAATGAATGTGTGCATGATTGAAGTATGTATGCCTTTTATGCTTGATTGATTGAAAGCATGTTTAGTGGCTTGTGTTTTTGATGCAATTGAGTTGTATGATGTGGTGAAGCATGTTGTGGGTACCCATTGCCAAATCAAAGCTAAGTAATGATGTTGATTTTAAGTGAAATTGAGCTTGAATACTTGGATTGCTTACCTTGCTGGACCTGACTTTGTTTATTTGCATTGTGATTGCATGGTTAGAGTATGGCACCACGTAGAGAGTTGAGAAGTAATGTGCGAGCTACGGCTCCGAATGAGAATGAGAATGAGGAAAACGTGGGTAGTGCGGTGTTACCTCCTCTTCCACCTGGTGGTGGTGGTGCTAAGGGGCAAGCTATGCCTGACATGACGATGTTGGTGCAAGCTATTGCTGGTGCTTTTCGAGCGGCAGTAGCTGGAGCTCAAGGAGCTGGGCATCAGGGAGATGCTGGTGTTAGACTACCATTTGGAGCGTTTACGCAGTCTTGGTGGGACTGAGTTCAGGGGTATGTCTGCTGAAGGTTCTGAGTCCTCGATGGAGAGTACCAAGAGGATCTTGGGTCAGATGAGTTGCACTGATGTGCAAAAGTTGGGTTGTGTTGTATCCTTGCTTCAGGATGATGCATATACGTGGTGGACGACCACAACTGCTGGGATGGCTGATGCTGATGTAACTTGGACATTCTTTCAGAATGTGTTCAAGAGGAGGTATCTTGGTGTAAGGTACCTGGATGAAAAGAAGCGTGAGTTCATGTATCTTACCCAGGGGAGCATGACTGTGGCTGAGTATGAGGTGCAGTTTGTTAGACTCAGTCAGTATGCACCTGAGCTGGTACCTGATGAGCGGGCGAGGTGTGAAAGATTCCGTTATGGTTTAGTGACGGATGTG
The DNA here is from genome assembly GCA_958450335.1 of Hibiscus tridactylites. Classification (NCBI taxonomy): domain Eukaryota; kingdom Viridiplantae; phylum Streptophyta; class Magnoliopsida; order Malvales; family Malvaceae; genus Hibiscus; species Hibiscus tridactylites. The sequence goes on along the minus strand of OY288269.1, from coordinate 41,445,221 downwards.
AAGATGTATGTGCTGGCCACCGAGTATGATGATTTTGATGTTCTGGTGGGTCGAGCCAAAGATATTGAGATGAACTTGGGTTTGTCTGCTAGAAGTGCTGGTTCAAGTGCTGGAAAACGAGCTGCTGAGTATAGTTCCGGTGGTGGATGGAACAAGAGGGGACGTGATCAGAAGTATCAGTCCTCAGCTAAGAGAGGTGGTGGTGCACCTGCTCGGGGAGGCAACGCTAGAGCTGATCCGAGTGCTTGTTGGATTTGTGGGTCACGTGGTCACATGAAGCGTGACTGTCCTCGTGCTGTGAGGGAGGTGGAAGCTCCTGTTGCGGTAGCTGGTAATGGGTGCTGGAATTGTGGATCTGCGGATCATTTGAGGCGAGAGTGTCCTATGTTGGCTGGTGGCCAGGTGCGTGCTCCTGTTGTTGCTGCACCGCAGAGAGGTCGTGGGCGCGGTCGTGGTAATTTCCAGCGGAGAGAGGAGGGTGGTCGAGGAGTGGCCCATGTTGTGGCTATTCAGCCTGAAGGTGGAGGTCAAGCGAGGGTGTATGCTCAGCGGGAGGGGAGGAATGACGCGGATGTGATTGCAGGTACCTTTACTTTGCAATCCTTGTCATTACTTTCCTTGATAGATTCTGGATCTACGCATTCATATATTTTGCGTGAGCAGGCTGAATTGCTTGGTTTGCCTGTTGAGTCTTTGGATGTTGGTGTTCGTGTCACTAGTTCTTTTGGTGAGACTGTTGTGACTCGAAAGCTTTATAGAAGGTGTCCTTTGGTTGTTCAAGAACATGTTTTTCATGTTGATCTTATGGAGTTGCCTTTCTATGGTTTTGATGTGATCCTTGGTATGGATTGGCTTGCTGAGCATCGTGCTGTTGTGGATTGTGAAAATAAGCGAGTTTCGTTGAAGCTTGCAGATGATTATGATGTTGTTGTGGTTGGTGAGAATGTGAAGTTTCTTGCCAATGTGGTGTCTACCTTGGAGGCGAGCAGGATGCTGAGGCAAGGTTGTGAAGCTTATCTAGCTTTTGTGATGAATCCTAGCTCTAAGGAGTTGCGGGTGCAAGATATCAGAGTTGTGAAGGAGTTTCCTGGAGTGTTTCCTGAGGAGTTGCCTGGTTTACCTCCTAATCGCGAGGTGGAGTTTGGAATTGAGCTGTATGAGAATACAACTCCTGTGTCCATTACTCCTTATAGAATGGCACCTAAGGAGCTGAAAGAGCTGAAGACGCAGTTGCAAGAGCTGCTTGATCGTGGTTTCATTCGGCCAAGTGTGTCACCTTGGGGTGCACCGGTCTTGTTTGTAAAGAAGAAGGATGGCACTATGAGAATGTGCATTGATTACCGTCAGCTGAACAAGTTGACTATCAAGAATCAGTATCCTTTTCCGAGAATTGATGATCTCTTTGATCAATTTCGGGGAGCAGCTGTGTTCTCTAAGATTGACTTGAGGTCAGGGTATTACCAGTTGAAGGTGAAGGATGTAGATGTGCCTAAGACAGCTTTCAGGACAAGGTATGGGCATTATGAGTTCCTTGTGATGCCGTTTGGTTTGACAAATGCTCCTGCTGCTTTCATGGACATGATGAATCGTGTGTTTCATGAATACCTGGACAAGTTTGTTGTGGTGTTCATTGATGATATCCTCGTGTACTCGCGTACTGAGGAGGAGCACGAAGAGCATTTGAGGATTGTTTTGCAAGCTTTGTTGGAGAATCAGCTTTATGCTAAGCTGAGCAAATGGGAGTTTTGGCTTAAGGAGGTGGTGTTTCTTGGGCATGTAGTTTCTGCTGAGGGGATTCGTGTTGATCCTTAGAAGATTGAGGCGGTGATGAATTGGAAGGTTCCTAAGTCTGTTCATGAGGTTCGTAGTTTCCTTGGTTTGGCAGGATACTACCGTAGGTTTGTGGATGGGTTTTCTAAGATTGTTGCACCTTTGACAAAGTTGTTGCAAAAGGATGTTAAGTATGAGTGGACGGAAGCGAGACAGCAGGCTTTTGAGAAGCTTAAGTCGGCTTTGACGCAAGCTCCTATCTTGGTTCAACCTGAATCAGGGAAAGAGTTTGTGGTTTACAGTGATGCGTCCTATGTTGGTTTGGGATGTGTGCTGATGCAAGAGGGTAAGGTTGTGGCTTATGCGTCGCGACAGTTGAAAGTGCATGAGCGCAATTATCCTACGCATGATATTGAATTGGCTGCAGTGATTTTTGCTCTGAAGATCTGGAGGCATTATCTGTATGGTGAGAAGTGTACTGTGTACACGGATCACAAGAGTTTGAGGTATCTGATGTCTCAGAAGGAGTTGAATCTTAGGCAGCGGCGCTGGTTGGAGTTGCTGAAGGATTATGATCTGACGATTGAGTACCATCCTGGAAAGGCTAATGTGGTTGCAGATGCCTTGAGTAGGAAGGTAGCTGTAGAGCTGAGGGCTTTGTTTGCCAGCTTGAGTATATCGCGTGATGATGGTCTTGTAGCTGAGTTGCAAGTGAAACCATCTATGGTTCAGTTGATCAAGGAAAAGCAGTTGCTGGATGATTCCTTGGTGTCTCATGTTCAGGATATCGCGGAGGGTAGACCTTCGGATTTCTGTTTTAATGATGATGGTGTGTTGTGTTTTGGGAGTCGAATAGTAGTGCCTAATGATGTTGAGTTGAGGCGTGCTATTCTGACTGAAGGTCATAGTAGTCCTTTTGCTATGCACCCTGGTAGTACTAAGATGTACCGTGATCTTCGTGATGAGTACTATTGGGTGGGTTTGAAAAAGGATGTTGCGGAGTTTGTGAGCAAGTGTATGGTGTGTCAGTGAGTTAAGGCTGAACATCAGGTTCCTTCAGGTTTGTTGTAACCGTTGAGAATCCCTGAGTGGAAGTGGGAAAGGGTTACCATGGATTTTGTATCTGGTTTACCTTTGTCACCATCGAAGAAGAATTCGGTTTGGGTGATTGTAGATCGCTTGACGAAGTGTGCGCATTTCTTTCCTGTGCATACTACATTTTCTTTGGATAGGCTTGCAGAGCTGTACATTGCTGAGATTGTGCGGCTGCATGGTGTGCCTAAGTCGATTGTGTCGGATAGGGATCCGAGGTTCACATCGCGTTTCTGGCAGTATTTGCATCATGCTCTGGGTACAAGGTTGAATTTCAGTACATCCTATCATCCTCAGTCGGATGGTCAGTCAGAGCGTGTTATCCAGATCTTGGAGGATATGTTGAGGTGCTGCGTGATTGAGTTCCAAGGTTCTTGGGAGAAGCATTTGCCTTTGGTGGAGTTTGCTTATAACAATAGTTATCAGGAAAGTATTCAAATGGCACCTTATGAGGCTTTGTACGGGAGGAAGTGTAGGACTCCTCTTTGTTGGGCTGAAACGGGTCAAAAGTTGGTTTCGATGCCGGCTTTGTTGAAGGGAACCACCGAGAAGGTGAAGCTCATCTGTGAGCGGTTGAAGGCAGCCTCTGATCGGCAAAAGTCTTACGCGGATTTGAAGCGTAAGGAGATAGAGTATGCGGTGGGAGATCGTGTGTTCTTGAAGGTTTCGCCTTGGAAAAAGGTGATGAGGTTTGGCCGGAAGGGTAAGTTGAGCCCTAGGTACATTTGACCATATGAGGTGGTTGGGCGTGTGGGTCCTGTTGCGTATCGGTTGAGGTTACCTCAAGAGTTGGAGAAGATTCATGATGTGTTTCATGTTTCTATGCTCCGGAAGTATAGATCTGATCCTTCGCATGTGATGCCTGTGGAGGAAGTGGAATTGAATCCGGATTTGACCTATGATGAGGAACCGGTGAAGGTTCTGGATGCGGATAGCAAGGTTCTTCGTGGCAAGACCATTGAGTTGGTAAAGGTGCTGTGGAAGCATCGTGGTGTTGAGGAAGCCACGTGGGAGCGGAAGGAAGACATGCTGAAGCAGTTTCCTTATCTCTTTCCTTCAGGTAAATTTCGGGGACGAAATTTCTTAAGGGGGGGAGAGTTGTAACGCCCCGGTTTTGGGCTTAGAAGTTTGGGCGTTGACCGGTTTGGTCAAAGTGCTGTTCGAATCTAAAAAGGTGAAATTAGGAAAGCTTAGTTCGGGTTGCATTAAAAATACGGAAAAATGTTTTAAAATCATCTTTTAATATAAATAAGTGAACTGTGAAATCAATTTTACAAAATGAGGTTTGGAAGGGTGACATTTTGGCTAGTGACCAAAATGTAATTTTTGAAAGTTGTGTGACTGTTTTAGAAAGGATTGAAACTTTGAATCTTTAAGGAGCTATTTACCCAAAGGGAGTTTCTCCAGATTTTTCTAAGATATTTTAATGTTTAATTCTGATTTTAAAACAAAAGAAAAGTGGAGGGAAATCATTTTGCTATTTTGTAACTAACTTTCCATATTTTCCAATTTTCCTTTTCTCTCATTTTCTCTCAACCCAAACACTTTCTCTCCAGAGATTTCCTTATGATTTTGTCACTCAAATCTCTCTTTTCAATCCTCTTTTGATTCCTAATCATCACATCAACTAAACCTCACCATTTGCTAGTTGATTCATCAAGGTTTTTGGTTCCAAAAGAGGAAAAACTCAAGTTTGGAGGTAAGAACGTCCTTCTCCTCTAAACTATCAGTTCTTTATTGAAATTCCTAAGTTCTCAATCCTTAATTGATGTTTTATAAATGGCTTTTAAAGATTTGAAATGGATCCTTGCTTAAAATGCAAGATTTGGTGATTTTTGATAGATTTTCGTTTGATCTATTAAAGCTGTAATTTGAGGTGTTAATTTCATGATTAATTAATGTTAATTTGCTAAGGATTTGAGTTTTGATTAATGCAATCCCGGATAGGTTGGATTTCCTAAGTTTAGCTTGTGATTCTTGGTTGTTTTTGAGGTGATCTTGTGGATCTGATGTTGCTGGAGGTATAAGGATGTTAATTGGTCCTTTTTAGTTGTTGAATGATGTTAAAGGATGTTTAGTTTTGATGGTTTATGGCTGGGCTTTGTTGAGGAGTGGTTTGGAGGCATTTTCGGTTGTGTTTGGTGGCCAAAAATGGAGTGTGGATGAGAGCAGCGAGTTTAGGTGCTTTCATTGAAGCTATTAATGCATGATGATGCATTAATCCTCTGCTTTGATGTGTTTAAAACAGGGAGTCATCTTTGGATCCAAGTGTTGGTGATTCGAAAGCTTGAATTGGTGCTTCGGCAAGAGGCGAAGTGGAATCGGTGAGTGAAATTGAGTTTTCGGCTTTGAAACCAATGTCTTGGGAGCTTAGTTTAAGTCTAAACAACTTTACTAAGCTCAAGTGCAAGTTTTCGGAAAAACTCCCTAAGTGGTGGCCATGGTTTGGTTGTTGTGCAAAGTGGTTTATTGCATATTTTAAATTCTGTTTTGAAAGCATGATTTAGCATGGTTATTGCTGATTTTGTAAGCCATATGTTGAAGGAAGCTCAAGGTAAGAGTTCCTTGTTTTTGAACATTGATTAAATGTGGTTTGATGCTTTAAAATGCATGATGAATATGGCTTGGTTAAATGCTTTAAAACAGTGGATTATTTGATGATAATGATGTATATTGGCAAGTGATGTTTTGAAAAAGGTTAAGGTCACTAAGGCGGTTAAAAGTCCTTGAGTGAGCCTTGTGGATTCTAAGAACTTCATGGTGGTTAAAAGTCCATGATAATTCTTGTTAAGGTCACTAAGGTGGTTAAAAGTCCTTGAGTGAGCCTTGTTACTTAAGAACATCAAGGTGGTTAAAAGTCCTTGGATGGTTCTTGTTAAGGACACAAAGGTGGTTAAAAGTCCTTGTGTGGTCCTTGCCATGGTGTTTAAAAGTCCATGGGCCAAGGTGTTTAAAAGTCCTTGGGGCCAAGGTGTTTAAAAGTCCTTGGGGTGAAACTTGCAAGAACACAAAGGTGGTTAAAAGCCCTTGTGTGGTTCTTGGGAATTATAAGATCACAATGGTGTTTAAAAGTCCATGTGTGAGTCTTATGTTGATCTTGTTTTTAAAAAGATGGAACTTATCACTTGTGGCCAATATGACATGTAATGATATGGAAGCATGTAATGCTTGTTTAAATTGCTTTGAGCATGAGTAAATGATGATTTGAAGTACGATTTATAAGTGTTTTATAAATGCATTATTGAATGGTTTTAATGAGCATTCCTCACTAAGCTTTTGCTTACGCTCTCTTTCGTTTTCTTAAACCAATAATGCAGATCATTAAGGTACTTGAGGGCAGCAAGGAAGGCAAGCAAACAAGTAGAAGTTAAGCTCAAGTATGGGAAGGTTTTCTTAAACATTTTTAGCTTTTGGCATTTGGCAATGGGGGACCTATGTGTATGATTTGGGAGATGTTTTTGAACTCCCTAAGTATGTTTTAATGTTGTTGGAAATGCTGGACTTTGTAATTGGCCTTTATGTGATTGCTTGAAGGTTTTATGCTTGAATGGTTTGCTTGTGTAGGAAGCATGCTTTAAAATTGGGGCTTTTCATATATGATGATAACATGTTGATAGGTTGATGCAAGCATGTCTCTTATATGTTGTATGAGTTGCTGGTAAAGTTTGGTAGCTTTTGGAGCATGATTGGATGATCAATTGTGTGTTTAAGCATGCATATTGCTGCACTCTCTTATATGTTGTATGAGTTGCTGGTAAAGTTTGGTAGCTTTTGGAACAGTGGCTACCGTTTCGGAACGGGTGCCTTGAATCATCCCAGGCGTCCGAAACGGGAGACACCGTTCCGAAATGGAAAGGCCACTGCCAGCCCTCGTTTCGGTACGCGTTGCGGAACGGCCCCGTGTTTCGAAACAGGCTCACCCTGTTTCGGAACAGCCGACCGTTGGGGGCTGACAATGGCAGTTAAATGTTTTGGAATGTTTGCATTTTGGTCCTGAATCTTGTTTGTGCAATTGTATGAGTTTGGGATGTCCGTTTGAGCTGAATTTTGACAGATAAACCTGATTAATTTCAAGATGGTAACTTTAATTTGGGTTAATCCTTATAATTTACAGAATTTACAATTTGGTCCCTGAAGTTGTAAATCGTTCAATTGGGTCCCTGTTTGATCTCTGATGTTTATGATTTTTGAGTATGTTGTTTGTATGATCATAACTAGGGTTAACGTGCATCTAGACAAGTTTAAAAAGAAAAAAAAAGGTCGTTAATCAAGGTTGACTTTGTTTTCCCCGTGTGACTTTCTTAATTCGGGTCAACCGTCTAGGCCGGGTTAAGGGGGTTACACTGATGTTCGTGATCTTTGAGCATGTTGTTTGAATGTTTATATCTAGGGTTAATATGCATCTAGACAAGTTTTAAAAAAGAAAAAAAAGGGTCGTTAATCAAGGTTGACTTTCGGGTTGACTTTGGTTTTCCCCGTGTGACTTTCTTTATTCGGGTCAACCGTCTAGGCCGGATTAAGGGGGTTACATTTGGTGGTATCAGAGCTGAGTTCTCGAGTATTTGGGAATGAATGTGATTTTGATGTAATTGAGTTGTATGCTGTGATGAAGCATGTTGTGGGTACCCATTGCCAAATCAAAGCTAATGAAATGATGTTGATTTTAAATGAAATGAGCTTGAGTACTTGGATTGCTTACCTTGCTGGGCCTGACTTTGTTTGTTTGCATTGTGATTGCATTGTTAGAGTATGGCACCTCGTAGAGAGTTGAGGAGTAATGTGCGAGCTACGGCTCAGAAATAGAATGAGAATGAGGAGAATGCGGGAAGTGCGGTGTTACCTCCTCCACCTGGTGGTGGTGGTGCTGAGGGTGAAAGAGCTGAAGCTGCAGCTGGTGCTGGAGCTGCTGGACCTGAAGCTGGTCAGGGACAAGCTATGCCTGACATGATAATGTTGGTGCAAGCTATTGCTGGTGCTTTTCGAGCGGCAGTAGCTGGAGCTCAAGGAGCTGGGCATCAGGGAGATGCTGGTGTTAGGCTTCCCTTGGAACGTTTGTGCAGTCTAGGCGGGGCTGAGTTCAGGGGTTTGTCTGCAGAAGGTTCTGAATCCTGGATGGAGAGTACCAAGAGGATCTTGGGTCAGATGAGTTGCACTGATGTGCAAAAGCTGGGTTGTGTAGTATCTTTACTACAGGATGATGCTTATACGTGGTGGACGACCACTATTGCTGGGATGGCTGATGCTGATGTAACTTGGACATTCTTCCAGAATGTGTTCAAGAGAAGGTATCTTGGTGTAAGGTACATGGATGAAAAGAAGCGAGAGTTCATGTCTCTTTCCCAGGGGAGCATGACTGTGGCTGAGTATGAAGTGCAGTTTGTTCGACTCAGTCAGTATGCGCCTGAGTTAGTCCCTGATGAGCGGGCGAGGTGCGAAAGGTTCCGTTATGGTTTAGTGACGGATGTGAAGATGTATGTGCTGGCTACCGAGTATGATGATTTTGATGTGTTGGTGGGACGAGCAAAGGATATTGAGATGAACTTGGGTTTATCTGCTAGAGGTGCTGGAGCAAGTGCTGGAAAGCGAGCAGCTGAATATAGTTCCGGTGGTGGATGGAACAAGAGGGGACGTGATCAGAAGTATCAGTCCTCGGCTAAGCGAGGTGGTGGAGCACCTGCTCGAGGAGGCAACGCTAGAGCTGATCCGAGTGCCTGTTGGATTTGTGGGTCACATGGTCATATGAAGCGTGATTGTCCTCGTGCTGTGAGGGAGGTGCAAGCTTCTGTTGCGGCAGCTGGTAACGGGTGCTGGAATTGTGGATCTGCGGATCACTTGAGGCGAGAGTGTCCTATGTTGGCTGGTGGCCAAGTGCGTGCTCCTGTTGTTGTTGCACCGCAGAGAGGTCGTGGGCGCGGCCGTGGTAATTTTCAGCGAAGAGAGGAAGGTGGTCGAGGAGTGGCCCATGTTGTGGCTATTCAGCCTGAAGGTGGAGGTCAAGCTAGGGTGTATGCTCAGCGTGAGGGGAGGAATGACGCGGATGTGATTGCAGGTACTTTTACTTTGCAATCCTTGTCATTACTTTCCTTGATAGATTCTGGATCTACGCATTCATACATTCTGCGTGAGCATGCTGAATATCTTGGTTTGCCTGTTGAGTCTTTGGATGTTGGTGTTCGTGTCACTAGTTCTTTTGGTGAGACTGTTGTGACTCGAAAGCTGTATAGAAGGTGTCCTTTGGTTGTTGAAGAACATGTTTTTCATGTTGATCTTATGGAGTTGCCTTTCTATGGTTTTGATGTAATCCTTGGTATGGAATTGCTTGCTGAGCATCGTGCTGTTGTGGATTGTGAAAATAAGCGAGTTTCGCTGAAGCTGGCGGATGATTATGAAGTGGTTGTGGTTGGTGAGAATGTGAAGTTTCTTGCCAATGTGGTGTCTACCTTGGAGGCGAGCCGGATGCTGAGGCAAGGTTGTGAAGCTTACCTAGCTTTTGTGATGAATCCTATCTCTAAGGAGTTGCGTGTGCAGGATATCAGAGTAGTGAAGGAGTTTCCTGGTGTGTTTCCTGAGGAGTTGCCTGGTTTACCTCCTAATCGTGAGGTGGAGTTTGGAATTGAGCTGTATGAGAATACAACTCCTGTGTCCATTACCCCTTATAGAATGGCACCTAAGGAGCTGAAGGAGTTGAAGAAGCAATTGCAAGAATTGCTTGATCGTGGTTTCATTCGGCCGAGTGTGTCGCCTTGGGGTGCACCGGTCTTGTTTGTGAAGAAGAAGGATGGCACTATGAGAATGTGCATTGATTACCGTCAGCTGAACAAGTTGACTATCAAGAATCGGTATCCGTTGCCGAGAATTGATGATCTCTTTGATCAATTTCGGGGAGCGGCTGTGTTCTCTAAGATTGACTTGAGGTCAGGGTATTACCAGTTGAAGGTGAATGATGTGGATGTGCCTAAGATAGCTTTCAGGACAAGGTATGGGCATTATGAGTTCCTTGTGATGCCGTTTGGTTTGACAAATGCTCCTGCTGCTTTCATGGACATGATGAACCGTGTGTTTCATGAATACCTGGATAAGTTCGTTGTGGTGTTCATTGATGATATCCTCGTGTACTCGCGTACTGAGGAGGAGCATGAAGAGCACTTGAGGATTGTGCTGCAGGCTTTGCTGGAGAATCAGCTTTATGCTAAGCTGAGCAAGTGTGAGTTCTAGCCTAAGGAGGTGGTGTTTCTTGGGCATGTGGTTTCTGCTGAGGGGATTCGTGTTGATCCTCAGAAGATTGAGGCGGTGATGAACTGGAAGGTTCCTAAGTCTGTTCATGAGGTTCGTAGTTTCCTTGGTTTTGCGGGATACTATCAGAGGTTTGTGGATGGGTTTTCTAAGATTGCTGCACCTTTGACGAAGCTGTTGCAAAAGGATGTTAAGTATGAGTGGTCGGAAGCGAGACAGCAGGCTTTTGAGAAGCTTAAGGCGGCTTTGACGCAAGCTCCTATCTTGGTTCAGCCTGAATCAGGGAAAGAGTTTGTGGTCTACAGTGATGCGTCCTATGTTGGTTTGGGATGTGTGCTGATGCAAGAGGGTAAGGTTGTGGCTTATGCATCGCGGCAGTTGAAGGTGCATGAGCGCAATTATCCTACGCATGATATTGAGTTGGCTGCGGTGGTTTTTGCTTTGAAGATCTAGAGAAATTATCTGTATGGTGAGAAGTGTATTGTGTACACAGATCACAAGAGTTTGAGGTATCTGATGTCTCAGAAGGAGTTGAATCTTAGGCAGCGGCGTTGGTTGGAGTTGCTCAAGGATTATGATTTGATGATTGAGTATCACCCTGGAAAAGCTAATGTTGTTGTGGATGCCTTGAGTAGGAAGGTAGCTGTTGAGCTGAGGGCTATGTTTGCCAGTTTGAGTATTTCGCGTGATGGTGGTCTTGTGGCTGAGTTGCAAGTGAAACCATCTTTGGTTCAGTTGATCAAGGAAAAGCAGTTGCTGGATGATTCCTTGGTGCCTCATGTTCAGGATATCGCGGAGGGTAGGCCTTCGGATTTCTGTTTTAATGATGATGGTGTGTTGTGTTTTGGGAGTCGAATAGTAGTGCCCAATGATGTTGAGTTGAGGCGTGCTATTCTGACTGAAGGTCATAGTAGTCCTTTTGCTATGCACCCTGGTAGTACTAAGATGTATCGTGATCTTCGTGGTGAGTACTATTGGGTGGGTTTGAAGAAAGATGTTGCGGAGTTTGTGAGCAAGTGTATGGTGTGTCAGCGAGTTAAGGCTGAGCATCAGGTTCCTTCAGGGTTGTTGCAACCGTTGAGAATCCCTGAATGGAAGTGGGAAAGGGTTACCATGGATTTTGTATCTGGTTTACCTTTATCACCATCGAAAAAGAATTCAGTGTGGGTGATTGTAGATCGCCTGACGAAGTGTGCACATTTCTTGCCTGTGCATACTACGTTCTCTTTGGATAAGCTTGCGGAGCTGTACATTGCTGAGATTGTGCGGCTGCATGGTGTGCCTAAGTCGATTGTGTCGGATAGGGATCCGAGGTTCACATCGCGTTTCTGGCAGTGTTTGCATCAAGCTTTGGGTACAAGGTTGAATTTCAGTACATCCTATCATCCTCAGTCGGATGGTCAGTCAGAGCGTGTTATCCAGATTTTGGAGGATATGTTGAGGTGCTGCGTGATTGAGTTTCAGGGTTCTTGGGAGAAGCATTTACCTTTGGTAGAGTTTGCTTATAACAACAGTTATCAGGCAAGTATACAAATGACACCTTATGAGGCTTTGTATGGTAGGAAGTGTAGGACTCCTCTTTGTTGGGCTGAAACGGGTCAAAAGTTGGTTTCGATGCCTGCGTTGTTGAAAGGAACCACCGAGAAGGTGAAGCTCATTTGTGAGCGGTTGAAGGCAGCTTCTGATCGGCAGAAGTCTTACGCGGATTTGAAGCGTAAGGAGATTGAGTATGCGGTGGGTGACCGTGTGTTTTTGAAGGTTTCGCCTTGGAAGAAGGTGATGAGGTTTGGCCGGAAGGGTAAGTTGAGCCCTAGGTACATTGGACCATACGAGGTGGTTGAGCGTGTGGGTCCTGTTGCGTACAAGTTGAGGCTACCTCAAGAGTTGGAGAAAATTCATGATGTGTTTCATGTTTCTATGCTCCGGAAGTATAGATCTGATCCTTCGCATGTGATGCCTGTGGAAGAAGTGGAATTGAATCCGGATTTGACCTATGATGAGGAACCGGTGAAGGTTCTGGATTCGGATAGCAAGGTTCTTCGTGGCAAGACCATTGAGTTGGTAAAGGTGTTGTGGAAGCACCGTGGTGTTGAGGAAGCCACGTGGGAGCGGAAGGATGACATGCTGAAGCAGTTTCCTTATCTCTTTCCTTCAGGTAAATTTCGAGGACGAAATTTCTTAAGGGGGGGGGGGAGAGTTGTAACGCCCCGGTTTTGGGCTTAGAAGTTTTGGGTTTGGACCGGTTCGGTCAAAGTGTTGTTCGAATATAAAAAGGTGAAATTAGGAAAGCCTAGTTCGGGTTGCATTAAAAATATGGAAAAATGTTCTAAAATCTTCTTTTAATATATATAAGTGAACTGTGAAATCAATTTTACAAAATGAGGTTTGGAAGGGTGACATTTTGGCTAGTGACCAAAATGTAAATTTTGAAAACTGCGTGACTGTTTTAGAAAGGATTGAAACTTTGAATCTTTAAGGAGCTATTTACCCTAAGGGAGTTTTTAAACAAAAGAAAAGTGGAGGGAAGTTATTTTCCATTTTCAACTAACTTTTCCAATTTTCCTTTTCTCTCATTTTCTCTCAACCCAAACATTCTCTCCAGAGCTTTTTCCTCTGATTTTGTCACCTAAATACCTCTTTTCAATTCTCTTTGGATTTCTAATCATCTCATCAACAAAACCTCACCAATTGCTAATTGGATTTTCAAGATTTTGGTTCCAAAAAGGGAGAAACTCAAGTTTGGAGGTAAGAACGTCCTTCTCCTCTAAACTCTCAGTTCTTTACTGAAATTCCTAAGTTCTCAATCCTTAATTGATGTTTTATAAGTGGTTTTAAAGTTGTGTAATGGATCTTGGCTTAAAATGCAAGATTTGGTGATTTTTGATGGATTTTCGTTTGATCTTATTGGGCTGTGTTTTAAGGTGTTAATTTGATGACAAATGAATGTTAATTTGATAAGGAATTGAGTTTTAATTAACGCAATCCCGGATAGGTTGAATTTCCTAAGTGTAGCTTGTGATTCTTGGTTGTTTTTGGAGTGATCTTGTGGATCTGTTGTTGCTGGAGGTATAAGGATGTTGTTAGGCTCTTTTTAGATGTTAAATGATGTTTAAGGATGTTTAGTTTTGATGGATCATGGCTGGGCAATGTTGAGGAGTTGTTTGGATGCATTTTCGGTTGTGTTTGGTAGCCGAAAATGGAGTGTGGATGAGAGCAGCGAGTTTAGGTGCTTTCATTGAAGCTATTAATGCATGATGATGCATTAATCCTCTGATTTGATGTGTTTAAAACAGGGGAGTCATCTTTGGATCCAAGTGGTTGTGATCCGGACGCTTGATTTGTGTTTCGGCAAGAAGCGAAACGGAATCGGTGAGTGGAATTTGGTTTTCGGCTTTGAAACCAGTGTTTTGAAGGTTTGGGAGCTTAGTTTAAGTCTAAGCAACTTAGCTAAGCTCAAGAGTAAGTTTTCGGAAAAACTCTCTTGGTGATGGCCATGGTTTTGGTTGTAATGCAATGTGTTGTTTGCATGATTTTAAATCTGTTTTGAAAGCATATCTAGCATGTTTGTTTGCTGAGATTATAAGCCATGTGTTAAAGGAAACTCAAGGTAAGAGTTCCTTGTTTTTGAACATTGTTTAAATGTGGTTTGATGCTTAAAGATGCATGATGTTTATGGCTTTGTAAAATGCTTTAAAACAGTGAAATATTGATGATAATGATACATATTGGCAAGTGATGGTTAAGGTCACAAAGGTGGTTAAAAGTCCTTGTGTGAGCCTTGTATATTTAAGAACATCAAGGTGGTTAAAAGTCCTTGGATGGTTCTTGGTTAAGATCACAAAGGTGGTTAAAAGTCCTTGTGTGAATCTTGTGAATTTTAAGAACAACATGGTGTTTAAAAGTCCATGGTTGGTTCTTGGTTAAGGCTCAAGGTGGTTAAAAGTCCTTGTAAGCCTTGGTTATTTAAGAACTCCAAGGTGGTTAAAAGTCCTTGTGTGGTCCTTGCCATGGTGTTTAAAAGTCCATGGGTCCATGGTGTTTAAAAGTCCATGGGGATAAGATCACAATGGTGTTTAAAAGTCCATGTGTGGATCTTATGTGAAATGTATCACTTGTTGCCAATATGACTTGTTATGAACTTGAAGCATGAGATGCTTGTTTTAAATGTTTAAGAGCATGTGTAAATGTTGCTTGAAGCATGGTTTATAAATGAGTTTTATAAATGCATTATTGAATGGTTTTAAATGAGCATTCCTCACTAAGCTTTTGCTTACGCTCTCTCTCTTTTTCTTAAACCAATACTGCAGAGCATTAGAGTGCATTGAGGGCAGCAAGGAAGGCAAGCAATCAAGTGGAAATTAAGCTCAAGTATGGGAAGGTTTTCTTATACACTTTTAGCTTTTGGCATTTGGCAATGGGGGACCAATGTGGATGTTTTGGAGATGTTTTGAACTCCCTAAGTTTGTTTAATATTGATAATAATGCTGGTACATGTAATTGGCCATTATGCGATTGGTTTGAAGGTTTTATGCTTAAATGGTTGCTAAGTAGGAAGCATGCCTTTAGATTTGGGGCTTTTCATATATGATGATATAATGATGAATGGTTGATGCAAACATGTCTCTTGTATGTTGTATGAGTTGCCGGTAAAGTTTGGTTGCATCTGGAGCATGTATGGTTGATCAATTGTGCATTTTAGCACCCACTTCTCTACATTCTGTATAGGGCGTATCGGAACGGGAGCTACCGTTTCGGAACGGGTGCCCTGTAGTGGTCCAGGCGTCCGAAACGGAAGGTACCGTTCCGAAACGGAAAAGTCCTCTGCCAGCCCTCGTTTTGGAACCCGTTGCGGAACGGTCCCGCGTTTCGAAACAGGTTCTCCCTGTTTCGGAACACCTGACCGTTGGGGGCTGACATTGGTAGTTAAATGTTTTGAAATGTATGCGTTTTGGTCCTGAATCTTGTTTGTGCAATTGTATGAGTTTGGGATGTACGTTTGAGCTGAAATTTTGCAGAGAAGCATGAAACCTGATTAATTATAAGTTGGTAACTTTAATTTGGATTAAGACCTTATAATTTATAGAACTTACAATTTGGTCCCTAAAGTTGTAAATTGTTCAATTGGGTCCCTGTTTGATCTCTGATGTTCGTGATCTTTGAGCATGTTGTTTGAATGTTTATATCTAGGGTTAATATGCATCTAGACAAGTTTTAAAAAGAAAAAAAAGGGTCGTTAATCAAGGTTGACTTTCGGGTTGACTTTGGTTTTCCCCGTGTGACTTTCTTAATTCGGGTCAACCGTCTAGGCCGGATTAAGGGGGTTACAGCCTTAATTGTATTGGATTTGTAAATGGCCATTTTGGTACGTGCTTTGTTGTTTTGATGGTTGTTTACTTTGGATATTAGGAAGCATGCCTATAGACTTGTGAATTTTCCTAATTGATGCCATGAATGTGTTTTGATGATGCAAACATGTGCCTTATATGTATGATGACTTGTTGGCATGATTAGGAGGTCATTAGGATGTGTTGGAGTGATTAATTGTATGTTAAACCAGCAAATTCTGCACTTTCTGGGCAGTCCGTATCGGAACGGGCACTAGCGTTTCGAAATGGATAGGGCCGTTCCGAAACACTTTTGCCACTGCCAGGCCCTATTTCGATACAGGTCTCGAAACGAACCCGCGTTCCGAAACGGTCAACCCCCGTTCCGAAACACTAGAACGTTGGGCACTGATTTGAATGGTTTAAGGTTTGCAAGCCTTACGTTTTAGTCCTGAATTTTGTATATGCAATTGCTTGAGCTCGAGATGTCCGTTTAAAGTGAAATTTGACAGGGAAGCATGTAATATGATTAATTTGATATTGGTAATTTAAAAATCAGCTAAGTCTTTCATCTTTCCAGAATTTACAATTTGGTCCCTATCTTTGTATGTTGTGCAATTGAGTCCCTTATTGCTTTCCGATCGCTGTGCTTTCAAAGTATGCTTTTCACAAGGGTTTGCTTAAGGTTAATGAGCATCTAGATAAGATTAAAAAGAAAGAAAGGGTCGTTAATCAAGGTTGACTTTCAGGTTAACTTTGGTTTTCCCCGTGTAATCTTCGTAGTTCGGGTCAACCGTCTAGGCCGGGCTAAGGGGGTTACACAACTACTTTACAGAATCAACCCTTAGACCTAGGGGAAGTTTAGAACATGATGAGAAGGGGGAAATGACTATGGTTTAGGGGAAAGCGGGTAGAGAATAATATATCCTTCCCTAGGTCGAATTACATGCCTTTATATAGGCCTTGGGTTCAAGTTTTATAATATGGCAAGAATACAAGTTTAAATTAAAGTACAACTCTATTAAAGACTAAATCTTCAGAGTAAATGTCTTTAATTCATCATCTCTTCTTGCTTGGAGTTTCTTCCTTGAACTTTGGGCTTGGCCTTTATTCTGATCTAGGGCTTGGAAAAATGTATGAGTGCTCAACGACAGACCGACTTAATTTCCTCTTTTTGTCGAGCTCCATTTTACTTCTTCCCTTCACCATTGCTATCGTCCTTAGCTGCCACGACAGTGGCCATGGCAGCGTCCTTCTTCTCGGCTGCAGTCTAGTGTTCCAACTCTGCTTTTCCACTGCCCTACGTATGCTACAACATCTACCTGCAAAAGTAACCAATTTCAGTAGCAACTATGCCTTTTTATATAATTGTAATGTGTAATTGAAATCTATCCTAAATGCAATGAAATATGTTTGAATGCAGCAGGAATATGGGGTAAATAAAGGGTAAAAAGTAGAACTTTTGCACACTCAACACACCCCCAAACTCGAATCCTTGCTTGTTCTCAAGCAAATTCAACCTAACTAACTTGCATGCATGCATGCATACATACATACATACATACATACATACATATATATATATATATATATAGATTTTTCCTTAGCTTAAGTTAATGAAAAATTCTTTATCCATAATATCATCCCCATCATGTTTAGCACCTGTTCAAATATTTAAGGATCTACTTAGAGCAAAAGTATAGTTCTCGTGCATGTGTGTGCAATTATTGTGAACATACTTGAATATAGACTTCCCTAGCAACTAGAATATTATACTTAGCTTGATTAGAGTTTTCCTTCGAGACTTAATTCATTTTTTCACTAGAGCCAGTAACGGGCACCTCTAGTTGTTTTCCTTCTTTGTCAGAAATTTTCTCTTATCTACTAGAGCCAATATTTCAGGCACCTCTAGTTAACTATCTAGAGCCGGTGGTAGGCACCTCTAGAAGTTTTACTCTGGTTATTTTCCTATAGCCAGTGATAAGCACCTCTAGGTTTTCTTGAGTTTCTAGTCTCTTTCTACTCTAGGTTCTAAGTTTTCTATTCTAAGTATGCTAGAGAAAGTCTTTTATCAAGTAAGTCACAAAGTGTTTCAGTTTTTCAGAACTATACTAAGGCTCTACTTACTTCCTAAAATATTTTTAAGGGGCTGTCACGACAGAGATTGCAACAGGAGATAATAAAAGTTCATAAATTTAAGCCAAATATTGTTTTTTTGTTTTTTAAGCAAAAATAAACTAACACTTAGACACGAATTTCTGAACATAAAGACACTTTATTAATGGAGGGATGCCACCCCCAAACTCAAGGGTTGCATTGCCCTTAATGCATGATGACATAATGATAAAAAGAAAATAAAAACATCACAATTATAAAAAAATAGCATACAACAAAGATAAGATGAAAACTTAAATTTTAAGCGCTGTCGTCACTGCTGCTGCTGCTGTTGATCTGAATCTGCCGGCGGGCTGTGACTTTCCTCGTTGGTCCCGGCAGATGGCTTGGAGAGGCAGAGGCCGTCTTTTTCTTGGCTTCAATCGGAGGCTGGATGCGGGTTGGTGAGATCTGGGGTGGTTTCTCCAGCACCTGAACCTCATCGGAAGAGCTGCTGCTGCTGCTACCACTGCTGCTACTATCAGATTTCCCTTGGTCGGATGGTCTGACTCCGGTGTTAGGTTTCTGCCGCTTCATCTGGGTGAATTCTTTGGACAGGTTCCTCTTGACAAAGGGCTCACCATCAGATTCCTCTCAAATTGAGGAAGAGGAGAAACCGACAATAAACTTATCAAGATCAGACATAGGCTCTTTTCTCTTTGCTCCCCTTGCAGAGGTTGTGGCAGTGTGGTTGCCGCCTGCAGCTGTCGTGGTCCGGGTTGGAGTGGACGTAACAGATGGTGTTCTCGGTGTGGCAACAGGGGTGGGGGTATGGGCAGGGGTAAGGGCAGCAAAATAGTGATCGAGGAAAGCAGGAAACAGTACATCTGGAAAATTTAATTTTTTTTAATGAAATATACCGTTGCTGTTGTGAAGTCCCGGATAAAACTCATCAGGCCCAACTGCCGTTCCTCCATTTTCTGCAGGGTGGCAAGGATTTGGGTGGAGGACTCGGCTGGGGGAGCTACTGCTTAGGGCTGCCTCTGTTTTGTGGCGGCAGGCTCTGTCTGGGTGGGCTCTATCGGCTCACCTGCCGCGGCAGCCGGGTTGAAGTGATATTGGTTTTGCGGCTTTCAGCTCCATCAAACTGAGGATTTTTCTTTCCGTCCATCCTTTTCCCCGAATTTTCAGATCCTCAGCAATTTCAGAGACATTGTGGCCACGTCAGAGTGTTGTTATGAGGTAGGGGAAAACAAGGGGTCCCGATGGCCGCATTGCACAATCCAAAATCCGTTCCCGAATATATCTACCAACATTAATAGGCCTCTCGTTTAAAATTGAATGAACGAGAGCTAACCTTGTTTGATCCACTGTGCTGTTGTGTGAGGAGGGCATAATCCTTTTTTTTTACGAATGCGTTCCACAACTTGGCTTCGGGGGTGAGTTGAGCTCGTTTCACCGTCCTTGGGTGTTTAGGATCGGTATTCCACTAAGTTCCTTCCTTAGTGAGTTCTGCCATGACATCATCATAATCTGTTGCCTCCAGGCTTTCCAGGAATCTCTGATGCCCATCTTCCCTTCTGCCGATATAGAGTCCTTAAAGGGTGTTAATATACTCTGGCTCAAAGGAGACTTCCTTACAATGAACTGTCACTGCTATCATGTCTCTGCTATCGATGGCATCATAGAATTCTCTAACCAGGGTGACGTTCATCTTCTCAGGTTGCTCAACAAACATCTGGCAATGAAGTGCTCTGATCTTAAGGGCTATAAATGGGTTGACCCCGAGATTCTCCGTTCGTTTGCTGTAGATGAACCCTTTCTCCTCCCACATATCCCTGCTCTGGAAGGAGCTGGGAGTGGCTGCTGCTGGGGCAGAGCTTGAGGCAGCACTTCGTCTGGTGTTTCTGGTACTCATAGTTGCAAGGGACTGTAGAAAAAATGAAAAGAAATGAAATTCTAGAGAGGAAGCAAGTAGAGAGAGTAAAAGTGAAGTGAAAAATGAATAGTAAAACGGGGTTTATATAGATGAAGAGTTTGCTGCCCGTTGGAGCTGTAACGACAGGCGCGAATAACGGGGCCAGCTGTTACGCGGTTTCTGACATGTCTATCACGCGTTTTCGTGTCTGCTGCGCGTCTGTTACGCATTTGCGTGTCTGCCGTGACAGTGTGTTGACAGGCTGGATTTTCTGCGTCTGTAGCGGCAGCTGTAACGACAGGCTCCAATTTTGGGCTGATGGTGAGATGGTGGGCTGAGTTCACTTCTTCTCCTTTCCTTGTCTCCTTTAATTCCTTAAAATAATAAAAAAACTTAGTTCCTAATAAAATAATTCTAACTTCCTAATAAATAAATATTAATATATATAATAATAAAAATAAAATTAAGTTCAATTAGGGATGCCAGGAGGGGCATCTCCTAAAGTAACCACTTCCTGCATTCTTGGGGCTTCAGTCCCCTGATAATGCTTCAATCTCTGTCTGTTGACTTTAAATTTGTGCCATTCTTTTAAGGATTTGGTCGTGATGGCACCATGAGGAAAAACTTGCACCACTTGAAACGGGCCGGACCATCTAGATTTCAGTTTCCCTGGGAAGAGTTTCAACCTAGAGTTGAATAATAACACAAGCTGCCCTTGGCAGAACTGTCGTGGCAACAGTTTCTTATCATGCCACTTCTTTGTCTTGTCCTTGTAAATCCTTGAGTTGTCATAGGCCATTGCTCGAATTTCTTCAATCTCATTCAAGTCAAGTAGCCTTTTCTGTCCTGCCTTTTCCAAGTCCATGTTTACTGTCTTGATGGCCCAGTATGCTTTGTGCTCTATCTCAACAGGTAGATGACATGTTTTCCCGTAAATCAGCCAATAGGGTGACATTACCAATGGAGTTTTAAATGTTGTTCTGTAGGCCTAGAGTGCATCATTTAGGTCTAGGGACCAATCCTTTCGAGTTGGTTTAACCATCTTCTCAAGAATGTTCTTTACCTCTCTGTTGGATATTTCAGCCTGTCCATTGGTCTGAGGGTGGTAAGCTGTTGCGATCCGATGCTTAACGCCATATTTCCGTAAGGCAACAACTATTACCCTATTATCAAAATGCCTCCCTTCATCACTGATGATCACCTTTGGAATGTCAAATCTAGAGAAAATGTTCTTATGCAGAAATCTCTGAACGATCTTGGCATCGTTTTTCTGTGTGGTGATCGCTTCAACCCATTTGGACACATAGTCCACTGCCAAGAGGATATAAAGATTCCCGCATGATGCTGGTAATGGGCCCATGAAATCAATCCCCCAAACGTCGAGGATTTCGACTTCAAGAATGTTTTGCATCGACATCTCATGTCTCCTTGAGATGTTTCCAGTCCGTTGAGATTTGTCACAACTTTTGTAGAATGCCTGGGCATCCTTGAACAGTGAAGGCCAATAAAAACTAGACTGCAAAACCTTGGCAGCAGTTTGGTTACCACCTAAGTGTCCTCCATATTGTGAAGCATGACAGTGATGAAGCACAACTTCCTGCTCATCCTGTGGTACACACCTCCTGATGACCTGATCTGCACACATTTTGAAAAGAAGTGGTTCGTCCCAATAATAATGCTTAACATCATTTTGGAACCTCTTCCTAGCTTGATAGTTAAGATTAGGAGGAAATATTCTGCTAACTAAATAATTAACGAATTCAGCATACCAGGGGAGTTCAGAAAACTTACCTGCCGCCATGGCTGTCGCGGCAGCGAACAACTGCTCACTAGGGAAGGTCTCTAGTATGTGTGTCTCGTCTGTTGGGAGACTTTTTCCCTTTTCGAATCTTGACAAGTGATCTGCAACTTGGTTCTCTGTCCCCTTTTTATCCTTGATTTCTATGTCGAACTCTTGTAGCAGCAGAATCCAACAAATCAGTCTGGGCTTTGTGTCTTTCTTAGCAAACATATATTTTAGTGCAGAGTGGTCTATGTGAACCACCACTTTCGTTCTAAGTATGTAGGATCGGAACTTGTCAATCGAAAAAACCACAGTTAACAATTCCTTCTCTGTTGTGGAGTAATTCTCTTTGGCATCGTTGAGTGTTTTGCTAGCGTAGTAAATTACATGGAATAGCTTGTCCTTCCTCTGCCCAAGTGCTTCCCCTACAACATAATCACTTGCATCATACATAATCTCGAATGGCAACTTCCAGTCAGGTGGCTGTACAATTGGGGTTGTTACTAGCTTCTCTTTCAGAATTTTGAATGCCTCAGTACATTCAGTGTTGAAGTCGAAGGGACAATTCTGCTCTACTAGGTGGCATAATGGCTTGGTGATCTTCGAAAAATTTGCTATAAACCTTCGATAGAACCCAGCATGCCCTAAGAAACTCTGAATTCCCTTGACTGTGGTGGGTGGCGGCAGCTTTTCAATTACCTCGATCTTGGCTCTGTCAACTTCTATGTCGCGACAGCTTACCTTATAGCCTAGGACTATCCCTTCATCCACCATGAAGTGACATTTCTCCCAGTTTAATATCAAGTTCGCTTTCTCGCATCTTTCGAGCACTTTCTGCAGGTTGCCTAAGTAGCTTTCAAAATTGTCTCCAAAGACAGAGAAATCATCCATGAATATTTCCAGGAAATCCTTCACCATATCGGAGAATATAGCAATCATACACCTCTGAAAAGTTGCTGGTGCGTTGCAAAGTCCAAATGGCATCCTCCAAAAAGCGTAAGTACCGTATGGTCAATTGAAAGTCGTTTTCTATTGGTTCTCCCGTGCGATGGCTATTTGGTTGTAACCTGAGTAACCATCAAGAAAACAATAATAAGGCTTTCCCGCTAATCTATCAAGCATTTGATCAATAAAAGGCAGGGGAAAATGGTCCTTCCAGGTAGCTTTGTTAAGCTTCCGGTAGTCCATACAAACCCTCCAACCGGTCACAGTCCTGGTTGAGATTAACTCGTTTTCTTCGTTGGTTACCATGATTATTCCTCCTTTCTTAGGAACGCACTGGACCGGGCTCACCCACTTACTATCTAAGATGGCATAAATTATCCCAACGTCTAGCCATTTGATAATTTCTTTTCGGACCACTTCTCGCATAGCATCATTCAAACGTCTCTGGGCATCAATGGTTGGCTTATGATCATCCTCTAAGAGAATTTTATGCATGCATAGTGCCGCGCTGATTCCTTGGATGTCAGCTATCGTCCATCCAATAGCTTTTTTGTGCTGCTACAGCATCCCTATCAGCTGCTGTTCCTGTTCTTGCATCAACATGGAAGAGATGATTACAGGCAACATATCATTTAATCCGAGAAAAACATATTTGAGCTGCCCTGGCAGGGGCTTAAGATCTAAAACAGGTGGCTCTACAGTTGATGGCTTTTGGATGATATGTTCATTCGAGGTATAGTTTAAGGGCTCGACTAACTTACCTGGACGATTGCCTATCTAGTTTACCTCCTCATGATCTTCAATATCAGATATGTCAGAATATGAGGAGCTACTATCGTCGTCGCTGCCGTGACAGTCTTCTAAATGGCTGCTGGGGCAGTGGCCAAATTTGATGTCATGGCAGTCCGACCTAATGCATGGTTGGTCAAGGATTACTTCAATGATGGTCTTGCATTCTTCTTCTGCATCGGCGTATTTCATTGCTTGGAGAACATTCAGCTTGATCTCTTGATCATTCACTCTCATAGTGAGTTCTCCCTTTTCTACATCAATCAATGATCTTCCTGTGGCTAAGAAGGGTCGCCCCAGAATGATTGGTGCATTCTCATCTGCTTCACAATCTAAAACAAGAAAGTCAGCAGGAAAAATAAATTTATCCACTTATACCAGAATATCTTCAATTTTTCCTTCCGGTTGAACGTAAGAGCGGTCTGCCAGCTGCAGCATAACTGTTGTGGGTCGTGCTCGTCCAATACCTAATTTCTGGAATACGGATTTTGGCATTAAATTAATACTAGCACCTAGATCACAAAGTGCCTTACCCACGAATTTATCACCGATTATGCACGGTATTATGAAGCTCCCCGGATCCTTCTTTTTCTGGGGTGGATGCTTGTGCAGAATAGTCATGCATCCTTCTGTCAGTTTTACCATCTCAAACTCCCCAAGTCTTGATTTCTTCGACATAGCATCCTTGAGAAATTTGGCATAACCAGGCATCTCCTTGATGGCATCTAACAACGGAATATTAATGAAGACCTGCTTAAAAATATCATAAATCTTCTTAAGCTGGAACTCTTGTTTCTGCTTCTGTAGCCGCTGTGGAAAAGGAGATGGAGGACGATAATCTTCAATGCGACCTTCCCATTTCATTCGAATCTGAGGAGGCTTAGGTTCTTCGTCCTTCTCCTCTGTCTCTTTTGCTGTCGTGACAGGTGTGGCGGCAGCAGGTTGTTTATTGTCTACCGGGGCAGCATTCTCGGCAGTCGATTCTAGGGCTGGTTCAGCTTTCTTCTCTAACCCTGGCAATTTCTTCCCACTCCTAGTTGTGATAGCTTTGCACTGCTCATGTGTGGGTTGTCTAGCGACCTCAGTATTGCTAGGGAATTCTCCATTCTTCCTTGGCTTAATATGTTGGGAAACCTGACCCATTTGTGTCTCCAATGATTTCAGAGTAGCTTCATGGTTAGTAATCCACATCTCTGTTTTATCCATGAACGGCTCAATCTTCTTGACAAAGTGATTCATGTTCTCAATGTAAGTTCCTGTGTAAGACATAAACGTAACCAAGGTCTGTTCCAATATACTAGTTGTGGCTGCTGGTGGCTGTTGCGGCTGCTGCCGAGTAAGAATTCTAGGTGCCCCCAGATTTTGAGTGTTCTGTGCTTGAGGGTTTAGGGCATTGTTTGGGTTGCTCCAAGAGAATTTGGGATCTTTTCTCTAGTTGGGATTGTAATTGTTGGAATTGTAGTTCTGCTTGTTATAATTTCCAACATACATCCCTTCCTCTAGCTGTAGTGGGCAGTCTTCCGAACTATGATTCCCACTGCAAGTTCCACAAACCTCTTCTGCAGCGTAGACAGGTTGAGAATCATTCTTCAGCAAGTTTTCTACTATCTTTGTGAGATATGCAACTTGTGTCTTTAAGGAATTATCGGCTTCGTAATCCTTCACAGCTAGTACTCGTTTACCTCTCCTTGATGTGGGGAATTGCTCTTCATTCTTCGCAAAATTCTTTACCACTACCATGACTTCATCCGGATCTTTATCCAGCAGCAATCCATTGGCTGCTGAATCGATTCCAAACAGGGAATCCATGCATCGGACAATTCCTCGGGAGAGTAGTAAACCTGTCCCATGCCTCGTGCATTGGCTCGTCATCTTCCTGTTGAAAAGTAGCAATTTCGTTACGTAGTCACTTAGATAAATGGGAAGGGTTAAACGAGACAAAATTTCACGAGTTAAATCTGCCCAAGTTCGTGTTGAACCCGGTCTTAGTTTGTTCCACCAAGTTTTAGCTTTGTCCCTCAATGAATAAGGAAATTACCGAAGCCTCAGTATCTCCGGATTTACTAATGGTAGTCTAAACGAACCACAAATTTCTTGGAACGTTTTCAGATGTTCCCTAGCATCCTTTGTAGCAGCACCACTAAATTGGCCAGCATAATTAATCATGCTGAACATGACAGGTTTCAGCTCGAAATTTTCAGCTTCCATGTCTGGCAAGGTGGTCTCTAATTCCACATGATCATTGATCATGTAATTTCGACATGACTGACGTGCGGTCTTAGCAGTAGGAGGATCAGCAGGCCGTCCGTTTCCTCCATCTCCAATAGGATCTTCAGGACCTCGAGAATTCCCTTGGTTGTTCGTGGCCTCTAACTGTTCTTCAAGGTACTCGTTTCTAGCTAACACGAGTCGGAGTTGGTTCCTAAGATTGTACGAGCGTTTGATTTCAGGATCTATCTGATACTCAGGTTCCTTTCCTCGTCTCGATCTTCGCATAAACAGAAAACCTTGTGAAAAGCACAGGGTGAACAATCCAAGTAAAAAAATAGAAAAATTAAAAAGTGCAGTAAAAGTAGGGTAAAGATATGTTGCTAGTCCCCGGCAACGGCGCCAAAAACTTGTTGCGTGTAAAAGAGTCTATCACTATAGAGTGCAAGTGTACACAACGGAAGTAGTAAAGTTATACACGAAGTATCGGATGTCGAATCCACAGGGACTGGAAATAGCTTTAACCTTGAATTACTGCAAAAAGAAAAGATAATTTTAATTGTTTGTGAGGGAATAATAAAGAGTACTGAAGATAAAAGAGTAAAGAAATCAGGATAGAGAGAATGGGCCTGTATTGATTTGCTCAGTAGTGTAGGTGTTGCAATGTCTAGGACTGTCTGTTCTGTCATTGCTCCTGTCGCGGCAGCACCTGCAGCGGCATCGGTCTGTTGTTATCGCGGCAACGATCACACAACTTTATACTTCATGCTCTGCAAGAATCCATGTTGTGCCTTGGCCTTTCCCTAGGTCCAAGTCTGTCGATGAACACGTCTTTGATGATACCTCCCGGTGTGAATCGAAGGATGAACACCAATGTTTTTGAATTCTTCCTTAGCCACTTAACCTCGTCCTATCCCTAGGTCCGAGATAGTTCAACCATAAACTGGAGAACTCGTACTTATTCCTTTCGTATACTTAATTCTCTCGATATTAAGTAAATGTATAATCTCACAATGCTCTCCCGATAATCTTGCAAGATGTTGAAAACTAGAATAAGCAAACTTGAAGTCTATTTTATTGAACAGAAAAAAATGCTAAAACAAATTCAATCCTTGCAACTACTTTACAGAATCAATCCTTATCCCTAGGGGAAGTTTAGAACATGATGAGAAGGGGAAAACGAATATGGTTTAGAGGAAGGCGGCTAGAGAATATATCCTTCCCTAAGTCGAATTACATGCCTTTATATAGGCCTTGAGTTCAAGTTTTCTAATATGACAAGAATACAAGTTTAAATTAAAGTACAACTCTATTAAAGACTAAATCATCAGAGTAGATGTCTTTAATGCGTCCTCTCTTCTTGCTTGGAGTTTCTTCCTTGAACTTTGGGCTTGGCCTTTATTCTGATCTAGGGCTTGTAAAAATGTATGAGTGCTCCACGACAGGCTGGATTAATTTCCTCTTTTTGTCGAGCTCCATTTTACTTCTTCCCTTCACCATTGCTGTCGTCCTTAGCTGTCACGGCAGCGACCATGGCAACATCATTCTTCTCGGCTGCAGTCCAGTGTTCCAGCTCTGCTTCTCCACTGCCCTACGTCTGTTACAACAGCTACCTACAAAAGTAATCAATTTCAGTAGCAACTGTGCCTTTTTATATAATTGTGATATGTAATTGAAATCTATTCTAAATGAAATGAAATATGTTTGAATGCAGCAGGAATATGGGGTAAATAAAGGGTAAAAAGTATAACTTTTGCACACTCAACAATACCGACTCAAGCGCACAAATTGTACCTCATACTCGGATACAGACATACTACCTTGCACTAAAGCCATGAATTCTGTCTTCTTCTCATCCTGATAACGAGCACCAAGGTACTTCTTGCGGAAACCACTACGGAAAAATTATCAAGTAACCTAGGCCTCGAGCATACCTGGGATAAATTTGGTCCACGAAGCATATGTGTCTCCCTGAAGCA
Source organism: Hibiscus tridactylites (assembly GCA_958450335.1). Classification (NCBI taxonomy): domain Eukaryota; kingdom Viridiplantae; phylum Streptophyta; class Magnoliopsida; order Malvales; family Malvaceae; genus Hibiscus; species Hibiscus tridactylites. The sequence continues at coordinate 41,418,086 of OY288269.1, read as the reverse complement.
ACAAGACAATACAACCCAACTTACGAGTGTCTGAGCACTCCACCTGACCCAAGATGCGCGTAGTACGCTCAAGGCATGCCTCCAAACCCTTAGGAGACATACCAAGAAACTCGACTCCGCCTAGGCTACGAAGTCGCTCAAGGTGCTGTAACATGAAGACCAGCAATAGCCGTTCGAAAAGCTCCAGCTAAAGTCTGAAGTAACTGGGCCATATCCACACCGGCCTGACCCTGGCCAACATGAGGTCCATTACCATCACCTCCAACATTGGCACCAACCTGAGGTGCATTAACTCTAACATTCGCCCTATTACAATTGGGAGCAGGAGGAGGAAGGGTCGTATTCCCGAGTGCCTGGTCACCCGCTCTAGGCCATCCTCTCGGTCTCACCATAACAAATAAATAATCCAAACAATAAACACAAATCACGAGATAAACATTAGATCAACAAAGCCAGGGATCTGTGTGTTAAGCTCTCTTAATTCAAAACCACTTTTCCATAATAATACCTAGCAATGGGAATGCTTAACCAACTTTCATACATCAACAGAAACACAAGGTCATGCTCGCAAACACCGTGTAATTAAGGCAAACATACACATGATCAACTTACCTGACTTACCTTTCCTAGGAAACCTCGTAACCGAGGCTCTGATACCATCAAATGTAACCCCCTCGACCTGGCCTAGTCGACAGACTGAATCGGGAGAGTTACACGGGGATAACCGGAGAAAAATCTGAGAATTTTCCTCCGATTATCCCTAGTTTAAAATTTATCTTGTCTAAATGCAATTTAACGGTCCTATGGTGTTAAGGGTCACATCGGAAGAAATAATGTCTCAATCAGACATCAATCGGATGTCCAATTGGAGACAAACAGTCACAAAGAACCATTTCGCAAAAACACACCAAGACATGGGTAAAAGGGTAATTTAACCTTACCAAGTAGTTAATTAGTCAAGTTTCATGCACACGAGTAAAAACAGCTCAAACGTCACATATAAACTTGTTTAGGAAGCATACGAGCATTAGGGACTAAAACGTAACATTTGGAAACCTTCAAAGATGCCCTTTAATCATTTTAATTATATGCGTTACGAAATAGAACTGCACGTTCCGAAACACGGGCTCTCATTCAAAAAGAAACATTAGGCCGTTCCGGAACGTCCCACCATGGTTCCGAAACGGGAGCCTCCAATGGAAAACGTACCAAAACGAAACCACCATCATTTCGATACGGGTGCCCCAAAAGCTTGGCCGTTCCGAAACAACACCAGACGTTCCGAAACGCCTGGGAACAAATTGGCTCGAAAATGTATTTTGGCATCCCCAATCATTCCCAAACATTCCCTGAAAGACCAAAAACCACATGGCAACATATCAAGCAAACATTATAGAGGCAAAACACCCTAAAAGCAGGCTTCAAGCAAACATACATATATGGTTCTCAACCACAAAATCTCATAAGAACACTTAGCACCAAAAACACCAACAAGCCAAAACATATGGCATTCAACCAACAACCAAAGCAAGCCTCAATATGACATAGTATCAACATTTAAAACATGTACCAAAATGGCCAGACACATGAGAGTCTACAACAACCTCCCTAAAGACAACAACAAGTATTCACATTGCTAAATCATTATTACAACTTAAAAACCATACTTGAGCTTAAGTTGCGAACACTGAAGCCTTCTCATCGCCTTCCTTTGCTTCCTAAAACGCTAACGACCTGCATTGTTGGAAAGGAGCTCGTAAGCATAAAGCTTAGTGAGTGGTGCTCAAAACCACAACAACAACAATACAATTTTTGAATGAAATCATTTATGAATTCTATCACATGAATAACAACAATCATACATATGCTTGACATCTTACATCAAGCAATGCAACAAGACTAATGATGGCTTCTTACATCAACACGATAACAGTCAAGTTTTCAACACAAGAGTATAATGGCAATTATGGATACGTTACTCGGATAAACGGATTGGACTCGATGGCATCTTACATCACTGAATCTATTAGGAACAACAAGACTAACGATGGCATCTTACATCACCAAGGTCTAACAATAAAGCTTCTGGTGGCATCTTACTTCACCGTACTCCTCCCTAATGGCATCTTACATCACTAGGGTCACGCGTGAATTTTACAAGTGCACTCTAATCCTATGGTCGACCAATTATACCAGTAAGACTCATATATTTGCCAATACTCAATCATCACATAAACCAACATAGCAATACCACATTCATAAGTCGATTTCACACAATCATCTCATATCAACAAAGCATAATAAGCTTAAAAGAGGAAAATTCTGGAAAAGTAATACGTAAACACTTATTTACTCCTGGCCATGAACCCCCTTTGAGTTTTTAATTCACCAAACTTTTCTATTTTTCGATCAAAAGCGAAGAAGAAAGGAATGAAAAAAAATAAAAGTTGCTAACTCAAAACCAAATCTTGAAAGATTTCGTTGCAATCAATAGAGTAAATCAATATAGATTTATAGTAATAGTAAATAATAAGAATAAGTAATACAACGATTTCTAACTCTATTTAGAATCAAATAACAGTACAATATTTTCTTTAAGTATCTTGTACGATACTGTTGTTCCAACCACATTTCTCTTTTCGCTCTACTAGTATTTAATTGGAGCTTGAACCCGAATTTCGGCGAGGTTGAATCAACTTTTTTTGTTCTACCTTTCTTATTTACTTTATCTAATTCTAAAAAAAAACTAAAATAAAAATAAAGGGGGCGAGAGAGTAGTCACAGATATTTGATTGTATCTCGATTTAATCTTTTTCGCCCCGTCCAGCTGAGCGGAAACTAGCCTATGAAGGCGCCTGATAAGATCGCCATGGTCCCCCTCTAATACTTACTCTCGAGCTTAGTTTTCCATTTCAAGCCCAACCTAAACTCTCAAAATATTTCCACTCACCGATAGGACCCAAACGATAGTCGAAACACCGATTCAAGCCTCCGAACTACCTGGTCTCGCGTCCAACGCACCCAAACTTGCTTCCCCTATTTCTAGCCAATCCAAAAATGATGACTTAGACCCAAAACAAAGCTCCCAAACTTGCAGCAAGACAAAAACTCATCAATCATCATCAAAACCAAGTCAATTCCTACCCGAAACACTTGGAACTACCATCAAAATGACCCAAATCAACTAGTAGCCAAAACCCAACAATTTCACCATCAAAACTACTTCTTTAAGCATCCAAAATACTTGCCCAATGTCTACAAACCATCAGCCCTACATTCCACACAAGAACAACCTAAAAACTAAAATTTTCTACCTAAAAACCCATATTTTTTACTAGTTCCAGATTTTCTACATTTAGCCACTATTTTAGCATTTTTAGGACACCAAAACAAGATTAAAAACACCCTTAAACATGACATCAAACTACCCAAACGAAAATCCCCTCATTTTTCTCTTTTTCAAACTCAAGGCATTTTGAAATAATTTCAAACAATGAGTTTTAAGGAAAATTAAACTAATAACAAGCTTAAGGAAAGAAAAATCAAAACAAGGGAGAGCTTACCTTGAAATCTTGTGTGGGTGATGAGCTTACTTTAATGAAATAGTACAAATTAGTGTATTTGGGGAAAATAACGTGAAAATGAGGATGAAGAAGATGGTGATTTTCTTTTGGAATAAAAACCCCTTTTTTGTTTAAAAGTTTCCAAAATCTCCCTTTTGCCCTTATTCATTAAAACCTCTTTTTGTGTTCAATAAAAATGTTCTTTCTCAATTAAATTAACCCGAACCAGTTTGACCAAACCCGGTTATCTCCTGGGCCCTAAACACGAGGCGTTACATCCTCACTAAATCAATGACTGGTCAACCCGGCGATATCGCCAATAAGACCAATACACAATACATCCCCTCGCCTCGCTAAATCAATATAGGTCGTAGCCTTAGGATCGTAGTCCACCCGTACACTGAGCTCATGAATTCTATGGCATGCCAGTTGTATCTAATACTCTCGAATCCAAGTTTCAATAACAATAATTCGATATCAATGATTCAATGACAACATCTCAGTAATCATATAGTTATAACAATAGACAATAACAATAAAATCATGTCAATGCTTCAACGATTACCATGACATCAATTACAATGCCTCAGACAATAATTCGATGCAATACTTACAACAACTTACCAATTTGGCTATCCACAATGCTTTATGAAAATCCCTTTAAATCAATGGTTAGTAAATCAATAAACAATGATTCGAGATGGCACCTAGCCAACTCTCGAGACTCCGACTACACTCACCTCGATAATTTAAAGCTCCTACGGCTCTCGAATGGTGATTCCTTTATTCTTAGCTTTCGATGGAGACGATGGATTAGTCTTTTCCTATTCTTGAACTAGGAAGATCAATAAGGGATAATTAGAATCAATATGACAATATCGATACTTGAATATCTATTAGCTATTAGACAAAGCTTATTTTAAAGCTTAAAATTATACATTCAATGATTAAGAAAATCGATGATTGACTTAGGGCTTCCACTTACCCGACCAGTAGCTATTACTTTATGTTCTTAAATCAAGGAAAGCTTAAGCTTAAGGATCTCAAATTGAGAGTGTATGCTTGGGAGCTCAAGGTTGAAGACAATGGATGTGTGGGCTTGTCTTTCAAAACAAGAAGATGAAATTGGTCTCGGTGAAGCAAAGCAAAGATGAAAACTTTCTTTTTATTCATTTTAAGGAAAATTATAAACTTAATCATTACCCACCTTTCTTTAAGCCAATAGGAGCTTTCCTATGCTAAAGGGTTTCCTTATTACAAGGAATCCTATCAACTCATGCCTTTGATCAAACTCAAGGAATTTGATGGCTATTCAACAACTTTTCTGATCATTCATGTGAAATGAGTTGGTAAGCAAGCTGGTGAGTCATCACCTCCTTATTTCCTTTCAATTTTATCTTTAACATATTCGAATCAGGGGACCCATTTCGAAACGCGTATAGCTGTATCGAAACGGCTAAGAAAAAGTCCAAAAGTTAGTTAAAATTGTTGGAACTGCATCAGAACGCCTATAAACGTTTCGAAACGCCTTACCTAGGCAGTTTCGGTATGGATCTTATTATATCGAAACATCTAGCTCAGAAACATCATTTTAGGCATTTCTAAGACTAAGAATAAGTTTGATTAAGGTCTCTTAAGAATATAATCTATAATTTAGGCAGCAATGATGTGTTTTTTGAACACTTTAACATCAATATTCCGATCATCGGAATTCAATTCCGACTAGACCGGTTTTCGGGGTGTTATACACACCCAACGAACACACCACTACCAAAATTTGTCAAAGATGTCCAAACAACCTAAGATCCAATCATCCAACAATTCATAACGATATGCCATTGAAGGAGAATCAGGAGATGCCTTATTGTGGTAAGTAATCATTCTTAAGCAAAGTTGAATTCATTTAACATTTATTGTTTAAGAGCACAATTAAATTATGAATAAGCTTGAACGAGGTAGTTATAACAGCTACTGTTTTTGGTTATAATTTTGATAACAAAACATATATATTCCCTACTAAACCACATAAGACAAATCATACTTGAAAACATATTTTGGTGTAATTTTTATCTACTTCTTTTCTTTCTAATTGAATACACAACAACCAACAATGTAAAATTTCAAGTTTTAAACTCGCTTTATTTTATACCAACAATATTTTTCTGATTCCTAATCTTTGAAGTTAGCATGTAACGTAACCCCCTTAACCCGGCCTAGACGGTTGACCCGAATTAAGAAAGTCACACGGGGAAAACCAAAGTCAACCCGAAAGTCAACCATGATTAACGACCCTTTTTTTTCTTTTTACTCTTGTCTAGATGCACATTAGTCCTAATTGTGATCACACAAATATCATACTCAAAGATAACAACCATCAGAGATCAAACATGGACCCAATTGAACAAATTACAACTTTAGGGACCAAATTGTAATTTCTAATAATTAGAAGGACTTAACCCAAATTAAAGTTACCAACTTGAAATTAGTCAGGTTTCATGCTTCTCTGTGAAATTTCAGCTCAAAAGGACTTCCCAAGCTCATACAATTGCACAAACAAGTTTCAGGACCAAAATGCAAACAATTCAAAACATATAACTGCCAATGTCAGCCCCCAACGGTCGACCGTTCCGAAACAGGTAGACACCGTTCCGAAACACGGGCTGTTTCGCAACGGGTTCCGAAACATGGGCTTGGCAGAGGCCAAACCGTTTCGAAACGGTGCATACCGTTTCGGACGCCTGGGTTCATTCAAGCACCCGTTCCGAAACGGTGCACACTGTTCCGAAACGCCCTGCACAGATTGCAGCAAAATGCATTCCAAAACATGCAATTAATCATTCAAACATGCTCCAAATGCCACCAAACTTTACCAGCATGCAATTCAACATATATAAGACTCGGAAGCATCATCAAATCATCAGAACAACATCACATGCAAAAAGCCCCAAATCTATAGGCATGCTTCCTACACAAGCTAGCTATTCAAGCACAAACTTCCAAAACAAGCATGTAATGATCCAATGCAAAAACCAACATTCATATCATCATTCAACATACTTAGGGAGTTCCAAACACCTCCCAAAACATACACATTGGTCCCCCATTGCCAAATTACCCAAAAGCTAAAATGTTTAACAAAACCTTCCATACATTGAGCTTTACTTGTACTTGAATTCTTGCCCTCCTTGCTGCCCTCAAAGCTCACTAATGTTCTGCATTATTGAATTAAGAAAACGAAGAGAGCGTAAGCAAAAGCTTAGTGAGGCAAGCTCTTAAAAACCATTCAATAATGCATTTAAAAACATTTACAAATCATGCTTTAAATCAACCTTTGCACATGCTCAAAAGCATACTTAAAACAAGCATCTCATGCTTCATAACAACATTAAAACAAGCATCTCATGCTTCATAACATACTTAACATGTCATATTGGCTCAAGTGATAAATTCCATTTCACTAAAACAAGTTCATCAACTTCCCAAGGACTTTTAAACACCTTGGCCCCAAGGACTTTTAAACACCTTGGCCCCAAGGACTTTTAAACACCTTGGCCATGGACTTTTAAACACCATGAATGAGGACCACACATGGACTTTTAACCACCTTTGTGTCCATTGCTTGAATCACCCCAAGGACTTTTAAACACCTTGGCCCCAAGGACTTTTAAACACCTTGGCCCCATGGACTTTTAAACACCATGGCCCCATGGACTTTTAAACACCATGGAAAGGATCACCTAAGGACTTTTAACCACCTTAGTGTCCGCAACAAGAACCATCCAAGGACTTTTAACCACCTTGATGTTCTTAAGTAACAAGGCTCACTCAAGGACTTTTAACCACCTTAGTGACCTTAACCTTTTTCAAAACATCACTTGCCAATATACATCATTTTCATCATTTAATCCACTGTTTTAAAGCATTAAACCAAGCCATTTTCATCATGCATTTCAAAGCATCAAACCACATTTAATCAATGTACAAAATCAAGGAACTCCTACCTAGAGTTTCCTTCAACATACGGCTTAAAACATCAGCAAATTCCATGCTAAAACATGCTTCCAAAACAGTAATTAAAACATGCAAATAACCATTTTGCATCACATCAAAATCATGGCCACCACTAGAGAGAAATTCCGAAAACTTACACTTGAGCTTAGCAAAGTTGTTTAGACTTAAACTAAGCTCACAAAACCTTCAAACCTTGGTTTAAAAGCTGAAAACCCAACTTCACTCACCGATTTCCACTTTGCTTCAAGCCAAAGCACCAAATCAAGCTTCCGGATCAACAATCCTTGGATCCAAAGATGCCTCCCCTGTTTCAACACATCAAAGCAGAGGATTAATGCATCATCATGCATTAATTGCTTCAATGAAAGCACCTAAACTCGCTGCTCTCATCTAACCTCCATTTTCGGCCACCAAACACAACCTAAAATGCATTCAAAACACTTCTAAACAAAACCCAGCCATAAACCAGCAAAACCACACTTCCATAAACATCATATAACATCTAAAAACAACCTATTAACATCCTTATACCTCCAGCAACAACAGATCACCAAGATCACCTCAAAAACAACCTTGAAACACAAGCTAAACTTAGGAAACTCAACCTATCCGGGATTGCATCAATCAAAACTCAATTCCTTATCAATTTAGAGTTCATTTAACATTAAAAACACATCTCAAATCACAGATTAATCAGATCTAACGAAAATCATCAAAATCTTGCATTATAAGCCAAGATCCATTTCACCACTTAAAAACCTTTAATTAAACAACAATTAAGGATTGAAAACTTAGGAATTTCAGTAAAGAACTGATAGTTTAGAGGAGAAGGACGTTCTTACCTCCAAACTTGAGTTTCTCCTCTTTTTGCAATCAAAATCCTTGTTGAAACAATTAGCAATTGAAGAGGTTTTGAAGATATGTTGATTAGGAATCAAATGAGAGTTGAAAGGAGGGATTTAGGTGAAGAAATCAGAACCAATTCTCTGGAAAAGAAGTGTTTGGGTTGAGAGAAAATGAGAGAAGAAAATTGGGAAAAGTTGGTTACAAATCCAAAAATAGCCAAATGGCTTTCCCTCCACTTTTAATATCTTTTAAAATCAGAATTTAGACTTAAAATATCTTAGAAAAATCTGGAGAAACTCCCTTTGGGTAAATAGCTCCTTAAAGATTCAAAGTTTCAACCCTTTATAAAACAGCCCCAAAACTTTCGAAAATTACATTTTGGTCACTAGCCAAAATGTCACACTTCCAAAACTCATTTTCCAAAATTGATTTCACAGTTCACTTAATTATATTAAAAGATGATTTGAGAACATTTTTCCATATTTTTAATGCAACCCGAACTAGGCTTTCCTAATTTCACCTCTTTAGATTCGAACAGCACTTTGACCAAACCGGTCAACGCCCAAAACTCCTAAGCCCAAAACCGGGGCGTTACAACTCTCCCCCCCTTAAGAAATTTCGTCCTCGAAATTTACCTGAAGGAAAGAGATAAGGAAACTGCTTCAGCATGTCTTCCTTCCGCTCCCACGTGGCTTCCTCAACACCTCGATGCTTCCACAGCACCTTCACCAACTCAATGGTCTTGCCACGAAGAACTTTGCTATCCGAATCCTGAACCTTCACCGGTTCCTCATCATAGGTCAAATCCGGATTCAAAACCACTTCCTCCACAGGCATCACATGCGAAGGATCAGATCTATACTTTCGGAGCATAGAAACATGGAACACATCATGAATCTTCTCCAACTCCTGAGGTAACCTCAACCGATACGCAACAGGACCCACACGCTCAACCACCTCATATGGTCCAATGTACCTAGGGCTCAACTTACCCTTCCGGCCAAACCTCATCACCTTCTTCCAAGGCGAAACCTTCAAGAACACACGGTCACCCACCGCATACTCAATCTCCTTACGCTTCAAATCCGCGTAAGACTTTTGCCGATCAGAGGCAGCCTTCAACCGCTCACAAATGAGCTTCACCTTCTCGGTGGTCCCTTTCAACAAAGCCGGCATCGAAACCAACTTTTGACCAGTTTCAGCCCAACAAAGAGGAGTCCTACACTTCCTCCCATACAGAGCCTCATAAGGTGCCATCTGTATACTCGCCTGATAACTATTGTTATAAGAGAACTCAACCAAAGGCAGATGCTTCTCCCAAGAACCTTGGAACTCAATCACGCAACACCTCAACATATCCTCCAAGATCTGGATAACCCGCTCAGACTGACCATCCGACTGAGGATGATAGGATGTACTGAAATGCAACCTTGTACCCAGAGCTTGATGCAAACACTGCCAGAAACGCGATGTGAACCTCGGATCCCTATCCGACACAATCGACTTAGGCACACCATGCAGCCTCACAATCTCAGCAATGTACGGCTCTACCAGCCTATCCAAAGAAAACGTAGTATGCACAGGCAAGAAATGCGCACACTTCGTCAAGCGATCCACAATCACCCAAACAGAATTCTTCTTTGATGGAGACAAAGGTAAACCAGATACAAAATCCATGGTAACCCTCTCCCACTTCCATTCAGGGATTTTTAACGGTTGCAACAACCCAGAAGGAACCTGATGTTCAGCCTTAACTCGCTGACACACCAAACACTTGCTCACAAACTCTGCAACATCCTTCTTCAAACCCACCCAATAGTACTCATCACGAAGATCACGATACATCTTAGTACTACCAGGGTGCATAGCAAAAGGACTACTATGACCTTCAGTCAGAATAGCACGCCTCAACTCAACATCAGCAGGCACTACTATCCGACTCCCAAAACACAACACACCATCCTCATTAAAGCAAAAATCCGAAGGCCTACCCTCCGCGATATCCTAAACATGAGACACCAAGGAATCATCCAACAACTGCTTTTCCTTGATCAACTGAACCAACGATGGCTTCACCTGCAACTCAGCAACAAGACCACCATCTCGCGATATGCTCAAGCTAGCAAACATAGCCCTTAGCTCAACAGCTACCTTCCTACTCAAGGCATCCGCAACAACATTAGCCTTTCCAGGATGATACTCAATCGTCAAATCATAATCCTTGAGCAACTCTAACCAACGCCGCTGCCTAAGATTCAACTCCTTCTGAGACATCAGATACCTCAAACTCTTGTGATCCGTGTACACAGTACACTTCTCACCATACAGATAATGTCTCCAGATCTTCAGAGCAAACACCACTGCAGCCAGCTCAATGTCATGCGTAGGATAGTTGCGCTCATGCACTTTCAACTGCCGCGATGCATAAGCCACCACCTTACCCTCTTGCATCAGCACACATCCCAAACCAACATAGGATGCATCACTATAGACCACAAACTCTTTCCCTGATTCAGGCTGAATCAAGATAGGAGCTTGCGTCAAAGCCGCCTTCAGCTTCTCAAAAGCTTGCTGTCTCGCTTCTGTCCACTCATACTTAACATCCTTTTGCAACAGCTTCGTCAAAGGAGCAGCAATCTTGGAAAAACCATCCACAAACCTCCGGTAGTATCCCGCCAAACCAAGGAAACTACGGACCTCATGAACAGACTTAGGAACTTTCCAATTCATCACCGCCTCAATCTTCTGAGGATCAACACGAATCCCCTCAGCTGAGACCACATGCCCAAGAAACACCACCTCCTTAAGCCAGAACTCACACTTGCTCAGCTTAGCATAAAGCTGATTCTCCAACAAGGCTTGCAAAACAATCCTCAAATGCTCTTCGTCCTCCTCCTCAGTACGCGAGTACACGAGGATATCATCAATGAACACCACAACGAACTTGTCCAGGTATTCATGAAACACACGATTCATCATGTCCATAAAAGCAGCAGGAGCATTTGTCAAACCAAACGGCATCACAAGGAACTCATAATGCCCATACCTTGTCCTGAAAGCTGTCTTAGGCACATCCACATCCTTCACCTTCAACTGATAATACCCTGACCTCAAGTCAATCTTAGAGAACACTGCAGCTCCCCGAAATTGATCAAAGAGATCATCAATCCTCGGCAAAGGATACCGATTTTTGATAGTCAACTTGTTCAGCTGACGGTAATCAATGCACATCCTCATAGTGCCATCTTTCTTCTTCACAAACAAGACCGGTGCACCCCAAGGTGACACACTCGGCCGGATGAAACCACGATCAAGCAGCTCTTGCAACTGTGTCTTCAGCTCCTTCAGCTCCTTAGGTGCCATTCTATAGGGAGTAATGGACACAGGAGTTGTATTCTCATACAGCTCAATTCCAAACTCCACCTCGTGATTAGGAGGTAAACCAGGCAACTCCTCAGGAAAAACACCAGGAAACTCCTTCACAACTTTGATATCTTGCACCCTCAACTCCTTAGAGCTAGGATTCATCACAAAAGCTAGATAAGCTTCGCAACCCTGCCTCAGCATCCTACTCGCCTCCAAGGTAGACACCACATTGGCAAGAAACTTCACATTCTCACCAACCACAACAACTTCATAATCATCCGCCAGCTTAAGCGAAACACGCTTATTCTCACAATCTACCACAGCACGATGCTCAGCAAGCCAATCCATACCAAGGCTCACGTCAAAACCATAGAAGGGCAACTCCATAAGATCAACATGAAAAACATGTTCTTGAACAACCAAGGGACACCTTCTATAAAGCTTTCGAGTCACAACAGTTTCACCAAAAGAACTAGTGACACGAACACCAACATCCAAAGACTCAACAGGCAAACTAAGCAATTCAGCATGCTCACGCAAAATGTATGAATGCGTAGATCCAGAATCAATCAAAGAAAGCAATGACAAGGACTGCAAAGTAAAGGTACCTGCAATCACATCTGCATCATTCCTTCCCTCACGCTGAGCATACACCCTCGCTTGGCCTCCACCTTCAGGCTGAATAGCCACAACATGGGCTACTCCACGACCACCTTCCTCTCTCCTCTGGAAATTACCACGGCCGTGCCCACGACCTCTCTGCAGTGCAGCAACAACAGGAGCATGCTCTTGGCCACCAGCCAACCTCGGACAATCTCGCCTCAAATGGTCTACATAACCACAATTCCAGCATCCATTACCAGCTGCCGCAACAGGAGCTTGCACCTCCCTCACAGCACGAGGACAATCACGCTTCATGTGACCACGCGAACCGCAGATCCAACAAGCACTAGGATCAGCTCTAGCATAACCACCTCTAGCAGGTGCACCACCACCTCTCTTGGCTGAGGACTGATACCTCTGATCACGTCCCCTCTTGTTCCGTCCATCTCCGGAACTAAACTCAGCAGCTCTCTTGCCAGAACTCGCTCCAGCACCTTTCGCAGATGAACCCAAGTTCATCTCAATGTCCTTGGCTCGGCCCACCAACACATCAAAATCATCATACTCAGTGGCCAGCACATACATTTTCACGTCCGTCATAAGACCATAACGGAACCTCTCGCACCTTGCCCGCTCATCAGGTATCAACTTCGGTGCATACTGACTGAGTCGCACAAACTGCACTTCATACTCAGCCACACTCATGCTCCCTTGGGTAAGAGACATGAATTCACGCTTTTTCTCATCCAGATATCTCACTCCTAGATATCTCCTCTTGAACATATTCTGAAAGAATGTCCAAGTAACATCAGCTTCAGCCATCCCAGCTATGGTGGTCGTCCACCACGTGTATGCATTGTCCTGCAGCAAGGACACAACCCAGCCTTTGCACATCCGTGCAACTCATCTGACCCAAGATACGCTTGGTACTCTCTAGCCAAGCTTCAGAACTCTCAGCCGACATACCCCTGAACTCAGTCCCACCAAGACTGCGCAGACGCTCCAAAGGTAGTCTAACTCCAGCATCTCCCTGATGCCCAGCTCCTGACCAACATCGACATATCAGGCATAGCTTGCCCCTGACCAACCTCTGGTCCAGCAGCTCCAGCACCAGCTGCAGCTTCAGCTCTCTCACCTCCAGCACCACCACCAGGCGGAGGAGGGGGTAACACTGCACTACCCGTATTCTCTTCATTCTCGTTCTCATTGGGAACCGTAGCTCGCACGCTACCTCTTAAATCTCTACGTGGTGCCATACTTTTACCATGCAATCACAATGCAAATAAAACAAGTCAGGCCCAGCAAGGTAAGCAATTCAAGTATTCAAGCTCAATTTCCATTCAAAATCAACATCATTTTCATTAGCTTTTGTTTGGCAATGGGTACCCTCATCATGCAACATCACAACGTATAACTCAACTGCATCAACATCACAAGCCACTGAACATGCTTTCACACAACAAGCATACAAGACAAACATGCTTCAATCATGCATACATTCATTTCCAATTACTCGAGAACTCAGCTCTGATACCACCAAATGTAACCCCCTTAACCCGGCCTAGACGGTTGACCCGAATTAAGAAAGTCACACAGGGAAAACCAAAGTCAACCCGAAAGTCAACCTTCATTAACGACCCTTTTTTTTCTTTTTACTCTTGTCTAGATGCACATTAGTCCTAATTGTGATCACACAAACATCATACTCAAAGATCACAACCATCAGAGATCAAACAGGGACCCAATTGAACAAATTACAACTTTAGGGACCAAATTGTAATTTCTGATAATTAGAAGGACTTAACCCAAATTAAAGTTACCAACTTGAAATTAGTCAGGTTTCATGCTTCTCTGTGAAATCTCAGCTCAAAAGGACTTCCCAAGCTCTTACAATTGCACAAACAAGTTTTAGGACCAAAATGCAAACAATTCAAAACATATAACTGCCAATGTCAGCCCCCAACGGTCGACCGTTCCGAAACAGGTAGACCCCGTTCCGAAACACGGGCCGTTCCGCAACGGGTTCCGAAACATGGGCTTGGCAGAGGCCAAACCGTTTCGAAACGGTACATACCGTTTCGGACGCCTGGGTTCATTCAAGCAACCGTTCCGAAACGGTGCACACTGTTCCGAAACGCCCTGCACAGATTGCAGCAAAATGCATTCCAAAACATGCAATTAATCATTCAAACATGCTCCAAATGCCACCAAACTTTACCAGCATGCAATTCAACATATATAAGACTCGGAAGCATCATCAAATCATCAGAACAACATCACATGCAAAAAGCCCCAAATCTATAGGCATGCTTCCTACACAAGCTAGCTATTCAAGCACAAACTTCCAAAACAAGCATGTAATGATCCAATGCAAAAACCAGCATTCATATCATCATTCAACATACTTAGGGAGTTCCAAACACCTCCCAAAACATACACATTGGTCCCCCATTGCCAAATTACCCAAAAGCTAAAATGTTTAACAAAACCTTCCATACATTAAGCTTTACTTGTACTTGAATTCTTGCCCTCCTTGCTGCCCTCAAAGCTCACTAATGTTCTGCATTATTGAATTAAGAAAATGAAGAGAGCGTAAGCAAAATCTTAGTGAGGCAAGCTCTTAAAAACCATTCAATAATGCATTTAAAAACATTTACAAACCATGCTTTAAATCGACATTTGCACATGCTCAAAAGCATACTTAAAACAAGCATCTCATGCTTCATAACAACATTAAAACAAGCATCTCATGCTTCATAACATACTTAACATGTCATATTGGCTCAAGTGATAAATTCCATTTCATTAAAACAAGTTCATCAACTTCCCAAGGACTTTTAAACACCTTGGCCCCAAGGACTTTTAAACACCTTGGCCATGGACTTTTAAACACCATGAATGAGGACCACACAAGGACTTTTAACCACCTTTGTGTCCATTGCTTGAATCACCCCAAGGACTTTTAAACACCTTGGACCCAAGGACTTTTAAACACCTTGGCCCCGTGGACTTTTAAACACCATGGCCCCATGGACTTTTAAACACCATGGAAAGGATCACCTAAGGACTTTTAACCACCTTAGTGTCCGCAACAAGAACCATCCAAGGACTTTTAACCACCTTGATGTTCTTAAGTAACAAGGCTCACTCAAGGACTTTTAACCACCTTAGTGACCTTAACCTTTTTCAAAACATCACTTGCCAATATACATCATTTTCATCATTTAATCCACTGTTTTAAAGCATTAAACCAAGCCATTTTCATCATGCATTTCAAAGCATCAAACCACATTTAATCAATGTACAAAATCAAGGAACTCCTACCTAGAGTTTCCTTCAACATACGGCTTAAAACATCAGCAAATTCCATGCTAAAACATGCTTCCAAAACAGTAATTAAAACATGCAAATAACCATTTTGCATCACATCAAAATCATGGCCACCACTAGAGAGAAATTCCGAAAACTTACACTTGAGCTTAGCAAAGTTGTTTAGACTTAAACTAAGCTCCCAAAACCTTCAAACCTTGGTTTAAAAGCTGAAAACCCAACTTCACTCACCGATTTCCACTTTGCTTCAAGCCAAAGCACCAAATCAAGCTTCCGGATCAACAATCCTTGGATCCAAAGATGCCTCCCCTGTTTCAACACATCAAAGCAGAGGATTAATGCATCATCATGCATTAATTGCTTCAATGAAAGCACCTAAACTCGCTGCTCTCATCCAACCTCCATTTTCGGCCACCAAACAAAACCTAAAATGCATTCAAAACACTTCTAAACAAAGCCCAGCCATAAACCAGCAAAACCACACTTCCATAAACATCATATAACATCTAAAAACAACCTATTAACATCCTTATACCTCCAGCAACAACAGATCACCAAGATCACCTCAAAAACAACCTTGAAACACAAGCTAAACTTAGGAAACTCAACCTATCCGGGATTGCATCAATCAAAACTCAATTCCTTATCAATTTAGAGTTCATTTAACATTAAAAACACATCTCAAATCACAGATTAATCAGATCTAACGAAAATCATCAAAATCTTGCATTATAAGCCAAGATCCATTTCACCACTTAAAAACCTTTAATTAAACAACAATTAAGGATTGAAAACTTAGGAATTTCAGTAAAGAACTGATAGTTTAGAGGAGAAGGACGTTCTTACCTCCAAACTTGAGTTTCTCCTCTTTTTGCAATCAAAATCCTTGTTGAAACAATTAGCAATTGAAGAGGTTTTGAAGATATGTTGATTAGGAATCAAATGAGAGTTGAAAGGAGGGATTTAGGTGAAGAAATCAGAACCAATTCTCTAGAAAAGAAGTGTTTGGGGTTAGAGAAAATGAGAGAAGAAAATTGGGAAAAGTTGGTTACAAATCCAAAAATAGCCAAATGGCTTTCCCTCCACTTTTAATATCTTTTAAAATCAGAATTTAGACTTAAAATATCTTAGAAAAATCTGGAGAAACTCCCTTTGGGTAAATAGCTCCTTAAAGATTCAAAGTTTCAACCCTTTATAAAACAGCCCCAAAACTTTCGAAAATTACATTTTGGTCACTAGCCAAAATGTCACACTTCCAAAACTCCTAATTTCACACTTTCGAAAATTACATTTTGGTCACTAGGCTTTCCTAATTTCACCTCTTTAGATTCGAACAGCACTTTGACCAAACCGGTCAACGCCCAAAACTCCTAAGCCCAAAACCGGGGCGTTACATGTAATGACGCCATTAAAGCTATGATTCACCCTGTTATTTTTTCCATGAATTTTAAGTTCTACAAATCAATAAAGCTGTTTGAAATTTTGAACACTTGATACTAGTAATATTCCCAACAAACTCTCACTAATATTAATATTTAGAGGATATTAATAGATCAAATTCTTACTTTCTTTTTCTCGACAACACCAATATGTTTACTAATCACGTTAACACTAGTCTTTTTTTTTCATGTAGAACACCAATCATCTCTTTTGTTCTTCGTTAGCTCAATTTTCTTTCTTGGTGACAACCTCACTCCCTGGAATTAATTGACGATCAAAAGGAATAACCCTAAGCATGGTCTTAATCGATAAAATTATCTTTACTTTTCAAAGCATAAATTAACTTTCAAGAACTATAACTATTCTTAAAAGCTCGCTTTAAAATATCAATAGATGACA
This sequence comes from Hibiscus tridactylites, assembly GCA_958450335.1. NCBI lineage: Eukaryota > Viridiplantae > Streptophyta > Magnoliopsida > Malvales > Malvaceae > Hibiscus > Hibiscus tridactylites. The sequence goes on along the minus strand of OY288269.1, from coordinate 41,400,528 downwards.
AAGTTTCAATAAATTGAACAATTTTATCTCTTTAAAATTATCAATAAAGCAAGTATAATTTGGCAAACCCTAAACCCAAAAATATCTAATTTCAAGAAATTTAACATTGTTTACTTCAAAGATTAGGAATCAGAAAAATATTGTTTCTCTAATTTTTCATTCAAAAATAATACATCAAAAATAGACCTTACAGAAAACCAATCAAGATGAAAATCCTCTAAATAAATTAAAATATAACAAAAAAGAAAAGAAAAGCAAAACATACCGATTAAGATATCAATCCCTTCTCAGTTTCAAACCCACCCTTTACCGATAAGAACTTCAATGGTTGAACTATCAGGGCTATTTGATTTTGAGGAAGAAAACAATCTTTAAGAGAAGGTATTTTTAGGAATGAGTTCTTGATTTTGAGGAAGGTCACGATTTTTTCAAGAAATGAATTTTTAGGAATCATCTGATTTTCTTTTATGGATATTTTCTTTCTTGTTTTAATGCTAACGTGGAATTAACGGTGATTTATTAATGACATAAAAATAAAAATAGAAATGAATGAATAAAATGATACATGTGTCACTACATTACTAGTGGGGCACCAAAGGAGGCACAGAGTGAGGGCAGAAGAATTTTGTTCCTAAACTTGGACAACGAGCTATTTATCACTTTCTAGATGGATTACACTTACACACGCCGTATTACAAGCTATACATGGTTATACTATACAAGCTACATGGCTCCCGAAAGGAATATGTATGGAGATTGAAAAGATGATTTTTGGATTTGTGTGAGGACATTCCTCCAATAATCTGGGACTGAATCTTGTTCGATGGGAGAACGTTCAAAAACCTATTGTGAATGGTGGACTTGGTTTCTGATCTCTTGAAAAGTATAATCAAGCTTTCTTAATGAAGATTGATTTTCGATTTATTCAAGATGAGAATAAACTATGGGTAGAAGTATTACGGGCCAAATACAAATGGGAAGGTGTTGTCCCATCGTCTTTGAGAGCACACAATTGTTCGAGATTATGAGATGGTGTGAATCATGTATGGGATGATGTATGTCGTTCACGGGGCAATGGGATTTTGCTAAATTACAAAGTTTGTTGCCGAATGAATGTGTTCAAAAAGAGTGATGGCCACCTTACCCCTATGGCTCAATTAGGTACGGATAAACCATGCTGGAGATGGGAACCTAAGCATGTTTTACAATAAAATCTTCCTATGAGACAATTGCTGACTCAGGTGAGTATGATAGGGATGACCTATGGCGACTAGTGTGAAAATTGACAATGCTGCACCGTATTCGAGTCTTTGTGCGGCTGCCTCTTCGAAGGAGTTTCCTCACCAATGTTGAGAGAGTTAGACGACATATGGCTTTAGAGTCCCGATGTGATTTGTGCAAGAGAGGAATAGAGGACGCGCTACATGTTTTACGCGATTGTGATAAGGCTCGTGAGGTGTGGCGAACATTGTTTCCACCAGAATTATTGCAAGATTTTAATTTGTTGACTACCAAAGAATGGTTCCAAGCTAACCTTCAACAATAAAGTCAGTTTGGTAAGTGACATGAGGGCTGGCCTATTTAGTTTGCAATCATATGCTGGATGTTATGGAATAGAAGGAACAAATTGCTCTTTAAGCCTGAATTCATTGAAAAGGAGGACTTAATAGTAGTGAGTAGGGGTGATAATGTGCCTCACCAGCTCACGAGCTACTCGGGCTCGGCTCGGTCAAAGCTCAGCTCGAGTGAGCTCGAGCTCGAGACCTTAAGCTCGGCTTGAAAAGCTCGTGAACATGCTCGAAATAATTATATATATTATATGGAAAATACTTTGATACACAAGCTTTTGTAGTTTACACAAGCCTTTCAATTTTAGGGTTTAATGTTTTAGGTTAGGGTTTAGGGGTTTAGTGTGTATGGTATATAATTTAAGGTTTATGGTTAGAATTTAGAGTTTGTAGTTTAATGTTTAGGTTTTAGGGTGCTAGGGTTTGAGAATTAGGTTTTAAATTTTATAGAAGAGTTGTATAATTTTTTATACAACTTGCATATAAAAATATAACCCACATTATATATATGCTATATACGCACTAAAAGTAATCTTTTTAGCTAAAGAAAAGCAATAAAATAAATTAAGGAAAATCCACTAAAATAAATTGGGCTTTTTACTTGGTTGTTGTTTGATTTTTTATATTTTCTTTGATTATGTGTTTGTATTGTAAGAATATTTCTTGGTTACTTGGATTTTCGGCACTCTTTTCCCCTTTCTCGACATTGAATTTCGTTTCAGTGTTGGTTATGAAAGCGGCTTTTAATGAGGCCCCATCTTTTATAAAAAAACCATAGCAAAATTGTCCATTTTCAGCCGAGCCGAGCCTAACGAGCTTCGAGATTGAGCCAAGCCCAATAGTATTGTTTCCAAGCCGAGTCGAGTCTAGCCAGGCTCGGGCTCTGCTCGGCTCGTTATCACCCCTAGCAGTGAGCATAAGGTATATGGAGGAGGTTTGAGAGGCTATGGAAAGCAATGTTTTGGTTCGAGTTCCAGTAGTGCAAATAGGAATTGTTGCAAGTTACTGGGAAATGCCGAGTGATGGATGGGTGAAGGTGAATGCAAATGGCATCATGGATATTTTTAAAGGTTACGCTGCGGTGGGTGGAGTTATTCGCTTGAGCCAAGGAGAATGGTTATTTGGTTTCTCGCGAAGTTTAGGTAAGTGTTCGGTTTTGAATGTAGAATCATGGGCGATATATGACATCCCTCGACATGCTTGGAGACATGGTTATTGTTGTGTTGAATTGGAAATAGATTGTGTTGCAGAAGAGACTTCCATGCAGTCACCATCCATTCACACGTATTGGACCAGGAACCAGGGAATGAACCAGGCCCTAGTGATGCAGAATTGCCAGCGATACGCAGGGGACAAAGGGAGAGAAGGCCTCCAAAATCCCTAACTGATTTTGTCCGCTTCTAAGCTACTGCACCTATAAATATTTGGTTGTATGGTTTGGATATGATCATGCAAAAACTCGTGGAAATTTTCTTCTCCTTAAATCAATCTTTTCTTCCCTTATTTTCTTTGCTATTTCTTTAGCTTTATATCAATTGTGACATTGATGCTTTCATTGAGAGTGGTGAATCATTCTGACGCCATCAAAGCTTTACAAGATACATTTGCTCGTCACGAGCCGATTTTGATCGATCTTCAAAAGTATGCCAAGGATCAGACCCGCTAGAATGACAATACTCAGCTCAAGTTATAGGATATGTCCCGTCAATTGACAGTGATTTCTTCTTATATGGGGTTGCAAGCTCAAACATCCCAGGATGTCGATGCCACCATTAATCGAGGGAAAGCCAAGGTCCAAGTCAAAGCGGATGATGCTTTTCTGTTTGCTCCTTGCCCTGTTTAGGTCGAACTACCCATTTTCACGGGGTTTGATCCGGAGGATATGCTCACTTCTGCCCATGACTTCTTCAAGTTCTACAACACTAAGGACGATCATTGAGTCACTATGGCTTCATTTCACATGGAGGGTACGACAAAGAAATGATATCATTGGATGCAACGACAACGTCAGTTGGCCGGTTGGGATCACTTGGTTTAGGCCATTCGTCGGCAGTTCTCCATCATTGAGATTGAATCTCCCGAAGGGCAGTTGACTATGTTAACACAGACGGCTTCAGTGGAAGACTATCAAACTATATTTGAGGATATGGCACTCCGAACCACCACTAATTTAAGCGAGAGATTTCTCACCCAATGCTTTATTTCCGGATTGCGATCGGATATCAAACATGAAGGCTTTCTTATTGTCCGACCGCTATGGACGATGTTCTTAGCCCTAGATCCGTTCTATGAAGCAAACATGGGAGATACTCACAAGCTTCTGGGTTGCCATATTGGTTCTAAGCCCATTTCTACACTGCCCACATTAGATATGCAATCTACTGGACCCAAGTCCTTACCGAGCCGCCCCCCACCTTTGGTGAGAACGAAAGGTCCAAATCCTCCTCGTTGCCTATCATCAGCTGAGGCCCAGGCTAGACGGGAAAAGGTCTTATGTTATTATAGTGATGAAAAATACAGCCCGACCATAAATGTAATGAGCCCCAATTGTTCAGGTTGGATGACGATATTACTTGTGATAAAAGGGAAATGATGGTCGCAGTCGAGAATTCTGAGCAACGAGAATCTGCTGACGGGGTCGTTCACGATTGCGAACAGTCTCTGGTCTCTTTTAACACCCTTGCTGGGTGTATTACCCCCAACACTTTATGGGTTAAGGGAGAAGTTCAAGGCCGCGTAATTGGGATCCTAATTGATGGGGGAAGCACTAATAATTTTATGCAATTTCGAACGGCTAAGTATTTGGTTTTGATGGTGACAGCCGCACCTAATTTCCACGTTTTGGTGGGTAACGATGACAAAATTCTAATTGAATGTTATGTTAAGAATTTGAATCGCGTGTCCAGGGCACCGAGATCTAAACCAACTTTTATGTGCTTCTTTTGGAGGCTACATAGATGGTCGTAGGCGTTGCGTGGATGGCAACCTTGGGGCCAGTCACCATAGACTTTTCGAATATCTGCTTTCAATTTTGACATCATGGGATTGATCATCAATGGCAGAGGGAAAATGGAATGGAACCACAACAGGTGTGTTACCGATCATTGCGGCGTATGGCTACCACCAAGGCTGTCGCTTAGAGTTATTTTCTAAATTTACAATCCGACATAGTTGTTTGCCAACCGAGAAATCTGGCGAAATGAGTGAATTACTTGTGGAGTTTGCCGACGTGTTCTTACCACCACAGGGGCTTCCTCTGAGTCGAGCCATGGATCATGCCATTCACCTTGAAGATTCCGGTAAGCCGGTGAATGTTCAGCCTTATCGCTATCCTCACTTCTAGAAAGGCGAGATAGAACGCCAAGTGCAACAATGGTTGAGTCATGATCTAATTAGGAAGAGTAATAGTCTGTTTTCGTCACATGTTTTGTTGGTTTAAAAGAAAGATGGAACTTGGCATTTTTGCATCGATTATCACGCGTTGAATGCAATATCTGTTAAGTATAAGTTTCCCATTTCGACAGCAGATGAACTATTCAATTTTTCTCCATGTTGGATTTGTTATCCGGGTATCACCAAATCCGAGTTCGAGCTGAGGATGTTTCCAAGACAGCGTTCGTTTCGTACGCATGAGGTACATTACGAGTTTCTCGTCATGCCATTTGGGTTAACGAATGCTTCATCTACATTTTAGGAAACTATGACATATCTATTTCGACCATTCTTGTGTTGTTTTGTTTTAATTTTCTTAGATGATACTTTGGTTTACAGTGGTGATTGGCAGGGTCATTTATCTCATGTCAGAGAGGTTTTGCTCAAGCTTTGCGAGGGTGGTTTTGTCGCTAAACGTTCGAAGTGTGAGTTTGGGAGGACAAAAGTCAAATACCTTAGCCATATTGTTTCTTGAGAGGGTCTCTCGGTGGATCCTACAAAGGTAGCTGCTATTCAAAATTGGCCTACTCCTACTTCATTGAAAGGGGTTCGATGATTTTTGGGTATCGCGGGGTATTATCGCCGGTTCATCAAGGGTTTCGCTACATTAGCCGCTCCTTTATCTAATTTGATTCGAAAGGGTGATAGGTTTCAATGGACTGAGTTAGCTCAAGCAGCGATGGATCAACTAAAAGTCTGCTTCTGCTCCACTCTTGTGTTAGCTCTTCCCAATTTTTACCATTAGTTTACAGTCAAAACTGATGCTTTAGTGGAAGACTATCAAAGAAGATTTGAGGATATGGCACTCCAAACCACCATTAATTTTAGTGAGTGATTTATCACCAGTGTTTTATTTATAGAATGCGATCAGATATCAAACATGAATCCTTGCTCAGCGTCCGACCGCTATTGATGACGTCTTAGCCCTAGCTCGTTTCCATGAAGCTTCTGGGTCGCCCTAGTGGTTCTAAGCCCATTTCTTCACTGCCCACATCAGGTATGCAATCTATTGGACCCAAGTCCTTACTGTTGCGCTATATGATGTACTATAAATGACACGCAAATAGTGCAAGTATACACGTCGATCAAGTAGTAAAGTGATGTGTGGTATCGTCTCCATAAGGATTGAAGGTATTTCAAGTTAAGTTTAAGCGCACAAAACAAAGAATGAATATTGATTAAGAAGCAAGTTTTAGATGAGTAAACAAATCCTGTAGCAAAAACAGAATATGAAAACGTGAGTAAACTGAATGAACTTTCAACATCCTCTTACATGCGTGAAACTCGCTATGGAATGACTTTCTAGGCATACTAAAGAATCCTTTAAATAAGTCTCATGCATGTCTAACTACTTCCAACCTAAACTATGCTCGATAGGGTTTACTACGATGCTTCTAGTCTATCTCTAGCAAGAAACCTAACAGCTAGAATGCTATGGCAATACCTCTCAGCGTGAACCCTAGCAAAATACTTATCGTTAAGCACTACTCTTTTTAGTCTTTGAAACCCCATCCTTATCTCTAAGGTGAGTTAATGTTTGCCTCTCAGCACAACCCCGTTGTCCACGTAGATCCAGGTTTAACTCTCTCGGCCATTAAGCACATCCAACACTTAGGTTAAAGCTACTCTTGAAAGCTCTTACAAACCTAAGGAAATAAAACAGTGAACAAAGCATTAAAGGGACTGAAAATAACATAACATCCATTAAACCAAAATAAAATCATCCAAAGCAAGACCAAGCGACTTAAAATAAGTTCATGGCTAGGCAATAAACATCAATCATCATTCGTTTAAAACAAACCATTCCAGAATAAAAAAATGCTAAAGTGGGACAACTAAAAAGGAAGGAAAAACTCCCAACGCTGTCTTAGACTGCCACGAACAACCCTAAGCTTGCTGCTTCTCTCGAACACAAGCAAGGTCACCCCTTGGAGCTTCAACTATGGAGGACAGCAAGGTGAAGAAGATGAAGAAAGCAGTCGACTCTCCTCGTTTCTTTCCTCACACAAAAAGTTCTCCTATCAATTCTCTCTCTTTCTTTGTGTGGGCTTCTTGTCCCTTATATAGCAGGGGCTCCTAGGGTTTGGTGCCCTAACATTCCTTGAGTGTCCTAGGGAATATTCCCTCTTCATGTGTGGCACAAAAGATAAATAGGGGTTCGCACATGTGGGCAAAGAGATTATCTTCGATACTTTGTCCTTACCTGCACCCAGAAATGCTGTGGCATTTTCCTCCTTTTTCCAGTTTCACTCTTGCTTCACCTGCACATCACCACACCAGAACATACCCTTCCAGCAACATCAAATCTTGTAAAATAAATCAAACCACCAGACAAGCAAATCCCTATGCAACAATATGTCCTAAATGCATCTATATGCTATGAGATGATCGTGAAACCAAGCAAATACTTAAGTAAAAAGGCATGAAATATAGGCATTTCTGCAAGTTATCACTTACCGAGCCGCCCCCACCATTGGAGAGCCCATTTCGTGTGAGTCCAAATCCTCCCCGACGCCTATCATCAGTTGAGGCCCAGGTTAGACGGGAAAATGACCCGTGTTAAAGGGGAAAGGGTGGTCACAATCGAGAATTCTGAGCAATGGGAATCTTCTGGCCAGGTCGTCGACGATCGCAAACAGCCTCCGTTCTCTTTTAACCCCCTTGTTGGGTGTATTATCCCCAACACTCTACAGGTTAAGGGAAAAGTTCAAGGCCACATAATTGGGATCCTAATTGATGGGAGAAACAACCATAATTTTGTACAATCTCGAACGACTAAGGATTTGGGTTTGAAGGTGACAGCCGCACCTAATTTCCGCGTTTTGGTGGGTAATGGTGACAAAATTCCAAATGAAGGTTGTGTTAAGAATTTAAAGCTGCGTGTCCAGGGCACCAAGATTCAAACTGACTTTTATGTGCTTCCTTTGGAGGGTACAAAGATTGTATTGGGCGTTGTGTGGATGGCAACCATGGGGCCAGTCACCATGGACTTTGCGAATCTCCGCTTTCAATTTAGATAGCATGGGATTGATCATCAATGGCAGGGGAAAACGACATGGAACAACAACAAGTGTGTTTCCGATAATGCGGCTCATGGTTACCACCAAGGCTGTCGCTCGGAGTTATTTTCCATATTTGTAATCCGACACGGCTATTTGCCATTCTGAGGAATCTGACAAAATGAGTGAATTACTTGTGGAGTTTGTCGACGTGTTCTTACCACCATAGGAGCTTCCCCCGAGTCGAGCCACATATCATGCCATTCACCTTGAAGATTCTAGTAAGCCGGTGAATGATCAGCCTTATTGCTATCCTCACTTCTAGAAAGGCGAGATAGAAAGCCAAGTGCAACAATTGTTGAGTCATGATCTGATTATGAAGAGCACCATTCTGTTTTCATTACCTGCTTTGTTGGTTAAAAAGAAAGATGGAACTTGGCATTTTTGCGTCGATTATCACGCGTTTAATGTAATATTGGTGAAGGATAAGTTTCCCATTCCGACAGCTGATGAACTATTCGATGAATTGCATGGTGCACGATTTTTCTCCATGTTGGATTTGTTATCCAGGTATCACCAAATCCGAGTTCGAGCTGAGGAGGTTTCCAAGACAGTGTTTCGTATGCTTGAGGGCCATTACGAGTTTCTTATCATGACGTTTGGGTTAACGATTGCTCCGTCTACGTTTTAGGCAAGTATGACAGATCTATTTCGACCATTCTTGCGTAATTTTGTTTTAATTTTCTTGGATGATATTTTGGTTTACAGTGGTGATTGGCAGGGTCATTTATCTCACGTCAGGCATGTTCTACTTAAGCTTCGCGAGGGTGGTTTTGTCGCTAAACGTTCTAAATGTGAGTTTGGGAGGACACAAGTTGAATACCTTGACGATATTGTTTCGTGAGAGGGTCTCTTGGTGGATCCTACAAAGGTGGTTGCTATTCAAAATTTGCCTACTCTTACTTCGGTGAAAGGGGTCCGAGGATTGTTTGGTATCTCGGGGGTACTATCACCGGTTCATCAAGGGTTTCGCTACATTAGCCGCTTCTTTATCTGATTTGCTTCAAAAGGGTGATTAGTTTCAATGGACTGAGTTAGCTAAAGCAACGATGGATCAATTAAAAGTCTATTTGTGCTCCACTACTGTGTTAACTCTTCCCAATTTTGACCAATAGTTTATAGTCGAAACTGATGCTTCAAGGGTTGGCATTGGGGCCGTGCTTTAACAGGAATGCCGACCTTTGGCATTTTTAGCCAATAATTGAGTCCTCGGTTGCAAGGTGCTTCCACCTATCAACACGAAATGTTTGCTATAACTTAGGCGGTGGGTAAGTGGCGTCCGTATCTCTTGGGGTCTTCGTTTTATCATTGTTACCGACCATCGTTCTCTTCGTGAATTAAACCAGCAAACAATTCAAACTCCGGATCAGCAGCTTTGGCTATCCAAACTCCTTAGATACGACTTTAAGATTCAATATTGTCCGGGAAGGCTTAACGAGGATGTTGATGCCCTAAATCACGAGGTGGATGGGCCTGTGTTTGGTGTTCTTACTGACATTCGAGCCGCGAGCGAGACTGATTCATCCATTCAGTTGTTGCAACATCAAATTCAAGAAGGCAAACCTGAGTACTCTGCTTATTCTATCCGCGGTGGGTTGGTCTTGTTCCAGGGTAAGATTATCCTCCCTAATAAATATGCCTTGCATTCTCTTCTATTGCTTTAATTTCATTGCTCCAAACTGGGTGGTCATGCGGGGATTCATCGCACACATCAATGCTTGGAAGCAAACTTTTTCTAGGTTAACATGCGTCGCGATGTCTGCCTCTTTGTCCGACAATGTTAGGTGTGTCAAAGAATGAAGTGTGAGTGTCTCTTGCCAATAGGTTTTTTACAACCTCTTCCTCTTTCGCAGCAAGTTTTTGAGGATGTTTCGTTAGATTTTATTGTGGGTCTTTCGAAATCGAATGGCAAGGAAATGATTCTAGTTGTGGTGGACCGTCTTACCAAATACGATCATTTCTTTGCGCTTCCTAGCCACATCGATAGTCACTCTGTTGCTAAGGTGCTGGTTCAAAGAGTTATTAAATTGCATGGTATTCCCCGTTCTGTAACACTCCTCACTCGGGTTAGGAGTAACTCGGCCAAAGATTGTTAAAACAAGGAAACAAGCAAGCACAAGAATGTGAGCCAACAAAAACCTTCAACTCATCCATATTAGATGAGTTACATGACAAGAAAGCAAGCATAAATGGGCACAAGATCAATCAACAAGGACATGCTTCTCATCATTAAGGGCATCCGAATTCAACTAGACATGAAAGGATTAACAAGCTTCAACATGTTCGAGCCATTACAAATAAGAATTTATCATACTCAACAAGTAAGGAATGTAAAGTATTCGAACATACAATAGGCTAGACCACATTCATTAGCAATTTCCCTTGACCAATATTCGCAACTTTGATACAATTCAAGGCAAAGATCAATCATGTTTACAAGGTCACACTTATAACTAGTTAACTAAGCATGACTTTCTAACCTTTTACAATCAAGACATGATACATATCATGTTGGTTATACTAGTCAAACTACTAGATATATATACAGTCAAACCATGTGAGCAACAAGTTGATTAAGCTAATCAGGCTAGTGAGAATACATTCAAGTCATGTCATAACTATATATAGCACCAACCAAGTATAACAACACACAACAACTATGGCTAGCTAATAAGATCATGATATTCGAACAAGGGCAAGAAATCATGGTTCATTACACAATTTGAATAGAGCATTCAAGAATCTAGCATGTAGTACTCCAATTTGAAGCACATTCGATCATAGCAAGATCATGCAAATCAAGTATCAAATTCACCATTTCAACAAGAAATGATAATATCATGCATAGTATTCGATATCATAGGCATTAAACATTGCAAACCAAGTCTTTCCAAAGCTTTTAAACCAAGTCATATTTACAAATAAGCAAAATCCATGATCTAGCATGATCTATACATAAGTCTAGGTGCCACCAACTAGGAGAGTACAAAATGAGTACGAAATCATACTTCTTAGCCTTGCTTGTGTGTTGCTTCGGGCTCAAGGACGATAGCTTTAAGATCAAGAAACTAGTTTGTGATTCCTTTAACCTGTAGTTTGGGAAGAATGGAAACGAGAGTGATAAGTACATAATGTACTTAGTGAGGTAGCAACTATTGCTAACAAGTTATCAAGTTTAGTAGTCTTTAAGTCAAGTACAACTTAGCTAAGTGTTGCTTGCGTGTAGTGTACTATAAATGATACGCAAATATGGTGCAAGTATACACGTCGAACGAGTAATAAAGTGATGAGTGAGTATCGTCTCCACAGGGATTGGATGTATTCACGGTTTGCTGTAACAATATAGATTGAACTTTTTGCAGATGACAATGCTATAGTAAAAGAGATGATGTAAAATAATGCTGAAGCAAAACAATGCAGAGAAAGATAAGATATCAATATGATGAACATGTCCCCTTTCGTATGCGAAACTCACTACGAAATGATTGGCTGGAATAATGGACAACCTATCCTAAGCTTCTTAATGATACTAGGGCTCTTCAGCTATCCTCTATGCTAGGCAGGATTTTCTAGAGCTGTTCCTAAACTATCTCTAGCCAGGAAACTGGGAATAAAAAATGCTACAATCATACCTCTCGGCGTAAACTCTTAGCACTCCCCTACCCTTCACGAACTATCCCTTTTAGCCTTTGAAACCTATCACTTATCTCTAAGGTAGGTTAGAGTATGCCTCTCGACAGCCACTCCATTGCTTATGGGGGTTCTAAGGCTAGCTCTCTCGATTACTAACCTCAACACACACTTAAAGAACGACCAACTCTCGAGGGCTCTTACAACTTTAAGGAAATAAAACGCATAAGCAAAGCATAGAACATGATAAACACTGAAAAGGCTATAGCATGCATTAAAAAGTACTCAAAATAAAGTCATCCATCAAACCCAAGCCACCTAAAACAGTTTCTGGCTGGGCAATATCATCCGGCGTATCATCATGATAACATCACCAAAGATAAAGATGTGAAAAGGAAATGCTATAGCGACAAAAAGAAAGGTGAACTCCCTCTCCGCCATGGACTGCCCGACTGTCCTAGCCCCACTGCCTCTCTCGAGGCTGGTGAGGCCAGTCCTTGGAGCTTCAACGATGGAGGACACCAAGTGGAGAAGATGAATATGAAATATTCTCTCTCCTTGTAACTTTCTCTCTCTTCCGCCTCTCTTTCACGACACCTTCTATCCTTTTTGTTCCAAGCTTTTCTCCCCTGTATATAGTGGAGGCTTCTAGGGTTTTGTGCCCTAAAGATGCCTTTATAATCCCAAGGAATATCCACCGACAAGGTCTTCCACGAGGGGAGAAGAAGGACAGTCTGCAGGTGGGTACCAGCTGCTGCACATGTCAGATCATCCTTTTCTGCTTGTTCACATGTTTCTACAGCTCACGCGCTGGCCAACATCCACTTCCCCTATGCTATAGCAATTCTTGGCACTAGCTTTCTCTCTTGACTCCTTTCCTGCGCACCAACAAACCCAAAACCAACCTTCCGAGCAGTACCCTTCAACATGGACCAATAACCAGCAAATATAAAGATGCACCCAGAAGAAGAAAATGCAACCTAAATGCAGTCTAAATGATATGGTATGAACTCAAGAACAGGCAAATGCTATAGCAAAAAGGTATGAAAACAAGGATATTTATGTAGTTATCTGTAACCCCCTTAACCCGGCCCAGACGGATGAACCGAATTAAGAAGTTTACACGGGGAAAACCAAAGTCAACCTTGATTAACGACCCTTTTTTTCTTTTAACTCTTGTCTAAATGCATATTATCCCTATACATGATCATACAAAGAGCACACTCAAAGATCATAACCATCAGAGAACATTCAGGGACCCAATTGCACAAATTAAGACTTTAGGGACCAAATTGTAAATTCTAAGAATTATAAGGACTTAACCCAAATTAAAGTTACCAACTTGTAATTAATCATATTTCATGCTTCTCTGTGAAATTTCAGCTCAAACGGACATCTCAAACTCATTTAATTGCAATAACAAGGTTCAGGACTAAAATGCAAACATTTCAAAACATATAACCAACAATTTCAGTGCCCAACGGTCGAGTGTTTCGGAACAGGGAAGACCCGTTCCGAAATGTGGGACCGTTCCGCAAGTGGTACCGAAACAGGGCCTGGCAGAGGCCAAACCGTTCCGGAACAGTTCCTTCCGTTTCGGAATGCCCAGGCCATTTCAGTCCCCCGTTCCGATACGGTAGCACCTGTTCCGAAACAGGTTGCCCAGATTGCAGAAAAATTGCTGGTTTATGACATAATTGACCTATCTAACATGCTCCAAAAGCCACCAAATTTTACCAGCAAGTCATTCAACATACAAGGAACATAATTGCATCAACCAAACATCAACATGGCATCAATTATGAAAATCCCCAATTCTATAGGCATGCATCCTACTTAGAAAAACCATTCAAGCATCAATAAACCAAAACCATATCACAAAGGCCAATTACAAGCTCAAACATTATCAACATCATAAATCCAACTTAGGGAGTCAAAAACATCTCCCAAAACAACAACTTTGGTCCCCCATTGCCAAATGCCAAAAGCTAATAGTGTTTAAGAAACCTTCACCATACTTGAGCTTAGTTCACCACTTGGATTCTTGCCCTCCTTGCTGCCCTCAATGCACTTTAATGCTCTGCATTATTGGTTTAAGAAAAGAGAGAGCATAAGCAAAAGCTTAGTGAGGAATGCTCATTTAAAACCACACAATAATGCATTTATAAAACATCTTTAAAAACCTTAAATCAATCATCCTTTGCACATGCACTAAAGCATTTAAAACAAGCAATTCATGCTTCAAGTTCATATCATGTCATATTGGCAACAAGTGACACATCAACATAAGATCCACACATGGACTTTTAAACACCATTGTGATCTTATAAGTTCCAAGGACCTCACAAGGACTTTTAAACACCATTGTGTCCTTAACATCATCCATGGACTTTTAAACACCATGACAAGGACCACACAAGGACTTTTAAACACCTTTGTGTCCTTAACAAGAATCTCCCAAGGACTTTTAAACACCTTGGAGTTCTTAAGTAACAAGGCTTACACAAGGAATTTTAACCACCTTTGTAACCTTAACCAAGAACCAACCATGGACTTTTAACCACCATGTTGTTCTTAAATAACAAGCCTCACTCAAGGAATTTTAACCACCTTGGTGATCTTAACCAAGAACCAACCATGGACTTTTAACCACCATGTTGTTCTTAAATAAACAAGGCTCACACAAGGACTTTTAACCACCTTTGTGATCTTAACCAAGAACCAACCATGGACTTTTAACCACCATGTTGTTCTTAAATAAACAAGGCTCACACAAGGACTTTTAACCACCTTTGTGACCTTAACCATCACTTGCCAATATGCATCATTAGCCACAATATTCCACTGTTTAAAAGCATTTAACAAAGCCATAAACATCATGCATCTTTAAGCATCAAACCACATTATAACAATGTTCAAAAACAAGGATCTCTTACCTTGAGCATCCTTCAACACATGGCTTATAAACATGCTAAATATGCTTTCAAAACAGGATTTAAAACATGCAAACAAACCACATTGCATACAACCAATCCATGGTTCATCACCAAGAGAGTTTTTCCGAAAACTTACTCTTGAGCTTAGCTAAGTTGCTTAGACTTAAACTAAGCTACCAAACCTTCAAAACATTGGTTTCAAAGCTGAACACCAAAATCCACTCACCGATTCCGTTTCGCCACTTGCCGAAACACCAATCAAGCTTCCGGATCACCACCACTAGGATCCAAAGATGACTCCCCTGTTTTACACACATCAAAGCAGAGGATTAATGCATCATCATGTGATTAATAACTTCAATGAAAGCACCTAAACTCGCTGCTCTCATCCACACTCCACTTTCGGCTACCAAACACAACCGAAAATGCATCCAAACAACTCCACAACACTACCCAGGCAAGATCCATCAAATCTAATCACCTTTACACATCAACTAACATCCAAAAAGGATCAAACATCACCCTTATACCTCCAGCTATAACAGATCATCAAGATCACTCCAAAAACAACCAAGAACTCAAGCTAAACTTAGGAAATTCAACCTATCCGAGATTGCATTAATTAAACCTCAACTTCTCATCAATTTAACATTCATTTAACATCAAAAAGACACCTCAAATCACTGCTTAAACAGATCATACGAATTTTAACCAAAATCAACCAAATCTTGCATTTAATAGCCAAGATCAAGAACACAACCTTAAAACCATTTATAAAACACAAATTAAGGATTGAGAAGTTGAGAATTTCAGTAAAGAACTGAGAGTTTAGAGGAGAAGGACGTTCTTACCTCCAAACTTGAGTTTTCGCCCTTTTTGGAACCAAATTCTTGAAAATCCACTTATCAAATGCAAAGGTTTTGTTGAAGAGATGATTGAAGATCAAAAGGGAATTGAAATGAGTTATTTAGGTGACAAAATCAGAAAGAAAAGCTCTGGAGAAAAGGTGTTTGGTTTGAGAGAAAAGATGAGAGAAAATGAAAATGGAAATTTGGAAAATTAGTTAGAAAATGCCAAAATATCTTCCCTCCACTTTTCTTTTATTTAAAAACCATTAATTAATCATTTAATACTTTAGAAAAATCTGGAGAAACTCCCATTGGGTAAATAGCTCCTTAAAGATTCAAAGTTTCAATCCTTTTTAAAACAGTCTCACAGTTTTCAAAAATTACATTTTGGTCACTAGCCAAAATGTCACACTTCCAAACCTCATTTTGTAAAATTGATTTCACCATACTCTTATATATAATAAAAGAGGATTTTAAGACATTTTTCCATATTTTTAATGCAACCCGAACTAGGCTTTCCTAAATTCACTTTTATATATTCGAACCGCACTCCGACCGAACCGGTCCGAATCCCAAAACTCCTAAGCCCAAAACCGGGGCGTTACAACTCTCCCCCCCTTAAGAAATTTCGTCCTCAAAATTTACCTGAAGGAAAGAGGTAAGGAAACTGCTTCAGCATGTCATCCTTCCGTTCCCACGTGGCTTCCTCAACACCACGATGCTTCCACAACACCTTTACCAACTCAATGGTCTTGCCACGAAGAACCTTGCTATCCGAATCCAGAATCTTCACCGGTTCCTCATCATAGGTCAAATCCGGATTCAATTCCACTTCTTCTACAGGCATCACATGCGAAGGATCCGATCTATACTTCCGAAGCATAGAAACATGAAACACATCATGAATCTTCTCCAACTCTTGAGGTAGCCTCAACTTGTACGCAACAGGACCCACACGCTCAACCACCTCATATGGTCCAATGTACCTAGGGCTCAACTTACCCTTACGGCCAAACCTCATCACCTTTTTCCAAGGCAAAACCTTCAAAAACACACGATCACCCACCGCATACTCAATCTCCTTACGCTTCAAATCTGCGTAAGACTTTTGCCGATCAGAAGCTGCCTTCAAACGCTCACAAATGAGCTTCACCTTCTCGGTGGTTCCTTTAAACAAAGCTGGCATCGAAACCAACTTCTGACCCGTTTTAGCCCAACAAAGAGGAGTCCTACACTTCCTCTCGTACAAAGCTTCATAAGGTGCCATTTCAATACTTGCCTGATAACTATTGTTATAAGCAAATTCCACCAAAGGCAAATGTTTCTCCCAAGAGCCCTGGAACTCAATCACGCAGCACCTCAACATATCCTCCAAAATCTGGATAACACGCTCGGACTGACCATCCGACTGAGGATGATAAGATGTACTGAAATTCAACCGTGTACCCAAAGCTTGATGCAAACACTGCCAGAAACGCGACGTAAACCTCGGATCCCTATCCGACACAATCGACTTTGGCACACCATGCAGCCGCACAATCTCAGCAATGTACAGCTCTGCAAGCTTATCCAAAGAATACATAGTATGCACAGGGAAGAAATGCGCACACTTCGTCAGGCGATCCACAATCACCCACACCGAATTCTTCTTCGATGGCGACAAAGGTAAACCAGATACAAAATCCATGGTAATCCTTTCCCACTTCCATTCAGGAATTCTCAACGGTTGCAACAACCCTGAAGGAACCTGATGCTCAGCCTTAACTCGCTGACACACCATGCACTTGCTCACAAACTCCGCAACATCTTTCTTTAAACCCACCCAATAATACTCATCACGAAGATCACGATACATCTTAGTACTACCAGGGTGCATAGCAAAAGGACTACTATGACCTTCGGTCAGAATAGCACGCCTCAACTCAGCATCATTGGGCACTACTATCCGACTCCCAAAACACAACACTCCATCATCATAAAAGTAGAAATCCGAAGGCCTACCCTCCGCGATATCCTGAACATCAGGCACCAAGGAATCATCAAACAACTGCTTTTCCTTGATCAACTGAACCAAAGATGGTTTCAGTTGCAACTCAGCAACAAGACCACCATCACGCGAAATACTCAAACTGGCAAACATAGCCCTCAACTCAACAGCTACCTTCCTACTCAAGGCATCTGCCACAACATTAGCTTTTCCAGGGTGATACTCAATCGTCAAATCATAATCCTTGAGCAACTCCACCCAACGTCGCTGCCTAAGATTCAACTCCTTCTGGGACATCAGATACTTCAAACTCTTGTGATCCGTGTACACAGTACACTTCTCACCATACAGGTAATGTCTCCAGATCTTCAAAGCAAAAACCACCGCAGCCAACTCAATGTCATGCGTAGGATAATTGCGCTCATGCACTTTCAACTGCCGTGATGCATAAGCCACCACCTTACCCTCTTGCATCAGCACACATCCCAAACCAACATAGGACGCATCACTATACACCACAAACTCTTTCCCTGATTCAGGTTGAACCAAGATATGAGCTTGCGTCAAAGCTGTCTTAAGCTTCTCAAAAGCCTGCTGTCTCGCTTTC
Organism: Hibiscus tridactylites; assembly: GCA_958450335.1. Taxonomy (NCBI): domain Eukaryota; kingdom Viridiplantae; phylum Streptophyta; class Magnoliopsida; order Malvales; family Malvaceae; genus Hibiscus; species Hibiscus tridactylites. Next base: position 41,382,461 of record OY288269.1, on the reverse strand, counting down.
GTCCATTCATACTTAACATCCTTTTGCAACAACTTTGTCAAAGGTGCAGCAATCTTAGAAAACTCATCCACAAACCTCCGGTAGTATCCCGCCAAACCAAGGAAACTACGAACCTCATGAACAGACTTAGGAACCTTCCAATTCATCACCGCCTCAATCTTCTGAGGATCAACACGAATCCCTTCAGCAGAAACCACATGCCCAAGAAACATCACTTCACTTAACCAAAACTCACACTTGCTCAGCTTGGCATAAAGCTGATTCTCGAACAAAGCTTGCAACACAATCCTCAAATGCTCTTCATGCTCCTCCTCAGTATGCGAGTACACGAGGATATCATCAATGAACACCACTACAAACTTGTCCAGGTATTCATGAAACACACGATTCATCATGTCCATGAAAGCCGCAAGAGCATTTGTCAAACCAAACGGCATCACAAGGAACTCATAATGCCCATACCTTGTCCTGAAAGCTGTCTTAGGCACATCTACATCCTTTACCTTCAACTGGTAATACCCTGACCTCAAGTCAATCTTAGAGAACACAGCTGCTCCCCGAAATTGATCAAAGAGATCATCAATTCTCGGCAAAGGATACCGATTCTTGATAGTCAACTTGTTCAGCTGACGATAATCAATGCACATTCTCATAGTGCCATTCTTCTTCTTCACAAACAAGACCGGTGCACCCCAAGGTGACACACTCGACCGAATGAACCCATGATCAAGCAACTCTTGCAACTGCGTCTTCAACTCCTTCAACTCTTTGGGTGCCATTCTATAAGGGGTAATGGACACAGGAGTTGTATTCTCATACAGCTCAATCCCAAACTCCACCTCGCGATTAGGAGGTAACCCAGGCAACTACTCAGAAAACACACCAGGAAACTCTCGCACAGTCCTGATATCTTGCACACACAACTCCTTAGAGCTAGGATTCATCACAAAAGCTAGGTAAGCTTCACAACCTTGCCTCAGCATCCGGCTCGCCTCCAACGTAGACACCACATTAGCAAGAAACTTCACATTCTCACCAACCACAACTACCTCATAATCATCCGCAAGCTTCAACGAAACTCGCTTATTCTCACAATCCACAACAGCTTGATGCTCAGCAAGCCAATCCATACTAATGATTACATCAAAACCATAAAAAGGCAACTCCATAAGGTCAACAGGAAAACATGACCTTGCACAACCAAGGGACACCCTCTATAAAGCTTTCGAGTCACAACAGTCTCACCAAAAGAACTAGTGACACGCACACCAACATCCAAAGACTCAACAGGCAAACCAAGCAATTCAGCATGCTCACACAATATGTATGAATGCGTAGATTCAGAATCAACCAAGGAAAGTAACGACAAGGATTGCAGAATAAAAGTACCTGTGATCACATCCGCGTCATTCCTTCCCTCCCGCTGAGCATACACCCTGGCATGGCCACCACCCTCAGGCTGAATAGCCACAACATGAGCCACACCTCGACCACCTTCCTCTCTCCGCTGAAAGTTACCACGGCCGCGCCCACGACCTCTCTGTGGTGCAGCAACAACAGGAGCACGCACTTGGCCACCAGCCAACATAGGACACACTCTCCTCATGTGATCTGTAGATCCACAGTTCCAGCACGCATTACCAGCTGCCACAACAGGAGCTTGCACCTCTCTCACAGCACGAGGACAATCACGCTTCATATGGCCACACGAACCACATATCCAACATGCACTCGGATCAACTCTAGCATTGCCTCCCCGAGCAGGCGCACCACCTCCTCGCTTAGATGAGGACTGATACTTCTGATCACGTCCCCTCTTGTTCCGTCCACCACCGGAACTATATTAAGCTGCTCGCTTACCAGCACTTAACCCAGCACCTCTAGCAGATAAACCCAAGTTCATCTCAATGTCCTTTGCTCGGCCCACCAGCACATCAAAATCATCATACTCGGTAGCCAGCACATACATCTTAACTTCCGTCACTAAACCATAACGGAACCTTTCACACCTCTCCCGCTCATCCGGAACAAGCTCAGGTGCGTATTGACTGAGTCGAACAAACTGGACCTCATACTCAGCCACAGACATGCTCCCGTGGGTAAGAGACATGAACTCCCTCTTCTTTTCATCCAGGTACCTCACACCTAGATACCTTCTCTTGAACGCGTTCTAAAAGAACGTCCAAGTTACGCCAGCTTCCGCCATCCCAGCGATAGTGGTTGTCCACCACGTATAAGCATCATCTTATAGCAAGGATACTACACAGCCCAACTTTTGCACATCAGTGCAACTCATCTGACCCAAGATTCTCTTGGTACCCTCTAACCAAGACTCCGAACCTTCAGCTGACAAACCCCTGAACTCAGTCCCTCCTAGACTGCGCAAACGTTCCAAGGGTAGTCCAACTCCAGCATCTCCCTGATGCACAGCTCCTTGAGCTCCAGATACTGCTGCTTGAAAAGCTCCAGCAATAGCTTGTATCAACACTGTCATGTCAGGAACAGCTTGCCCCTGCCCAGCCTCAGGTCCAGCGACCCCAGCACCAGCTGCAGCTCCAGCTCCTTCACCCCCAGCATCACCACCACCAGGTGGAGGAGGTAAATCCACCGCACTTTCAACATTCTCCTCATTCTCATTCTCATTCTGAGCCGTAGCTCGCACATTACTCCTCAACTCTCTACGAGGTGCCATACTCTAACAATGCAATCACAATGCAAATAAACAAAGTCAGGCTCAGCAAGGTAAGCAATCCAAGTACTTAAGCTCATTTTCACTTAAAAACAATATCATTACATTAGCTTTGATTTGGCAATGGGTACCCACAACATGCTTCACCATAGCATACGCCTCAATTGCAACATATTCACAAACCACTCAACATGCTTTCATTCAACAAGCATACAAAGCATACATACCTTAAATCATTCACATACTCATTCCCAATTACTCGAGAACTCAGCTCTGATACCACCAAATGTAACCCCCTTAACCCGGCCCAGACGGATGAACCGAATTAAGAAGTTTACACGGGGAAAACCAAAGTCAACCCGAAAGTCAACCTTGATTAACGACCCTTTTTTTCTTTTAACTCTTGTCTAAATGCATATTATCCCTATACATGATCATACAAACATCATACTCAAAGATCATAACCATCAGAGAACATTCAGGGACCCAATTGCACAAATTAATCTTTTAGGGACCAAATTGTAAATTATTAGAATTATAAGGACTTAACCCAAATTAAAGTTACCAACTTGTAATTAATCATATTTCATGCTTCTCTGTCAAATTTCAGCTCAAACGGACATCTCAAACTCATTTAATTGCAATAACAAGGTTCAGGACTAAAATGCAAACATTTCAAAACATATAACCAACAATTTCAGTGCCCAACGGTCGAGTGTTTCGGAACAGGGAAGACCCGTTCCGAAACGCGGGACCGTTCCGCAACTGGTACCAAAACAGGGCCTGGCAGAGGCCAAACCGTTCCGGAACAGTTCCTTCCGTTTCGGAACGCCCAGGCCATTTCAGGCTCCCGTTCCGATACGGTAGCACCTGTTCCGAAACAGGTTGCCCAGATTGTAGAAAAATTGCTGGTTTATGACATAATTGACCTATCTAACATGCTCCAAAAGCCACCAAATTTTACCAGCAAGTCATTCAACATACAATGAACATAATTGCATCAACCAAACATCAACATGGCATCAATTATGAAAATCCCCAGTTCTATAGGCATGCATCCTACTTAGAAAAACCATTCAAGCATCAATAAACCAAAACCATATCACAAAGGCCAATTACAAGCTCAAACATTATCAACATCATAAATCCAACTTAGGGAGTCCAAAACATCTTCCAAAACAACAACATAGGTCCCCCATTGCCAAATGCCAAAAGCTAATAGTGTTTAAGAAACCTTCACCATACTTGAGCTTAGTTCACCACTTGGATTCTTGCCCTCCTTGCTGCCCTCAATGCACTTTAATGCTCTGCATTATTGGTTTAAGAAAAGAGAGAGCATAAGCAAAAGCTTAGTGAGGAATGCTCATTTAAAACCACACAATAATGCATTTATAAAACATCTTTAAAAACCTTAAATCAATCATCCTTTGCACATGCACTAAAGCATTTAAAACAAGCAATTCATGCTTCAATTTCATATCATGTCATATTGGCAACAAGTGACACATCAACATAAGATCCACACATGGACTTTTAAACACCATTGTGATCTTATAAGTTCCAAGGACCACACATGGACTTTTAAACACCATTGTGTCCTTAACATCATCCATGGACTTTTAAACACCATGACAAGGACCACACAAGGACTTTTAAACACCTTTGTGTCCTTAACAAGAATCTCCCAAGGACTTTTAAACACCTTGGAGTTCTTAAGTAACAAGGCTTACACAAGGAATTTTAACTACCTTTGTAACCTTAACCAAGAACCAACCATGGACTTTTAACCACCATGTTGTTCTTAAATAACAAGCCTCACTCAAGGAATTTTCACCACCTTGGTGATCTTAACCAAGAACCAACCATGGACTTTTAACCACCATGTTGTTCTTAAATAAACAAGGCTCACACAAGGACTTTTAACCACCTTTGTGATCTTAACCAAGAACCAACCATGGACTTTTAACCACCATGTTGTTCTTAAATAAACAAGGCTCACACAAGGACTTTTAGCCACCTTTGTGACCTTAACCATCACTTGCCAATATGCATCATTAGCCACAATATTCCACTGTTTAAAAGCATTTAACAAAGCCATAAACATCATGCATCTTTAAGCATCAAACCACATTATAACAATGTTCAAAAACAAGGATCTCTTACCTTGAGCATCCTTCAACACATGGCTTATTGTAACGCCCCGGTTTTGGGCTTAGAAGTTTTGGTCTTGGACCGGTTCGGTCAAAGTGCTGTTCGAATATAAAAAGGTGAAATTAGGAAAGCCTAGTTCGGGTTGCATTAAAAATATGGAAAAATGTTCTAAAATCTTCTTTTAATATATATAAGTGAACCGTGAAATCAATTTTATAAAATGAGGTTGGGAAGGGTGACATTTTGGCTAGTGACCAAAATGTAATTTTTGAAAACTGTGTGACTGTTTTGAAAAGGATTGAAACTTTGAATCTTTAAGGAGCTATTTACCCAAAGGGAGTTTCTCCAGATTTTTCTAAGATATTTTATGATTTAATTCTGATTTTTAAACAAAAGAAAAGTGGAGGGAAGTTATTTCCAACTAATTTTTCCTAAAATCTCAGTTCCATTTTCTCTCATTTTTCTCTCAAGCCAAACATCTTTTCTCCATAGCTTTTTCTCTGATTTTGTCACCTAAACATCTCTTTTCAATTCTCTTTTGATTGCTAATCATCTCATCAACAAAACCTCACCATTTGCTAGTTGATTGATGATTTATAAATGGTTCCAAAAACGAAGATAACTCAAGTTTGGAGGTAAGAACGTCCTTCTCCTCTAAACTCTCAGTTCTTTACTGAAATTCCTAAGTTCTCAATCCTTAATTGATGATTTATAAATGGTTTTGAAGTTGTGTGATGGATCTTGGCTTTAAATGCAAGATTTGGTGATTCTTGATGGATTTTCGTATGATCTGATTGGGCTGTGTTTTAAGGTGTTAAATTGATGTTAAATGAATGTTAATTTGATAAGGAATTGAGTTTTTATTAATGCAATCCCGTATAGGTTGCATTTCCTAGGTTTAGCTTGTGTTCTTGGTTGATTTTGAGGTGATCTTGTGGATCTGTTGTTGCTGGAGATATAAGGATGTTGTTAGGTCCTTTTTAGATGTTAAATGATGTTTAAAGATGTTTAGTTTTGATGGATCATGGCTGGGCAATGTTGAGGAGTTATTTGGATGCATTTTCGGTTGTGTTTGGTAGCCGAAAATGGAGTGTGGATGAGAGCAGCGAGTTTAGGTGCTTTCATTGAAGCTATTAATGCATGATGATGCATTAATCCTCTGCTTTGATGTGTTTAAAACAGGGGAGTCATCTTTGGATCCAAGTGGTGGTGATCCGGAAGCTTGATTTGTGTTTCGGCAAGAGGCGAAACGGAATCGGTGAGTGGAATTTGGTTTTCGGCTTTGAAACCAGTGTTTTGAAGGTTTGGGAGCTTAGTTTAAGTCTAAGAAACTTAGCTAAGCTCAAGAGTAAGTTTTCGGAAAAACTCTTTTGGTGATGGCCATGGTTTTGGTTGTAATGCAATATGATGTTTGCATGATTTTAAATCTGTTTTGAAAGCATATCTAGCATGTTTATTTGCTGAGATTATAAGCCATGTGTTAGAGGAAACTCAAGGTAAGAGTTCCTTGTTTTTGAGCATTGTTTAAATGTGGTTTGATGCTTAAAGATGCATGATGTTTATGGCTTTGTAAAATGCTTTAAAATAGTGAGATATTGATTATAATGATACATATTGGCAAGTGATGGTTAAGGTCACAAAGGTGGTTAAAAGTCCTTGTGTGAGCCTTGTATATTTAAGAACATCAAGTTGGTTAAAAGTCCTTGTGTGAATCTTGTGAATTTTAAGAACAACATGGTGTTTAAAAGTCCATGGTTGGTTCTTGGTTAAGGCTCAAGGTGGTTAAAAGTCCTTGTAAGCCTTGGTTATTTAAGAACTCCAAGGTGTTTAAAAGTCCTTGGGAGATTCTTGTTAAGGACACAAAGGCGGTTAAAAGTCCTTGTGTGGTCCTTGCCATGGTGTTTAAAAGTCCATGGGTCCATGGTGTTTAAAAGTCCATGGGGATAAGATCACAATGGTGTTTAAAAGTCCATGTGTGGATCTTATGTGAAATGTATCCCTTGTTGCCAATATGACTTGTTATGAGCTTGAAGCATGAGATGCTTGTTTTAAATGTTTATGAGCATGAGTAAATGTTGCTTAAAGCATGGTTTATAAATGGGTTTATAAATGCATTATTTAATGGTTTTAAATGAGCATTCCTCACTAAGCTTTTGCTTACGCTCTCTCTCCTTTCTTAAACCAATAATGCAGAGCATTAAGGTGCATTGAGGGCAGCAAGGAAGGCAAGCAATCAAGTGGAAACCAAGCTCAAGTATGGGAAGGTTTCATAAACATTTTTAGCTTTTGGCATTTGGCAATGGGGGACCTATGTGGAAGTTTTGGGAGATGTTTTGAACTCCCTAAGTTTGTTTAATGTTGTTATTAATGCTGGATCATGTAATTGGCTATTATGTGATTGGTTTGGAGGTTTAATGCTTGGATGGTTTGCTAAGTAGGAAGCATACCATTAGAATTGGGGCTTTTCATATTTGATGCTATAATGTTGATTGGTTGATGCAAATATGTCCCTTGCATGTTGTATGAGTTGCTGGTAAAGTTTGGTAGCATTTGGAGTATGTATGGTAAGTCAATTGTGTGTTTTAGCAGCCATTTCTCTACATTCTGTGCAGGCTGTAACCCCCTTAACCCGGCCTAGACGGTTGACCCGAATTAAGAAAGTCACACGGGGAAAACAAAAGTCAACCCGAAAGTCAACCTTGATTAACGACACTTTTTTTTCTTTTTAATCTTGTCTAGATGCACATTAACCCTAATTGTGATCACACAAACATCATACTCAAAGATCACAAACATCAGAGATCAAACAGGGACCCAATTGAACAAATTACAACTTTAGGGACCAAATTGTAATTTCTGATAATTAAAAGGACTTAACCCAAATTAAAATTACCATCTTGAAATTAATCAGGTTTCATGCTTCTCTGTGAAATTTCAGCTCAAAAGGACCTTCCAAGCTCAGGCAATTGAACAAACAAGATTCAGGACCAAAACGTAAACAATTCAAAACATATAACTGCCAATGTCAGCCCCTAACGGTCGGCCGTTCCGGAACCGATTAACCCCGTTCCGAAACACGGGCCGTTCCGAAACCGATCGACACCGTTCCGAAACACGGCCTTGGCAGAGACCAAACCGTTTCGAAACGGTGCACACCGTTTCAGACGCCTGGGTTCGTGTAAGGCACCCGTTCCGAAACGGTGCATACTGTTCCGAAACGCCTGCACAGATTGCAGCAACCAAGCATACCAAATCATGCAATTGATAATTCAAACATGCTCCAAATGTCACCAAACTTTACCAGCATGCAATTAAACATATTTAAGACTTATAGGAATCATCACAACATCAATCTAACATCATATGCAAAAAGCCCCAATTCTATAGGCATGCTTCCTACACAAGCTAGCTATTCAACACCAAACTTCCAAAACAAGCATATAAGGTTTCAATTCATAAACCAGCAATCTTAACAACATACAACATACTTAGGGAGTCTCAAACACCTCCCAAAACATACACATTGGTCCCCCATTGCCAAATCACACAAAAGCTAAATGTTTAACAAAACCTTCCATACTTTGAGCTTCACTTGAACTTGATTGCTTGCCCTTTCTTGCTGCCCCTCAAGGTACTCTAATGCTCTGCATTATTGAATTAAGAAAACGTAGAGAGCGTAAGCAAAAGCTTAGTGAGGCATGCTCATTAAAACAATTCAATAATGTAATTAAAACCATTTATAAATCATGCTTAAAATCAATCCTTGCACATGCTCAAAAGCATACTTAAAACAAGCAATCCCATGCTTCAACATAAACATTAAAACAAGCATCTCATGCTTCACAAATTACTTAACATGTCATATTGGCTCAAGTGATACATTTCATTTATTAAAACAAGTTCAACAACTTTCCCAAGGACTTTTAAACACCTTGGCCCCAAGGACTTTTAAACACCTTGGCCATGGACTTTTAAACACCATGAATAAGGACCACACAAGGACTTTTAACCACCTTTGTGTCCAATGCTTGAATCACCCCAAGGACTTTTAAACACCTTGGCCCCAAGGACTTTTAAACACCTTGGCCCCATGGACTTTTAAACACCATGGAAGGATCACCTAAGGACTTTTAACCACCTTAGTGTCCGCAACAAGACTCATCCAAGGACTTTTAACCACCTTGATGATCTTAAGTAACAAGGCTCACTCAAGGACTTTTAACCACCTTAGTGACCTTAATCTTTTCAAAACATCACTTGCCAATATACATCATATTCATCATTTAATCCACTGTTTTAAAGCATTTAACCAAGCCCTTTTCATCATGCATTTCAAAGCATCAAACCACATTATTTCAACGCATAAAAGCAAGGTACTCCTACCTAGAGTTACCTTCAATATATGGCTTACAACACCAGCAAAATCCATGCTAAAACATGCTTTCAAAACAGTAATTAAAACATGCAAATCATCATCTTGCATCACAACAAAAACATGGCCACCACTAGAGAGAAAATCCGAAAACTTACACTTGAGCTTAGCAAAGTTGATTAGACTTAAACTAAGCTCCCAAAACCTTAAAACCTTGGTTTTAAAAGCTGAAATCCAATTTCCACAAACTCACTCACCGATTTCCACTTTGCTTCAAGCCAAAGCACCAAATCAAGCTTCCGAATCAACCAAACTTGGATCCAAAGATGCCTCCCCTGTTTCAACACATCAAAGCAGAGGATTAATGCATCATCATGCATTAATTGCTTCAATGAAAGCACCTAAACTCGCTGCTCTCATCCAACCTCCATTTTCGGCCACCAAACACAACCGAAAATGCATCCAAACCACTTCTAAACAAAGCCCAGCCATAAACCAACAAAACCTCACTTCCATTAACATCATATAACATCTAAAAACAACCTATTAACAACCTTATACCTCCAGCAACAACAGATCACCAAGATCACCTCAAAAACTACCTTAAAACACAAGCTAAACTTAGGAAACTAAACCTATCCGTGATTGCATCAATCAAAACTCAATTCCACATCATTTTAGAGATCATTTAACATCAAAAACACCTCTTAAATCACAGATTACTCAGATCTAACGAAAATCATCAAAAATCATCAAAATCTTGCATAATAAGCCAAGATCCATAAATCAACTTAAAAGCCATTAATTAAACATCAATTAAGGATTGAAAACTTAGGAATTTCAGTAAAGAACTGATAGTTTAGAGGAGAAGGACGTTCTTACCTCCAAACTTGTGTTTCTCCACTTTTTGCAATCAAAATGCTTGTTGAAACTTGTAGCAATTGAAGAGGTTTTGAAGATATGTTGATTTGGATTCAAATGAGAGTTGAAAGGAGGAATTTAGGTGAGAAAATCAGAAACAAATCTCTGGAAATGGAGTGTTTGGTTTGAGAGAAAATGAGAGAAAGAAAATGAGAAGTTAGTTGAGAAAATTGCCAAATGAGTTTTTCCCTCCTTTTTGTTATCTTTAAAATCAGAAAATAGCTTATAAAATCTTAGAAAAATCTGGAGAAATCACTTTTGGATTAATAGCTCCTTAAAGATTCAAAGTTTCAACCCTTTATAAAACAGCCACCAAACTTGCGAAAATTACATTTTGGTCACTAGCCAAAATGTCACACTTCCAAAACTCATTTTCCAAAATTGATTTCACAGTTCACTTAATTATATTAAAAGATGATTTTAGAACATTTTTCCATATTTTTAATGCAACCCGAACTAGGCTTTCCTAATTTAACCTCTTAAGATTCGAACAGCACTTTGACCAACCGGTCAACGCCCAAAACTCCTAAGCCCAAAACCGGGGCGTTACACAGGCCGTATCGGAATGGGAGCTACCGTTTCGGAACGGGTGCCCTGTAGTGGCCCAGGCGTCCGAAACGGAAGGTACCGTTCCGAAACGGAAATGCCTCTGCCAGGCCTCGTTTCGGAACCCGTTGCGGAACGGTCCCGCGTTTCGAAACAGGTTCTCCCTGTTTCGGAACACCTGCCGTTGGAGGCTGACACGGGCGGTTATATGTTTTGAAATGTTTGCATTTTGGTCCTGAAACTTGTTATTGCCATTGTATGAGTTTGGGATGTCCGTTTGAGCTGAAATTTGACAGAGAAGCATGAAACCTGAATAATTACAAGTCGGTAACTTTAATTTGAGTTAAGTCCTTATAATTTGCAGAAATTAAAATTTGGTCCCTAAAGTTGTAATTTGTGCATTTGGGTCCCTGTTTAATCTCTGATGGTTATGATCTTTGAGCATGCTGTTTGTATGATCATATCTAGGGTTAATGCGCATCTAGACAAGTTTTAAAAAAAAGGTCGTTAATCAAGGTTGACTTTCGGGTTGACTTTGGTTTTCCCCGTGTGACTTTCTTAATCTGGGTCAACCGTCTAGGCCGGGTTAAGGGGGTTACACTTGGTGGTATCAGAGCTGAGTTCTCGAGTAATTGGGAATGATTGTGTGCATGATTGAAGTATGTATGCTTTGTATGCTTGTCGAGTGGAAGCATGTTGAGTGGTTTGTGAATTTGATGCAATTGAGTTGTATGTTGTGATGAAGCATGTTGTGGGTACCCATTGCCAAATCAAAGCTAATGAAATGATGTTGTCTTTAAATGAGAATGAGCTTGAGTACTTGGATTGCTTACCTTGCTGGGCCTGACTTTGTTTGTTTGCATTCTGATTGCATTGTTAGAGTATGGCACCTCGTAGAGAGTTGAGGAGTAATGTGCGAGCTACGACTCAGAATGAGAATGAGAATGAGGAGAATGCGGGAAGTGCGGTGTTACCTCCTCCACCTGGTGGTGGTGGTGCTGAGGGTGAAAGAGCTGAAGCTGCAGCTGGTGCTGGGGTCGCTGGACCTGAGGCTGGTCAGGGGCAAGCTATGCCTGACATGACGATGTTGGTGCAAGCTATTGCTGGTGCTTTTCGAGCGGCAGTAGCTGGAGCTCAAGGAGCTGGGCATCAGGGAGATGTTGGTGTTAGACTACCCTTGGAACGTTTAAGCAGTTTGGGAGGGACTGAGTTCAGGGGTTTGTCTGCGGAAGGTTCTGAATCCTGGATGGAGAGTACCAAGAGGATCTTGGGTCAGATGAGTTGCACTGATGTGCAAAAGTTGGGTTGTGTAGTATCTTTACTACAGGATGATGCCTATACGTGGTGGACAACCACTATCGCTGGGATGGCTGATGCTGATGTAACTTTGACATTCTTCCAGAATGTGTTCAAGAGAAGGTATCTAGGTGTGAGGTACCTAGATGAAAAGAAGCGGGAGCTCATGTCTCTTACCCAGGGGAGCATGACTGTGGTTGAGTATGAAGTGCAGTTTGTTCGACTCAGTCAATATGCGCCTGAGTTAGTCCCTGATGAGCGGGCGAGGTGCGAAAGATTCCGTTATGGTTTAGTGACGGATGTGAAGATGTATGTGCTGGCTACCGAGTATGATGATTTTGATGTGCTGGTGGGCCGAGCAAAGGATATTGAGATGAACTTGGGTTTATCTGCTAAGAGTGCTGGTTCTAGTCCTGGGAAGCGAGCTGCTGAATATAGTTCCGGTGGTGGACGGAACAAAAGGGGACGTGATCAGAAGTATCAGTCCTCGGCTAAGCGAGGTGGTGGAACATCTGCTCGGGGAGGCAATGCTAGAGCTGATCCGAGTCTGTGTTGGATTTGTGGTTCACGTGGTCATATGAAGAGTGACTGTCCTCGTGCTGTGAGGGAGGTGCAAGCTCCTGTTGCGGCAGCAGGTAACGGGTGCTAGAATTGTGGATCTGCGGATCACTTGAGGCGAGAGTGTCCTATGTTGGCTGGTGGCCAGGTGCGTGCTCCTGTTGTTGCTGCACCGCAGAGAGGTCGTGGGCGCGGCCGTGGTAACTTTCAGCGAAGAGAGGAAGGTGGTCGAGGAGTGGCCCATGTTGTGGCTATTCAGCCTGAGGGTGGAGGTCAAGCTAGGGTGTATGCTCAGCGGGAGGGGAGGAATGACGCGGATGTGATTGCAGGTACTTTTACTTTGCAATCCCTGTCATTACTTTCCTTGATAGATTCTGGATCTACGCATTCATACATTTTGCGTGAGCATGCTGAATTGCTTGGTTTGCCTGTTGAGTCTTTGGATGTTGGAGTTCGTGTCACTAGTTCTTTTGGTGAGACTGTTGTGACTCGAAAGCTGTATAGAAGGTGTCCTTTGGTTGTTCAAGATCATGTTTTTCATGTTGACCTTATGGAGTTGCCTTTCTATGGTTTTGATGTAATCCTTGGTATGGATTGGCTTGCTGAGTATCGTGCTGTTGTGGATTGTGAAAATAAGCGAGTTTCGTTGAAGCTTGCGGATGATTATGAAGTTGTTGTGGTTGGTGAGAATGTGAAGTTTCTTGCTGTGGTGTCTACCTTGGAGGCGAGCAAGATGCTGAGGCAAGGTTGTGAAGCTTATCTAGCTTTTGTGATGAATCCTAGCTCTAAGGAGTTGCGTGTGCAGGATATCAGAGTTGTGAAGGAGTTTCCTGGTGTGTTTCCTGAGGAGTTGCCTGGTTTACCTCCTAATCGCGAGGTGGAGTTTGGAATCGAGCTGTATGAGAATACAACTCCTGTGTCCATTACCCCTTATAGAATGACACCTAAGGAGCTGAAGGAGCTGAAGACGCAATTGCAAGAATTACTTGGTCGTGGTTTCATTCGGCCGAGTGTGTCACCTTGGGGTGCACCGGTCTTGTTTGTGAAGAAGAAGGATGGCACTATGAGAATGTGCATTGATTGCCGTCAGCTGAACAAGTTGACTATCAAGAATCGGTATCCTTTGCCGAGAATTGATGATCTCTTTGATCAATTTCGGGGAGCAGCTGTGTTCTCTAAGATTGACTTGAGGTCAGGGTATTACCAATTGCAGGTGAAGGATGTGGATGTGCCTAAGACAGCTTTCAGGACAAGGTATGGGCATTATGAGTTCCTTGTGATGCCGTTTGGTTTGACAAATGCTCCTGCTGCTTTCATGGACATGATGAACCGTGTGTTTCATGAATACCTGGACAAGTTCATTGTGGTGTTCATTGGTGATATCCTCGTGTACTCGCGTACTGAGGAGGAGCATGAAGAGCATTTGAGGATTGTGCTGCAAGCTTTGTTGGAGAATCAGCTTTATGCTAAGCTGAGCAAGTGCGAGTTCTGGCTTAAGGAGGTAGTGTTTCTTGGGCATGTGGTTTCTGCTGAGGGGATTCGTGTTGATCCTCAGAAGGTTGAGGCGGTGATGAACTGGAAGGTTCCTAAGTCTGTTCATGAGGTTCGTAGTTTCCTTGGTTTGGCGGGATACTACCGGAGGTTTGTGGATGGGTTTTCTAAGATTGCTGCACCGTTGACGAAGTTGTTGCAAAAGGATGTTAAGTATGAGTGGACAGAAGCGAGACAGCAGGCTTTTGAGAAGCTTAAGGCGGCTCTGACGCAAGCTCCTATCTTGGTTCAACCTGAATCAGGGAAAGAGTTTGTAGTCTACAGTGATGCGTCCTATGTTGGTTTGGGTTGTGTGCTGATGCAAGAGGGTAAGGTTGTGGCTTATGCATCGCGGCAGTTGAAGGTGCATGAGCGCAATTATCCTACGCATGACATTGAGTTGGCTGCAGTGGTTTTTGCTCTGAAGATCTGGAGACATTACCTGTATGGTGAGAAGTGTACTGTGTACACGGATCACAAGAGTTTGAAGTATCTGATGTCTCAGAAGGAGTTGAATCTCAGGCAGCGGCGTTGGGTGGAGTTGCTCAAGGATTATGAGTTGACGATTAAGTACCATTCTGGAAAAGCTAATGTTGTTGCGGATGCCTTGAGTAGGAAGGTAGCTGTTGAGCTGAGGGCTATGTTTTCCAGTTTAAGTATTTCGCGTGATGGTGGTCTTGTGGCTGAGTTGCAAGTGAAACCATCTTTGGTTCAGTTGATCAAGGAAAAGCAGTTGCTGGATGATTCCTTGGTACCGCTTGTTCAGGATATCGCGGAGGGTAGGCCTTCGGATTTCTGCTTTAATGATGATGATGTGTTGTGTTTTGGGAGTCGAATAGTAGTGCCCAATGATGCTGAGTTGAGGCGTGCTATTTTGACTGAAGGTCATAGTAGTCCTTTTGCTATGCACCCTGGTAGTACTAAGATATATCGTGATCTTCGTGATGAGTACTATTGGGTGGGTTTGAAGAAAGATGTCGCGGAGTTTGTGAGCAAGTGTATGGTGTGTCAGCGAGTTAAGGTTGAGCATCAGGTTCCTTCAGGGTTGTTGCAACCGTTGAGAATCCCTGAATGGAAGTGGGAAAGGGTTACCATGGATTTTGTATCTGGTTTACCTTTGTCACCATCGAAGAAGAATTCGGTGTGGGTGATTGTAGATCGCCTGACGAAGTGTGCGCATTTCTTGCTTGTGCATACTACGTTTTCTTTGGATAAGCTTGCGGAGCTGTACATTGCTGAGATTGTGCGGCTGCATGGTGTGCCTAACTCGATTGTGTCGGATAGGGATCCGAGGTTTACATCGCGTTTCTGGCAGTGTTTGCATCAAGCTTTGGGTACAAGGTTGAATTTCAGTACGTCTTATCATCCTCAGTCGGATGGTCAATCAGAGCGTGTTATCCAGATTTTGGAGGATATGTTGAGGTGCTGCGTGATTGAGTTCCAGGGTTCTTGGGAGAAGCTTTTGCCTTTGGTAGAGTTTGCTTATAACAATAGTTATCAGGCGAGTATTCAAATGGCACCTTATGAGGCTTTGTACGGGAGGAAGTGTAGGACTCCTCTTTGTTGGGCTGAAACGGGTCAAAAGTTGGTTTCGATGCCGGCTTTGTTGAAAGGAACCACTGAGAAGGTGAAGCTCATCTGTGAGCGGTTGAAGGCAGCTTCTGATCGGCAAAAGTCTTACGCGGATTTGAAGCGTAAGGAGATTGAGTATGCGGTGGGTAACTGTGTGTTTTTGAAGGTTTCGCCTTGGAAGAAGGTGATGAGGTTTGGCCGGAAGGGTAAGTTGAGCCCTAGGTACATTGGACCATATGAGGTGATTGAGCGTGTGGGTCCTGTTGCGTACAAGTTGAGGTTACCTCAAGAGTTGGAAAAGATTCATGATGTGTTTCATGTTTCTATGCTCCGTACAGATCTGATCCTTCGCATGTGATGCCTGTGGAGAAAGTGGAATTGAATCCGGATTTGACCTATGATGAGGAACCGGTGAAGGTTCTGGATTCGGATAGCAAGGTTCTTCGTGGAAAGACCATTGAGTTGGTGAAGGTGTTGTGCAAGCACCGTGGTGTTGAGGAAGCCACGTGGGGAAGGATGACATGCTGAAGCAGTTTCCTTATCTCTTTCCTTAACCATCACTTGCCAATATGCATCATTAGCCACAATATTCCACTGTTTTAAAGCATTTAACAAAGCCATAAACATCATGCATCTTTAAGCATCAAACCACATTATAACAATGTTCAAAAACAAGGATCTCTTACCTTGAGCATCCTTCAACACATGGCTT
This sequence comes from Hibiscus tridactylites, assembly GCA_958450335.1. Classification (NCBI taxonomy): domain Eukaryota; kingdom Viridiplantae; phylum Streptophyta; class Magnoliopsida; order Malvales; family Malvaceae; genus Hibiscus; species Hibiscus tridactylites. The sequence goes on along the minus strand of OY288269.1, from coordinate 41,366,114 downwards.
ATTGTAACGCCCCAGTTTTGGGCTTAGAAGTTTTGGTCTTGGACCGGTTCGGTCAAAGTGCTGTTCGAATATAAAAAAGTGAAATTAGGAAAGCCTAGTTCGGGTTGCATTAAAAATATGGAAAAATGTTCTAAAATCTTCTTTTAATATATATAAGTGAACTGTGAAATCAATTTTACAAAATGAGGTTGGGAAGGGTGACATTTTGGCTAGTGACCAAAATGTAATTTTTGAAAACTGCGTGACTGTTTTAAGAAGGATTGAAACTTTGAATCTTTAAGGAGCTATTTACCCAAAGGGAGTTTCTACAGAATTTTCTAAGATATTTTATGATTTAATTCTGATTTTTAAACAAAAGAAAAGTGGAGGGAAGTTATTTCCAACTAATTTTTCCTAAAATCTCATTTCCATTTTCTCTCATTTTTCTCTCAAGCCAAACATCTTTTCTCCAGAGCTTTTTCTCTGATTTTGTCACCTAAACATCTCTTTTCAATTCTCTTTTGATTGCTAATCATCTCATCAACAAAACCTCACCATTTGCTAGTTGATTCTTCAAGCTTTTTGGTTCCAAAAAGGGAGAAAACTCAAGTTTGGAGGTAAGAACGTCCTTCTCCTCTAAACTCTCAGTTCTTTACTGAAATTCTAAGTTCTCAATCCTTAATTGATGATTTATAAATGGTTTTGAAGTTGTGTGATGGATCTTGGCTTTAAATGCAAGATTTGGTGATTTTTGATGGATTTTCGTATGATCTGATTGGGCTGTGTTTTAAGGTGTTAAATTGATGTTAAATGAATGCTAATTTGATAAGGAATTGAGTTTTTATTAATGCAATCCCGGATAGGTTGAATTTCCTAGGTTTAGCTTGTGTTCTTGGTTGATTTTGAGGTGATCTTGTGGATCTGTTGTTGCTGGAGATATAAGGATGTTGTTAGGTCCTTTTAAGATGTTAAATGATGTTTAAAGATGTTTAGTTTTGATGGATCATGGCTGGGCAATGTTGAGGAGTTGTTTGGATGCATTTTCGGTTGTGTTTGGTAGCCGAAAATGGAGTGTGGATGAGAGCAACGAGTTTAGGTGCTTTCATTGAAGCTATTAATGCATGATGATGCATTAATCCTCTGCTTTGATGTGTTTAAAACAGGGGAGTCATCTTTGGATCCAAGTGGTGGTGATCCGGAAGCTTGATTTGTGTTTCGGCAAGAGGCGAAACAGAATCGGTGAGTGGAATTTGGTTTTCGGCTTTGAAACCAGTGTTTTTAAGGTTTGGGAGCTTAGTTTAAGTCTAAGCAACTTAGCTAAGCTCAAGAGTAAGTTTTCGGAAAAACTCTTTTGGTGATGGCTATGGTTTTGGTTGTAATGCAATGTGATGTTTGCATGATTTTAAATCTGTTTTGAAAGCATATCTAGCATGTTTATTTGCTGAGATTATAAGCCATGTGTTAGAGGAAACTCAAGGTAAGAGTTCCTTGTTTTTGAGCATTGTTTAAATGTGGTTTGATGCTTAAAGATGCATGATGTTTATGGCTTTGTAAAATGCTTTAAAACAATGAGATAATGATGATAATGATACATATTGGCAAGTGATGGTTAAGGTCACAAAGGTGGTTAAAAGTCCTTGTGTGAGCCTTGTATATTTAAGAACATCAAGGTGGTTAAAAGTCCTTGGATGGTTCTTGGTTAAGATCACAAAGGTGGTTAAAAGTCCTTGTGTGAATCTTGTGAATTTTAAGAACAACATGGTGTTTAAAAGTCCATGGTTGGTTCTTGGTTAAGGCTCAAGGTGGTTAAAAGTCCTTGTAAGCCTTGGTTATTTAAGAACTCCAAGGTGTTTAAAAGTCCTTGGGAGATTCTTGTTAAGGACACAAAGGTGGTTAAAAGTCCTTGTGTGGTCCTTGCCATGGTGTTTAAAAGTCCATGGGTCCATGGTGTTTAAAAGTCCATGGGGATAAGATCACAATGGTGTTTAAAAGTCCATGTGTGGATCTTATGTGAAATGTATCACTTGTTGCCAATATGACTTGTTATGAGCTTGAAGCATGAGATGCTTGTTTTAAATGTTTATGAGCATGAGTAAATGTTGCTTGAAGCATGGTTTATAAATGGGTTTATAAATGCATTATTGAATGGTTTTAAATGAGCATTCCTCACTAAGCTTTTGCTTACGCTCTCTCTCCTTTCTTAAACCAATAATGCAGAGCATTAGGGTGCATTGAGGGCAGCAAGGAAGGCAAGCAATCAAGTGGAAACCAAGCTCAAGTATGGGAAGGTTTCTTAAACATTTTTAGCTTTTGGCATTTGGCAATGGGGGACCTATGTGGAAGTTTTGGGAGATGTTTTGAACTCCCTAAGTTTGTTTAATGTTGTTATTAATGCTGGATCATGTAATTGGCTATTATGTGATTGGTTTGGAGCTTTAATGCTTGGATGGTTTGCTAAGTAGGAAGCATGCCATTAGAATTGGGGCTTTTCATATTTGATGCTATAATGTTGATTGGTTGATGCAAATATGTCCCTTGCATGTTGTATGAGTTGCTGGTAAAGTTTGGTAGCATTTGGAGCATGTATGGTAAGTCAATTGTGTGTTTTAGTAGCCATTTCTCTACATTCTGTGCAGGCCGTATCGGAACGGGAGCTACCGTTTCGGAACGGGTGCCCTGTAGTGGCCCAGGCGTCCGAAACGGAAGGCACCGTTCCGAAACGGAAATGCCTCTGCCAGGCCTCGTTTCGGAACCCGTTGCGGAACGGTCCCGCGTTTCGAAACAGGTTCTCCCTGTTTCGGAACACCTGACCGTTGGAGGCTGACACGGGCGGTTATATGTTTTGAAATGTTTGCATTTTGGTCCTGAAACTTGTTATTGCCATTGTATGAGTTTGGGATGTCCGTTTGAGCTGAAATTTGACAGAGAAGCATGAAACCTGATTAATTACAAGTCGGTAACTTTAATTTGAGTTAAGTCCTTATAATTTGCAGAAATTACAATTTGGTCCCTAAAGTTGTAATTTGTGCATTTGGGTCCCTGTTTAATCTCTGATGGTTATGATCTTTGAGCATGCTGTTTGTATGATCATATCTAGGGTTAATGCGCATCTAGACAAGTTTTAAAAAAAAGGGTCGTTAATCAAGGTTGACTTTCGGGTTGACTTTGGTTTTCCCCGTGTGACTTTCTTAATCTGGGTCAACCGTCTAGGCCGGGTTAAGGGGGTTACACTTATAATCTCAGCAAATAAACATGCTAAATATGCTTTCAAAACAGGATTTAAAACATGCAAACAAACCACATTGCATACAACAAATCCATGGTTCATCACCAAGAGAGTTTTTCCGAAAACATACTCTTAAGCTTAGCTAAGTTGCTTAGACTTAAACTAAGCTCCCAAACCTTCAAAACATTGGTTTCAAAGCTGAACACCAAAATCCACTCACCGATTCCGTTTCGCAACTTGCCGAAACACCAATCAAGCTTCCGGATCACCACCACTAGGATCCAAAGATGACTCCCCTGTTTTACACACATCAAAGCAGAGGATTAATGCATCATCATGCATTAATAACTTCAATGAAAGCACCTAAACTCGCTGCTCTCATCCACACTCCACTTTCGGCTACCAAACACAACCGAAAATGCATCCAAACAACTCCACAACACTACCCAGCCAAGATCCATCAAATCTAATCACCTTTACACATCAACTAACATCCAAAAAGGATCTAACATCACCCTTATACCTCCAGCTATAACAGATCATCAAGATCACTCCAAAAACAACCAAGAACTCAAGCTAAACTTAGGAAATTCAACCTATCCAGGATTGCATTAATTAAACCTCAACTTCTCATCAATTTAACATTCATTTAACATCAAAAAGACACCTCAAATCACTGCTTAAACAGATCATACGAATTTTAACCAAAATCAACCAAATCTTGCATTTAATAGCCAAGATCAAGAACACAACCTTAAAACCATTTATAAAACACAAATTAAGGATTGAGAACTTGAGAATTTCAGTAAAGAACTGAGAGTTTAGAGGAGAAGGACGTTCTTACCTCCAAACTTGAGTTTTCTCCCTTTTTGGAACCAAATTCTTGAAAATCGACTTAGCAAATGCAAAGGTTTTGTTGAAGAGATGATTGAAGATCAAAAGGGAATTGAAATGAGTTATTTAGGTGACAAAATCAGAAAGAAAAGCTCTGGAGAAAAGGTGTTTGGTTTGAGAGAAAAGATGAGAGAAAATGAAAATGGAAATTTGGGAAATTAGTTAGAAAATGCCAAAATATCTCCCCTCCACTTTTCTTTTATTTAAAAACCATTAATTAATCATTTAATACTTTAGAAAAATCTGGAGAAACTCCCATTGGGTAAATAGCTCCTTAAAGATTCAAAGTTTCAATCCTTTTTAAAACAGTCTCACAGTTTTCAAAAATTACATTTTGGTCACTAACCAAAATGTCACACTTCCAAACCTCATTTTGTAAAATTGATTTCACCATACTCTTATATATAATAAAAGAAGATTTTAAGACATTTTTCCATATTTTTAATGCAACCCGAACTAGGCTTTCCTAAATTCACTTTTATATATTCGAACTGCACTCCGACCGAACCGGTCCGAATCCCAAAACTCCTAAGCCCAAAACCGGGGCGTTACATCACACCCCCAAACTTAAGCTATTGCTTGTCCTCAAGCAATGAGTAGAACATAACAAAAGAAATACTATGGCAAATATTTAACCTAGAGGATTGCTATGGCAATATCTCAGTCCTCAGAAATGGCTTAGGCAATTAAATATAAACAATTAGAAGTGAGATCCTTAAGAACATTCCTTAGGACTAAGCTGTGTGCGTGGCTGCCTTCCTCCTATACTTAAGCGAGTAAGATAATTTTTCAAGGAAGCTCCCTAGTTATACCCTAACTATGTTCTCTAGTTCTTTTTCTAATTTTAGACTCCCAAAGATATAGGTTTTCTACTACGAAGGGTGTCAGCTCATCACACCTACCATCCTTAACTCTATATGAGCAGGGAGCAAACCTCTCACCCCTGAGCTAGTAGGCAAAGTCATCCTGTGACAACTTTCATTCACTCATATGCTATAGCAAAACTTTATTTCTTTTTTTTTAACACTATGCTATAGCAAAGCGGATGGTCCTTCTACAGATATGCCGTAGCATTTTTTCATTTGTTTCAGCACAAGGTCGTCTAGTTTTTCTTAAGTTCCCTAGAGTTTACAAATCATAGTTCATTAGGATTCTTCCTGAAATTTTTTCTAACAAACTCACATATAGAAAGAGAGCAGATGTGTAACAAATATTTTAAACAACTAGATCCTAAGGTCAGTTCTACAGATCTCAACTAGTTGTGTTTTTTTTTTCTAACTTAGATCAAGCCTTTAAGATTTCATCGCCAGACATCATAAATACACTCATAGACTTTCTCTAGACTAAATAGAATGTCATAGTAATTTTTTTTCGATCCTACTATGCATATGCTAAAGCAAAATATTGACTATGAACACTAACACCCCCAAACTTAAGAGATGCAATACCCTCAATGAATAAACTAATCTACACTATATGCCACGAGAAGAATGATGAAAACAAAATGAAATAAGTAAAAAAAGTTAGTTACCTCCTGAGTGTGGAGGCTATGTGGTGCTGCTGGTGTTGTCCGTTGATGTTTCAGGCGAGTAGTGGTGGAGATCTGCGACTTTGTCCACACTCTTTGATGAGAGCGATTGAGCATCGGGTGAGGATCTGACACGTCCGGCCGTATGTTTGATGCATGTCTTTGGTCTGGATGGTGTAGCATCTGCTGTTTGTGCTTTTGTCGGCTCAGAAGCAGGTGCTGGGGTTGTCTCTTTCTGAGGGGGGTCCTCATGATCACTAGATATATGCTCTGTCTCAGGAAGTGGGTTTTGTGGTTGTGACAGTGCATGATTAGTTTCCTTCTTAGTATGTTTCCTTTTCTTGGTCGGGGTAGCCACTGGGTCAGTCCCTTCTAAAGTAGGTGGAATCACGAGAGTTTCTTTTTCTTGCTGGGCAGTTAGAGTCGTAGGTGTCTTCTTTCTCGGAGTCTTCTTCTTGGCAGCGGGTTGGACGGAGCTAGGGTTACTGGGAGACATTATGCTTGTTGTAGCAGTGGTGGGGACGTGCAATAACTCCATGGGGAATAGTGGAAATTACACGTTCTAGTCCAGTAGGAGTTTATTGAAGTAGGATGCTATGGCACCATCGCGATGATGGGCATACTTGAAGTACGCCCGCTAGTGTGCCTTCATCAGGTTGAGCTCAGCGCTCAGTTCTTTCGTTGTTGCCACCAATGCTGCTACTCGTGCTGCAACAAAACTTTTAGCTCCTCCCTCCACTGTTTGCTGAGGCACATCTTCATTGAATCCTCGGAGTTCTGTGACGAGGGCTGGAGTTAAACCCGTCTTTCCTAAAATAGTTGCATCCACTAGATCGTCTCTAAAGACGTCTTTTCTTTTAGACAAAGCAGTAATCAGGTTGGGGTAAACGAGGGGACTACGAGGCCTTTTCAGACAAGCATACACTTTATCCACTATAATCTTTCCTATGTCAATGCGTCTACCATGTAATATTGAGTGGAGAAGAAAAAGTCTAGAGATGTGGACTGTGGCAGTGTGTAATGTGGGCATTAGCTTATGTCGCACAAAATGGTTCCATACCTTGGCCTCATGTTTGAGGCGTCCTCTCTCAACTGACATGTTGTTGTCCAGCACCGTTCCCTCAAAACAAATATCCTCTAGCACTTCGCGCTATGTCTGGGCATCCATGGTTGTCACAAAGGTAGTGTGATGGTCTACAATGTGCTTTAGCCCATAGAACTTGTTAATTGCTGCAGCAGTAAACTTTATCTGCTCACCTCGCACATGAATCATAGACTATGTTGGACTTGTGAGGTGTGCGTAGAACTCCTTTACTAGTGAGGTACAGATCTCCTCAGGGTGAGCAACGAAGGTTTTCCATTCATGCTTGCCAATGACGTCCATGACTGCCTGATCGAACCGGTCGTCTTCCTCTTTAAGGTATTTAAAACCTAGCTCCGGAAGAACATTCCTATCTTTGTGTTTTGTCCATCGCTCCTTTGCTGCCTCATCGAAAAACTTAGAGATTTCCAGGACTCATGGTTTCTTCGGGCGATCGGAAGTTTCAGGGGCATTCTTGCAACGAGCCATGGAGGATTTTTGTTGAAAATAGGGGAGGAAGGAATATGTGAGGAGAAAAAGGGTGAAGGGTGTTTTGTAGAAAATCGAAGAGATAGAAGGGAAGAAGAAAAAGTTGAGTGTTGAAGAAGATGAAGAAGTTGAAGGGACGGTTGATGATGAAGGAAATATGAGGAGTTAAAAAAGGTGGGAGAAATAGACGAATTAGTGGAAGAGGGGAGTGATAAGGATGTGTGTCGGCTTTAAGGGAGAGAGAAAATGTGGGAGTTAATGTGATGGTTAACGGCTGGAGAGAGAATGTGTAGGTTTTTGTGGCTAGGGTTTCACCTCATTAATTAGATGAATATTCTCTCTCTTGCTTTTTGTTTTTTCTCTTTTTTTTAATTCTTCCTCCCTATTTTTTTTGGATAAACCTCTCCTTATCTTTTTCTTTTCCCCATTTTTTGTACTTCCAAAAGTAGATAAAAACAAACTCCATATCCTTCTCTCTTTTTGCTACCAACCCCTGTGGACAGCATGCACTCCTGCCTTTGTACCTAACATCATACTAGGAAAGAGAAAGCTTGTACGTGGGTCACGTGAAAAGATATGAAAATAAAAACAAAGATAACATAAAAGCTAAAATTAAAAAGGAAAGCATTATTTATAAACATGCTATAGCATAAAAGATAGAGTTTAGAGAGGCAAACTTTCAAGGATCGTGAAGATCCAAGTGTGACTTGTCTCTGAGGATAGGGGCTCCACTGTACACGCCATGCATTGGCCATTGACCTTGAAGACTTATCCATCGTCCAACTTTTTGATGGCAACCGCGCCATGAGGGTACACCTTGTGCATGATGAATGGTCCTGACCACCTTGATTTCAACTTTCCAGGAAAAAGCTTTAGACTGGAATTGTAGAGAAGCACTTGTTGACCTTCTGAGAAATGCCTTGGCAAAATGTGTTTGTCATGCCACTTATTGGTTTTCTCCTTGTAAATGCGAGCATTCTCATATGCTTGGGATCTAAATTCTTCCAGCTCATTAAACTCTAGCAACTTCTTTTCACCAGCCAGTTGGGCTTCCATGTTGGGTTTCTTGATTGCTCAATAAGCTTTGTGCTCAAGCTCAATGGGTAGATGGCACTCTTTGCTAAATACGAGATTGAAGGGTGACATGCCCAAAGGCGTCTTGAAGGTTGTTCTATATGCCCAAAGTGCTTCATCCAACTTGGGGGACCAATCTTTTCTCTTAGGATTAACCACGTTCTCCAAGATTTGCTTAATTTCTCCATGAAAATTTCTAAAAAATCCTCGACCATGTCTAAAAAGATAGCCAACATACATCTTTGAAAAGTTGCTGGAGCATTGCAGAGACCAAAGAGCATTATGCAAAAAGCATAAGTTCCATAAGGGCATGTGAAGGTCGTCTTCTCTTGGTCTTCGGGTGCTATAGCAATCTGATTGTACCCAGAATACCCGTCGAGGAAGTAGTAGAATGCCTTGCCCGCTAGTCGATCTAACATCTGATCAATGAATGGGAGGGGAAATGGTCCTTCTTGTTTGTCTTGTTGAGATTCATATAGTCCATGCAAATCCTCCACACCGTGAAGGTTCTAGTAGGTAATAGCTCATTCTCCGCGTTGCTTACCACGGTCACGCCTCCCTTATTCGGTACACATTGCACCAGACTGACCCATGAGGTATCAGATATCGGGTAGATTACTCCAGCAGCAAGCCACTTGATTATCTCTTTCATCATCACATTCTTCATGATTGGGTTTAATCTCCTCTGTGGCTCAACTGATTTGCTGTGACAATCATCAAGCAAAATTTTGTGCATATATATAGCAGAGCTTATACCCTTCAAATCAGCCATAGTCCACCCTAGCACATTTTTATGCTTTAACAACATATTTACTAAACTAGTTTCTTGCTTAGGTGTGAGACTAGATGAGATTATCATAGGGAAAGTTTCATTGCTCCCTAAGTAAACATATTGAAGATGTGATGGCAAAGGTTTCAGTTCTAAAGAAGCTGCATGCTCAAGGGAAGGTTTAAGAGGTACAGAATCTGAAAAATCAAGAGGTTCAAAGTGCGTACCTGGTCTAGCCTCGAGTCGACTAGACTGCTCTAGTTCCCTTGAGAGCTCTTCTAGGTCTGAATCATCATCCTTGCAGAGTGCTTCAAACTCTTCCATTTGCATCTCATTGCTACATCAAAACTCATCAGTCATATTTTGTGATGTAGCATCCATATATTGGCATACTCCTGGATTGTCTACACACTTGAGGGTGTCATGAATATTGATAGTGACCGTCTGATCAGCCACTCGCATCATGAATTCACCCTTCTCACAATCGATCAAAGCTCGCCCGGTGGCTAAAAATGGCCTTCCTAAGATAATGGGTGTATGGATGTCAGCATCACAGTCGAGAATTAAGAAAGTCGACTGGAAAGATAAATCGGTCCACTTTTACCACAACATCTTCAACTCTTCCTTCTGGACGAACATGAGAATGATCTGCTAGCTGTAGCACAACCTTGAAGGGTTGTGCCTCTCGAATTCCTAGTTTCAGAAAAATCGAATTCAAGTTAACACTTGATCCCAAATCACAAAGTACTCTTCCAACAAACTTATCGCCAATATAACTTGAGATAGAAAAACTACATGGGTACTTCCTCTTAGGTGGCAGCATGCTCTCCACATAGAATATCATTCTTCTGCTATAGCGACAGTTTCATGCTTCTCGACCTTCCTCTTTTTGTAACTATATCCTTAAGGAACTTGGCATATGTTGGCATCTGATCAATGGCCTCCAGAAATGGGACATTGATAAGTAATTTGTCTAAGATATCTACAAATTTCTAGAATTGAAGGTCTTCTTTCTGCTTCTCGAGTCGTTGAGGAAAAGGAGGTGGGGGTCTAACTTCATTTCTTTGGACTGGTGGAGTTACATCTTTTGCTGTAGTAAAAGCAGGCTCCTCCTCCGATGTTTCTTCTACTATGACTTCCTCGCCATTTTCTTCAACTGGAGGATGTTGTGAGTTATCTTCTTCGTGAGGCAAGTTGGGCTGAGATTCCTCCTTCTCTTTCCCCCCAAACTTGTCTTCCTTGCTAATTTCCTTGCCACTCCTTAATGTGAGTGCACTGCATTGTTCCTTGCTATGGTGCTTAGTGGCTTCAGTGTCACTAGGCAAACTTCCTTGCGGTCGCACATACAAGGTTTGAGCTATCTGGCCAACTTGTGTTTCTAAGGCTCAGAGAGAGGAACTATGGCTTTGCAATAAGGCTCCGTGATTCTTAATGTTTGTTGCATGGTCCTGTAGCAAAACTTCTGTGGTTCCCATGAAATATTTTGTCATAGCCATAAATTCTTGGAATGTAGTCTCCAGCGAACTGTTTGATGAATATGCTGCTCCCTTGTGACCATACCATGGCATCATCTAGTTAGAAGATGGTGTTTCGATCAGATTTTGCTGTGGCGCTGGCTGAGCAGAATTGTTGTGCACTTGATTACCCAAACTGAAATTTTGATGCTGATGCCATCCTGTGTTGTAGGTATTGGAGTATGGATTGTTGTTGCGGTTATAATTCCCCACTTAGTTGGCTGACTCTTGATTGTCAGGGCATTCACTCAAATGGTGATTGCCATCGCATCTGAGACATGAGGTTGCGGACTTCACTTCCTTGACTTCGTTGGGACGTTGGAGGTTCTTTAGCATATTTGTGATAGCATCTAACTGAGTGGCTACCGAGTCATCTCATTCAGCTTCTGGAACTACTTGGGTTCTCCTCCCCGTTCCAAGCCTTGTGGTCGAAAACTGGTAATCATTGTTGGCTACCCTATCAAGAATGTCGAATGCTTCCTCCGGTGATTTATCTAGCAAGGTCCTATTTGCTGAAGCATCTAACATCATCCTTGTAGGAGCATTCACTCCATTATAGAACATAACCACTTGAGTCCAATCATGAAAACCATGATTTGTGCACTTCCTTAATAATCCCTTGAATCGACCCCAACACTCATACATGGATTCGTCATCAGCTTGACAAAAAGAAGCAATATCATTTCTCAACTGAGTGTTTCTATTGGGTGGATTATATCGTAGTAGAAAAATTTTGCATAGATCTGTCCAAGTCTCCATTGATCCAGCTGGCACTCCACTTAGCTATGCTCTAGCACGATCACGTAAAGAATATGGAAACAATTTAAGCTTTAGCACATCCTTGTGCACCCCTTGCTGTCTGAACGAGTCACACACTTCCAAGAAAGCACAAATATGTTGTCTTGCATCTTCGTGAGGCATACCTCCAAACTGACCAATAGTGTTCAACATGTTGAACATAACATGTTTAAGCTCGAACTGGGCTGCCTGAATTTCTAGAGCTACTATTCCGGGATACAGATCGTCCAAGATAGGAGTCAAATGATCTCTAATTGCTCGAGGTCGAGCTGCTTCTCCTTGGCCATTTGCCATAACATCTCCGTTACCTTGAGGTGGTGGTATTTCTCCGTTCATGTTTCTGGTCTCTTCTCTTCGAACACGTCTTCTAAGTCTCAAGAAATCCTCAATTTTAGAAATAGTTGATTGCAGGGTCCTCTAGGTCGTCTTCTGGTCATGCACTTGCAGGACACTTGAAAAGAAAAATGAAAAACCTAAAATAAATATGTACAAAAACAACAAGAACAAGTGATATAAACAAAAAAACCGTAAACAACCAATTGCCAATCTCCGGAAAGGGCGACAAAAACTTGTTGCTTGCGTGTAGTGTACTATAAATGATACGCAAATATGGTGCACGTATACACGTCGAACGAGTAATAAAGTGATGAGTGATTATCGTCTCCATAGGGATTGGAGGTATTCACGATTTGCTGTAACAATATAGATTGAACTTTTTGCAAATGACAATGCTATAGTAAAAGAGATGATGTAAAATAACATTGAAGCAAAATAATGCAGAGAAAGATAAGATAGAAATATGATGAACAGGTCCCCTTTCGTATGCGAAACTCACTACGAAATGACTAGTTGGGAATGATGGACAACCTATCCTAAGCTTCTTAATGATACTAAGGCTCTTCGTCTATCCTCTATGCTAGGCGAGATTTCCTAGAGGTGTTCCTAAACTTTCTCTAGCCAGGAAACTGGGAGTCAGAAATGCTACAGTCATACCTCTCGGCGTAAACTCTTAACACTCCCCTACCCTTCACGAACTATCCTTTTTAGCCCTTGAAACCTATCACTTATCTCTAAGGTAGGTTAGAGTCTGCCTCTCGACAACCACTTCATTGCTTATGGGGGTTCTAAGGTTAGCTCTATCGATTACTAACCTCAACACACACTTAAAGAACGACCAATTCTCGAGGGATCTTACAACTTTAAGGAAATAAAACGCATAAGCAAAGCATAGAACATGATAAACACTGAAAAGGCTATAGCATGCATTAAAAAGTACTCAAAATAAAATCTTCCATCAAACCCAAGCCACCTAAAACAGTTCGTGGCTGGGCAATATCATCCAACTTATCATTGCGATAACATCACCAAAGATAAAGATTTGAAAAGGAAATGCTATAGAGACAGAAAGAAAGGTGAACTCCCTCTCCGCCATGGACTGCCCGACTGTCTTAGGCCCACTGCCTCTCTCGAGGCCGGTGCGGCCACTCCTTGGAGCTTCAACGATGGAGGATGTAACGCCCTGGTTTTGGGCTTAGGAGTTTTGGGCGTTAACCGGTTTGGTCAAAGTGCTGTTCGAATCTAAAGAGGTGAAATTAGGAAAGCCTAGTTCGGGTTGCATTAAAAATATGGAAAAATGTTCTAAAATCATCTTTGTGATCTCTGATGTTTGTGTTCTTTGTGTATGATGTTTGTGTGATCACAATTAGGACTAATGTGCATCTAGACAAGAGTAAAAAGAAAAAAAAAGGGTCGTTAATCAAGGTTGACTTTCGGGTTGACTTTGGTTTTCCCCGTGTGACTTTCTTAATTCGGGTCAACCGTCTAGGCCGAGTTAAGGGGGTTACATTTGGTGGTATCAGAGCTGAGTTCTCGAGTAATTGGGAATGAATGTATGCATGATTGAAGCATGTTTGCCTTGTATGCTTGTTGTGTGAAAGCATGTTCAGTGGCTTGTGATGTTGATGCAAATGAGTTATATGTTGTGATGTTGCATGTTGAGGGTACCCATTGCCAAACAAAAGCTAATGAAATGATGTTGATTTTGAATGAAATTGAGCTTGAATACTTGGATTGCTTACCTTGCTGGGCCTGACTTGTTTTATTTGCATTGTGATTGCATGATAAAAGTATGGCACCACGTAGAGAGTTACGAGGTAGTGTGCGAGCTACGGCTCCTAATGAGAACGAGAATGAAGAGAACACGGGTAGTGCGGTGTTACCCCCTCCTCCGCCTGGTGGTGGTGCTGGAGGTGAGAGAGCTGAAGCTGCAGCTGGTGCTGGAGCTGCTGGACCAGAGGTTGGTCAGGAGCAAGCTATGCCTGATATGTCTATGTATGTACAAGCTATTGCGGGTGCTTTTCGAGCAGTAGTAGCTGGAGCTCAAGCAGCTGGGCATCAGGGAGATGCTGGAGTTAGACTACCTTTGGAACATCTGCGCAGTCTTGGTGGGACTGAGTTCAGGGGTATGTCGGCTGAGAGTTCTGAAGCTTGGCTAGAGAGTACCAAGCGTATCTTGGGTCAGATGAGCTGCACGGATATGCAAAAGCTGGGATGTGTTGTGTCCTTGCTGCAGGACGATGCGTATACGTGGTGGACGACCACCATAGCTGGGATGGCTGAAGCTGATGTGACTTGGACATTCTTTCAGAATGTGTTCAAGAGGAGATATCTTGGAGTAAGATATCTTGATGAGAAAAAGCGTGAATTCATGTCTCTTACCCAAGGGAGCATGAGTGTGGCTGAGTATGAGGTGCAGTTTGTGCGACTCAGTCAGTATGCACCGGAGCTGATACCTGATGAACGAGCAAGGTGCGAGAGGTTCCGTTATGGTCTTGTGACGGATGTGAAAATGTATGTGCTGGCCACTGAATATGATGATTTTGATGTGTTGGTGGGCCGAGCCAAGGACATTGAGATGAACTTGGGTTTATCTGCGAGAAGTGCTGGAGCGAGTTCTGGCAAGAGATCAGCTGAGTTTAGTTCCGGAGGTGGACGAAACAAGAGGGGACGTGATCAGAGGTATCAGTCCTTAGCCAAGAGAGGTGGTGGTGCACCTGCTAGAGGAGGTAATGCTAGAGCTGATCCTAGTGCTTGTTGGATCTGTGGTTCTCGTGGTCACATGAAGCGTGACTTTCCTCGTGCTGTGAGGGAGGTGCAAGCTCCTGTTGCAGCAGCTGGTAATAGATGCTGGAATTGTGGTTCTGTAGACCATTTGAGGCGAGATTGTCCGAGGTTGGCTGGTGGCCAAGAGCGTGCTCCTGTTGTTGCTGCACCGCAGAGAGGTCGTGGGCGCGGCCGTGGTAATTTCCAGAGGCGAGAGGAAGGTGGTCGTGGAGTAGCCCATGTTGTGGCTATTCAGCCTGAAGGTTGAGGCCAAGCGAGGGTGTATGCTCAGCGTGAGGGAAGGAATGACGCAGATGTGATTGCAGGTACCTTTACTTTGCAATCCTTGTCATTGCTTTCTTTGATTGATTCTGGATCTACGCATTCATACATTTTGCGTGAGCATGCTGAATTGCTTGGTTTGCTTGTTGAGTCTTTGGATGTTGGTGTTCGTGTCACTAGTTCTTTTGGTGAAACTGTTGTGACTCGAAAGCTTTATAGAAGGTGTCCTTTGGTTGTTCAAGAACATGTCTTTCATGTTGATCTTATGGAGTTGCCCTTCTATGGTTTTGATGTGATCCTTGGTATGGATTGGCTTGCTGAGCATCGTGCTGTTGTGGATTGTGAAAATAAGCGGGTTTCGCTTAAGCTTGCGGATTATTATGAAGTTGTTGTGGTTGGTGAGAATGCGAAGTTTCTTGCCAATGTGGTGTCTACCTTGGAGGCGAGTAGGATGCTGAGGAAAGGTTGCGAAGCTTATCTAGCTTTTGTGATGAATCCTAGCTCTAAGGAGTTGAGGGTGCAAGATATCAAAGTTGTGAAGGAGTTTCCTGGTGTTTTTCCTGAGGAGTTACCTGGTTTACCTCCTAATCGCGAGGTGGAGTTTGGAGTTGAGCTGTATGAGAATACAACTCCTGTGTCCATTACTCCCTATAGAATGGCACCTAAGGAGCTGAAGGAGCTGAAGACGCAGTTGCAAGAGCTGCTAGATCGTGGTTTCATCCGGCCGAGTGTGTCACCTTGGGGAGCACCGGTCTTGTTTGTGAAGAAGAAAGATGGCACTATGAGAATGTGCATTGATTACCGTCAGCTGAACAAGTTGACTATCAAGAATCGATATCCTTTGCCGAGGATTGATGATCTCTTTGATCAATTTCGGGGAGCTGCTGTGTTCTCTAAGATTGACTTGAGGTCAGGGTATTATCAGTTGAAGGTGAAGGATGTGGATGTGCCTAAGACAGCTTTCAGGACAAGGTATGGGCATTATGAGTTCCTTGTGATGCCGTTTGGTTTGACAAATGCTCCTGCTGCTTTCATGGTCATGATGAATCGTGTGTTTCATGAATACCTGGACAAGTTCGTTGTGGTGTTCATTGATGATATCCTCGTGTACTCGCGTACTGAGGAGGAGCACGAAGAGCATTTGAGGATTGTTTTGCAAGCTTTGTTGGAGAATCAGCTTTATGCTAAGCTGAGCAAGTGTGAGTTCTGGCTTAAGGAGGTGGTGTTTCTTGGGCATGTGGTCTCAGCTGAGGGGATTCGTGTTGATCCTCAGAAGATTGAGGCGGTGATGAATTGGAAAGTTCCTAAGTCTGTTCATGAGGTCCGTAGTTTCCTTGGTTTGGCGGGATACTACCGAAGGTTTGTGGATGGTTTTTCCAAGATTGTTGCTCCTTTGACGAAGCTGTTGCAAAAGGATGTTAAGTATGAGTGGACAGAAGTGAGACAGCAAGCTTTTGAGAAGCTTAAGGCGGCTTTGACGCAAGCTCCTATTTTGGTTCAGCCTGAATCAGGGAAAGAGTTTGTGGTCTATAGTGATGCATCCTATGTTGGTTTGGGATGTGTGCTGATGCAAGAGGGTAAGGTTGTGGCTTATGCATCGCGGCAGTTGAAAGTGCATGAGCGCAACTATCCTACGCATGACATTGAGCTGGCTGCAGTGGTTTTTGCTCTGAAGATCTGGAGACATTATCTGTATGGTGAGAAGTGTACTGTGTACACGGATCACAAGAGTTTGAGGTATCTGATGTCTCAGAGGGAGTTGAATCTTAGGCAGCGGCGTTGGTTGGAGTTGCTCAAGGATTATGATCTGACGATTGAGTATCATCCTGGAAAGGCTAATGTTGTTGCGGATGCCTTGAGTAGGAAGGTAGCTGTTGAGCTGAGGGCTATGTTTGCTAGCTTGAGCATATCGCGAGATGGTGGTCTTGTTGCTGAGTTGCAAGTGAAGCCATCGTTGGTTCAGTTGATCAAGGAAAAACAGTTGTTGGATGATTCCTTGGTGTCTCATGTTCAGGATATCGCGGAGGGTAGACCTTCGGATTTCTGCTTTAATGATGATGGTGTGCTGTGTTTTGGGAGTCGGATAGTAGTGCCTGCTGATGTTGAGTTGAGGCGTGCTATTCTGACTGAAGGTCATAGTAGTCCTTTTGCTATGCACCCTGGTAGTACTAAGATGTATCGTGATCTTCGTGATGAGTACTATTGGGTGGGTTTGAAGAAGGATGTTGCAGAGTTTGTGAACAAGTGTTTGGTGTGTCAGCGAGTTAAGGCTGAACATCAGGTTCCTTCTGGTTTGTTGCAACCGTTGAGAATCCCTGAATGGAAGTGGGAAAGGGTTACCATGGATTTTGTATCTGGTTTACCTTTTTCTCCATCAAAGAAGAATTCTGTTTGGGTGGTTGTGGATCGCCTGACGAAGTGTGCGCATTTCTTGCCTGTGCATACTACGTTTTCTTTGGATAGGCTGGCAGAGCTGTACATTGCTGAGATTGTGAGGCTGCATGGTGTGCCTAAGTCGATTGTGTCGGATAGGGATCCGAGGTTCACATCGCGTTTCTGGCAGTGTTTGCATCAAGCTCTGGGTACAAGGTTGCATTTCAGTACATCCTATCATCCTCAGTCGGATGGTCAGTCTGAGCGGGTTATTCAGATTTTGGAAGATATGTTGAGGTGATGCGTGATTGAGTTCCAAGGTTCTTGGGAGAAGCATCTGCCTTTGGTTGAGTTCGCTTATAACAATAGTTATCAGGCGAGTATACAGATGGCACCTTATGAGGCTCTGTATGGGAGGAAGTGTAGGACTCCTCTTTGTTGGGCTGAAACTGGTCAAAAGTTGGTTTCGATGCCGGCTTTGTTGAAAGGGACCACCGAAAAGGTGAAGCTCATTTGTGAGCGGCTGAAGGCTGCTTCTGATCGGCAGAAGTCTTACGCGGATTTGAAGCGTAAGGAGATAGAGTATGCGGTGGGTGACCGTGTGTTCTTGATGGTTTCGCCTTGGAAGAAGGTGATGAGGTTTGGCCGGAAGGGTAAGTTGAGCCCTCGGTACATTGGACCGTATGAGGTGGTTGAGCGTGTGGGTCCTGTAGCGTATCGGTTGAGGTTACCTCAAGAGTTGGAGAAGATTCATGATGTGTTCCATGTTTCTATGCTCCGGAAGTATAGATCTGATCCTTCGCATGTGATGCCTGTGGAGGAGGTGGTTTTGAATCCGGATTTGACCTATGATGAGGAACCGGTGAAGGTTCTGGATTCGGATAGCAAGGTTCTTCGTGGCAAGACCATTGAATTGGTGAAGGTGCTGTGGAAGCATCGAGGTGTTGAGGAAGCCACGTGGGAGCGGAAGGAAGACATGCTGAAGCAGTTTCCTTATCTCTTTCCTTCAGGTAAATTTCGAGGACGAAATTTCTTAAGGGGGGAGAGTTGTAACGCCCCGGTTTTGGGCTTAGGAGTTTTGGGCGTTGACCGGTTTGGTCAAAGTGCTGTTCGAATCTAAAGAGGTGAAATTAGGAAAGCCTAGTTCGGGTTGCATTAAAAATATGGAAAAATGTTCTAAAATCATCTTTTAATATAATTAAGTGAATTGTGAAATCAATTTTGGAAAATGAATTTTGGAAGTGTGACATTTTGGTTAGTGACCAAAATGTAATTTTCGAAAGTTTTGTGGCTGTTTTATAAAGGGTTGAAACTTTGAATCTTTAAGGAGATATTTACCCAAAGGGAGTTTCTCCAGATTTTTCTAAGATATTTTAAGACTAAATTCTGATTTTAAATGATATTAAAAGTGGAGGGAAAGCCATTTGGCTATTTTGGATTTTGTAACCAACTTTTCTTAATTTTCTTTCTCCCATTTTCTCTCAACCCAAACACATTCTCTCCAGAGAATTGGTTCTGATTTTCTCACCTAAATCCCTCCTTTCAACTCTCATTCGATTCCTAATCAACATATCTTCAAAACCTCTTCAATTGCTAATTGATTCAACAAGGTTTTTTATTCCAAAAAGAGGAGAAACTCAAGTTTGGAGGTAAGAACGTCCTTCTCCTCTAAACTATCAGTTCTTTACTGAAATTCCAAAGTTTTCAATCCTTAATTGATGTTTAATTAAAGGTTTTTAAGTGGTGAAATGGATCTTGGCTTATAATGCAAGATTTGGTGATTTTTGGTGATTTTCGTTAGATCTGATTAATCTGTGATTTGAGATGTGTTTTTGATGTTAAATGAACTCTAAATTGATAAGGAATTGAGTTTTGATTGATGCAATCCCGGATAGGTTGAGTTTCCTAAGTTTAGCTTGTGATTCAAGGTTGTTTTTAGATGTTATATGATGTTAATGGATGTGTGGTTTTGCTGGTTTTTGGCTGGGATTTGTTTAGAAGTGGTTTGGATGCATTTTCGGTTGTGTTTGGTGGCCGAAAATGGTGTGTGGATGAGAGCAGCGAGTTTAGGTGCTTTCATTGAAGCAATTAATGCACGATGATGCATTAATCCTCTGCTTTGATGTGTTGAAACAGGGGAGGCATCTTTGGATCCAAGAGTTGTTGATCCGGAAGCTTGATTTGGTGCTTTGGCTTGAAGCAAAGTGGAATCGGTGAGTGCGTTTGTGAAAATTGGGTTTTCGGCTTTGAAACCAATGTCATGGGAGCTTAGTTTAAGTCTAAACAACTTTGCTAAGCTCAAGTGTAAGTTTTCGGAATTACTCTCTAGTGGTGGCCATGATTTTGTTGTGATGCAAAGTGATTTATTACATGTTTTAATTACTGTTTTGAAAGCATGATTTAGCATGGTGTTTGCTGATTTTGTAAGCCATATGTTGAAGGAAACTCTAGGTAGGAGTTCCTTGATTTTGTACATTGATTAAATGTGGTTTGATGCTTTGAAATGCATGATGAAAATGGCTTGGTTTAATGCTTTAAAACAGTGGATTAAATGATGAAAATGATGTATATTGGCAAGTGATGTCTTGAAAAAGGTTAAGGTCACTAAGGTGGTTAAAAGTCCTTGAGTGAGCCTTGTTACTTAAGAACATCAAGGTGGTTAAAAGTCCTTGGATGGTTCTTGTTGCGGACACTAAGGTGGTTAAAAGTCCTTAGGTGATCCTTTCCATGGTGTTTAAAAGTCCATGGGGCCATGGTGTTTAAAAGTCCATGGGGCCAAGGTGTTTAAAAGTCCTTGGGGTGATTCAAGCTATGGACACAAAGGTGGTTAAAAGTCCTTGTGTGGTCCTCATTCATGGTGTTTAAAAGTCCATGGCCAAGGTGTTTAAAAGTCCTTGGGGCCAAGGTGTTTAAAAGTCCTTGGGAAGTTGTTGAACTTGTTTTAATGAAATGGAATTTGTCACTTGAGCCAATATGACATGTTATGTTGTTAAGAAGCATGAGATGCTTGTTTTAAGTATGCTTTTGAGCATGTGCAAAGGTTGATTTAAAGCATGATTTGTAAATGTTTTTAAATGCATTATTGAATGGTTTTTAAGAGCTTTCCTCAGTAAGCTTTTGCTTACGCTCTCTTTCGTTTTCTTAATTCAATAATGCAGAACATTAGTGAACCTTGAGGGCAGCAAGGAGGGCAAGCATTCAAGTGCAAGTAGAGCTCAATGTATGGAAGGTTTTATTAGTACTTTTAGCTTTTGGTAATTTGGCAATGGGGAACCAATGTGTATGATTTGGGAGGTGTTTGGAACTCCCTAAGTATGTTGAATGATGATATGAATGCTGGTTATTGTATTGGATCATTACATGCTTGTTTTGGAAGTTTGTGCTTGAATAGCTAGCTTGTGTAGGAAGCATGCCTATAGATTTGGGGCTTTTTGCATATGATGTTGTTTTGATGATTTGATGATGCTTATAAGTCTTATATATGCTGAATTGCATGCTGGTAAAGTTTGGTGGCATTTGGAGCATGTTTGAATGATCAATTGCATGTTTTGGAATGCATTTTGCGGCAATCTGTGCAGGGCGTTTCGGAACAGTGTGCACCGTTTCGGAACGGGTGCCTTGAATGAACCCAGGCGTCTGAAACGGTAGGCACCGTTTCGAAACGGTTTGGCCACTGCCAGCCCATGTTCCGGAACCCGTTGCGGAACGGCCCGTGTTTCGAAACGGGGTCTACCTGTTTCGGAACGGTCGACCGTTGGGAGCTGACATTGGCAGTTATATGTTTTGAATTGTTTGCATTTTGGTCCTGAAACTTGTTTGTGCAATTGTATGAGTTTGAGAAGTGCTTTTGAGCTGAAATTTCACAGAGAAGCATGAAACCTGACTAATTTCAAGTTGGTAACTTTAATTTGGGTTAAGTCCTTCTATTTATCAGAAATTACAATTTGGTCCCTAAAGTTGTAATTTGTTCAATTGGGTCCCTGTTTGATCTCTGATGTTTGTGATCTTTGTGTATGATGTTTGTGTGATCACAATTAGGACTAATGTGCATCTAGACAAGAGTAAAAAGAAAAAAAAAGGGTCATTAATCAAGGTTGACTTTCGGGTTGACTTTGGTTTTCCCCGTGTGACTTTCTTAATTCGGGTCAACCGTCTAGGCCGGGTTAAGGGGGTTACAGAGGACACCAAGTGGAGAAGATGAAGATGAAAAATTCTCTCTCCTTGTAACTTTCTCTCTCTTTTACCTCTCTTTCGCGAAACCTTCCTATCCTTTTTGTTCCAAGGTTTTCTCCTCTTTATATAGTGGAGGCTTCTAGGGTTTTGTGCCCCAAAGATGCCTTGATAATCCTAAGGAATATCCACCGACAAGGTCTGCCACGAGGGGACAAGGAGGACAGTCTGCAGGTGGGTAGCGACTGCTGCACATGTCAGATCATCCTTTTCGTCTTGTTCACGTGTTTCTGCAGCTCACGTGCTTCTCCTGTGCTGGCCAACATCCACTTCCACTATGCTATAGCAATTCTTGGCACTAGCTTTCTCTCTTGACTCCTTTCCTGCGTACCAACAAACCCAAAACCAACCTTCCGAGCGGTACCGCTCAACATGGACCAATAACCAGCAAAGATAAAGATGCACCCAGAAGAAGAAAATGTAACTTAAATGTAGTCTAAATGCTATGGTAGGAACTCAAGAACAGAAAAATGCTTTGGCAAAAAGGTATGAAAACAAGGATATTTATGCAGTTATCACTAAGGCTTTAAGCACTATAGATCGAGCCTAGCTTAAGATTTCAAGCATTTCAAGTCAAGTAGGGAGTCAAGTATTCATATATAGCTATTGCCATTTGTGCATATCACCACAAGCACAAGAACATACACCAAGGTCTTAGTCTCACATAACATAAATCATATCTAGCTTCAACAACATTCAAATGGCATGCTATCAAGGAGATTACTTTCCTTTCAAGTTTTATCAAGAATCAAGGCAAGACAAGTAGCATTTTTGAGTATGGCAATTCAATCTAGTCATTTTTTTCATTTCATGTATTAAGTAGAACAAGCGAATTCAATATCATGTCATGTAACATTCAAGCTTCATATAAATTTTACTTTCTTGCTTAATTACTTTAGATTAGGCCTTGGTACTTAGTTATGTCTAGGTATTCGAGTCACCAACCAAACTGTCGCCAAAACAAGTAACTGGTCATATCCCTCCAACTGTCACCATTGACCATAACACACATCCCTCATATTGTCGCCAAATAGGGGACTTGGCCCTGGACCGTAGTCCACCCAACACAAAATGAGCTCTAGACTCTTTGGCATGCCATCCTACCTAAGACCAACTAGCAACCAAGGCTTTGTTTGATTTACTTATCAATTATTCAAGCTTTAGGATTTCAAGTCAAGGCAAGTACATTTAACAAGATCAAGGCAAGTCAATAGCTTATTCAAGCACCTCTTTCAAGTGTTTACTTATCAAGATCAAGATATCCCTTAGGCCATTCGAGCCTTAGCTCATTTTATCATGTATTCTTTGAATTCAAGGAAGTATCCAATTTATGACATCATTAAGCATCAAGCAAGATCATTCTAGCCACTTCAAGAATCATTCGAACAAGTTTTCCAAGGCATAGAAATTCAATCAAGTGTTTACATGATCCATTTGCAATATCAAGTCATATAACAAGCACATCTCAATACCAAGTTTCCATTTCAGTCATTCTTCTCTTTGTAACCCCCTCGACCGAATCGAACGAGTCACACGGGGAATATTGAAGTAAACCCAGAAAGTTTACCTCAATAAACGATGTTATTTCTTTTTATCTTGTCTAAATACAATTTAGATTCCTAAGTGATCAATCAAAGCATCAGATAAAACATCTTGATCGCATCTCAATTATTACCAGATTTGATTTTAGGGACCATTTCAAATCAATAACTTGCAAGGACTATTACCAAATTCAAGTTACCATCTTTTAATTAAATTCATTACATGCGTCCCCGTAGAAACTTAACTCAAAATAACCATTGAAACTCATTTAATTGCATACATGACAAGCAGGGACCAAAATGCAAAGAAACAGAAACTCTGAATATTCCAAAAACTGAATTAATAGCCACCCGTTTCAGAATAGTGGGCCACGTATCGGAACGGTCGTATTGAAACATTGTTGACCGTTTTGAAATGCGGGTTCATTTCGAAACCTTCAAGATCTCTTTCGGAATAGGGTTTCACAGAGGCAGAATGTTTCGAAACAGGCCTCACCGTTTTGAAACCCCAAGGCCATTTCAAGCCACCGTTTCAAAACAGGAAAGGTGTTTCAAAACACATGGGCCTGCAATGTTTTAAAAAGCTAATTTAACTCAATTTAAGCCATCCGAAACCATCCCGACAACTACCCAAACTTGTTTGCAACTCAAATATACATCCACAATCAAGAGTACGTAGCATATGCATCATCCTAGCATCGTTAACAATAACAATGAGACTAAAGGCATGCTTCCTAGAAGAAATATGTACCAAAAAGCCAAATTACAAATCCATGCATAAACCAAAACTTAAAGGCCATTTACACAACCAAATATGCATAACAAACTTGCACCAAATAAAAATACCACACCAACAACATTCATAGCATTGGACACCCCCATTTCCTTTATTACTCTAGTCCATAACCAAACATACCTTCAATCAAAGTCATTCACCAATCCCTTGCAAGTGCCGCCTCCAAAGCATAAATTGACTGCATTGGTGAACAAAGAGAGCGTAAGCACTACATGCTTAGTGAGGAATGTTCAAAACCAAAAACACCATCAATGCAACAAAACCGTTTTCACTCCTTTGAAAACCATCATGCATTCTTTGATAAATCATGCACTTTAACATTAAAATCAGCATGCTAAACATCATGCTACATAAAACACATACTTTTCAGCAATTAAACCATTGCTACACAACCTTCAAGCCTTCCAAGCATAAATACCAATATGCTAAGCTTAAGGTAAAACATGCATTTTTTCATAACATGCATCATCAACCTTTCCGTAACATCTCCTTCCATTATATTGGCTTACAAGTGATTAACAACATTTCCAATTCTCAAAAACGTATTGGATACACAGATTAACAAGGGTTGTCCCAAACCCTTCATACACTCTACCGACATCTCAAGGCTCACACACGAGAGCAACCCTCCACCGTCATGACACCCGTGGTGGAATTTTCTGTACAATTACAACCCCTCAACACCATTCATCGGTAGATTTATAACCCACTGATGAGAAACGAGACAAATAGAAGGTTCACACCCGAGAGCTGCCCTCAAACGTTGTAACCTTGAACAATCCTCAATCATAAGGGTACTTGGATGGAGTTTTCGGTACAATCACAACCCCTCAACATCCAAGGCGACTTGTTTATAGTGCACTCAATCCTATAGCCGGCTAACTATATCTGACTTCATTTACAAAACACTTTATACAACATCACTTGCCAATATAATCCATATTTCATGCACACCTCACTGTTTTTACAAAGCATTTAATAAAAAGCCATATCACAAGCATTAATCCATGCTTCAAACCTCATACATCAACACATGCATACAAGGATCACTTACCTAGTGCATCCTTAAATCACATGGCACCATCAACCATGTTTCATATACTCAAAACATGCTTTAAAATAGTAGGTAAATGCAATTAAAACAAGTGCATTCAAAAATCTCACAATAGCACAATGCGAGAGAGAAATTCACTTTACTTACTTCCGGACATAGTAAAGCATTTCAGGCACTTACTAAGTTCCCAAAACCTTTTCTAAAATGTTTCCTCGCTGGGAAACCAAGTTCCACTCACCAACTTGCGAAACCACACTCGCCGACGCAACTATCGATCGTCTGAAGCCTCTAAAATCACTTCGTTTGATTCCGGATTACTATCCCCTGTTTTCAACACATTAAAACGGAAGTTCTATGCATTAAAATGCATCCAAAACACCAGCATTCAAAAGGAAACCCGCATCCCTACTCTAAAGCACCAATTTACCCAATCGATACAACCGAAAACTCAATCGATTGATCTCAAACCTCAGCCCAACCATCAACCAACACATCCAACACATTCTAAGCTTCAACCAACATCCAAAAGCAGCTTAAAACCATCCTTATAGCTCCAGCAACTCGGATTCCATAATACACCCCAAAAACCCAACTAAAAACACCTTAAAAACCAAAGATCTCAAGCATTTGGGGAATAATATGATTTAGGATATATTTCAATATCATTAACCTTCCAAAACACATTTAGAAATCATCTCAAACAAACCAAATCAACACAACTCCGAAAATCACATTTTAATCATTTTTTTTCAACAAGATTTCATCATTTTATTAAAACAATAACAAAACCTCAATAAAAACATTAATAAATAGTCAAATATCTTTGGAATTTCATTAAAGAACCTTGATTAGAGGGTTAGCACGAAATTTACCTCAAATCTTTGATTCTCTTCTAATTTGGCAAGTTTAGCTTCAAAGATTCTTGAAGAAAATTGAGAGAAATCACCAAGGAAAAGTTGAAAACCAAGAGAGAATTTCAGAGTGAAGAAATTCTAGAATTCTAGAGAAAATGGAGAGTGTTTGGCTGAAGTGAAAAGGAGAAATGAAAAGATCGTCAATTCACTTGTTAACTAATTAACTACCTTTCTAATTAAATCAATTAAAACCCTTTTAATTTGTAATTAAACATTTAAAACACATGCCAAATTAGAGAAAATGCTTAATTTCCATTAAGCTCCCTAAAGATTCTAAGATTTTTACTCTTTTTGAAAAAACACAATTTTCCACAATTTTAAAAACTTTACATTTTGGTCACTACCCAAAATGTATGATTTCCAAAACTTGTTTTGCAAAATTAATTTAACCATAAATATACCTTTAGAGGATTTTAGGAATTTTTATTATATTTTTATCCCATCCCGAACTTTGATTTCCCTAAACCACCTCTTAACGGTTCAAACAACCGACACCAGTTCCACCAGCCCAACCCGACTCGCATAACACCTAAGCCCAATATTGGGGCGTTACAACTCTCCCCCACTTGGAAAATTTCGTCCTCAAAAGTTTTCTTGAAGGAAAAAGATGCGGAACTGACTCAACATTACCACCTTACTTCCTCACACAACCTCCTCAACTCCTCAATGTCACCACAATACCTTCACAAGTTAACCGTCTTACCACGAAGAACTTTACTGCAGGTATCAAGAACACCATCCGGGTCCTCACCTTAGAATAAATATGCATTCACCTCTACCTCCACAACAAGCATAACATGAGATGAAAACAATCAATACCACCGCAACATTGAAACATGAAACACATCATGGATCTTCTCCAACTCGGGAGGCAACCTCAACCGATATGCCACAAGACCAACACGCTCCACAACCCCATAATGTTCAATAAACCTCGGACTAAGCTTTCCTATACGTCCGAACCTCATCACCATCTTCCAAGGCGATACCTTAAGGAACACACGATCTTCAACCACAAACTCAACTTCCCTATGCTTTAAATCAGCGTAAGACTTCTGACGATCCAATGCAGCTTTCAACCGCTCACATATGAGCTTCACTTTCTAAATTGTTCCTTTCAGCATATCCGTTATGGAAACCAACTTTTGCCCCGCCTCAGCCCAACAAAGAGGCGTTCTACACTTTCTTCCATACAAGGCCTCATACGGAGCGATTTCTGTACCTGCCTAAAAACTGTTATTATAGGCAAACTCAACCAAAGGCTGAATGTTTTCCCAAGAACCTTGGAAATCAATCACACAGCATCGTAACATGTCCTCCAGCACCTGGATAACTCGTTCAGACTGTCCATCCGACTGAGGATGATACGAAGTGCTGAAATTCAACCGCGTACCTAACGCCTGATGTAAACATTCCCAGAACATTGTCGTAAACCTCGGATCCCTATCCGACACTATGGATTTAGGCACACAATGCAAACACCCAATCTCAGCAATATACAACTCCGCCAGCTTATACAACGTATAAGTAGTATGCACAACTAAGAAGTGTGCACACTTCGTAAGACGATCCACAATCACCCACACAGAGTTCTTCTTAGATGGTGACAAAGGTAGACCGGATACAAAATCCATCATAATCCTTTCCCATTTCCACTACGGTATCCTCAAAGGCTGTAATAGACAAGAAGGAAACTGATGCTCAGCTTTCACACGCTGGCAAACTATACACTTGCTTACAAAATCAGCAACATCATTTCTCAACCCCACCCAATAGTACTCATCCTTCAAACCACGATACATTTTAGTACTACCAGGGTGCATAGCAAAAGGACTACGATGAGCTTCAATTAAAATGGTGCTCCTCAACTCAACATCCTCCGACACAACTATTCGACTTTTGAAACATAGAACCCCATCATCATTGAAACAAAAGTCTGTTGCAATACCATCAACTATATCCTGAACGCGAGGCACCAACGAATCATCAAGCAACTACTCCTCCGTGATCAACCTACCATCATGCGATAAACTCAACCGAGGAAACATCTGTAACCCCCTTAGCCCGGCCTAGACGCTCGACCCGAACTACGAAGATTACACGGTGAAAACCAAAGTCTACCCAAAAGTCAACCTTGATTAACGACCCTTTTTTCTTTTTATATTTTCTAGATGCTCATTATTAGCCTATATGATTAGCAAATCATTTCAGCAGAAGCGACACAGCGAACGGAACTCAAACAGGGGTTCAACATGCCACAACATGCAAGCAAATAAACTTTTGCTCACGCTTCACCAAGCATCTCATGCATCCTTGCATCATTTACAAGCATCCGATGCTTAACATTAATCATTTACATTATATTGGATCGCAAGTGATAATCCATAAACCATATCAACACAAGAAACAATCGGATACGCAAATTACAACCGTTGTCCCACACGCTTCATACATACTACCAGACTACACAAGGTGGAGATCAATGGCAGAATCACAACCCCTCAACACCCATGATGGAGATTAATGGCACAATCACAACCCCTTAACATCACTCATCGGTAGTTGTATAATTCCACTAACGAGAGTACGAGACACATACACAAGACTCACATACGTGACTAAACCATCTACCGTTTTGGTCTTAACCTGAATCGTTAGGGTACTTGGATGGAGATTACGGCACAATCACAACCCCTCGACATCCAAGGCGACTTTATTCACGGTGCACCCAATCCTATAGCCGGCTAACTATATCCGATTAACACAACCAAAAACCATTTTCATCGCTTGCCAATATAATCATTTAACCTCATTAATCCACTGTTTTACAAGAATAAACACAATGCCATTTCCACAAGCATTACATGCTTAACATCATATGCATTCAACACATGAAACCCAAGGATCACTTACCTAGTGCATCCTTAACATAATAGCATTAAAATCCAGCAACATTCACGCTTAAAACATGCTTTAAAATAGTAAATAAATCCACATTTATCTCAAGTGCATTTTCATCAAACATAGCACATTTCCAAGAGAGGGATTTCCGAATCACTTACTCTTGAGCTTAGCTAAGTGTATCAAACTTACACTAAGCTTCTAAGACCATGCTCAAAATGTTACAAAGCAGGAAATTGCATTTCCACTCACCGATACGCGAAGCCTTGCTCGCCGACACGAAAATTACTCTTCTGGAGCCTCCAACAACACCTTGTTTGCCTCCAGATCAAGATCCCCTATTTACACATCATCAAAACAGAGATCTAAATGCATTAAAATGCATTCCAACACCAGCAACAATTCACAATCTCGTTGCTCACCCAAACAACACCAAAATACCCATCCAAAATAACCGAAAACTCAAACGATTGCTTCCTAAACCAAGCCCGGCTAACATACATCACTTCCAACCCATTAAAAACACCAAAACACATCTACCAAACAACCTAACCCAACCTTATACCTCCAGCAATCAAGATTCCACCGTTTCATCTCAAAAACTCACTTAAATCAACCAAGAAACTCAAGGATCTCAAGGATTTCGGGATCTATGTTATCAACACTTCATTTTAACATATTAATCAACTTAGAACTCAATTAAAATTAACACAAAACAGAGCTTAACTCATCAAATCCGAAAATTAAGATTTCAACCATAATTTCACAAGATTTTGATCTCCAAACAAAACTATAATGAAAACTCAACCAAAAATAGTATTTAGAAGCCAAATATCTTGGGAATTTCAATAAAGAACTTTGATTATAGGTTGATAACGGGATTTACCTCCAATCCTTGCTTCCCTCAATGAATGACAAGTTTTCTTTAGCAAAATCTTGAAGAAGTAGGAATGATTTCTTGAAAATGGTTTAGGAAATATTGAGAGAGTTTTTGGGAGAAAGAATTCTGGAGAAAAAATGAGTGAAATAGTGTTTGGCTGAAAATGAGAAGGAGTTGGTAATTATGTAATTGAAAATCTCACATTAACTACCTATTTTAATTAATTAATATAAATCCAATTAAAGCCATTTAATTAAAAGCCTTTTAAAACACATGTCATATTGAGGAAAGGTCAAATTGCCTTAAAGCCCCCTAAAGATTCTAAGATTTTGGCCTCTACATTAAAAATCACATATTTCCCAGTTTTGAAACTTTACAATAAGGTCATTACTCAATATGTCCCTTTTCCAAAATTCGTTTTGTAAAATTGACTTGAATAACCTCTTAAACATATTTTTAGAGGATTTTAGAAATTTTTACCACATTTTTATCGTATCCCGATCCTTGATTTCCTTAAATCACCTTACGCGATTCGAACCGTTCTCGACCGGTCCGATCCGATGTCTAAAACATCTAGGCCCAAAACCAGGGCGTTACAACATCGCTCTCAGCTCAACAGCTATCTTCTTACTCAACGCATCGGCCACAACATTGGCCTTTCTAGGATGATACTCAATTGTCAGATCATAATCCTTAAGCATCTCCAACCACCTCTGTTGCCTAAGATTCAACTCCTTTTGCGACATAAGATACTTCACACTCTTATGGTCGGTGTAAACCACACACTTCTCACCGTAAAGACAGTGTCTCCAAATCTTCAATGCGAACACCACCGCAGCTAGCTCTAGATCATGAGTAGGATAGTTGCGCTCATGAACCTTCAACTATCTAGACGCATAAGCCATAACCTTCCCACCTTGCATCAATATGCAACCTAAATCAACATACGATGCATCACTATATACTACAAACTCCTTACCCGATTCTGATTAAATCAACACAGGAGCTTGCGTCAAAGCTTCCTTCAACTTCTCGAAAGCTTGCTGCCTAACATCCGTCCACTCGAAGCGAACATTCTTTTGCAACAACTTGGTCAAAGGTACAACAATCATAGAATAACCATCGACAAACCTCTGGTAATATCCAGCCAAACCAAGGAAATTTCGCACCTCCGTCACTGATTTAGGTGTTCTCCAACTCATCACCGCCTCAACCTTGTGCGGTTCAACCGGAATACCATCGGCTGACACCACATGTCCAAAAAAGACCACCTCCCTAAGCCAAAACTCACACTTGCTCAGCTTAGCATAAGGCTGATTCTCCATCAGCACTTGTGACAGAATTCTGAAATGCTTATCATGATCCTCCTCGGTACGCGAGTACACGAGAATATCATCGATAAACACTACCCCGAACTGATCTAGAAACTCATAGAACACCCTATTCATCATATCCATGAATGTAGCCGGTGCATTTGTCAGTCCAAACGGCATCACCAAGAACTCATAATGGTCATACCTTGTCTGAAAAGATGTTTTAGGTACATCCACATCCTTAACCTTTAGTCGGTAATATTCTGACCTCAAAACAATCTTCGAAAACACTGAAGCAGCACGAAACTAGTCAAACAAATCATCGATCTTCGGAAAAGGGTACTTGTTCTTAATCGTCAACTTGTTCAGTTACCGATAATCTATGCACATACACATCATACCATCCTTCTTCTTCTCAACCAAACCGGTACATCCCAAGGTGAAACACTTAGCCTTATGAACCCTCGATCAAGAAACTCCTGAAGTTGTGTCCTCAACTTCTTCAACTTCTTAGGTGCCATGCGATAAAGAGCAACAGACATGGGAGTCGTATTCTCATAAAACTCAATGCCAAACTCAACTTCTCGGTTGGGTGGCAACCCAAGCAACTCCTCCAAAAACTCACATATCGTTCGTATGTATTGCACCCGCACTTCCTTCGTACAAAGAATCATTACATACGCCAAAAAACTTCACAACCCAACTCCATCATCCGACTTGCTTCAAGCCGAAGTTGCACTAGACAAGAACTTTACGTTCTCGCCTACGATTACCACCTCGTAATCATCTGTAAGTTTCAAGGTAACTCGCTTAACTTCAAAAGCAATAACAACTTGATGCTTAACCATCTAGTCCAATCCAAGAATCACATTAAAACCATAAAAAGGTAATTCCACCAAATCTACTTAAAACACATGGCCCTGAATAGGTAGTGGGCATCTCATATACAATTTTCTTATAACAACAATTTCACCAAGGATACTAACCACTCACACTCCCATATGTTACACTTCTGAAACAAATGTTCAAGCCACAACTTCCAAAGCAAATTGTAACAACAGGGGCATAAAGCTATACCCTATAAATCAAACGTGAACAAGCTTGCCTCACGTGGTCATACGATCCACCTACTTAATAGTTATCAAACACTACTCAAACCTTGACACATTGTCCCCACAATCTTTGTCCAACATTACCACAACCTCACCTCAACCAAGGCTATACCCCTTTAAGCATGACAATTCGTACACTGGCTACCACTATGCTAGAGTTCACAACTAACTCTCTAGAGTTAAAACCTCTTCCACGAACTATTACACCCAAGTTTTGCTCAAATACCCCGCTCATGTTAACAACACATATAAAATAATATAGCCAAAAGAAATCAACAGATATGGTTTAGCATCATGCACTAATCTATAAAAGTGCCAACACATCAATGTCTCATATCTAATTCCAATCCAGGAGCACACATGTAACCTCCTTAGCCTGGCCTAGACGTTCGACCCGAACCAAGGATATTATATGGGGAAAACCAAAGCCAACTCGTTAAAGCCGACTTCGATTAACGACCCTTTTTTTTCTTTTTATCTTCTCTAGATGCAATTTAAAACTCTATGTGATCAACAAAATATTTAGAAGGACACGTCGCAACATCTGGATAACGATTAGGGGTTTAATTGAAAATTTTAAGCTTTTAGGGACCAAAACATAATTTCTATAAATTATAGGGACCTTTCCAATTCTAAGGTTACCAACCTTTAATTAATCATAAAACATGCTTCTCTGACAAATTTAAAAGATTCCATTTAACTAATTTAACGGTCAGGTATCGATACACTTATAGCTCGTATCGATACTCGGGAAGGCAGTAACCAAAGCTTGAGAGAGGGTATCAATACCATTCCGCGAGTATTGGTACAGATGTGCATTTCACGTAGGGGTATCAATACTCTTACCAAGTCGTATCGATACACTTACAAATCGTATCGATACACCTGCACCAATCTGGCCAAAATTAGTCTATGAGTATCGATAATGAGGCCTGAGTATCGATACTCATACCAGAAGTGCACAAGGAACAGCCTCTTAAACGCATCAATCATCATCCGATCACACCCATAACTCATATACATGCATATATAATCACATCAAACATATATGCATCACAAACTAGACACATAGCAAGCATTAGGCACATCAATTTATATTGAACAAGGAACTAATAAAGCCTACCTTCAACCACAAACCGAAACATGAACAAAACACCAATTAAAGGTCCAAAAAACCACATAGAAGCCAATTACAATATCACCAATGCAAATAAACTTGCTCAAAACAAGAAAATACCACAACAACAATATTTTATAGCATTGGATACCCCCATTGCCCTTATTACACCAGTTCAAGTATGCAACATACTTTCAGCAAAATGTCTTGGTGTGATTCCTCAAAGATGCTGCCTCTAATAGTCTAAGTATCTGCATTGATGAAACAAAGAGAGCATAAGCATGCAAGCTTAGTGAGGTTTGCTCAAAACCACTAACATCATCATTGCACAAAACCGTTTTTCACTCTTTTCAAATCCAACATGCCTCTCTTGATAAACCATGCACATTTTCATCAAACTCACTGATTTAAACATCATGCAACATGATCCAAATCAAAAACCATCAATTAACAATTGCTACTCATTTACCAAGCTTTCCAAGCATAAACACCATTATGCTAAGCTTAAACCAAAACATGCATCTTAGAAACCATGCATTGGAAACATTCTTCACAATATACATTTCCATTATATTGGCTCACAAGTGATAATAATAATCTAAAAAACGAAGTATCAGATACACAGATTACCAAGGGTTGTCCTACACCCTTCATACACTTTAACGGTATATCAAGGCTCACACACGAGAGCGATCCTCCATCATTATGACACTCGTGGTGGAGTATTCGGTACAATCACAACCCCTCAACACCACTCATTGGTAAATGTATAACCTACTAACGACAGATAGGACAATACACAAGGTTCGCACCCAGAAGATACCCTCTACCATTGCAACCTTAAACAATATTCAATCGTTAGGGTACTTAGATGGAGTATTCAGTACAATCACAACCCCTCAACATCCAAGGTGACTTGTTTATAGTGTACTCAATCCTATAGCCGACTAACTATATCCAATTTTATTTATAAAACATTTTATTCAACATCACTTGCCAATATAACCCATAACTCATGCATAACTCACTGTTTTTACAAAGCGTTCATGATAAGCCATCAACAAGCATTAAACCATGCTTAAAACCTCATGCATAAACACATGCATACAAGGACCACTTACCTAGTGCATCCTTAAACCACATGGCATCATCATACACATCTCATGTACTCATAAAATGCTTTAAAACAATAGATTAATGCGTTTAAAATCAAGTGCAACCAAAGGTCCAAAACTAGCACAACCGAGGGGGAAATTTTGATTTACTTACTTCCAAACTTAATAAAGCGTTTCAAGCTCTTATTAAGTTCCCAAAACCTTTTATAAAACTTTTCGACGCAGGAAAACCAAAATCCACTCATCGACTCGCGTTCACTCACTTATCGACGCCACTGTCGATTGTCTGAAGCCTCCAAATCCACTTTGTTTGTTTTTGGATTATAATCCTCTATTTTCAACACATCAAAACAGAGCCTCAATGCATTAAAATCCATTCTAACATTAGCAACTTAACAAAAACTCGTTGCGCAGCAAAAACACACCAAATTACCCATCGGAAACAACCGAAAACTCAATCGATTGCTTCCTAAATCAAGCCCAGCCATCTACTAACACTTCCAATCAATTAGACTCATCAACCCACATCTAAAAACAACCTAAACACCTCCTTGTACCTCCAGCAATCATATAAGCATCAAATCACCTTAAAAACCCAACTAAAACCAACATAAAACTATATAATCTCAAGGATTTCAGGATCTATATCATTAAAACTCATTTTGAACATCAAGATTAACTCAAAACTCAACCAAAATCCATCACAAACAGAGCACATCAAGATCACTCCGAAAATTGAGATTTTACTCATCATTTTACAAGATTTTGATCTCAAACCAAACTATAATCAAAACTCAATCAAAAACAACATTTAAGAGTCAAATATCTTGGGAATTTCAATAAAGAACCTTGATTAGAGGTTGAGAAAGAGACTTACCTCCAATCCTTGCTTTTCTCAATATTTGACAAGTTTTTGCTTCACAAATCATGAAGAAATTGCAAATGATTCCTTGAAATGGATGAGAAATAAAAAAAAGAGTCTTTGGGAGAAAACAAATCTGGAGAAATTGGTTTAGAAATGTGTTTGGCTAAAAATGATAACTAACATGAATTTTTGTTCTCCAAAATAACTAACTTTTATCAATTAAATAATAAAACTAATAATTCAATTATTTAAAATCCATTTAAAACACATGTCATATTAAAGAAAAGGCTTAATTGCTTAAAAGCTCCATAGAGATTCTAAGATTTTGATTCTTCCTTTGAAAATTGCATTTTTTCCACAGTTTTAAAACTTTACATTTTGGTCACTGCCTAAAATGTACCTTTTTCCAAAACCCACTTTGTAAAATTGATTTGACGAACCTCTTAAACATGATTTTAGAGGATTTTAGTAAATTTTGTCATAATTTTATCCTATCCTAAACCTTGATTTCCCTGAACCACCTAAAACGATTCGAATCGTTTCCAACCGGTTCACTTAGCCCAATCCGATGTCTAAAACATCTAGGCCCAAAAATCGAGGCGTTACAACTCTCCCCCACTTAGGAAATTTAATCCTCGAAATTTTACCTGAAGGAAAAAGATGCGGGAATTGCTTCAGCATGTCCACCTTGCTTTCCTACTGGCCTCCTCAACTCCTCGATGTCTCCACAACACCTTCACAAGCTCTATCGTCTTGACATGAAGAATCTTACTACTCGAGTCGAGAATCTTCACCGGTTCCTCATCATAGGACAAATCAGGATTCAACTCTATCTCCTCAACGAGAATCACATGCGAAGGATCCGATATATATATCCGCAACATAGACACTTGAAACACATCATGGATAATTTCCAACTCGGGAGGCAACCTCAACCGATAAGCCAAGGGACCAACTCGCTCCACAACTTGATAGGGCCCAATAAACCTCAAACTAAGCTTTTCTCTTTCGTCTAAACCTAATTACCTTCTTCCAAGGTGATACTTTAAGAAACACGCGATCCCCAACTGCGAACTCAACCTCTTTACGCTTCAAGTTGGTGTAAGACTTTTGGCGATCCGATGCAACCTTCAACTGCTCACAGATGAGCTTCACCTTCTTTGTTGTTCCCTTGAGCATTTCCGGCAAGGAAAGAAATCTTTTCCCCGCTTTAGCCGAACAAAGAGGCGTTCTATACTTTCTACCATACAAGGTCTCAAACGGTGCCATTTGAATACTTTCCTAAAAACTATTATTATAGGAAAACTCAACCAACGACATATGTTTTTCCCAAGAATACTGGTAATCAATTACACAACATCGCAACATATCCTCAAGCACCTAGATAACTCGTTCTGACTGCCCATTCGACCGAGGATGATATGAAGTGCTGAAATTCAACCGCGTACTCATCGCAACATATCCTCAAGCACCTAGATAACTCGTTCTGACTGCCCATTCGACTGAGGATGATATGAAGTGCTGAAATTCAACCGCGTACTCAACGCTTGATGAAAACATTCCCAAAATCTCGCTGTAAACCTCGAATCTCTATCCGACACTATGGACTTGGGCACACCGTGAAACTGCACAATCTCAGCAATATACAACTCAGCTAACTTGTCCAACATATACGTAGTATGCACAACCAAGAAATGTGCACACTTCATAAGGCGATCCACAATCACCCATACTATGTTCTTCTTCGTTGGTGTCAAGGGCAACCCAGATACGAAATCCATCGTAATTATCTCCCATTTCCACTATGGTATCCTCAAAGGCTGTAACAAACCGGAAGGAAACTGATGCTCAGCCTTCACCTACTGGCAAACCATACACTTGCTAACAAAATCCGCCACATCCTTTTTCAACCCTACCCAGTAGTACTCATCCTTTAAGCAACGATACATCTTGGTACTACCAGGGTGCATAGCAAAAGGACTGCTATAAGCCTCAGTCAAGATGGTGCGTCTCAACTCAGCATCTTCCGGCACTACTATCAGACTTTTAAAACATAGAACTCTATCATCACTAAAGAAAAAATCCGTAGCCTTTCCATCGACTATATCCTGAACGTGAGACACCAAGAATCATAGCCCTTAACTGAATTAAGGAGGGTTTCGCCTAGAACTCTGCTATCAAGCCTCCATCACGCGATATACTCAAACGAGCAAACATAGCCCTTAACTCTGTAACACCTTGAAATCCGGTCTAGTCGAAATTAAGTCACGATGATCAGAAATCCTACATTGATGAAGCCTAAATATTGTATCGATTAATTAATTATTGATATCGAACCTTAATTGAGCTTAAAATATTGTCATGGACCCCATCGAATAATATTGAAACTCATATAGTGATTAAAATGAAGAAATCACAAGTTGAAGGACAAATCTATGATGTAGTGAAAAGTGAGGGACTAATCTTGCGATTAGCCCCACCTATATTAATATCTGCATACGTGGGTCATTTTGGTGAGAATATTTAACCATGAGGAAAGTTATCCTCCTAAAAACAAAGTAAACAAATATTGAAGAGGTTTACCCGAAAATTAACTAACCAAGCACCTCCCAATCTCTTCATCTTCTTCCTCACTTTGATCAAGCAAGCACCTCCATTGGATGAATTTTAAGCTTTGCTATTTCTTCGTTTTATCGATATCGAATTGTTGCTATCGATCGGGTAAGCTATATTCCTCAATCGCATATTGGATTCCATGGATATATTGAGTGTAACCTAAGCTAGGGTTTTGACTATCCATGGATATCTCATCGTTGTCATCTCTATTAAAATATGTTATCGATCTTGATATTGTTATGTTGATTTTGATATTGAAAAATCGACCTTAACAACCTTCCTATTGATTTCCTAGCTAAAGACATCGATAAGGAACATCCATCGTCTCCATCTAAAGCGAGGAACAATAGGATTGTCATCCGAGAGCCTTAAAAGCTTCAGAGTCTCAAAATGAGTGTAGTCGAGTCTCGGGTTTAGGCAAAAGGCCTTCTCGGATCATTATTTTATATTTTAGATTACATCACTAACATTGTTGTTGAAGAAATTGCATTGGATGGTTAATCAGACACTTTGGTAAGTCTCAGTAAGTTGTCATTGAGCATTGGTTATTGTCATCGATATTGTCATTGTGTGTAGTCATTGATAAAGGCATTGTCATTGGATTATTGCATAGAAACCATCGGACATTGATATTGATATCAAACTATGAGTTATTGATGATGAGATACATATATTGGTCATCGACGATATTGAATTCACCGGACATTGGTATATCATTGTTTATTGAAATAAATATGAATATTGCAACCTTGGATTGGAATGGACTTTGGATACAATTGGCATGCCATAGAATTAATGAGCTCAGTGTACGAGTAGACTATGGTCCTAAGGCTATGCCATGTATTGATTTGGTGAGACGGAGGGATGTGTATTGCTAGTGGTCATATTGGCGAGGCGGAGAAACTAGACCATTTATTGATTTGGCTAGGCGGAGGAATTCGCGTATCCACGATCTTGATTCAATCCAAGGACTAAGAATTAAAATGAAACATGCTTATACATTGCATATTGTTGCATATCATTGACATCGTTGGCATGAGTTTATGTTTGAGTATAACCATGGCGTTATTGTTACTTACATTGTTTATGACTACATCACTAGGCAAAGTATGCCTAGCGTGTCTCATTTCATGCACT
Source organism: Hibiscus tridactylites (assembly GCA_958450335.1). Lineage (NCBI taxonomy): Eukaryota > Viridiplantae > Streptophyta > Magnoliopsida > Malvales > Malvaceae > Hibiscus > Hibiscus tridactylites. The sequence goes on along the minus strand of OY288269.1, from coordinate 41,327,414 downwards.
TTCAGGTTAAGAAGGTTTGTGTGTCGGAAGATCGGATCAACAAGCAAGACAAGTCACTACCTGCCCCAAGTAATGTGTTTTTATCTTATAAATTCCTAGGAAGGTGGCAAAGTAGTCGATCTAGTCATTTGTGCCTATTTGGATATGATGGTGTGTTGCCGAAGTTGTAATAAGTTATATATCTTAAAACGACCTTTTGGTGAAGTTTAAAATGGATGGAAATTGCATACATAGCTCAAAAAGGTAAAAACATGGTAAACGTATTCATATGGTAATTAAACTTGGCATGCTAGTAGTTTACACTATTGAAGTGTTGTGTGTAAAGTTTCGTTGCATTTGGAACCCGTTCGATAGGCTAAATCGAATAAAACCAGCTAAAATATGTCATTACAGGCTAGACCGTATCGAAACAAGTGATGACGTTTCATTACGAGTGTGCAATATTGAACCTAAGAGTATGGGTGTACCGAAATGGAATAAGGCCGTTTCAAAACATTTTGTCATTGGAGACAATGTTTCGGTACGAGTTCAAAGTCTACCGAAACGAGTCAAAGTCAAAGATGGTCAATCCGTTCTGATACGGGTCAAGCCTGTATCGAAATGGTCTAAAGGGAAGGTCACCAGGAGTTGATTCTCGTGCACCTGTTTCGAAACAGCCTAGGGTGTTTCGATACGGGGTTAGGAAGTCAGTTAATGGCTCATTGGATAGTTTGCTAATGTTACAGTCTAGTCACTGAATTTTGTAAAGACAATTGATTGTGTTAATGATCTCTGAATTGAATGAAATCTTGTAGACTTGACCTTCGAGTAATGGCTTTCATTTTGGTAAAGTCATTCACATCAAAAGACCTCTAGTTTGTCAAAATTGCAAATCAGTCCCTAATACTTGTTAAAGTTGCAAAATGGCCCTAAATTGTTATTTGTGGTCCTCACCTGATTAAATTGGACTAGTAATTACATTGGTAACGTTTGTATGTCTAATATTGATTAAGTGATGTTGTTAAGATGAAATTTTATTGCATCGATCACCGTAACGTCCACCGCTAACACGCTCCGACATGGTTCTCTATTAGGCCGAGAAGGGGGTGTTACAAACTCAACAACCCCCTTCCTACTCAAAGCATCAACCACAAAATTGCCCTTTCCCGGATGATACTCAATGGTCAGATCATAATCCTTAAGCAACTCCACCCATCTTCGTTTCCTAAGGTTAAACTCCTTCTGAGACATAAGGTACTTCAAAATCTTATGGTCGGTGTAAACCACACATTTCTCACCATAAAGATAGTGTCTCCAAATCTTTAAAGCAAACATCATCGTCTTGAGCTTGAGATCATACATAGGATAGTTGCGCTCATGCACTTTCAATTGTCTAGAGGCATAAGCCACAACCTTTCCAGCTTGCATCAATGCGCATCCCAAACCAACGTATGACGCATCACTATACACTACAAACTCCTTAACCGATTCTGGTTGAATCAAGACAGGAGCTTGCGTCAAAGCCTCCTTGAACTTCTCACAAGCTTACTGCCTATCATCCGTCCATTCGAAGCGAACATTTTTTTGCAACAACTTGGTCAAAGGGGCAGCAATCTTAGAGAACCCTTTGACAAACCTTCGGTAGTAACCGACCAAGCCAAGGAAAGTACGCACCTCTGTCACTGACTCATGTGTCTTCCAATTCATCACCGCCTCAACCTTATGTGGATCAACCCGGATACCTTCGGCCGACACCACATGTCCAAGAAAAACCACCTTTCTGAGCCAAAACTCACACTTGCTCAGCTTAGCATAGAGCTGATTCTCCAATAGCACTTGCAACGCAATCCTTAAGTGCTTGTCATGATCCTCCTCGGTACGCGAGTTCACAAGAATATCATCGATGAACGCAACCACAAACTCATAATGGTCGTACCTACTCCGAAAAGATGTCTTAGGTACATCCACACCCTTAACCTTAAGCTGATTGTACCCAGACCTCAAGTCTATCTTAGAAAACACCGAAGCACCTCGAAACTGATCGAACAAATCATCGATCCTCGACAAAGGGTACTTGTTCTTAATCGTCAACGTGTTTAGTTACCGATAATCAATGCATATATGAATGGTACCATCCTTCTTCTTCACAAACAAGACAAGCGCACCCCAAGGCGAAATACTCGGCCTTATGAACCCTTGGTCAAGCAACTCCTGGAGCTGCGTCTTCAACTCCTTCAACTTCTTAGGTGCCATGCGATAGGGAGCAATGGACACTGGAGACGTATTCTTATACAATTCTATGCTAAAATCAACTTCCCGGTTGGGTGGCAACCCTGGCAACTCCTCCAGAAAGACACCTGGAAACTCGCATAGAGTTCGTATGTCTTGAACACGCACTTCCTTCGTGCAAGGATTCATTTCGTACGCCAAGAAAGCTTTACATCCCAACTCCATCATCCGACTAACTTTAAGAGCGGAAATCATGTTAGATAAGAACTTCACATTCTCACCCACGATTACTACCTCGTAATCATCCGCAAGCTTTAAGGTAACACACTTAACGTCAAAATCCACCATAGCTCGGTGTTCAACCAACCAGTCCATTCTGTCACGTCAAAACCATGAAAAGGTAATTCCATCAGATCAACAGGAAATACATGACCTCGAATAGACACCAGGCACCTCTTATACATATTCCTTGTAACCACACTCACCAAAGGAACTTGTTACTTGCATTCCTATATCTAACACCTCAATAGGAATTTCAAGCAAATGTGCATGCTCACTCAAGATGTATGAGTGCGTAGATCCAGAATCAATCAATGCTAACAAGGATAGGGATTTCAATGTGAAGGTACCTGCGATCACATCGGTGTTGTTGCGTCCCTCACGATGCGCATACACCCTCGCGAGACCACCTCCCTCTGGCTGAACCACAACGACATGGGTCACACCTCTCTGGCCATCCTCTCTCCTCTAGAAGTTGCCTCGGCCGCGCCTACGACCTCTCTTCTGTGCAACTGCTGGTGCAACCGCTGGTGCACGACCCTGACCACCTCGCGCTAACAGGGGACACTCACGTCTCATATGGTTAGCAGATCCACAATTCCAACACGAGTTAGCTCCATCTAAGGAGCCTGAACCTCACGAGCCGCACGAGGGCTGTCCTTCCTCACGTGCTCCCGCGAACCACACATCCATCATGTGTTTTGTTCAGCTCTCCGTCTGTTGCCCTGAACCGGTGCACCACGTCCAAAATTGCCACGCCTAATCGCAGGCTGATATCCATGGTCCCGATTTCTCTTACTCTGCCCACCACTAGGGCCAGCTTCAGCAGCTCTCTTGCCCAGACTGGAACCACTCCCACGCGAAGGTAGACCAAAGCTCTATTCTATATCTTTAGCTCGAGTCACAAGCACGTCGAAATCCGTATAATCTATAGCAAGCATATAGGTCTGCACCTCCTGTACTAGATCGTACCGAAAACGATCACATCAATGCCTATCACTCGACATCATCTCTGGAGCATACTGACTTAACCGTACGAACTATATATCGTACTCAGCAACATTCATACTCTCTTGAACAAGAGATATAAATTCTCTCTTCTTATCATCAATGTACCTAACTCCAAGGTACTTCCTCTTGAAAGCAAACCGGAAAAATCGTCCAATCTACCTCTTCCAGCTCCAAGGCCGTAGTCCTAGTAGTCCACTAGGTATACGCATCACCATGCATTAATGATATTGCGCAACCCAACTTTCGTGCATCACCGCACCCCATCTGATCCACTATACGGATCGTACTAGCCATCCATGCTTCGGACACCATGGAGATAATCCCCGAAATTCTACTCCTCCCAAACTCCCCAATCGCTCCAATGGCAAACATGCATACTTCAGCATCATATATCTGAAGCATCCAGACTCAGCTCAATCGTCACCATATCCACATTCATTCATCATGTACAACGTCATTATCATACATTCAGCAATAACATGCTTAAACATTCACCGGACAAAGCAAATAGTACCAAAACATTTTACGCTTTTAGGGACCAAAACATAATTTCTGTAAATTACAGGGACCTTTCCAATTCTAAGGTTACCAACCTTTAATTAATCACAAAACATGCTTCTCTGACAAATTTCAGAAAAAATAAACCATCCAAACCCATCCAATTGCATACACAAAGTTCAGGGACTAAAATGAAACATTTCATACTTTAAAAGATTCTATTTAACTAATTGAACGGTCAGGTATCGGTACACCTATAGCTCGTACCGATACTGGCGAAGGTAGTAACCAATGTTTGAGAGAGGGTATCGTTATCCTTCCTCGAGTATCATTAGAGATGTTCTTTTCACGTAGGGGTATCGATACGCTTCCAAGTCGTATCGATACACTTTCAAATCGTATCGATACACCTGCACCAATCTGGCAAAAATTAGTCTATGAGTATCGATACTGAGGCCCGAGTATCGATACTCATACTAGAAGAGCACAAGGAACAACCTCTTAACCGCATCAATCATCATTCGATCACACCCATAACTCATATACATGCATATATAATCACATCAAACATATATGCATCACAAACTAGCCACATAGAAAGCATTAGGCGCATCAATTCATATTGAACAAGCAACTAATAAATCATGCCTTCAACCACAAACCAAAACATGACCAAAACACCAATTACGGGTCCAAAAAACCACAAAGAGGCCAATTACAATATCACAAATGCATAATAAACTTGCTCAAAACAAGAAAATACCACAACAACAATATTTAAAGCATTGGATACCCCCATTACCCTTATTACACTAGTTCAAGTATGCAACAAACTTTTAGCAAAATGTCTTGCTGTGATTCCTCAAAGATGCTGCCTCCAATAGTCTAATTATCTGCATTGGTGAAACAAATAGAGCATAAGCAAGCAAGGTTAGTGAGGTTTGCTCAAAACGACTAACATCATCAATGCACAAAACCGTTTTTCACTCTTTTCAAATCCAACATGCCTTTCTTGATAAACCATGCACTTTTTCATCAAACTCACTGATTTAAACATCATGCAACATGATCCAAATCAAAAACTATTGCTACTCATTTACAAAGCTTTCCAAGCATAAACACCATTATGGTAAGCTTAAACCAAAACATCCATCTTATAAACCATGCATCGGCAACATTCTCCACAATATGCATTTCCATTATATTGGATCACAAGTGATAACAATAATCTCAAAAACAAAGTATCGGATACACGGATTACCAAGGGTTGTCCCACACCCTTCATACACTTTACCGACATATCAAGGCTCACACACGAGAGCGACCCTCTATCGTTGTGACACCCGTGGTGGAGTATTCGGTACAATCAAAACCCTTCAACACCACTCATCGGTAAATGTATAACCCACAAACGAGAGACGAGACAAAACACAAGTTTCGCACCCGGAAGATACCCTCAACCGTTGCAACCTTCAACAATCCTCAATCGTTAGGGTATTTGGATGGAGTATTTGGTACAATCACAACCCCTCAACATCCAAGGCGACTTGTTTATAGTGCACTCAATCATATAGCTGGCTAACTATATATGATTTTATTTATAAAACATTTTATTCAACATCACTTGCCAATATAACCCACAACTCATGCATAACTCACTGTTTTTACAAAGCGTTCATGATAAGCCATCAACAAGCATTAAACCATGCTTAAAACCTCATGCATCAACACATGCATACAAGGACCACTTACCTAGTGCATCCTTAAACCATATTGTATCATCATACACATCTCATGTACTCAAAACATGCTTTAAAAGAGTAGATTAATGGATTTAAAATGAAGTACAACCAAAGGCCCAAAACTAGCACAACCGAGGGAGAAATTTCGATTTACTTACTTCCAAACTTAATAAAGCGTTTCAAGCCCTTATTAACTTCCCAAAACCTTTTCTAAAACGTTTCCACGCGGGAAAACCAAAATCCATTTACCGACTCGCGTTAGCTCACTTGCCGACGCGACTATCGATTTTCTGAAGCCTCCAAATCCACTTCGTTTGCTTTCGGATTGTAATCCTGTGTTTTTAACACATCAACACAGAGCCTCAATGCATTAAAATGCATTCTAACACCAGCAACTTAACACAAATTCGTTGCCCAGTAAAAACACACCAAATTACCCATCCAAAACAACCGAAAGCTCAATTGATTGCTTCCTAAACCAAGCCCAGCCATCTACTAACACTTCCAATCAATTAGACTCATCAATCCACATTTAAAATAACCTAAACACCTTCTTATACCTCCAACAAGCATATAAGCACCAAATCACCTCAAAAACCCAACTAAAACAAACATAATACTCAAGAATCTCAAGGATTTCGGGACCTATATCATTAAAACTCATTTTCAACATCAAGATTAACTCAAAACTCAATTAAAATCCATCACAAACAGAGCACATCAAGATCACTCTGAAATTTGAGATTTTACTCATCGTTTTACAAGATTTTGATCTCAAATCAAAACTATAATCAAAACTCAATCAAAAACAACATTTAAAAGTCAAAGATCTTGGGAATTTCAATAAAGAACCTTGATTAGAGGTTGAGAATGAGATTTACCTCCAATCATTGCTTTCCTCAATATTTGACAAATTTTTGCTTCATAAATCTTGAAGAAATTGAAAAGGATTCCTTGAAATGGATGAGAGATCAAAAAGAAAGTGTTTGAGAGAAATGAAATCTGGAGAAATTGGTTTAGAAATGTATTTGGCTGAAAATGATAACTAATGTGACATATTGTTCTCCAAAATATCTAAATTTTATTAATCAAATAATAAAACTAATAAATCAATTATTTAAAATCCATTTAAAACACATGTCATATTAAGGAAAGGCTTAATTGCTTAAAAGCACCCTAAGGATTCTATGATTTTGACTCTTCCTTTGAAAATTGCATTTTTCCACAATTTTAAAACATTACATTTTTGTCACTGCCAAAAATGTACCTTTCCCAAAACCCACTTTGTAAAATTGATTTGACCAACCTCTTAAACATGATTTTAGAGGATTTTAATAAATTTTGTCATATTTTTATCCTATCCCGAACCTTGATTTCCTTGAATCACCTAACACGATTCGAACCGTTTCGAACCGATTCACTTAACCCGATCCGATGTCTAAAACATCTAGGCCTAGAATCGGAGCGTTACAACACACACTCAACTAAACAATATGAACCTTAACTTAACTACAACTTACGTTTTCGAACCCAAACCACAAATTCACATTTCTCGTCACCCAAGTATCTAACCCCAAATACTTCTCTTTTAAAACAGTTCAAAAGAACTCTCAGAACACAACGTCAGGTTCTATGCCCACAACCATAGTTGCCCACCAATTAAACACATCTCTTTATAACTAAGATACAACTCATCTTTACACTATGGGCATCGCTACACTCCACTCATTCCATAGTCTCATTCATACATGTCATCCACTCCATGGATACCTCCGGTGACAACCCTCGAGTTCAACTTCTACTCAAATTACGTAAGCGCTAATCGCAGCTCACACCCGTCCACCTGCTAGTGCAGACACATGCACTTCAGCATTAACGACTTCTCAAGCTTTAAGCATCGCCTATATTCTAGGCACCATGCCATCCAACACTTACTCAATCGACGCAAGTTGTACTTATATCGAGACACATCGAGACGTTTAGCCCCAAGGGGACTTTACGCACTCCTTTGTTCCTTGCCCAACGACAACAACAATCATACCAGATCGCTACTCTCTCCCAGTTTATTATGCCATGATATTAAGGCATGATAACAGCTAATAAGACGAACAAAACAAATTGCTCAGGCTCGCTCCAAGCAAGGATCGAAGACTTTGGTTTTAACTTAAAACATTTCACTAGGTAATAAGGCAATGGGCTTGTTCTCGGATTTTGTCACCTAAATATCTCTTTTCAATTCTCTTTTGATTGCTAATCATCTCATCAACAAAACCTCACCATTTGCTAATTGGATCTTCAAGCTTTTTGGTTCTAAAAAGGGAGAAACTCAAGTTTGGAGGTAAGAACGTCCTTCTCCTCTAAACTCTCAGTTCTTTACTGAAATTCCTAAGTTCTCAATCCTTAATTGATGATTTATAAATGGTTTTAAAGTTGTGTAATGGATCTTGGCTTTAAATGCAAGATTTGGTGATTTTTTATGGATTTTCGTATGATCTGAATTGGCTGTGTTTTAAGGTGTTAATTTGATGTTAAATGAATGTTAAATTGAAAAGGAATTGAGTTTTAATTAATGCAATCCCGGATAGGTTGAATTTCCTAAGTTTAGCTTGTGATTCTTGGTTGTTTTGGAGTGATCTTGTGGATCTGTTGTTGCTGGAGATATAAGGATGTTGTTAGGTCCTTTTTAGATGTTAAATGATGTTTAAGGATGTTTTGTTTTGATGGATCTTGGCTGGGCAATGTTGAGGAGTTGTTTGGATGCATTTTCGGTTGTGTTTGGTAGCCGAAAATGGAGTGTGGATGAGAGCAGCGAGTTTAGGTGCTTTCATTGAAGCTATTAATGCATGATGATGCATTAATCCTCTGTTTTGATGTGTTTAAAACAGGGGAGTCATCTTTGGATCCAAGTGGTGGTGATCCGGAAGCTTGATTGGTGTTTCGGCAAGAAGCGAAACGGAATCGGTGAGTGGAATTTGGTTTTCGGCTTTGAAACCAGTGTTTTGGAGGTTTGGGAGCTTAGTTTAAGTCTAAGCAACTTAGCTAAGCTCAAGAGTAAGTTTTCGGAAAAACTCTCTTGGTGATGACCATGGTTTTGGTTGTATGCAATGTGGTTTGTTTGCATGATTTTAAATCTGTTTTGAAAGCATATCTAGCATGTTTATTGGCTGAGATTATAACCCATGTGTTGTAGGAAGCTCAAGGTAAGAGTTCCTTGTTTTTGAACATTGTTTAAATGTGGTTTGATGCTTAAAGATGCATGATGTTTATGGCTTTGTAAAATGCTTTAAAACAGTGAGTTATTGATGATGTTGATGCATATTGGCAAGTGATGGTTAAGGTCACAAAGGTGGTTAAAAGTCCTTGTGTGAGCCTTGTATATTTAAGAACATCAAGGTGGTTAAAAGTCCTTGGATGGTTCTTGGTTAAGATCACAAAGGTGGTTAAAAGTCCTTGTGTGAATCTTGTGAATTTTAAGAACAACATGGTGTTTAAAAGTCCATGGTTGGTTCTTGGTTAAGGCTCAAGGTGGTTAAAATTCCTTGTGTAAGCCTTGGTTACTTAAGAACTCCAAGGTGTTTAAAAGTCCTTGGGAGATTCTTGTTAAGGACACAAAGGTGTTTAAAAGTCCTTGTGTGGTCCTTGCCATGGTGTTTAAAAGTCCATGGGTCCATGGTGTTTAAAAGTCCATGGGGTTAAGGACACAATGGTGTTTAAAAGTCCATGTGTGGTCCTTGGTTATTGTAAGATCACAATGGTGTTTAAAAGTCCATGTGTGAATCTTATGTGAAATGTATCACTTGTTGCCAATATGTCATGAAATGAAATGGAAGCATGTATTGCTTGTTTTAAAGGTTTAAGAGCACGTGTAATGTTGCTTGAAGTATGATTTATAAATGTGTTTTATAAATGCATTATTGAATGGTTTTAAATGAGCATTCCTCACTAAGGTTTTGCTTACGCTCTCTCTCTTTTCTTTAACCAATAATGCAGAGCATTAAAGTGCATTGAGGGTAGCAAGGAAGGCAAGCAATCAAGTGGAAACTAAGCTCAAGTATGGGAAGGTTTCTTAAACACTTTTAGCTTTTGGCATTTGGCAATGGGGAACCTATGTGAATGTTTTGGGAGATGTTTTGAACTCCCTAAGTTTGCTTAATGTTGTTAATAATGTTGGAACATGTAATTGGCCATTATGTGGTTGGTTTGGAGATTTAATGCTTGAATGGTATGCTAAGTAGGAAGCATGCCTTTAGATTTGGGGCTTTTCATATTTGATGCTATGATGATGTTTGTTTGATGCAATTATGTTCCTTGCATGTTGTATGTCTTGCTGGTAAAGTTTGGTTGCATTTGGAGCATGTATGGTAAGTCAATTGTGTGTTTTAGCAGCCAATTTTCTGCATTCTGTGCAGGCCGTATCGGAACGGGAGTTACCGTTTCGGAACGGGTGCCCTGTAGTGGCCCAGGCGTCCGAAACGAAAGGTACCGTTCCGAAACGGAAATGCCTCTGCCAGGCCTCGTTTCGGAACACGTTGCGGAACGGTCCCGCGTTTCGAAACAGGTTCTCCCTGTTTCAGAACACCTGACCGTTGGGGGCTGACATGGGCGGTTATATGTTTTGAAATGTTTGCATTTTGGTCCTGGATCTTGTTATTGCAATTGTATGGGTTTGGGATGTCCGTTTAAGCTGAAATTTGGCAGTGAAGCATGAAACCTGATTAATTACAAGTTGGTAACTTTAATTTGAATTAAGTCCTTATAATTTGCAGAATTTACAATTTGGTCCCTAAAGTTCTATATTTGTGCAATTGGGTCCCTGTTTAATCTCTGATGTTTATGATCTTTGAGCATGCTGTTTGTATGACCATATCTAGGGTTAATGTGCATCTAGACAAGTTTAAAAAGAAAAAAAGGGTCGTTAATCAAGGTTGACTTTTGGGTTGACTTTGGTTTTCCCCGTGTGACTTTCTTAATTCGGGTCAACCGTCTAGGACGGGTTAAGGGGGTTACATCGATACAACTGAAAACTCAATCAATTGATCTCAAATCTCAGCCCAGCCATCAACCAACACATCCAACACATTCTAAGCATCAATCAACATCCAAAAGCAACTTAAAACCATCCTTATACCTCCAGCAACTCGGATTCCATAATACACTCCAAAAACCCAATTATAAACACCTTAAAAACCAAAGATCTCAAGGATTTCAGGATTAATATGATATAGGCTATATTTCAACATCATTAACTTTCTAAATCTCATTTACGAATCATCTCAAACAAACCAGATCAACACAACTCCGAAAATCACATTTTAATCATCTTTTTCAACAATATTTCATCATTTTATTAAAGCAATAACAAAACCTCAATAAAAAACATTAATAAAGAGTCAAATATCTATGGAATTTCATTAGAGAACCTTGATTAGAGGATTAGCACGAAATTTACCTCCAATCTTTGCTTCTCTTCTAATTTGGCAAGTTTAGTTTCAATGGTTCTTGAAGAAAATTAAGAGAAATCACCAAGGAAAAGTTTGAAATCAAGAGAGAATTTGAGAGTAAAGAAATTCTGGAATTTGAGAGAAAATGAAGAGTGTTTGGCTGAAGTGAAAAGCCGAAATGAAAAGATCGTCAATTTTCGTGTTAACTAATTAACTACCTTTCAAATTAAATCAATTAAAAGCCTTTTAATTTTAATAAAAATTTAAAACACATGCCAAATTAGAGATAAGGCTTAATTTCCAATAAGCTCCCTAAAGATTCTAAGATTTTGACTCTTCATTGAAAAACACAATTTTCCACAGTTTTAAAAACTTTACATTTTGGTCACTACCCAAAATGTATGCTTTCCAAAACTTGTTTTGCAAAATTGATTTAACCAACCTCTTAAATATAGTTTTAGAGGATTTTATGATATTTAATCATATTTTTATCCCATCTCGAACCTTGATTTCCATAACCACCTTTTAACGGTTCAAACAATTGACACCGGTTCCAACAGCCCAACCCGACTCGCATAAAACCTAGGCCAAAAATCGGGGCGTTACACCCTTAAATTCATTACCAAGCATGATTTAAGTTCATTTCATGGCATAATCATAGCAATAGAATGTAAACATGCATATTTGGTTCGGACCTAAGTCCTAACCCTATGTAAGAACTACACTCACAATACTCCAAGCTAGTTTTGATCCTTGATCCAAATTCCTTTTTGCTTTCCACTAGATTGTCCAACTCTTTCTTCTTCTTCAATAAAACAAACTCTTTGTTCTAGAATACAATTCAATACAAATGGGATCAAAATCTGTAACCCCCTTAGCCCGGCCTAGACGCCCGGCCCGAACTAAGAAGATTACACGGGGAAAATCGAAGCCAACTCGTTAAAGCTGACTTCGATTAATGACCCTTTTTTATCTTTCTAGATGCAATTTAATTCCTATATGTTTAACAAAACTCTTCGAAGAAAACGACACAACGATCAAAGCTCGATTAGAGGTTCGATTGCATACATTTAACTTTTAGAGACTAAACTATAATTTCTGAAAATTACAGGGATTAATCCCATTTTAAGATTACCAATCCTTAATTAGTCATGTAACATGCTTTCATGTCAATTTTCATCACGAATGGATCATCCAAGCTCATCCAATTGCATGCTCAACACTCGGGGACCAATATGTAACATTACAGAACTTAAGAATATGCTCTTAACTGAAAATGACGGTCAGGTATCGGTACCCTTAAGCCCATATCGATACGCGGGAAGGAAGTATCAAAATTTAGGAAAAAGGTATCGATACCCTTCACCGCGTATCGGTACGCCCTTAAAATTTTTCACAGGCGTATCGATACGCTCCCAACTCGTATCGATACCCCTGTGTTAATTGGCCTAAGTTTTCCCTTCGAATATCGATACTCAAACTCGAGTATCGATACCCATACCAGATATACACTTTGAGTAGCCTTCAATTCACATTTTACATCAAGAAATTTCATCCAAAACATCCATACATGCTAGGACAAGTATATCTAACACATCTGTATCAACATCTAAGCATATTTCAAGCATTATACATGGCAATTCATGAAGAGTATAGAACTATATAAGCATGCCTTTAGACACTAACCATAGCATAGCCAAAATACCAAATAAAAGTCCATAAACCATATAGAGGGCAAATACAAGTCTCAAAACACAAACTAAACATGCTCAAAGTGTTTCACTTCACTAAATAATCCAAGAGTGGAAATCCCTCCCATTGCCTATTATTACACTAAAGTAAATCACATACTTTGCTTAGCCAAAACACTTGGATATCCTTTGCTTGCTTGCTGCCAAATATGCTCAATTCTCTGCATTGATGAAACAAAATAGCGTAAGCATAAAATTTAGTGAGGACCGCTATAAAACAAAAACATTCGTCAATGCATTTTTAAAACCAAATCATCATTCTTTGTAAACACATGCCTTCCTTTAAAACATGCACTTAAAAACATTATTCCCTCTTTCAAATCCACATGCTCATAGAATCATTAATTACAACAGCAAAACCTTTGTTGATGTTTAAACCAAGCATCACATGCACTCTAGCATAAATCTCAAGTATCACATGCTTTCTCAAAATAAGCTTTCATCATAAATTCACTATATCATCACCATTATATTGGCTCACAAGTGACCAATAACAAAAAGCATATCAAAACACAACACAATCGACACAATCGGATACACAAATTACTAGCGTTGTCCCAAACGCTTCATAGACACTATCAGACACTCAAGGCTCACACACGGGATTATAACATCAACCGCTGTAAAACCCGTGGTGGAGTTTAACGGTACAATCACAACCCCTCAACACCACTCATCGGTAGTTGTATAATTCCACTAACGAGAGCACGAGACACAAACCACAAGATCCACACACGGGATTAGACCATCAACCGTTGTGACCTTAACCTCAATCTTTAGGGTACTTGGCTGGAGTGTACAGTACAATCTCAACCCCTCGACATCCAAGGCGATTTAATTTACAGGGCACCCAATCCTATAGCTGACTAACTATATCCAATTAAAGTAACCAAAACCATTTACCATTACTTGACAATATAATATTTATTCATCAACATTTCACTGTTTTATCAAAGCATAATCCACAATGCCATTTTTCCACAAGCAAAAACATGCTTAAAATCAATTATTAAATTGTATAAACACAAGGATCACTTACTATGTGCATCCTTAACAAAATGGCATTTAAAACCGGCAACAACATTGCTCTAAACATGCTTTAAAACATTAATCAAACCACATTTAAATCAAGTGCATTTTAAACCAAAACATAGCACAATACGATAGAGACTTTTGCTTTACTTACTCTTGAGCTTAGCTAAGTGTTTCAAACTTACACTAAGCTCCCAAAACCACATTCAAAACATTTCAAAGTTGGAAAACTCTTTTCCACTCACCGATACGCGAAACTTCGATTGCTAATACAAAGATCACTCGTCCGATGCTTCCAAAATTGCTTCGCTTGCTTCCGGATCAATGTCTGCTGCTTTTTGAGCATCAAAAACAGAGATACAATGCAATAAATTGCATTCCAACTCCAGCAACTAAACACAAACTCGTTGTCCAGCAAAACTACATTAATTTACCCATCCGAAACAACCAAAAACTCATTTGATTGCCTCCTAAACAAAACCCAGCCAACAATCATCACTTCCAACCATTAATATTCATCAATTCATATCTAAAAACAACCTAAACCCTTCCTTATACCTCCACCAATCATATAACCATCAAATCACATCAAAAACTCAACTAAAACTATCATAAAACTCAGGGATCTCAAGGATTACGGGATCTATATTGTCAAAACTCATTTTCAACATCAAGATTAACTTAAAACTTGATTAAAACCAATCATGAATAGATCACATCATAATCATTACGAAAATAGGAAATTAAAGCATCATTTTACAAGATTTCAAGCTCAAATCAAAACACCATTAAAACTCAATCAAAATCATCATTAAAGAGTCAATAAGCATGGGAATTTCAATAAAGAACCTTCATTAGAGGTTGAGAAGATGATTTACCTCCAATCCTTGCTTTCCTAGCAATTTGACAAGTTTATCTTTCAAAATCTTGAAGAAAATATGAAAAATCTTTAGGAATGAGTTTAGAAATGAGAAATAGAGTTTGAGAGAAAAGAAATCTGGAGAAAAGAGATTGGGAAATGTGTTTGGGTGAAATGAGAGTTGAAAAATTAGTTACGTGATTGAAACTTCCCAAATTATCTAATTTACTTATTAATTAAATAAAAGCCACATAAAACTATTTATTTAAAAACCTTTTAAAACACATGCAAAATTAAGGGAAGGCCTAATTTCACAAAAGCTCCCTAAAGATTCTAAGATTTTGACTCTTCTTTTGAAAATTGCATTTTCCCACAGTTTTATAACTTTACATTTTGGTCACTGCCCAAAATGTGCCACTTCCAAAACCTATTTTGTAAAATTGATTTGACCAACCACTTAAACATGATTTTAGATAATTTTAACAATTTTTATCATATTTATATCCTTTCTCGAACCTTAATCTCCTTGAACCACTCAAAAAGGTTGAACCATTCCCGACCTGCCAGATCCGATGTCTAAAACATCTAGGCCCAAAACTAGGGCGTTACAACTCTCCCCCATTTAGGAAATTTCGTCCTCGAAATTTTACCTGAAGGAAAAGATGCAGGAACTGCTTCAACATGTTCGCCTTGCTTTCCCAAGTGGCCTCCTCAACTTCTCGATGTCGCCACAATACCTTCACAAGCTCTATCGTCTTGTCGCGAAGAACTTTGCTGCTCGAATCAAGGATCTTTACCGATTCCTCGTCATAAGACAAATTTGGATTCAACTCTATCTCATGAACATGCATCAGAAGCAAAGGATCTGATCTATACCTCTACAACATCAAAACATGAAACACATCATGAATCCTTTCCAACTCGGGAGGCAACCTCAATCTATAAGCCATGAGACCAATACACTCCACAACCTCATAAGGTCCAATAAACCTCGTGCTAAGCTTACCCTTTTGCCCGAATCTCATAACCTTTTTTGTAACCCCCTTAACCCGGCCTAGACGGTCGACCCAAATTAAAAAGATCACACGGGGAAAACCAAAGTCAACCCGAAAGTCAACCTTGATTAACGACCCTTTTTTATTCTTTTTACTCTTGTCTAGATGCACGTTAACCCTAGATATGATCGCAAGGTAATCAAATTCAAACATCAAAACAATCAGAGAACCTTCAGGGACTCGATTGCACAAATTACGACTTTAGGGACCAAAATGTAAATTCTGTAAAATATAAGGATTTAATCCAAATTAAAGTTACCAATATGAAATTATAGCTCAAACGGACATCTCAAACTCATTTATTTGCATAAACATGTTTCAGGACCAAAATGCAAACATTTCAAAACATATAACCGCCCATGTCAGCCCTCAACGGTCAGGTGTTCCAAAACAGGGAGAACCTGTTTCGAAACGTGGGACCGTTCCGCAACGTGTTCCGAAATGGGGCCTGGCAGAAACATTTTCGTTTCAGAACGGTACCTTCCGTTTCGAACGTCTGGGACACTACATGGCCCCTGTTCCGAAACGGTAGCTCCCGTTCCGATACGGCCTGCCCAAAATGCAGAAAAGATGCTGCTTAAACACTCAATTGACCTACCAAACATGCTCCAAAAGCCACCAAATTTTACCAGCAAGACATTCAACATACAAGGAACATAATTGCATCAACCAAACAACAACATGGCATCAATTATGAAAATCCCCAAATCTATAGACAAGCATCCTATAAGGCAAACCATGAAATCCTCAAATCATCAAAACACATACCAAGAGGCCAAACACAAGTTTTAGCATTAACAACAGCATAAAACCAATCTTGTCCAACATACCCAATCTCATTAAACATCAACATAAGATATTCTTCCCCCCATTGCCTTTATTATCTATAGCTATTTACCGAGACATACATCTCAAGTGGAGCTCTCCTTGAATCCCTTGCTTCTCGCTGTTCCAACTTCAATAATCTGCATTGATGGACAAAAAGGAGCGTAAGCACATAATGCTTAGTGAGGAATGCTCAAAACCAAAACACCATCAATGCAGCGAGTCATAAAACCACTTTTAAAAGCAAACTCGATTTGATGAACCAAAGCAATGTTTGAAAACCCTTTCAACAACATGCTTAACCTCATGCATTTATCAAACATGAAAACCAACCCTTAGCTTAGGAAGCCAAGTAATTCTTTTCAAAGCACAAATTTGCAAAACCATCTATTTAGCCAATCCATGCATGAACATCATATGCAAGATTAGATACAAAGCCCTTGAAAAACATTTCCACTGCACATCATGCTTTTCACAATCATAAAAATCATTTCAAGGCAAGAACCCTTTTCAAAACACTTGCTCATTCGTTAACTACATGCATTTAACAAATGCAACATATGAACCATAAACACCACATTTGCAACACATGCCCTTTTAGCAAGCCTCCACAAAGCTCCAATGCATTAAAGAGACCCCATGCACATATGCACCATTCTCAATAGATAATCAACACTTGTTCAAGCTAACAAGTAACACATGCATTTATAGAACATTACAAACTTCTCATGCAACCATGCACCATTTCAAGCATCTCATGCTTCATTATATTCAAGAACATTATATTGGCTTCCAAGTGATAAACCAAATCCACTTTTCAACTCAACATCCAATCGGATACGCGGATCACAAGCGTTGTCCCCATGCTTCATACACACTACCAATCTCAAGGTCTTCCAAATGGAATTTTAACCACCATTTGACCTTACCATACACAAGGCCCCCATATGGAATTTTAACCACCATATGACCTTAACATTCACAAGGTTCTCATATGGAATTTTAACCACCATATAACCTTAACACTCACAAGATCCTCATATGGAATTTTAACCACCATATGACCTTAACATGCACAAGGTCCCCATATGGAATTTTAACCACCATATACCTTTGCATCAACATTGGTAGTTGTATAACATCACTAACGAGATCCGGGACAAACTTCACAAGATCCACACATGGACTTTACACAACCATTGTGATCTTAACAAGCACAAGGTCCTCGAATGGAATTTTAACCACCATTATAACCTTAAACCCACCCATGGAATTTTAACCACCATGGTGTACTTAACCATCTCGTTAGTGTACTTGGATGAAGTTACCGGTTCACACTTAACCACTCCACATCCAAGGCGACTTTATTCACGGTGCACCCAATCCTATAGCCGGCTAACTATATCCGATTTAAGTAACCAATAACCACTTACATCACTTGCCAATATAACCATCTTACCACATTAATCCAATGTTTTACAAGCATAACCCAAATGCTAAAACCACCATTTACCATCATCAAACCACTGTTTATGAAGCATTACACAAAGCCATTAAACAACATGCAACACTATGCATCAATTCCACAATGCCAAAGTACAAAACCAAGGATCTCTTACCTTGAGCATCCTCCACTCATGGCTTTCAAAACCAGCATTAAACCATGCTAAAATATGCTTTCAAAACAGAATTTAAAACATGCAAATCATATGCATTGCATCCAACAATCACAAGTGCTTCAAAAACAAAATCATAACTCAAACCATGAGAGAAATTCCATTTACTTACTCTTGAGCTTAGCTAAGTTGTTTAGGCTTAAACTAAGCTCCCAAAACCTTCAAACCTTGGTTTTAAAGCTGAAAATCCCAACTTCACTCACCGATACACAAAACAAGGCTAGCCAACAAGCCTTCCAAGCATCCGAAGCCTTTCACACCACCTCTAATGCTCACGGATCAATCTCCCCTGTTTCAAGCACACAACAACAGAGGATTAATGCATCATAATGCATTAAAAGCACCAGCAACACAACTCAACTCGCTGCTCTACACAAATCTAACATTTCGGCTACCAAACACAAACGAAAACACCTCCAAACACTTTCAAAACTTAACCCAGCCAAGATCCACCACTTCTAACCATTTACAAACATCAATTAACATTCAAAATGATCCCAAACACGTCCTTATACCTCCAGCTATAACAGATCATCAAGACCACTCCAAAAACCATAAAAAACACAAGCTAAACTTAGGAAATTCAACCTATCCGGGTTTGCATTGATTAAACCTCAATTCCTTAACAATTTAACATTCATTTAACGTCAAATTGACACCTCAAAACACTACCCAATCAGATCATACGAAATTTCATCAAAATCAAGCAAATCTTGCATTTAAAATTCAAGATCGAGAACAAAACCTTAAGACCTTTTATAAAACACAAATTAAGGATTGAGAACTTAGGAATTTCAGTAAAGAACTGAGAGTTTAGAGGAGAAGGACGTTCTTACCTCCAAACTTGAGTTTCTCCCTTTTTGGAACCAAAATCTTGAAAATCCAATTAGCAAAGGGTGAGATTTTGTTGAAGAGATGATTAGCAATCAAAAGAGAATTGAAAAGAGATATTTAAGTGACAAAATCAGAGGAAAAAGCTCTGGAGAAAGATGTTTGGTTTGAGAGAAAATGAGAGAAAATGAAAATGGAAGATTTGAGAGAAAAGTTAGTTATGACTAAAAATATCTTCCCTCCACTTTTGTTTTATTTAAAAGCCTTTAATTAAATCATTAATATTTAGGAAAAATCTGGAGAAACTCCCATTGGGTAAATAGCTCCTTAAAGATTCAAAGTTTCAATCCTTTTTAAAACAGTCACGCAATTTTCAAAAAATTACATTTTGGTCACTAGCCAAAATGTCACCCTTCCAAACCTTATTTTGTAAAATTGATTTCACAGTTCACTTATATATATTAAAAGAGGATTTTAGAACATTTTTCCATATTTTTAATGCAACCTGAACTAGGCTTTCCTAATTTCACCTTTTTATATTCGAACAGCACTTGACCGAACCGGTCCAAGCCCAAAACTTCTAAGCCCAAAATTGAGGCATTACATTTTTCCAAGGCGATACTTTCAAGAACACACGTTTGCCAACCGCAAACTCAATCTCCTTACGCTTCAGATCTGTGTAAGACTTTTGCTGATCCTATGCTGCCTTCAAGCACTCACAAATGAGCTTCATCTCCTCGATGGTTCCTTTCAACATAGCCGGCGTCGAAACTAACTTTTTCCCAGTCTCCGCCCAACAAAGAGGCGTTCTACACTTTCTCCCACACAAAGTCTCGTATGGAGCCATTTGAATGCTTGCCTAATAACTATTACTGTAATCAAACTAGACCAAAGGCAAGTGCTTCTCCCAAGATCCCTGAAAACCAATAACACAACATCTCAACATGTCCTCAAGCACCTGGATAACACACTCTGACTGTCCATCCGTCTGAGGATGATAAGAAGTACTGAAATTCAACCGTGTACCCAAGGCTTGATGCAAACATTCCCAAAACCTCGATGTGAACATCATATCTCTATCCGACACTACTGACTTCGGTACCCCGCGCAAATGCACAATCTCAACAATGTACAACTCAACCGACTTATCCAATGTATACGTAGTTTGCACAGTCAATGTAACGCCCTAGTTTTGGGCCTAGATGTTTTAGACATCGGATCGGACTGGCCGAGAACAGTTCGAATCACGTAAGGTGATTTAAGGAAATCAAGGATTGGGATAGGATAAAATTGTGAAAAAAATTGCTAAAATCCTCTAAAAATATGTTTAAGAGGTTGGTGAAGTCAATTTTACAAAATGGATTTCGAAAATGGGACATTTTGAGTAGTAACCAAATTGTAAAGTTTCTAAACTGGGAAAAATGTAAATTTTAAGGTGGATGCCAAAATCTTAGAATCTTCAGGTGGATTTAAGTCAATTTGACCTTTTCTCAATATGACATGTGTTTTAAAAGGATTTTAATTAAAAGGATTTAATTAGATTTATATTAATTAATTAATAAAGTTAGTTAAGTGAGATTTCATTTGACGTCACTACCAACTCTTTCTCATTTTCAACCAAACACTAATTCACTCATCTTTTCTCAGAATTATGTCTTCCAAAAACTCTCTCAACATTTTCTAAACCTTTTTCAAGAAATCTTTTCTAATTCTTAAAGATTTTGCTAAGGAAAACTTATCATTCATTGAGAGAAGCAAGTATTGTAGGTAAATCCAGTTCTCAACCTCTAATCTAAGTTCTTTATTGAAATTCCCAATATATTTGGCTTCTAAATACTATTTTTGGTTGAGTTTTCATTATAGCTTTGATTGGAGATCAAAATCTTGTGAAATTATAGTTGAAATCTTAATTTTCGGACTTGTTGAGTTAGGCTCTATTTTGTATTGATTTTAATTGAGTTGTAAGTTGATTTATATGTTAAAATAAGTTGTTGATAACATAGATCCCGTAATCCTTGGGATCCTTGATAGTTTTAAGTGAGATTTTGGGGTGAAATGGTGGAATCTTGCTTGTTGGAGGTATAAGGATTAGTTAGGATGTTTATTAGATGTGTTTTGATGTTGATAATTATTTTGAAGTGATGTATGTTGGCTGGGCTTGGTTTAGGAAGCAATCAATTGAGTTTTCGGTTGCTTTGGATGGGTATTTTGTTGTAGTTTGGGTGAGCAACGAGTTTGTGAACTGTTGTTGCTGTTAGAATGCATTTTAATGCATTTAGATCTCTGTTTTGATGATGTGGAAACAGGGGATCTTGATCCGGAATCAAACAAGGTGTTGTTGGAGGCTCCAGAAGAGTAAATTCCGTGTTGGCGAGCAAGGCTTCGCGTATCAATGAGTGGAAATGCAATTTCCTGCTTCGTAACACTTTGAGTGTGGTCTTGGGAGCTTAGTGTAAGTTTGATACACTTAGCTAAGCTCAAGAGTAAGTGGTTTGAAAATCCCTCTCTTGGTAATGTGCTATATTTGATGAAAATGCACTTGAAGTAAGTGTGGAGTTGTTTACTGTTTATAAGCATGTTTAAGCATTGTTTAATGCTAGATTTTAATGCCATTATGTTAAGGATGCACTAGGTAAGTGATCTTTGGTTTGCATGTGTTGAATGCATATGATATTAAACATGTGATGCTTGTGGAAATGGCATTGTGGTTATGCTTGTAAAACAGTGGATTAATGTGGCTAAATGATTATATTGGCAAGTGATGAAAATGGTTTTTGGTTACTTTAATCGGATATAGTTAGCCGGCTATAGGATTGGGTGCATCGTGAATAAAGTCGCCTTGGATGTCGAGGGGTTGTGATTGTACCGTATACTCCATCCAAGTACCCTAACGATTGAGGTTAAGATCCCAATCGTGGTTGTTAATTCCGTGTGTGGATCTTGTATTATGTGTCTCGTGCTCTCGTTAGTGGAATTATACAACTACCGATGAGTGGTGTTGAGGGGTTGAGATTGTACCGTTATACTCCACCACGGGTGTCACAACGATGGAGGGTTGCTCTCGTGTGTGAGCCTTGTGTAGTTCGGTAGTGTGTATGAAGCGTGTGGGATAACG
Source organism: Hibiscus tridactylites (assembly GCA_958450335.1). NCBI lineage: Eukaryota > Viridiplantae > Streptophyta > Magnoliopsida > Malvales > Malvaceae > Hibiscus > Hibiscus tridactylites. The sequence continues at coordinate 41,305,091 of OY288269.1, read as the reverse complement.
CTTGTAATCCGCGTATCCGATTGTGTCTTGTGTTGAAATGGTTTATGGATTATTACTTTTGAGCCAATATAATATAAATGTATAATGTGAAGCATGAGATGCTTGTAAATGATGCAAGAATGCATGAGATGTAACCCCCTTAACCCGGCCCAGACGGTTGAACCGAATTAAGAAGTTTACACGGGGAAAACCAAAGTCAACCCGAAAGTCAACCTTGATTAACGACCCTTTTTTTCTTTTAATCTTATCTAAATGCACATTAACCCTAGATATGTTCATACAATTAGCATACTCAAAGATCATCGCAATCAGAAAACATTTAGGGACTCGATTGCACAAAACATGAATTTAGGGACCAAAACGTAAATTCTGGAAATTACAAGGACTTAACCAACTTTTGAGTTACCAATATGAAATTAGTCATGTTTCATGCTTCTCTGCCAAATTTCAACTCCAACGGACATCTCGAGCTCATTCAATTGCATAAACAAGGTTCAGGACCAAAACGCAAAGGTTTCAAAACATCTAACCAACAATTTCAGTGCCCAACGGTCGAGTGTTCCGAAACAGGGAGGACCTGTTCCGAAATGTGGGACCGTTCCGAAACGAGTTCCGAAACAGGGCTTGGCAGTAGCATTTTCGTTCCGGGACGTTTCCTCCCGTTTCGAAACGCCTAGGCCATTTCAGGCCCCCGTTCCGAAACGGTAGCACCCGTTCCGATATGACCTGCCCAGATTGCAGGAATTTTGCTGGTTTATCACACAATTGACCCATCAACATGCTCAAAAGGCAACCAAATCATACCAGCAAGTCATTCAACACTCAAGGAACATAATTGCATCAAAATCTAGATACAAAACCACCCCTAGGTGCACCAACTCATTCAACACATCCAACACTCAACCATGCTTTTAAAACAAGAAGCATAGCATAACGACTTAAGAATAAGAAGATTCAAACGTTGCAAGCGTTAAACCACATAGTTCAAAATCATAAACTAAACTTGTCCAACATACACAATCTCATTAAACATCAACATAAGAGATTCTTCCCTCATTGCCTTTATTATCTATAGCTATTAACCGAGACATACATCTCAAGTGGAGCTCTCCTTGAATCCCTTGCTTCTCGTTGTTCCAACTTCAAATATCTGCATTGATGGACAAAAAGGAGTGTAAGCACATAATGCTTAGTGAGGAATGCTCAAAACCAAAACACCATCAATGCAGCGAGTCATAAAACCTCTTTTAAAAGTAAACACAATTCGATAAACCATAGCAATGTTTGAAAACCCTTTTTGGCAACATACTTTAAATCATGCATTGCTCAAACATGAAAACCAACCCTTAGCTTAGAAAAGCTAAGTAATTCACTTCAAAGCACAACCTTGCAAAACCATCAATTTAACCATTCCATGCATAAAAATCATATGCAAAGTTAAATACAAGATCCTTGTAAAACACTTCCACTTCACATCATACTTTTCTCATATATTAAAAATCATTTCAAAGCAAGAAACCTTTAAAAACCACTTACTCATTCAATCTATCTCATGCATTATACAAATGTAGCATATGAACCACAAAATCAATATTTGCATTACATGCCTTTAAAAACAAGTCTTCACAAGACTTCAATGCACTAAAGAGATTTCATGCACACGTGCACCATTCTCAATAGAAAATAAACACTTGTTCAAGCTAACAAGTAATACATGCATTCTTGGTACATTACACACTTTCCATGCAACCTTGCATCATTTCAAGCATCTCATGCCTCATTACATTCAAGAACATTATATTGGCTTCCAAGTGATAATTCACAAACCATCAAAACACAAGATACAATCGGATACGCGGATTACAAGCGTTGTACCCACGCTTCATACACACTACCAATCTCAAGGTCGCCAAATTGAATTTAAACCACCATTATGACCTTACCATACACAAGGTCCTCATATGGATTTTTAACCACCATATGACCTTAACATTCACAAGGTCCTCAAATGGAATTTTAACCACCATCTAACCTTAACATTCACAAGGTCCTCAAATGGAATTTTAACCACCATTATGACCTTACCATCACCCATTGGTAGTTGTATAACATCACTAACGAGATCACGGGACATTCAACACAAGATCCACACATGGACTTTACACCACCATTGTGATCTTAACAAACACAAGGTCCTCAAATGGAATTTTAACCACCATTATGACCTTAACACAAGACCCACCCATGGAATTTTAACCACCATGGTGTTCTTAACCATCTCGTTAGTGTACTTGGATGGAGTTACCGGTACAATCACAACCACTCCACATCCAAGGCGACTTTATTCACGGTGCACCCAATCCTATAGCCGGCTAACTATATCAGATTAAAGTAACCAAGAACCACTTACATCACTTGCCAATATAATCATTTTACCACATTAATCCATTGTTTTACAAGCATAACAAAAATGCCAAAACCACCAATTACCATCATTAATCCACTGTTTTTTTGAAGCATTAACACAAAGCCATTAAACAACATGCAACACTATGCAACAATTCCACAATTCCAATGTACAAAACCAAGGATCTCTTACCTTGAGCATCCTTCACACATGGCTTTCAAAACCAGCATTAAACCATGTTAGAATATGCTTTCAAAACAGAATTTAAAACATGCAAATCACATGCATTGCATCCAACAATCACAAGTGCTTTAAAAACCAATTCATAACACAAACCAAGAGAGAAATTCCATTTACTTACTCTTGAGCTTAGCTAAGTTTTTTAAACTTAAACTAAGCTCCCAAAACCCTCAAACCTTGGTTTTAAAGCTGAAAACCCAACTTCACTCACTGATACACAAAACAAGGCTAGCCAACAAGCCTTCCAAGCACCCGAAACCTTCCACGCCACCTCTATTGCTCACGGATCATTCTCCCCTGTTTCAACCACATAACAACAGAGGATTAATGCATCATAATGCATTAAAAACACCAGCAACACACCTAAACTCGCTGCTCTTTGCAAATCCAACATTTCGGCTACCAAACACAACCGAAAACACCTCCACACACTTCCAAAACTTAACCCAGCCAAGATCCATCACTTCTAACTATTTTTAAACATCAATTAACATCCAAAATGATCCCAAACACGTCCTTATACCTCCAGCTATAACATATCACCAAGATCACCCCAAAAACCACCATTTTCACAAGTAAAAACTTAGGGAAATCAACCTATTCGGGTTTGCATTGATCAAACCTCAATTTCTCATCAATTATTCATTCATTTTACATCAAAATGACATCTCAAAACAATGCCCAATCAGATCATACGAATTTCATCAAAATTAAAGCAAATCTTGCATTTTAAAGTCAAGATCAAGAACACAATTGTAAAAACTTTAATAAAACACAAATCAAGGATTGAGAATTTGGGAATTTCAGTAAAGAACTGAGAATTTAGAGGAGAAGGACGTTCATACCTCTAAACTTGAGTTTCTCCCTTTTTGGAACCACAATTCTTGAAAATCCAATAAGAAAATGCAAAGGTTTTGTTGTAGAATTGATTAGAGATCAAATGAGGATTGAAATCTCATCTTTAGTTATCAAAATCAAAGGAAATTTTGCTGGAGAAATGTGTTTGGGTTGAGAGAAAAGAAAATGGAAATTTAGAGAAAAGTTAGTCAAAATGCCAAAATATCTTTTCCCTCCTTTTTACACTTAATTAAAAACCATTAATTAAATTGATTAATATTCAGAAAAATCTGGAGAAACTCTTTTGGGTAAATAGCTCCTTAAAGATTCAAAGTTTCAATCGTTTTTAAAACAGTCAGCCAGTTTTCAAAAATTACATTTTGGTCACTAACCCAAAATGTCACTCTTCCAAACCTCATTTTGTAAAATAGATTTCACCTTTCTCTTATATATAATAAAAGAGTATTTTATGACATTTTCCATATTTTTAATGCAACCCGAACTAGGCACTCCTAAAAATCACCTTTTATATTCGAACCGCACTCTGACCAGTCCGGTCCAAACCCAAAACTTCTAAGCCCAAAATTGGGGTGTTACATGAGATGCTTGGTAAAGCATGAGCAATGGTTTAATTGTTGTTTTTAAGTGATGCATATGAGCATATGTTTATTAAATGCAATATTGTCTTGAGAAGACATGGTTTATGAAAGAGCATGTGAAAAAGTGGTGGTTTTGCAAATTATGTTAAATGCTTTGATTAATGTGGTTTGGCGATTCTCACTAAGCTATATGCTTACGCTCATTTGTTTCATCAATGCAGAGAATTGAACCTTTCAAGGCAGCCCAAAAGCAAGAGGAATTCAAAGAGATGTATGTGGTTCACCCTTAGTGTAATAAGTGGCAATGGGTGGGACTTCTACTTTCTAATTTTTGTTGGAAATGTTTATTATTACAAGCATGTTTAGTTTCTGATTGTGGACTTGTATTTGCGTGTTATATGGTTCTATGGTTTGTTTGTGGTGTTTTACCCTTTTAATAGCTTGATACCTTAAGCATGCTAGAATAGCTAAATGCCATCATGTTAAGAAGTGGTTGATGAGTATGAATTGTTGTTTGATGGTGTATAAGAATCTATTAGATAGAGTATATCTTGTATGCATGATTTGAGCTTGTTTGAATGTGATTTGGTATGTTTAAATGAAGTTGGTTGAAGCCAATCTGGTATGCATATTGATACACGGGGAAGTGTATCGATACGCTAAGGCAAAATGAGGCATTTATGTACAGGGGTATCGAAACGGATTGCCCGCGTATCGATACGCCTAGGCAAGGTTTGAAGGTCGTACCGATACGGGAGGAAGCGTTTCGATACGCTTAAACCTTCTTTAGCTACTGCCTTCCCGCGTATCGATACAGGGCCAAGTGTATCGATACGGGTAGTTATTTTTCAGTTAAAAGAATCTTTTAAGGTTTGAAAATGTTGTATTTTGGTCCATGAATATTGTGTGTGCAATTGATTGAGTTTGGATGATCCGTTTGAGCTGAATTTTGACATGTTGGTATGTTACATGACTAATTGAGGATTGATAACTTTAAAATCAAGAAAGTCCCTGTATTTTATGGTATTTATAGTTTAGTCCCTAAAAGTCAAATGTATGCAATTGAACCCCTAATTGAACTTCAATCGCTGTGCCATTTTCACCTAATCGTTCGGGTTAAACGTCTAGAGCAGACTAAGAGGGTTACATTTTTTGGTATCAGAGCCAGGTTACGAAAGAATTGGGAATGTTGGTACGTGAAATTGATATGTATCGTTGTATGTCATTTGAAAAGCATGCAATTTGATGAATTTTGGAGCTTATACCATTCTTGATTTATGTGAACTGCATGTGAAATGGATATGAGTGTATGATGATGATGTAGTGATGTTGTGTGATGAATTTGAATGAAGAAAAGCATGTTGAGCTTGATGTGTCACTGTATGCTATGCCATGTTGAGGGAAGTCGGGGTGCCCGCTGCCTTATTACACTAATCAGATGTTTTTTGTAAACTTGGATCCTTGCTTGAAGCTGGTTTAAATGGTTTGATTTGTTTTTATTGTTGTGTTTTGTTTAAAATAGCAGAATGGGACCTAGAAGAGAGTTGAGGTCCAATACGATTCTACCTGCGGCTGAGCAGGGTGACCAGGGTGAGCAGGGGGCTGATGTCCCTCCTGGTGGAAATCTACCTCCTCCGCCACCACCTGGAGGTAGGGAGCAGGTACAGTAAGGACCTGCTGGTCCTGGTTTGGGTGATTTGGCACCACTGGTTTAGGCAATCACTGGAGCGTTTTAGGCTGCTGTTGCCGGAGCGCATGTACATGCCCCTGCACCTGGGTAGGCGGGTTTACCGTTGGAAAGATTGAGGAGCTTAGGAGTTGTAGAGTTCTTTGGTATGTCTCCTTACGCGTCTGAGGCCTATTTAGCAAGTACGATTAGTATAATGGATCAGATGGGCTGTAATGATGTGCGCAAGTTGGGATGCGCAGTATCTTTGTTGCAAGACGATGCCTACAGTTGGTGGACGACTACCATGGTTGGTATGGAACCCAATGAGGTTGATTGGGAGTTTTTCAGAGGTTCCATCAAGATGAAGTATCTAGGGGTAAGATACATGGATGAAAAGAAACGAGAGTTTATGTCGCTTGTTTAGGGCAATCTATTTGTGGCTAAGTACGAGGTCCAGTTCGTACGCTTGAGTCAGTATGCTCCTGAGTTGGTACTGAGTGAGAGGCATCGATGTGATCGCTTCCGGTACGAGTTGGTACAGGAAGTTAAGACGTACATGCTGGCTGCAGACTATACTGACTTTGACGTGCTTGTTTGTCGGGCAAAGGACATCGAGCAGAATTTGGGTTTTCCTCTCGAGGTGTTGGTTCTAGCTCTGGGAAGAGAGCAACTGAGTCTAGTTCTGAGGTGGACGGAACAAAAGGGGACTGGAGAGGAGGTACCATCCTGCTGCTAGGCGGGGTAATGGTGGGCATGGTGCACCTGCTTAGGGAGATAGGATGAGGGCTGAACAGAACACGTGCTGGACGTGTGGTTCTCGTGGTCATTTGAGGCGAGATTGTCCTCGGGCAGCTAGAGAGGTTCATGCTCCTGTTGTGGTGACAGGGAACTCTTTTTGGAATTGTGGTTTGGCGGATCATATGAGGAGAGAGTGTCCTTTTTTGGCTGGTGGTGGCCAAGGACGTGCTCCTGTCGTAGCTGCACCTCAGAGAGGCCGTGGGAACTTTCAGAGGAGAGGTGGGGGCAGCGAGGTATTGCTCATGTTATAGCTGTTTGACCCGAGGGAGGCAGACCAGCGAGGGTTTATGCTCAGCGCGAGGAGCGCAATGATACTGATGTTATTGCATGTACCTTTGCTCTCCAGTCTTTATCTTTGCTGGCTTTGATTGATTCTAGATCCACACATTCTTATATCTATAGTGAGCATGCACATTTGCTTTATATACCTGTTGAGTTGCTTGAGGTAGGAATGCAAGTGACTAGTTCTTTTGGTGAGACTGTAGTCACTAGGAAGTTGTATATGAGATGCCCTTTGTCTGTGCAAGGTCATGTTTTTCTTGTGGATCTGATGGAGTTGCCTTTCTACGGATTTGATGTAATCTTTTGCATGGATTAGTTGTCGAAGCATAGGGCGGTGGTTGACTTTGAAGTCAAGCGAGTCACCTTAAAGTTGGCCGATGATTATGAAGTAGTGGTAGTAGGTGAGAATGTGAAATTCTTGTCGAATGTGGTTTCGGCTTTGGAAGCAAATCGTATGATGAGTTTGCGTTGCGAGGCTTACCTTGACTATGTGATGAATCCTGGCACCAAGGATGCGCGTGTGTAGGACATCAAAATTGTTCGCGATTTTCTGGGTGTCTTTCTAGAAGAATTGCCTGGATTGCCACCAAAAAGGGAAGTTGAGTTTGGTATAGAGTTGTACAAGAATACAACTTCGGTGTCTATTGCTCCTTATCGCATGGCATCCAATGAGTTAAAAGAGTTGAAAACGCAATTGTAGGAGTTGTTGGATCAAGGTTTCATCCGGCCAAGTGTGTCACCTTGGGGTGCACCGGTTTTGTTTGTAAAGAAGAAATCTGGGACAATGCGGATGTGCATAGATTATCGGCAACTGAACAAGTTGACGATCAAGAACAAGTATCCCTTGCCTAGAATTGATGATCTCTTTGATCAGTTTTTGGGAGGCTCAGTGTTTTCTAAGATAAACTTGAGATCAGGGTATTATCACCTGAAGGTGAAGGATGTGGACGTACCTAAGACAACTTTTCGCACAAGGTATGTACATTATGAATTCTTTGTGATGCCGTTTGGTTTGACCAACGCGCCTATTGCTTTCATGGACATGATGAATCGTGTATTCCATAAATTCTTGGATCAGTTTGTGGTGGTGTTCATCGATGATATCCTTGTGTATTCACGTACCGAGGAGGATCATGATAGGCACTTGAGAATTGTTTTGCAAGCATTGTTGGAGAATCAGTTGTATGCCAAGCTGAGTAAGTGTGAGTTTTGGCTTAGAGAAGTGGTCTTCCTTGGACATGTTGTGTCAGCTGAGGGTATTCGCGTTAATCCTACAAGGTGGAAGTTGTGATGAGTTGGAAAGTGCCTAAGTCAGTGACAGAGGTACGGAGTTTCCTTGGATTGGTTGGGTACTACCGCATGTTTGTTGAGGGTTTCTCGAAGATAGCAGCGCCTTTGACCGAGTTGTTGCAAAAGAATGTTCGCTTTGAGTGGACGGATGCGAGACAATAAGCTTTCAAGAAGCTGAAAGAACCTTTGGTGCAAGCTCATGTTCTGATTCAACCTAAATTTGGTAAGGAGTTTGTGGTCTATAGTGATGCGTCTATTGTTGGTTTGGGCTGCGTGTTGATGCAAAAGGGTAAGGTAGTGGCCTATGCATCTAGACAGTTGAAGGTGCATGAGCGCAACTACCCTACTCATGATCTTGAGCTTGCGGCTGTGGTGTTTGCCTTGAAAATTTGGAGGCATTACATGTACGGTGAGAAGTGTGTTGTGTTTACAGACCATAAAAGTTTGAAATATCTCATGACGCAAAAGGAGTTGAATCTTAGGCATCAACGTTGGGTGGAGTTGATTAAAGATTATGATCTGACGATTGAGTAACACCCGAGTAAGACTAATGTTGTAGCCGATGCTTTGAGCAGGAAAGTAGCTGTGGAGTTGAGAGCGATGTTTGCTCGCTTGAGCATATCGTGTGATGGTGGTCTTATTACGGAATTGCAAGTGAAGCAATCCCTGATACAGTTGACCAAAGATAAGCAGTTGCTTGATGATTCTCTTGTTTCGTATGTTCAGGACATTGCGGACGGTAGACCTTCGGATTTCAGCTTTAGTGATGGTGGTGTTCTATGCTTTGGGAGTCGAATAGTGGTGCCAGATGATGCTGAGTTAAGGCACACTATTCTGAATGAAGCTTATAGTAGTCCTTTTGCTATTCATCCTGGTAGTACAAAGATGTATCGTGACCTGAAAGATGAGTACTACTGGGTGGGGTTGAAAAAGGATGTGGCTGAGTTTGTTAGTAAATGTATAGTGTGTCAGCGAGTGAAGGCTGAGCATCAGGTTCCTTCTGGATTGTTGCAACCTTTGAGAATCCCAGAATGGGAGTGGGAGAGAATCACCATGGATTTTGTGTCTGGATTTCCTTTGTCACCGTCAAAGAAGAATTCAGTTTGGGTGATTGTTGATCGGCTTACCATGTGTGCACATTTTCTGTCTGTGCATACTACATACACTTTGGATAAGTTGGCTAAGGTATACATAGCTGAGATTGTGCAATTGCACGGTGTGCCAAAGTCCATTGTGTCGGATAGAGATCTGAGGTTTACAGAATGATTTTGGGAATGTTTGCATCAAGCTTTGGGTACACGGTTGAATTTTAGTACTTCTTATCATCCTCAGACAGATGGACAGTCACAACGTGGGATCCAAGTGCTTGAGGACATGTTGAGGTGCTGTGTGATAGATTTTCAGGGTTCTTAGGAGAAGCACATGCCGTTGGTTGAGTTTGCGTATCATAATAGTTATCAGGCAAGTATTCAAATGACTCCATACAAGGCTTTGTATGGGAGAAGATGTAGAACCCCTCTCTGTTCGGCAGAAGCTGGGCAAAAGTTGATTTCGATGCCAACTATGCTTAAGGCAACCACCGAGAAGGTGAAGCTCATTTGTGAGCGTTTAAAGGCAGCATTGGATAAGAAAAAGTCTTATGCGGACTTGAACCGTAAGGAAATTGAGTTCGCGGTTGGCGAACGTGTGTACTTGAAAGTATCGCCTTGGAAGAAGGTGATAAGATTTGGGCGTAAGGGTAAACTTAGCCCGAGGTTCATTGGACCTTACGAGATCATGGAGCGTATTGGTCCTGTGGCATATCGGTTGAGATTGCCTGCGGAGTTGGAGAAGATACATGATGTGTTTCATGTCTCCACTTTACAGAAGTATAGATCGGATCTTTCACATGTGATGCCTGTTGAGGAGATAGAGTTGAATCCGGATCTATCATATGACGAGGAACCAGTGAAGGTTCTGGATGTGAGTAGCAAAATTCTTCGTGGCAAGACAATAGAACTTGTGAAGGTGTTGTGGCGACACCGAGGAGTTGAGGAGGCCACGTGGGAAAGCAAGGCGGACATGCTGAGGCAGTTTCCGCATCTCTTTCCATCAAGTAAGAATTTCGAGGACAAAATTTCCTAAGTGGGGGAGAGTTGTAACGCTCTGGTTTTGGGCCTAGATGTTTTAGACATCAAATCGGACTGGTCGAGAACGGTTCGAATCGTGTAAGGCGATATAGGGAAATCAAGGATCGGGATAGGATAAAATTGTGATAAAAATTGCTAGAATCCTCTAAAAATATGTTTAAGAGGTTGGTCAAGTCAATTTTACAAAATGGATTTCAGAAATGGGACATTTTGAGTAGTGACAAAATTGTAAAGTTTTAAAACTGGGAAAATGTAAATTTTAAGGTGGAAGCCAAAATCATAGAATCTTTAGGGGGCTTTAAGTCAATTTAACATTTTCTCAATATGAAATGTGTTTTAAAAGGCTTTTAATTAAAAAGATTTAATTAGATTTATGTTAATTAATTAATAAAGTTAACTACCAACTCTTTCTCATTTTCAGCCAAACACTAATTCTCTTATCTTTTCTCAGAATTCTTTCTTCCAAAAACTCTCTCAACATTTTCTAAACCTTTTTTCAAGAGATCTTTTCTAATTCTTCAAGATTTTGCTAAGGATTGGAAGTAAATCTAGTTCTCAACCTCTAATCTAAGTTCTTTATTGAAATTTCCAAGATATTTGGCTTCTAAATACTATTTTTGGTTGAGTTTTTGCAACACCCCAAATTTGGGGCTAGATGTTTAGAATCTGAATCGAACCGGTCAGAAAACGGTTCGAATCTTAAAGGGAGTTTTAGGGAACACCTAGTTCGTGATGCTTTAAAAATATAGAAAAATATCTAAATATCCTCATTTAATATATGAAAGATGATAGTGGAATCAATTTTACAAAATAAGGTTTGGAAATACTACATTTGATGAGATTTTTGCAGTTTTTGCAAAAGTTGAATAGTGTCTGTTTTGTAAAGGATTGAAACTTCGAATCCTTAACGAGCTAATTTTACCAAAATGTTTTCATCAGATTTTTCCTTAATTTGGGTGATTTTATTAATGTTTTAATTAAAGGAAATGAAGGTTAATTTATTTGGAAACTACATTTGACTATTCATAACTACTTTTCACAAATTTTCCCTCATTTTATTTTCTCTCAAATTCTTTTCAACCAAACATATTCTCTCCAGCAAATATACTTTGATTTTCACTTCATTTGATGAGATTTCAATCTTCCTTTGATTCTTAATCAATTCCTCATCAAATCCACTTGATTTCTACATTGAATTTTCAAGAAAACTTGCCCAAATCAAGGAGAAATCATCCATTAGAGGTAAGCTTCGTCCTTCTCCTCTAATGATCAGTTCTTTACTGAAATTCCCAAGTTATTAATCCTTTCTTAATGATTTTTAAGTGGTTTTAATGTTAGAAACAAGAAATTGTCTTCAAACTCAAGATTTTGGAAGAGATCTTGAAGATTTTCCTGGTGAATGATTGGGCTCTATTTTGAGATGGTTTTCTATTGTATTTTGGATGTTAATTGATGTTACAGATGAGGGTTTATCAAACAAATCCCGAATAAGATTGTTTTCCTAAGTTTTGCTTGTTAGAATGATTGTTTTTGGGGTGGTTTTGGTGTTCTGTCATAGCTGGAGATATAAGGACGAGTTTGTGCTGGTTTTTTATGTTAATTGAAGTTTAGAAATGATTAGAAGTGATCGATCTTGGCTGGGTTTTGTTTTTGAAGAGTTTGGAGGTGATTTCGGTTGTGTTTGGTAGCCGAAATGTGATTTTTGAGTAGAGCAGCGAGTTTAGGTGTGTGGCTGATTATTTCAACGCATGATGATGCATTAATCATCTGCTCTTATGTGTTTAAAACAGGGGAGACATCTTCGGACGCTTTTGGTGTTGACCCGGAAGCCTAGATAGAGTTTCGGCGGGCAAGCGAAATGTAATCGGTGAGTGCATATAGTTTTAGAAGTCCTTGAGGGACAAAGATTCAAGGTTTGGGGATTTAGGAAAGGCTTGAAACACCTTCCTAAGTCTGGAAGTAAGTATTGGCTAGATTTCTCTCAAAGATGTGGTGATTGCCCCTAAAATGCTTTTACATGCTCATGGTTTGAGATTGATAAAGTCCTACTATTTTTATGCATATTTTATAGCATGAGACGATGCTTGAAATGATTTCATGAAGTAACATGTTGCATGGTTGAGATTTGAGCTTTTGTTTAAAGCATGGCAAATGTTATGGTTTTGAAATGAGATGAGAATGTTTTGAGAATTGTTGCATGAAAAACAGTAGGTGAGATGATGTTTTGACATAATATATTGGCATAGATGTTGAGATACTTACCAGAAAAAATTGATCGGTCAATAGGATGAGAGTGCACTATAAACTACAAATTTGTACGTGCTCTTTGGTTAAGCCAAAGGGAGAGAACCGGTGATGGGCATTCCATCGGGTAGGACTTGGTGAAATACCCAAACTTTGTGGGGATGAGAGATTCCGCCATGTGAGTACGGTGATGTGAGATTCCATCGTAAATTATGTTGCCAGACGAGTGAGTACGGTGATGGTAGATGCCACTGGAAGTGTCTAGTGAGGTGTCCGCATATCCGAGTAATAATGAGATGTGAAGTGCCAAATAATATATGAAAATGCTTATGATTCACATGTACCTTTGATGAAATGATTTATGCTATGAGAAATGCATATGAGATTTGTATTAGAAATGCTTTGATGTTACAAGCATGAGTATGGCTTTGCCATTAGTTTTGCATTGGTTTAAATGCATGAGATAGAATGAAGGTACATGTGTTTTCAATGAGAAGTTTCTTTGAATGGTTTTCAAGCAAGAGATAGAAGGAGCATGTTGTTAAAAAGCTTTTGAGAAAGTGTTTTCAAGTTATGCATTATTGTGTTGGTTTCTTTAGAGCATGCCTCACTAAGCATTTGTGCTTACGCTCTCTTTTACCAATAATGCAGATAATTGAGGTGTTTCCGGGCATCAAAGAGGATATGATCATCCAAGGAAGTACAAGCTCACGTATGGTGAAGTTTTCATACCCTTTAGTTTTGATATAATGGCAATGGGAAATCAAGGTTGTAATTGGGAGATATGTTTGAACTCTGTAAGTTTGTGGCATGTTTATGTTGACATTTTTGGGTCGTAAGTGTCCTTAAATGTTTTGTTTGAGGTTGGATTGCTATATTGGTTTTGAGACTAGGGAGCATGCCTTTAGACTATGTGAATTTGTGTTTGATGTCATGCTCGTGTTAGGAAGTCCTAAACATGTTCCTTATGTGTAAAATGGTTCGCTGGTATGATTTGGGAGTCTTTGAGGCATGTTTGATTGGGTTAAAGGATGAAAAACCGGCTATATCTGCTGTTTCTGGGCAAGGTGTATCGAAACACCCTCAAGTGTTTCGAAACGGGGGCCTGTAATGGTCCTTGTGTTTCGAAACGATTGAGACTATTTCGAAACAGTTTGGCTACTGGAGTGCCCTGTTTCGGTACTGGTCTCAGAACATACCTGCACATCTGATACGGTTGACCGTTGGACGCAGCTTTGAATTGCTTTGAGTATTCATGCTTTACATTTTAGTCCTAAATGTCGTGGATGCAATTGCTTGAGCTTGGAATGTCTATTTAAGCTGAAATTTGGCAGAGAAGCATGTAACATATTTAATTTCATATTGGTAATCCTAAAACCAGTGAAGTCCCTTTAATTTACAAATATTACAATTTGGTCCCTAATCTTGTTTAAAGTGCAATTGAGTCACTAAATGTGTTCTGATTGTTGTGCCTTTTTCTACCATGTCTCGTGGGTTTTCACTTAAGCTTATTGTACATCTAGACAAGATTAAAAGCAAGAAAAAAGGTCGTGAATCAAGGTTGACTTTCGGGTTGACTTTGGTTTTCCCCGTGTAATCTTCGAAGTTTGGGTCAAACGTCTAGGCCTGGCTAAGGGGGTTACAGTTTTCATTATAACTTTGATTGGAGATCAAAATCTTGTGAAATTATGGTTGAAATCTTAATTTTCGGACTTGTTGAGTTAGACTCTGTTTTGTGTTGATTTTAATTGAGTTTTAAGTTGATATATATGTTAAAATGAGTTGTTGATAACATAGATCCCGAAATCCTTGTGATCCTTGAAGTTCTTGATAGTTTTAAGTGAGATTTTTGGGTGGAATGGTGGAATCTTGCTTGTTGGAGGTATAAGGATGAGTTAGGATGTTTATTAGATGTGTTTTGATGTTGATAATTGTTTGGAAGTGATGTATGTTGGCTGGGCTTGGTTTAGGAAGCAATCGATTGAGTTTTAGGTTGCTTTGGATGGGTATTTTGGTGTAGTTTGGGTGAGCAACGAGTTTGTGAATTGTTGCTGGTGTTATAATGCATTTTAATGCATTTAGATCTCTGTTTTGATGATGTGGAAACAAGGGATCTTGATTCAGAAGCAAACAAGGTGTTGTTGGAGGCTCCGGAAGAGTAAATTTCGTGTCGGCGAGCAAGACTTCGCGTATCGATGAGTGGAAATGCAATTTCATGCTTTGTAACACTTTGAGTGTGGTCTTGGGAGCTTACTGTAAGTTTGATACACTCAGCTAAGCTCAAGAGTAAGTAGTTCGGAAATCCCTCTCTTGGTAATGTGCTATATTTGATGAAATTGCACTTGAAGTAAGTGTGGATTTTTTTACTATTTTTAAGCATGCTTAAACATGGTTTAATGCTGGATTTTAATGCCATTATGTTAAGGATGCACTAGGTAAGTGATCCTTGGTTCGTATGTGTTGAATGCATATGATATTAAGCATGTGATGCTTGTGGAAATGGCATTGTGGTTATGCTTCTAAAACAATGGATTAATGTGGTTAAATGATTATATTGGCAAGTGTTGAAAATACTTTTTGGTTACTTTAATCGGGTATAGTTAATGGCTATAGGATTGGGCGCACCGTGAATAAAGTCGCCTTGGATGTCGAGGGGTTCTGATTGTACCGTATACTCCATCCAAGTACCCTAACGATTGAGGTTAAGATTACAATGGTGGTTGTTAATTCCGTGTGTGGATATTGTATTATGTGTCCTGTGCTCTCGTTAGTGAAATTATACAATTACTGATGAGTGGTGTTGAGGGGTTAAGATTGTACCGTTATACTCCACCACAGGTGTCACAAAGATGGAGGGTTGCTCTTGCGTGTGAGCCTTGTGTAGTCTGGTAGTGTGTATGAAGCGTGTGGGACAACGCTTGTAATCCGCGTATCCGATTGTGTCTTGTGTTGAAATGGTTTATGGATTATCACTTGTGGGCCAATATAATGTAAATGTATAATGTGAAGCATGAGATGCTTGTAAATGATGCAAGAATGCAAGAGATGCTTGGTATTTTTAAGTGATGCATATGAGCATATCTTTATTAAATGCAATGTTGTCTTGAGAAGACATGGTTTATGAAAGAGCATGTGAAAAAATGGTGGTTTTGCAAATAATATTAAACGCTTTGATGAATGTGGTTTGGCGATCCTCACTAAGATATATGCTTACACTCATTTGTTTCATCAATGCAGAGAATTGAACCTTACAAGGCAGCCCAAAAGCAAGAGGAATCCAAGGCTTTGTTAAAGAGATGTATGTGGTTCACCCTTAGTGTAATAAGTGGCAATGGGTGGGACTTCTACTTTCTGAGTTTTGTTAGAGATGTTTATTGTTACAAGCATGTTTAGTTTCTGATTGTGGACTTGTATTTGACCTTTATATGCTTCTATGGCTTGTTTGTGGTGTTTTACCCTTTTAATAGCTTGATACCTTAAGCATGCTAGAATAGCTAATTGCCATCATGTTTAGAAGTGGTTGATGAGTATGAATTGTTGTTTGATGGTGTATAAGAATCTATTAGATAGAGTATATCTTGTATGCATGATTTGAGCTTGTTTGAATGTGATTTGGTATGTTTAAATGAAGTTGGTTGAAGCCAATCTGGTATGTGTATCGATACACGGGGAAGCGTATCGATACTCTAAGGCAAAATGAGGCATTTCTGTACAGGGGTATCGAAACGGATTGTCCGCGTATGGATACGCCTAGGCCAAGTTTGAAGGCCGTACTGATACGCGATGAAGCGTTTCGATACACTTAAACCTTCTTTAGCTACTGCCTTCCCGCGTATCGATACAGGGCCAAGTGTATCGATACAGGTAGTTATTTTTTAGTTAAAAGAATCTTTTAAGGTTTGGAAATGTTGCATTTTGGTCCCTGAATATTGTGTGTGCAATTGATTGAGTTTGGATGATCCGTTTTAGCTGAATTTAGACATGTTGGCATGTTACATGACTAATTGAGGATTGATAACTTTAAAATCAAGAAAGTCCCTGTATTTTATGATATTTATAGTTTAGTCCCTAAAAGTCAAATGTATGCAATTGAACCCCTAATCGAACTCCGATTGTTGTGCGTTTTCACCTAATCGTTTTGCTGAACTATTAGGTTAATAATATGCATCTAGGGAAGATAAAAAGAAAAAAAAAGGGTCGTAAATCAAGGTTGACTTTCGGGTTGACTTTGGTTTTCCCCGTGTAATCTTTGTAGTTCGGGTTAAACGTCTAGACCGGACTAAGGGGGTTACAGGCAAGAAATGTGCACACTTCGTAAGGTGTTCAACAATCACCTAAACCAAATTCTTCTTTGATGGTGAAAAAGGCAAACCAGACACAAAATCTATGGTAATCCTTTCCCACTTCCATTCTGGGATTTTCAATAGTTGCAACAACCTAGAAGGAACTTGATGTTCACCCATCACTCGCTGACAAACCATTCATTTGCCAACAAATTCGGCAACATCCTTCTTCAACCCCACCCAATAGTACTCGTCCTTCAAACCACGATACATCTTCGTACTACTATGGTGCATAGCGAAAGGACTACTATGAGCTTCAATCAGAATAGTGCGCTTCGACTCAGCATCATTCGACACCACTATCCGACTCCCAAAGCATAGAACACCATTGTCATTGAAACTGAAATTTGAAGGCTTACCATCCGCAATATCCTGCACGTGAGGAACAAATGAAGCATCAAGCAACTGCTTATCCTTGATCAACTGAAACAAGGATGGTGTCACTTGCAATTCGGCAACAAGACCACCATCTCGCGATATGCTCAAGCGAGCAAACATCGCCCTCAACTCCACATCCACCTTTCTGCTCAAAGCATCGGCCACAACATTGGCCTTTCCAGGATGATACTCGATTGACAGATCATAATCCTAAAGCAATTCCACCCATCGTTGTTGCCTAAGATTCAACTCCTTTTGAGACATAAGATACTTCAAACTCTTATGATCTGTGAATACCACACACTTCTCGTCATAAAGGTAATGCCTCCAAATCTTCAAAGAAAACACAACAGCCGCGAGCTCAAGATCATGAGTAGGGTAGTTACACTCATGCACCTTCAACTCTCTAGATGCATGTGCCACTACGTTACCCTCTTGCATCAACACACATCCCAAACCGACATAGGACACATCACTATAGACTACAAACTCCTCACCAGACTCAAGTTGAATCAAGACACGAGCTTGCGTCAAAGCTTCTTTCAGCTTCTCAAAAGCTTGCTGCTTGACATCTGTCCACTCAAAGCGAACATTCTTCTGCAACAACTTGGTCAAATGTGCAACAATCTTTGAGAAACCCTCGACATACCTACGTTAATATCCAGTCAAGCCAAGAAAACTTCGCACCTCTGTCACCGAATTAGGCACTTTCCAATTCATCACTGCCTCTAACTTATGTGGATCAACATAAATACCCTCAAGTTATACAACATGTCCAAGGAAGACTGCCTCCCTAATCCAAAACTCACACTTGCTCAGCTTAGCATAAAGCTGGTTCTCCAACAACACTTGCAACACTATCCTTAAGTGTCTATCATGATCCTCCTCGATCGGTTTGAGAGTACACAAGAATGTCATAGATGAACACTACCACAAACTGATCCAAAAACTCATGGAATACGCAATTCATCATGTCCATGAAAACAACAGGTGCGTTGGTTAATCCAAAAGGCATCACTAAGAACTCATAATGCTCGTACCTTGTCTGAAAAGTCATCTTAGGTACGTCCACATCCTTCACCTTCAACTGGTAATACCCTGACCTCAAATCAATCTTAGAGAACACCGAGGCACCACGAAAATGATCAAAAAGATCATCAATTCTTGGCAAGGGATACTTGTTCTTGATCGTTAACTTGTTCAGTTGTTGATAATCTATATACATCCGCATTGTCCCATCTTTCTTCTTTACAAATAACACCGGCGCACCCCAAGGTGATACACTTGGCCGGATGAACCCTCGATCAAGCAACTCCTAAAGTTACGTCTTCAACTCTTTCAGCTCTTTCGGTGCCATTCGATAAGAAGCAATGGACACCAGAGTCGTATTCTCATACAACTCAATACCAAACTCAACTTCCCTGTTTGGCGGCAACCTAGGCAACTCTTCTAGAAAGACACTCGGAAAATTACAAACTGTTCTGATGTCCTGCTGACGCACAACCTTTGCACCAGGATTCATCACATATGCAAGATAAGCATCACAACCCATCCTTAGCATACGACTTGCTTCCAAAGCCGAAACAACATTAGACAAGAATTTCACATTCTCGCCTACTATCACCACCTCATAATCATCAGCAAGCTTCAAGGTAACATCAAAATCAACAATAGCCCTATGCTCAAACAACCAATCCATACCATGAATCACATCAAAGCCATAAAAAGGTAATTCCATCAAATCCACAGGAAAAACATGACCCTGCACAGACAAAGGGCATCTTCTATACAACTTCATTGTGACCACAGACTCACCAAAAGAGCTAGTCACTTGCATTCCTACTCTCAACAACTCAACAGGTGTATCAAGCAAATGTGCATGCCGACTCAAGATATAAGAATGTGTGGATCCAGAGTCGATCAATGCCAACAATGATAAAGACTGTAGAACAAAGGTACCTGCGATGACATCGGTGTCGTTGTGCCCCTCGTGCTGAGTATAGACCCTCGCCAGACTGCCTCCCTCAGGCTAAACGGGTACAACATGTGCGACAGCACGCTGACCCTCATCTCTCCTCTAAAAGTTACCTCGGTCGCGCCCACGGCCTCTCTGAGGTGCAGCAACAGCAGGTGCATGGCCCTGACCTCCACCAACCAACAGAGGACACTCGCACCTCATATGATCAGCTGAACCACAGTTCCTGCAAGAATTCCCTGTCACCACAACAAGAGCCTATGCCTCTCTAGCCACACGTGGATAATCTCGCCTCAGATGATCCCTAGAACCACACGTCCAGTACATGTTCTGTTCAGCCCTCTGCTTGTTTCCCTGAACCGACATACCATGTCCAAAGTTACCTCGCCTAGCTACAGGCTGATATCGATAGTCCCGATTTCTTTTGCTCTGCCCCACCCATAGGGCCAGTACCGATAACTCTCTTACCGGGGCTAGAACCACCACCATGAGATGTAAGACCCAAGCTTTGCTCGATGTCCTTAGCCCGACACATAGGCACATCAAAATCTGTGTAATTTAAGGCCAACATAAAGGTCTTCACTTCCTATACAAGCCCATACCGGAAGCGATCACAACGATGCCTCTCACTCGGCATCAACTCAGGGGCATACTGGCTAACACGTACAAACTGGACCTCGTACTCAGCCACAAAAAGATTTCCTTGCGCGAGTGACATAAACTTGCGTTTCTTCTCATCCAAGTATCTCAAACCAAGGTACTTCTTCTTAAATGCACTCCGAAAGAACTCTCAATCCACCTCATTGGGCTCCAAACCAGTGGTGATAGTCGTCCAGCAACTATAGGCATCACCCTGAAGTAAAGAAACTACGCACCCCAGCTTGCAGCCTTTCCAAAGGCAAGCCCACATGCCCAGCTGTAGGTGTGTGTACTTGCGCTCCAACTACCACAGGTTGAAACACTCTGGTGATTGCCTGAACACGTTGCTCTGGCTCTCCCCCTCCAGGTGGTGGCGGCAAAGGTAGAGTCTCATCAGATCGGTCCTCGACCCCTAATTACCATGCTCAGGTGCAGGCACGATCGTATTCGATCTAAGCTGTCTCCTAGGACCCATTGTGCTACTTTCAACAAGGCATAATAACAAAAATATTTTAAACCATGAGTTAGGCCAGCCTCAAGCAAGGATCCAAGTTTACAAAACCAATTTAAAACATTTAACTAGTGTAATAAGGTAATGGGCACCCCGATTTCCCTCAAGCATAACATAGCATACAATAGCATATCAAAATCATCATGCTTTATAACATTCACAATCAGCACACATCCTCACCACATCATCAACAAACAATCATATTCAACTCCCATAAGATTCATAACAACCAAGCATGGCATAAACACCAACGTTCAAACAAAAACATGATTTTTCATACAACAAACCACTAATCATCAAATTGAACATCAAAACATACCAATTTCACTTACCATCATCCCAAATTATTTTGAAACCTGGATTTGATACCAACAAATGTAACCCCTTTAGCCCAGCCTAGACGCCCGACCCAAACTAAGAAGATTACACGAGGAAAACTAAATCCAACTTGTTAAAGCCGACTTCGATTAACGACCATTTTTATCTTTCTAGATGCAATTTAAGTCCTATTTGTTTAACAAAACTCTTAGAAGAAAACGGAACATCGATAAAAGTTCGATTAGAGGTTCAATTGCATACATTTAACTTTTAGGCACTAAACTATAATTTATAAAAATTACAAGGATAATACAAATTTTAAGATTACCAATCCTTAATTAGTCATATAACATGCTTCCATGTCAATTTTCATCACAAATGAATCATCCAAGCTCATCCAATTGCATGTTCAACTTTCATGGACCAATATGTAACATTTCAGAACTTAAGAAGATGCTTTTAACTGAAAATAACGGTCAAGTATCAGTACCCTTAAGCCTATATTGATACGCGGGAAGGCAGTAGCAAAAGTTGGGAAAAGGTATCGATACCCTTCTCGCGTATCGGTACGCCCTTCAAAATTTGCACAGGCATATCGATACGCTCCCAACTCGTATCGATACCCTTGTGTTATTTGGCCTAAGTTTTCCCTTCGATTATCGGTACTCAAACCCGAGTAAACCACATACTTTGCTTAGCATAAACACTTGGCTATCCTTTACTTGCTTGCTGCCAAATATGCTCAATTCTTTGCATTGATGAAACAAAAGAGCGTAAGCATAAACTTAGTGAGGACCGCTATAAAACCAAAATATTCTTCAAAGCATTTTTAAAACCAAATCATCATTCTTTGTAAACACATGCCTTCCTTTAAAACATGCACTTAAAAACACCATTTCATCTTTCAAATCCACATGCTCATAGCATCATTAATTACAACAGGAAAACCTTTGCTCATGCTTAAACCAAGCATCACATGCACTCTAGCATAAATCTCAAGCATCACATGCTTTCTCAAAATAAGCTTTCATCATAAATTCATTATATCGTCACCATTATATTGGCTCCCAAGTGATCAATAACAAAAACCATTATGTTGTCCCAAACACTTCATACACTCTACCAAATACTCAAGGCTCACACACGGGAGTAGACCATCAACTGTTGTGACACTCGCGGTGGAGTTTAATGGCACAATCACAACCCTTCAACACCACTCATCAGTAGTTGTATAATTCCACTAACGAAAGCACGGGACACAAACCACAAGATCCACACACGGGATTAGACCATCAACCATTGTGACCTTAACCTCAATCGTTAGGGTACTTGAATAGAGTGTACGGTACAATTTCAACCCCTCAACTTCCAAGGCGACTTAATTCACCGTGAACCCAATCCTATAGCCGGCTAACTATATCCGATTAAAGTAACCAAAACCATTTACCATCACTTTCCAATATAATATTTATTCAACAACATTTCACTGTTTTATCAAAGCATAATCCAAAATGCCATTTTTCCACAAGAAAAAACATGCTTAAAATCAATTATTAAATCGCATAAACACGAGGATCACTTACCATGTGCATCCTTAACAAAATGGCATTTAAAACTAGCAACAACATTGCGTTAAACATACTTTAAAACAATAATCAAACCACATTTAAATCACGTGCATTTTAAAGCAAAACATAGCACAATCCGATAGAGAGTTTCTCTTTACTTACTCTTGAGCTTAGCTAAGTGTTTCAAACTTACACTAAGCTCCCAAAACCAGGTTCAAAACGTTTCAAAGCTGCAAAACTCTTTTCAACTCACCGATATGCGAAACTTCACTTGCCAACGTGAAGATCACTCGTCCCAAGCTTCCAAAATTGCTTCGCTTGCTTTCGGATCAATGTCCCCTACTTTTATAATAAGATACTAGGGCCTAGTTTTGGGTATTACAATTCTTCCCCCTTAAAAAGAAATTCTCCCTCGAATTTACCTGTGTTGAACAAGTGAGGATATTGATCTCTCATCATAGCCTCAGGTTCCCAAGTTGCTTCTTCCATTCTAAGATTCCTCAATAGGACTTTCACCGAAGGAATATTCTTGTTTCGAAGTCTTCTAACTTCTTTATCAAGTACTTGTATGGGTTCTTCTTCATACGATACGTCAGGATTTAACTCAACTTCTTTAAGTTCTAGAACGTGGGACGGATCAGATCGATATTTTCTAAGCATATAAACATGGAAGACTTTGTGGATCTTATCGAATTCAATAGGGAGTGCTAATCGATAGGCCACTAGACAAATCCTTTCAATGATTTCGAACGGTCCAATGAACCGGGGACTAAGCTTTACTTTCCTTTCAAATCTGAAGACCTTCTTCCAAGGAGACAATTTGAGAAAGGCTTTGTCTTCAACATTGTGTTGGATGTCTCTCCTTTTCAAGTTTGCACAAGCTTTCTACCTATCAAAGGCTTGCTTTAATTGATCATGTATGATTTGAACTTGTTCCTTGGTTTCTCTGAGTCCTCGAGGTCCCAACATCTTGTTTCCTTCCAATTCAGACCAACACAAGGGGGTTCTACATTTTCTCCCATACAAGGCTTCGAATGGTGCCATTTGGATCGAGGTTTGATAGCTGTTGTTGTAGGCGAACTCTACAAGAGATAGAGACCCTTTCAGAATTGGTTCCAAGGGCTTTTTGCAAGGATTTCCAAAATCGAGCGGTGAATCTAGGGTCTTTATCGGAGATTATAGATGTAGGAATTCCGTGCAAGCGTACTACTTCAAGAATGTATATCTCAGCCAAGGCATCGAAGCTTAAGTTCGTTCGAATAGGGAGAAAGTGAGTCGATTTAGTGAATCTATCCACTATCACCCACACGGTATCACTCTTTATTGGAGTTCAAGGAAGACCACTCACGAAGTACATGGTAATATGATCTCATTTCCAATTGGGTAGTTTGATTGGTTGGAGCAATCCCTTAGGGACTTTGTGCTCGGCTTTAATTCTTTGGCAAGTTAGACACTTGGATACGAATTTCGTGATAGTTGACTTCATGCATGGACACCAATATAGTTGTTTTAGGTCTTTATACATATTGATTGATCTAGGGTGTATCGAGAAAAAGCTTTGATGACATTCCTTCAAGATATCCTTCTTCAATTCTTCATTGTTAGGAATACAAATTTTATCCTTAAAATAGAGCAACCCATTCGAACGAATGGAGAAATCAAGAGTGGGTTTTGAATCAAGGTTCAAGAGGATAGCTTGAAGATCAGGTCGGTTTTTTGAAGATCTTTGATTCTCGAAATCAAGCTACATTGAACATGAAGTCCAGACAAGAGTCCATGCTTCTTGTACACTCGGAAGTGTTCATTGATTGCATGAGAAGCTACAAGGAGAGTTATAGAATTAGGTTCATGGATTGAAGAAAATTTTTCAAGGATATGACTATCTACATGACTTTTGAATGGCTTACCCAAGCTCAATTTACGACTAAAAGCATCCGCAACAATTCCATCCACCTTCTTTGTATCAAGTTTAGATCCTTTGAGTCGGGAGGTATTTGAGGCTTTTGTGATCAGTGTACCGTACAAGTAGTGTCTCCAAATCTTGAAAAAAAAACACGATGGATGCCAATTCTAGATCATGAGTACATTAGTTTAGCTCGTGAGGTTTCAATTGTCATGATTCATACGCTACCACATTGCCTCCTTGCATCAAAACACATCCTAGCCCCGAATGTGAAGCATCGTTATACACAATGAATTCCTTTCTTGATTATGGTTGAATCATGAGTCAAGGCTTGCTTGAGTTGGTCAAATCTTCTTTGTTGCTTCTCCGACCATTCGAATGGTTCATCCTTTCGAAAGGAGCTTGGTCAAGGGTGTGGCTATGGTTGAAAACCCTTTGACAAATCGTCGATAGTACCCAACTAAACCGAGAAAGCTTCTGACCTCACTTACATTCCTCGGAGATCTCCAATCCAAGATGGATTGAATATTCTTTGGATCTATTATGTTCCCTTCAGCCGATATGATGTGTCTAAGAAACGAGACTTATGATATCCAAAATTCACACTTGGGAGAGTTTTGCAAACACTTCTCATTCTCGGATAGTATGCAAGACAATTCGAAGGTGCTTAGAGTGTTCCTCCTTGTTAGAAGAATAGACCATGATTTCGTCTATGAATACTACCACGAATTTATCATGATAGGGCTTGAATACTCCATTCATGAGGTCCATGATGCAACCAGAGAAATCGTTAGTGTGAATGGCATTACGAGGAATTCATGGTGGCCATATCGAGTTCGAAAGGCTGTCTTAGGTACATCTTCTTCTTTCATCCTCATTTGATAATATCTCGATCGAAGATCAATCTTTGAAAACACCGCAACATCCTTGAGTTGATCAAAGAGATCTTCATTCTTTGGTAAAGGATATCGATTCTTGATAGTGAGCTAGTTCAATTGTCGGTAATCGATAGAAATTCTCATCGTGCCATCTTTCTTCTTCATGAACAAGACAGGTGCATCCCAAGGAGAAGAACTAGGCCGAATGAAAACCTTGTCTTGTAGCTCTTGAAGTTGCTTTTGGAATTCCTTCAACTCAATTGGTACCATTCCATAAGGTGTAATGGACACTGGACTTGTCCCAGGCTAGACATCCATCCTAAACTCTACTTCTCTGGTTGGAGGGAGACCATGGAGTTCCTCGAGAAAAAACATCAATGAATTCAAATAAAACAAGAATGTTTGGTAATCCAAAATCAAGTTCATGTTGCTTGATCATGGCAACAAAGATAGATGTAGGGTTCTTGTCAATAAGAATGATGGATTCCTTTCCTAGACCTCGGAGATAAAGTCTCCAATTTTGGCAATCTACCTAGGCTCGGTGTTCCCCTAACCAATCTACTCCCAATACTAGATCGAATTCACAAGATGGCAATACATATAGATCAATAGGGAAGGGTATGTTTCGAATGGTTATGGGACATCCCTTTCAATGGAAGTTTGTGGACATGATTCCACATATAGCGTTCAAAACAATTAGGCATTTTTCAACAATTTAGGGTTTCAATTTCAATTTAGCAATCAAGGATGAGCGAAAAAAAGAATGGGTAGACCCCGAATCAATTAAAGCATAAGCATGACTTGAGTTTAATTCAATAGTGCCTGCGATGACATCGAGAACTCTTGGTCCTCTATTCCTCGAATGTGATAGATTCGAGTAGGGGCTCCGGAATCTTGGTGTAGGTGTCGAATGATGGCCTCTACCTTTTCTCTTATTTCCGAATTGAGCTTGTCTCAGGCCTTTGTTACGATTGGAAGGTGTGGTACTAGCATTTACCAGGGCTCGATTCTGGAGCTTGTTAGGATTCTAGAGGAAATCCTTGATATAGTGGTCCAAGCCTCCACACAAGCAGCACAAGTTGGATTTAGTTCTACACTGGTCATAGTGGAGCTTTTGGAAGAACTTGCAAGTAGGGTCTTGAGTAGCTTTTCTTGAATTCCCCATGCTATTAACAGAGATATCCGGAGCTGGGGGCTTGGATACCGATTGTGGTCTCGGTATGTAGTTACTTTTCTTAGTAGGAGTGAAGGTTGAAGAGCTTTCTTTATTGAATTTGGCTTTCCTAGACTGCCAATGAGGCTTGTCAGCATGCTTGGATCTTTTCTCATTCTAGTGGCTACCACTCTTTCGTTTCTCCGAAGCTTTCATCTTTGCCTCGGTTCTAATGGCTCGATTAACCAAATTTTGGAAATCTGTAATACCCAAAGCCGTAAAGATGGGACTTAGTTCATCATTAGAGCCATCTATAAACATTCCACACTTTGTTTGCATCGATCCTGATATACTTCGAGCCATATTTGCAGTATTTGCAGAAATCACTCACATAATGCTTGATAGGTCTGCCACCTTGTTTCAAGTACAAGAAACGTTTCCGACGCTCGGCTAAATATTGCTCGCTGATATATTTCTTCTTTAATTCCTCGACGAAGAACTTCCGCGTAACAACATAATAGGGGCAATCAAGGTTGTGGTTTCCCACCAACTTAAGGCTTCATCTACCAAGAAGGTTATGCCACATTCAAGCTTGTGTTCATGAGAACGCATAAGTTGTTTGGTGAGGATTCAAGTAGTAGCCTCTAGCCAGTACTCAATTACTTTAGGATTGGCTTCATCAGTACCGATGAATGTATAGGCCCGATGTAACCCCCTCAACCTGGCTTGGCCGATGGACCGAACCAAACAGATCATACGGGGAATATTAAAGTAAACCGGAAAACTTTACCTCAACAACGACCCTTTTTTTCTTTTTATCTTGTCTAGATGCAATCTAGGTTCCTAGGTGTAACAACGTTTTTTTTTTAACCTTTAGGTGTCCCACTTTTTTAAAGATATTTGTTAAAAGGGGGTTTTCTTCTAAAAATTCGAGTTTTGGAAAATAATAAAAAATTTGGAGTCGCCACCGAACACCACAAAAAAAACAGATATTTAATATTAAAAGGGTTCGGGAGTTGGTTACACGTGGGGAAGGATTAGCACCTCCATCATGCCCGAAAATCAGTACCAAAAATACTCATTTTCTTTAATCGATAGAAATTAAATAAAATTTGAAGTGAATTTAATTTGAAGTTCTTAACTAAAAATTTAACTTAAATGGTACGAACTTTATATAATCGTGGCTTTAGAATTAATTAGGCATTTAATAAAAAAGGATGACGGAATATCGGACCAAAGACTAAACCGGCATCATATAAGTTTGAATGATGTGTTAGTTTAGAGTTCGGATCTCGTACGTCACCTTTATGCAGGGTACAAACAGATAAAGCATGATGTCATGGTCTTATTCGTTTTAATTGCTTATGAATTTACCTTTAGACGATGCAAATTAATACGAATATTTCGAGAATATCCAGTAAGCTAGGATATTTCAACCTGAATATGTGAATTAATAAGTATCTCCTTTTTATGATTAGGATTAACTATACTGCAAATTAGGATATCAAAAGCCACGTGGATGACAATTAAAAATGCATGTCACCAATGTACATTCGAGCAACCAAAAGACTAAACCGCGCACGCATTAAAACCGTATGTTATATTTTATATTACTTTAAAAACTATGGATTATAAAAAACCATCTTTATATATAATTAGTTATATATCATATAGAAACCATGTATTTTATATATACACTATATATTATATTAAAATTGTATGTCATATATATATATATATATATATATATATATATATATATATATATATATATATATATATATATCTTACTTTATGTAAAAATTGTATATTGTATATTTATAAACCATGTATCATACAATATGTGAAACACATAATACATGCCAAAACTATACATGCCAAAACTATACTATGTATTATATACGAAGCATATACTATGAAACATAAAAAATGACATAAAATATACATCAAAACAACCACATCATAAAAATATATATAACAAGGACTGAAATTAAAGAAATCAAAAGACACTAACTGAATTAAAAATGCATGATAAATGGGGAAAACTATGATAGGGAGTAAATTGATTGAAAACCAAAATCCAGGGGACCATAAGGGATTTTTACCATAGAAATTAGTTCATAAATGAAAGCGGGAACGAAATGAAAATATTTTAAAAGTTTCAGGGACGAGGAGAGTGAGTACAAAGTGCGAAAAGGCTAACGACGTAATTATGAAAACACAGAGGGATTTAAAAGGAGATTTTGCCATTTTTAAGACGTAAAAGCCTTATAAAAACAAAGTAAAAACATTTAAGCCCCTTTTTCTAACCATATTTCTCAGACTCACTCCCTCTTTATTCTCCTCTGAAGCCACCACACTTCGCCATTCCGGTCGCTGATAGTCGGTGCCAAAATCCCTAAAAAACCTTTTTCACAATCCCTTTTCCTTGTAAACCCAAAATCAAAACTCGTTTGAAAAGAAATAAGACAAAACCCTTTCCTTTTCGAAAAGCTGAAAACTCTGAAAAAGGTGACCTTCAACCCGTTTCAAGAAGCCTTTTCCGACATTTCCTTCCCACTGATTCACCATGCATGGTCTCGAAAGAGATCAATGGCTTATCATCGTCGAGGGGAAGACGAATCAACATAGGTAAAACAGACGATACCTTAATTTTTTTATATGCTATGCTTCAAAATAAACAAAAAAGGAGAGGATACCTCTGAAAGTGGTTGCCTTTTTTAATTAATATCTCTGGAAATTCCTCGATATTTCTTTTTTTTCCCAAAGAAAAAATCCCCCCTTTACATTACTATTCTTTCGGCTTTATAGCCCGAAATTACACGGTTTTTGAATTACTTAAACAACTTGTGTAATATGCTATTGGCTGTTGGATTTTTGTTTGCATTCGTATAAAATCCGTTGTGCATTCCTTTGCTGCACTCGCCCTTTTTCTGAATTTTTTTTTCTTGTATGTGTGGCCGCTGGAGGAAAGGACGGGGACCAGGGGATGTCGCGGCCAGCGTGGTTGTACGGATCGCGTGTGGGAGCTGTAGAGGCTCGGGCGTGCCTCGTACGCGCGCGCGGAGAAGATGGACGGCATGCGTGGATCTCACCTGCGTGGGGGATCAATCATGGCCGTCCGATCGCGAGCCCGATCTAATGGTTGGGACCTGCGGCGCCAGCACTTGGGAGGGGCTCCTAGGGTTTCCATCCGAGCTTGGATCTGGACCATCAGATCTAATATAGATCTGACGGTGGAGGATGGGCTGCGTAAAACATCAAACATCAAATTAGGGTTTTCTTTTTTATTTAATTACGCTTTGGGCCAAACAGGCCTCATGTGTAATTTTTTTTTAACATTTGTAAATGGACTTTTAATTTAAACTTGGGTTTTTATCATGTATATTGGACTTTATTTATTCAATTGGGCATGTTTATACATATTAGCTTTTTTTAGATTGGTTCAATATATTAAGAATAATAATAGTAATAATAATAAATATAATCTCAATAACAATAATTATAATTATAATAATAATGATAATAATAATAATAGTAATAATATACGATAATAATGTTGGTAATAATAATAGAAAATAATAATAATAGCAATAACAGTGTTTTATGATAACAATAGTAATAATGATAATACAGAAAATAATAATATGTTAATATTGATAACCGTAACAATAATGATAATAATGTTATTAGTTATAATAATAATAAAAACAATGCCAATAATAATGCTTACATATGATAACGATAATATGCTAATAATGACATACATATAGATCACTTTTATTCTGGGTTTTAGAAAAATGGTATATTATTTAAACAAAGCCCACTACATATGTTCCCTTATTTAAAGATGGTGGTGACATATAATCAAAAGCCCGTTATTTACATATAAAGTAAAATAAACCTACCTCGTACAAAATTAGTGATTAGAGTTGCCCCTCTTTGTTTGTTTTTGTGTAACAAGAATAAAGCAAAGACCATAAGCACTAATTTTGCCGACTTCCATGTTTGGGTGATTTACTCCTCCGAAGCGACAGGAATAAATCAGACAGGTCTTCTGGTTTTCTTACACGATGAACCTTAAGCTTTTTTACTCGTGAATCCGGGTGTGGTGAGTTCGAAATCCTCTGCCTGAAGTCCTTAAGTGTTTAGTATTTGTCTTCTTTGTTTCGAAAACCTAGTGTGGCGAATTTGAAATCTTCTCCTTGAGCCACGAGTATCTACCTCTTTCGCTCGGAAGTCCTGATCATGGTGAATCTATAACTCTTCAACTTGAGCTATGAGTATCTGCCTCTCTTACTCAGAAGTCCTGATTATGGTGAATCCGTAATTCTTAACCTTGAGCTGTGAGTGTCTGCCTCTCTTGCTTGAAAAATCTTGTGTGGCAAATCTGAAATCCTTTGCTTGGAATTTGTTCTTCTTTCTGTCACTCGTTTCTCTTTTCAAGAGATAACGGTTTCGTGTACCTGTAAAAAGGAGTATTATGATGTTGTGGGTTAGCATGATCCTAACATAAGTATGCTTAGCCTAACATGATGCATGAATGGGTATGCCAAACATAGGTCTAGTACCACATCTCTTTTGTCGATCTCTTTTAACCCTTTATATGTTTCCTTCTTCTCTTCAATGGTGATGCTTGTCCCACACTCGGGTTCATTTATATGTTTCGACATCATAATGTTGTGGATATACCTCCTCCTCCTGGTTGTGGACCGCCCAGTGGTGGTGGTGTTGGAGGTGATGGGGCTGGTGTTGGTGCTGGGGTCGCTGGATTTGAGGCTGTGCAAGTGCAAGCTGCTCCTGACATGACAGTATTGATTCAGGCTATTGCTGGAGCCTTTCAGGCGGCAGTAGATGGAGCTCACGGAGCTGGGCATCAGGGTGATGCAAATGCGTAATTACTTTTGGAACGTCTGCGCAGTACGGGAGGGACTGAGTTCAGAGGTTTGTCTGCTGAGGGTTCTGAATCTTGGTTGGAAAATACCAAGAGGATATTGGGACAAATGAACTGCAATGATGTGTAGAAGTTAGGATGTGTGGTATCGTTGTTACATGATGATGCGTATACCTGGTGGATGACCACTGTCTCCGGAATGGAGGAAGTTGATGTGACTTGGACGTTCTTTCCGAACGCGTTCAAGCGGAAGTATCTAAGTGTGCGATACCTGGATGAAAAGAAAAGAGAATTCATGTCCCTTACACAAGGAAGCATGACGGTGGCTGAGTACGAGATCCAGTTTGTCCGTCTCAGCCAGTATGCACCTGAGCTTATCCCTGATGAGCGGGAGAGGTGTGAACATTTCCGATATGGTTTAGTGACGGACGTAAAGACCTTTATGCTTGCAGCTGAGTACACGGATTTTGATGTGGTGGTTAGTAGGGCGAAGGACATTGAGCAGAATCTGGGTTTGTCTTCCAGAAGTGCTGGATCAGGTTTGGGCAAGAGGGCTGCTGAGTATAGTTCCGGTGGTGAACGGAACAAGAGAGGATGAGATAGGAGGTATCATTCTTCTGCTAGGCGTGGTAGTGGAGGGCATGGTGCTCCTGTTCAGGGAGACAGGGAGAGAGCTAATCAGAACACGTGCTGGGCGTGTGGATCGCGTGGTCATTTGAGGCGTGATTGTCCTCAGGAAGCGAGAGAGGTGCAAGCTCATGTGGTAGTGACTGGTAATTCGTGCTGGAATTGTTGTTCGGCAGACCACATGAGGAGGGAGTGTCCTTTGTTGGCCGGTGGTGGTCAGGGACGTGCTCCTGGAGTTGTTGCACCACAGAGAGGTTGTGGGCGCGGCCGGGGTAACTTCCAGCGCATAGATGATGGTGGGAGGAATGTGGCACATGTAGTGGCTGTCCAACCTGAGGGTGATGGCCAAGCTCGAGTGTATGCTCAGCGAGAAGGGAGGAATGACACGGATGTGATCGCAGGTACCTTCACTTTGCAATCCTTGTCATTACTTTCCTTGATTGATTATGGATCTACACACTCATACATATTGCGTGAACATGCTCAATTGCTTGGTTTGCTTGTTGAGTCTTTGGATGTTGGTATGCGTGTAACTAGTTCCTTTGGTGAGAACGTTGTGACACGGAAGTTGTATAGAAGATGTCCCTTGGTTGTGCAAAATCATGTTTTTCATGTTGATCTCATGGAATTGCCATTCTATGGTTTCGATGTAATCCTTGGTATGGATTGGCTTGTTGAACATCGGGCTGTGGTGGATTTTGAGAACAAGCGAGTTTCGTTGAAGCTTGCGGATGATTATGAGGTAGTGGTGGTTGGTGAGAATCTGAAGTTTCTTGCCAATGTGGTGTCTTCCTTGGAAGCGAGTCGAATGCTGAGGCAAGGTTGTGAAGCTTACCTAGCCTTTGTAATGAATCCTAGCTCTAAGGAGTTACGAGTCCAAGATATCAGGACTGTGCGAGAGTTTCCTGGAGTGTTTTCGGAGGAGTTACCTGGATTGCCTCCTACTCGAGAGGTGGAGTTTGGAATTGAGTTGTATGAAAACACAACTCCATTGTCCATTACTCCTTATCGGATGGCACCTAAAGGGTTGAAGGAGCTGAAGACGTAACTTCAGAAGTTGCTTGATCGTGGTTTCATTCTGCCGAGTGTGTCACCTTGGGGTGCACCGGTCTTGTTTGTGAAGAAAAAGGATGACACTATGAGAATGTGCATCGATTATCGTCAGCTAAACAAATTGACTATCAAGAATCGGTATCCATTGCCAAGGATTGATGATCTTTTTGATCAATTTTGGGGAGCGGAAGTATTCTCTAAAATATACTTAAGGTCAGGTTATTACCAGTTGAAGGTGAAGGATGTGGATGTGCCAAAAACAGCCTTCAGAACGAGGTATGGGCATTATGAGTTCCTTGTGATGTCGTTTGGTTTGACGAATGCTCCTGCAGCTTTTATGGACATGATGAATAGAGTGTTCCATGAGTTTTTGGACAAGTTTGTTGTGGTGTTCATTGATGATATCCTCGTGTACTTTCGTACTGAGGAGGAGCATGAGGGACATTTGAGGATTGTGTTGCAGGCTCTGTTGGAGAACCAGCTTTATGCTAATCTAAGAAAGTGTGAATTATGGCTCAGGGAAGTTATGTTCCTTGGTCATGTGGTTTCTACTGAGGGGATTCGTG
Source organism: Hibiscus tridactylites (assembly GCA_958450335.1). Taxonomy (NCBI): domain Eukaryota; kingdom Viridiplantae; phylum Streptophyta; class Magnoliopsida; order Malvales; family Malvaceae; genus Hibiscus; species Hibiscus tridactylites. The sequence goes on along the minus strand of OY288269.1, from coordinate 41,271,790 downwards.
TTGATCCTCATAAGATTGAGGCAGTGATGAATTGGAAGCCTCCTAAGTCTGTTCATGAGGTCCGTAGTTTCCTTGGTTTGGCGGGATACTACCGGAGGTTTGTGGATGGATTTTCAAAGATTTATGCACCTTTGACGAAGTTGTTGTAGAAGGATGTCAAGTATGAGTGGACGGAAGCGAGACAGCAAGCTTTTGAAAAGCTGAAGGCAGCTTTGACGCAAGCTCCTATCTTGGTTCAACCTGAATTAGGGAAAGAGTTTGTGGTGTATAGTGATGCATCCTACGTTGGTTTGGGGTGTGTGTTGATGCAAGAGGGTAAGGTAGTGGCTTATGCATTGCGCCAATTGAAGGTGCATGAGCGCAATTATCCTACGCATGACATTGAGTTAGCTGCGGTGGTTTTTGCTTTGAAAATTTGGAGACACTACATGTATGGTGAGAAGTGTACTGTGTACACGGATCACAAAAGTTTGAAGTATCTGATGTCTCAGAAAGAGTTGTATCTTAGGCAACGACGTTGGGTGGAGTTGCTAAAAGATTATGATCTGACAATCGAGTACCAGCCGGGAAAAGCTAATGTTGTAGCGGATGCCTTGAGTAGGAAGGTAGCAGTGGAGTTGAGGGCTATGTTTGCCAGCTTGAGCATTTCGCGAGATGGCGGTCTTGTGGCTGAATTGCAAGTGAAACCATCCTTGGTTCAGTTGATAAAGGATAAGCAGTTGTTGGATGATTCCTTGGTGCCACATGTTCAGGATATTGCTGAGGATAGGCCATCGGATTTCTGCTTTAACGATGATGGAGCTTTATGTTTTGGGAGTCGGATAGTAGTGCCCAATGATGCTGAGTTGAGGCGTGCTATTCTGACTGAAGCTCATAGTAGTCCTTTTGCTATGCACCTTGGTAGTACAAAGATGTATCGTGATCTTAAGGGTGAGTACTATTGGGTTAGATTAAAGAAAGAAGTTGCTGAGTATGTGAGTAAGTGCATGGCATGTCAGCGAGTTAAGGCTGAGCATCAGTTTCCTTCTGGGTTGTTGCAACCGTTGAGGATTCCTGAGTGGAAGTGGGAAAGGATTACCATGGACTTTGTGTCTGGTTTGCCTTTGTCACCATCGAAGAAGAATTCGTTGTGGGTGATTGTGGATCGCCTTACGAAGTGTGCGCATTTCTTACTTGTGCATACTACGTATACATTGGATAAGCTTGCAGAGCTGTACATTGCTGAGATTGTGCGGCTGCATGGTGTGCCAAAGTCGATCGTGTGGGATAGAGAGCCGAGGTTTACATCGCGTTTCTTGGAGTGTTTACATCAGGCTTTGGGTACACTGCTGAATTTAAGTACTTCTTATCATCCACAGTCGGATGGACAGTCTGAGCGTGTTATCCAACTGCTAGAGGATATGTTGAGGTGTTGTGTGATTGAGTTTCAAGGCTCATGGGAGAAGCATTTGCCTTTGGTGGAGTTTGCTTATAACAATAGCTACCAGGCAAGTATTCAAATGGCACCTTATGAAGCCTTGTACGGGAGGAAATGCAGAACTCCACTTTGTTGGGCTGAAACAGGTCAGAAGTTGGTTTCAATGCCAGCTTTGTGGAAAGGAACCACCGAGAAGGTGAAGCTCATTTGTGAGCGATTGAAGGCAGCTTCTGATCGACAGAAGTCTTACGCGGATTTGAAGCGTAAGGAGATTGAGTATGCGGTGGGTGACTGTGTGTTTTTGAAAGTTTCACCTTGGAAAAAGGTGATGAGGTTTGGCCGAAAGGGTAAGTTGAGCCCTAGGTACATTGGACCATACGAGGTGATTAAAGGTGTGGGTCCTGTTGCGTACAAGTTGAGATTGTCGCAAGAGCTGGAAAAGATTCATGATGTGTTTCATGTTTCTATGCTTCGGAGGTATAGATCGGATCCTTCGCATGTTATGCCTGTAGAGGAAGTGGAGTTGAATCCAGACTTGACCTATGATGAGGAGCCGATGGAAATTTTGGATTCAGACAGTAAAGTTCTTCGAGGTAAAACCATTGAGTTGGTAAAGGTGTTGTGGAGGCATCGTGGTGCTGAGGAAGCCACGTGAGAACGAAAGGATGACATGAAAAAACAGTTTCCGTACCTCTTTCCTCTAGGTAAATTTCGAGGACCAAATTTCTTAAGGGGGGAGAGTTGTAACACCCCAATTTTGGGCTTAGAAGTTTAGGGTCTGAACCGGACCGGCCTAATTTTCGGTTCGAATATAAAAGGTGGTTTTAGGGAAAACCTAGTTCGGGGTGCTTTAAAAATATGGAAAAATAACTAAAAATCCTCTTTTAATATATATAAGATAGTGGTGAATCAATTTTACAAAATAAGGTTTGGAAGTGCAACATTTTGAAATAGTGACTAAAATGTAATTTTTGAAAAGTTCAGTGGTGACTGTTTTGTAAGGATTGAAACTTTGAATCTTTAAGGAGCTAATTTACCCAAGGAAGGATTTCTCCAGATTTTTCTTAGATTTTAATGATTTAATTAATTTAATGAAAAGGAGAAAAAACCAAATTTTAGATTTCATAAGTAACTTTTGTTAAAACTTTCTCATCTCATTTTCTCTCAAAATTCCCTCAGCCAAACACATTTCTACAGCAACATTTCTTTTGATTTTCACACCAAATGATGAGGTTTCAATCATCAATTGATTCCTAATCCTTTCTACATCAAATCCTATTGTTTTGCTTATTGGATTTTCAGAGAAATTGTCTCTAATCAAGGAGAAATCTACATTTAGAGGTAAGGATGTTCTCCTCTAAATACTCAGTTCTTTACTTAAATTCACAAGTTCTCGATCCTTAATTAAAGTTTTATAAAAGGTTTTAATGATATGAACTTGATTTTGGCTTAAAACTCAAGATTTGGAAGAAATCTTGAAGAAATTCGTGGTGATTGTTTGGGCTCTGTTTTGAGATGGATTTTAAATGTATTTTGGATGTTTAATGATGTGTAATTGAGGTTTAATCAATGCAATCCTGAATAGGTTGAATTTCCTAAGTTTTTGCTTATGAAAATTATAACCCCCTTAACCCGGCCTAGACGGTTGACCCGAATTAAGAAGTTTACACGGGGAAAACCAAAGTCAACCCGAAAGTCAACCTTGATTAACGACCCTTTTTTTTTCTTTTTAGTCTTGTCTAGATGCACATTATCCCTAGATATGATCATACAATCAGCATACTCAAAGATCATAATCATCAGAGAACATTCAGGGACCCAATTGCACAAAATACAACTTTAGGGACCAAATTGTAAATTCTGAAAATTATAAGGACTTAACCCAACGTAAAGTTACCAACTTGAAATTAATCATCTTTCATGCTTCTCTGTCAAATTTCAGCTCAAACGGACATCTCAAACTCATATAATTGCAATAACAAGGTTAAGGACTAAAATGTAAACATTTCAAAACATATAACCAACAATTTCAGTGCCCAACGGTCGAGTGTTTCGGAACTGGGAAGACCCGTTCCGAAACGCGGGACCGTTCCGAAACTGGTACCGAAACAGGGCATGGCAGAGGCCAAACCGTTCCGGAACAGTTCCTTCCGTTTCGGAACGCCCAGGCCATTTCAGGCCCCCGTTCCGATACGGTAGCACCTGTTCCGAAACAGGCTGCCCAGATTGCAGAAAAGTTGCTGGTTTATCACTTAATTGACCTATCTAACATGCTCCAAATCCAACCAAATTTTACCAGCAGGTCATTCAACATACAAGGAACATAATTGCATCAACCAAACATCAACATGGCATCAATTGTGAAAATCCCCAATTCTATAGGCATGCATCCTACTTAGAAAATCATTCAAGTATCAATATACCAAAACCACATCACAAAGGCCAATTACAAGTTCCAACATTATCAACATCATAAATCCAACTTAGGGAGTCCAAAACATCTCCCAAAACAACAACATAGGTCCCCCATTGCCAAATACCCAAAAGCTAATAGTTTTGAGAAAATATTCACCATACATGAGCTTAAAACCTTCACTTGGATGCTTGGCCTCCTTGCTGCCCAAAATGCACTTCAATGCTCTGCATTATTGGTTTAAGTAAAGAGAGAGCGTAAGCAAAAGCTTAGTGAGGAATTCTCATTTAAAACCACACAATAGTGCATTTATAAAACACATTTATAAATCTTAGTTCAACAACATTTGTACAAGCACTAAAGCATTCAAAACAAGCAATTCTTGCTTCAAGTTCATTACATGTCATATTGGCAACAAGTGATACATTCAACATAAGATCCACACATGGACTTTTAAACACCATTGTGATCTTACAATTTCCAAGGACCACACATGGACTTTTAAACGCCATTGTGTCCTTAACAAGAATCATCCATAGACTTTTAAACACCATGACAAGGACCACACAAGGACTTTTAAACACCTTTGTGTCCTTAACAAGAATCTCCCAAGGACCTTTAAACACCTTGGAGTTCTTAAGTAACAAGGCTTACACAAGGAATTTTAACCACCTTTGTAACCTTAACCAAGAACCAAACATGGACTTTTAAACACCATGTTGTTCTTAAATAACAAGCCTCACACAAGGAATTTTAACCACCTTGGTGATCTTAACCAAGAAACAACCATGGACTTTTAACCACCATGTTGTTCTTAAATAACAAGCCTCACACAAGGAATTTTAACCACCTTGGTGATCTTAACCAAGAACCAACCATGAACTTTTAACCACCATGTTGTTCTTAAATAAACAAGGCTCACACAAGGACTTTTAACCACCTTTGTGACCTTAACCATCACTTGCCAATATGCATCATTAACCACAATATTCCACTGTTTTAAAGCATTTAACAAAGCCATAAACATCATGCATCTTTAAGCATCAAACCACATTTAACAATGTTCAAAAACAAGGATCTCTTACCTTGAGCATCCTTCAACACATGACTTATAATCTCAGCAAATAAACATGCTAAATATGCTTTCAAAACAGGATTTAAAACATGCAAACAAACCACATTGCATACAACCAATCCATGGTTCATCACCAAGAGAGTTTTTCCGAAAACTTACTCTTGAGCTTAGCTAAGTTGCTTAGACTTAAACTAAGCTCCCAAACCTTCAAAACATTGGTTTCAAAGCTGAAAACCAAATTCCACTCACCGATTCCGTTTCGCCACTTGCCGAAACACCAATCAAGCTTCCGGATCATGACCACTAGGATCCAAAGATGACTCCCCTGTTTTAAACACATCAAAGCAGAGGATTAATGCATCATCATGCATTAATATCTTCAATGAAAGCACCTAAACTCGCTGCTCTCATCCACACTCCATTTTCTGCCACCAAACACAACCGAAAATGCATCCAAACAACTCCACAACACTACCCAGCCATGATCCATCAAATCAAATCATCTTTAAACATCAATTAACATCCAAAAAGGATCTAACCACGCCCTTATACCTCCAGCTATAACAGATCATCAAGATCACTCCAAAAACAACCAAGAACTCAAGCTAAACTTAGGAAAATCAACCTATCCGGGATTGCATTAATTAAACCTCAACTTCTCATCAATTTAACATTCATTTAACATCAAAAAGACACCTCAAAACACTGCCCAAACAGATCACACAAATTTTAACCAAAAATCAACAAAATCTTGCATTTAAAAGCCAAGATCAAGAACACAACCTTAAAACCTTTTATAAAACACAAATTAAGGATTGAGAACTTGGGAATTTCAGTAAAGAACTGATAGTTTAGAGGAGAAGGACGTTCTTACCTCCAAACTTGAGTTTTCTCCCTTTTTGGACCCAAATTCTTGAAAATCCACTTAGCAAATGTAAAGGTTTTGTTGAAGAGATGATTGAAGATCAAAAGAGGATTGAAATGAGTTATTTAGGTGACAAAATCAGAGGGAAAAGCTCTGGAGAAATGTGTTTGGTTTGAGAGAAAGATGAGAGAAAATGAAAATGGAAGATTTGAGAGAAAAGTTAGTTATGGCCAAAATATCTTCCCTCCATTTTTCTTTTATTTAAAAACCATTAATTAAACCTTTAATATTTTAGAAAAATCTGGAAAAACTCCCATTGGGTAAATAGCTCCTTAAAGATTCAAAGTTTCAATCCTTTTTAAAACAGTCTCACAGTTTTCGAAAATTACATTTTGGTCACTAACCAAAATGTCACACTTCCAAACCTCATTTTGTAAAATTGATTTCACCACACTCATATATATAATAAAAGAGGATTTTAAGACATTTTTCCATATTTTTAATGCAACCCGAACTAGGCTTTCCTAAATTCACTTTTATATATTCGAACCGCACTCCGACCGAACCGGTCCGAACCCAAAACTTCTAAGCCCAAAATTGGGGCGTTATAACTCTCCCCCCTTAAGAAATTTCATCCTCGAAATTTACCTGAAGGAAAGAGGTACGGAAACTGCTTCAGCATGTCATCCTTCCGTTCCCAGGTGGCTTCTTCAACACCACGATGATTCCACAACACCTTTACCAACTCAATGGTCTTGCCACGAAGAACCTTGCTATCCGAATCCAGAATCTTCATCGGTTCCTCATCATAGGTCAAATCCGGATTCAATTCCACTTCTTCCACAGGCATCACATGCGAAGGATCCGATCTATACTTCCGAAGCATAGAAACATGAAACACATCATGAATCTTCTCCAACTCTTGAGGTAACCTCAACTTGTACGCAACAGGACCCACACGCTCAATCACCTCGTATGGTCCAATGTACCTAGGGCTCAACTTACCCTTACGGCCAAACCTCATCACCTTTTTCCAAGGCGAAACCTTCAAAAACACACGGTCACCTACCGCATACTCAATCTCCTTACGCTTCAAATCCGCGTAAGACTTTTTCCGATCAGAAGCTGCCTTCAAACGCTCACAAATGAGCTTCACCTTCTCGGTGGTTCCTTTCAACAAAGCCGGCATCGAAACCAACTTCTGACCCGTTTCAGCCCAACAAAGAGGAGTCCTACACTTCCTCCCGTACAAAGCTTCATAAGGTGCCATTTGAATACTTGCCTGATAACTATTGTTATAGGCAAACTCCACCAAAGGCAAATGTTTCTCCCAAGAGACCTGGAACTCAATCACACAGCACCTCAACATATCCTCCAAAATCTGGATAACACGCTCTGACTGACCATCCGACTGAGGATGATAAGATGTACTGAAATTCAACCGTGTACCCAAAGCTTGATGCAAACACTGCCAAAAACACGATGTAAACCTCGGATCCCTATCCGACACAATCGACTTTGGCACACCATGCAGCCGCACAATCTCAGCAATGTACAGCTCCGCAAGCTTATCCAAAGAATACGTAGTATGCACAGGCAAGAAATGCGCACACTTCGTCAGGCGATCCACAATCACCCACAACGAATTCTTCTTCGACGGTGACAAGGGTAAACCATATACAAAATCCATGGTAATCCTTTCCCACTTCCATTCAGGGATTCTCAACGGTTGCAACAACCCTGAAGGGACCTGATGCTCAGCCTTAACTCGCTGACACACCATGCACTTGCTCACAAACTCAGCAACATCCTTCTTCAGACCCACCCAATAGTACTCATCACGAAGATCACGATACATCTTAGTACTACCAGGGTGCATAGCAAAAGGACTACTATGACCTTCAGTCAGAATAGCACGCCTCAACTCAGCATCATTGGGCACTACTATCCGACTCCCAAAACACAGCACTCCATCGTCATTAAAGCAGAAATCCGAAGGCCTATCCTCCGCGATATCCTGAACATGCGGCACCAAGGAATCATCCAACAACTGCTTTTCCTTGATCAACTGAACCAAAGATGGTTTCACTTGCAACTCAGCCACAAGCCCACCATCACGCGAAAAACTCAAACTGGCAAACATAGCCCTCAACTCAACAGCTACCTTTCTACTCAAGGCATCCGCTACAACATTAGCTTTCCCAGGGTGATACTCAATCGTCAAATCATAATCCTTGAGCAACTCCACCCAACGTCGCTGCCTAAGATTCAACTCCTTCTGAGACATCAGATACTTCAAACTCTTGTGATCCGTGTACACAGTACACTTCTCACCATACAGGTAATGTCTCCAGATCTTCAAAGCAAAAACCACCGCAGCCAACTCAATGTCATCCGTAGGATAATTGCGCTCATGCACCTTCAACTGCCGCGATGAATAAGCCACCACCTTACCCTCTTGCATCAACACACATCCCAAACCAACATAGGACGCATCGCTATACACCACAAACTCTTTCCCTGATTCAGGTTGAACCAAGATAGGAGCTTGCGTCAATGCTGCCTTAAGCTTCTTAAAAGCCTGCTGTCTCGCCTCCGTCCATTCATACTTAACATCCTTCTGCAACAACTTTGTCAAAGGTGCAGTAATCTTCGAAAACCCATCCACAAACCTCCGGTAGTATCCCGCCAAACCAAGGAAACTACGAACCTCATGAACAGACTTAGGAACCTTCCAATTCATCACCGCCTCGATCTTCTGAGGATCAACACGAATCCCTTCAGCAGAAACCACATGCCCAAGAAACACCACTTCACTTAACCAGAACTCGCACTTGCTCAGCTTGGCATAAAGCTGATTCTCTAACAAAGCTTGCAACACAATCCTCAAATGCTCTTCATGCTCCTCCTCAGTACGCGAGTACACGAGGATATCATCAATGAACACCACAACAAACTTGTCCAGGTATTCATGAAACACACGATTCATCATGTCCATGAAAGCTGCAAGAGCATTTGTCAAACCAAACGGCATCACAAGGAACTCATAGTGCCCATACCTTGTCCTGAAAGCTGTCTTAGGCACATCCACATCCTTTACCTTCAACTGGTAATACCCTGACCTCAAGTCAATCTTAGAGAACACAGCTGCTCCCCGAAATTGATCAAAGAGATCATCAATTCTCGGCAAAGGATACCGATTCTTGATAGTCAACTTGTTCAACTGACGATAATCAATGCACATTCTCATAGTGCCATCCTTCTTCTTCACAAACAAGACCGGTGCACCCCAAGGTGATACACTCGGCCAATGAACCCACGGTCAAGCAACTCTTGCAACTGCGTCTTCAGCTCCTTCAACTCTTTAGGTGCCATTCTATAAGGGGTAATGGACACAGGAGTTGTATTCTCATACAGCTCAATCCCAAACTCCACCTCGCGGTTAGGAGGTAATCCAGGCAACTCCTCAGGAAACACACCAGGAAACTCTCGCACAATCCTGATATCTTGCACACGCAACTCCTTAGAGCTAGGATTCATCACAAAAGCTAGATAAGCTTCACAACCTTGCCTCAGCATCCGGCTCGCCTCCAACGTAGACACCAAATTGGTAAGAAACTTCACATTCTCACCAACCAGAACTACCTCATAATCATCAGCAAGCTTCAACTAAACTCGCTTATTCTCACAATCCACAACAGCACGATGCTCAGCAAGCCAATCCATACCTAGGATTACATCAAAACCATAGAAAGGCAGCTCCATACGGTCAACAGGAAAAACATGATCTTGAACAACCAAAGGACATCTTCTATAAAACTTTCGAGTCACAACAGTCTCACCAAAAGAACTAGTGACACGCACACCAACATCCAAAGACTCAACAGGTAAACCAAGCAATTCAGCATGCTCACGCAATATGTATGAGTGCGTAGATCCAGAATCAATCAAGGAAAGTAATGACAAGGATTGCAAAGTAAAAGTACCTGCGATCACATCCGCGTCATTCCTTCCCTCCCGCTGAGCATACTCCCTGGCTTGGCCGCCACCCTCAGGCTGAATAGCCACAACATGAGCCACACCCCGACCACCGTCCTCTCTCTGCTGGAAGTTACCACGGCCGCGCCCACGACCTCTCTGTGGTGCAGCAACAACAGGAGCACGCACTTGGCCACCAGCCAACATAGGACACTCTCTCCTCATGTGATCCGTAGATCCACAGTTCCAGCACGCATTACCAGCTGCCCCAACCGGAGCTTGCACCTCCCTCACAGCTCGAGGACAATCACGTTTCATATGGCCACGCGAGCCACATGTCCAACATGCACTCGGATCAACTCTAGCGTTGCCTCCCCGAGCAGGCGCACCACCACCTCGCTTAGCTGAGGACTGATACTTCTGATCACGTCCCCTCTTGTTCCGTCCACCACCGGAACTATACTCAGCAGCTCGCTTACCAGCACTAGAACTAGCACTTTTAACAGATAAACCCAAGTTCATCTCAATGTCCTTTGCTCGGCCCACCAGCACATCAAAATCATCATACTCGGTAGCCAGCACATACATCTTTACATCCGTCACTAAACCATAACGGAACCTTTCACACCTCTCCCGCTCATCCGGAACAAGCTCAAGTGCGTATTGACTGAGTCGAACAAACTGGACCTCATACTCAGCCACAGACATACTCCCTGGGTAAGAGAGATAAACTCCCTCTTCTTTTCATCTAGGTACCTCACACCTAGATACCTTCTCTTGAACGCGTTCTAGAAGAACGTCCAAGTTACGTCAGCTTCTGCCATCCCAGCGATAGTGGTTGTCCACCACGTGTAAGCATCATCTTGCAACAATGATACTACACAGCCCAGCTTCTGCACATTAATGCAACTCATTTGACCCAAGATTCTCTTGGTACCCTCTAACCAAGACTCTGAACCTTCAGCTAACAAACCCCTGAACTCAGTCCCTCCCAGACTGCGCAAACGTTCCAAGGGTAGTCTAACTCCAGCATCTCCCTGATGCACAGCTCCTTGAGCTCCAGCTACCGCCGCTTGAAAAGCTTCAGCAATAGCTTGAATCAACACTGTCATGTCAAGAACAGCATGCCCCTGACCAGCCTCAGGTCCAGCGACCCCAGCACCAGCTGCAGCTCTAGCTCCTTCACCCTCAGCATCACCACCACCAGGTGGAGGAGGTAAATCCACCGCACTTTCAACATTCTCTTCATTCTCATTCTCATTTTGAGCCGTAGCTCGCACATTACTCCTTAACTCTCTACGAGGTGACATACTTTAACAATGCAATCACAATGCAAATAAACAAAGTCAAGCCCAGCAAGGTCAGCAATCCAAGTACTCAAGCTCATTTTCACTTAAAAACAACATCATTTCATTAGCTTTGATTTGGCAATGGGTACCCACAACATGCTTCACCACATCATACACCACAATTGCAACACATTTACAATTCACTCAACATGCTTTCACTCAACAAGCATACAAAGCATACATACTTTAATCATGCACGTAATCATTCCCAATTACTCGAGAACTCAGCTCTGATACCACCAAATGTAACCCCCTTAACCCGGCCTAGACGGTTGACCCGAATTAAGAAGTTTACACGGGGAAAACCAAAGTCAACCCGAAATTCAACCTTGATTAACGACCCTTTTTTTCTTTTTAGTCTTGTCTAGATGCACATTATCCCTAGATATGATCATACAATCAGCATACTCAAAGATCATAATCATCAGAGAACATTCAGGGACCCAATTGCACAAAATACAACTTTAAGGACCAAATTGTAAATTCTGAAAATTATAAGGACTTAACCCAACTTAAAGTTACCAACTTGAAATTAATCATCTTTCATGCTTCTCTGTCAAATTTCAGCTCAAACGGACATCTCAAACTCATATAATTGCAATAACAAGGTTCAGGACTAAAATGCAAACATTTCAAACCATATAACCAACAATTTCAGTGCCCAACGGTCGAGTGTTTCGGAACAGGGAAGACCCGTTCCGAAAAGCGGGACCGTTCTGAAACTGGTACCGAAATAGGGCCTGGCAGAGGCCAAACCGTTCCAGAACAGTTCCTTCCGTTTCGGAACGCCCAGGCCATTTCAGGCCCCCGTTCCGATACGGTAGCACCTGTTCCGAAACAGGCTGCCCAGATTGCAGAAAAGTTGCTGGTTTATCACTTAATTGACCTATCTAACATGCTCCAAATGCAACCAAATTTTACCAGCAGGTCATTCAACATACAAGGAACATAATTGCATCAACCAAACATCAACTAGGCATCAATTATGAAAATCCTCAATTCTATAGGCATGCATCCTACTTAGAAAACCATTCAAGTATCAATATACCAAAACCACATCACAAAGGCCAATTACAAGTTCCAACATTATCAACATCATAAATCCAACTTAGGGAGTCCAAAACATCTCCCAAAACAACAACATAGGCCCCCCATTGCCAAATACCCAAAAGCTAATAGTTTTGAGAAAATGTTCACCATACATGAGCTTAAAATCTTCACTTGGATGCTTGGCCTCCTTGCTGCCCAAAATGCACTTCAATGCTCTGCATTATTGGTTTAAGAAAAGAGAGAGCGTAAGCAAAAGCTTAGTGAGGAATGCTCATTTAAAACCACACAATAATGCATTTATAAAACACATTTATAAATCTTAGTTCAACAACATTTGTACAAGCACTAAAGCATTCAAAACAAGCAATTCTTGCTTCAAGTTCATTACATGTCATATTGGCAACAAGTGATACATTCAACATAAGATCCACACATGGACTTTTAAACACCATTGTGATCTTACAATTTCCAAGGACCACACATGGACTTTTAAACGCCATTGTGTCCTTAACAAGAATCATCCATGGACTTTTAAACACCATGACAAGGACCACACAAGGACTTTTAAACACCTTTGTGTCCTTAACAAGAATCTCCCAAGGACTTTTAAACACCTTGGAGTTCTTAAGTAACAAGGCTTACACAAGGAATTTTAACCACCTTTTTAACCTTAACCAAGAACCAACCATGGACTTTTAAACACCATGTTGTTCTTAAATAACAAGCCTCACACAAGGAATTTTAACCACCTTGGTGATCTTAACCAAGAACCAACCATGGACTTTTAACCACCATGTTGTTCTTAAATAACAAGTCTCACACAAGGAATTTTAACCACCTTGGTGATCTTAACCAAGAACCAACCATGGACTTTTAACCACCATGTTGTTCTTAAATAAACAAGGCTCACACAAGGACTTTTAACAACCTTTGTGACCTTAACCATCACTTGCCAATATGCATCATTAACCACAATATTCCACTGTTTTAAAGCATTTAACAAAGCCATAAACATCATGCATCTTTAAGCATCAAACCACATTTAACAATGTTCAAAAACAAGGATCACCACCGATTTAAAACATGCAAACAAACCACATTGCATACAACCAATCCATGGTTCATCACCAAGAGAGTTTTTCTGAAAACTTACTCTTGAGCTTAGCTAAGATGCTTAGACTTAAACTAAGCTCCCAAACCTTCAAAACATTGGTTTCAAAGCTGAAAACAAAAATCCACTCACCGATTCCGTTTCGCCACTTGCCGAAACACCAATCAAGCTTCCGGATCACCACCACTAGGATCCAAAGATGACTCCCCTGTTTTAAACACATCAAAGCAGAGGATTAATGCATCATCATGCATTAATATCTTCAATGAAAGCACCTAAACTCGCTGCTCTCATCCACACTCCATTTTCGGCCACCAAACACAACCGAAAATGCATCCAAACAACTCCACAACACTACCCAGCCATGATCTATCAAATCAAATCATCTTTAAACATCAATTAACATCCAAAAAGGATCTAACCACGCCCTTATACCTCCAGCTATAACAGATCATCAAGATCACTCCAAAAACAACCAAGAACTCAAGCTAAACTTAGGAAAATCAACCTATCCGGGATTGCATTAATTAAACCTCAACTTCTCATCAATTTAACATTCATTTAACATCAAAAAGACACCTCAAAACACTACCCAAACAGATCACACGAATTTTAACCAAAAATCAACCAAATCTTGCATTTAAAAGCCAAGATCAAGAACACAACCTTAAAACCTTTTATAAAACACAAATTAAGGATTGAGAACTTGGGAATTTCAGTAAAGAACTGAGAGTTTAGAGGAGAAGGACGTTCTTACCTCCAAACTTGAGTTTTCTCCCTTTTTGGAACCAAATTCTTGAAAATCAACTTAGCAAATGTAAAGGTTTTGTTGAAGAGATGATTGAAGATCAAAAGATGATTGAAATGAGTTATTTAGGTGACAAAATCAGAGGGAAAAGCTCTGGAGAAATGTGTTTGGTTTGAGAGAAAGATGAGAGAAAATGAAAATGGAAGATTTGAGAGAAAAGTTAGTTATGGCCAAAATATCTTCCCTCCATTTTTCTTTTATTTAAAAACCATTAATTAAACCTTTAATATTTTAGAAAAATCTGGAGAAACTCTCATTGGGTTAATAGCTCCTTAAAGATTCAAAGTTTCAATCCTTTTTAAAACAGTCTCACAGTTTTCGAAAATTACATTTTGGTCACTAACCAAAATGTCACACTTCCAAACCTCATTTTGTAAAATTGATTTCACCACACTCTTATATATAATAAAAGAGGATTTTAAGACATTTTTCCATATTTTTAATGCAACCCGAACTAGGCTTTCCTAAATTCACTTTTATATATTCGAACCGCACTCCGACCGAACCGGTCCGAACCCAAAACTTCTAGGCCCAAAATTGGGGCGTTACAAAAATGGTGGTTTTTGGGGTGATCTTGGTGTTCTGTTATAGTTGGGGGTATAAGGACGAGTTTAGGTTCATTTTGGATGTTAATTGATGTTTAGGAATGGTTAGAAGTGATGGATCTTGGCTGTGTTATGTTGTGGAAGAGTTTGGAGGTGATTTCGATTGTGTTTGGTAGCCGAAATGTTAGATTTGGTTAGAGCAGCGAGTTTAGGTGTAATGGCTGAAGATTTCAATGCATGATGATGCATTAATCCTCTGCTTTGATGTGTTTAAAACAGGGGAGGCATCTTCGGATACTTGTGGTGTTGATCCGGAGGCTTGATCGGCGTTTCGGCAAGCTTGTGAAACGGAATTGGTGAGTGGAGTTGGATTTCTAGCTTTGTATCGAATGTTTGAAGGTTTGGGAGCTTAGTTTAAGTCTAATCAACTTAACTAAGCTCAAGAGTAAGTTTTCAAGAAAACTCTCTCTCTTGGATGAACCATGAGATGGTTGGATGCAATGCATTTAATTTGCATGTTTAAATTCTGTTTTGAAAGCATGTTTTAGCATGTTTAATGATGGTTTTGAAAGCCATGTGTTGAAGGATGCTGAAGGTAAGAGATCCTTGGTTGATATTAGTAAATGTGGTTTTGATGCATAGTGATGCATGATGGTTTAATGGCTTTGAATAATGCTTTAAAACAGTGGATTAATGATGATAAATGATGTAGATTGGCAAGTGATGTGTGGTTTTAAAGTACTTGAATCGGATATAGTTAGTCGGCTATAGGATTGGGTGCACCGTGAATAAAGTCGCCTTGGATGTTGAGGGGTTGTGATTGTACCGTAAACTCCATCCAAGTACACTAACGAGATGGTTAAGATCACAATGGTGGTTAAAAGTCCATGTGTGGATCTTGTGTTGTGTGTCCCGTGTTCTCGTTAGTGATGTTATACAACTACCGATGAGTGATGTGGAGGGGTTGTGATTGTACCGTTAAACTCCATCACGGGTGTTGAGGGGTTGTGATTGTACCGGTAAACTCCACCTTGTGTGTTCGGTAGTGTGTATGAAGCGTATGGGACAACGCTTGTAATCCGCGTATCTGATTGTGTTTTATGTTGTAAATGGTTATGGATTATCACTTGAAAGCCAATATGACATGTTGTACTAATGAAGCATGAGATGCTTGTTAAGAATGCAAGGTTGCATGAATAATGATGTTTATTTGTTATAAGGCTTTGTGAAAAGTGTTTTATAAAATGCATTATTGTGTTGTTTCTTTAGAGCATGCCTCACTAAGCATTTGTGCTTACGCTCTCTCTCTTGATCCAATAATGCATATAATTGAGGTGTTTGAGGGCAGCAAGGAGGCTAAGAATCCAAGGGAAAGCTAAGCTCATGTATGGTGACTTTTTCACAACGTTATTAGTTTTTGATATTTGGCAATGGGAACCTAGGATGTGATTTGGGAGATGTTTTGGACTCCCTAGTTGGGGCATAATGCCTTAAATGATTTGGACTTGTAAATGGCCATTTTAGTGCTTGTTTTGATGCTTTGATGGTTGTTTGGTTTGGTTATTAGGATGTATGCCTATAGACTTCTGGTTTTCCTTAATTGATGCCATGAATGTGTTTTAATGTTGCAAACATGTACCATATATGCATGATGACTTGTTGGCATGATTAGGAAGACATTAGGATGTGTTTGAGTGGTTAAATGTATGTTAAACCAGCAAATTCTGCACTTTCTAGGTAATCCGTATCGGAACGGGCACTAGCGTTTCGAAACGGGGGCATGTAATGGCCTTCGTGTATCGAAACGGGTAGAGGTCGTTCCGAAACGTTTTGGCCACTGCCATGCCCTGTTTCGGTACAGGTCTCGAAACAAACCCGCGTTTCGGAACGGTCAACCCTGTTCCGAAACAGATGACCATTGGGCACTGATTTAAATGGTTTTGTGGTTTGCAAGCTTAACGTTTTAGTCCTGAAAATCGTTTTTGCAATTGCATGAGTTTGTGATGTCCGATTGAGGTGAAATCTGACAGAGAAGCATGTAATATGATTAATTTGATATTGCTAACTTAAAAATCAGCTAAGTTTTTCATCTTTCCAGAAATTACAATTTGGTCCCTAACTTTTGTATGTTGTGCAATTGAGTCCCTTGTTGCATTTCGATCGCTGTGCTTTTCAAGTATGTGTTTCTCAAGGCTACGCTTAAGGTTAATGTGCATCTAGATAAGACTAAAAAGAAAAAAAAGGGTCGTTAATCAAGGTTGACTTTCGGGTTGACTTTGGTTTTCCCCGTGTAATCTTCGTAGTTCGGGTCAACCGTCTAGGCCGGGCTAAGGGGGTTACAGGATGAGTACTACTGGGTGGGGTTGTAAAAGGATGTTGCCGAGTACGTTAGCAAGTGCATGGTGTATCAGCGAGTAAAGGCTGAACATCAGGTTCCCTCTGGGTTGTTGCAACCTTTGAGAATTCTTTAATGGAAGTGGGAAAGGATTACCATGGATTTTGGGTCTGGTTTGTCGTTGTCACCATCAAAGAAGAATTCGGTTTGGGTGATTGTGGATCGCCTTACGAAGTGTGCACATTTCTTGCATGTGCATACTATGTATACCCTGGATAAGTAGACCGAGCTGTATATTGCTGAGATTGTGCGGTTGCACGGAGTGCCAAAGTCCATAGTGTCAGATAGGGATCCGAGGTTTACATCACGATTTTGGGAATGTTTACATCAAGCCTTGGGTACACGGTTGAATTTCAGTACTTCTTATCATCCACAGACGGATGGACAGTCGAAACATGTTATTCAAGTGCTTGAGGACATGTTGAGATGTTGCGTTATTGATTTTCAGGGTAAATGGGAGAAGCACTTACCTTTGGTTGAGTTTACTTACAACAATAGTTACCATGCAAGCATTCAAATGGCTCCATACGAGGCTTTGTATAGGAGAAAGAGCAGAATACCCCTTTGTTGGGCGGAGACGGGGCAGAAGTTGATTTCGATGCCAGCTATGTTGAAGGGAACCACCGAGAAGGTGATAAAAGGTGTACGTTGCTTCAGAAACAACGCTCATTGTTCGTAAACGGATCTAGGATCGTAGCAAACATTTCTCTGCAATAAAACACAAGAATGGACGTTTTTAGATAGTTAAAATAAAAAAACAAACAAAAAAAGGAGAGAATAAAGGTATAGGAATTTCTGGACGAATTTGGAAACGAACAAAGATGAAGGCTTGAACGAGCTTTCAAGGCTGATTCGGTGACCAAATTATGGCAGAAACGTTGCTGGAAAATCAGCGAAAGTTTGGCAACGTTAAACTCGAAAGAACTCGAACAATCTGCTGAACGAACCCGAATCGAATCTGTCTAACCTCAAAGACGAAAAGCTCGAAACAACCTGCACAATCTACTGAGCAAACCCGAATCGAATATGATTTACGTCGGAGGACTTGGACCCACTAGATAGCGATCTAGGAACCCGAAGTATCAAGTAAATTTGACAAATCAAAACAAAGTTTGAAATGTCAAAAGATAGTTCTAAAAAGAACCGAACAAGAGAAACTCTCTCAAAAATTTTATTTCCAAAAATATCTAACTAAATTACATTGTTTTAACACATATATATAGGTACAAGGGCTGCCAAATTCGTTTAAGTTGTGTGACTGATATTAAAAGGAGTTTAAAAATTGAATTTGAGTGAAAATAACTCCTTTTGGGCGGACTCAATTGGCAGCCACAAGTTTAGGCGCCCAAAACACATGAAAATCACATTTAACATGTGATTTTTATGTTTGAAATTCAAACATAACCACTCGGGCTTATCCTTTCTTGCAAATGGCGCATAATGAAGGAGAAAACTGGCTGATTCAGCTGCACATTCACACACATGTGTCAAGCTGCCACGTGGGTGTTGGAGATGACCGGATGCCACCTAGGCTGCCACATGTGCACTAGCAGACTCCCCGATATGCAAGATGCTTTTCAGCTACTTCTGGACTTGTCAGCTGAAGTTGAGCTGACTGGAAATGAGTTGAGCTGAAACGAACTATCTAAAAATGTGATGAGCTGAAAATGAGCTGGTTGCACTCTCCTGAGCTGGATTTGAGCTGCATATGCTCACTTGAGCTGGAGTGGAGCTGCATATACTCACTTGAGCTAGTGTCATCCTACATACTTAATTCAAAAGGCAACAAACTTCCATCAAAGCATTGTAAACTTAATGGAAACAATAATACAAATCGTAAACAAGTGCACAATTATTTATTAACACACAAACAAATATAAACACACCATAAGTTATATCAAACTTATTCAAAACACACCAAACATACTATATACATAGTAAACACACTGATATAAATAATATAAGAAATGTTACACATCAGTATGCAACAAATGAAAAAGCAAACTTCCCTGAAAGTTTGAACTTGCGTTTGGTTGAGTTTGCTTACAACAATAGTTACCATGCAAGCATTCAAATGGCTCCATATGAGGTTTTGTATAGGAGAAAGAGTAGAATACCCCTTTGTTGGGCGGAGACGGGGCAGAAGTTGATTTCGATGTAAGCTATGTTGAAAGGAACCACCGAGAAGGTGAAGCTTATTTTTGAGCATTTGAAGGTAGCATCAGATTGGCAAAAGTCTTACGCAGATCTGAAGCGTAAGGAGATTGAGTTCGCGGTTGGCGAACGTGTGTTCTTGAAAGTATCGCCTTGGAAGAAGCTGATGAGATTTGGGCGTAAAGGTAAGCTTAGTCCAAGGTTTATTGTACCATATGAGGTTGTGGAGCGTATTGGTCCTGTGGCATATCGGTTGAGGTTGCCTCCTGTGCTGGAAAAGATTTATGATGTGTTTCATGTGTCGATGTTACAGAGGTATCGATCGAATCCTTCGCATGTGATGCCTGTTGAGGAGATAGAGTTGAATCTGAATCTGTCTTATGATGAGGAACCAGTGAGGATTCTGGATGTGAACAAAAAAGTTTTGGGGAAGACGATAGAGCTTGTGAAGGTGTTTTGGGGACACCGAGCAGTTGAGGATGCCACTTGGGAAAGCAAGGCGGACATGTTGAAGCAGTTTCCACACCTTTTTCCTTCAGGTAAAATTTCGAGGACGAAATTTCCTAAGTGGGGGAGAGTTGTAACGCCCTGGTTTTGGGCCTAGATGTTTTAGACATCGGATTGGACCGGTCGGAAATAGTTTGAATCGTATTATGAGGTTTAGGGAAATCAAGGATCGGGAAAGGATAAAAATATGGTAAAAATTGCTAGAATCCTCTAAAATTATGTTTAAGTGGTTGGTCAAATCAATTTTACAAAATAAGCTTTGGAAGTGATACATTTTGGGTAGTGACCAAAATGTAAAGTTTCAAAACTGTGGAAAATGTAATTTTTAAAAGGGTAAACTACACAGATGACCACTGAACTATAGGTTTGGTGTCAAAATGACCACTATATTATTTTTTGCAGCAAATGCACCACACAACTATTTAAATGGTTCTATTTTAGCCACACGCCGTTAAAAAAACGAAAAAGTTAACAGAACTGTTAAAAAAAATTGGAATAATTACACATTTGGTCCTCTATATTTATACAATATATTAATTTAGTCCTAATTTTAATCTAATAAAATAAATTAATTATTCAATAAGATGGTGACACGTGTCACCATCTTATTGGGGAATTTTAATTATTTTTATTTAACTAAATAAATTAATTTCCCCCTCCAATCAGGTGGTGACATGTGTCACCCTAATTGGAGTAGGAAAAATGAAAACCAAGGGAACTGCCCTTGGTAGGAATTGAACCTAGGACCTTAGGGTGTAGCGCTTGCAAGTTTGCCACTAAGTGAAGCATATACTTATGATATATAATACTAATAATAATATATGTGTTATCGGAACCATCGGAGTAACTTTTGTGGAATCTAATAGTTCTTCCTCGTTTATCTATTCGAATCGAACAACACTAACTTTTCGGGCATTTCCCGCTAATATCTGTACCCAAGACAATTGAGAGGACCCAAAAAGCAGCCACAACCTGTAATCAAAAGGAAGGATAACATTCTTTGAGAACCGAATATATATATATATAGTGACTCCCCAATCAAACTGAACTTTAGATGAAGCATTCATGAAATCAAAAGTAAACACACCATCAGAAACTTCTTCGGATTTCTTCCGGAGGCAATATCGTGGAGCAGCTTCAATGCCTAGTTAAGTTCAATTGTCAGAGCGAACGCAATTTGAAGAACAGGCTCCTCTGGTAAACGAACTTGTGGAATTTGAGGTGGTGTCCTGTTAAGAGAAGGGTCGGCTTATATTCTTCAAGAAATCACACGATATCATATACTTGATAACCAAAGTAACCTAGAACTTACTTGTGGATAAAGGTATGGATGTTGGACCAGAGGAACAACAGCGCAAGAGCGAGTATCGATACGTGACAGACTAAAGTAAGTAGGTGGTACTCAACTCAAAAAGGACCCAGATTGCAGTTGCTGCACCAAGAACACCACCTGAAATCTTCTTGTTCCTCCACAAGAACACGTCAGCAGCTGCACCAAATAATTACCCAGATAATGAATTTGAAAGACATAGCACTAGCATTTAATCTAACACAAACAAGAACCAGTAGTCTACATATACGAATGTGCTCAACTAAGCACAAAATCTTACTTTTATAGGACTAATACATTGCTTTGTTCCCAGAATCAAACAATACAAAGCAAAAGAAACCCCAAATATTCGTCTGCAGGTGCTTCTAATAGCTAGGTTCTTAAGCAAAAAAGGAACTTAGGCCTTGCATTTTCTTAGCTACGAAACATATCATAAAGTATGAAATAAAATGCAGATCTATTAATCCTCCATCAAAGTAATGTTTTGGATTATTCTGAAACTAACTGTGTGATAATTTTCACTCACATTTCCATTAACTTCATGAAAACAAAACTAACAACACAAAACCCGGATCTCATTAACGAAACTTGAAAAATAAAGAACGAAAAAAGAAAAGTGAAGCATGAGTTTAATAGTTCTTCCTCATTTATCTGTTCGAATCGAACAACACTAACTTTTCGGGCACCAACTGTTAGATGCCACAGAAGTAACTCTGATGGTTCCGATAACACATATATTATTATTAGTATTGTATATCACAAGTATATGCTTGGCTCAGTGTCAAACTTGCGTGTGCTACACCCCAAGGTCCCGGGTTTGATTCTTACCAAGGGCAGTTCCTTGGTTTTTATTTTTCCTACTCCAATCAGGGTGACACGTGTCACTACCTGATTGGAGGCGGAAATTAATTAATTTAGTTAAATAAAAATAATTAAAATCCCCCAATAAGGTGGTGACACGTGTCACCATCTTATTGAATAATTAATTTATTTTATTAGATTAAAATTAGGACTAAATTGATATATTGTATAAATATAGAGGACCAAATGTGTAATTATACCAATATTTTTAACAGTTCCATCAACTTTTTCGTTTTTAACGACGTGTGATTAAAATGGAACCATTTAAATAGTTGTGTGGTGCATTTGTGGCAAAAAAATAATATAGTGGTCATTTTGACGTCAAACCTATAGTTCAGTGGTCATCTGTGTAGTTTACCCTTTTTAAAAAGGAGTCAAAATCTTAGAATCTTTAGTGAGCTATGGTGCAATTACACCTTCCTTAAATTGACATGTGTTTTAAAAGGATCTTTAGATGATTAAAATAAAAAGTTTTTGATGTAACTAACTCTTATTTCAGCAAAACCATTTTCTCAACTCTTTTCTCCAGATTCTTTTCTCCCAAACACTCTCTCTTTGACTTCTAAATGTTATTTTTGGCTGAGTTTTGATAATAATTTTGATTTAAGATCAAAATCTTGCAAAATTATGATTTAAATCTTGATTTTCGGATTGGTTTTGATAAGCTTTGTTTTGGATTGAATGTAAATGAGTTTTGAGTTGATTATTATGTTGAAAAGGGCTTTGATGATATAAATCTCGAAATTCTTGAGATCCTTGAGTTTCTTGATTGTCTTAGTTAGGTTTTTGAGGTGTAATGATGAAGTTATGTTTGATGGAGGTATAAGGAAGGGTTTAGGTTGTTTTTTTGGATGTGTTTTGATGTTTATTAATTATTGAAAGTGATGTATATTGGTTGGGCTTGGTTTAGGAAGCAATCGATTGAGTTTTCGGTTGGGTAAATTGGTGTAGCTTTGGTGAGCAACGAGTTTGTGTTTAGTTGCTGGTGTTGAAATGCATTTTAATGCATTTGGATCTCTGTTTTGATGCTCTAAAAATAGGGGATCTTGATCCGGAAGCAAACGAAACATTTTTGGAGGCTTCGGAAGGGTGAGTTTCCTGTCGGCGAGCAAGGTTTCGTGTTTCGGTGAGTGGAAATGGATTTTCCAGCTTTGTAACGCTTTGAGCGTGATCTTGGGAGCTTAGTATAAGTTTGAAACACTTAGCTAAGCTCAAGAGTAAGTGATTCAAAAGTCTCTCTCAGAATGTGCTATGTTTTTTGTTGGAAAATGCACTTGAGTTAAACGTGGTTTAATTTACTATTCTATAGCATGTTTTGAGCATTGATAATGCTAGTGTTTAATGCCATTTTGTTAAGGATGCACTTGGTAGGTGATCCTTGGATTTATGAGATGTAAGCATTTCAGTTTAAGAGTGTTTATGCTTGTGAAAATGGCATTGTGATTTATGCTTGTAAAACAGTGGAATAATGATGTTAAATGATTATATTGGTAAGTGATGGAAATAGTTTATGGTTACTTTAATCGAATATAGTTAGTCGGTTATAGGATTGGGTGCACCATGAATAAAGTCGCCTTGGATGTCGAGGGGTTGTGATTATACCGTATATTCCATCCAAGTACCCCTAACGATTGAGGCTAAGATCACAACAGTGGATGGTTTAATCCCATGTGTGGATCTTGTGGTTTGTGTCACTTGCTTTCGTTAGTGGAATTATACAACTACCGATGAGTGGTGTTGAGGGGTTGCGATTGTACCATTAAACTCCACCACGGGTGTCACAACGGTTGATGGTCTAATCTCGTGTGTGAGCCTTGTGTAGTCCGGTAGTGTGTATGAAGCGTGTGGGACAACGCTTGTAATCTGCGTATCCGATTGTGTCAAATGTGTTGGTTTTGATATGGTTGAGAATTGATCACTTGTGAGCCAATATAATGTTGTTGATTAATGATATAAGCATGTGATGCTTGGGAATTATGCTAGAATGCATGTGTTTCTTGGTTTAAGCATGAGCAAAAGATTTTGTTGTTATTTTAATGATGCTATGAGCATGTGGTTTAAAAAGTGCATTGATGCTTTTAAGAGCATGTTTTAAAGAAAGGCATGAGTTGGCAAGTGACGATATTTCGGTTTTGTAAAATGCATTGATGAATGTTTGGTTTTAGCGATTCTCACTAAGCTTTATGCTTACGCTCATTTGTTTCATTAATGCAGAGAATTAAGCAATTAAGGTAGCAAGAAAGCAGGTGGATTCCAAATATCTTTTACTAAGCAAAGTATATGGTTTTACCTTAGTGTAATAAGAGGCAATTGGGAAGGATTTCTACTCTTGGTTATATCTGGCGATGTTAAACACCTTCAGCATGTTTAGTTTGCTTATTCGGATTTGTAATTGGCCTTTGAGTGTTGGTTTGAGATTGAATATGGTTTTTAGCCTTTTTGTTGTTTTGACATCTAGGAAGCATGCCTATAGTCCTATAGCTTGCAAGGATGATGCTATGATATAGTTTTTGCTTCGTATGGGTGGTCTTTGATGTTTATCCATGTTTTATGTGTGTTGGAACAAGTGTCGGAATGGTTCCGGAGATGAAAACTTGTTAAAAACCAGCAATTTGGAATGTTGCAGGCCCAGGAGTTTTGGAACGCCCGTGTTCGTTTCGGAACGGAGGCCTGTAATGACCATGCTGTCTCGGAACAGGAAGGCACGTTCTGGAACATTTCGCCACTATGAACCAACGTATCGAAACGGGTTTTCTTGAGGTTTCGGAACACCCCCGCGTATCAAAACGGTCACTCTTTTTCCGAAATGGTCGTTCCGATACAGGATTCTCTGTTCCGAAACACTTGACCATTGGATGCTGAATTTTGAATTGTTCCGAGTGCCTGTTTCTTACGTTTTGGTCCCTGAGTAATGTTTTTTCAATTGGTTGAGTTTGGATGGTCCGTTTGAGATGAGATTTGACATGTTGGCATGTTATATGACTAATTTTGGATTGGTAACTTTAAAATCTGGTAAGTCCTTATAATTCCTGAAATTTACAAATTAGTCCCTAAAAGTCAAATGAATGCAATTGAACCCCTAATTGAACTCCGATCTCTGTGTTGTTTTCGCCTAATCGCTTTGCTAATCATATAGGAAAATAATGTACATCTAGAAAAGATAAAAGGAAAAAAGGGTCGTTAATCGGGGTTGGATTTTACGAGTTGACTTCGGTTTTCCCCGTGTAATCTTCTTAGTTGGGGTCGGCCGTCTAGGACGGGCTAAGGAGCTTACATTGATCTCCTCCATATGGCATCCGCGTGCGATCCACATGGTTACTTCGAAGCAATCTGGGTCGTTAGATCACCCCTGATCTAACGGCTACGCGGGTGCAGCGCTGGCTCTTCCTCTTCTAGGGTTTCTCGACATAATTAGCATCGTTGGATCTGCCTTTGATCCAACAACCATCCCTCAGCTACACGTAAGACAAGAGAAATGGCATTAGGGTTTAGCTTTTGGCCAATCGGGCTTTATTATGTAATTGGGTATGTAAAACAAATGGGTATGTAATTTATTTAATGGACTCTATTGAAATGAAATGGGCTTTATTTAATTCAGACATATTTATTTCTATGTATACATTGACTTAGATGCTAGCAAAATGGGCCAAGAAAGGCCTTTATGGTATTTACATGTATCTAATACAAAGGACTCAATTATCATCTCAAACTTGTTAGCTTTCGGGCCAACTAGACCTTTATTATCTTAATTCAATTTAATGGGTCACAAATATTTTGGGTTTTATGCCAACTATGATACATAATACTACTATGTAACAATAATAAACCGAAGGAAATAATAATATTCATGAAAAATGAAAACAAGTAAAAATATTATGTGAAAATTCAGTGACAACAATATCGAGGACAAATTGGATGTTGTAACGACCACATTTTTGAAGAGTTGCAGCCATAGTGAAAACAATGGATCTGGAAAAGAATTTATTCTATGCTTATGTAAAGATGTCGCACAGTTCCGCACACAATGCAATAACTAGAGTCACTCCAGTTGCCCTGCTGGAATTTCCAGTATTCCCACCTATCATCCGTAGCTATGATTTCTCCTCCGATGTAGCCACAAAAAAGCACCATCCAAGTCAGTGAACTCTCCTGACAATGCAAGAGAATCTGGTGACATACCAAGAGAGGAAACATCGAGCAAGATCATAAAGGATTATCTCTTTGACTTGAATTTCCCTACGGAAATCAACGTGCCATCCATTGTTGCTGAACATGATGAAGTCCTGGCTGAGGACATTGATATAGAAGAGGAGGATAGTTCCCTTGCTGAAAAGTCTGCTACTGAGAAAAATTTTGTTGAGAAAAAATCAATTGCATCCAAGGTTGTGGATGCAATCCCAGAAGGACCAGAGTTTAAGCCAGTTGCTATGAGATCGGTGAAAGTTGCACCCACAATTAATGACCAAAAAGCAAACCCTCTTACAATGGTGTTTTACAAAGCACCCCCACTGTTGATGTCGATAAAGAAGAGGAGCCTGCAAAAGGCGAGGAAGTTGAACAAGCTGAAGAGGCTTCTCTTCCAAAGAATGAGAAGAAGAGAAAGTGCCAAAAGTTCAAGGAGAAGAGCAAGAAGAAGAAGAGACGTTCTGCTTCCTCCTAGTAAGAGCCCGAGAATTGAGTTGGTTTATTTTTAGTTTTTGTGGGCATGCATTCCATATAGTGTAATTTCATTATGTATCCTTGTATTTTTCATAAGATTTACATTGTCATTGTAATAGCATGTAGTTGTAGTAGCATTGCATTCATCATTGCAACCACATTTTGTCATTGCATTCTATCATTCCATTATGTTTTCTGTTGCATTGGGGATAATGCAATATTTAAGTTTGGGGATATACGCCTTGGAGTTGAAATACACCCTCATTTCAAAAAATAAAATTAAAAAAAATAAAATGAAAGGTTCACTTTGTGTTGAAAATCCTTAATTTGCATTTGATGTATAAATCTTGAATTGTTCTAAATTTTGATAAGTTTGTTAGATATACATGTTCAATGATTGCATTTTTAACTCTGCATTGGTATATTTGTTGTTTGATCAAGAATATCTAGCATCATTCCTTTGATTTTTGGATGATTTCCTCCTATTTAAGCATGTGCTATATATGTTAGTATAATTTATTAAGTATAAATAAAAGGCATTCAAATGTGAGTGCAATAAAATAAAAGTAGCTTTAAGGGGGAACACTCCTCTGCATGCGTTAGAAAGATGAATCTGGCCAAAGACTGTCGCTGCATGAGTGTTTGTCGTTGCAATGAAGTACTTCCTGGGGGTTAGTTGCACAACATCTTACTTCTCGGGGTCTAGGGTGCATTCATTGTTCGATATCCCTCGTTACATAAAAAATGAAGAAAAACAAGAAAAATATAGATATTGCTATTTGTGGTACTAAATAAATGCTGATAGGTGGAATGAATATGAGGTGATAGGCATGATGTTAGGAATTCTAGAATTGCTTGCTTATCTATTGATGTGGAGTTGTTTATGCAATTCTTTATCTTGTCGATGTAATGGATTTATTGATTGATTGGAATGATTCAAGTAACTTGAATGTCTCTAAACAGTTTATGAACCTTTTTGCTTTAAATTTTACTTGGGGACAACTAAAACTCAAGTTTAGGGGTGTGATATATCTTAAAAGAGCATGTATTTTCCCTAGATTTATAGATCTAATTGTCCCCACATATGTTCTTATTGCATCAAGTTTTCCATTTTCATGTTTATTTCCTGCATTTTATCTAAATTAGTCCCAGTTTATCTTATTTTATATATTTTTGCCTATTTTGCCTTTTTGTTGTTGCATTTCTAATGTCCCTGCAGAGGAAGTTTTCACCACTGCAACTAGTTCGACACTACATCTGCCAGCTGTCCAGTCTGCTAAAGGATAAGGATGACCATGCCAGTTATATTGTTTGTTACAACAGATTTTGTACGGCTCTAGGCATGCAAATAATCTGCAGGACATGTGTCATTCCTTGAGAAGCTTATATAATGATGAATCCGAAAGAGAGAGAAAGTCACGAAATTATTATTTCTTCATATCATCTTCAACCTACGAGCTTTCTCCATCCTTCCATGGCGGCTTAAGCTTATTTCTGGAGATCCGATGTGAAGTAAGGCAGAATTATCTGAGGAAAAGAGGAATCAAGTGCTTAATCGAGGAAAATATCTTGTTACCTTCTTAAACTCTTCTTTATTTAGAAGTTTGTTTAAATATTGCCTTTGTATTTTGCACTTTTATTGAAGATGGTTCATAATTTTTGAGCTTTATGAACTTGTTGAAATTTTCTCTTCAGTTTATATAAATTTCTACTAGCTTTTTCTTAAGCTTTAATTGTTGGATTTTATTTATGTTTTGCATGAAAGTGTTGAACTAGCGACTGACATCGACGGATGCAGTGACAAGTCAGGTTCTCGAGTATTACAATGAAAGTTGAACGGATACAATGAGAGATGATTCGCTCGTTCAAAGGGTTATTGTACTGACCCATGACGAATGTTATAGTTGATCTATTTACATGAGTCAACGATTGAAGATTAAATGGAAGCTAGTACTCAAGTTGGCCTTCTTATTGCTGATTGAACTATCAAATTCCCTCGAAGTGTACTTGATCTTTCTGCCTAACTGAACCAAGGAGATCCATACTTTATTTTCATATTTCTCTATCTTCTTATATACTTTGTTATCGCTACCACAATTAATCTTTTATTCGTCTCTTTACTATTTTATTGCAATCACCATTGCACCCACAATTTCCATTTCACAGTATTGTATTGTGGCGACATAAATCTCAAACCAAATACATCATTCTCGTGGGATCGATATTCAAATAGGATTTTCCTATTTCTATTCTTGCATCGACATTGTTGCTTACACTTTTAGTGTGACGTTTTCACACCGATCAAGTTTTGGCGCCATTACAGGGGATGACATTATTTGGTTTTTATCTTTCTGCTTGCAATTCTATTTTCTTTGCTTAAGTTTGTAGTTGTTTCTCATAGTTTTGTTTTTGTTTTTCCTTTCCTTTTATTACTTTTTGTACGTGTTGCATGACCAAAAGTGTCACCACGCCACTATTTGTACTTGATCCAAAAATTGAGAGAACTTTCAAAGGAGAATTAGAGAACATAGTGGGATGGCAAGCCAACCTAAAAACAACGAGGGTCTCCCTCATGATCCTAAAAACCCACCAGCTTAGAACAGAACAATTCGTGAGGTTGTAGTCCCCCAATTGGACGATTTGCAACTGGGAGTTGTTAGACCTCCTATCCAGGCTAAGAATTTCGAGTTGAAGCTGGATATGTTTTAACCATGTGAATGGACAAATAAGAACAGATGGATAGTTAAAAATTCATACATCAAGTATGCCCGATAAAAAGGATTTTGAAGAGAAAAACAATCAAGTCATTACAGAGCTTCTGGTATAGTGGACAAACATAGAGCCAGAGGATGCAAGTTGGGAAAATTACATTGGTTCTCAAATCATAATTTCCAGATTTTGATCCTTGGGGGAAAAGATCCTTTGAAGAAGGGGTATTATCATGATTGAAGGGGAAGGAGAAGGAGAAGAGAAATTTTAGAGAAACAAGGAATTTTTAAATTAGGACAAATCAATGGAAAATTTAGACAAACGAAGAAAGCTAAAGGAATGAGAAGAAACTATAGTGTTTCCTAGGTGGAAGTATGTGAAACCAATAAATTGATTCTGATATAACAAAGGATTTAAGGATTAAATTGAAAAAGAGAAAATGAATTTTTAAGTCCTCAAAACCTCTCTATGTGTTTAAATAAAAATGTATAAGTCAAAACCTCAATTTGTCAAATATTTTCTAAGTGTTTACCAAGTCAAAACAATGATTTTCAAGTCACCGTTTCGGAACAGTCTTTAGGCATTTCGAAACGTTTTGAAATTGTTAACCTCTGTTTTGGAACGAGATTCAAAACGGATGAAGAACATCGGAACGGTTTGAACCATTTCGATACAGTAGTATCGAAACGACCTCAAATGTTTCGAAACGGAATTCAAACTTGGTTTTAAAATATGACTGTTGAAGTTTTATAACTGAATTTAAAAAATACCGTTAAGGCGTATTGAAACGCTCCTAAGCCGTTTCAATACAAGCTTTAACAGTAGCAAAATGTTTCGAAACGAGTTTTGAAACGGGCTCTTAGTGTATAAAAACGATCGTACCCGTTTCGGTACGGTCTATTTATTACACCCCAACGACTTTTTCTATTTTGGTCTGTTTCGAAACAGGGTCGGGCATTTCGGAATGGGTAGTTGCAGACTACATCTATGGAGGGAAGATAACATCCCAACGACTATTTTAATGAAGGCAACAACCTCAACGGCTAGAATTCAATGAAAATGTATAAAAGGGGCCTCTAAAAGCTCCAGCAACAACTATTGATCTCAAAAGTATTATCCAAATATCAAATCCAAGCAATTGTGCTAAAATCCCATTATTTCCTGTAAACCCCAATTGTGAACTTTGTAATTTCCATTCTTATATGTTCAATTGGGTTGAGTGCTTGTAAAAGGGCTACATTTTGTATTGAGAGATACTAGTTTTAGCCTTTATCTTCTTTGTATCACTTGAGTGAGGATTGGGTCAAATTTTGGGTAGAAAATTTGACCGGTATTGTAAAGGTTACCTACTTAGCCTAGAAAAGGGGAAGAGCAATTAGTGGATTGTTGGAAAATCCTTAGTGAAGCTAAGCTAGTGGATGTAGAGTTCAATTGGAACTTGAACCACTCTAAAATCCCTTGTCTAGAAATTTTTAATTTTCCACTCCACCACCAAAATTTCTAAAAATTCAATTCACCCCCTCTTGACTTATATCGTTTCATTGATCTACTCAACAATTGGTAGCATAGCCTACCTCTTTGAAGGATTAACAACCACAAGAGGAGTTCCTAGGAAGAGTGTGATCAACCACAAAGCAAGCCATGGCATCTACCTCCGGCTCAAGCATGTACGAGTCTCAATCAATCACCAAACCACCTTTCTTCAACGGTAATAACTACCCTTTTGGAAGAACCAGATGCGTCTCTTCATTAAATCCAATGATTATCTAGTTTGGGATGCCATTGAAGATGGTTCCTCTATTCCGATGAAGAGAGACGACGAATGAAGACTTGTGCCAAAGAAGAAAAATGAGATGAGTGAAAAAGAGAGAAAAAAGATTCAAATCAACGATAAAGCTCTTCACATGTTGTTTTGCTCTTTAGGTCCCGATATCTACTCCAAAGTTTCCTCCATCGAAAATGCTAAGGAAGTGTGGGATACACTTGAGACTACATATGAAGGAACAAGTGATGTGATGGAGACAAAGATTGGAATTCTCAATCTTAGCTATGAGAATTTCAAAATGGAGCCCGACGAAACCGTTTCCAAGATGTTCGATCGTTTCTCAACAAAATCAATGGGCTAAAGGGTTTTGGAGAGATAATCTCGGAAGACAAACTAGTCTGGAAGCTACTCTACTCACTTCTCGAGTCTTGGGATGGGAAGAGAACCACCATTATTGAGGCCAAAAATTTGAAGACACTCAAGCTTGATGAGCTAGTTGGTTCTCTCCTAACTCATGAGATCATGAAGCAAGGAAGGGAAGATGAAAGGAAGAAGGAAGAGAGAAGAGTGGAGAAGCTTGAGGTAGATAAGAAGAAGAAGATATGAGTGGCTCTCAAAGCTTCTCTACATGAGGAGAGCACTTCTAGTGAGGAGGAAGACCTAGAAGAATTGGCTATGATAGCCAAAAGGTTCTCACGGTTTATGAGGTCCAACCGAGGAAGGAAGATTCAAAGAAAAATGGACTTCAAGACCAAAAACAAAGAAGAATAGAGAGATCAAATCATTTGCTATGAGTTCAAAAAACCGGGTCATATTCGTTTCGAGTGCCCTCAACTCAAGAAGAAGGGCTTTGAGAAGAAGAAGAAGCTCAAAGCCAACCTTGCTACTTGGAGTGATGAGGAGTCATCCGAGGATAAGGAACACGAAGTGGCCAACCTTTGCCTCATG
Source organism: Hibiscus tridactylites (assembly GCA_958450335.1). Classification (NCBI taxonomy): domain Eukaryota; kingdom Viridiplantae; phylum Streptophyta; class Magnoliopsida; order Malvales; family Malvaceae; genus Hibiscus; species Hibiscus tridactylites. The sequence goes on along the minus strand of OY288269.1, from coordinate 41,239,851 downwards.
GCTCTTGAGGAGGATTCCTCTATGGTAACCTCTAACTCATCATCTTTTGATGTTACATTTGATGAATTGCATGATGCTTATGATGAGTTACAAGAGGTATATGATGAGTTAGTTGAGAAGTATAAGGAGTCAATTCGAAAAAATAGAAAGATCATTTCGGAACTAAATGCTAAAAATGATTCACTCTCTCAAACTAACTTAAAATTTGAGAAAAAGATCTTAGGTTTACAAGATGAACTTAAATTCTTTCAAGATGAAAATGTAGACTTAAACAATCTTATTTCTCAATGCAATAGTGAACACCAAAATGTGTTAAATGAGCTTAATGAGCTTAAGAAATCTTTCAATAGTGTTGGCAATATGAAAAATGAAATAGGTGAATCATCTAGATCAAACCAACCTAGAAGAAAGAACAGTAACTACAAACAAAGTAGCTCCTATAGGCATAATAGAACTAAAAGAGTTAGAAGTGTATGGGTTCCTAAGGAACTTGTCAAGTCTAATAATATTGATGCCATGTCACCTTGGATTCCTAAGGGAACCAAGCTTTTGGAAGCTAACACTCGTGGACCCAAAATGATTTGGGTACCAAAAATCAAAGCTTAATATCTTTGTTTGTAGGGGGATTTGCTACAAGGCCAAAGCACAAAGTCAAAACTCATGGTACCTTGATAGTGGATGCTCGAGACACAGGACCGGAGACAAGAGTTGATTCATGGACTTAAAGCCAAAAAGTGGAGGAGTAGTTACATTTGGTGACAACTACAAAGGCCACATTAAAGGTATTGGGTCCATAGATAATCACTCTACTATTCTCATTGAAAATGTTTTATTTGTCGATGGTCTAAAACACAACTTATTGAGCATTAGTCAATTGTGTGATAAAGGGTTTAATGTCTTATTTGATTAAAAACGGGTGCAAAATTGTTGACATTAAATCAAATAATATAATGCTCATGGGTCATCGCATAGGTAATATATACATGGTGCATTTAGATGACATGCATACATCCCATGCATGTTTTGTTGCACAAAATGAAAATGATGCATGGCTATGGCATAGGAAACTAGGACATGCTAGCATTAGTGTTTTAGAAAAATTTGTTTCCCTAAATCTAGTTAAAGGTTTGCCCATAATTAAGTTCTCAAATGACAAAATTTGTGATGCGTGCTCTAAGGGTAAACAATATAGATCATCCTTTAAATCCATTAATGATGTTTCTACAAGTAGGTGTTTACAACTAATTCACATGGATCTATTTGCGCCTATTAGAACTATGAGCTTGGGTGGTAAATCGTATGCATTTGTACTTGTTGATGACTATTCTAGATTTACTTGGGTTCTATTTTTTTAGTACTAAAGATGAGGCTTTAGAAAAATTCATCACGTTTTCAAAATTAACTCAAAATGATCTTGAACTTAAGATTTCTCATATTAGAAGTGATCATGGAACCGAATTTTAAAATCTAGGTTTTGAAGAGTTTTTAAATGAAAATGGTATTAGCCATAATTTTTCGGCTCCTCGAACTCCTCAACAAAACGGGGTAGTTGAGAGGAAAAATAGGACTTTACAAGAAATGGCTAAAACCATGCTTTGTGAAAACAATTTACCTAAATATTTTTGGGCGGAAGCCACAAACACCGCTTGTTACATTGTAAATTGAGTAATGATTAGGCCACTTTTAAAGAAAACACCATATGAGATTTTAAAATCTAAAAAGCCTAACATTAGCTACTTTCATCCATTTGGTTGCAAGTGTTTTGTTTTAAATAATGGAAAAGACAACTTAGGTAAATTTGATGCTAAAAGTGATGAAGCTATTTTCTTAGGGTATTCTTTAACCTCTAAAGCATATCGTGTATTTAATAAGAGAACTTTAGTAGTAGAAGAGTCTATTCATGTTGTATTCGATGATAACCTCCTTCTGAGAAAGGAATCTTGTGATGATGATGATGTAGGAATCATTGATACCTTTGACGGAGAAAAAACTTCAAAGGAGGATGAGATTCCAACTAAAGATGAGGATGCACAAGATCCACCTCTTGAAGCCTTGAAGGACTTGGCTCTTGAGGAAAACGAAGTGAGCTACCCAAGGGAGTACAACTATGTCAAAGGTGGTGAAATCTTCGGTGATCCATCCAAGGGGGTAACTACTAGATCTTCTCTTAAACTCATGAACCATGTTGCTTTTATCTCATGCATAGAGCCTAAGAACATTAAAGAAGCATTAAAAGATGATTTTGGATTATGGCTATGCAAGAAGAGTTAAATCAATTTGAGAGAAGTAATGTATGAACATTAGTTGAAAGGCCTAGTAATCAATCTACTATAAGAACTAAATGGGTATTTAGGAATAAACTAGATGAGAGTGGTAACATTGTGAGAAACAAAGCTAGATTAGTTGATCAAGGTTACACTCAAGAAGAGGGATTGATTTTGATGAAACCTATGCACTCGTAGCTAGAATGGAAGCTATTAGGATGTTTCTTGCATATGCATGTTATCATGATTTCAAGCTTTTTTAAATAGATGTTAAAAGCGTATTTTTAAATGGTTTTATAAATGAAGAAGTGTATGTGGAACAACCACCGAGTTTTGAGGATTCAAAATTTCCAAATCATGTTTTCAAACAAACTAAAGCACTTTATGGTTTAAAACAAGCTCCTAGAGCTTGGTATGAAAGACTTTCAAACTTTTTGATTGAAAAAGGTAAGGTGGACACTACACTTTTCATAAAAAGATATAAAAATGACATCTTAGTAGTATAAATATATGTTGATGATGTTATTTTTGGATCTACTAATGAGTGTCATTGCAAAGAGTTTGCTAAGTTAATGCAAGGTGAATTCGAGATGAGCATGATGGGGGAGCTCTCATTCTTTTTGGGACTCCAAATCAAGCAAAGGAAGGATGGCACCTTCATCAATCAAGCAAAGTACATCAAGAATATGCTCAAGAAGTTTGGCTTGGAGAATGCAAAGCCTCAAGCCACACCAATGAGCTCATCTACAAAGCTTGACAAAGATGAAGGAGGTAAGTGTGTTGACTCTAAGCTTTATCGCTCTATGATTGGATCTTTGCTTTACCTTACCGCAAGTAGACTGAATATATTGTTTAGTGTTTGCTTGTGTGATAGGTTTCAAGCTAGTCCTAGAGAGTCTCACCTTATAGTCGTTAAGAGAATCTTTAGGTACCTTAGAGAAACTCCGTGTCTAGGTCTTTGGTACCCTAGAGACTCAACCTTCAACTTGCATGCTTATTCGGATGCGGATTATGTGGGGTGTAAAATCGATAGGAAGAGTACTTCGGTAACATGTCAATTCTTAGGTAGTATGATGATATCATGGTTCTCTAAGAAACAAAATAGTGTAGCTCTATCTACCACCGAAGTCGAGTACATATCCTCAGGGAGTTGTTGTGCTCAAGTCCTTTGGATGAAGCAACAACTACTAGATTATGGTATTAAAGTTGAAACCATACCCCTTAAGTGTGATAACACTAGTTCCATATGCCTAACCAAAAATCCCATCCAACACTCTAGAACCAAACATATGGAAATAAGGCATCATTTCATTAGAGATCATGTCCTTAAGAAAGATGTTGCTATAGAGTTCGTTGACACCTTAAACCAACTAGCGGACATTTTTATCAAGCCTTTGGATAAGGAGCGTTTTTGGTCCCTTAGGAGAGAGTTAGGTCTAACTAGCCTATCTTTACCATTTAGGACCTTTTGTGCTTAAATTACTTGATTTCTTGAAAATGCCATGCTTATTTGTTTTTACTCCTAATTTCATCCATGCTAATAGTTAGTGGGAGTATGTTTTTGTTTGTACATGTTATTCCTGCTCATTCATATCATTTATGCATATAGGACTTCATGAAATTCATTTTTCTGCAATATTAGAGCCTCATATGCACCTCCAGGCCTAGATGTATCGAAACGGGTCAATCGGTTTTGATACGAGTGCCTTAAAAGAGTAATCTATGACCAGGGTGTTTCGAAATGCCTAGAAGGGTTTCGAAACGTTTTGCCTCTGCCAAGAAGTGTATCGAAACGAGTTTCGATACGGGTCAACACGTAGGATTCGATACGGTCAAAGCCGTATCGGAACGGTCAACAGGACTCAAAACGACAGTCAACGTTTCGGTACGCACGTTTCAGAACGATCGTGCCTGTTCTGAAACGGCTCTACAGACAGCTTTAAAAAGGGCCTTAAATGATAAAGTTGCTTTAAAATTTAAACTCCTAAAAACCCTAACCCGATTTTTCCTATAAAACCCCCTCTAAACCTTATTGTTTTTCATCAAATCTTGAGGGCTTTTACTCAACAACTCAAGTCTAAGCAAGCTTCAACAATTTTGTGCATGTTCTTCCATTCATTCATCCAAAATCCTGATTTAAGGTATATTTTCATCCTTTTCTTTTTCCTTTGATTTTATTCGAATTTTAGGTTAGAAAACATTAATTTTGTATAGATTTTATGTTTTGCAACTTGGGTTTTTCAAAAGTTGTAAAAAAATTTCAACATCTTAAAATTTTTGGTTCGAATATATTATTTTTTACTCGTATTTTTTCTTTTTTTCAATTTTTTATATATATATTGTTTTTAAAAGTATTGTTCTTTAAAACCTAAATGGGATTTGTCATTGGATTGAATTAAGGATGTTCATGCATGCACTTAGATTTTTAAGATTGCTTGATTTATGTTTTTAGGAATTTTTCATGGACAACGTTAACAAGAAACGCAAGACGACTGTAACGGGTGAAGGCTCAAATCAAGAAAATATACGTCCCAATCTCACCCAACTTTTTCTCAAGAGTCTTCGGACTCAAGAGATGAAGGATCGTTTCTCTTTCGTCAAGGATATAGCCGTTCGTCGAGAGCGTGTTGTTGATATCCCGTTCCTTGATTTCGAGCGTTTCGCTTTCCGCTATCTAGAGCGTTTGCAAGAATGGAACTTCATGGCTTTCTTGAACATACTGGATATTACCTACAAGCACATGGTCCTCCTTTTCTACTCAAATGTCCTGCTCATTGATAATGAAGATCACACCGAGGTGATTGGCATTGAGTCATATCTCTTGGGGAAGAAGATCATTATCAACATACCCTTTTTAGAGACTGCTCTTAGGATCAAGAATGAAGGTATTGCGGATGAGAACCACTTTGGTGCTCACACCAGCTCCGTTCTTTCTTTGGATGCTCATGACCGGTTCCTTCACTTGATGATTTCATGGTTCATCCGCCCTTCCGGAGGTAAATTCTCTCATACTCGTCAAGTTTATTATTTTTGGCTAGAGTGCTTTTGCCGAGGAGAACAGTCGAATCTTGTCAAAATTATGTTCGCCGAGATGGTCCACAATGTGAAGATTCGTGAAACCGAAGCTCTTACTTCCTTTACTTATGGGATTGTCTTAAGCTATCTCTTTGGTACCCTTAACTTTGATTGCTCCTATGATTCTCTGGAACCCCGCAAGAACAAGATTGGTGAATCTTCTCTCCATAAGTTCGGGTTCCGCTACTCGCTTGGCCAATGGGAACGTGTTGATAGGCATGCCCCTCCACCTCAAGTTGAGCCCCCACCTCAAGCTTCGGGTCCTAACAATGAAGCTCTTATGGCTTTCCTCACCGAGCGGCTCAACACGATGGATACAAACATAGCTTCGGGATTTGGTGCTCTCAATACCCGTTTGCAATCAGCGGAGAATCGTCTCACCAATCTTGAGAATCAACAAACATCAATGGACTTTTCATTCTCAACCTTTTATGGTCAATGGATGACCTTTCATCGTGCTCAAGCTAAAAATGATGATGATTCTTCGGATGTTGATGGTGGCGATGATGACGAGGCTTAGGGTCTTCATTGCATATCATATTAGGACTAAGTTTGCACCTTTATTTTATGAACCTATGCTTTGATTGCTTTGTTTGGGATTGAGCTTTAAACTCTATTGTTATAAGTTTTATGTTTGGTTATTTGAACTTTATGAATCTATATTATGTTGTTTATTGCTTTTAACCTTGTTTCTTCTCTTGATGAGCCTTGTTTATTATTCTTTTTTATCTAAAAAAAAGAGGGAGAAGTAATATAAGAGCCAAAAAAATTAAGTCGGTTTTGAGTTTTAAAACTTGAATTTTAAATCTTTTCAAAACTTTAAAACCCATCTTAAATTGAGGGGGAGTTAGAATGTCTTCAAGATTTCAAAACTCTTAAAAGTTCTAACTTGGTTTTGTTATATCAAAAAGGTGGAGATTGTGAAACCAATAAATTGATTTTGATATAACAAAGGATTTAAGAACTAAATTGAAAAAGAGAAAATAAATTTTTAAGTCCTCAAAACATCTCTATGTGTTTAAAGAAAAATGTATAAGTCAAAACCTCAACTTGTCAAATATTTTCTAAGTGTTTACCAAGGCAACACAGTGATTTTCAAGTCACCGTTTCGGAACGGCCTTTGGGCGTTTCGATATGTTTTGAAAATGTTAACCTCTGTTTCGGAACGAGTTTCGAAATGGATGAAGAACATCGGAACGGTTTGAACCGTTTTGATAGGCAGTATCGAAACGACCTCAAACGTTTCGAAACGGAATTCAAACTGAATTTAAAAAAATATCGTTAAGGCGTATCGAAACGCTTCTAAGCCGTTTCGATACAGACTTTGACGGTAGCAAAATGTTTCGAAATGAATTTCGAAACGGGCTCTTAGCGTATCGAAACGATCGTACCCGTTTCGGTACGGTCTATTTATTACACCCAACGGCTCTTTCTATTTTGGTCTGTTTCGAAATAGGGTCGGGCGTTTCGGAACGGGTAGATGCAGACTACATATGGAGGGAAGATAACATCCCAACGGCTATTTTAATGAAGACAACAACCCCAACGGCTAGAATTCAATGAGAAGGTATAAAAGGGACCTCTAAAAGCTCCACCAACAACTACTGATCTCAAAAGTTTTATCCAAACATCAAATTTAAGCAATTGTGCTGAAATCCCATTATTTCTTGTAAACCCCAATTGTGAACTTTGTAATTTCTATTCTTATATGTTCAATTGGGTTGAGTGCTTGTAAAAGGGCTACATTTTGTATTGAGAGATACTAGTTTTAGCCTTTATCTTCTTTGTATCACTTGAGTGAGGATTGGGTCAAATTTTTGGTAGAAAATTTGACCGGTAATGTAAAGGTTGCCTCCTTAGCCTAGAAAAGGGGAAGAGCAATTAGTGGAATGTTGGAAAATTCTTAATGAAGCTAAGGTAGTGGATGTAGAGTTCAATTAGAACTTGAACCACTCTAAAATCCATTATCTAACAATTTTTAATTTTTCACTCCACCACCAAAAGTTTTAAAAATCCAATTCACCCCTCTTGGCTTATATTGTTTCATTGATCCACTCAACAAAATAAAAACAGAGCAATCTGATACAATTGAGAAGTGTTGGAGGAAATAACTGTTGCAGAAGAGAAATAGAACCAAGACACTTGTCAATAAAATATTTGTTTAATATCCTTGAATTAGTTACATGGAGTTAAGCAATGTTGTAAGGAACTTCCCTACAATTAAATAATAACCTGCAGATATTGAAAGTAGAAATATAGAAAGAGGAAAAAGGGGTAGTTCTGCGGTAAGGCGGTTAATATACGGCTAATATAGGGCGTAACCGGTTAGAAAGGTGACCGGTAAATATAATATATTTGGTAAAATTACCTATTTTATTAATAAGAGTATCAACATATTCGGTAGAATTACCTATTTTGTTGATAAGAGTATCAACATATTCGGTAAAATTACCTATTTTGTTGATACTTCAAAAGTATCCATACTTTTTTAAAAGTATCGATACTTTTTTAAAAAACAATGTAACCGGTTGCAATGTGGCTCGAAAGTATCGATACTTTTAAAAAAGTATCAACAAAAAGTATCGATACTTTAATACTACCGAATATGTTGATACTCTTATGAACAAAATAAGTATGGATACTTTTAAAAAGTATAGATACTTTCGAAGGCCCCTCAACTTAAACTTTAATGACAAAATAGGTAAGCGCTACCGAATATATTGATATTTGAATCAATAAAATAGGTAATTTTACCGATTTTGTTATCTTTTTTAAAAAAGTATGGATACTTTTAAAAAGGTATAGATACTTTCGAAGGCCCCATCAGCTTAAACTTTAATAACAAAATAGGTAAGCGCTACCGAATATATTGATATTCAGATCAATAAAATAGGTAATTTTACCGATTTTGTTATCTTTGACCGATAACTTAAATTTGCCGGTTACCATTTTTTTTCATGTTTTTTACCGGATACATCATTTCATATCAATATATCCGGTAGCGCTTTACCGGATACATTATATATCTTATAATGTTTCCAGTGACGCCGTTTTTTAGCCGTATATTAGACGGCCGCATACTAGAAAAGTCCGGAAAAAGGATAATAGAATAATCTAGAGAAATGTTTTTGGTAACTTTTGACATAACCTAATACAATCCCCTTCCCATCTGTATATACCCAAATGGTTATACTAAAAAATAAACTAGTCTATAGTCATTGTTAATTCAGCTCAAGAGTTGGCAAATCTTATTGACCCTAACTATTCATAACATTACCATCCTCTAATGAAAGAACATTGTCCTCAAGGTTCCACGCAAGAAATGCTATTCGAAACTCTATAGGCATCCGCGCAAGAAATGCAATCACAAGTCTCAATCTATCAAAAATCGCTCCATCTTCTTCACCAGCATCCATTGCTGCATTTTTTCTACAACAAATGATTTCCATAAGCAACACACAAAAGTTATACACGCGACCCTTAACAATTATAGGAACAATCTTGAACCATTCATGTGCTACATACCCTTTTTTTCCTAATGACAATATTAGTGAAGGATTGATCAATGCCTAAAATCTTGGATAGCCCAAAGTCGGAGATTTGAGTCTCGTAGTTATCATGGAAAAGTATGTTTTGAGGCTTTATATGACAATAGATTATTTGAGGGCTGCATTCCCTAAACAGGTAACACAGTCCTCTAGCGATTCCCACAACAATTCTTCCACATCGAAGTAAAGTAGACGCTTTCCCTTCAACGCCCTTGCCAGAGGTTACAACAACAGGCTTCCCAACAAGTTTCAACACATTCTTCCAGTTTTTTGTAGTGTCGTAGTTCCTCCATCAACACAAGTACTGCATTTGCATTCCAAAAATATATTTAATGAATAAATTACACGAGGTGTCCAATATTCATTAGTTGCTACAAAGACAAGATAATTATATGAACCCAAGTTAAGACGTCTAATTATCTTTTCAGTTCGCTTCAAGGTGTTATTATTGTCATTGGAGTAGCACTCAACTACATGAGACCAAGCATATGCATTGGCTATTGGTTTTCCACAATGATCTTGTTGTCTTGGGATCATAGAAGATAAAAGCATTGAAGCAACAACTACGGGTAAGATCATTATCTCCCTTGAACTCTCCATTAACGCATAAGCCAGAGGTGGGACGACGTTTGTATCTACCCCAAAGAAACATATCAACAACAATTCTTTTGTGACAATTTGTTGATTGGATGTCCTCGACATGGTCTTGATTCTATAATATGAAAGACGAAATGAATTTTAGCCGATATCGGTATATCCAATTTATAAGCAATCTTTCCCACACGCCAGCGAACACTTCTACTACACGGAAAGGCTGCCTTAAGAACCTTTGGATCTTACAAGCACGAGCAGTATGGTAATGTTCTTCACCCAAACTATGAGGAAAAAGCATACGAGATGTAGAATGCAGATGATCAATGGCAGGGTAAATACTAACCTCATACATTTGCTGAGAGAACACAGTTGTAGAATCCACGTTCATCGCACTAGCACCTCCTTGACCACACTATTGAAATGAAACCTTGTGATTCCCAAATGAACCTACTATTAGAAGTTCAAAGATAGGTTTTCCCATGGGATCAAAATGAATATGATGGTCAATCTCTCTCACAAACAAAAATCTCTTCGGTTTAGTGAGAACATCTTAGTAGTGGTGAAGAAACTTACACTTATGGTCGATAGTGTACTTTTCGTCACAATAGTCACATCATTCATTTTCTCTGAGTTTCAGCCGCTAATGTGTGTCGAGTGGGCATTTGATTTTGTAAAGCTTTGTAACCTTTGTTGCATATAAGTGAACATGGGTTTATGGGAAGTAGGTAACAATGGAGCCATCTCCTTAAATTGACCCTGAATCGTTGATTTGCCATTTTGAAAATCATCCTTCTTATTGTCCAGAATGGTTGATAGACAGTGTTAATATCAATTGGTGTTGACATTTTATCGAACACATAATGGATCATGACATTTGGTTTTTCTTGTTGAACCACAACTTCACCTGATCCACAGATCGCACCATTCACCTTATTCATTTGAGCCTTTTGAGCATTCAAAAAAGTTAGTTGTATTAGCACTTCTTGGAGCGTCTCATTGTTCTCACTACAACAAAAATAGGTTTTTTTGCGGCAGTTTTTGAGTAAACGTCACTAATTTTTTACATTTAGTGGCATTTTTTATTAAACACCGCGATACTGATATATGGTAGCATTTTTTAAGAAACGCCGCTACAGACACGTACTTTAGTGGCTTGTCTAACAAACGTCGTAATATGATTTAAATGTTTAAATCCCACATCGACACCATTTAAATCTTATTGAATCTTTATAAAGAAGCAAATCACAAGTATAGATCGTTGGGCTAAGTAATGTGGTGGGGGAAGAAGATACATAGTCAATAGCGGCGTTTAGAGAGACAAACGCAAGTAAAGACAAGGTATAAAGCAGCATTTGGTGGAAAAATGCAACTAAAGACAAGGTACTTTAGCAGTTGTTGCGTGTAAAAGAGTCTATCGCAATTGTAGTGCAAGTGTACACGACGCAAGTAGTAAAGTGATACGAAGTATCGGATATCGTCTCCACAGGGATTGGGCTAATAGCTTCACCTTAGTTTACTGCACGAAGTAAAGGAAATAGTTTAGAAGATTGTCACGAGAATAATAAGAAAAACGTAAATAAAAGATTGAGTTATCAAGATAGAGAGAATGGGCTGGTATTGAATTGCTCGGTAGTGCAGGTATTGAATTGCTTGGGATCTCCAGTTCTGTCGTCGCTCCGTCGTCGACAGCACCTGTCGCGGCGGCTATCCGTTAGCTGTCGCGGCAGCAGACACACCAACTCCGTACTTCAAGCTTGGCAAGAATCCCAGATCTGCCTTGGCCTATCCCTAGGTCCAAGTCTGTCGATGATCACGTCTTTGATGATACCTCCTGGCGTGAATCGAAGGATGAACACCGATATGTATGAATTCTTCTTTAGCCACTTAACCTCGCCCTATCCCTAGGCACGAGATGGTTCAACTATCAACTAGATAACACGCTCTTATTTCTTTCGTATACTTAACTCTCCCGATGCTAAGTAAATGGATAACCTCACAATGCTCTCCCGATGCTCTTGCAAGATGTTAAAACCAAAATAAGAGAACTTGAAGTTTATTTTATTGAACTGAAAAATCCTAAACAAAGCAACCCTTGCAACTACTTTACAAAACAACCCGTAGCCCTAGGGGGAATTTAGAACATGTCGGTGACGGGTGAACGACAGGGGTTTTTTGTTTCGGTTATGGGGTAATCGATTGTGCCTCCTAGGTTAAATCTATGCCCTTATATAAGCTTTGGGCTCAAGTTATCTAAGGTAACAAGGATTACAACTTTAATTAAAAGTAAGATTCTAATAAAGACTAAATCTCTAAAGACTCCTACTTTCCAGCTGCATCCTTGTTTCTAGGAATTTCCTCTCCTTGAGCTTTGGCTTGACATATCTTTTGATCCGGGGCTTGGAAAAATATGTGGCTTTCACATGACAGATGAGCAGATTTTTCTCTATCTATCGAGGTCCACTTTGCGTTTCCTCTTCATAAGTCTGCTGTCACCCTGTTGTCACGACAGGTCCATGGCAGCTTCGTCTTCTTCGTCTGCTTGTCCAGTTCAGCTCTCCTGCTTCTCTGCCCTGCGCCTGCCTTCAACGTCTACTATGGCAGATACCTGCAAAAATAGCCATCTTTTAGTAGAATCCGTGCTTTTAATCCATTTGTGATGTTTTACTGAAAACTAACCTAAATGCAATGAAATGATGCTTGAATGCAGCAGAAATATGGGTTAAAAAGGGTGTAAATAATAGAACTTTTACACACTCAACACACCCCCAAACTCAAGTTTTTGCTTGCCCTCAAGCAATTAAGACTAAAGAAAAATGAAAATTTTTGTGTTGGCCTTCAAACAGTAAACTGTCCCTTACCCGTCGCTCATTCTCTATGGTGGCAGCAACCTGTCGGAAAGGTTAGGATCTGTCCGGAATCTCCCTATAGCTCTCGTGCAGTGTGTGCATGCTTGTGAACAGTTATATGCTAAGACTCTCTTAGTTTCACTAGAATATTCAACTTCTTAACTCGAATTTTTATGCCAAAGTTTATTTTTTTAGAAGGCACATTTTCATGCTTCTTTTTCTTCTATTTTCAAGCTAAATTTTTCTAGAGCCAGTTTTGGGCACCTCTAGTTAGCTTCCTAGAGCCGGTTTCGGGCACCTCTAGGTTTTTGATTTTCTTTTGCTAAACTTCTTTCCTAGAGCCAGTGTTAGGCACCTCTAGGGGCTAATCAAGTTCTAAGCTTCCTATTCTAGTTTGGCTAAAAGAAATCTAAGCAATATAACAGTCACAAAAGTGTTTAAGTTTTCAGAACTATAGAAAGGCTCTAAACTATTCCTTAACCTGTCCTAAAGATGCTGCCACGACAGAGCCGTCATGACAGGTAAGCTAACTTCACAGTTTTAAGCCAACAGTTTTATATTTTCTGATTTTTTTTAAGAGAACTTAAAATAAATAAAAGACACAACAAATAATGAAAAGATGTACTTAAGACTCCATTAATGATGGAGGGATGCCACCCCCAAACTCAAGGGTTGCATTGCCCTCAATGCAAAATGACATGAAAGATAAAAAAAATTAATGAAAAGTACATCACAAAAGATAAGGGCAGGCAGCAGTAAAGGAAAAATAAAAACTTAAATTTTCAGTCGATGTCCTCGCTGCTGCTGCTGACTCGTATCTGACGGCGGCGTCTGGGCTGTGGAGGAGGCTGGGCAGGTTCAAGGGCAGGTTCAGGGGCAGGCTGCTCCACAAGCTGGACATCGGAACTGCTGCCACTGTCCCATGAGCTACTGGTGGTGGTGCTAGCCTTGGGCATCAGCTTCCTGTTTGCCACATGTTTGATCCTCTTGACCGGCGTAAATTCCCTTTCCAAATTTCTCCGGATCAGAGGGCTGTCATCAGAGGCAGGTCTCTTGGTTCCTCGGGGAGAGGTGTCTGCCGGTGGGCTGCCTGCTGCCGTCGGGGCAGGTGATGTGGTGGAAGCGGTGGAGTGGGAATGTGGAGAGCCGGGTGGGGTGGGTGTGTGAGCAGGGGTGTGGACAGGAGTGGGGATACGGAAATAATGGGCAGGAAAAGTAGGGAATTGAATATTGGGAAAATTTAAAGTTTGGGTAATAAAATTTATCGTTGAGTTCGTGAAGTCCCGTATGAACGTCATCAATCCCATTTGGCGTTCCTCTACCCGTTGTAACGTAGCAAGGAGGAGGGCAGAATGGTCTGTCGGAGCGGTGGCAGCAGCAGGTTCCGGGGCAGGCTCCTCTGATGATTCTGCGGGGGAGCCGGCAGGGTTGAAGGAGGAGACACGTGTAGCTACAATCAGCTCCATAAGGCTGTTGATGTTATTGTCTGTCCAACCTCTGCCCTTCCTTATTTTGTCGGAGGGATCCTCGGGTACAGCAGCACATCGGCAGAGGGAAGTTATGGTGAACGGCAGGCAGAGGCGTGAGTCGGAGCGGAAGGCACAGTCCAGGATGTTGTCCCTCATATATCTGCCCACATTAATGGGCCTGTCGTGCATGATGGAGTGAATAAGGGCCAGCCACTGTCGGTTGATTGTCGTGTGGTGGGAAGACGGTAGGATACGCTTTTTGATGAAAGCGTTCCACAGTTTTGCCTCTGGTAGGAGCTTCCCCCTGTTGACGGAGTGGGGGTTCTTCTTGCTGGTTGTCCATGATGTTCCCTCCTCTGTCAACTCCAGCATGACAGCATCATAAGCGGCAGCATCGAGGGTGTCGAGAAATTGCTGGTGAGCATCATCATCGGGGCCAAAGAAAAGGCCAAACATGTGATTGATGATGTCGGCAGTGAAAGGCACTTGTACTCCTCTAACGGTGACGGATGTCGCCGTTCTGCTGTCTATGGCCGCGTAAAACTCCCGGACCAAGGTGTCGTTAAGCTCTGCCGGTTGTTCGGCAAAGTGCTCCCATAGCAAATTCTGGATAGCTCTAGCAATGAAGGGCCGGAGTCCCATGTTGGGTGCTTTGCGGATGTAAACGAACCCACGTTCTTCCCATAACTCCTTGTTGGAAAAGGGCGTTGCTGCTGCTGAGGAGGATGCTGAAGCAGCACTACGACGGGTCTGTCTAGTAGACATGTTGGTTGCAAGGGTTGTGAAATCTGAAGAAAGCAAATAAAACTAGAGGAGAAAGCAAAGAAGAATAAGCAGAAGTGAGAATAAATGAAAATGAGAATGGGGTTTTATAGCGGTCGAGTAGCTGCCCATTTAATGCCGCAACGGCAGGCGTGAAGAACGGAGCGGCAGATTGGATTTAGCATGTCTAACGCGTCTGACACGCATTTATGCGTCTGCCGCACGCTTCTGCGTCTGCCATGTCAGTCTGTTGACAGCCTGTCATATCCGTCCGCGGCGGCAGCCGAAACGACAGGTTTCCATAAATGGGCTTTATTGGGCTGATGGATGGGCGGTGGGCTTGGGTCACTTCTCCTCTTCTTCTTGACTCCTTTATTTCCTAAAAACTGAAATTAAATAAATAAAACAAAACATTATTCGAATAAAGTAAACCTAATTCCTAATAAATAATAATAATAATAAAATAAATAAAAATTAGGTTAAATTAGGGGTGCCTTGTGGGTATCTCCTAAAGTAACCACTTCCTGTATTCCTGGGGCTTCAGTCCCCCGATAATGCTTGAGGCGCTGTCCATTGACTTTGAATTGGTGCCCGTCTTTTAAAGATTGTATCGTGATGGCACCATGGGGAAAAACTTGAACCACTTGGAACGGGCCAGACCATCTAGACTTTAGTTTTCCTGGGAAGAGTTTAAGTCTAGAATTAAATAACAACACAAGCTGCCCTGGGCAGAACTGTCGTGGCAGCAGTTTCTTGTCGTGCCACTTCTTAGTCTTTTCCTTGTAGATCCTTGCGTTGTCGTAGGCCATTGTCCGTAATTCTTCAATCTCGTTCAAATCTAATAACCTTTTCTGGCCTGCCTTGTCCAAGTCCATGTTCACTGCCTTGATTGCCCAATATGCCTTGTGCTCGATCTCGACAGGCAGGTGACAGGTTTTCCCATAAATCAGTCGGTATGGAGACATGCCCAATGGAGTCTTGAAAGCTGTCCTATATGCCCATAATGCATCATTCAGAAGTAAAGACCAATCTTTCCTAGTTGGTTTAACCATCTTTTCAAGAATGTTCTTCACTTCCCTATTGGATATCTCAGCCTGTCCATTGGTCTGTGGGTGGTATGCTGTCGCGATCCTGTGCTTGACACCATATTTCTTCAAGGCGGCAGCGATTACCCTATTATCAAAAGGTCTCCCTTCATCACTGATAATCGCCCTAGGAATGCCAAATCTAGAAAAAATGTTTTTGTGTAAAAACTTTTGGACCGTTTTGTCATCATTCTTTTGAGTTGCGATTGCTTCTACCCACTTGGAGACATAATCCACTGCTAGGAGGATGTAAAGGTTTCCACACGAAGATGGAAAAGGTCCCATAAAATCAATCCCCCAAACGTCGAAGATCTCGACTTCTAAAATGTTCTGCAGTGGCATCTCGTTTCTCCTCGAGATGTTACCTGTCCGCTGGCACCTGTCACAGTTTTTGTAAAATTCCTGTGCATCTTTATATAATGTCGACCAGTAGAACCCCGACTGCAGCACCTTGGCATCAGTCTTATTTCCTCCTAAGTGACCTCCATATTGTGAAGCATGGCAGTGATGGAGAATGTCTTCTTGTTCTTCTTGTGGTACACACCTTCTTATAACCTGATCTGCGCACATTTTGAAAAGAAGAGGTTCGTCCCAATAATAATGCTTAACATCATTTTGGAACCTCTTCCTGGCTTGATAATTAAGATCAGTATGTAATATTCCGCTAACTATAAAATTAACGAAATCAGCATACCAAGGAAGGTTAGAAGACTTACCTGCCGCCATGGCTGTCGCGACAGCGATTGCGGCAGCAAAGAGCTGCTCATCTGGGAAGGTCTCCAGTATGTGTGTCTCATCTAATGGTAGACTCTGTCCCGTCTCCAACCTCGACAAGTGGTCTGCCACCTGATTTTCTGTCCCCTTTTTGTCTTTGATCTCAAGTTCGAACTCTTGTAATAGCAAGATCCATCGTATCAACCTAGGCTTTGCATCCTTCTTTGCGAACAAATACTTGAGGGCAGAATGGTCGGTGTGTATTATTACTTTCGTTCCATGTATGTAAGAACGAAACTTGTCGATGGAGAATACCACAGCTAACAGCTCCTTCTCTGTGGTGGTGTAATTCACTTGGGCGTCATTTAACGTCTTGCTGGCATAGTATATGACGTGAAACAGCTTATCTCTGCGCTGCCCAAGTGTTGCCCCGACAGCATAGTCACTAGCATCACACATGATCTCGAATGGCTGTGTCCAGTCTGGTGGCTGTACTATGGGGGCTGTCACTAGCTTTTCCTTCAGAACCTTGAATGCTTCAGTACATTCCTCATTAAAGTCAAAGGGTCGGTTCTGCTCTAAGAGGTGGCATAGGGGCTTCGTGATTTTTGAGAAATTTGCAATGAATCTCCGATAAAAACCTGCATGCCCTAAAAAACTCCTAATGCCCTTGACTGTGGTTGGCGGCGGCAGCTTCTCTATGACTTCTATCTTGGCCCTGTCGACTTCTATCCCACGGCAGCTAATCTTATGGCCAAGGACTATCCCTTCATCCACCATAAAATGGCATTTTTCCCAATTTAGAACAAGATTAGCTTTTTCACATCTTTCAAGTATCTTTTGAAGGTTGCCGAGGCAGCTCTCAAAATCGTCTCCAAAGACGGAAAAATCATCCATGAAAATCTCAAGGAAGTCCTCTACCATGTCGGAGAATATAGCCATCATGCATCTTTGGAAGGTGGCAGGTGCGTTGCAGAGGCCGAACGGCATCCTCCTAAATGCGTATGTTCCGTAGGGGCATGTGAAAGTCGTTTTCTCTTGATCCTCTGGTGCAATAGCAATTTGGTTATAACCTGAGTAACCATCAAGAAAACAATAGTAAGGCTTACCCGCTAATCTATCAAGCATTTGATCAATAAAGGGTAAAGGAAAGTGGTCCTTTCGGGTAGCTTTGTTAAGCTTCCGATAGTCCATACAAACCCTCCAACCGGTCACAGTCCTGGTTGGGATTAACTCATTGTTTTCGTTGGTTATCATGGTCATGCCTCCTTTCTTGGGAACACATTGCACCGGGCTTACCCATTTGCTGTCGGAGATGGCGTAAATAATACCAGCATCTAACCATTTAATTATTTCTTTACGCACTACCTCCTTCATCGCAAGGTTTAACCGCCTTTGGGCATCAATAGTCAGCTTATGCTCTTCCTCTAGGAGGATTTTGTGCATGCATATTGCCGGACTAATGCCCTGTATATCTGCTATCGTCCATCCAATCGCCTTCTTGTGCTGCCTTAACATGTCGATCAGCTGCCGTTCCTGTTCCTACGGCAGCTTAGCAGAGATGATTACGGGCAGTGTATCATTGCAACCAAGATAAGCATATTTTAACTGCCCTGGCAGGGGCTTAAGTTCTAAGACAGGTGGTTCAACAGTAGATGGCTTTTGGATTAAATGGTTATCCGAAGTATAATTCAGAGGTTCGAATAACTTACCTGGACGATGGTCTAACTAGTTTACCTCCTCATGACCTTCAGTATCAGATGTATCAGATTCAGATGAGTCACTATCGTCGGTGTTGTCGTCATTGCTGTCGTCATCACTGTCGTGACAGGCTTGTAGGTGGCTGTCGCAACAGTGACCAAATTTTATATCACGGCAGCCCGACCTGATGCAGGGGTGAATAAAGGTCACCTCAATGATGGCCTTGCATTCCTCGTCCACATCAGCATGTTTCATTGCTTGGAGAACATTCAACTTAATCTCTTGATCGTTTACTCGCATGGTGAGTTCTCCTTTCTCCACATCAATCAATGATCTTCCCGTGGCTAAGAAGGGTCGCCCTAGGATGACTGGTGCGTTTTCGTCTGCCTCACAATCTAAAATAAGAAAGTCAGCAGGAAAAATAAGCTTATCCACTCTTACCAGAATATCTTCAATTTTTCCCTCGGGGTGAACGTAAGAGCGGTCGGCTAGCTGTAGAGTAACTGTCGTGGGCCGCGCCTTGCCAATACCAAATTTCTGAAAAACAGATTTGGGCATTAGATTAACACTGGCACCAAGATCACAAAGTGCCTTACCCACAAATTTGTCGCCGATTACGCAAGGTATGATGAAGCTCCCCGGATCCTTCTTTTTCTGGGGTGGCTGCCGATGAAGAATGCTCATGCAACCTTCTTGCATCCTTACCGTTTCAAATTCCCCAAGTTTAGATTTTTTTGACATAACATCCTTGAGAAATTTAGCATAACCGGGCATCTCCCTAACAGCATCTAACAACGGAATGTTAATATGAACCTGTTTAAAAATATCATAAATCTTTTTAAGTTGAGATTCATGCTTAGCTTGCTGTATCCGTTGAGGAAAAGGTGGTGGAGGACGATAATCAGCAATGCGTCCTTCCCACTGCATGCGAATCTGAGGACGATAATCATCTTTTTTCTCCTCTGTCGCTTCTGCTGTCGTGACAGGCTCATCGGCAGCAGTCTGTTTATCACCTGTCGGGGCAGCTTCCTCGGCAGGTTTATCCAAGGCAGGTTCCTTTTCAGCTGCTTTTTCCGGCCCTGGTAGTTTCTTCCCACTCCTAGTAGTAATCGCCTTACACTGCTCATGTGGGGGTGGTCTAGCATTTTCAGTATTGCTAGGGAAACCTCCATTCTGCCTCGGCTTAATATGTTGCGACACCTGACCCATTTGTGTCTCTAGAGATTTCAAGGTAGCTTCATGGTTTGTCATCCTCATCTCGGTTTTATCTATAAAATTTTCCGTCTTCTTGACAAACTGATTTATATTCTCCATATATGTACCGGTCTGAGACATAAAGGTGGCCAGAGTCTGTTCCAATACACTACTCGTGGCAGGTGGTGGCTGCTGTTGCTGCTGCGGCGGCAGGTGCTGCGGCAGGTTCTGCGGCGGCAGTTGCTGTCGTGTCAACAATCTAGGACCCCCTTGATTCTGATTATATGCTTGCGGATTCAGGGCATTGTTAGGATTACTCCAGGAAAATTTGGGATCCTTCCTCCAATTAGGGTTATAGTTGTTGGAGTTATAATTTGGCTTGTAATTTCCAACATATTTTCCCTCTTCTATATTTATTGGGCACTCATCCCTACTATGATTTCCCTCAAAAATAGCACAAACTTCCTCGACAGCAAATCCTCGTAATTCTTCTTCATTTAATAAGTGTTTCATTGCTTTAGTAAGGAATGATACCTGTGATTTCATAGTGTTGTCGGCCTCATAGTCCTTGACAGCAAGTACCCGTTTACCCCCTCTTCTAGCTGTCGGAAACTGCTCCTCATTCTTGGCTAGATTTTTCAAAACTTGCAAAGCCTCGTCTGGATCTTTATCCAATAGTAACCCATTTCCTGCAGAATCAATCCGAATGCGAGTTTGTAAGTTAGCAGCATTATAGAATTTAGTTACCTGATTCCATACGGGAAATCCATGCATTGGGCAGTTCCGAAGAAGAGTAGTAAATCTGTCCCAGGCCTCGTGCATCGGCTCGTCATCTTCCTGTTGAAAAGTAGCAATTTCATTACGTAATCGCTCAGATAAATGCGAAGGATTAAAACGAGATAAAAATTTACGAGTTAGATCTGCCCAAGTCATAATAGAACCCGGTGTAAGTTTATTCCACCAAGTTTTAGCTCTGTCCCTTAATGAATGGGGGAATAACCGAAGCCTCAGTATCTCCGGACTAACTCCTGGTAGTCTAAACGAACCACAGATCTCCTGGAACGTTTTGAGATGCTCCCTAGCATCTTCTGTCGCAGAACCACTAAACTGCCTGGCGTTGTTGATCATACTAAACATGACAGGTTTAAGCTCGAAGTTGTCAACGTCTATATCCGGCAGTGTGGTCTCCAGTTCTACATGATCGTTCAGCATGTAGTCACGACATGACCGTCGTCCATCTGCCCTTGGCGGGTCATCGACAGGTGGTACACCATCACCAACAGGCTGGTTACGTGCCATCTGCTCTAGCTGTTCCTCGAGGTATTCGTTCCGGTCTAAAAGGCGGCGAAGTTGTTTCTTGAGATTGAAGGAACGTTCGATTTACGGATCTAATGGATACTCAGGATCTTCACCTCTTTTGGATCTGCGCATAAACAAGAAAACCTCGTGAAAAGCGAGAGTTGAAAGCACAAAAGAAAAATTAAAGAAAAATAAAAATAAAAACGAAAACAAAAATAAAAATAAAAATAAAAGCAAAAAGTGCAATAAAAGAAAGATGTAGTTATGTTGCCAATCCCCGGCAACGGCGCCAAAAACTTGTTGCGTGTAAAAGAGTCTATCGCAATTGTAGTGCAAGTGTACACGACGCAAGTAGTAAAGTGATACGAAGTATCGGATATCGTCTCCACAGGGATTGGGCTAATAGCTTCACCTTAGTTTACTGCACGAAGTAAAGGAAATAGTTTAGAAGATTGTCACGAGAATAATAAGAAAAACGTAAATAAAAGATTGAGTTATCAAGATAGAGAGAATGGGCTGGTATTGAATTGCTCGGTAGTGCAGGTATTGAATTGCTTGGGATCTCCAGTTCTGTCGTCGCTCCGTCGTCGACAGCACCTGTCGCGGCGGCTGTCCGTTAGCTGTCACGGCAGCAGACACACCAACTCCGTACTTCAAGCTTGGCAAGAATCCCAGATCTGCCTTGGCCTATCCCTAGGTCCAAGTCTGTCGATGATCACGTCTTTGATGATACCTCCCGGCGTGAATCGAAGGATGAACACCGATATGTATGAATTCTTCTTTAGCCACTTAACCTCGCCCTATCCCTAGGCACGAGATGGTTCAACTATCAACTAGAGAACACACTCTTATTTCTTTCGTATACTTAACTCTCCCGATGCTAAGTAAATGGATAACCTCACAATGCTCTCCCGATGCTCTTGCAAGATGTTAAAACCAAAATAAGAGAACTTGAAGTTTATTTTATTGAACTGAAAAATCCTAAACAAAGCAACCCTTGCAACTACTTTACAAAACAACCCGTAGCCCTAGGGGGAATTTAGAACATGTCGGTGACGGGTGAACGACAGGGGTTTTTTGTTTCGGTTATGGGGTAATCGATTGTGCCTCCTAGGTTAAATCTTTGCCCTTATATAAGCTTTGGGCTCAAGTTATCTAAGGTAACAAGGATTACAAGTTTAATTAAAAGTAAGATTCTAATAAAGACTAAATCTCTAAAGACTCCTACTTTCCAGCCGCATCCTTGTTTCTAGGAATTTCCTCTCCTTGAGCTTTGGCTTGACATATCTTTTGATCCGGGGCTTGGAAAAATATGTGGCTTTCACACGACAGACGAGCAGATTTTTCTCTATCTATCGAGGTCCACTTTGCTTTTCCTCTTCATAAGTCTGCTGTCACCCTGCTGTCACGACAGGTCCATGGCAGCTTCGTCTTCTTCGTCTGCTTGTCCAGTTCAGCTCTCCTGCTTCTCTGCCCTGCGCCTGCCTTCAACGTCTACTACGGCAGATACCTGCAAAAATAGCCATCTTTTAGTAGAATCCGTGCTTTTAATCCATTTGTGATGTTTTACTGAAAACTAACCTAAATGCAATGAAATGATGCTTGAATGCAGCAGAAATATGGGTTAAAAAGGGTGTAAATAATAGAACTTTTACACACTCAACAGCAGCGTTTGATGGAATAAACGCTACTAAAGACAAGTTATTTAGTGGCGTTTGGCAGAACAAACGCCCCTAAAGACAAGGTATTTAGCGGCGTTTAGAGGAACAA
Source organism: Hibiscus tridactylites (assembly GCA_958450335.1). Taxonomy (NCBI): domain Eukaryota; kingdom Viridiplantae; phylum Streptophyta; class Magnoliopsida; order Malvales; family Malvaceae; genus Hibiscus; species Hibiscus tridactylites. The sequence continues at coordinate 41,217,530 of OY288269.1, read as the reverse complement.
ACATCGTTATATACCTCGACCTTTTGCAGCGTTTTTTGTTCAAAAATGTCGTTAACTATTGCGGCGTTTGATTTAGCGGCGCTTCATGTAGAACTTTTGGTAATGACATGAGGGTTTTTAGCTACGCTTGTGTAGAACTTTTGCTAATGACGGGAGGGTTTTTAGCGGCGCTTAAAAATTGCGTCATAGGGCTAAAAACTCTGCTAAAAGATTATTTTGCTATAATGTTTGTTATCGAATTTTTATATTTGAATGCATTATTTCAATGATGTTCGTCATGATTTTCTCTCGATGAAAGCACCAATATCAAGAACTTTCCTGCAATTCAACAATAACTTGTCGATATTTGAAGTATAAATAAAGGAAGAAGGAGAAGAGAATAAGCAAGATAAGTGTTTTTGATAACTTTTGACATAATCCAATACAATCTCCTTCCCCTCTGTATATACCTAATTCGTTATACTAAAAAACAAATTAGTCTATAATCATTGTTAACTCAGCTTAATAGTTGGTAATTCTTATTGACCCTAACTATTCATAACAACTGTACTGAAAAATCTTTTTGTGAAATTCTTCGATCCTTTCTTCTCTTCTCTTTTGACCCTTTCTTTCAAATTTACACTTTCTTTTCACAACTGATTTGTGACAGTCAAATTTTGGAAAATTTCAACCCTAAAGTAGGTTTGGGTGAATCGATTGCCCAATCATGCTTCGACGCAAGGCATGAAAATTCTCTAACTTTTTGTTTCCCATTTTCTTCTATCTTGTTGTGCACACGACAAACGAAAAAGAAAATTAAACAAGCAAGAACACAAGAGATTTAACGAGGTTCCGCGGTGTGCTTACGTCGTCGGGGAGCAAAGAGCTGTTGTTTTCTTTTATTCAATCAATGGTCCTTAGGTTACAACTAATACATCTATTTATGGACTCGGTACAATTATAAAAATACCTTGTACCGTACCACGGGGCTTCACCCCCGCACTCCCAACCCACTTAATTCGAGCCTATCGAAAACGCGAGTACTCCTTTGATGGAGAGGTGCTCTCGCTCCGCAAAGCCTAAAGAACAATTGATGAAGTGCCTAATGAGGTGGGGTAAGCCTCATTATATCGCCCCCTACATCCAAGTCTTATTCTAACTAGGATAAGGAATACTACTCCCCGAAGGATTAGAACAATTGTAATCCTAGTTAAAGTAGCAAGCATCTGTCCTTTTACAATATATGAGCCATACTTAACAAATCTCCACCTTGGCGAATATCATGCCCCTTAAGAGATAAATCTAGAGTCTTCCACAAATCAAAGTGGGTTAAGCTACCATGTTTCTCTAGCATTTGCAAACATTCAACAAGTCCAAACAATGCTTGAACTTGTCTGTAGTAACAGGCTTGGTAAACGTATCAGTTGGATTGTCTGCAGTATGCACCTTTTGAATCAATATCTCACCAGATGCAATCAACTCTCTAATCTTATGAAACCACACATCAATATGTTTCGTTCTAGCATGATACACCTGATTCTTAGCCAAATGAAAAGCACTTTGGCTATCACAATGCAACTGAACTTCACATTGCCAAATACCCAATTCCTTCACTAGCCCGATAAGCCATAAGGCTTCTTTTGCAGCTTCATCTACTGCCATATACTCAGGTTTAGTTGTTGATAATGCCACAACAGACTGAACAATTGACTTCCAACATATAGGCCCTCCACCAAGGGTGAAAACATACCCAGTTGTAGACCTTCTATCATCCAAATCATCTGCATAGTCCGAATCCATATATCCACTTGACTACTTCCCAATATGATCTTCCTGGTTTAGACATGTATTTACAGAATTGACAAACATCATGAGCTAAATCAGGACGAGTACATACCATCGCATACATCAGGCAGCCGACAGCACTGGCATAAGGGACCTTTGCCATCTCTTCAATTTCCTTGTCTATTTTCGGACACTTTTCTGTAGAAAGCTTAAAGTGATTCACCAATGGAGTGCTCACGGGCTTTGCTTTGCTCATCCCAAACATGTCTAACACTTTCTCAACATAGTCTTGCTGAGATAACCATAGTTTCCTTGAGCCTCTATCTCTGTGAATCTTCATTCCAAGAATTTTCTTTGCAACTCCTATGTCTTTCATATCAAATTCCTGACTCAATAAAGCTTTCAAACCGACAACATCATGCATATACTTTGCAGCCAGCAACATATAATCAACATATAGTAGCAGAAAAATAAAAGAACCACCATCAAGGCTTTTAACATAGACACAACAATCATACTCACATCGCTTGTAGCCAATCTGAATCATGTAAGAGTCGAATTGCTTGCACCATTGTCGTGGAGACTGCTTCAATCCGTACAAGGATTTCTTTAACCTGCAAACCAGATGTTCATCTCCGGATTGAATGAACACTTCTGGTTGCTGCATATAAATCTACTCCTCTAGATCACCATGCAAAAAAGTAGTTTTAACATCCATCTACTCTAAATGCAAATCAGACCTAGCTACAAGTGCAGGAACTGCCCTGATCGAAGTATGTCTAACCACTAAAGAACAGATTTCATCATAATCAACTTCTTTTTGCTGTGAAAAGCCCTTTGCTACCAATATAGCCTTGAACTTTTCCCCCTCTTTTTCTGATAATGTTGGTTTCCTTTTATACGCCCATTTGCAACATATAGCCTTCTTTCCCTCAGAAAGCCTAGCTAGCTCCCACGTATGATTTTTCTACAAAGATTCCATCTCCTCAACCATTGCAGCCATCCATCTGGTTTTCTTCGGACTAGAAATAGCCCCTTGAAAAGTATTCGGATCTTCACTACTAGTGTGAAGTGCAAAAGACACCATATCTTCAAAACCCAATCTGCGTGGTGCCTTTACATTGGTGTGTCTCTCTCTATCTCTAGCTAAATTATAATTCTGCAACGGGACTGTATTAGAGTCACCAGAAGTTGAATTCAAACTTTCACCTTTCTCGGCTGTTACTTCTTTCTCATCTGCTCGTGGATATTGTTCGAAATCCACCAGCACCTTGTCTCGATTTTGATGCAACATAAATTGCTCGTCAAAAATTGCATCTCTACTCATCATTGTTTTCCTTGCAACTGGATCTAAAAACTTGTATCCTTTGACACCTTTCTTGTAGCCCAGAAAGATGCACTTCTTCGATTTTGCATCAAGTTTTGATCTCTCATCACCAGGTACATGCACATAAGCAGGACAACCAAAAATCTGTAAGTGTGAAAAATCAACTACATTGACTGTTAATACCTCTTCTGCAAATTTTCCACCCAAAGATGCATGTGGTGACCTGTTGATGAGATAGCATGCCATACTCACAGCCTCTGACCAGAAATTTTTAAAAAGCCCTGCATTTAGTCTCAAGCACTGAGCTCGATCAGCTAATGACTTGTTCATCCTTTCAGCAACACCATTTTGTTATGGTGTCTTTCGCACTGAAAAATGTCTCTGAGTCTCATGCTTCTCACAGAACTTCAGAAACTATGAATATGTGTATTATGTGCCATTATCAGACCTTAAATATTTGATCTTTCTACCCGTTTGGTTCTCCACCTCAGCTTTCCACACCTTGAATTTGGAAAAGACTTTAGATTTCTGTTTCAAGAAATGCACCCAAACTTTCTTATAAAAATCGTTAATACAAGTAACATAATACATAGATCCACCCAATGATGATTCTCTGATAGGCCCTCATACATCAGAATGCACATACTCAAGAATCTCTTTAGTTTTGTGCTTTCCGGTCGTGAAATTGACTTTAGTCTGTTTACCAAGAACACAAAATTCATAAAAATCGAGCTTGCAACTTTTGACACCATGAAACAAAATTCTTTTATGCAATTCAATCATTACACGATCACTAAGATAACCAAGACGCATATGCCACAATTGTGTATTATCATTATATGACTCAACAGAATGAGCTCCACCTACAACTGTACTCCCTAACAGTTTATTGATATTCCCTGCAGTTATCTTTCTTGTCATCGTAGTCAATGCACCTTTAACAATCTTAATGGTTTCTCTATCCTCATCAACATTAGGAATTAAATAATTCTTATGCAAAGTGCCCAAATAAATTAGATTCTTTTTCAAATATGGTATATGCCTAACATCAGATAATGTTCTAACAATATCATCATACATCTTAATTCTAACTTCACCAATACCGACAATATTGCAACATCTATCATCATCTAAATAGACAAAACCAGAATTAACAAACATATAGGTAGAAAACCACTCCCTGTTAGGTGTTATATGATAAGAGCATCCTGAATAAAGAATCCAAACATCTGTGAACTGAGTTGTTGACATAGAAAGCATATCATCATCATTGCAATCCGAATTCTCATTTTGCACCACATTCACAATTTTGGATATTGCATCATGTTTATCATCTGACTCATTTTTCCACTTTGGACAGTCTCGTTTCATATGTCCTAGATGCTTGCACTTGTAGCAACGAAACATCATCTTGCCTCTAGACTTTGATCTAGAATTTCGTCTTCTAGAACCCTCATTCTCTGACTTTCTTCCACGGTGTGATTACCCTTAACATATAAACCATCAGCGTGAGAGCTTTTGCATGTATTCTACCTTTGCTGGTTGTGGGCCAACAGGGCTGCAGTAATCTCTTCAACTTTGATTGTTTCTTTCTCATATGTAAGAGTAGTCATCATGTGTTCATAAGAAGAAGGCAACGAACACAACAAAATCATTACTTTGTCTTCATCTTCAATCTACATATCAAGTTGAGTTAAATCGGTGATTATTTGATGGAAGATATTCACGTTCTGCGCCAAATCCTGACCTTTCTGCATCTTCAGCCCATACAAGTTCTGCTTTAGATACAATTTATTTGTCAGAGACTTTGACATAAATTGACTTTCAAACTTGCTCCATATCTCTCCTAGAGACGTCAGATCCATAATGTGATATATAATCTCATCTGCCAAAAATAACCGTATGGTTCCAGTCGCTCGTTGCTGCAGTTCTTCCAAATCATCATCCTCCATCGGTGTTGGTTTTGTAGATCGGAAAGCCTTTAGAATTCATTGTTGCGCTAACAGATCCTTTACCCCCGTCTGCCACAATCCGAAGTTACCTTCACCATTGAACTTGACCACTTCGAATTTTGCACCGGACATAGTCATCGTAACCAGGCTCTTGATACCAATTGTTGTGCACACGACAAACGAAAAAGAAAATCAAACAAGTAAGAACACAAGAGATTTAACAAGGTTCAGCAGTGTGCTTACGTCATCGGGGAGCAAAGAGCGACTGTTTTCTTTTATTCAATCAATGGTCCTTAGTTACAAATAACACATCTATTTATAGACTCGGTACAATTACAAAGATACCCCGTACCGTACCGCGGGGGTTTCTCCCCCGCACTCTCAACCCACTTAATTCGAGCCCACCGAAAACTCAAGTACTCTTTTGATGGACAGTTGCTCTCACTCCACAAAGCCTAAAGAAGAATTGATGAAGTGCCGAATGAGGTGGGGGTAAGCCTCTTTATATAGCCCCCTACATCTATGTCCTATTCTAACAAGGATAAGGACTACTACTCTCCGAAGGATTAGAACAATTGTAATCCTAGTTAAAGTAGTCAGCATCTGTCCTTTTACAATATATGAGCCATATTTAACACATCTAATCATTTTTTTATGGTTTTACATACTATTTCTATGGTTGTCGTTACTTGCCCTTCAATCTAAATCCAGTAATATAGAGCAAGAGTAATAATTAAATTATGACCAAAGAAAATAATAAAAATGTTTTCAAATTTACTTAAATAATGTTTTAAACACAATTATGATATATAAAAGATAGGATGAGTCTAGAGCAGGCGTCACACACTGCTCAACACTACTAACATAATACACCGTTGAACACTAATAATTTTTAATGACTTTTAAATAAAGATTAAAAATCTTAAGGCTCTACTTGTAATTAAAACTATTTCAAAAGAAAATTAAAAATTAAATTTAATAAAGCTTTTATATTTTACTCTATAGTATTTTTTAATTGAAATATTAAAATCAAATATCTCAAACTATTCTTTATATCAAAAACCCTAAACTATAACCCCTTTATTTTCCTTCCTTCCGTCGTTGTCGCCGCTGCTAATTCTACGTTGTCGTTGACCATTTGCTGCGACAATTGATAGCTCTTTAAAGAGCATATATTTTCCCTTGATTTATAGGTCTTATTGTCCCCAAATTGGTATCCATTGTATCCATTTCTGTATTTTTATGTCTATTTCTGCATATTTTCTAACTTAGTTCCAGTGGCTCGTGTTTTGTATTTTTGTGCCTATTTTTGCCTTGTTTTCGCTGCATTGCTAATCTCCCTGCAAAGGTAGTTTTCACCACTACAGCTAGTTCGACACTGTATCTGCCAATTGTCCAGTCTACTTGAGGATAAAGACGAATATGCCAGTTGTCCAATTTATTACAACAAATTTTGTACGACGCTGGGCACGCAAATAGCCTGCAGGACATGTGTTCTTCCTAAGGTGGCCTATAAAAGGACTATTTCGGAGGAGCGAGAGTGTCACGCTTTTCCCATTTTTTCATATCATCTTCGACCTCTGAGCTTTTATCCTCCTTCCATGGCGGCTTAAGCTTGTATCTGGAGATTCGAGGTGAAGTGACGCAGATCTATCCAAGGAAATGAGGATTCGAGTGCTGAATCGAGAAAATATATTGTTATCTTCTTAAAATTTTCTCTATTTTGATGTTTTTGGATATTTACTTTGTATTTTGTGCTATTCTTGACGATGGTTTAAATTTTTGGAGCTTTATGATCTTGTTTAAATTGTATGAGGGAAGGAAAGTACAGGGGGTTGATTGAACGTTACAAAGTACAAACACCACATTGGCATATATTATATAGTACATAGGGCATTTGTGCCATTATCCCAATAGAAGAAATAATTAAGAAGTTCATGAGATTCATAGAAATAGATCCATTTTTTATTTTTATCCAAATAAAGTTAAATGTTCTCTTTTTATTCACCTCTTTTCCAGCAAGATTTGCGACTCTTCTTCACCTCCACTGCTGCCATAGCTTTTGAAAATAATAATAATTTTTCATTCTCTTTCCTTCTTCTCCACCATGAAACTTAGAGTCGTCATTCTTTACCGTCTTTTTTAAGTCCTAACGACCTTAGACTTCTAACATGAAATTTAGCATTGATGACATCGGTAAAATTTTTATAGAGATGGAACCTCGGTATCCACATAATTTGTTCAAGAAGCTGCCCAGAGGAAACGCAAAACACAAACCAGCTTTTCAAGGTTTTTTCAATCTGAATTCGGACTAAAAAAATAAGTAAGAGTCGCAACAATCAAACACTAGACTAAGAAGATCCTTGTGTCAGTGGCTCGAATCCACTTCTAAACCCAAAAAAAGAGGACCGCCTTGCATCAATAAAGAAACACAGGAAAATCAAATTAAATGGAGAAGAATAAGAAATTAGAAGAAATACGGATTAAAAGTTTTTTTATTTTTACCCATCTCAGTTCATTGAGTTTGAGGTTGTTCCACTCAATCGTACAATGTGAAGTGAAAAAAGCTCGTGGCGAAGAACGTACTCAATTGTGGATCAATTCAACGGTGATGCAAAGAGATTGGTCGATTTTTTTTAATTTTAGATTTAATTTTAAGAGGTTTTGAGATGTTTTAGAGAAAACTAATGCGATAGGACAATAGAGGAGAATAACGCTTTAGATTGGGTGGTTATTGAGCAAATGATGAGAAGAATCCTTCACGACGATGACAACAATGGTGAAAAAGAAGAGTTGCAGGTTTTTTTTAAAAAAATAAATAAAAAAATATCGTCTAATTTAATCTAAAAATAAAAAGGAGAAATTGTTCTCATGGCTTCTAATTTATGTTATTTTTTTTTTACATGTTTAAGAAAAGGGACGATGGCACAAATACCCCTTATACTATACAAAATTTGTTAATGTGAGGTATGTACTTTGAAAATATTCAATCAGCCCTTTGTACTTTCCTTCCATCGTACAAAATACTCCTCACCCTAACGACGTTAGGGGCAAGTAGCACTTTGTATGACAGAAGAAAAGTATAGGGGACTGATTGAATATTTGTAAAGTATAAACCCCAAAAATATAAATTTTGTATAGTAAAAGAGACAAATATATCATTATCTCTTAAAAATTAATAGTGTATAGCGGTATATTACATTAGTAATATTTTGCCGTGTCCAAAATCTGTTGTAAAATTTTCCTAAAAGATATGTATATTTATGTGCGTGAGAGAGAGAATTGTTGGACTGGAATCAATATCATAAAGTGTCTTCTGCTTTTATGATGGAAGTTTTTTTTTGGCATGGTTGCAAAATAATTTTCTGATAGAAAATCAGCTATGCGCTGTGTTTTATATATTCCGTTTCCCTCTGAAACGGGTAAAAGTATTTTATCAGTTATGGGAAGAATAAACAAAATAGGCATTTTTGAATAATTAAAAATGTTAATAACATGAAATGTATTTAATTTAATTAAATGATATGGTATACTCACCAACCCATTATAACTTAAAACTCGAACCCCCCCCCCCCCCCCCCCCCCCACCCCCCCCCTTCATCTAACAAGTAAATAGGATAAAATTTGGCATTTTATGTTTTATCCAGAGAATTAAGTATTAACATCCATACCTCAAAATTAGGTATTAATTATAACCTAGTTTTCTTTCCCACGTTATTAAGTTTTTTTTATATTTTTTCTTATCCAACGACGGCATCAGTTTTAAAGCTGGTTATCAACTGTTGATGTTTATTATTTTACTTGCTTTCTTATAATTTTGTTTTCTTTTTCTTAAGCTTTTTCAAATTTTAATAAGAATTTCTACTATTGTGACACTTTTTTTTTATTTTGTAGCACGATTTCTTTTGCTTTTATGGTACGTTTTTTTTGTAGTACATTTTCTCTGTTGTTAGGCATGGTTTTCGCATATTGTAGCGACTGATTGGTGCTCGTTCACTGTGTTTGTTTTTTCATTTGGATTTGTCAACAGTTATAAAAAGTTTGATCCCTTCTAATGACTGTTTTCTTAACAAAAATGTTTGTCTGCTAGTTTGGTTCGCTTATAACTCATTTTACTTTGTAGAGCCTCATTTGAATAGAGATGAAGGAGATTCATTGAGGTTTCTGGACTCTTTGATAACATATGTCAATAGTAAAGGAAAGGTTATGTTTCATTGCACCTTTGGTTATTATATTTTATTTTTGCACGAGTTTTTATTGATTTAATCTTCATTTTTCTCGTATTTATGACAATGTTTATTGTTTTTTTTAATAAAATCTAATTTTCATTGCAAAAATAAGATATAAAATAGGATCTTATAGTATTTGTGATAAATTTAAAAAGTAAATAAATATGACACCTGTCACCATTTTAGTAAAAAAATTACTGCAAGAGCACCGGGTAATAATCCATACCATCTCTATAATAATCTGCATGGCACATCATTGTCATTTCTTCACTTCCCCAAGCATAAATTTCACAGGAGACCATGATGTATGTTGGCCTAACATGATCAAACTCCAAAAACAAGTTACAATACGAAATTCTCAACCATCAACTAGGGAACTATCGCATTGAATTCCCTCGGAGCTCTCTGAAAACTCAGTCCGAATTAGAAATTTCATATTCAACTGTTAGATAGCAGTAACAGCAATGAGAAAGAGAGAGGGGCACTCGAAATCATACAATCAGTGCAGAGAATCATTGCATCTATCAATTAACCAATTGGCTGAAATCAAATGGGATGCTCAATCTTTCAATGATATATTCACAGATCAGTCAAGGCCAAAATCAGGGGAAGACTCCGAAGATATTTGAGATTGTCCAAGAACTCATAAAATGAAGAAAAACGCACTACGCTGCTGGGGGCCTAAGCTCATGATCTTCAGACGTATCCCTTGCTGATGGAGGTAAATATTGCCACATTGGGACCAAACCATAACCGGGAAAAATTGCCATCTTGTTTGCTGCAGCATGATAACCTGCTGGGTGAGCAGGAAGATATCCTGATGGTGAGGCGGTCAATGTATTCAGCTGATGCTCTATCTTTTCTTTATTTGCCTTCAGTATAAGCTTCTCTTCACGAATTTCATTCTTCTCAGCCTGTCTTATTGGAAAGTTAATGAAGAAAAATGGGAAACAAACAGAAGACAATATATTTTACGGTGCAATCTGAAACAATGGGATAAATCATTCATCAATAAGATTGATTCTGCTTCCTCGATTAATTCCAATACTCTGGAGTTTACTATGTCTACTTTACAAAAGCTCGACTGCTAATAGATTTCTTTTGTTTGCTAATTTGGTCACGGACAAACCTGTTTTTACAGTACAATAGTGGGAGAAACAGATTTGGCACCAGCAATAAGAAACCAAATTCTGTAAAACGGATATATAAGCTAGACATTCCATGGTAATTTCATTCATAAGTTACATACAGATGCAAATTATCAAATCAACAATGAGACATGGAATTAAACAGGATTCCAGGTCCCCCAAATGGAATCACAAATGAGCACAACTATTAACTTCTCCTATTTTGTCTATGTATCTCAACAATACCCGTCATATCAAACAGTAAACTGAACCAAATGGTATGATAAATCAACATTAAAGCAAGTAATATACACTGTACATAGTTCAAAAGCTACTAAACAAATTAAAGATTTGAAAGACTAGTAGTTCACTGAACATTTGAGCAGATTATATAACCAAAATGATGTGAATGTATAGTTTTATACAAGGAGAATTATTTGTCTATATACATACATGTATATATAACTAACCTTTAAACGTTTTATTTCCTCCAATAGATTTTCATTTGTTTCTTTGAGCTCCAGAGCCTCATTTCTTAGTTGGGTCAAAACTCTAATTGCATCATCCAGTATCACAGATTTGTCAGTCCTGGCAGGTCTCCCAGGTTCCAAAATAGAACTTAAATCCGCAAACCTACAAGAGTATGAATTTTTTTTACCTTCAGGTTGATTAATGTGCTTTAAAAGTGTACCTTGAACGAGCTAACTTATATCTTACCTTCTTCAGAAAGTGGTGGAAATGAAGTATACAACTAAAAATCAACTCATAAAAGCATCATCGTTTTTAACAATGAAAATAATAAAACATTAAACAAAAACAATACCTGCTTAGAAAACATAACGCGATAATATAAAAGGTTAGAACAATTTCTTGAAGAATCTAATGGAAGAAAATTCATGCCTTTCATTCAATTTCTCCCGCCTTAATTTCTCACGGCAAGCCTTGGTCCCTGGCCTGCTGCATGATCCACTGTGACCCCTAAAAATGCAATCAATTTAGGACTTGTAACAGTAAAGCAAACAAAATCTTATAAAAACTTGAAAAGAAAAACCCTAATTTTGTGTTGCAATGGATCTCAAATTCAATAACAAGTAAAAAAAAAAAGCGAAAAATGGAGTTTTTTTGTTCTAACACTTAGAACCACTTACCAATCCAAAGAAACAATGTGATTTAGATTAATGCTCTCTGTATTATATTCAACAACTAAAAACCCGAAAACCGCAAAGAAAAATAGAGAAATATGAATTGAAACAATACCTCTTCCTAGAGAAATCTCCATCGACGGCTTCCTTTTCTTGAAGCACAACATGTTCAGATGGGAATTCAATCTCTTTACCACTACTGAAACAACAATAGCATCAAACAATGAATCCAAATTAAATCTCAAGAAAAAAATGCCAAAATTAATTATAGTTAAAAGAAAAACAAAACCTGGATTAAATCGAAATTTGAAAAAGAGAAGAGGAACCTGAAATTGGGCAAAAGTACATATGGAGATGTATTTTCATCAATGAAACTATAATCCAGAAAATCCCAGTCTTCTATTGAATCCATTTTTTTTCACCTCTGCGACTCTCCAATTGTTTTTTTTTTTTAATGTAATTAGATTTTACTGGAGAATTTGCCTGAAATATGTATATATACGGCGTCGACGTGTATATGTAGGAAATTTTGGGAATTGGACTCCTCTTCTTTTTCTTTGGTCAAAGATGGAAAACGTAAATCAAATGAAATAAGAACACGTGGCTAGGCGGATTTTAGGTTTTATCTCTAATAGTAATATCTTTTTATTAATTATTTAATAAAATGACACCAAAATATACAATTACACGTAGGGGTGTTCGGGTATTCAATTTTTCGGGTATTAAATTTTTCGCTCTTGTCTCGGCCCGTAATTACAAGTACTCAATTAAAATTTAAGTATTCGATTAAAGCTTGTGTACTGAGTATCTGGTTCATATTTTTTATTTATTTATTTTTAATTTAAAATTTTTTAAAAATCACATATTAAACACATAAAATTTATAATTTATAATATATAATATATAATCCAAACACAATAATTAATTATTTGAAGTTAGTTTTAAGATATATATATATATATAAGTTTACAACTAAAAATACATTAAAAATATTAATCTCATTTTTTTTTCTTTCGAATCTTGTATTAATAAATTAATAAAAATATATTTGAAAATTTTAAAACTTAAAAGTGCATAATATAAACAAATAAATAATTTAGATATTTAAGTTTAGTTTTAGGTAAAAATATTAAGTAATTTAAAATAAGAATATAATTTAAAACTAAAAAAATATATATTAAAAGTATCGGGTCGAGTACTTGATTAACAAAAAAAAAAAGTCAACCCAGACCCGGCTTAACTACATAGAAAAAATCTTGGGTCGGGTACCTAGCCCGGTCGGATAATTTTTTTTAAAGAATTACCATATTTTTTAAAGTTCAGATAGGCGGGTCGGGTCAACCGAGTTGGGTACTTTTTAATACCCCTAATTTATACCCTTTTGACAAAAACTCAGAACGGGGGCGTAAATTGGGTGCATTTTGGCCTACGTGGCATGATCGTGACAATTAAGGGAAAGTATGTTAAGAGGAAAAAAATAATTGTGACCGAGGGAGAAGTTTTATGAATTTTGTCCAAGAAAAAGAATCATGTGTGATACGTGTCAAAAAATTATGAATACGAGTTGATGTAATGACCCGAATTTCGTAATCCATGGGTCGGTGTTACTCGAGTCCTGGGCTTTATTTTGGGGCGAGAGTTTGGGATTTTGGATGCCCATGAGAGCCTTTTGCAGACTTGTATTTTGTTATTGGGCTTAAGTTGTTGGTTTGGGGATGAATGAGGAGGATGAAGGGAGGGTAGAGAGGTAATTACCTCATTTTTGAAAAGGAAAAGGAATAGCCTCTTTAATTCCTATGCAGAAAATAAAAGGGATGATCTCACCCTTTGTCTCCTTGTCTTCCTTTCATCCATTCTCACCTCATAGCTCCCACCTACATAGAAATGTTGAATTTTTCTCATTTTGAGTTTAATTTTCGGAATAGAAGTTGAGAGTGTTGGAATCTACAGCAAGGGTTCTACCAAACAAGGTAAAAATGGAAGGAAATGGTAGAGGGTTGAGAAATATGAGTTTTGGTGGGGTGAAGAAGAAGAATGGGAATGGAGGATTTAACTCCATTTCTTTTGTATCTTTTGACCTTCCAATAATGTTGTAACCCATTTTACAACATCTCTTTGTAGCGAAAGAGGTTGGACAGCATTCTAATGCTCAAGGCAAGGGCAAGGCTTGAGGCTTGTTGGCAATAGAGTTTCCTTTTTATGCTTTTGAATGAAGGTTAGTACACTTCTAACTCCTTTTGTTTCATGCACAGCCTAAGGATGATGCCTGTATGCTTGATTGATGATTTGGGTGTTAAATGCTTGGTAATGGGTGTTAATTGTAACCCCCTCGACCCGGTCTAGACGATAGACCAAACCGAACGGGTCACACGGAGAATATTGAAGTAAACCGTGAGGTTTACCTCAATAAACGACCCTATTTTTTCATTTTATCTTGTCTAAATGCTCATTATGATCCTAGGTGTTTAACATCGCAACGGAACAAATTACAACTTGATCATACATCGATTTGAGACTCAATTGTATTCGATTATAGTTTAGGGGCCATTTAGCAATTTCACCAAACTATAGGGATTTCTTCACTTTTAAAGTTACCAAACTTTAATTAATCATGTTACATTCACCTCTGTCAAAACTCGGCTCAAAATAATCATCCATGCTCATTTAATTGCATATACAACATTTAAGGACTAAAACATAAAAATTCAAACAATCAAAGATACTTTTAACTACTTTAACAACCAACTGTATCGATACCTTAAAGAAAGTATCAATACGCCCATGAAAAACATGTTCCCATATTCAAATTCAACAAGATTGTATCGATACCCTTTAAGCCCGTATCGATACCCCAAAAATGAGTAGCATAAAACTGTATCGATACGCCCCTGTATATCAGTACACCCCTTCAATTTTGCTTGGATCGTATCGATACCCTTTCCACCATACCGATACCCATAGACCTATAATGTCATATATTGTTGATTTTTCACACTTTAAACCACTCTAAAGCATCCTAACAAACTTTAAACATGCATACATCATACTTTAATAACAAACCTCAATCATGTAAGGCAATTTCATCAACAACACATAAAAGTAAGCAACAATCAAATCTATAGGCATGCTTTCTCAACAAAATGACCACTCAAGCCCAAAATGCAAACCAAAGCCTAAATCATCAAGCAATGGCCATTTACATGTCATCAAGGGCATTTCAAACTTGTCACAAACCGGGGAGTCTCAAAAACACATCTCCGAAACCAACAAGGTATTCTCCCATTGCCAACAATTATTACTAGTTGTAATCACTCATTTTCGTCCACCTATATAAAATATTATTAATATTAATATAAGTGTTTATTGTTGTTGTTATTATTATTATTATTATTATTATTGTTGTTGTTATTATTACAAATAACAGATTCTAAAAATAAAAATTTATTTTAATTAAAATAAAGCCCACTTAAATAATAATGTTCAGTCCATTACAAAAAATAGCCCATTTGGGCCCAATCTACATAAAATCAGAAACCCTAATCCGTCTTTTCCCCCTTTACGCAGCCGACCCTTTACTGTTGGATCAAGTTTTGATCCAACGACCAAGATCGAACCAAGGCATTTCTTTGGATCGCGTGTGGCACACGCGCTGGCCATCCGTCTCCCCACGCGCGCGTGCACGGCACGTCGAGACCCTTGAAATGCTTCCTACCACGTGTCCACATCTAGAGGACGCCACGTCAACACCGAAACACCATCTCGTTTGTTCGTTCTCGAGCCGCATCCCGACTGTTCATCTCCGCAACACGACGGCCACGAGACGACCGTCATGCAACTTGCCCAACTTGCAAAAAAAATAGATGTAGTTTGGGACCACTCTTTTTGAATCGAAATAAAAAAAACACGAAATTACAGAGGTAATTCTTCCCCTTCTTGCTTTTGTTTCTGTTTTTTTATTTTATATGCATATCAAAAATAAAAGAAGAAGAAACACTACGAGAGTTTAATTTTTTTTATCTTTTCGAATCATCTCCGTTCGTCATCCGACGTTCATCCTACCGGATTATTGAGCCATGCACATAAGTCGGATATGGGGGGAGTAAGCAAGTTTATGATTTTTCAAAGAAAAAAAGAAAATCAAGATGAGATTCGGGTTTGAATAAAAGAAAAAATAAAAAAACAAAAAGTGAAAAAAGGGACGATTTAGGCTTGTTGGCGTCGGCTAACGACAGCCGGCGAGGCAGTTGTGGTTGGAAGACGAAAGGGTAAGGGAGAGCAAGGGTTTGAGAGAGTTAAAGGTTAAAAAAATCTAATTTTTAGGATTAAGGGTGTGTTATATACCCACTGAAAATATTAAAAATGGATTATTTGCATAATAAACCCCTCTGCACCAAGATAATCACGCCGTTGATCCTTCCCCTTTTGAAATATTTTCCGTGATCCGTAATGTTTTTAAACTCCTTGCAATCACGTCCCTATTTCTTTAATTCCTTTAATTTCAATATGCTTTTAAGTTTCTGCTTTTTTTTTCCCCTTTGACTATTCGTTTTTCCTTTTTTAATTTTACTTCATTTTCCTTTTTTATAGTCTTTGTACTTAATTCATGTTGTATATGTATACATAATATGTATAAGCGTATAGTTTAATATATATGTATATAATTTGTTATTATGGTACTATGTATGTATATTTTTTTCCTTAAACATGACATGTATATATTATAAGTTTTATATCATTTATTCTTACCATATATATAATATGTTAATATAACACTTATATTACCTTTTAGCTATGTGCATAAATTGGGTGTTTGTAATATATATGTATACAACACATTTATGTATAACGTATAGAACTTATTAATTGATAATGTATATCCCTTGTCGCCTATATTAATTTTTTTAAATAATATCTATTGCTATGTGTTTACCATGTATACATATACATTATTATTATATCTTTATTTTCCTTTTAGAATATATTTATATATGTAAATTGCTTTTTATTTAATATATATACATATGAAATACTTGGCAAGGTATTTATACGCATGGTTTATATATATATATATATATATATATATATA
The DNA here is from genome assembly GCA_958450335.1 of Hibiscus tridactylites. Taxonomy (NCBI): domain Eukaryota; kingdom Viridiplantae; phylum Streptophyta; class Magnoliopsida; order Malvales; family Malvaceae; genus Hibiscus; species Hibiscus tridactylites. The sequence goes on along the minus strand of OY288269.1, from coordinate 41,200,903 downwards.
TATAGGGATGGGATCAAGTTACATGGTGTAAAACTCATTTAGTTTACACTAATCTAGGACCATTGGATGAATGAAATGTATGTATGAGATTAACAGTAAAAAATGTGAAGATTATCACTTGAGAAAAAAGATAAGAAAATAATTTGGGTCATTAATTACCATTATCCAACAGTCCAAAAACTGTGTAAAAGTAATTGAGTGTTACACGATGCAAGTTGATCCTAACCCATATATATATATGGTTATATATACGTTCTTCTTTTACACTTATTTCAGTACCCTTACTTACCTAATATATGTTATTTCATTTCCTTATATGTATATCAATTATTTTATTTAATATATATATATGGTAATTGATCAATACGTACTTAGTTTAATTTGGTTAGATATATATGTACATGTATATTTATGGTATGATTTGAATTATGTTTATCATTTTAAATATATTAATTAACTTACCATTTCTACTTTTTTTACCAAGACTATTTAATAAGTTAGTACATCATATTATATGTTTTTTCACAGTATTTAATATATGAATATAGCGTATAACAGTATGATCCATATACGTAAATAGTTTTTTATAATAATATGTTATAAAGTATAGTTCATATATATATATATATAGTTGTCCTTTATTTGTGTTTTATGGTACTTTTGTTTACGCTGGTGATCATATATTTGGATCACGCATAATTAATTGTCATATTTAATTAATCGCACTAGTTTAGTTTAATAGTCGAGGTCCCGATATTCTAGTAGGAGTATCGACCCAAACATTTGGGCGTCATCTTCTTTGATATCGTGGACAGCGAGTGCGATTGTCTGTCTCGTATGACCATGCATTCATGTATTTCGAAATTAATATTTAAATTGGGCAGAGTTTTTAATTTTTCCAATAAATATATTACGAACCGTTAGGTACCAATTTTGGGTGCTGTGGGGGTGCTAATCATTCCCCACGCGTAACCGACTCCTAAACCCAAATGTTTCTAAATCTCTGGTTTTATTTTAAGGGTGTCCGGTCTACCTTTTTGAATGATCAGTGGCGACTCCCAATATTTTATTTAAAATACGAGTTTATTTTAAAAATGTTGTACAAACATGCGAATTTTTTTACTCGCTACAGGATGGCGACTCTGCTGGGTAGAAATTTTGTTTTTTAAAAAACAAAAAGAGAGTCAAGCCTTAGAATCATTTCATATTATAATTATAAGATGTAACACCCGTGTTTAGGGGTCGGGTGAAAATAATGTTTTAATAATATTCGGGTTCGGTTTTATAATTTAAATAAATTAAATATTGGTTCGGGTTTTGTTTACAAATAAAAAAAATGTGTTGGATCCAATTTTTATTTAAACCCAAGCCCAATAGCCATTTCATTAATGGCAGTTTCGTAAATAAGTGCCTTGTAAAAATAAAAACCCTTTTAATTCCAAAACACCCAAAATTTGTGTCATCTTCTACCTCCCAAAAACACACCCAACGTGAAACCCCCTCCCACCATTGAAGCTTCCATTTCATCTCCTCCATCCTTCATCCTTGATGATTTTTAAAAGGTAATGGTACTTTTGAGCTGCCATCACCTTCCTCTTTCTCTCAATGTATTTAGTTTTCATAAAAACCCATTGTCTCATGTTTTGAGTTTTTGAACTTTTAAGTTAAAAATCCTAACTTTGTTGTTCAATGTTGAAGCTTTTGAATTCTTGTTATTATATGTGTTGTTTGTAGCCCGAATGGTCCAACATATATCATTTTTAATTGGTTTTATTAAGAAATTCGTATTTGGGTTTTGGAGGGGTTTTAGGAGGGTTTAGAAGTGGGTTTTAGGGCTGTTTTATGTTGGAAAATGAGGGCTGATGGTTGTATGATAGTTAGGGGTTGTTTTGGAAGCTATTAGGTGTGTTAAAAGAGTTGGAATCAATGGTTTTCGGCTGTGCTAGGGGGCTGCTCGGGAATGGCTTTTTGGGGGTTGTTCTTGGTTCGAAAAACAAGTGTTTGATGTTTGAATTGTATTCCGGGTTTGCTACATTGTGTTGTGGACTGATTTGAGGTTAATTTACTTGTGTTGAGGCGATTAAAAGCAAGGATTTGCGTTGGTAAAGCTTTGGGATCGAATCCGGAAGTGAGGAGGCTTGAGTCGGCTTTGCTTGTTTTGCTTAAGGAAATGAGGTGAGTGGTTAATGTTTTAAATTGATTTCAAAGGTTGGTTCTAGCATGTGGAGGTGAAAATGTTTTCAAGTAATGTTTTGGTTCAAAGATGGTTTTGAAAGAATTTAGATTTGGCTTGAAAAGTTGAATTAAACTCAAGGGTAAGTTGTTGTGAATTGCCTCTTTAATTTCCCTTTTTCCATTTGTTTTCATTACTTGTGGTGATGGTTTGTCAAGCATGAAACTTAAATAATTTGGGAAGAATTATGATTGCTTAATATTATATCGTTGATCATGTATGATGGTATTAATGATGTCGTCGATATGCCTTGTAAGGTGTGAGTAAATTGGTGCAAGTTGTGCACGAAAATGGTGAGTAAGACCATTTGTGATCGGTAAGATTCCAAGTAGTAAGTGATGCCTAATTGTGGTTTTTGTCACATCTTGATTTGGTTGTGCATGATATAGTGAGTACATGTCGTATGGTAGTATTTGTGCATCGTGTTGCATGGTTGGTGTCGAACCTCACGTGATGGTTGTCGTTGATCCGGTGATGTGTAGTCCCACCGGTAGCGAATGGTATAAGACTCCGGTGATGTGTAGTCCCACCGGTAGTGACTAGTAGAAGAGTACTTTGATGTGTAGTCCCATTGGAAAACTACTAGTCGAAACGGTGATGTGTAGTCCCACCGTGTGTGTTTGGTTATGCTTGTGCATACCATGTGTTGTTCATGTGTATCTCACTATATCATTCTCTTTTATGGTTTGCCTTAATCTAAGATCATACCTTTATGCATACTATGAGGTGTAATGCTATGATAAATGCCTATGTTGTTGACCCTTGGTTGAACTCGTATGTTAGTAGAAGGATTAGGTAGTTGGATGATTTGTATGCGTTGACTTTTACTTTTAAAGAAAGCTTTGAACCCTGCATTGTCGTAGTTATGTTTTAGAGCTCCGCTCACTAAGCTTTATGCTTACGCTCTCCTTTTTCCGACAATGCAGATCTTTAGCTTGGAGTTAGCAAGGAGCAAGATAAGGGCGTCCAAACGTGTGGTGGTTTGCTCAAGTATGATTTAATTAAATAATGTAATAGTCTAGCAATGGGAAATGCTACGTGTCTTAGGAGCTTGTATCTAGACTCCTATGTGTTGGCTTATTGTTGTTAATGCCTAATGCGATGTTTGAATTAATTATGGATTGTATGCATGTAATACCTTGATGATTGTTGGTGTGTATGGTGTCATGCTTTAGGGTGTTTAGGTTGCCTTATGTATGGTTGCAAACCTCTTGTGTTTGACTTGTGCTTTTAAGACCATTTGAGCCTTCATGTATGCTTATTATTGCCTATATTGCTCATCGAATTGAATGCTATGTATGAAAGCTTAAATCTATGTTGAATGACACCCATGGCTTATTTATGTGTGCTTGCATGTTGGTATACGCTTAGGTGAGTCAAGAAATGCATGAAGAGTCGTGTTGGGGCCGTTTTAGTTGAGTTTGAGGAGTTGCAGTGCAGGGGGTATCGATACCCCTGGTTAGGGTATCGATACTCTTTGCCCAAATGCCCCAGATTTTGCCTAGGGTATCGATACCCTTAGGGTATCGATACCCTCCAAAGTCTCTGTAATTTGAAAGTGGGAGTTAGATTGGAGCGTATCGATACAGTGTTCCCGAGTATCGATACGGTTCCATTCTGTTGACCAAGGAAGGTTGACCGAGGAAGAGGGTATCGATACCCCTGGTAAGGGTATCGATACGGTCTTCACATGTTGACTACTTGGGTTGACCTAGAAAGAGGGTATCGATACCCCTGATTAGGGTATCGATACTGCCTGCCTTATAAGCTTAAAATTGACTGTTTATGCGTGGCTGTGATTCGAATGTGTTTTTCCTTTGAACGTTTTCCGCTGTTGTGAATCACATAGGACTTAATATTCATCTAGGCAAGATTTTTATAAAAAGAAAAAAAAATTAGGGTTGCTAACCGAGGGGGAATCCTTTGGGTTTCGCTTCGGTTTTCCCCGTGTGGCCCACTCGAACCGGTCATCCGGCCAGACCGGGATGAGGGGGTTACATAAGAAAAGTTTTAAACCCGGCCTCATTTAATTTCTAATTCTTTGACCTTGTTTGGTTATACGGTGTTTGATATATTTTGTCATCATATATTAGTTTTAGAACCCTTAAGTGGGAACGATTACTTCTCCCCGTGAAGTTGCCACTTCTGTATGGTGTTGTAATTCGTTTCTGGGATCCGATCCTTATACTTCGTGGAGCTCCACTTTCGTATGGTATATCGGTCGTGTCCCCTCGAATCGATGTCCTAGCGACAGTTCGAGTACCATTTACTTTAGATTCAAAATGCATATAGTAAACCGTAGGGCTCACCTTTTAGAGCTATATCGAAACTTTGTCCGTTTAGCCGTAACCCTATTTATGCTTTAGATTTATTCGTATTTTTGCTTGTTGTGTGATTACTTTAACTTATTGACTTATTATCATTTGGCATTTATTTAATTTTATTTCGTTGATTATTTCATCATACTGACACAAATTTCTTTTGTGTTTTTTTCCCTTTACATTTGCTTTGCATTTGCATTCTTATGGCATAAAATAGAGATATTAATTTCGCAAGTGGCTATCACTTTAGAAGACAATCATAATGGATGAGAGGCCTCGTGGTCAAATAGAACATACATCCGAAGATACACCGAATACTAGAGAGGGTGGCACACCCGAGGGCTTTGAATTAGACATAGTAGGTGACGCTTACGTCAACGACGAACGAATTGAGATACATGACTCGAAGAAAAAGATGGCCGAGATGATGAATATGATGACCGCTATGACCAAAGGCAAGGGAACTGTAAAACCAGAAGAAGGGATAATCAAGAGTAAGAATGAAGACATCAGTGGTCAGAATATCACTCTGAAACAAGATAACGTCGACAAATACAACAAGTTGAACCCTTTTGTGATTTCTATCAACAAAACAACTAGGAATACATCAGAATCAAGCTTTCATGTAACCCCCTTAACCCGGCCTAGACGGTTAACCCGAATTAAGAAAGTCACACGGGGAAAATCAAAGTCAACCCGAAAGTCAACCTTGATTAACGACCATTTTTTTTTCTTTTTAAACTTGTCTAGATGCACATTAACCCTAGATATGATCATACAAACAGCATGCTCAAAGATCATAACCATCAGAGATTAAACAGGGACCCAATTGAACAAAATAGAACTTTAGGGACCAAAATGTAAATTCTGCAAATAAAAATGACTTAATTCAAATTAAAGTTACCAACTTATAATTAATCAGGTTTCATGCTTCTCTGTCAAATTTCAGCTCAAACGGACATCCCAAACTCATACAATTGCAAAAACAAGTTTCAGGACCAAAAAGCAAACATTTCAAAACATATAACCGCCCATGTCAGCCCCCAACGGTCAGGTGTTCCGAAACAGGGAAAGCCTGTTTCGAAATGCGGGACCGTTCCGCAACGTGTTCTGAAACGAGGCCTGGCAGAGGCATTTCCGTTTCGGAACGGTACCTTCCGTTTCGGACGCCTGGGCCACTACAGGGCACCCGTTCCGAAACGGTAGCTCCCGTTCTGATACGACCTGCACAGAATGTAGAGAAATGGCTGCTAAAACACACAATTAACTTACCATACATGCTCCAAAAGCAACCAAACTTCACCAGCAAGACATATAACATGCAAGGAACATAATTGCATCAAACAATCATCATCATGGCATCAAATATGAAAAGCCCCAAATCTAAAGGCATGCCTCCTACTAAGCAAACCCTTCAAGCATTAAAACTCCAAACCAATCACATAAAGGCCAATTACACGTTCCAGCATTAATAACAACATTTAACAAACTTAGGGAGTTCAAAACATCTCCCAAAACATCCACATAGGTCCCCCATTGCCAAATGCCAAAAGCTAAAAGTGTTTAAGAAAACCTTTCCATACTTGAGCTTAATTTCCACTTGATTGCTTGCCCTCCTTGCTGCCCTCAATGCACCTTAACGCTCTGCATTATTGGTTTAAGAAAAGAGAGAGCGCGCAAGCAAAAGCTTAGTGAGGAATGCTCATTTAAAACCATACAATAATGCATTTATAAAACTCATTTATAAATCATACTTCAAGCAACATTACACATGCTCTTTAACTTTTAAAACAAGCAATACATGCTTCCATGTCATTTCATGTCATATTGGCAACAAGTGATACCTTCCACATAAGATTCACACATGGACTTTTAAACACCATTGTGATCTTACAACAACCAAGGACCACACATGGACTATTAAACACCATTGTGTCCTTAACCCCATGGACTTTTAAACACCATGGACCCATGGACTTTTAAACACCATGGCAAGGACCACACAAGGACTTTTAAACACCTTTGTGTCCTTAACAAGAACCATCCAAGGACTTTTAAACACCTTGATGTTCTTAAGTAACCAAGGCTTACACAAGGAATTTTAACCACCTTGAGCCTTAACCAAGAACCAACCATGGACTTTTAAACACCATGTTGTTCTTAAAATTCACAAGATTCACATAAGGACTTTTAACCACCTTTGTGATCTTAACCAAGAACCATCCAAGGAATTTTAACCACCATGATGTTCTTAAATATACAAGGCTCACACAAGGACTTTTAACCACCTTTGTGACCTTAACCATCACTTGCCAATATGCATCAATATCACCAATAACTCACTGTTTTAAAGCATTTTACAAAGCCATAAACATCATGCATCTTTAAGCATCAAACCACATTTAAACAATGTTCAAAAACAAGGAACTCTTACCTTGAGCTTCCTTCAACACATGGCTTATAATCACAGCAAATATACATGCTAGATATGCTTTCAAAACAGATTTAAAATCATGCAAACAACCACATTGCATTCAACCAAAAACCATGGCCATCACCAAGAGAGTTTATCCGAAAACTTACTCTTGAGCTTAGCTAAGTTGCTTAGACTTAAACTAAGCTCCCAAACCTCCAAAACACTGGTTTCAAAGCTGAAAACCAAAAGTCCACTCACCGATTCCGTTTCGCTTCTTGCCGAAACACCAATCAAGCTTCCGGATCACCACCACTTGGATCCAAAGATGACTCCCCTGTTTTAAACACATCAAAGCAGAGGATTAATGCATCATCATGCATTAATAGCTTCAATGAAAGCACCTAAACTCGCTGCTCTCATCCACACTCCATTTTCGGCTACCAAACACAACCGAAAATGCATCCAAACAACTCCTCAACATTTCCCAGCCAAGAACCATCAAAACTAAACATCCTTTAACATCATTTAACATCTAAAAAGGACCTAACAACATCCTTATACCTCCAGCAACAACAGATCCACAAGATCACTCCAAAACAACCAAGAATCACAAGCTAAACTTAGGAAATTCAACCTATCCGGGATTGCATTAATTAAAACTCAATTCCTTATCAATTTAACATTCATTTAACATCAAATTAACACCTTAAAACACAGCCCAATCAGATCAAACGAAAATCCATCAAAAATCACCAAATCTTGCATTTAAAGCCAAGATCCATAATACAACTTTAAAACCATTTATAAATCATCAATTAAGGATTGAGAACTTAGGAATTTCAGTAAAGAACTGAGAGTTTAGAGGAGAAGGACGTTCTTACCTCCAAACTTGAATTTCTCCCTTTTTAGAACCAAAATCTTGAAAATCCAATTAGCAAATGGTGAGGTTTTGTTGATGAGATGATTAGCAATCAAAAGAGAATTGAAAAGAGGTATTTAGGTGACAAAATCAGAGGAAAAAGCTCTGGAGAAAGATGTTGGTTTGAGAGAAAATGAGAGAAAAGGAAAATGAGATTTTAGGAAAAATTAGTTAGAAATAACTTCCCTCCACTTTCCTTTTGTTTAAAAATCAGAATTAAATCATTAAATATCTTAGAAAAATCTGGAGAAACTCCCTTTGGGTAAATAGCTCCTTAAAGATTCAAAGTTTCAATCCTTTCTAAAACAGTCATGCAGTTTTCAAAAATTACATTTTGGTCACTAGCCAAAATGTCACCCTTCCAAACCTCATTTTGTAAAATTGATTTCACAGTTCACTTATATATATTAAAAGAGGATTTTAGAACATTTTTCCATATTTTTAATGCAACCCGAACTAGGCTTTCCTAATTTCACCTTTTTATATTCGAACAACACTTTGACCGAACCGGTCCAAACCCAAAACTTCTAAGCCCAAAACCGGAGTGTTACATTTCAAGAAATAAAAGTAGGTCCAGAAGAAACCCGAGAAGCAAGTAATGAGAAGAAGTACACCTCTATTCCTGTAAGGTACATCGAGCTACTCCCGATGCTTATCGAGAAAAAACCTTATCACCCCTATTCGTTATGGTCTGAAAGAACCACATTACCTGAAAGGTTACAATCGACATGTTAGGTGTAGTTAACACTTAGGGAGTTCAGGTCGCACCACAGAGAATTGTCTGGCTTTAATGGATCAGGTCAAAAATATTATCAAGTCGGATATACTGTGTTTCAAAGAGGGGAAACCCAATTTCTACATCGAGACAAAAATTGCCCGAGGGGAAAAGTTGGAAGGAAGTCAGGATCCGAGAGAAGGCTTGGGTAACGCAGAAGCAAGTCACTCCAGCAATTTAAATTCGGAGGTCACAAATGGGAGGATCTTAAAGGAGAGGCGTTCATTCGAGTATAACTAGTTTAGGCAAGAGAAGGATATTTTGAGCGAGAAATTGAAGAGTTTACAAGATGATCATCATGAGCTCTACTGTGTGTTCAAAAATGCAGGAATGGGTAATACTTTAGAAGAATGGAAGAAGAGTTTCATTCGGCTGAAGAATGACTTGGGACAGTGGAAGCAAAGAGGTAGGGTTAGTGAAAATAGGGCTCGATTATTGTCAGAAAGGTTGGAAGAAGCTAAGAGCGATATGATACCCTTCAGAAAGAGTTACAAGACAACTTAGCTATGAATGAGATTTTGAAAATAAGTTTGCAACAAAGTGAGACCATATCCAACACCTTTTAGATGGAGATTGAAGCACTCAAAGAACAAACAAAAGAACTTAGGACTTCTTTGCGTACAAGTGAGATCCGTGCCGAAGCCTACAAGCAAGGTGGCTATGAAAGTGTCGAAGAGGTAACCCTCCAGCTACAAAAAGCTGAGCGAGAAATTTTAAAGAGGGATAAGGACATGAAAAGTGTCATCGCTCAAGCACGCAAGTGGCCCAACAGGTGGTAGATTTATCTGACGAAGCAATGCCATTAAGTTAGAATATTGATCCAACACTGGACCACGTAGGAAAGCCGACTCATTTGTTGGGTGATATTAGAAAGTCAGGGGTTAGGGCTCATCAGTATCTATAAAGCTTGGAAAAATAATATATGATGTAACGAGCCTTTTTTTTATTTAATGAAAGTCTTTCTACGATGATCACTTTACGTATAATATCTCATTGCATTACATTTCGTTGATTCAAAAATATTCTACATTAGGGTATTTTTATAAAATAGAAGATATTATGTGATATATAGAGATTGATAATGCCACAGTTGGAAATAATCCAAACCCAAAGTAAATACAGAGGAGACAAAAGTGGGGCACCAAGTACGGAAGGCCTGTAGAATATTGTCAATCTTTTATATGCATACATCCTATCTTTGTAAAAATCTTTTTAAAGAACAATTGGAGAATCAACACCTCATTGGCATTCATTACGATAATTCATACTCATTGTTTGCCTTTTATATTTTAATATTTATGATGTATTTCACACATTAATTAAATAAATAATTAAATTTTACGGGCTCGATGGCAATATTTGAAGACCAGTTGTGAGAAAAAATGGAACAGAGAGTAGAGAAGCTAGAAGATAGATTTAAGAAAGAGATCAAGAAGAAAGAAAAAATGGATGTTTTTAATGCAGAGGAGCTTTGCCTAGTCCCTGATTTGGTCATTCCTCCGGATTTCAAGGCTCTCATATTTATGCAGTATGATGATACAAGTTGCTAGAGGGTTCACCTGACTATGTTTTGCAGAAAAATGGAAGGCTACTTGAAGAATGAAAAGCTGTTGATCCATTATTTCCACGATAGCCTGACTGGACCGACAATAGTATGGTGTAACCAGTTGAGCAGAAAGCATATACAATCATGGAGTGATTTAGCTAGCACTTTTTTTTGGAGCAATATAGATGTGCTTTGGATTTGGCACTGACTCGACAGTTTCTGCAAGTCATGAAGATGGGGCCAAATGAGACCTTCAAAGAATATGCTCTAAGATGGAGAAGTTTGGCGGCACAAGTTCAACCTCATATATCCGAAGAAGAAATGATTCCCCTATTCCACTTGACTCTTCCCATCCCATTCTTTGATAAGTTTCTAGAGAAATCAAAGAGTAGATTCGAGGAATTCATGAATATAGGGGAAAGAATAGACTGTGCAATCCAAGAAGGAAAATTGAGATTTAAGTCTATGTACCAAACCGAGGAAGTAGAAGAAGGAGAGATAAATGAGTTCCACTTCCAAAGTCCTCGTAATCTCAAAAGAGGAAGAAATACCGATTCTTCCGAGCCATCAAGGAAAATTCCTTGAACAAGTGCAAACTTGGAGGTATTTGGAGTATCCATTGTAGACGTTTGGCCTCATTTGGTAGAAGATCACTATCTCACTCCTAGACCGGTAAAAATATACTCGATCCATCTACCCACAATTTTGACCCAAATAACACCTGTGATTTCTATATGGGGTAACGGGGCACCCTACCAGGAAGTGTAGACCTTTGTTGGAAGAGGTCAAGAAGCTGATCAGTAATGGGGTCCTGACCCAAGAATTAATTCAGTAGTGGAAAATAAAGAATTAGGGCAAATTTGCATCACGCCAAGAAGGCCAAAATAAGATGGCCCCTATGCTTGATTTTTTTTACCTTTCGCAAAGATACTAGTTTGATTTTCGTTTTCCCTTTGTGGGAATGATTCACAGAACAAACTCTATGACTTAAGCCCTAAAGTCAAAGAAATATTTTGTAAAGACATATGTCTATTTATTTTTGTTAGAATGGAAGATCTTATCTTCTGTATTCCCATTAATTTTTTTTGTATTCTTCGATTTTTTAAAACATGTCATTCATTGTTATGGGGTACTTTTTGTTCTCCCATGCACATATACATTTTTTGTTTTTCCATACATACGTATATATGTATATATCATTTTTTATACTTTGATTCCAATCTAAAAAAATAAATCATAAGATGCATATGCTTAGAAAAGATTGAATGTTAACTCTAAAATCCCTACCCCTTGAAGACTTTCTCTAGATGTCTATGGATGAGATGACGAATGGAATTCTTGGACTTCCCCTTCATAAAGTAAGAAAATACACTCATTGTTGTCCCATTTTTTAGCCTGGCCGTTTCTTTTTTATAGAACCCAAACCAAGGATCACCTTCACATTGGCGGCAAATAAGATCAACATTTTGCTGACAAATATAAGTCGCCCGATTTTTAATGGGCAAGATTTGAGAACATATACATCAGATACATAGGTCAAAGAAACATCAAAAGACATTAATGAATGATTCTGCCAACAAAAGAGAAAAGAAATCAAGAATAAAAGCATTGGATTGAAAGGAGAAATAAAGGAACACAAGAATTGTACACAATCATTCATTCAAATCATCACCAATTTTGAAAAACCATGGATGACCAATCATCTTTGAGTAGAAAGCAAGTATCAATATCCATCCAAGATACGAGCCAGTCTAAGTTTACAACAGAAAGAAATGAACTATAGGGTAAAAACCCAAAGATGGACAGTCTAGAGTGATTAAAGAAACAAAAAAAAAACAAAAGAAAGAAGAGGAGAAAGAAAGAAAGATTACTTTATATGAGCATACCCAAATCAAACAGTGCAAGAGTAAGGGTACGATTGGAAAGTTGTACAAGTTTTGGCAGGTTGAAATGCATGAAAACGGAGTTAAAACAAAAATCGGTCAGATTTACCTAGTCTAAAATTCAGAAGAAGGAAATGAACTCTAGGGTGAAAACCCAAAAATTGGCAGTCTAGAGCAATCCAAGGAAAAAAAATCCTCATCAGAGCACGCTTCAGTCATGAATTTTAAAGATGATATTGCTCGAAAATGATCCTTGGTTTTCCGTGACCCTTGAAAACTTACTTGAGCCTATATACCCCTTCTTTCGTAACTGTGAATCGAGCCAACATTACAAGCCTATAAAGACCATTCTGATCATACATAGATGTCTTAGTTGAATGAGAATGTCTTCAAATCACATTCCGCCAAAGGGATAACCTTGTCTCAAGCAACGTCAAATTTCAAGTGCCTGATCGACACCAAATGAGGGAAGGATATGGCATGGTGAGATAGTGAGATCAAGAGAGCCACCTAAAAGGGGTTAGAGATTAGGTATGGGAATCGTTTCTCTCAAAAGCCTAATAGATCAAAATAGACTATACATGTGCATATATCATCACAACATTCAAAATCTTCTAAGCATACGCTTCATTCAGATTGATCTTTGACAATTTGAAGCAAATGTTTTATTGTATTTGATATTTTGGGCCGAACATTAGTTTTTTTTAAAATGTTTGGCATTTACTCCAATTTTGATTTTTCTCTGAACATTAATTTTAAGAATGTTTGGCATTTACTCCAATTTTGATTCCGTCCAAACATTAGTTTTAAAAAATGTTTGGCATTTTTCTCCAAATTTCGATTTATCATTTTTCTCATAACATCAGTAGGCAAAAAAATGTTCGGCATTTTTTTTTCAAATTTTGATTTTTAAATTACCTATAATTTTTCCCAAACAAGTGGTTTTCAAAATGTTTGGCAGTCTCTTCAAGTTTTTTTTTTTTTAAAATGACAGCCATCTTTTCAAAATGGCATTTTTTATAGTAAGTATTAAAGCATAGGGACCTAGAATTAGTTTTCGCCGAGATGCTTCGTTAAGTTTAATAAAGAAGATTGAGCTTACAAGATGAGTTCACAGGAATTGAGGCATTTCGTTCGCTCAAATTCCAAAGTAGACGAAGACTTTGCATATTGAGTCAAAGACGAGAAAAAGTCGAGCCTGATACTAAATGGGGGTCAGTGAGATGATGAAAGTCCCTATATAAGATTAGTATAAGGACTAGAAAAGGAACTTACAAAACTGAGTAGAGACCTTTAATATTAAGAAGAAAAAGAGTTACTCGCACAAGAAAGAAGTGCGAGTCAAAATGCGAGACAGAGATTCAATGAATGAAGATGAAGACTGAGGAGCATACTGCAGAGATATGAAGTGAAATCCGAGAATGACCTTCTAGGGAATATGATTTTAAAGATGGTTTTGAAAAGAGAAGAGAGAAGAAAGAAAAAGAAAAGAAGAGAAAGAGAAAAAACAAGAGAAGAAAGAAAAAGAAAAGAAGAAGAGAAAGAAAAAAAGAGAAGAAAGAAAAAGAAAAGAAGAAGAGAAAGAGAAAAAAATAGAAGAAATAAAAAGGAAAGACAAAAAGAAGAAGAGAAAAAGAGAAAGAGAAAAGAAGAAAAAAAGAAAATATTACATTGCATGCATCATATAGAGATCCTCGTGTTAGGGGTATACTAATTTAGAAACATTTTGTTTGTTTTAGCCAGATATTTGAAAATTACGGTCTACAGCTTCATGTTGAAGAAGTAGATCTTATTGAAGGTTTCCATTGGTAGCCTTTTGGCGTGAATCCTATTTAAGAAATATGTTGGCAGCCTATTGGCATGAATCCTTATCTTAAGTCCTTCGGTCCATCAATAAGTCCTTCGGGTATGATGATAAGTTCTTCAGGCCACTAGTAAGTCCTTCGGGCTTTGTGATAAGTCCTTCGGACCATCAGTGAGTCCTTCGGGCATGATGCTAACCTTAATTTGATGTCAAGACCGATAGAAACCGGGGCATCATTTTAAGGGATTGGTATCCTGTTGGCGTGAATCCTATTTAAAAAATATTTTGGTAGCCTATTGGCATGAATCCTTATTTTACGTCCTTCGGGCTATTAGAAAGTTCTTCAGGCATGATGATAAGTCCTTCGGGCCACCAGTAAGTCTTTCAAGCATGGTGTTGAGACCTTCGGGCCATCAGTAAGACCTTCGGGCATTATGACAACCTTTCATTTTGATGTCGAAGACGAGTACAAATCGGGGCATTGAAGAGTTTGAAGCTTGGAATAATTGGTCGAGGAAGAGCGGAAAGTTCCAGAAGAATCTGTGGTTTCAAGGCCAGGGACATGAAAGTAGGACAAAAATGAGTACTTTTGGTCTTTGCTTTGTTCTCATGAAACGAGAACAAACAAAGAGGGGCAACTGTAATCATTCATTTTCGTCCACCCATATAAACTATTATTATTATTATTAATATTAATATAAGTGTTTATTATTATTATTGTTGTTGTTGTTGTTATTATTATTATTATTATAGAAAACAGATTCTAAAAATAAAACTCATTTTAATTAAAATAAAGGCCACTTAAATAATAATGTTCAGTCCATTACAAAAAAAGAGCCCTTTTGGGCCCAATCTAAATAAAATTAGAAACCCTAATCTGTCTTTTTCCCCTTTGCGTAGTCGGCCCTTTATTGTTGGATCAAGTTTTGATCCAATGGTCGAGATCGAACCAGGGTGAATCTTCGGATCGCGCGTGTAGCACACGCGCTGACCATCTATCTCCCCACGCGCGCGTGCACGGCACGCTGAGACCCTTGTAATGCTTCCTGCCACGTGTCCGCATTTGGAGGACGCCATGTCGACGCCGAAACACCATCTCGTTCGTCTGTTCCCGAGCTGCATCCCGACCGTTCATCTCTGCAACACCGATGACCATGAGACGACTGCCATGCAACTTTCCCAACATGCAAAAAAGAAAAAAATATGTCAGATCCACAATGATTGTAAGTAAACACATTCAGATATATATACATTGTAATAGATGTAGTTTGGGACCACTCTTTTCGAATCGAAATAAAAAAAGCACGAATTTACAAAGGTAATTCTTCCCCTTTTTGCTTTTTCTTTTCTTTTGTTTTATTTTATTTTATTCGCATATCAAAAATAAAAGAAGAAGAAACACTAGGCTCGAAATCGGGGCGTTACAGCTCTCCATCACTTAAGGAATTTTGTCCTCGAAATTTTACCTGAAGGAGATAGATAAGGAAACCGCTTCTTTATGTCATCATTCCTTTCCCAAGTGGCCTCCTCAACACCATGATGTTACCACAAGACCTTGACCAACTCAATGGTCTTACCACGAAAAACCTTGCTATCCGAATCTAAGATCTCAACCGGTTCTTCATCATATGACAAATCCGGATTCAACTCAATCTCCTCAACATGCATAATGTTAAGTGTGTAGAAGTTCTATAATTTCACCCTTTTTTTATGACAATTATTGCTAAACCTAAACTCATTTGAGTCACATTGTAGCCCTCCATGCATCAATCACACTGATCTCATCTTTATTATGCTTGATCATTATTTGTGGTTTATTTGGTGAAAAAGATACTACTTATGTGTGTGTTTGGTGCATGTGAAGATTTCACTACTCACTGCCCGTGCAAGCACTCCTGCGACAGTGAAGGAAAGGAAGGAGCGGTCAAAAGCCATCTCTCGACGCTCCAGATCCAAACAACTGTGGATGACAGTTTCTACTGAAAGAAGCTGAACCATGAGATAGAGCTCTGCTGAGCGAAAAAGATAGACAAACCATTGCTGAGGCAATAGCCAAGCCACTACCGAGGAAATGCCTAGACACATTCAAAAAGGGAGGAAACATGCAAAGTGCTATGCGTTTTGAAGAGCTTGAAAAGCTGAATTTTTCTATGCACTTTGCATGAAGACCAGACCACGGGAAGATTATGAAAACGTTGAAGGAAAGTCAAGAGAAGATTCCCGCAAATGGGAGTGTTTTAAGGAAGAAAGTTATAATACTTTAAAAGAAGATCTTTTCTTTTAATGTGTTTAATTCTAACTTAACTTCCTCAAGAAGGATTTGACCTAGACCTTCTCTATAAATAAGAAGCCAAAGCAAGCCATTGGAGACATCTTAGACGCGAGCAATTGAGAGTTGAGAGACTTTGTAGCGAGCTTACATTGTGATCATGTTCTAATTTATTCTTAGGGTTTAGATTGTATTATTTTGTAGTTGTCCGAAAACTGTTGAATTTTGTTTAAGTTTTTGTTAATGCAAGTTTAGTTCAAGGTTTGCTTATTCTTGGTATTAATATTGTTTGCGAGAGAATTGGGAGAGGATCACGTTAACTATCTATTTGTCTAATATCGAGAGAGTTAGATGTTGCGTGTAAATAAGACTATCGTAAATAGTGCAAGTGTACATGATGCAAGTAGTAAAGTGATACTAGAGTATCAGATATCATCTCCACAGGGACTAGAAATAACTCTATCCTTGAATTGCTGAACAAGAAAAAGGAATAATTTAAATGACTTTTGGAAGTAATCTTGAGAAATAGCTGAAATAAAAGATAGGGTAAATAGATTGAGAGAATGTGCCGGTATTGAATTGCTCAGTAGTGCAAGTGTTGCTCTTTTCAAAGGAGCTTATGTCGTTATGTCGTCGCTCCTGTCTCGGCAGATGTCCGTTGATGTCGCGGCAGCGACCAACAATTATGTACTTCAAGCTTGGCAAGAATCCCTGTTATGACTTGTCCTATCCCTAGGTTCAAGTTCTGTTGATGAACACTTCTTGGATGATACCTCCCGACATGAATCAAGGGTGAACACCAATGTTTATGAATTCTTCTTTAGCCACTTAATCTTGTACTTATCCCTAAGCCAAGATGGTTTAACCAAAAACTGGAAAACGCGTATTTACTCCTTTCGTATGCTTAACTCTCCTAATATTAAGCAAATGGATAACCTCACAATGCTCTCCCGATGCTCTTATGAGATATTTGAAAACCAGAATAAATAACTTGAAGTTTTTATTACTTGACAGAAAATTCCTAAGAATAATTACAATCCTCACAACTACTTTACAAAATCAACCCTTAGCCCTTGGGGAAGTTTAGAACATGGTGAAGAGAGAGAAACAACTAGGGTTTTGGGGGAAGACGACTAGGAATGAGATATCCTACCCTAGGTTAAATTACATGCCTTTATATAGGCCTTGGGTCCAAGTTTTCTAATATGACAAGAATACAAGTTTAAATTAAAGTACAACCCCATTAAAGACTAAATCTTTTGAGTAGATGCCTTTAATTCGTCCCCTTTTGTTGCTTTGATTTTCTTCCTTGAACTTTGGGCCTGGCCTTCCTTCTACTTCAGGGCTCATAAAAATATGGGAGTGACCCACGACAGACCGGCTTGAAATCCTCTATCCGTCGAGCTCCACTTCACTTTTCCACCTCAGTGTCTCTCTGTCGTCATAGCTGCCGCGACAGGTGTCATGATAGATGATGCTCTTTGTCTTTCCACTCTAGCTCCTCAATTCTCCTCTGCTCCTTTGCTGCCCTGGATTGCTGTCGCGGCAGGTACCTGCAAAAGTGACTAATTTCAGCAGCATCTGTACAGTTTTATCCAATTGTGATGTGTATGTAAGAATCTATCCTAAATGCAATAAATCATGCTTGAGTGCAGCAAAAATATGGGTAAATGAGGGGTAAAATATAGAACTTTTATGCACTCAACACACCCCCAAACTCGAATCTTTGCTTGTTCTCAAGCAATTGCAACCTAACTAAAAATAAAAACTTTTTGGCTTGACTTAATTCAGTGAACTTTCATTACCTACAACACATTCACTATTAAGAGTAGTACCTTATCGGGTGTTTATTGATTTATCCAGAACAATGATATAATTCTTGTGCAAGTGTGTGCAAGTTTTGTGAACAAATACGTGCCTAGACTCCCTTAGCTACCAGAATAGTTATGCTACTCACTTGAATTTTATGCCAAATTTCATTTTTTGGAGTCAATTCTTAGGCTCCTTTAGTTTTTTCGAATTTAGACTCAAGTGTTTTTCTTATTTTGATTTTACTAGAGCCTAATTTTGGGCACCTCTAGCTATCTTCCTAGATCCGGTGTTAGGGACCTCTAGGGGTATTGAGTCTAAGTTTTTCTTTTCTTTTATTCTTTTCCTAGAGTTAGTGTTAGGCACCTCTAGGGGCAATTCAAGTGGTTAAGTTTTTCTACTCTAGTTCACTAACAGAAGTCTAGACAACATATAAGTCACAAGGGTGTTTTTGAAGTTTAGAACTATATCAAGGCTCTAAATAATTCCTAAAACATCCTAAAGGCACTGTCACGACAGAGAATGTCGCGGCAGGTAAATTCAGTACAAAGACTTAAGCCAAATTATTATTTTAGTCATTTTTTAACACAAAAATTTACTAAGATGAGACACAAACTACAGACACAACTAAAAAGTTCATTAATAGAGGCATGCCTACCCCAAACTCAAGGGTTTCATCGCCCTCAATGCATGACAAATAAAAACAAAAAAACAACATAAAAAAGATAAAATAACAACAAAGACAACAAATATATAAGGTAAGCACTTAAGTTGATGAGTTGTCGTCGCTGCTGCTGCTGACGCGGAGCTGCCGGTGGGTAGTGACCTTAGTGGCAGAAGCTGGCTTGGTACTGGGAGATGGGGAGGCTATCTTCTTTTTAACTTCTCGAGGTGGCTGGACTCGGGTAGGTGAGATGTGTGGGGGTTGGTCCAGGACCTCTAGGTCGTCATCATTACTGTTGCTACTGCCTTCCGATCTGCCGTGGCAGGGTCCCTCAACAGTCTCGTTCAGTTTCTTCCTTTTCATCGGAGGGAAGTCTTTGGATATGTCTCGGACGACATATGGCTCCGAGTCAGAATCGTCTTGCCAGACGAAGAAGGAGGAGAACTCTTCAAAGTATTTTAGGTCGATCTCCGGTAGTGGTTCCTTCCTTTTCTCTCCTCGGTGAGTGGCAGATCTTCTGTCGCCATCTCCGGTCGTGGCAGGTGGTGATGTGGAGGCAGTAATGGGTGTTCTGGGGCTAGCAGCAGGTGTGGGGGTGGCAAAAAGAGATTCTGGGTAAGAAGGGAACTGCACCTTGGTAAAATTTAAATCAGTCTTAATAAAGTTTATCGTGGTGGTAGTGAAATCCCTTAAGAATCCCATGAAGCCTAGCTGTCGTTCCTCCATCTTCTTCAGCAAATGTAGGATTTGATTGGAGGTGTCTATCGGAGGTGCGACCGTCGTCTGATCAGGTTCTGCCATGACAGGATTAGTGGACTCAGGGTCTGCTGTTGGCCTGTTGTAGCAGACGGGTCCACAAAGGCCAATGGAGTGGCTGGTTTCAGCTCTATGAGGCTCTATATATTCTGTTGTGTCCATCCCATTGCCTTGGACTTTGACGTCCTCATCAAGTTCTGGAACCTTGTTTGCCCGACAGAGGGTGGTGACGAGGTAATGGAAGAACAGGGGCCCATCGGTTGAAGTGCACACTCGAAAATACCATCAATTATGTACCTGCCGACATTGATCTGCCTCTTGTTGAGGATTGAGTGTACGAGGGCTAATCTCTGCCGGTCCACCGCGGTATTATGTGAGGTAGGAATGAGGCGTTTCTTCACGAAATGGTTCCAAAGCTTTGCCTGTGGTGTGAGCTGGGTCCTTCACACGCTCCATCCGTGCTTGGGATCCTCGATCCACTGTGTGCCTTCCTCCGTTAGTTCTGCCATGACATCATCATAAACTGCCAGCAACAGACTGTTAACGAACCTCCGATGGACATCTTGCTTCTTGCTCACATAAATTTCGTACAAGGTGTTGATGTAGGCCGGTTCTAAGGAGATTTCGTTTCCTCTGACGGTCACTTTCGTGGCATGTTTGGAGGGGACGCCAGCATAGAACTCTCGCACCAACGTTGTAACGCCCCGATTTTGGGCTTAGGAGTTTTGGGATTCAGACCGGTTCGGTCGGAGTGCGGTTCGAATATATAAAGGTGAATTTAGGAAAGCCTAGTTCGGGTTGCATTAAAAATATGGAAAAATGTCTTAAAATCCTCTTATATTATATATAAGAGTATGGTGAAATCAATTTTACAAAATGAGGTTTGGAAGTGTGACATTTTGGTTAGTGACCAAAATGTAATTTTTGAAAACTGTGAGACTGTTTTAAAAAGGATTGAAACTTTGAATCTTTAAGGAGCTATTTACCCAATGGGAGTTTCTCCAGATTTTTCTAAAGTATTAAATGATTAAATAATGGTTTTTAAATAAAAGAAAAGTGGAGGGAAGATATTTTGGCATTTGCTAACTAACTTTCCAAATTTCCATTTTCATTTTCTCTCATCTTTTCTCTCAAACCAAACACCTTTTCTCCAGAGCTTTTCTTTCTGATTTTGTCACCTAAATAACTCATTTCAATCCTCTTTTGATCTTCAATCATCTCTTCAACAAAACCTTTGTATTTGCTAAGTGGATTTTCAAGAATTTGGTTCCAAAAAGGGAGAAAACTAAAGTTTGGAGGTAAGAACGTCCTTCTCCTCTAAACTCTCAGTTCTTTACTGAAATTCCCAAGTTCTCAATCCTTAATTTTTGTTTTATAAAAGGTTTTAAGGTTGTGTTCTTGATCTTGGCTTATAAATGCTAGATTTGGTTGATTTTTGGTTAAAATTCGTATGATCTGTTTAAGCAGTGATTTGAGGTGTCTTTTTGATGTTAAATGAATGTTAAATTGATGAGAAGTTGAGGTTTAATTAATGCAATCCCGGATAGGTTGAATTTCCTAAGTTTAGCTTGAGTTCTTGGTTGTTTTTGGAGTGATCTTGATGATCTGTTATAGCTGGAGGTATAAGGATGATGTTAGATCCTTTTTGGAAGTTAATTGATGTGTAAAGATGATTAGATTTGATGGATCTTGGCTGGGTAGTGTTGTGGAGTTGTTTGGATGCATTTTCGGTTGTGTTTGGTGGCCGAAAATGGAGTATGGATGAGAGCAGCGAGTTTAGGTGCTTTCATTGAAGTTATTAATGCATGATGATGCATTAATCCTCTGCTTTGATGTGTTTAAAACAGGGGAGTCATCCTTGGATCCTAGTGGTGGTGATCCGGAAGCTTGATTGGTGTTTCGGCAAGTGGCGAAACAGAATCGGTGAGTGGATTTTGGTTTTCAGCTTTGAAACCAATGTTTTGAAGGTTTGAGAGCTTAGTTTAAGTCTAAGCAACTTAGCTAAGCTCAAGAGTAAGTTTTCGGAAAAAACTCTCTTGGTGATGAACCATGGATTGGTTGTATGCAATGTGGTTTGTTTGCATGTTTTAAATCCTGTTTTGAAAGCATATTTAGCATGTTTAATTGCTGAGATTATAAGCCATGTGTTGAAGGATGCTCAAGGTAAGAGATCCTTGTTATTGAACATTGTTAAATGTGGTTTGATGCTTTAAGATGCATGATATTTATGGCTTTGTTAAATGCTTTAAAACAGTGGAATATTGTGGTTAATGATGCATATTGGCAAGTGATGGTTAAGGTCACAAAGGTGGTTAAAAGTCCTTGTGTATTTAAGAACAACATGGTGGTTAAAAGTCCATGGTTGGTTCTTGGTTAAGATCACCAAGGTGGTTAAAATTCCTTGAGTGAGGCTTGTTTATTTAAGAACAACATGGTGGTTAAAAGTCCATGGTTGGTTCTTGGTTAAGGTTACAAAGGTGGTTAAAATTCCTTGTGTAAGCCTTGTTACTTAAGAACTCCAAGGTGTTTAAAAGTCCTTGGGAGATTCTTGTTAAGGACACAAAGTTGTTTAAAAGTCCTTGAGTGGTCCTTGTCATGGTGTTTAAAAGTCCATGGATGATGTTAAGGACACAATGGTGTTTAAAAGTCCATGTGTGGTCCTTGGAAATTATAAGATCACAATGGTGTTTAAAAGTCCATGTGTGGATCTTATGTTGATGTATCACTTGTTGCCAATATGACATGATATGAACTTGAAGCATGATTTGCTTGTTTTAAATGCTTTAGTGCATGTGCAAAGGATGATTGATTTAAGGTTTATAAAGGTGTTTTTATAAATGCATTATTGTGTGGTTTTAAATGAGCATTCCTCACTAAGCTATTTGCTTACCCTCTCTCTCTTTTCTTAAACCAATAATGCAGAGCATTAAAGTGCATTGAGGGCAGCAAGGAGGGCAAGAATCCAAGTGGTGAACTAAGCTCAAGTATGGTGAAGGTTTCTTAAACACTATTAGCTTTTGGCATTTGGCAATGGGGGACCTATGATGATGTTTTGGACTCCCTAAGTTGGATTTATGATGTTGATAATGTTTGAGTTTGTAATTGGCCTTTGTGATGTGGTTTTGGTATATTGATGCTTGAATGGTTTTCTAAGTAGGATGCATGCCTATAGAATTGGGGATTTTCATAGTTGATGCCATGTTGATGTTTGGTTGATGCAATTATGTTCTTTGTATGTTGAATGACTTGCTGGTAAAATTTGGTGGCTTTTGGAGCATGTTAGATAGGTCAATTATGTGTTAAACCAGCAACTTTTCTACAATCTGTTTCGGAACAGGTGCTACCGTATCGGAACGGGGGCCTGAAATGGCCTGGGCGTTCCGAAACGGAAGGAACTGTTCCGGAACGGTTTGGCCTCTACCAGGCCCTGTTTCGGTACCAGTTGCGGAACAGTCCCGCGTTTCGGAACGGGTCTTCCCTGTTCGGAAACACTCGACCGTTGGGCACTGAAATTGTTTGTTATATGTTTTGAAATGTTTGCATTTTAGTCCTGAACCTTGTTATTGCAATTAAATGAGTTTGAGATTTCCGTTTGAGCTGAAATTTGGCAGAGAAGCATGAAATATGATTAATTACATATTGGTAACTTTAATTTGAGTTAAGTCCTTGTAATTCTCAGAATTTACAATTTGGTCCCTAAAGTCTTAATTTGTGCAATTGGGTCCCTGAATGTACTCTGATGGTTATGATCTTTGCGTATGCTGATTGTATGATCATATCTAGGGATAATGTGCATCTAGACAAGTTTAAAAAGAAAAAAAAGGGTCGTTAATCAAGGTTGACTTTCGGGTTGACTTTGGTTTTCCCCGTGTAAACTTCTTAATTCGGTTCATCCGTCTGGGCTGGGTTAAGGGGGTTACATTTGGTGGTATCAGAGCTGAGTTCTCGAGTAATTGGGAATGAGTATGTGAATGATTAAAGTATGTATGCTTTGTATGCTTGTTGAGTGAAAGCATGTTGAGTGAATTGTAAATATGTTGCAATTGAGGTGTATGCTGTGGTGAAGCATGTTGTGGGTACCCATTGCCAAATCAAAGCTAATGTAATGATATTGTTTTTAAGTGAAAATGAGCTTGAGTACTTGGATTGCTTACCTTGTTGGGCCTGACTTTGTTTTATTGTATTGTTTGCATTGTTTAAGTATGGCACCTCATAGAGAGTTGAGGAGTAATGTGCGAGCTACGACTCAAAATGAGAATGAGAATGAGGAGAATGTTGAAAGTGCGGGGGATTTACCTCCTCCACCTGGTGGTGGTGATGCTGGGGGTGAAGGAGCTGGAGCTGCAGCTGGTGCTGGGGTCGCTGGACCTGAGGCTGGTCAGGGGCAAGCTGTTCCTGACATGACGGTATTGATTCAAGCTATTGCTGGAGCTTTTCAAGCAGCGGTAGCTGGAGCTCAAGGAGCTGTGCATCAGGGAGATGCTGGAGTTAGACTACCCTTGGAACGTTTGCGCAGTCTGGGAGGGACCGAGTTCAGGGGTTTGTCAGCTGAAGGTTCGGAGTCTTGGTTAGAGGGTACCAAGAGAATCTTGGGTCAGATGAGTTGCACTGATGTGCAAAAGCTGGGCTGTGTAGTATCCTTGCTACAAGGTGATGCTTATACGTGGTGGACAACCACTATCGCTGGGATGGCGGAAGTTGATGTAACTTGGACGTTCTTTCAGAACGCGTTCAAGAGAAGGTATCTAGGTGTGAGGTACCTAGATGAAAAGAAGAGGGAGTTCATGTCTCTTACCCAGGGGAGCATGTCTGTGGCTGAGTATGAGGTCCAGTTTGTTCGACTCAGTCAGTACGCACCTGAGCTTGTTCCGGATGAGCGAGAGAGGTGTGAAAGGTTCTGTTATGGTTTAGTGACGGATGTTAAGATGTATGTGCTGGCTACCGAGTATGATGATTTTGATGTGCTGGTGGGCCGAGCAAAGGACATAGAGATGAACTTGGGTTTATCTGCTAGAAGTGCTGGGTCAAGTGCTGGTAAGCGAGCAGCTGAATATAGTTCTGGTGGTGGACAGAACAAGAGGGGACGTGATCAGAAGTATCAGTCCTCAGCTAAGCGAGGTGGTGGTGCGCCTGCTCGGGGAGGCAATGCTAGGGTTGATCCGAGTGCGTGTTGGATATGTGGTTCGCGTGGCCATATGAAACGTGATTGTCCTCGTGCTATGAGGGAGGTGCAAGCTCCTATTGTGGCAGCTGGTAATGCGTGCTGGAACTGTGGATCTACGAATCACATGAGGAGAGAGTGTCCTATGTTGGCTGGTGGCCAAGTGCGTGCTCCTGTTGTTGCTGCACCGCAGAGAGGTCGTGGGCGCGGCTGTGGTAATTTCCAGCGGAGAGAGGAAGGTGGTCGGGGTGTGGCTCATGTTGTGGCTATTCAGCCTGAGGGTGGTGGCCAAGCCAGGGTGTATGCTCAGCGGGAGGGAAGAAATGACGCAGATGTGATCGCATGTACTTTTACTTTGCAATCCTTGTCATTACTTTCCTTGATTGATTCTGGATCTACGCACTCATACATATTGCGTGAGCATGCTGAATTGCTTGGTTTGCCTGTTGAGTCTTTGGATGTTGGTGTGCGCGTCACTAGTTCTTTTGGTGAGACTGTTGTGACTCGAAAGCTTTATAGAAGATGTCCTTTGGTTGTTCAAGATCATGTTTTTCATGTTGACCTTATGGAGTTGCCTTTCTATGGTTTTGATGTAATCCTTGGTATGGATTGGCTTGCTGAGCATCATGCTGTTGTGGATTGTGAAAATAAGCGAGTTTCGTTGAAGCTTGCGGATGATTATGAGGTAGTGGTGGTTGGTGAGAATGTGAAGTTTCTTGCCAATGTGGTGTCTACATTGGAGGCGAGCCGGATGCTGAGGCAAGGTTGTGAAGCTTATCTAGCTTTTGTGATGAATCCTAGCTCTAAGGAGTTGCGTGTGCAAGATATCAGGACTGTGCGAGAGTTTCCTGGTGTGTTTCCTGAGGAGTTGCCTGGGTTACCTCCTAATCGCGAGGTGGAGTTTGGGATTGAGATGTATGAGAATACAACTCCTGTGTCCATTACCCCTTATAGAATGGCACCCAAAGAGTTGAAGGAGCTGAAGACGCAATTGCAAGAGTTGCTTGACCGTGGGTTCATTCGGCCGAGTGTGTCACCTTGGGGTGCACCGGTCTTGTTTGTCAAGAAGAAGGATGGCCCTATGAGAATGTGCATTGATTATCGTCAGCTGAACAAGTTGACTATCAAGAATCGGTATCCTTTACCGAGAATTGATGATCTCTTTGATCAATTTCGGGGAGTAGCTGTGTTCTCTAAGATTGACTTGAGGTCAGGGTATTACCAGTTGAAGGTAAAGGATGTGGATGTGCCTAAGACAGCTTTCAGGACAAGGTATGGGCATTATGAGTTCCTTGTGATGCCGTTTGGTTTGACAAATGCTCTTGCAGTTTTCATGGACATGATGAATCGTGTGTTTCATGAATATCTGGATAAGTTTGTAGTGGTGTTCATTGATGATATCCTCGTGTACTCGCGTACTGAGGAGGAGCATGAAGAGCATTTAAGGATTGTGTTGCAAGCTTTGTTGGAGAATTAGCTTTATGCCAAGCTGAGCAAGTGTGAGTTCTGGTTAAGTGAAGTGGTGTTTCTTGGGCATGTGGTTTCTGCTGAAGGGATTCGTGTTGATCCTCAGAAGATTGAGGCGGTGATGAATTGGAAGGTTCCTAAGTCTGTTCATGAGGTTCGTAGTTTCCTTGGTTTGGCAGGATACTATCGGAGGTTTGTGGATGGGTTTTCTAAGATTGCTGCATCTTTGACAAAGTTGTTGCAGAAGGATGTTAAGTATGAATGGACGGAAGCGAGACAGCAGGCTTTTGAGAAGCTTAAGGCAGCTTTGACGCAAGCTCCTATCTTGGTTCAACCTGAATCAGGGAAAGAGTTTGTGGTGTATAGTGATGCGTCCTATGTTGGTTTGGGATGTGTGTTGATGCAAGAGGGTAAGGTGGTGGCTTATGCATCGCGGAAGTTGAAGGTACATGAGCGCAATTATCCTACGCATGACATTGAGTTGGCTGCGGTGGTTTTTGCTTTGAAGATCTGGAGACATTACCTGTATGGTGAGAAGTGTACTGTGTACACGGATCATAAGAGTTTGAAGTATCTGATGTCTCAGAAGGAGTTGAATCTTAGGCAGCGACGTTGGGTGGAGTTGCTCAAGGATTATGATTTGACGATTGAGTATCACCCTGGAAAAGCTAATGTTGTAGCGGATGCCTTGAGTAGAAAGGTAGCTGTTGAGCTGAGGGCTATGTTTGCCAGTTTGAGTATTTCGCGGGATGGTGGTCTTGTGGCTGAGTTGCAAGTGAAACCATATTTGGTTCAGTTGATCAAGGAAAAGCAGTTGTTGGATGATTCCTTGATGCCGCATGTTCAGGATATTGCGGAGGGTAGGCCTTCGGATTTCTGCTTTAATGATGATGGGGTGTTGTGTTTTGGGAGTCGGATATTAGTGCCCAATGATGCTGAGTTGAGGCGTGCTATTCTAACTGAAGGTCATAGTAGTCCTTTTGCTATGCACCCTGGTAGTACTAAGATGTATCGTGATCTTCGTGATGAGTACTATTGGGTGGGTCTGAAGAAGGATGTTGCAGAGTTTGTGAGCAAGTGCATGGTGTGTCAGCGAGTTAAGGCTGAGCATCAGGTTCCTTCAGGGTTGTTGCAACCGTTGAGAATCCCTGAATGGAAGTGGGAAAGGATTACCATGGATTTTGTATCTGGTTTACCCTTGTCGCCATCGAAGAAGAATTCGGTGTGGGTGATTGTGGATCGCCTGACGAAGTGTGCGCATTTCTTGCCTGTGCATACTACGTATTCTTTGGATAAGCTTGCGGAGCTGTACATTGCTGAGATTGTGCGGCTGCATGGTGTGCCAAAGTCGATTGTGTCGGATAGGGATCCGAGGTTTACATCGCGTTTTTGGCAGTGTTTGCATCAAGCTTTGGGTACACGGTTGAATTTCAGTACATCTTATCATCCTCAGTCGGATGGTCAGTCAGAGCGTGTTATCCAGATTTTGGAGGATATGTTGAGGTGCTGCGTGATTGAGTTCCAGGGCTCTTGGGAGAAACATTTGCCTTTGGTGGAGT
Source organism: Hibiscus tridactylites (assembly GCA_958450335.1). Lineage (NCBI taxonomy): Eukaryota > Viridiplantae > Streptophyta > Magnoliopsida > Malvales > Malvaceae > Hibiscus > Hibiscus tridactylites. The sequence continues at coordinate 41,173,321 of OY288269.1, read as the reverse complement.
TTGCTTATAACAATAGTTATCAGGCAAGTATTCAAATGGCACCTTATGAAGCTTTGTACGTGAGGAAGTGTATGACTCCTCTTTGTTGGGCTGAAACGAGTCAGAAGTTGGTTTCGATGCCGGCTTTGTTGAAAGGAACCACCGAGAAGGTGAAGCTCATTTGTGAGCGTTTGAAGGCAGCTTCTGATCGGCAAAAGTATTACGCGGATTTGAAGCGTAAGGAGATTGAGTATGCGGTGGGTGACCGTGTGTTTTTGAAGGTTTCGCCTTGGAAAAAGGTGATGAGGTTTGGCCGTAAGGGTAAGTTGAGCCCTAGGTACATTGGACCATACGAGGTGATTGAGCGTGTGGGTCCTGTTGCGTACAAGTTGAGGTTACCTCAAGAGTTGGAGAAGATTCATGATGTGTTTCATGTTTCTATGCTTCGGAAGTATAGATCGAATTCTTCGCATGTGATGCCCGTAGAGGAAGCGGAATTGAATCCGGATTTGACCTATGATGAGGAACCGGTGAGAATTCTGGATTCGGATAGCAAGGTTCTTCGTGGCAAGACCATTGAGTTGTTAAAGGTGTTGTGGAAGCATCGTGGTGTTGAGGAAGCCACGTGGGAACGGAAGGATGACATGCTGAAGCAGTTTCCTTACTTCTTTCCTTCAGAGAAATTTTGAGGACGAAATTTCTTAAGGGGGGAGAGTTGTAACGCCCCGGTTTTGGGCTTAGGAGTTTTGGGATTCGGACCGGTTCGGTTGGAGTGCGGTTCGAATATATAAAGGTGAATTTAGGAAAGCCTAGTTCGGGTTGCATTAAAAATACGGAAAAATGTCTTAAAATCCTCTTTTATTATATATAAGAGTATGGTGAAATCAATTTTACAAAATGAGGTTTGGAAGTGTGACATTTTGGTTAGTGACCAAAATGTAATTTTTGAAAACTGTGAGACTGTTTTAAAAAGGATTGAAACTTTGAATCTTTAAGGAGCTATTTACCCAATGGGAGTTTCTCCAGATTTTTCTAAAGTATTAAATGATTAATTAATGGTTTTTAAATAAAAGAAAAGTGGAGGGAAGATATTTTGGCATTTGCTAACTAACTTTCCAAATTTCCATTTTCATTTTCTCTCATCTTTTCTCTCAAACCAAACACCTTTTCTCCAGAGCTTTTCTTTCTGATTTTGTCACCTAAATAACTCATTTCAATCCTCTTTTGATCTTCAATCATCTCTTCAACAAAACCTTTGTATTTGCTAAGTGGATTTTCAAGAATTTGGTTCCAAAAAGGGAGAAAACTCAAGTTTGGAGGTAAGAACGTCCTTCTCCTCTAAACTCTCAGTTCTTTACTGAAATTCCCAAGTTCTCAATCCTTAATTTGTGTTTTATAAAAGGTTTTAAGGTTGTGTTCTTGATCTTGGCTTATAAATGCAAGATTTGGTTGATTTTTGGTTAAAATTCGTATGATTTGTTTAAGTAGTGATTTGAGGTGTCTTTTTGATGTTAAATGAATGTTAAATTGATGAGAAGTTGAGGTTTAATTAATGCAATCCCGGATAGGTTGAATTTCCTAAGTTTAGCTTGAGTTCTTGGTTGTTTTTGGAGTGATCTTGATGATCTGTTATAGCTGGAGGTATAAGGATGATGTTAGATCCTTTTTGGAAGTTAATTGGTGTGTAAAGATGATTAGATTTGATGGATCTTGGCTGGGTAGTGTTGTGGAGTTGTTTGGATGCATTTTCGGTTGTGTTTGGTGGCCGAAAATGGAGTATGGATAAGAGCAGCGAGTTTAGGTGCTTTCATTGAAGTTATTAATGCATGATGATGCATTAATCCTCTGATTTGATGTGTTTAAAACAGGGGAGTCATCCTTGGATCCTAGTGGTGGTGATCTGGAAGCTTGATTGGTGTTTCGGCAAGTGGCGAAACGGAATCGGTGAGTGGATTTTGGTTTTCAGCTTTGAAACCAATGTTTTGAAGGTTTGGGAGCTTAGTTTAAGTCTAAGCAACTTAGCTAAGCTCAAGAGTAAGTTTTCGAAAAAACTCTCTTGGTGATGAACCATGGATTGGTTGTATGCAATGTGGTTTGTTTGCATGTTTTAAATCCTGTTTTGAAAGCATATTTAGCATGTTTAATTGCTGAGATTATAAGCCATGTGTTGAAGGATGCTCAAGGTAAGAGATCCTTGTTATTGAACATTGTTAAATGTGGTTTGATGCTTTAAGATGCATGATGTTTATGGCTTTGTTAAATGCTTTAAAATAGTGGAATATTGTGGTTAATGATGCATATTGGCAAGTGATGGTTAAGGTCACAAAGTTGGTTAAAAGTCCTTGTGTGAGCCTTGTGTATTTAAGAACAACATGGTGGTTAAAAGTCCATGGTTGGTTCTTGGTTAAGATCACCAAGGTTGTTAAAATTCCTTGAGTGAGGCTTGTTTATTTAAGAACAACATGGTGGTTAAAAGTCCATGGTTGGTTCTTGGTTAAGGTTACAAAGGTGGTTAAAATTCCTTGTGTAAGCCTTGTTACTTAAGAACTCCAAGGTGTTTAAAAGTCCTTGGGAGATTCTTGTTAAGGACACAAAGGTGTTTAAAAGTCCTTGAGTGGTCATTGTCATGGTGTTTAAAAGTCCATGGATGATGTTAAGGACACAATGGTGTTTAAAAGTCCATGTGTGGTCCTTGGAAATTATAAGATCACAATGGTGTTTAAAAGTCCATGTGTGGATCTTATGTTGATGTATCACTTGTTGCCAATATGACATGATATGAACTTGAAGCATGATTTGCTAATTTTAAATGCTTTAGTGCATGTGCAAAGGATGATTGATTTAAGGTTTATAAAGGTGTTTTTATAAATGCATTATTGTGTGGTTTTAAATGAGCATTCCTCACTAAGCTATTTGCTTACGCTCTCTCTCTTTTCTTAAACCAATAATGCAGAGCATTAAAGTGCATTGAGGGCAGCAAGGAGGGCAAGAATCCAAGTGGTGAACTAAGCTCAAGTATGGTGAAGGTTTCTTAAACACTATTAGCTTTTGGCATTTGGCAATGGGGGACCTATGATGATGTTTTGGACTCCCTAAGTTGGATTTATGATGTTGATAATGTTTGAGTTTGTAATTGGCCTTTGTGATGTGGTTTTGGTATATTGATGCTTGAATGGTTTTCTAAGTAGGATGCATGCCTATAGAATTGGGGATTTTCATAGTTGATGCCATGTTGATGTTTGGTTGATGCAATTATGTTCTTTGTATGTTGAATGACTTGCTGGTAAAATTTGGTGGCTTTTGGAGCATGTTAGATAGGTCAATTATGTGTTAAACCAGCAACTTTTCTGCAATCTGTTTCGGAACAGGTGCTACCGTATCGGAACGGGGGCCTGAAATGGCCTGGGCGTTCCGAAACGGAAGGAACTGTTCCGGAACGGTTTGGCCTCTGCCAGGCCCTGTTTCGGTACCAGTTGCGGAACGGTCTCGCGTTTCGGAACAGGTCTCCCCTGTTCGGAAACACTCGACCGTTGGGCACTGAAATTGTTGGTTATATGTTTTGAAATGTTTGCATTTTAGTCCTGAACCTTGTTATTGCAATTAAATGAGTTTGAGATGTCCGTTTGAGCTGAAATTTGGTAGAGAAGCATGAAATATGATTAATTACATATTGGTAACTTTAATTTGAGTTAAGTCCTTGTAATTCTCATAATTTACAATTTGGTCCCTAAAGTCTTAATTTGTGCAATTGGGTCCCTCAATGTACTCTGATGGTTATGATCTTTGCGTATGCTGATTGTATGATCATATCTAGGGATAATGTTCATCTAGACAAGTTTAAAAAGAAAAAAAAGGGTCGTTAATCAAGGTTGACTTTCGGGTTGACTTTGGTTTTCCCCGTGTAAACTTCTTAATTCGGTTCATCCGTTTGGGCCGGGTTAAGGGGGTTACAAACGTGACGTTCATCTCCTCTGGCTGGACGGCGAACATCTGGCATTTGAGTGCGATGATCTTCCTGGCGATGAAACTTTCGAGCCCTAATTCTCCCGTCTTTTGGGTGTAAGTGAACTCTCTCTTCCTACATTTCTCGTTTCTAGACCGAGCCATAGTACCTCCTCTCCGAATCTGTTGATGCGAAGCGTCTTGGGATTCTGTTGTGGCTGGGTGTGGATACTGCCATGGAAGAGGTGAAGGCAGCACTCCGTCGGGTTGATCTGGTAGCCATTGCGAGGGAAACTATAGCAAAATAAAAGAAATTTTGAGATCTAATTTTCGGAAAGCAAAGTAGAGAGAATGAGAATGAGATGAAAAATGAAATGGGAGTGGGGGTTTATATAGAACAGGGTTTTCTGCCCGTTGGGACTGTAACGGTGGGCGCGAATGACGGGGCCAATTGTCACACGATTTCCTGACGCGTCTGTCACACGTTTCCGCATCTGCTGCGCGTTTGTGATGTGTTTGCGTGTCTGTCGTGATAGCTCCATGACATGCTGTATTTTCTGCGTCTGTCGCGACAGCTAGAGACAGGCTGTCACGACAGAGTTGTTCCGTTGGGTTTTTTGGGCTATTGTGAATGTGGTGGCCTGGTTCATTCCTCATATTTGCTTTGCTTCCTTTATTTCCTAAAAATAAATAAATAAATTAAATTAAAATCTTATTTCATAAAAAATAATAAATACATAAATAAAATAAAATAAAACTAAGTTAAATTAGGGATGCCTTGAGGGGCATCCTCTAAAGTAACTACTTCATGCATCCTTGGGGTTTCAGTCCCCTGATAATGCTTGAGCCTTTGTCCATTGACCTTGAATTGGTGCCCATCCTTCAGTGATCTAATTGTAATGGCAGCAGGGGGAAAAACTTGGACAACTTGGAAAGGGCCAGTGCACCTAGATTTTAGCTTTCCTGGGAAGAGCTTCAACCTAGAGTTAAAAAACAGCACCTGCTGCCATGGGCAGAACTATCTTGGCAGCAATTTCAATCGTGCCACTTCTTTGTTTTGTCGTTGTAGATCTTGGCGTTGTCATAAGCCATTGCTCGAATTTCTTCAATTTCATTCAAGTCGAGTAGCCTTTTCTGCCCTACCTTCTCCCAATCCATATTAACTATCTTGATAGCCTAATATGCCTTATGTTCTATCTCGACAATTAAATGGCAAGTTTTCCCGTAAATGAGGCGATAGGGTGACATTCCGAATGGTGTCTTGAATGCCGTCCTATAGGCCCAGAGTGCATCATTAAGGTCTAGACACTAGTCCTTTCGAGTTGGTTTGACCATCTTCTTTAGGATGTTCTTTACTTCTCAATTTGATATCTCGGCCTGCCCATTGGTTTGAGGGTGATATGCTATTGCAATTCGGTGCTTTACTCCATATTTCTTTAGTGCATCAACAATTACCCTATTGTCGAAATGCCTCCCTTCATCGCTAATTATCGCCCTTGGGATGCCAAACCTTGAGAAGATGTGCTTGTGAAGGAATCTCCGCACAGTCTTGGCATCGTTCTTTTGAGTGGCGATCACTTCTACCCACTTAGACACATAGTGTACTACCACTAGGATGTATAAATTCCCACAAGAGGCTGGGAATGGTCCCATGAAGTCGATTTCCCAAACATCAAAGATCTCGACCTCAAGTATGTTCTGCAGTGGCATCTCATGTCTTCTAGATATATTCCCAGTCCTTTGGCATTTGTCACAGCTTTTGTAAAACGCTTGTACATCCCTGAACATTGTAGGCCAATAGAAACTGGATTGTAGAACCTTGGCAACAATTTTATTCCCTCCCAGGTGTCCTCCATTAGGGACATCATGATAGTGGCGAAACACTTCTTTCTATTACTCTTGTGGTATGCATCTCCTGATGATCTGATATGCATAGTGCTTAAAGAGGAGAGTTTCGTCCCAATAATAATGTTTTGCATCATTTTAGAACCTCTTCCTTGCTTGGTAATTAAGCTCAGGAGGTAATAACCCACTTACAATATAATTGACAATGTCAACATACCAAGGGGTTTCAGAAAGCTTACCTGTCGCCATGGCTGTCGCAGTAGTGCTGGTGGCAACGAACAACTGCTCATCTGGGAAGGTTTCTAGTATGTTGGTCTTGTCATTCTCTTGATTTCTTCCCATCTCCAGCCTTGACAAGTGATCTACTACTTGGTTCTCTGTCCCCTTTTTGTCCTTGATGTCAATGTCAAATTCTTGCAGCAACGGAATCCAACGTATCAATCTTGGTTTGGCATTTTTTGTGAACAAATATTTAAGTGCTGAGTAATCTGTATGGGCCACCACTTTTGTCCCAAGTATGTAGGGTCAAAACTTGTCAATTGCAAACACCACTGCGAGTAGCTCCTTTTCTATTGTGGGGTAGTTTATCTGGGCATCATTGAGTGTTTTGCTGACATAATAGATCACATGGAAGAGTTTCTCCTTCCTCTGCCCTAGTGCTACCCCGGCAGCATAATCACTGGCGTCACACATTATCTTGAATGGTAGGCTCCAGTCTGGTGGTTGCACTATTGGGACTGTTACCACCTTTTCCTTCAATATTCTAAATGCTTTAGTACATTCAGTGTTAAAGTCAAAGGCACGATTCTGTTCCAATAGGAGGCAAAATGGTTTAGTGATTTTCGAGAAGTTGGCAATGAACCTTCGGTAAAACCCTGCATGCCCTAAGAATCTTCTTATTCGTTTTACTGTGATGGGTGGCGACAGCTTTTTAATAACCTCGATTTTGGCTCTGTCTACCTCTATGCCGCGACAGCTAACCTTGTGGCCCAACATTATGCCCTCGTCCACCATAAAGTGGCATTTTCCCACTTTAAAACCAAGTTTGCCTCTTTGCATCTTTTAAGAACCTTCTGTAAATTGCCTAAACAACCGTCAAAGATGTCTCCAAAGACGGAAAAGTCATCCATGAAAATTTCTAGGAAATCCTCCACCATGTCGGAGAATATTGCCATCATGCACCGTTGAAAAGTTGCTGGTGCATTGCAGAGCCCAAATGGCATTTTTCGAAAGGCATATGTGCCGTATGGGCATGTGAAGGTGATTTTCTCTTGGTCCTCCGGTGTGATTGCGATTTGGTTATAACCTGAGTAACCATCAAGAAAACAGTAGTAAGGCTTCCCCGCTAATCTATCTAACATTTGATCGATAAAAGGTAATGGGAAGTGGTCCTTCCGGGTAGCTTTATTAAGCTTCCGGTAGTTCATACAAACCCTTTAACCGGTCACAGTCCTGATTGGGATTAGTTCATTGTCCTTGTTTGTTACTACGGTTATGCCTCCCTTATTGGGCACACATTGCACCAGGCTCACCCACTTGCTATCCGAGATGGCATATATTATTCCAGCATCAAGCCACTTGGTGATTTCTTTTCGTACAAATTCTCGCATAGCCTCATTTAGTCGTCTTTGGGCATCGATTTTCGGCTTATGGTCGTCTTCCAAGAGGATCTTATGCATGCATAACGCCAGACTGATGCCTTGGATATCAGCAATGGTCCATCCAATCACCTTTTTATGCTACTGTAGCATTTTGATCAGCTGCTGTTCCTATTCCTGCATCAACTTGGAAGAGATGATTACGGGCAACATATCATTTAAACCAAGAAAAACGTATTTAAGTTGCCATGGAAGGGGTTTAAGGTCTAAAATAGGTGGCCGTTCAATGGAAGGCTTTTGGATTACATGTTCTTTCGAGGTATAATTCAAAGGCTCGAAGAACTTACCTGGACGTGTGCCTATCCAATTTACCTCCTCAAGACCTTCAGTGTCGGATGATTCTGTGTCCGAGGGGTCACTGTCGTTGATGCTGCCGTGACAGTCTTCAGGGTGACTGCGGTGACAGTGACCAAATTTTCTGTCGTGGCAGTTCGACCTGATGTAGGGTTGGTCTAGAATGATTTCCGAAATTGCCTTGCACTTTTCCTCTGCATCAGCTTGTTTCATTGCTTGGAGAACATTGAGCTTGACTTGTTGATCATTTACTCTCATCGTCAGTTCTCCTTTTTCTATATCGATCATTGTTCTGCCTGGGGCTAGGAAGGGTCGCCCCAGGATGATCGGTGCGTTTTCACCTGCTTCACAATCTAAAACAAGAAAGTCAGCAGGAAAAATAAACTTATCTACTCTTACCAAGATATCTTCGATCTTCCCTTCCGGTTGTACGTAAGAGCGGTCTACCAGCTGCAGCATGACTGTCGTGGGCCTTGCTTGTCCAATACCTAGTTTCTGAAATACAGATTTGGGCATTAGATTAATGCTAGCACCAAGATCACAAAGTGTCTTACCCACAAACTTGTCTCCAATTATGCATGGTATGATGAAGCTGCCAGGATCCTTCTTCTTTGGGGGTTGTCTCTTATGGAGGATTGCCATGCATCCTTCTATCATCATCACTGTTTCAAACTCCCCAAGTCTGGACCTCCTGGACATTACATCCTTTATAAACTTTGCATAACCAAGCATCTGCTTAATGGCTTCTAACAGCGGGATGTTGATGTGTACTTGCTTGAAGACATCATAGATCTTTTTAAGCCAGTACTCCTGTTTTTGTTTCTTTAGCCACTATGGAAGAGGGGTGGAGGACGATAATCTTCAAGGCGTCCTTCACATGGAAGTCGGATCTGATGAGGCTCAAGATCTTCATTTTCTTTTTGCTCATATGTTCATTCTGCTGTCGTGGCATATGTGACGACATCAGACTATTTTTCTTCTACCGGGGAAGTGTTCACGGCAGTTGTCTGTTGTTTTGATTCCTTCGGTGTTTCTTTTATGATCGCCCCCTGTAGTTGTTTCCCACTCCTCGTTGTAATCGCTTTGCATTGCTCATGTGTGGGTTTTCTAGTGACCTCAGTATCACTGGGAATCCTCCGTTCTGCCTTGGGTGGATGAACTTTGAAACCTAGCCCATCAGTGTCTCTAAGGATTTTAGGGTGGCCTTAAGGTTTGTCATTCTCATCTATGTCTTGTCCATGAAGGACTCAATTTTCTTGACAAAGTATTCCATGTTCGCCATATATGCTCTTGTTTGTGACATAAATGTGGCCAGGGCCTGCTCTAGTATGCTTGTTGTGGCAGCCGGCTGCTGTTGTGGCTGCTGTTGTGGTTGCTGTCATGACAGAATCCTAGGACCTCCTTGGTTCTGGTTGTTCTGAACTGGAGGGTTCAGTGCGTAGTTGGGGTTACTCTATGAAAATTTTGGGTCCTTCCAACAGTTTGGATTGTAGTGGTTGGAGTCATAAGTTTTATTCCTATTGTAGTTCCCAACATACATCCCTTCTTCCAGCTGTAAAGGGCACTCCTCTATACTGTGATTTCCACTACAGGTTTCACACACCTCTTCGGTAGAAAAGACATCTTTAGAATCCCTCCGCTGCAGGTTTTCAACTATTATAGTGAGGTATGCGATATGAGTTTTGACCGAGTTGTCAGGTTCGTACTCCTTTTTATAGATATTCCTTGTTTACCTCCCCTTCGAGCTGTAGGAAATTGCTCATCGTTCTTTGCTAACTTTTTCAACACTAGCATTGCCTCGTTTGGTTCTTTATCCAGTAATAACCCATTCGCTGCTGAGTCTATTCTCAGTCGAGTGTGTGCATTGGCAGCATTGTAGAATTTGACAACCTGATTTCATACAGGGAATCCATGCATTGGGTAGTTCCGTAAGAGAGTAGTAAATCTGTTACACGCCTCATGCATTGGCTCGTCATCTTCTTGTTGAAAAGTAGCAATCTCGTTACGCAATCTTTCAGATAAATGAGAAGGATTAAAACGAGAAAGGAATTCATTAGAGAGATCTGCCCAAGTTCTTATTCCACTAAGTTTTAGCTCTATCTCTCAATGAATGAGGGAATAGCCGGAGCCTCAGTACTTCTGGACTTATTCCTGGCAGTCTGAACGATCCACAAATTTCCTGGAACGTTTTGAAATGCTCACGAGCGTCCTCAGTAGCAGAACCACCAAATTGGCCAGCAGAATTTATCATGCTGAACATGACGGGTTTCAGTTCGAAGTGTTCAGCTTCCACATCTGGCAGGGTGGTTTCCAGTTCAACATGGTCGTTATCCATATAGTCTCGATAGGTCTGCCATGCTGCTAGGGTAGCGACAAATTGTTTATGGGGTAATTAGGAGGATCCACATCACCCCTGGGGTGGTTGTCATCTTCCTTGTGGCCTTGCCTTCCATTCACCATTGCTTCCAGTCTCTCCTCAAAATAGTTGTTTCATTCTATCAAGAGTCGGGCTTGGTTCCTGAGTTGATATGTGCATTCGATCTCTAGGTCTAATTCGTACTTAGGTTCCTTACCATGTCTTGATCTGCGCATAAGCAATAAGAGAACCTTGTGAAAAGCACTGGGAAAATAAAACAACTAAAAATAGAAAATAAAAATAAAAACAAAGTGCAGTAATTAAAAGGTAAAGGTATGTTGCTAGTCCCCGACAACGACGCCAAAAACTTGTTATGTGTAAATAAGACTATCACAAACTGTGCAAGTGTACACGACACAAGTAGTAAAGTGATACTAAATTTTTGGATATCGTCTTCACAAGGACTGAAAATAACTCTATCCTTGAATTGCTGCACAAGAAAAGGAATAGTTTAAATGATTTTTGGAAGTAATCTTGAGAAATAGATGAAATAAAAGATAAGGTAAACATATTGAGAGAATGAGCCGCTATTGAATTGCTCAGTAATGCAAGTGTTGCATTGTTCAGAGGAGCTTATGTCGTTATATCCTCGCTCCTGTCGTGGCAGCACCTGTCCCGGCATTGAGGAACAACTCTGTACTTCAAGCTTGGCTAGAATCCTTGTTATGACTTGTCCTATCCCTAGATCCAAGTTTTGTTGATGAACACTTCTTGGATGATACCTCCCGGCATGAATCAAGGGTGAACACCAATGTTTATGAATTCTTCTTTAGCCACTTAATCTTGTACTTATCCCTAAGCCAAGATGGTTTAACTATAAACTGGAAAACGCGTATTTACTCCTTTCGTATGCTTAACTCTCCCGATATTAAGAAAATGGATAACCTCACAATGCTCTCCCGATGCTCTTATGAGATATTTGAAAACCAGAATAAATAAACTTGAAGTTTTTATTACTTGACAAAAAATTCCTAAGAACAATTACAATCCTCACAACTACTTTACAAAATCAACCCTTAGCCCTTGTGGAAGTTTAGAACATGGTGAAGAGAGAGAAATGACTAGGGTTTTGGGGGAAGGCGGCTAGGAATGAGATATCCTTCCCTAGGTCGAATTACATGCCTTTATATAGGCCTTGGGTCCAAGTTTTCTAATATGACAAGAATACAAGTTTAAATTAAAGTACAACTCTATTAAAGACTAAATATTATGAGTAGATGCCTTTAATTCTTCCTCTTTTCTTGCTTTGATTTTCTTCCTTGAACTTTGGGCCTGACATTCCTTCTACTTCAGGGCTTAGAAAAATATAGGAGTGACCCATGATAGTCCAGCTTGAAATCCTATATTCGTCGAGCTCCACTTCACTTTACCACCTCAGTGTCTCTCTGTCGTCATAGCTGCCACGACAGGTGTCACGACAAACGGTGCTCTTTGTCTTTCCACTTCAGCTCCTCAATTCGCCTCTGCTCCTTTGCTGCCCTGGATTGCTGCCGCGGCAGGTACCTTCAAAAGTGACCAATTTCAACAGCATTTGTGCAGTTTTATCCAATTGTGATGTGTATGTAAGAATCTATCCTAAATGCAATAAATCATGCTTGAGTGTAGCAAAAATATGGGTAAATGAGGGGTAAAATATAAAACTTTTATGCACTCAACATTAGACTCATGAAATGGATAAGTATGGTTTTCATCCCAATCGGTGAAAAGTAACTCAGCTTAGGGATAAGTTCGATTTTCAGCGGCTAAAGGAAGTGTAAGATTGGTTGGTGTTCGCCCTTGGTTCATGTTGGGAGGTATTATCAAGGCCTGCACATCAGCACGATTTAGACTCAGGGATAAGAAGGAGCCACAAAAGGACGCTTTGCCGAACCTTGACGTTGTTTATTGCTGCCTAAGCAAGGGACTGCCGAGGGAGTTACTTAACCCGTTTCCATGGCAGTGACTTTGGTCTTTGCCGAGGCAATTCATTGTTCGTTGCATTCAAAACCCGAGACAATTCCAATTGGTTTCCACAATATGACGCAATATAATTTGGCCCATTCTCTCATCTTGATTACTCAACTTTTAGTTTACTAGCTTATTTTAATTTTTGTTTATGAGATTATTTTAAAAATACAATAACATTGAAGGTTACACCAATCCATGTGGAGACAATACTCAATACTCATCACTTTATTACTTGAGACGTGTATACTTGCACAATTGCGGGGCATTTTACACACACAACAAGTTTTTGGTGTCGTTTCCGGGGATTGGCAATAACAACCATTATTTTATTTTCTTGCACTTTTTATTTTTAGTTTTTCAAGCACTAATCAAATTTGGTTTTACATTGGTGTATGACCAGGGCAAACCCAAAGAATCCATTATTCGAACTTGATCCAGAAATCGATTGTACTTGTCAAAGACTCAAACAAGGGATAAAAGCAATGGGACATGTAGCCGGCAACCGGAATGCCAATGGCAATCTGAATCCCGACGACAATCAGAATACCGTGGCAGGAGGCGAAGGAATTCAACCACCTCTAATTTCTCAAGTGAGAAACCTCACCGTCCGAGATTACTTAGAGGAAGATCTCAACGGACTGAATCCATGACTTGTCACACCTGCGATAGAAGTTGCCCACTTTGATCTAAAGCCCATAATGTTCAACATGATCAATACCACAGGACAATTTGGCGGCTCAACAACTGAAGATGCTAGACAACACCTCAAATCCTTCTTAGAGATTTGCAATTCATTCAAAATACAATGAGTCAACAAGGATATTTTGAGGCTAAAATTATTTCCCTATTCACCAAGGAATAGGGAAAAAACCGAGTTAAATAGCATTCCAGCTGGATCTATAGAATCCTGGAGTGACTTTTGTCGTGATTTCCTTGCTAGATTTAATCCTACAAATTTAACTGATAAATTACGTAATGAAATCACTTCTTTATGAGAGGATGATGATGAATCTATGTACGAGGCCTGAGAGCGATACAGAGAGCTGTTACATAAATGCCCCTTACACGGATTCTCATTGTGGACACATGTGACAATGTTCTACAATGTTGTAAACACGCTGATGAGGATAATGCTTGATGCCTCGGCAAATTGCATACTCCTAGACAAGCAACCAGAGGAAGCAATGGAGATCCTGAATAGGCTGGCTAAAAACGACTATCAATTCCAAACAACCAGAAGAGGAGGAATCAGACGCCAACCAATAGTAAACGAACTAGAACCCTCAGACTCGATTTTAGCCCAAATAGCCACCTTGACCAAGTTGGTCATGAATATGCAAAAGCAAAATAATCACCAGGAGGTCAAGGTAATGGATCTGTTTTGTGAAAACTGTGGGGGTAACCATGTTTCTTATGAATGCCTAGAGAATCTAGAGTCGTGCTTTTATGTTGGAAACTACAACCGCAACAATAATGCTATGCCTAACACCTACAACTGGGCTAGAGAAAACACTGCAACTTCTCATGGAGCAACCCTAACAATGCCCTGAATCAGAACTATCAGAATGCTCCAGCACAAGGATTCCAACAAAACATGCCGCGACAACAATTGCCTCAGCAATCGATGGAACAATAAATGCGCAACAACAAACCAAGCCATCTTTTTCATTAGAACAATCCTTAAATACTTCTATGTCTCAAACTAGTGCATATATGGCTAGTAATGATAGATTGATAAAGAAAACTGATGCTTTTATGGATAGGACCGAGATGAGAATGCAGAACCACGAAACAACCCTGAAGTCACTAGAGACTCAAGTGGGGCAATTTGCCCATATCCTGAGCACATAACCAATGGGAGGGTTGCCAAGCGATACTGAAGTCGCCAAGGGAGCAACTCATGAACAGTGCAAAGAAATCAGTAGAAGGAGTGGTAAGCAACTCAAGGAACCCTGAACTAATGAAAAGGACGAAACCAAACCGAAGGTGCCCATTACCTCGGCAACGCCTGATCCTTCTACCTCGGCAATACCTGAACTTATTTTGGCGTCAGAGCCTAAAAAAGATACTATGGAAAATCATATCGCTGCTGAACAACCATATTCCATACCACAGATCAGATTTCCATACAAGGAACGTATCGAAGACATTCGACTTCCACCACCGTTCCCACAAAGGCTTAAACGGAAAAAGCAAGAGTACCAATTCAAGATGTTTCTGAACATCTTGAAGCAAGTCCACATCAACTTGCCCATGGTAGAAGCAATTGAGAAAATGTCGAATTATGCCAAATTCGTGAAAGACATTGTCTCTAAACGAACAAGGATTGGAGAGTTCGAAACTGTTGTCGTAACAGAAGGATGTATGACCATGCTACACAACCGAACACTACCTAAACTTAAGGATCCTGGGAGCTTTACGATACCATGTGCAATAAGGAATCATTATATTGGAAAAGTTAGACCCACCACAGCCATGCTCCGGCTGGCCGATCGTTCATATATGCATCCAAAAGGAAAAACCGAAGACATATTTGTAAGAGTAGATAAGTTTATTTTTCCCGCTAACTTTCTTGTTTTGGATTGTGAAGCAGATGAACTTGCACATATCATACTCGGGAGACCATTCCTAGCCACGAGAAAACCTTGATCGATGTGGAAAGAGGAGAGATAACCATGAGAGTCAATGATCAACAAGTCAAGCTCAATGTTTTCCAGACCCTAAAACGTGCAAATGATCAAGAAAAATGTCAAATGATTCAAGCAACCACTGAATTCAACTTTGACATAGATGCACCATGCATAGGAAAACATTGTCTCGACAATGATTCTGGTTATAGCCTCGACAATCACTTGGACCATTTCTCTAACGACTACCTCAAAAATTGAATTGTCAGATTCTGAGGAAATTGAAGAGACAAAAACTGAGGAACAAGAGGAGGCCAACTGGATATCATCCCAGCCAGGTAAGTATTTCGAACCCCTCAATTACTCGAGAGAGGAAAGGAAGATTGAAAAACCCGTTATCGAGCAACCATCAATCCTTGAGATGAAACCATTGCAGGGTAATTAAAATATGTTTATTTAGGAAATGATGATACATTGCCTATAATTATTTCTTCTAGGCTGCAACATGAGCAAGAACAGAGATTGATCGACATGCTTAAGCTACACAAGAAGGAAATAGGGTTGACAATTGCTGATTTAAAGGGAACAAGCCCAGTGGAATGCATGCACAAAATCCTTTTGGAGGACGATCAAAAACCTACCATTGAGGCCCAACGAAAGCTTAACCATGCTATGAAGGAGGTTGTGAGAAAATAAATCATCAAATGGCTTGATGTCGGCATTATCTACCCTATATCTGACAGCACATGGGTAAGCCCGGTACAATGTGTACCAAAAAAAGGTGGAATGACCGTGATAACCAATGAGGACAAGAAATTAATCCCAACCAGGACTGTGACCGGTTGGAGGGTTTGCATGGATTATCGCAAGTTGAATAAATCTACTAAGAAGGATCATTTTCCTTTACCCTTTATTGACCAAATGCTTGATCGACTTACAGGTAAACCATTTTATTGTTTCCTTGATGGTTATTCAGGTTACAATCAGATTTCTATAGCACCAGACGAGCAAGCAAAGACCACCTTTACATGTCCATACGGTACATATGCATTTAGAAGGATGCCATTCAGACTGTGCAATGCCCCGACAACCTTTTAACGATGCAATGACGACAATTTTCTCCGACATGGTAGAGGATTTCCTGGAAATCTTCATGGACGATTTCTCAGTATTTGGCGATAACTTTGACAATTGTCTCAACAATTTGGAAAGAGTACTCAAATGATTCAAGGAATCCAACCTAGTCCTAAACTGGGGGAAGTGTCATTTCATTGGCGGATGAAGGTATAGTCCTCGACCAAAAAATTTCATCAAAGGGCATTAAAGCCGACAAAGCAAAAATAGATGTGATCGAGAAACTACCTCCACCAATAACTGTCAAAGGAATCCAAAACTTCTTGGGACACACAGGTTTTTATAGGAGATTTATTGCAAAGTTTTCTAAGATTACTAAACCTTTGTGTAACTTGCTTGAACTTGATAAGGCCTTTGACTTTAATGACGCATGCACTGAAGCGTTCAAGACATTAAAGCAAAAACTTGTGACCGCACCCATTGTAGTCTCACCGGATTGGGCATTGCCATTTGAACTCACGTGCGACACAAGTGATTATACCGTCAGAGCAGTCCTTGGACAAAGGCAAGGCAAAATCTTCCATGTGATCCACTATGTTAGTAAAACACTCAACGAAGCCCAAGTCAACTATACTACTACCAAAAAGGAGTTACTAGCAGTAGTCTTTGCCTTCGACAAGTTTCGATAATACTTAATTGGAACCAAAGTTCCAAAAGTGGATAAAAACAAACTCCATCTCCTTCTCCCTTTTGCTACAAACCCTATAGACGACACACTCTCCTGCTATGTACCTGTCATTGTACTAAGAAAGAGAAAGCCTCGTACGAGGGTCACGTGAAAAGATATGAAAATTAAAAACAAAGATAACAGAAAACTAGACTAAAAAGAGAATCATTATTTATGAACATGATATAGCACAAAAGATAGAGTTTAGAGTTGCAAACTTTCAAGGTTCGTGAAGATCTAGGTGTGACTTGTCTCTGAGGATATGGGCTCCACTGTACACCTTTAGGCGTTGGCCATTGACTTTGAAGACTTCATCGTCGTCCAACTTCTTGATATCCACTGCGCCATGAGGGAACACCTTGTGTATGATGAATGGCCCCGACCACGTTGATTTTAGCTTTCCAGGAAAAAAGCTTTAGCCTGGAGTTGTAGAGAAGCCCTTGTTAACCTTCTGAGAAATGCCTTCGCAAAATGTGTTTGTCATGCCACTTCTTGGTTTTCTCCTTGTAGATGCAAGCATTATTATATGCTTGGGCTCTAAATTCCTCCAGCTTGTTAAGCTCTAGCAACCTTCTTTCACCAACAAGTTGGGAATCCATGTTGAGTTTCTTGATTGCCCAATAAGCTTTGTGCTCAAGCTCCACAGGTAAATGGCACTCCTTTCCAAATACAAGCTTGAAGGGTGACATGCCTAAAAATGTCTTGAAGGCAGTCCTATATCCCCAAAGTGCTTCATCCAACTTGGGGGACCAGTCTTTTCTCTTAGGATTAACCACCTTCTCCAAGATTTGCTTGATTTCTCGGTTGGAAACTTCAGCTTGTCCGTTTGTCTGCGGATGATATGCTGTAGCAATCTTGTGCCTGACTCCATAGCGATGTAATGCTTTAGCAATAAGCTTGTTGTCAAAGTGAGTTCCTACATCACTGATGATGGCTCGGGGTGCTCCGAATCTAGTGAAGATGTTCTTATGAAGAAACTTCATGACTGTCTTGGAGTCGTTCCTTGGGGTGGCATTAGAGACGTGGAAGACATTGTGAATCTTATCAATTTCACTTGGAGGAGCTAGCTTATATGCTACAAGGCCTACTCGTGCAATTACTTCAAAACGCCTGATGAAACGAGGACTAAGTTTTCCTTTCTTCCCAAATCTTAAGACTTTCTTCAATGGAGAGACATTTAAGAATACATGATCTCCCACTTCATACTGAATTTCTCTTCTTCTTTTATCAGTGTAGGCTTTTTGCCTATCAAAAGCTTCTTTGAGCTGATTATGAATAATTTGAATATGCTCTTCGGTTTCTTTTAATAGATCAGGTCCCAACTCTTTGCTTTATCCCAATTTTAACCAACAAACTGATGTCCTACATTTTCTTTTATAGAGAGCTTCGAATGGAGCCATTTGGATAGAAGCTTGATAATTGTTGTTATAAGTAAATTCTGCTAAAGGTAAGGATTTCTACCAGTCTTTCCCGAACTCAACTATGCAAGCCTGCAACATATCTTCAAGAATTTGAATTACTCGTTCTAACTGTCCATCAGATTGAAGATGAAAGGCAGTACTCAGATTGATTTTAGAATCTAAAGCTCGCTGTAGAGCTTTTAAGAACTTGGAAGTAAATTGAGAGTCTTTGTCAGAGAATATAGAAATTGAGACTTCATATAATCAAATTATCTCCTTGATGTAAATGCTCGCCAACTGTTCTAAGATTAGGGTCATTCGAACGGGAAGAAATGGGCCGATTTGGTCAGTCTATCTACAATTACCCACACTGCATCATTGTTCTTTGGTGTTATTGGTAATCCAGTAACAAAATCCATGGTGATGTTTCCCCATTTCCATTTAGGTCGTTCGATGGGCTGTAAGAGTCTTGTGGGGACTTGATGTTCAACTTTAATTCTTTAACAAGTTAGGCATCGGGAAACAAATTCAACAATATCCTTCTTCATTCCTGGTCAACAATACAAACTTTTCAAGTCTTTGATCATCTTAACCGACCCAAGATGGATCGAGAAAGGAATTTAATGTGCTTCAATTAACATTTCTCTTCTCAAGCCTTCATCATTTGGTAGGCAAATCTTGTCTTTAAAATACAACAACCCATTCGACTTTAAGATAAAATTGGAGTTAAAATCATCTTTCAAATTGTCCAAAATGTTCTAAATTTCAGGATCAGATTGTTGTAAAGTCTTAATTCTTTCCATAAGATCGAATTTAACATAAATTTATGATAAGAGTTTTTGATTCTTTTAAAGTTTAAAACTAGCATTAATAGCTACATGAGCTACAATAAGAAAAGGAATTGATCAAGATATTGGTCAACAAGAATATTAGCTTGATTCAAGCTTAATTAATATCAAGGGAGAGCTAGAGGGCTTCGAATAGGGACTTTTACCATTTGAATGTTAGCGGCTGAGTTCATCGGCTACCACATTCGCTTTCCTGGGATGGTAATCTATGATCAAGTCATAATCTTTCAACAGTTTCAGCCATCATCATTGTTAGAGATTCAGGTCCTTTTGTGTCATGATATAGTTGAGGCATTTGTGATCAGTAAATAGGTAGCATCTTTCTCCAAACAAATAATGTCTTCAAATTTTTAGAGCAAACACTACCACAACTAATTCAAGATCGTGAGTCGGATAATTTGCTTCGTGAGGCTTAGGTTGTCGGGTCGCATATGCTACAACTTTCCCGTTTTGCATAAGGACACATCCAAGCCCCAAATTAGATGCATCACTAAAGATTGTGTAGTCCTTTCTCGATCCAGGTTGAATCAAAACAGAGGAATGGGTAAAGGCCTGCTTAAGTTGACCAAAGCTTCTTTGTTGTTTCTCTGATCAAACAAAGCTTTCACCCATTCTAAGCAACTTAGTAAAATCTGAAGCAAAGGTTGAAAACCCTTTCACGAATCTTCGATAGTATCTGGCCAAACTGTAACCCCCTTAGCCCGACCTAGACGCTTGACCCGAACTACGAAGATTACACGGGGAAAACCGAAGTCAACCCGAAAGTCAACCTTGATTAACGACCCTTTTTTATTTTAATCTCATCTAGATGCACATTAAGCCTATGTGAATACTCTCGAATCATGGAAGAGAAAGGCACAACAATCGGGAAACATGTAGGGACTTAATTGCACAAATTACGCGTTTAGGGACCAAAATGTAATTTTTAGAAATTACAAGAACATTTCCGATTTTAGGTTTACCAATATGTAATTAATCTTGTTAAATGCTCCTATGTCAAATTTCAGCTTAAAAATACATCCCAAGCCCAAGCAATTGCATCCACAACATTTAGGACTAAAATGTAAAGCATGAAAACATCAAACGATTCAAATCAACAACCAACGATCAACTGTATCGGAACACCCATCATTCGTACCGAAATGCCCGTATCGAAACGGTGTTGACCGTTTCAGTACTCGGGTGTGTTCCGAGACCGGTATCGAAATATGTCTCACTAGTAGCCAATCTGTTCCGAAACACCTTCAGTCATTCCGAAACACTATGGCCATTACATGCCCCCGTTTCGAAACAATGGAGGGTGCTTCGATACACTTTGCCCAGTGACAGCAGAAATTGCTGGTTTTTCACCTTTTAAACCATTCACACATGTCTCAAAGAGCATTAAATCATACCAACAACTCATTTTGGTACTAAGGAACATATTTAATACCCCTAAGCTAGAGCATGACATCAAACACAAAAACACACAGTCTAAAGGCATGCTCCCTAGTCTCAAAACCAATATAAACAACCAACCCTCAAACCAAACATTTAAGACCACTTACAACCCATAAATGCCTTCACAAACATGTCACAAACTTAGGGAGTTCAAAACACATCTCCCAAATACAACCTTGGTTTCCCATTGCCATATATCAAAACTAAAGTGTATAAAAACATCACCATACATGAGCTTTGCACTTCCTTGGATGTTCTTAACCTTATTGCTGCCCGAAAACACCTCAACTATCTACATTATTGGTAAAAAAGAGTGTAAGAACAATCGCTTAGTGAAGCATGCTCTAAAGAAAACCAACACAATAATGCGTTTCTTGAAAACACTTTCTCAAAAGCTTTTTCTACAACATGCTCATTCTATCACATGCCTGGAAACCATTTCAAAGCAACTTCTCATTGAAAACACATGTACCTTAATTCTATCTCATGCATTTAAACCAATGCAAATCTCATGGCAAGGCCAAACACATGCTTGTAAAACCAAAGCATTTCATATACAAATCTCATATGCATAAATCATCTCATCAATAGGTACACGTGATTCAAAAGCATTTTCATATATTATATTGGCATTTCACATTTCATTATTACTCGGATATGCGGACAACATTCTCTAACCACTAGACGCTTTCGGTGGAATCTCACATCACCGTACTCACATGGCGGAATCTCTCATCGCCATAAAGCTTGGGTATTTCACCAAGTCCTACCCGATGGAAAGCCCATCATCGGTTCTCTCCCTTTGGATTAAACCAAAGAGCATGTACGAATTTTTAGTTTATAGTGCACTCTCATCCTATTGATCGATCAATTATATTCGGTAAGTATCTCAACATCTATGCAATATATTATGTCAAAACATTATCTCACATACTGTTTTTCATGCAACATTTCTCAAATAATTCTCATCTCATTTCAAAACCATAACATTTGCCATGCTGTAAAACAAGAGCTCAAAACTCATCAATACAACATGTTATTTAATGAAATCATCTCAAGCATCATCTCATGCTATAAACCATGCATAAAAACAGTAGGAATTTATCTATCTCAAACCATGAGCATGTAAAAGCATTTTAGGGGCAACCACCACATATAAGAGAGCAATCTAGCCAATACTTACTTCCGAACTTAGGAAGGTGTTCAAACCTTTCCTAAATCCCAAAACCTTGACTCTTTGTCCCTCAAGGACTTCTAAAACCATACGCACTCACCGATTACATTTCGCTTGCTCAGTGAAACGCTATCTAAGCTCTCGGATCAACACCAAAGGTGTCTGAAGATGTCTCCCTTGTTTGTAACACATAAGAGCAGAGGATTAATGCATCATCATGCATTGAAATCATCAGCCACACACCTAAACTCACTGCTCTACTCAAAAACCTCATTTTGGCTACCAAACACAATCAAAATCATCTCCAAACTCTTCCAAAACAAAGCCCAGCCTAGATCTACCACTTCTAATCATTTCTAAACATCAATCAACATCAAAAATCACCACAAACTCGTCTTTATACCTCCAGCTATGACATAACACCAAAACCATCATTCTAACATGCAAAACTTAGGAATCCAAGCCTATTCGGGATTTGTTTGATAAAACACCATTTATAACATCAATTAACATCCAAAATACAATAGAAAACAACCTTAAAATAGAGCCTAACCATCAACCATGAAAATCATCAATATCTCTCCAAAAACCTTGAGTTTTAATACAATTTCTTGTTTCTATCATTAAAGCAACTCAAAAATCATTAACAAAGGATTGATAACTTGGGAATTTCAGTAAAGAACTGATCATTAGAGGAGAAGGACGAAGCTTACCTCTAATGGATGATTTCTCCTTGAATTGGGCAAGTTTTCTTGAAAATCCAATGTAAAAACATGAGGTTTTGATGAGGAAAAGATTAGGAATCAAAAGGAGATTGAAATCTCAATAATTGTTGGAGGAAATGTGTTTGGCTGAAAAGAAATTGAGAGAAAATGAAATGAGAAAAAATTAATGAAAAGTAGTTATGAAAAGTCAAAGGTAGTTTCCTTTTAATTAATCTTTATTTTCATTTCACTAAAACATTAATAAAATCACCCAAATTAAGAAGATATCCGATTAAAAACATTTTGGTAAAATTAGCTCCTTAAAGATTCAAAGTTTCAATCCTTTACAAAACAATCACTATTTAACTTTTGCAAAAACTACAATTTGGTCACTACAAGGAAATGTAGTATTTCCAAATCTTATTTTGTAAAATTGATTTCACCATAATCGTTAATATAATAAATGAGGATTTTTAGATATTTTCCATATTTTTAAAGCATAAAAAACTAGGTGTTCCCTAAACCTCCCTTTAAGATTCGAACCGTCCCCGACTGGTCCGATTCAAACTCTAAAACATCTAGGCCCAAATTTGGGACGTTACAACTCTCCCCCTCTTAAGAAATTTCGTCCTCGAAATTTACCTCGAGGAGAAAGGTAAGAAAACTTCTTCTTCATGTCTTCTTTTCTTTCCCACGTGGCTTCCTCAACACCACGATGTCTTCACAACACTTTGACCAACTCAATGGTCTTACCACGGAGAACCTTACTATCCGGATCCATAATCTCAACAGGTTCCTCAACATATGTCAAGTCTGGATTCAACTCAACTTCCTCCATAGACATAACATGGGAAGGATCTGATCTATACCTCCGAAGCATGGATACATGAAACACATTATGTATCTTCTCTAATTCTTGAGGTAACCTCAGCTTATAAGCAACAAGACTCACATGTTCTATCACCTCGTATGGTCCAATGTACCTTGGGCTCAACTTGCCTTTCCGGCCAAACCTCGTTACCTTCTTCCAAGGTGAAACTTTCAAGAACACACGGTCACCCACCGCAAATTCGCGTAAGACTTTTGCCGATCCGATGCTGCCTTCAACCGCTCACAAATGAGCTTCATCTTCTCGATGGTTCCTTTTATCAGGGCCGGCAACAAAGACCAACTTTTGTCCCGTTTCAGCCCAGCAAAGAGGAGTTCTGCACTTCCTCCCATACAAAGCTTCATAAGGTGTCATTTGAATACTCGCCTAGTAACTATTATTATAAGCAAACTCCACCAAAGGCAAGTGCTTCTCCCAAGAACCTTGAAACTCAATAACACAACACCTTAACATATCTTCAAGCACTTGGATAACACGCTCCGACTGTCCATCCGTCTGCAGATGATAAGAAGTACTGGAATTCAGCCGCGTACCAAATTCTTGATGCAAACACTACCAAAACATTGTAGTGAACCTCAGATCTCGATCCGACACTATAGATTTTGGTACACCATGCAAACGCACAATCTCAGCAATGTACAACTTTGCAAGCTTATCCAAGGTGTACGTTGTATGCACAGGCAAGAAATGCGCACACTTCGTGTAACGCCCTGTTTTGGGCCTATATGTTTTAGACATCGGATCGGACCGGTCAAGAACGGTTCAAATCGCGTAAGGTGATTTAAAGAAATTAAGGATCGGGATAGGATAAAATTGTGATAAAAATTGCTAAAATCCTCTAAAACTATAATTAAGAGGTTGGTCAAATCAATTTTACAAAAATGGATTTGGAAAATGGACATTTTGAGTAGTGACCAAATTGTAAAGTTTCAAAACTGGGTAAAATGTGCTATTTAAGGTGGAAGCCAATATCTTAGAATCTTTAGGGGGCTTTAACTCAATTTGACCTTTCTTCAAATATGACATGTGTTTTAAATGGATTTTAATTCAAGGATTTTAATTAAATAAGATATTAACTAATTGGTAGTTAGTGGATTTTCATTTTACGTAACTACCAATTCCCTCTCATTTTATCCAAACACCATTTTCTCTCATCTTTTTCAAAATTCTTTCTCTCAAAAGTTCTCTCAACATTGTCTAAATCAATTCCAAGAGATCTTCCTTTATTCTTTAATATTTTTGCAAGGAAAACTTGTCATCTATTGAAGGAAGCAAGGATTCGAGGTAAATCCCATTCTTAACCTCTAATCTAAGTTCTTTATTGAAATTCCCAATATATTTGGCTTCTAATAACTATTTTGATTGAGTTTTTAATATAGTTTTGATTTGAGATCAAAATCTTGTGAAAATGTGAGTGAAATCTTGATTTTCGGACTTGTTGAGTTGGGCACTGTTTGGTGTCAATTTAATTGATTTTTAAGTTGATTTATATGTTAAGATGATGTGTTATTAACATAGATCCCGAAATCCTTGAGATCTTTGACTTTCTTGGTGGTTTTAAGTGTGATTTTGGGGTGTAATGGTGGAATTGTGATTACTGGAGGTATAAGGATGCGTTAGGATGTTTAATAGATGTGATTTGATGTTGTTAATGATTTGGAAGTGTTGCATGATGGCTAAGCTTGGTTTAGGAGGTAATCGATTGAGTTTTCGGTTGTGTTGGAAGGGTATTTTGGTGTAGTTTGAGTGGGCAACGAGTCTATGGATTGTTGCTGGTGTTAGAATGCATTTTAATTCATTTATATCTCTATTTTTTTGGTGTGAAAATATGGGATCTTGATCCGGAGGCTAACGAGGTGATTTTGGAAGCTCCGAAGGTGTAATTTCCATTTCGGCGAACAAAGCTTTGCGTACCGGTGAGTGGAAATTGAATTTCCTGCTTTGTAACGCTTTGGCGTACTCTTGGGAGCTTAGTGTAAGTTTGATACACTTAACTAAGCTCAAGTGTAAGTGTTTCGGTAATCCCTAACTTGGAAATGTGTTAAGTTGGTTGAAAAATGCATTTGATGTGAGGGTGGTTTGTTTAATGTTTTTAAGCATGGTTTAATGCTAGATTTTAATGTCGTTATGGTAAGGATGCACAAGGTAAGTGATCCTTGGTTTTCATATGAAAATGCATATGATGTTAAGCATGTGTGCTTGTGGAAATGACATTGTGGTTATGCTTGAAAAACAATGAATTAATGTGGATAAATGATTATATTGGCAAGTGATGAAATGGTTTTTGGTTACTTTAATCAGATATAGTTAGCCGGCTATAGGATTGGGTGCACCGTGAATAAAGTTTCCTTGGATGTTGAGGGGTTGTGATTGTGCCGTAATCTCCATCCAAGTACCCTAATGATTGAGGTTAAGATCACAACTGTGAATGGTTGGTCTCGTGTGTGAGTCTTGGGTATGTGTCCCATACTCTCATTAGTGGACTTATACAACTACCGATGAGTGATGTTGAGGGGTTGTGATTGTGCCATTAGTCTCAATCACGGGTGTTGAGGGGTTGTGATTGTGCCATTTGTCTCCACCTTGTGTAGTCAGGTAGTTTGTATGAAGCGTGAGGGACAACGCTTGTAATCCGCGTATCCGATTGTGTCTTGTGTTGAAATGATTTTTGGATTATCACTTGAAAGCCAATATAATGTAAATGAACTAAGTGAAACATGAGATGCTTGTAAATTATGCAAGGGTGCATGAGAAATATGCGTGTGATGCAAGAATGTATGTGATGCTTGTTAAAGCATGAGCAAAGCTTTATTTGTTGTTGTAATTGATGCATATGTGCATGAGGTTTCAAAAGTGCATTGAAGTCTAGAAAAGACTTGTTTTATATAGGGCATGTGTTGTAAAGTGTTGCTTTTGTGAATCATGAGTTATGCATTGATGAATGTTGTCTAGCGATCCTCACTAAGCTTATTGCTTACGCTCGTTTGGTTCATCAATGCAGAGAATTGAACATTTGGAGGCAGCTAACGAGTAAGAGTAATCCACGGTTTTGCTAAAGAAATGTATGTTGTTCACCCTTAGTGTAATAAGAGGCAATGGGTGGGAACTTATACTCTAGAATGTTTGAGAATGTTCCTTTTACTATGAGCATATTGGTTTGACTATATTTGAAGTGTAAATGGCCTTTGGAGTTTGGATTTTGGTTTATTTGGAGTTTTGACTTGTTATGGTTGGGTGAGCTAGGAAGCATGCCTTTAGTGTCTTTACTTGGGTATTTGTTGCTACGTTTAGGCTATAGCTTCGATATGATGGTTGTTGTTATGTATCCTTGATGTATGCATGTTGTGGCATGTCTTGGGGTTGATTCGAGTATGAAAAAGCATGAAAAACCAATATTTTATTCTATCATAGTGCAGGGTGTATCGAAACACCCTTAACTGTTTCGAAATGGAGGCCTGTAATGGCCATAGCGTTTCGGAACATCTGAAGGGGTTTGGAACAATTTGGCCACTGGAGAGGCCTGTTTCGATACTGGTCTCAGAACACAACCGAGTATCGAAACGGTCAACAACGTTTCGATACGGGCGTTTCATTACAAAGGTTTGGTGTTCTGGAACGGATGACCGTTGGATGATGATTTTGAATTGTTTCAAGTTTCCATGTTTTACGTTTTAGTCCTGAATGTTGTGGATGCAACTGCTTGAGCTTGGAATGTCATTTTTAGTTGGGATTTGGCAGAGAGGCATGAAATATGATTAATTACAGATTGGTAATCTTTAATTCAGACAAGTCCTTTTAAATTCTAAAAATTACAATTTTGTCCCTAAAATGTGTAAATCTTGCAATTAAGTCCCTAAATGTTTTCTGATCGCAATGTCCTTCTCTCCTATGCTTCTTGAGTAATCACAAAAGCTTAATGCGAATCTAGAGAAGATAAAAAGAAAAAAAGGTTGTGAATCAAGGTTGACTTTTGGGTTGACTTTGGTTTTTCCCGTGTAATCTTTGTAGTTCGGGTCAAACGTCTAGGCCGGGCTAAGAGGGTTACATTTGTTGGTATCATAGCGTGGTTTTGAAGGAATTGGAAATGTTGGTATGTGTTGTTGATGTGAGTTATGTATGATGTTTGAAAAGCATGTTAATATTTGAATTTTTGAACTTATGCCATGATGGTTGATGTGAGGTGAGTATGATGTTTGAAAAGCATGTGAGGTGAGTATGATGGTATGATGATGATGGTGTGTGGATATGTGCTGAATTGAATTGATGGAAAGTATGTGAGCATGATATTTATGTATGCTATGCTTTGTGGGGAAATTGGATTCCCATTTCTTATTAAACTAGTGCATGCAGCCGAGCAGGAAAACCAGGCTGAGCAGGGGGCTGATGTCCCTCATGGTGGTGATCAGGTGCGACAAGGACAAGCTGGTCCTGGATTGGGTAATTTGGCGCCACTAGCTGAGGCGATTACCAGAGCGTTTCAGGTTGTTGTTGCCGGAGCGCAAGTGCAGGCCCCTGCAGCTGGGCAGGTGGATCTACCTTTGGAGAGGTCGAGAAGCTTGGGAGCAGTAGAGTTCTATGGTTTGGCACCTAAGGTATCTGAGGCCTGGTTGGCCAGTACAATCCGTATAATGGATGAAATGGGTTATTGTGATGAGCGCAGGCTTGGATGTGCAATTTCCTTGCTGTAAGGTGATGCTTACAGCTGGTGGACGACTACCACAGCTGGTATGGAACCCAATGATATTGATTGGGAGTTCTTCAGGGGTGCCTTTCGGAGGAAGTATCTAGGTGTAAGATACTTGGATGAGAAGAAACGAGAGTTTATCTCTCTCGTTTAGGGTAGCCTATCGGTGGCTGAATACGAGGTTCAGTTCGTACGATTGAGCCAGTATGCTTTTAAGATGGTACCGAGTGAGAGGCATCGTTGTGATCGCTTCCGGTATGGATTGGTGCAAGATGTTAAGACGTACATGCTAGCTGCAGACTATACAGATTTTGATGTGCTTGTATGTTGAGCAAAGGACATTGAGAAGAACCTGGGGTTGTCTTCCAGGAGTGTTGGTTCTAGCTCTGGGAAGAGAGCTGCTGAGTATAGTTCCGGTGGTGGACGGAACAAGAGAGGCCGTGATAGGAGACATCAGCTTGAGGGAAGGTATGGTGTTCTAGGTCGGGGTGGACAGGCTCAGTAAGGTCGTATGAGGTCCGAGCAGCATACATGATGGACATGTGGTTCGAGGGACCATTTGAGGCGAGATTGTCCTCGAGCGGCTAGAGAGATTCAGGCTCCTGTTGCGGTGACAGGGAACTCCTACTGGAATTGTGGCTTGGCAGACCATATGAGGAGGGATTGTCCTTTGTTGGCCGGTGGTGGACAAGGACGTGCTCTTGTGGTGGTTGCACCTCAGAGAGGCCGTGGGCGTGGCCGCGGGAACTTTCAGAGGAGGGATGAGGGGCAGCGAGGTATTGCTCACGTTGTATCCGTTAGACCTGAGGGAGGTGGACCAGTGAGGGTGTATGCTCAGCGTGAGGAGCGCAACGATACCGATGTGATTGTAGGTACCTTTGCTCTCCAGTCTTTATCCTTGCTGGCTTTGATTGATTTTGGATCCATGCATTCTTATATCTTGAGTGAGAATGCAGATTTTCTTGATATACCTGTTAAGATGCTTGGAGTAGGAATGCAAGTGTCTAGTTCTTTTGGTGAGACTGTAGTCACTAGGAATTTGTATAGGAGGTGTCCTCCGTCTGTGCAAGGTAATGTTTTCCTTGTGGATTTGATGGAATTGCCTTTCTATGGATTTGATGTAATCCTTGGCTTGGATTGTTTGACGGAGCACAGAGTCGTGGTTGACTTTGATGTTAAGCGAGTCACCCTAAAGTTGACTGACGACTATGAGGTTGTTGTGGTAGGCGAGAATGTGAAATTCTTGTCGAATGTGATTTCGGCCTTGGAAGCGAATCGTATGATGAGGTTGGGGTGTAAGGCTTACCTTGCTTATGTGATGAATCCTGGAACTAAGGATGTCCGTGTACAGGACATCCGAACAATTCACGATTTTCTGGGTGACTTTTCGGAAGAATTGCCTGGATTGTCACCAAATAGGGAGGTTGAATTTGGTATAGTGTTATACGAGAATACAACTCCGGTTTCCATTGCTCCTTATCGCATGGCACCCAAAGAGTTAAAGTAGTTGAAAACGTAGTTGCAAGAGTTGTTGGATCGAGGTTTCATCCGGCCTAGTGTGTCACCTTGGGGTGCACCGGTTTTGTTTGTAAAGAAGAAAGATGGGACAATGAGAATGTGTATAGATTATCGGCAACTGAACAAGTTGACGATCAAGAACAAGTATCCCTTGCCTAGAATTGACGATCTCTTTGATCAATTCCGTGGAGCCTTAGTGTTTTCGAAGATAGACTTGAGATCGGGGTACTACCAGCTAAAGGTGAAGGATGTGGACGTGCCTAAAACTGCTTTTCGGACGAGGTACATGCATTATGAATTTTTGGTGATGCTGTTTGGTTTGACCAACGCGCCTGATGCTTCCATGGACATGATGAATCGTGTATTCCATGAATTCTTGGATCAGTTTGTGGTGGTGTTCATCGATGATATCCTTGTGTATTCACGTACTGAGAAGGATCATGATAAGCACTTGAGAATCGTTTTGCAAGCGTTGTTGGAGAATCAGTTATATGCCAAACTAAGCAAGTGTGAGTTTTTTCTTAGGGAAGTGGTCTTCCTTGTGCATGTTGTGTTGGCCGAGGGTATTCGCTTTGATCCACAAAAAGTAGAGGCTGTGATGAGTTGGAAAGTGCCTTAGTCAGTGACTGAGGTACAGAGTTTCCTTGGGCTGGCTGGGTATTACCGCAGGTTTGTTGAGGGTTTTTCAAAGATAGCTGCAACTTTGACCAAGCTGTTGCAAAAGAATGTTCTCTTTGAGTGGACAGAGGCGAGGCAACAAGCTTTTGAGAAGCTGAAGGAATCTTTGACGCAAGCTCCTGTTTTGATTCAACCTTAGTCTGGTAAGGAGTTTGTGGTTTACAGTGATGCGTCCATTGTTGGTTTGGGCTGCGTGTTGATGCAGGAAGGTAAGGTGTTGGCCTATGCATCTAGGCAGTTGAAGGTGCATGAGCGCAACTACCCTACTCATGATCTTGAGCTTGCAGCTGTGGTGTTTGCCTTAAACATTTGGAGGCATTACCCGTATGATGAGAAATGTGTAGCGTTCACGGATCATAAGAGCTTGAAATACCTTATGTCTCAGAAGGAATTAAATCTTAGGCAACGACGTTGGGTGGAGTTGCTTAAGGATTATGAGATGGCGATTGAGTACCACCCGGGAAAAGCTAATGTTGTGGTCGATGCTTTGAGCCGGAAGGTGGTTGTTGAGTTGAGAGCAATGTTCGCTCGTTTGAGCATATCGCGTGAAGGTAGTCTTGTGGCGAAGTTACAAGTGAAACCATCTTTGTTACAATTGATTAAAGAGAAACAGTTGCTTGATGAATCTCTTGTTTCGCATGTTCAAGACATTGCGGAAGATAGACCTTCATATTTCAGCTTTAGTGATGATGGTGTTATGTGTTTTGGTAGTCGAATAGTGGTGCCAGATGATGCTGAGTTAAGGCGCACGATTCTGACTGAAGCTCATTGTAGTCCTTTTGCTATGCACCCGAGTAGTACAAAAATGTATCATGACCTAAAGGATGAGTACTACTGGGTGGGGTTGAAAAAGGATGTTGCGGAGTTCGTTAGTAAATGTATGGTTGGCTTATGAAGTGTGCACATTTTCTGCCTGTGCATACTACATATACCTTGGATAAGTTGGATGAGCTGTACATGGCTGAGATTGTGCGGTTTCACGGTGTGCCAAAGTTCATTGTGTCAGATAGAGATCCGAGGTTTACAGCGCGATTTTGGGAATGTTTGCATCTAGCCTTGGGTACACGGTTGAATTTCAGCACTTCTTATCATCCGCAGACGGATGGACAGTCAGAACATGTGATTCAAGTTCTTGAGGACATATTTAGATGTTGTGTGATAGATTTTAAGGGTTCTTGGGAGAAGAACTTGCTGTTGGTTGAGTTTGCGTATAACAATAGTTACCAGGCAAGTATCCAAATGGCTCCATACGAGGCTTTGTATGGGAGGAGATGTAGAACCCCTCTTTGTTGGGCAGAAGTTGGGCAAAGGTTGAATTTGATGCCGGCTATGCTTAAGGGAACCACCGAGAAGGTGAAGCTCATTTGTGAGCGGTTAAAAGCGGCATCGGATAGGCAAAAGTCTTACGCGGACTTGAAGCGTAAGGAAATTGAGTTCGCGGTTAGCGAACGTGTGTTCTTGAAAGTTTCACCATGGGAAAAGGTGATGAGATTTGGGCGTAAGGGTAAACTTAGCCCAAGGTTTATTGGACCTAACGAGATTGTGGAGTGTATTGGCCCTGTTGCATATCGGTTGAGATTGTCTGTAGAGTTGGAGAAGATACATGATGTGTTTCACGTCTCCATGTTGCGGAAGTTAGTGGATTTTGATTAAAGGATTTTAATTAAATAAGATATTAACTAATTGGTAGTTAGTGGATTTTCATTTTACTTAACTACCAATTCCCTCTCATTTTAGCCAAACACCATTTTCTCTCATCTTTTTCAGAATTCTTTCTCTCAAAAGTTCTCTCAACATTTTCTAAATCAATTTCAAGAGATCTTCCTTTAATCTTTAAGATTTTTGCAAGGAAAACTTGTCATCTATTGAAGGAAGCAAGGATTGGAGGTAAATCCCTCTCTTAACCTCTAATCTAAGTTCTTTATTGAAATTCCCAAGATATTTGGCTTCTAATAACTATTTTTGATTGAGTTTTTAATATAGTTTTGATTTGAGATCAAAATCTTGTGAAAATGTGAGTGAAATCTTGATTTTCGGACTTGATGAGTTGGGCACTGTTTGGTGTTGATTTTAATTGATTTTTAAGTTGATTTATATGTTAAGATGATGTGTTATTAACATAGAACTCGAAATCATTGAGATCTTTGAGTTTCATGGTGGTTTTAAGTGTGATTTTGGGGTGTAATGGTGGAATTGTGATTGCTGGAGGTATAAGGATGCGTTAGGATGTTTAATAGATGTGTTTTGATGTTGTCAATGCTTTGGAAGTGTTGCATGATGGCTGGGCTTGGTTTAGGAGGCAATCGATTGAGTTTTCGGTTGTGTTGGAAGGGTATTTTGGTGTAGTTTGAGTGGGCAACGAGTCTATGGATTGTTGCTGGTGTTAGAATGCATTTAGATCTCTGTTTTGTTGGTGTGAAAATAGGGGATCTTGATCCGGAGGCTAACAAGGTGATTTTGGAAGCTCCGGGGGTGTAATATATGTGTCGGCGAACAAAGCTTCGCGTACCGGTGAGTGGAAATGCAATTTCATGATTTGTAACGCTTTGGCGTATTCTTGGGAGCTTAGTGTATGTTTGATACACTTAACTAAGCTCAAGTGTAAGTGTTTCGGTAATCCCTCTCTTGAAAATATGTTAAGTTGGTGGAAAATGCATTTGATGTGAGGGTGGTTTGTTTACTGTTTTTAAGCATGTTTAAGCATGGTTTAATGCTAGATTTTAATGTCATTATGGTAAGGATGCACTAGGTAAGTGATCCTTGGTTTTCATATGAAAATGCATATGATGTTAAGCTTGTGTGCTTGTGGAGATGACATTGTGGTTATGCAACTACCGATGAGTGATGTTGAGGGGTTGTGATTGTGCCATTAGTCACCATCACGGGTGTTGAGGGGTTGAGATAGTGCCATTTGTCTCCACCTTGTGTTGTCCGGTAGTTTGTATGAAGCGTGCGGGACAACACTTGTAATCCGCGTATCCGATTGTGTCTTGTGTTGAAATGATTTGTAGATTATCACTTGAAAGCCAATATAATGTAAATGAACTAAGTGAGGCATGAGATGCTTGTAAATGATTCAAGGGTGCATGAGAAATATATGTATGATGCAAGAATGCATGTGATGCTTGTTAAAGCATGAGCAAAGGTTTATTTGTTGTTGTAATTGATACATATGTGCATGAGGTTTCAAAAGTGCATTAAAGTCTAGAGAAGACTTGTTTTATAAAGGGCATGTGTTGTAAAGTGTTGCTTTTGTGAATCATGAGTTATGCATCGATGAATGTTGTCTAGAGATCCTCACTAAGCTTATTGCTTACGCTCGTTTGTTTCATCAATGCAGAGAATTGAACATTTGGAGGTAGCTCACGAGCAAGAGGAATCCACGGTTTTGCTAAAGAAATGTATGTGGTTCACCCTTAGTGTAATAAGAGGCAATGGGTGGGAACTTATACTCTGGAATGTTTGAGAATGTTCCTTTTACTTTGAGCATATTGGTTTGACTATATTTGAAGTGTAAATGGCCTTTGAAGTTTGGATTTTGGTTTATTTGGAGTTTTGACTTGTTATGGTTGGGTGAGATAGGAAGCATGCCTTTAGTCTCTTTACTTGGGTATTTGTTGCTACGTTTAAGTTATAGCTTCGATATGATGGTTGTTGTTAAGTATTCTTGATGTATGCATGTTGTGGCATGTCTTGGGGTTGATTCGAGTATGAAAAAGCATGAAAAACAACATTTTTTGCTTTCACAGTGCAGGGTGTATCGAAACACCCTTAATTGTTTCGAAACGGAGGCCTGTAATGGCCATAGCGTTTCGGAACAGTTTGGCCACTTGAGAGGCCTATTACGATACTGGTCTCGAAACACACCCGAGTACTGAAACGATCAACACCATTTCGATACGGGCGATTCGGTACGAAGGTTTGGTGTTCCGGAACGGATGACCGTTGGATGATGATTTTGAATTGTTTCAAGTTTCCATGTTTTACGTTTTAGTCCTGAATGTTGTGGATGTAATTGCTTGAGCTTGGAATGTCCTTTTTAGTTGAGATTTGGCAGAGAGGCATGAAATATGATTAATTACAGATTGGTAATCTTTAATTAAGCCAAGTTCTTATCATTTCTAAAAATTACATTTTTGTCCCTAAAATGTGTAAATCTTGCGATTAAGTCCCTAAATGTTTTCTAATCGCGATGTCCTTCTCTCCTATGCTTCTTGAGTAATCACATAGGCTTAATGCGCATCTAGAGAAGATAAAAAAAGGGTCGTGAATTAAGGTTGACTTTTGGGTTGACTTTGGTTTTCCCCGTGTAATCTTAGTAGTTTAGGTCAAACGTCTAGGCCGGGCTAAGAGGGTTACATTTGTTGGTATGAGAGCGTGGTTTCGAACGAATTGGGAATGTTGGTATGTGTTGTTGATGTGAGTTAAGTATGATGTTTGAAAAGCATGTTAATATTTGAATTTTTGAACTTATGCCATGATGGTTGATGTGAATCGCATGTGAGGTGAGTATGATGGTATGATGATGATGTTGTTTGGATATGTGCTGATTTGGGTTGATGGAAAGTATGTGAGCATGATATTTATGTATGTTATGCTTTGTGGGGAAATTGGGTGCCCATTGCCTTATTACACTAAACGAATGTTTTGTAAACTTGGATTCTTGCTTGCAGCTGGCTTAAATGGTTTGATTTGTTTTCATTGTTGTGTTTGTTTAAAATAGAACATGGGACCCAAAAGGGAATTGAGGTCCAATACGATAGTGCCTGCAGCCGAGCAGGAAAACCAGGTTGAGCAAGGGGCTGATGTCCCTCCTGGTGGAGATCTACCTCCTCCGCCACCACCTAGAGGTGGGGATCAGGCGCGACAAGGACAAGTTGGTCCTAGATTGGGTAATTTGGCGCCACTAGTTGAGGCGATTACCGGAGCGTTTCAGGCTATTGTTGCCGGAGTGCAAGTGCAAGCCCCTGCAGTTGGGCAGGTGGGTTTACCTTTGGAGACGTTGAGAAGCTTGGGAGCAGTAGAGTTCTATGGTTTGGCACCTGAGGCGTCTGAGGCCTGGTTGGCCAGTACGATCCGTATAATGGAACAAATGAGTTGTAGTGATGCGCGCAAGCTTGGTTGTGCAGTTTCCTTGCTGCAAGGTGATGCTTACAGCTGGTGGACGACTACCACAACTGGTTTGGAACCCAATGAAGTTGATTCGGAGTTCTTCTGGGTGCTTTCCGGAAGAAGTATCTAGGTGTAAGATACTTGGATGATAAGAAACGTTAGTTTATATCTCTCGTTCAGGGTAGCCTATCGGTGGCTGAATACGAGGTTCAGTTCGTATGATTGAGCCAGTATGCCCCTGAGCTGGTACCGTGTGAGAGGCATCGTTGTGGTCGCTTCCGGTATGGATTGGTGCAAGATGTTAAGACGTACATGCTAGCCGCAGACTATATAGATTTTGATGTGCTTGTATGTCGAGCAAAGGACAATGAGCAGAACCTGGGTTTGTCTTCCAAGAGTGTTGGTTCTAGCTCTGGGAAGACAATTGATGAGTTTATTTCCGGTGGTGGATGGAACAAGAGAGGTCGTGATATGAGACATCAGCCTGAGGGAAGGCGTGGTGTTCCAGGTCGGGGTGGACAGGCTTAGGGAGGTCGTATGAGGTCCGAGAAGCATATATGATGGACATGTGGTTTGAGGGACCATTTGAGGCGAGATTGTCCTCGAGCGGCTAGAGAGGTTTAGGCTTCTATTGCGGTGACAGGGAACTCATGTTGGAATTGTGGTTCGGCAGACCATTTGAGGAGGGATTGTCCTTTGTTGGCCGGTTGTTGCCAAGGACGTGCTCCTGTGGTTTCTGCACCTCAGAGAGGACGTGTAACCCCCTTAACCCGGCCTAGACGGTTGACCCGAATTAAGAAAGTCACACGGGGAAAACCAAAGTCAACCCGAAAGTCAACCTTGATTAACGACCCTTTTTTTTCTTTTTAGACTTGTCTAGATGCACATTAAACCTATGTGTGATCATACAAACAACATACTAAAAGATCACAAACATCAGAGATCAAACAGGGACCCAATTGAACAAATTACAACTTTAGGGACCAAATTGTAATTTCTGATAAATTAAGGACTTAACCCAAATTGAAGTTACCATCTTGAAATTAGTCAGGTTTCATGCTTCTCTGTGAAATTTCAACTCAAAAGGACATCCACAGCTCATGCAATTGATCATACAAGATTCGGGACCAAAACGTAAACAAATCAAAACATATAACTGTCATTGTCAGCCCCCAACGGTCGACCGTTCCGAAACAGGTTGACCCTGTTCCGAAACACGGGCCGTTCCGTAACGGGTTCCGGAACGTGGCTCGGCAGAGGCCAAACCGTTTCGAAACGGTGCACACCGTTTCGGACGCCTGGGTTCGTGTAAGGCACCCGTTCCGAAACAGTGCATACTGTTCCGAAACGCCTGCTCAGATTTCAGCAAACAAGCATACCAAATCATGCAATTGGACATTCAAACATGCTCCAAACATCACCAAACTTTACCAGCATGCAATTAAACATATATAAGACTTGTAGGAATCAACAAATCTACAAAACAACCTCATAAGCAAAAAGCCCCAATTCAATGGTCATGCTTCCTACACAAGCTAACCTCTCAAGCATCAAACTTGCAAAACAAGCATATAAGGTTCAATCCAAAAACCAGCATTTTGAACAACATTCAACAAACTTAGGGAGTCTCAAACACCTCCCAAATCATACACTTTGGTCCCCCATTGCCAAAACATACAAAAGCTAAATGTTTAACAAAACCTTCCATACTTAGAGCTTTTCTTGAACTTGATTGCTTGCCCTTCCTTGCAGCCCCTTTAAGTACTCTAATGCTCTGCATTATTGAATTAAGAAAAACGTAGAGAGCGTAAGCAAAAGCTTAGTGAGGCATGCTCATTAAAACAATTCAATAATGCAATTAAAACCATTTATAAATCATGCTTAAAACCAATCCTTGCACATGCTCAAAAGCATACTTTAAATCAAGCAATCACATGCTTCATGTCATATATCAAAACAAGCATCTCATGCTTCTTACATACTTAACATGTCATATTGGCTCAAGTGATACATTTCATTTCATAAAACAAGTTCAACAACTTTCCCAAGGACTTTTAAACACCTTGGCCCCAAGGACTTTTAAACACCTTGGCCATGGACTTTTAAACACCATGAATGAGGACCACACAAGGACTTTTAACCACCTTTGTGTCCAAAGCTTGAATCACCCCAAGGACTTTTAAACACCTTGGCCCCAAGGACTTTTAAACACCTTGGCCCATGGACTTTTAAACACCATGGAAGGATCACCTAAGGACTTTTAACCACCTTAGTGTCCGCAACATGAACCATCCAAGGACTTTTAACCACCTTGATGTTCATAAGTAACAAGGCTCACTCAAGGACTTTTAACCACCTTAGTGACCTTAACATTTTCAAAACATCACTTGCCAATATACATATTTCACATCATATAATCCACTGTTTTTAAGCATTAAACCAAGCCATTTCACCATGCATTTCAAAGCATCAAATCCACATTTAAACAATGTATAAAATCAAGGAACTCCTACCTAGAGTTACCTTCACCACATGGCTTAAAACATCAGCAAACATCATGCTAAATCATGCTTACAAAACAGTCATTTTGCAACACACCAAAACATGGCCACCACTTAGAGAGAAATCCGAAAACTTACACTTGAGCTTAGCAAAGTTGTTTAGACTTAAACTAAGCTCCCCAAAACCTTCAAACCTTGGTTTTAGAGCTGAAAATCCATTTTCACAAATGAACTCACCAATTTCCACTTTGCTTCAAGCCAAAGCACCAAATCAAGCCACCGGATCAACCAAACTTGGATCCAACGATGCCTCCCCTGTTTCAACACATTAAAGCAGAGGATTAATGCATCATCATGCATTAATTGCTTCAATGAAAGCACCTAAACTCCCTGCTCTCATCCAACCTCCATTTTCGGCCACCAAACACAACCGAAAATGCATCCAAAACACTTCTAAACAAAGCCCAGCCATAAACCAGCAAATCCTCACTTCCATTAACACCAAAACACATCTAAAAACAATCTATTAACAACCTTATACCTCCAGCAACACCAGATCCACAAGATCACCACAAAAGCTACCTTAAAACACAAGCTAAACTTAGGAAACCCAACCTATCCGGGATTGCATCAATCAAAACTCATTTCCACATCAATTTAGGGATCATTTAACATCAAAAACACCTCTCAAATCACAGATTTAACAGATCAAACGAAAATCATGTGAAATCATCAAAATCTTGCATAATTAGCCAAGATCCATAAATCAACTTAAAAGCCTTTAATTAAACATCAATTTAGGATTGAAAACTTAGGAATTTCATTAAAGAACTTGAAGTTCAGAGGAGAAGGACGTTCTTACCTCCAAACTTGAGTTTCTCCTCTTTTTGGAATGAAAAACCTTGATGAAACTTGTAGCAATTGAAGAGGATTTGAAGGAACAATGATTAGGGATCAAATGAGAGTTGAAAGGAGGATTTTAGGTGAGAAAATCAGAAACAAAACTCTGTAAATGGAGTGTTTGGGTTGAGAGAAAAAGAGAGAAAGAAAATGAGAAGTTAGTTGAGAAAAATGACTAAATGAGATTTCCCTCCTTTTGTTTTACTTTAAAAATCAGAATTATAACTCAAAATATCTTAGAAAAATCTGGAGAAACTACCTTTGGGTAAATAGCTCCTTAAAGATTCAAAGTTTCAACCCTTTATAAAACAGCCACAAAACTTTCAAAAATTACATTTTGGTCACTAGCAAAAATGTCACCCTTCCAAAACTCATTTTCCAAAATTGATTTCACAGTTCACTTAATTATATTAAAAGATGATTTTAGAACATTTTTCCATATTTTTAATGCAACCCGAACTAGGCTTTCCTAATTCAACCCCTTAAGATTCGAACAGCACTTTGACCAACCGGTCAACGCCCAAAACTCCTAAACCCAAAACCGGGGCGTTACAGGACGTGGGCGTGGCAGTGGGAACTTTCAGAGGAGGGATGAGGGGCAGCGAGGTATTGCTCACGTTGTAGCCGTTAGACATGAGGGAGGTGGACCAGCGAGGGTGTATGCTTAGCGCGAGGAGCACAACGATACCGATGTGATTACAGGTACCTTTGCTCTCCAGTCTGTATCTTTGCTGGATTTGATTGATTCTTGATCCACCCATTGTTATATCTTGAGTGAGCATGCACATTTGCTTGATTTACCTGTTGAGATGCTTGGAGTAGGAATGCAAGTGACTAGTTCTTTTGGTGAGACTGTAGTCACTAGGAAGTTGTATAGGAGGTGTCCTTTGTCTGTGCAAGGTCATGTTTTCCTTGTGGATTTGATGGAATTGCCTTTCTACGGATTTGATGTAATCCTTGGAATGGATTGGTTGACGGAGGACAGAGCCGTGGTTGACTTTGATGTTAAGCGAGTCACCCTAAAGTTGGCTAACGACTATGAAGTTGTTGTGGTAGGCGAGAATGTGAAATTCTTGTTGAATGTGATTTCGGTCTTGGAAGCGAACCGTTTGATGAGGTTGGGGTGTAAGGCTTACCTTGATTATGTGATGAATCCTGGAACTAATGATATGCGTGTACAAGACATCTGAACGGTTCGCGATTTTTCGGGTGTCTTTCCAGAAGAATTGCCTAGATTGCAACAAAATAGGGAGGTTGAATTTGGTATAGAGTTGTACGAGAATACAACTCTGATGTCCATTGCTCCTTATCGCATGGCACCCAAAGAGTAAAAGGAGTTGAAAACGCAATAGCAAGAGTTATTGGATCGAGGTTTCATCCGGCCTAGTGTGTCACCTTGGGGTGCACCGGTTCTGTTTGTAAAGAAGAAAGATGGGACGATGAGAATGTGTATAGATTATCGGCAACTGAACAAGTTGATGATCAAGAACAAGTATCCCTTGCCTAGAATTGACAATCTCTTTGATCAATTCTGGGGAGCCTTAGTGTTTTCGAGGATAGACTTGAGATCAGGGTACTACCAGCTGAAGGTGAAGGATGTGGACGTGCCTAAAACTGCTTTTCGGACGAGGTACGGGCATTATGAATTTTTGGTGATTCCCTTTGGTTTGACCAACGCGCCTGCTGCTTTCATGGACATGATGAATTGTGTATTCCATGTATTCTTGGATCGGTTTGTGGTGGTGTTCATCGGTGATATCCTTGTGTATTCACGTACTGAGGATGATCATGATAAGCACTTGAGAATCGTTTTGCAAGCGTTTTTGGAGAACCAGTTATATGCCAAACTAAGCAAGTGTGAGTTTTGGCTTAGGGAAGTGGTCTTCCTTTGGCATGTTGTGTCGGCTGAGGGTATTCGCGTTGATCCACAAAAAGTAGAGGCTGTGATGAGTTGGAAACTGCCTAAGTCAGTGACTGAGGTACGGAGTTTCCTTGGGCTGGCTGGGTATTACTGCAGGTTTGTTGAGGGTTTTTCAAAGATAGCATCAACTTTGACCAAGCTGTTGCAAAAGAATGTCCGCTTTGAGTGGACAGAAGCGAGGCAACAAGCTTTTGAGAAGCTGAAGGAATCTTTGACGCAAGCTCCAGTTTTGATTCAACCTGAGTCTGGTAAGGAGTTTGTGGTCTACAGTGATGCGTCCATTTTTGGTTTGAGCTGCGTGTTGATGCAGGAGGGTAATGTGGTGGCCTATGCATCTAGGCAGTTTGAAGGTGCATGAGCACAACTACCCTACTCATGATCTTGAGCTTGCATCTGTGGTGTTTGCCTTAATGATTTGGAGGCATTACCTGTATGGTGAGAAATATGTTGTGTACACGGATCATAAGAGCTTGAAATACCTTATGTCTCAGAAGGAATTGAATCTTAGGCAACGACGTTGGGTGGAGTTGCTTAAGAACTATGATTTGGCGATTGAGTACCACCCGAGCAAAGCTAATGTTGTGGTCGATGCTTTGAGCCGGAAGGTGGCTGTTGAGTTGAGAGCAATGTTCGCTCGTTTGAGCATATCGCGTGAAGGTGGTCTTGTGGCGGAGTTATAAGTGAAACCATCTTTGTTACAGTTGATTAAAGAGAAATAGTTGCTTGATGACTCTCTTGTTTCGCATGTTCAAGACATTACGGAAGATAGACCTTCGGATTTTAGCTTTACTGATGATGGTGTTATGTGTTTTGGGAGTCAAATAGTGGTGCCAGATGATGCTGAGTTAAGGCGCGTTATTCTGACTGAAGCTCATTGTAGTCCTTTTGCTATGCACCCGAGTAGTACAAAGATGTATCGTGACCTAAAGGATGAGTACTACTGGGTGGGGTTGAAAAATGATGTTGTAGAGTTCGTTAGTAAGTGTATGGTGTGTCAGCGAGTGAAGGCTGAGCATCAGGTCCCTTCTGGATTGTTGCAGCCTTTGAGAATTCAAGAATGGAAATGGGAGAGATTCACCATGGATTTTGTGTTTGGTTTGCCTTTTTCACCGACAAAGAAGAATTTAGTTTGGGTGATTGTGGATCGGCTTACGAAGTGTGCACATTTTCTGCCTGTGCATACTACGTATACCTTGGATAAGTTGGCTGAGTTGTACGTAGCTGAGATTGTGCGGTTGCACGGTGTGCCAAAGTCCATTGTGTCGGATAGAGATCCGAGGTTTACAGTGTGATTTCAGCACTTCTTATCATTCACAGACGGATGGACATTCAGAACGTGTGATTCAAGTGCTTGAGGACATGTTGAGATGTTGTGTGATAGATTTTCAGGGTTCTTGGGAGAAGAACTTGTCGTTGGTTGAGTTTGCGTATAACAATAGTTACCAGGCAAGTATCCAAATGGCTCCATACAAGGCTTTGTATGGGAGGAGATGTAGAACCCCTCTTTGTTGGGAAGAAGCAAGGCAAAAGTTGATTTCGATGCCGTCTATGCTTAAGGGAACCACCAAGAAGGTGAAGCTCATTTGTGAGCGGTTAAAAGCGGCATCGGATAGGCAAAAGTCTTACGCGGACTTGAAGCGTAAGGAAATTGAGTTCATGGTTGGCGAACGTGTGTTCTTGAAAGTTTCACCTTCGAAGAAGGGTGTGAGATTTGGGCGTAAGGGTAAACTTAGCCCAAGGTTTATTGGACCTTAATAGATTGTGGAGGGTATTGGTCCTGTGGCAAATCAATTGAGATTGCATGTAGAGTTGGAGAAGATACATGATGTGTTTCATGTCTCTATGTTGCGGAAGTATAGATCGGATCCTTCGCATGTGATGCCTGTTGAGGAGATAGAGTTGAATCCGGATCTATCATATGATGAGGAACCGATGAGGGTTCTGGATGTGAGTTGTAAAGTTCTTCGTGGTAAGACGATAAAGCTTGTAAAGGTGTTGTGGCGATACCGAGGAGTTGAGGAAGCCACGTGGGAAAGCAAGGCGGACATGCTGAGGCAGTTTCCGCATATCTTTCCATCAGGTAAGAATTTCGAGGACGAAATTTCCTAAGTGGGGGAGAGTTGTAACGCCCTAATTTTGGGCGTAGATGTTTTAGACGTCGGATCGGACCGATTGAGAACAGTTCGAATCGCGTAAGGTGATTTAAAGAAATCAATGATCATGATAGGATAAAATTGTGATAAAAATTGCTAAAATCCTCTAAAAATATAATTATGAGGTTGGTTAAATCAATTTTACAAAAATGGATTTGGAAAATGGACATTTTGAGTAGTTACCAAATTGTAAAGTTTCAAAACTTGGTAAAATGTGCTTTTTAAGGTGGAAGCCAAAATCTTAGAATCCTTAGGGGCTTTAAGTCAATTTGACCTTTCTTCAAATATGACGTGTGTTTTAAATGGATTTTAATTAAAGGATTTTTATTAAATAAGATATTAACTAATTGGTAGTTAGTGGATTTTTATTTTACGTAACTACCAATTCCCTCTCATTTTAGCCAAACACCATTTTCTCTCATATTTTCCAGAATTCTTTCTCTCAAAACTTCTCTCAACATTTTCTAAATCAATTTCAAGAGATCTTCCTTTATTCTTTAAGATTTTTGCAAGGAAAACGTGTCATCTATTGAAGCGAGCAAGGATTGGAGGTAAATCACGTTCTTAACCTATAATCTAAGTTCTTTATTGAAATTCCCAAGATATTTGGCTTCTAATAACTATTTTTATTGAGTTTTTAATATAGTTTTGATTTGAGATCAAAATCTTGTGAAAATGTGAGTGAAATCTTGATTTTCGGACTTGATGAGTTAGGCATTGTTTGGTGTTGATTTTAATTGATTTTTAAGTTGATTTATATGTTAAGATGGTGTGTTATTACCATAGATCCCGAAATCCTTGAGATCTTTGAGTTTCTTGGTGGTTTTAAGTGTGATTTTGGGTTGTAATGGTGGAATTCTTATTTCTGGAGGTATAAGGATGCGTTAGGATGTTTAATAGAAGTGTTTTGATGTTGTTAATGCTTTGGAAGTGTTGCATG
The DNA here is from genome assembly GCA_958450335.1 of Hibiscus tridactylites. NCBI lineage: Eukaryota > Viridiplantae > Streptophyta > Magnoliopsida > Malvales > Malvaceae > Hibiscus > Hibiscus tridactylites. The sequence continues at coordinate 41,129,950 of OY288269.1, read as the reverse complement.
ATGGCTGGGCTTGGTTTAGGAGGCAATCGATTGAGTTTTCGGTTGTGTTTGAAGGGTATTTTGGTGTAGTTTTAGTGGGCAACGAGTCTATCGATTTTTTCTGGTGTTAGAATGCATTTTAATGCATTTATATCTCTATTTTGTTGGTGTGAAAATAGGGGATCTTGATCCGGAGGCTAACGAGGTGATTTTTGAAGCTCTCGAGGTGTAATTTCCGTGTCGGCGAACAAAGCTTGGTGTACCGGTGATTCGAAATGCAATTTCTTGCTTTGTAACGCTTTGGCGTACTCTTGGGAGCTTCTAAGCTCAAGTGTAAGTGTTTCGGTAATCCCTCTCTTAGAAATGTGTTAAGTTGGTTGAAAAATGCATTTGATGTGAGGGTTGTTTGTTTACTGTTTTTAAGCATGTTTAAGCATGGTTTAATGTTAGATTTTAATGTAATTATGGTAAGGATGCACAAGGTAAGTGGTCCTTGATTTTCATATGAAAATGCATATGATGTTAAGCATGTGTTCTTGTGGAAATGACATTGTGGTTATGCTTGAAAAACAGTGAATTAATGTGGATAAATGATTATATTGGCAAGTGATGTAATGGTTTTTGGTTACTTTAATCGGATGTAGTTTCTATCACCTAAATTTTGGGCTTAGAAGTTTAGGGTCTGAACCAGACCGGTCTAATATTCGATTCGAATATAAAAGGAGGTTTTAGGGAAATCTTAGTTCGAGATGCTTTAAAAATATAGAAAAATATCTAAAAATCCTCTTTTAATATATATAAGAGAGTGGTGAAATCAATTTTACAAAATAAGGTTTGGAAATACTACATTTCAGTGTAGTGACTAAAATGCGATTTTTGAAAAGTTTAGTGGTGACTGTTTTGTAAGGATTGAAACTTTGAATCTTTAAGGAGCTAATTTACCCAAAAATATTTTCTCCAGATTTTCCCTTAATTTGGGTGATTTTATTAATGTTTTAATTAATTAAAAGAAAAAGGGAAACTACTTTTAGATTCTCATAACTACCTTTTGTAAATTTTCTCTCATTTCTTTTTCTCTCAAAATCTCATCATCCAAACACATTTTCTCCAGCACAAATCATTTTGATCTTCACCTCATTTGATGAGATTTCCATCACTCATTGTTGCATAATCAATCTAGCAACAAAACCTTTTGATTTCCACATTGAGTTTTCAAGGAATTTAGCCCAAATCAAGGAGAAATCACCATTTAGAGGTAAGATTGCTCTTCTCCTATAAATACTCAGTTCTTTACTGAAATTCCCAAGTTGTCAATCCTTAATTTAAGTTTTAGAAATGGTTTTAATGTTAGAAACTTGATTTTGGCTTAAAACTCAAGATTTGGAAGAAATCTTGAAGAATTTCGTTGAGTTTGATTGGGTTCTATTTTGTGGTGGTTCTTTAATGTATTTTGGATATCAAATAATGTTTGAAATGATGTTTTATCAATGCAATCCCGAATAGGTTGTGTTTCCTAAGTTTTTGCTCAAGAAAATGGTGGTTTTTGAGGTGTTTTTGGTGTTCTGTTATAGCTGGAGGTATAAGGACGAGTTTAGGTTTATTTTGGATGTTAATTGATGTTTAGAAATGGTTACAAGTGATGGATCTTGGCTAGGTTAAGTTTTGGAAGAGTTTGGAGGTTTTTTCGGTTGTGTTTGGTAGCCGGAATATTGGTTTTAGGTAGAGCAGCAAGTTTAGGTGTGTTGGCTGAAGATTTCAATGCATGATGATGCATTAATCCTCTGCTTTGATGTGTTTAAAATAGGGGAGACATCTTCGGACACTTTTGGAGTTGATCCGGACGCTTGATTGGCGTTTCGGCAAGCGTGCGAAACATAATTGGTGAGTGGAGTTGGGTTACCAGCTTTGAAACGGTTATTTGGAGGTTTTGGAAGCTTAGCTTAAGTCTAAACAACTTAGCTAAGCTCAAGAGTAAGTTTTCGGAAAAACTCCCTCGGATGTGCTATGAAGTGGCTTGATGCATTGGTTATAAATTGCATGTTTAAATTCTGTTTTGAAAGCATGTTTTAGCATGGTTAATGCTGGTTTTGAAAGCCATGTGTTGAATGATGCTCAAGGTAAGAGATCCTTGTTTTGGCATGTTATTAAATTGGTAATGATGCATGGAGATGCATGATGTTTAATGGCTTTGATTGATGCTTTAAAACAGTGAATTGATGATGGTATTTGATGTATATTGGCAAGTGAAAAATTGGTTTTAAAGTACTTGAATCGGATATAGTTAGCCGGCTATAGGATTGGGTGCACCGTAAGTAAAGTCGCCTTGGATGTTGAGGGGTTGTGATTGTACCGTAAACTCCATCCAAATACCCTAACGAGTGAGGTAAGATCACAACGGTGGTTGAAAGTCCGTGTGTGAATCTTGTGTTATTTGTCTCGTACTCTCGTTAGTGGAATTATACAACTACCGATGAGTGATGTTGAGGGGTTGTGGTTGTACCGTTAAACTCCATCACGGGTGTTGAGGGGTTGTGGTTGTACCGATAAAATCCAACTTGTGTAGTCCGGTAGTGTGTATGAAGCGTGTGGGACAACGCTTGTAATCCGCGTATCCAATTGTGTTTTGTGTTGTAAAAGGTTAGGAATTATCACTTGAAAGCCAATATGATGTATTGATTGTAATGAAGCATGAGATGCTTGTAAAGTATGCAAGGTTGCATGAAAAGAGATGAGCATGAGTTGTAAAAGCTTTGTTGAAAGTGTTTTCTAAAAATTCATTATTGTGTTGTTTTCTTTAGAGCATGCCTCACTAAGCAATTGTGCTTACGCTCTCTCTCTTGTACCAATAATGCAGATAATTGAAGTGTTTAAGGGCAACAAGGAGGCCAAGAGTGTCCAAGGGAAACCAAGCTCATGTATGGTGATTTTTCATACACTATTAGTTTTGGTAATTTGGCAATGGGAGCCTAAGATGTGTTGAACTCCCTAGGTTGTGGCATGTTGTTTTTGATGGTTTGAATTTGTAAATGGCCTTTTAATGCTTGTTTTGGAGTTTGGTTGATTGCTTGGTTTTGAATAATAGGAAGCATGCCCATAGACATGTGAAATTTCATGTTTGATGCTATGAATGTGTTTAGGAGTTACAAACATGTTCCATTTATGTATGATGACTTGTTGGAATGACTAGGAAGTCATTAGGTAGTGTTTGAATGGATTTATGTATGAAAAACAAGCAAAATCTGCAGCTTCTGGGCAAACTGTATCAGAACACCCACTGGCGTTTCGAAACGGGGGCCTGTAATGGCCTTCGTGTTTCGAAACGGCTGGAGGTTGTTCCGAAACGTTTTGGCTACTAGAATACCCTGTTTCAGAACCAGTCTCGGAACTAACCCGCGTTTCGGAACAGTCAATGCTGTTTTGAAACAGGTGACCGTTGGGCACTGATTTGAATGGTGTTGAAGGTTGCAAGCCTTACGTTTTAGTCCCGAAAGTCGAGTTTGCAATTATATGAGTTTGAGATGTCCTTTTAAGGTGAAATTTGACAAGGAAGCATGTAATATGACTAATTTCATATTGGTAACTTTAAAATCACTTACGACCTTCTAATTTGCAAAATTTACAATTTGGTCCCTATTCTTGTATTAAGTGCAATTGAGTCCATGTTTTTTATTCGATCGATGTGCCTTTCTCATGTATGTTTCATGTGTACTCACTTAGGGTTAACGTGCATCTAGACAAGATTAAAAAGAAAAAAAAGGGTTGTTAATCAAGGTTGACTTTCGAGTTGACTTTGGTTTTCCCCGTGTAATCTTCGTAGTCCGGGTTAACCGTCTAGGCCGGGCTAAGGGGTTTACATTTGTTGGTATCATAGCGTGGTTTCGTAGGAATTGGAAATGTTGGTATGTGTCGTTGATGTGAGTTAAGTATGATGTTTGAAAAGCATGTTAATATTTGAACTTTTGAACTTATGCCATGATGGTTGATGTGAATTGCATCTGAGGTGAGTATGATGATATGATGATGATGTTGTGTGGATATGTGCTGATTTGGATTGATGGAAAGTATGTGAGCATGATATTTATGTATGCTATGCTTTGTGTAACGCCCCGGTTTTGGGCTTAGAAGTTTTGGGCTTGGACCGGTTCGGTCAAAGTGCTGTTCGAATATAAAAAGGTGAAATTAGGAAAGCCTAGTTCGGGTTGCATTAAAAATATGGAAAAATGTTCTAAAATCCTCTTTTAATATATATAAGTGAACTGTGAAATCAATTTTACAAAATGAGGTTTGGAAGGGTGACATTTTGGCTAGTGACCAAAATGTAATTTTTGAAAACTGCGTGACTGTTTTAGAAAGGATTGAAACTTTGAATCTTTAAGGAGCTATTTACCCAAAGGGAGTTTCTCCAGATTTTTCTAAGATATTTAATGATTTAATTCTGGTTTTTAAACAAAAGAAAAGTGGAGGGAAGTTATTTTCCTATTTCCAACTAACTTTTCAAATTCTTCTTTTCTCTCATTTTCTCTCAAACCAAACATCTTTCTCCAGAGTTTTTCCTCTGATTTTGTCACCTAAATATCTCTTTTCAATTCTCTTTTAATTGCTAATCATCTCATCAACAAAACCTCATCATTTGCTAGTTGATTCTTCAAGCTTTTTGGTTCTAAAAAGGGAGAAACTCAAGTTTGGCGGTAAGAACGTCCTTCTCCTCTAAACTCTCAGTTCTTTACTGAAATTCCTAAGTTCTCAATCCTTATTTCATGATTTATAAATGGTTTTAAAGTTGTGTAATGGATCTTGGCTTTAAATGCAAGATTTGGTGATTTTTGATGGATTTTCGTATGATCTGATTGGGCTGTGTTTTAAGGTGTTAATTTGATGTTAAATGAATGGTAAATTGAAAAGGAATTGAGTTTCAATTAATGCAATCCCGGATAGGTTGAATTTCCTAAGTTTAGCTTGTGATTCTTGGTTGTTTTGGAGTGATCTTGTGGATCTGTTGTTGCTGGAGATATAAGGATGTTGTTAGGTCCTTTTTAGACGTTAAATGATGTTAAAGGATGTTTAGTTTTGATGGATCTTGGCTGGGCATTGTTGAGGAGTTGTTTGGATGCATTTTCGGTTGTGTTTGGTAGTCGAAAATGGAGTGTGGATGAGAGCAGCGAGTTTAGGTGCTTTCATTGAAGCTATTAATGCATGATGATGCATTAATCCTCTGCTTTGATGTGTTTAAAACAGGGGAGTCATCTTTGGATCCAAGTGGTGGTGATCCGGAAGCTTGATTGGTGTTTCGGCAAGAGGCGAAACGGAATCGGTGAGTGGAATTTGGTTTTCGGCTTTGAAACCAGTGTTTCGAAGGTTTGGGAGCTTAGTTTAAGTCTAAGCAACTTAGCTAAGCTCAAGAGTAAGTTTTCGGAAAAACTCTCTTGGTGATGGCCATGGATTTGGTTGTATGCAATGTGGTTGTTTGCATGTTTTTAAATCTGTTTTGAAAGCATATCTAGCATGTTTATTTGTTGAGATTATAAGCCATGTGTTGTAGGAAGCTCAAGGTAAGAGTTCCTTGTTTTTGAACATTGTTTAAATGTGGTTTGATGCTTAAAGATGCATGAGGTTTATGGCTTTGTAAAATGCTTTAAAACAGTGAGATATTGATGATATTGATGCATATTGGCAAGTGATGGTTAAGGTCACAAAGGTGGTTAAAAGTCCTTGTGTGAGCCTTGTATATTTAAGAACATCAAGGTGGTTAAAAGTCCTTGGATGGTTCTTGGTTAAGATCACAAAGGTGGTTAAAAGTCCTTGTGTGAATCTTATGAATTTTAAGAACAACATGGTGTTTAAAAGTCCATGGTTGGTTCTTGGTTAAGGCTCAAGGTGGTTAAAATTCCTTGTGTAAGCCTTGGTTACTTAAGAACTCCAAGGTGTTTAAAAGTCCTTGGGAGATTCTTGTTAAGGACACAAAGGTGTTTAAAAGTCCTTGTGTGGTCCTTGCCATGGTGTTTAAAAGTCCATGGGTCCATGGTGTTTAAAAGTCCATGGGGTTAAGGATACAATGGTGTTTAAAAGTCCATGTGTGGTCCTTGGTTATTGTAAGATCACAATGGTGTTTAAAAGTCCATGTGTGAATTTTATGTGAAATGTATCACTTGTTGCCAATATGTCATGAAATGAAATGGAAGCATGTATTGCTTGTTTTAAAGGTTTAAGAGCACGTGTAATGTTGCTTGAAGTATGATTTATAAATGTGTTTTATAAATGCATTATTGAATGGTTTTAAATGAGCATTCCTCACTAAGCTTTTGCTTACGCTTTCTCTCTTTTCTTAAACCAATAATGCAGAGCATTAAAGTGCATTGAGGGCAGCAAGGAAGGCAAGCAATCAAGTGGAAACTAAGCTCAAGTATGGGAAGGTTTCTTAAACACTTTTAGCTTTTGGCATTTGGCAATGGGGAACCAATGTGAATGTTTTGGGAGATGTTTTGAACTCCCTAAGTTTGCTTAATGTTGTTAATAATGCTGGAACATGTAATTGGCCATTATGTGGTTGGTTTGGAGATTTAATGCTTGAATGGTATGCTAAGTAGGAAGCATGCCTTTAGATTTGGGGCTTTTCATATTTGATGCTATGATGATGTTTGTTTGATGCAATTATGTTCCTTGCATGTTGTATGTCTTGCTGGTAAAGTTTGGTTGCATTTGGAGCATGTATGGTAAGTCAATTGTGTGTTTTAGCAGCCAATTTTCTGCATTATGTGCAGGCCGTATCGGAACGGGAGTTACCGTTTCGGAACGGGTGCCCTGTACTGGCCCAGGCATCCGAAACGGAAGGTACCGTTCCGAAACAGAAATGCCTCTGCCAGGCCTCGTTTCGGAACACGTTGCGGAACGGTCTCGCGTTTCGAAACAGGTTCTCCCTGTTTCGGAACACCTGACCGTTGGGGGCTGACATGGGCGGTTATATGTTTTGAAATGTTTGCATTTTGGTCCTGGATCTTGTTATTGCAATTGTATGGGTTTGGGATGTCCGTTTAAGCTGAAATTTGGCAGTGAAGCATGAAACCTGATTAATTACAAGTTGGTAACTTTAATTTGAGTTAAGTCCTTATAATTTGCAGAATTTACAATTTGGTCCCTAAAGTTCTATATTTGTGCAATTGGGTCCCTGTTTAATCTCTGATGTTTATGATCTTTGAGCATGCTGTTTGTATGACCATATCTAGGGTTAATGTGCATCTAGACAAGTTTAAAAAGAAAAAAAGGGTCGTTAATCAAGGTTGACTTTCGGGTTGACTTTGGTTTTCCCCGTGTGACTTTCTTAATTCGGGTCAACCGTCTAGGCCGGGTTAAGGGGGTTACATTTGGTGGTATCAGAGCTGAGTTCTCGAGTAATTGGGAATGATTGTGTGCATGATTGAAGTGTGTATGCTTTGTATGCTCGTTGAGTGAAAGCATGTTGAGTGGTTTGTGAATATGATGCAATTAGGATGTTTGCTGTGGTGAAGCATGTTGTGGGTACCCATTGCCAAATCAAAGCTAATGTAATGATGTTGATTTTAAGTGAAAATGAGCTTGAGTACTTGGATTGCTTACCTTGCTGGGCCTGACTTTGTTTATTTGCATTGTGATTGCATTGTTAGAGTATGGCACCTCGTAGAGAGTTAAGGAGTAATGTGCGAGCTACGGCTCAGAACGAGGATGAGAATGAGGAGAACGTTGAGAGTGCGGTTTTACCTCCTCCACCTGGTGGTGGTGGTGCTGAGGGAGAAAGAGCTGATGCTGCAGCTGGTGCTGGGGTCGCTGGACCTGAGGGTGGTCAGGGGCAAGCTATGCCTGATATGTCAATGTTAGTGCAAGCTATTGCTGGTGCTTTTCGAGCGGCAGTAGCTGGAGCTCAAGGAGCTGGGCATCAGGGAGATGCTGGAGTTAGACTACCCTTGGAGCGCTTACGCAGTCTAGGCGGGACTGAGTTCAGGGGTTTGTCTGCGGAAGGTTCTGAATCCTGGATGGAGAGTACCAAGAGGATCTTGGGTCAGATGAGTTGCATTGATGTGGAGAAGCTGGGGTGTGTTGTATCCTTGCTACAGGATGACGCTTATACGTGGTGGACGACCACTACTGCTGGGATGGCGGAAGCTGACATAACTTGGACGTTCTTTCAGAATGTGTTCAAGGGAAGGTATCTAGGTGTGAGGTACCTAGATGAAAAGAAGCGGGAGTTCATGTCTCTTACCCAAGGGAGCATGTCTGTGGCTGAGTATGAAGTGCAGTTTGTTCGACTCAGTTAGTATGCGCCTGAGTTAGTCCCTGATGAGTGGGCGAGGTGCGAAAGATTCTGTTATGGTTTAGTGACGGATGTGAAGATGTATGTGCTGGCTACCGAGTATGATGATTTTGATGTGCTGGTGGGCCGAGCAAAGGATACTGAGATGAACTTGGGTTTATCTGCTAAAGGTGCTAGAGCAAATGCTGGTAAGCGAGCTGCTGAATATAGTTCCGGTGGTGGACGGAACAAGAGGGGACGTGATCAGAAGTATCAGTCCTCGGCTAAACGAGGTGGTGGTGCGTCTGCTCGGGGAGGCAACGCTAGAGTTGATCCGAGTGCGTGTTGGATTTGTGGGTCACGTGGTCATTTGAAGCGTGATTTTCCTCGTGCTGTGAGGGAGGTGCAAGCTCCTGTTGCGGCAGCTGGTAACGGGTGCTGGAATTGTGGATCTACGGATCACATGAGGAGAGAGTGTCCTATGTTGGCTGGTGGCCAAGTGCGTGCTCCTGTTGTTGTTGCACCGCAGAGAGGTCGTGGGCGCGGCCGTGGTAATTTTCAGCGGAGAGAGGAAGGTGGTCGAAGAGTGGCCCATGTTGTGGCTATTCAGCCTGAGGGTGGTGGTCAAGCCAGGGTGTATGCTCAGCGGGAGGGGAGGAATGACGCGGATGTGATTGCAGGTACTTTTACTTTGCAATCCTTGTCATTACTTTCCTTGATAGATTTTGGATCTACGCATTCATTCATTTTGCGTGAGCATGCTGAATTGCTTGGTTTGCCTGTTGAGTCTTTGGATGTTGGTGTTCGTGTCACTAGTTCTTTTGGTGAGACTGTTGTGACTCGAAAGCTGTATAGAAGGTGTCCTTTGGTTGTTCAAGATCATGTTTTTCATGTTGACCTTATGGAGTTGCCTTTCTATGGTTTTGATGTAATCCTTGGTATGGATTGGCTTGCTGAGCATCGTGCTGTTGTGGATTGTGAAAATAAGCGAGTTTCATTGAAGCTTGCGGATGATTATGATGTGGTTGTGGTTGGTGAGAATGTGAAGTTTCTTGCCAATGTGGTGTCTACGTTGGAGGCGATCCGGATGCTGAGGCAAGGATGTGAAGCTTACCTAGCTTTTGTGATGAATCCTAGCTCTAAGGAGTTGCGTGTGCAAGATATCAGGGTTGTGAGGGAGTTTCCTGGTGTGTTTCCTGAGGAGTTGCCTGGTTTACCTCCTAATCGCGAGGTGGAGTTTGGAATTGAGCTGTATGAGAATACAACTCCTGTGTCCATTACCCCTTATAGAATGGCGCCTAAGGAGCTGAAGGAGCTGAAGACGCAATTGCAAGAATTGCTTGACCGTGGTTTCATTCGGCCGAGTGTGTCACCTTGGGGTGCACCGGTCTTGTTTGTGAAGAAGAAGGATGGCACTATGAGAATGTGCATTGATTACCGTCAGCTGAACAAGTTGACTATCAAGAATCGGTATCCTTTGCCGAGAATTGATGATCTCTTTGATCAATTTCGGAGAGCAGTTGTGTTCTCTAAGATTGACTTGAGGTCAGGGTATTACCAGTTGAAGGTGAAGGATGTGGATGTGCCTAAGACAGCTTTCAGGACAAGGTATGGGCATTATGAGTTCCTTTTGATGCCGTTTGGTTTGACAAATGCTCCTGCTGCTTTCATGGACATGATGAACCGTGTGTTTCATGAATACTTGGACAAGTTCGTTGTGGTGTTCATTGATGATATCCTCGTGTACTCGCGTACTGAGGAGGAGCACGAAGAGCATTTGAGGTTTGTGCTGCAAGCTTTGTTGGAGAATCAGCTTTATGCTAAGCTGAGCAAGTGTGAGTTCTGGCTTAAAGAGGTGGTGTTTCTTGGGCATGTAGTTTCTGCTGAAGGGATTCGTGTAGAACCTCAAAAGATTGAGGCGGTGATCAATTGGAAGGTCCCTAAGTCTGTTCATGAGGTTCGTAGTTTCCTTGGTTTGGCAGGATACTACCAGAGGTTTGTGGATGGGTTTTCGAAGATTGTTGCACCTTTGACGAAGCTGTTGCAAAAGGATGTTAAGTATGAATGGACGGAGGAGAGACAGCAGGCTTTTGAGAAGCTTAAGGCGGCTTTGACGCAAGCTCCTATCTTGGTTAAGCCTGAATCAGGGAAAGAGTTTGTGGTCTATAGTGATGCGTCCTATGTTGGTTTGGGATGTGTGTTGATGCAAGAGGGTAAGGTGGTGGCTTATGCATCGCGGCAGTTGAAGGTGCATGAGCGCAATTATCCTACGCATGACATTGAGTTGGCTGCAGTGGTTTTTGCTTTAAAGATCTGGAGACATTATCTGTATGGTGAGAAGTGTACTGTGTACACGTATCACAAGAGTTTGAGGTATCTGATGTCTCAGAAGGAGTTGAATCTCAGGCAGCGGCGTTGGGTGGAGTTGCTCAAGGATTATGATTTGACGATTGAGTACCACCCCGGAAAAGCTAATGTTGTAGCGGATGCCTTGAGTAGGAAGGTAGCTGTTGAGCTGAGGGCTATGTTTGCCAGTTTGAGTATTTCGCGGGATGGTGGTCTTGTGGCTGAGTTGCAAGTGAAACCATCTTTGGTTCAGTTGATCAGGGAAAAGCAGTTGTTGGATGACTCCTTGGTCCCGCATGTTTAGAATATCACAGAGGGTAGACCTTCGGATTTCTGCTTTAATGATGATGGTGTGTTGTGTGTTGGGAGTCGAATAGTAGTGCCCAGTGATGTTGAGTTGAGGCGTGCTATTCTGACTGAAGGTCATAGTAGTCCTTTTGCTATGCACCCTGGTAGTACTAAGATGTATCGTGATCTTCGTGATGAGTACTATTGGGTGGGTTTGAAGAAAGATGTGGCAGAGTTTGTGAGCAAGTGTATGGTGTGTCAGCGAGTTAAGGCTGAGCATCAGGTTCCTTCAGGGTTGTTGCAACCGTTGAGAATCCCTGAGTGGAAGTGGGAAAGGGTTACCATGGATTTTGTATCTGGTTTACCTTTGACACCATCGAAGAAGAATTCGGTGTGGGTGATTGTAGATCGCCTGACGAAGTGTGCGCATTTCTTGCCTGTGCATACTATGTTCTCTTTGGATAAGCTTGCGGAGCTGTACATTGCTGAGATTGTGCGGCTGCATGGTGTGCCTAAGTCGATTGTGTCGGATAGGGATCCGAGGTTCACATCGCATTTTTGGCAATGTTTGCATCAAGCTTTGGGTACAAGGTTGAATTTCAGTACATCTTATCATCCTAAGTCGGATGGTCAGTCAGAGCGTGTTATCCAGATTTTGGAGGATATGTTGACGTGCTGTGTGATTGAGTTTCAAGGCTCTTGGGAGAAGCATTTGCCTTTGGTGGAGTTTGCTTATAACAATAGTTATCAGGCAAGTATTCAAATGGCACCTTATGAAGCTTTGTATGGGAGGAAGTGTAGGACTCCTCTTTGTTGGGCTGAAACGGGTCAAAAGTTGGTTTTGATGCCGGCTTTGTTGAAGGGAACCACCGAGAAGGTGAAGCTCATTTGTGAGCGGTTGAAGGCAGCTTCTGATCGACAAAAGTCTTACGCGGATTTGAAGCGTAAGGAGATTGAGTATGCGGTGGGTGACCGTGTGTTCTTGAAGGTTTCACCTTGGAAGAAGGTGATGAGGTTTGGTCGAAAGGGTAAGCTAAGCCCTAGGTACATTGGACCATACGAGGTGGTTGAGCGTGTGGGTCCTGTTGCGTACAGGTTGAGGTTACCTCAAGAGTTGGAGAAGATTCATGATGTTTTTCATGTTTCTATGCTCTGGGAGTATAGATCTGATCCTTCGCATGTGATGCCTGTGGAGGAGGTGGAATTGAATCCGGATTTGACCTATGATGAGGAACCGGTGAAGATTCTGGATTCGGATAGCAAGGTTCTTCGTGGCAAGACCATTGAGTTGGTAAAGGTGTTGTGGAAGCATCGTGGTGTTGAGGAAGCCACGTGGGAACGGAAGGATGACATGCTGAAGCAGTTTCTTTATCTCTTTCTTCAGGTAAATTTCGGGGACGAAATTTCTTAAGGGGGGAGAGTTGTAACGCCCCGATTTTGGGCTTAGAAGTTTTGGGCTTGGACCGGTTCGGTCAAAGTGTTGTTCGAATATAAAAAGGTGAAATTAGGAAAGCCTAGTTCGGGTTGCATTAAAAATATGGAAAAATGTTCTAAAATCCTCTTTTAATATATATAAGTGAACTGTGAAATCAATTTTACAAAATGAGGTTTGGAAGGGTGACATTTTGGCTAGTGACCAAAATGTAATTTTTGAAAACTGCGTGACTGTTTTAGAAAGGATTGAAACTTTGAATCTTTAAGGAGCTATTTACCCAAAGGGAGTTTCTCCAGATTTTTCTAAGATATTTAATGATTTAATTCTGGTTTTTAAACAAAAGAAAAGTGGAGGGAAGTTATTTTCCTATTTCCAACTAACTTTTCCAATTCTTCTTTTCTCTCATTTTCTCTCAAACCAAAAATCTTTCTCCAGAGTTTTTCCTCTGATTTTGTCACCTAAATATCTCTTTTCAATTCTCTTTTGATTGCTAATCATCTCATCAACAAAACCTCATCATTTGCTAGTTGATTCTTCAAGCTTTTTGGTTCTAAAAAGGGAGAAACTCAAGTTTGGAGGTAAGAACGTCCTTCTCCTCTAAACTCTCAGTTCTTTACTGAAATTCCTAAGTTCTCAATCCTTAATTGATTATTTATAAATGGTTTTAAAGTTGTGTAATGGATCTTGGCTTTAAATGCAAGATTTGGTGATTTTTGATGGATTTTCGTATGATCTGATTGGGCTGTGTTTTAAGGTGTTAATTTGATGTTAAATGAATGGTAAATTGAAAAGGAATTGAGTTTTAATTAATGCAATCTCGGATAGGTTTAATTTCCTAAGTTTAGCTTGTGATTCTTGGTTGTTTTGGAGTGATCTTGTGGATCTGTTGTTGCTGGAGATATAAGGATGTTGTTAGGTCCTTTTTAGATGTTAAATGATGTTAAAGGATGTTTAGTTTTGATGGATCTTGGCTGGGCATTGTTGAGGAGTTGTTTGGATGCATTTTCGGTTGTGTTTGGTAGCCGAAAATGGAGTGTGGATGAGAGCAGCGAGTTTAGGTGCTTTCATTGAAGCTATTAATGCATGATGATGCATTAATCCTCTACTTTGATCTGTTTAAAACAGGGGAGTCATCTTTGGATCCAAGTGGTGGTGATCCGGAAGCTTGATTGGTGTTTCGGCAAGAGGCGAAACGGAATCGGTGAGTGGAATTTGGTTTTCTGCTTTGCAACCAGTGTTTCGAAGGTTTGGGAGCTTAGTTTAAGTCTAAGCAACTTAGCTAAGCTCAAGAGTAAGTTTTCGGAAAAACTCTCTTGGTGATGGCCATGGATTTGGTTGTATGCAATGTGGTTGTTTGCATGATTTTAAATCTGTTTTGAAAGCATATCTAGCATGTTTATTTGCTGAGATTATAAGCCATGTGTTGTAGGAAGCTCAAGGTAAGAGTTCCTTGTTTTTGAACATTGTTTAAATGTGGTTTGATGCTTAAAGATGCATGAGGTTTATGGCTTTGTAAAATGCTTTAAAACAGTGAGATATTGATGATATTGATGCATATTGGCAAGTGATGGTTAAGGTCACAAAGGTGGTTAAAAGTCCTTGTGTGAGCCTTGTATATTTAAGAACATCAAGGTGGTTAAAAGTCCTTGGATGGTTCTTGGTTAAGATCACAAAGGTGGTTAAAAGTCCTTGTGTGAATCTTGTGAATTTTAAGAACAACATGGTGTTTAAAAGTCCATGGTTGGTTCTTGGTTAAGGCTCAAGGTGGTTAAAATTCCTTGTGTAAGCCTTGGTTACTTAAGAACTCCAAGGTGTTTAAAAGTCCTTGGGAGATTCTTGCTAAGGACACAAAGGTGTTTAAAAGTCCTTGTGTGGTCCTTGCCATGGTGTTTAAAAGTCCATGGGTCCATGGTGTTTAAAAGTCCATGGGGTTAAGGACACAATGGTGTTTAAAAGTCCATGTGTGGTCCTTGGTTATTGTAAGATCACAATGGTGTTTAAAAGTCCATGTGTGAATCTTATGTGAAATGTATCACTTGTTGCCAATATGTCATGAAATGAAATGGAAGCATGTATTGCTTGTTTTAAAGGTTTAAGAGCACGTGTAATGTTGCTTGAAGTATGATTTATAAATGTGTTTTATAAATGCATTATTGAATGGTTTTAAATGAGCATTCCTCACTAAGCTTTTGCTTACGCTCTCTCTCTTTTCTTAAACCAATAATGCAGAGCATTAAAGTGCATTGAGGGCAGCAAGGAAGGCAAGCAATCAAGTGGAAACTAAGCTCAAGTATGGGAAGGTTTCTTAAACACTTTTAGCTTTTGGCATTTGGCAATGGGGAACCTATGTGAATGTTTTGGGAGATGTTTTGAACTCCCTAAGTTTGCTTAATGTTGTTAATAATGCTGGAACATGTAATTGGCCATTATGTGGTTGGTTTGGAGATTTAATGCTTGAATGGTATGCTAAGTAGGAAGCATGCCTTTAGATTTGGGGCTTTTCATATTTGATGCTATGATGATGTTTGTTTGATGCAATTATGTTCCTTGCATGTTGTATGTCTTGCTGGTAAAGTTTGGTTGCATTTGGAGCATGTATGGTAAGTCAATTATGTGTTTTAGCAGCCAATTTTCTGCATTATGTGCAGGCCGTATCGGAACGGGAGTTACCGTTTCGGAACGGGTGCCCTGTAGTGGCCCAGGCATCCGAAACGGAAGGTACCGTTCCGAAACGGAAATGCCTCTACCAGGCCTCGTTTCAGAACACGTTGCGGAACGGTCCCGCGTTTCAAAACAGGTTCTACCTGTTTCGGAACACCTGACCGTTGGGGGCTGACATGGGCGGTTATATGTTTTGAAATGTTTGCATTTTGGTCCTGGATCTTGTTATTGCAATTGTATGGGTTTGGGATGTCCGTTTAAGCTGAAATTTGGCAGTGAAGCATGAAACCTGATTAATTACAAGTTGGTAACTTTAATTTGAGTTAAGTCCTTATAATTTGCAGAATTTACAATTTGGTCCCTAAAGTTCTATATTTGTGCAATTGGGTCCCTGTTTAATCTCTGATGTTTATGATCTTTGAGCATGCTGTTTGTATGACCATATCTAGGGTTAATGTGCATCTAGACAAGTTTAAAAAGAAAAAAAAGGGTCGTTAATCAAGGTTGACTTTCGGGTTGACTTTGGTTTTCCCCGTGTGACTTTCTTAATTCGGGTCAACCGTCTAGGCCGGGTTAAGGGGGTTACACTTTGTGGGGAAATTTGTTTCCCATTTCCTTATTACACTAAACGAATATTTTGTAAACTTGGATTCTTGCTTGCAGCTGGCCTAAATGGTTTGATTTGACTATATTTGAAGTGTAAATGGCCTTTGGAGTTTAGATTTTGGTTTATTTGGAGTTTTGACTTGTTATGGTTGGGTGAGCTAGGAAGCATGCCTTTAGTGTCTTTACTTGGGTATTTGTTGCTATGTTTAAGCTATAGCTTCGATATGATGGTTGTTGTTATGTATCCTTGATGTATGCATGTTGTGGCATGTCTTGGGCTGATTCGAGTATGAAAAAGCATGGAAAACCATCATTTTCTGCTGTCACAGTGCAGGGTGTATTGAAACACCCTTAAATGTTTTGAAACGGAGGCCTATAATGGCCATAGCATTTCGGAACAACTGAAGGTGTTTCGTAACAGTTTAGCCAATGGAGAGGCTTGTTCCGATACTGGTCTCAGAACACACCCGAGTACCAAAACGGTTAACACCGTTTCGATACGGGCGTTTCGGTACGAAGGTTTGGTGTTCCGGAACGGATGACCGTTGGATGATGATTTTGAATTGTTTCAAGTTTCCATGTTTTACGTTTTAGCCCTGAATGTTGTGGATGCAATTGATTGAGCTTGGATTGTCCTTTTTAGTTGAGATTTGGCAGAGAGGCATGAAATATGATTAATTACATATTGGTAATCTTTAATTCAGCCAAGTCCTTATAATTTCTAAAAATTACATTTTGGTCCCTAAAATGTGTAAATCTTGCAATTAAGTCCCTAAATGTTTTCTGATCGCGATGTCCTTCTCTCCTATGTTTCTTGAGTAATCACATAGGCTTAATGTGCATCTAGAGAAGATAAAAAAGAAAAAAAGGGTCGTGAATCAAGGTTGACTTTCCGGTTGACTTTGGTTTTCCCCGTGTAATCTCCGTAGTTCTGGTGAAATGTCTAGGCCGGGCTAAGGGGGTTACACTTCGTAAGGTGATCTACAATCACCCAAACAGAATTCTTCTTTGATGGCGATAAAGGCAAACCACACACAAAGTCCATGGTGATCCTCTCCACTTCCATTCAGGGATCCTCAACGGCTGCAACAACCCTGAAGGAAACTGATGCTCAGCCTTAACCCGCTGACAAACCATACACTTGCTCACATACTCCGTGACATCATTCTTCAAACCCACCCAATAGTACTCATCCTTCAAATCATGATACATATTTGTACTACAAGGGTGCATAGCAAACAGACCACTATGAGCTTCGGTCAGAATAGCACGCCTCAACTCAACATCACTCAGAACCACTATCCGACTCCCAAAACATAAAACACCATCATCATTAAACCAGAAATTCGATGGTCTACCCTCAACAATATCCTAAACATGTGGTACCAAAGAATCATCCAACAATTGTTTATCCTTTATCAACTGAATTAGAGATGGTTTCACTTGCAATTTAGCAACAAGACCACCATCTCGCGATATGCTCAAGCTAGCAAACATCGATCTTAACTCTATCGCCACTTTCCTACTCAAAGCATCGGCTACAACATTGGCCTTCCCTGGATGATATTTGATCGTCAAATCGTAATCCTTAAGAAACTCCACCTATCGTCGTTGCCTAAGATTTAACTCTTTCTGAGACATCAGATACTTCAAACTCTTGTGATCTGTGTACACAGTACACTTCTCACCATAAAGATAATGCCTCCAAATCTTTAGAGTAAAAATCACTGCAGCCAACTCAATATCATGTGTAGGATAATTATGCTCATGCACTTTCAGCTGTTGCGATGCATAAGCCACCACGTTACCCTCTTGCATTAACACACATCCCAAACCAACATAGGATACGTCACTATACACCACAAACTCTTTCCCTAATTCAGGTTGAACCAAGATAGGAGCTTGCGTCAAAGCTGCTTTAAGCTTCTCAAAAGCCTGTTGTCTCACTTTCGTCCACTCATACTTAACATCCTTCTGCAACAACTTCATCAAAGGGTCAACAAACTTAGAAAATCCATCCACAAACCTCCGGTAGTATCCTGCTAACCCAAGAAAACTACGAACCTCATGAACAGACTTAGGAGGCTTCCAATTCAATACCGCCTCAACCTTCTGGGGATCAACTCGAATCCCTTTAGACGAAACCATGTAACCAAGGAAAACAACTTCCTTAAGCCAAAACTCACATTTCTCAGCTTAGCATAAAGCCGATTTTCCAACAACGCTTGCAAAACAATCTTTAAATGACCTTCATGCTACTCCTCAGTACGAGAGTACACAAGGATATCATTGATGAACACCACAACGAACTTGTCCAAGAATTCGTGGAACACCCTATTTATCATGTCCATGAAAGCGACAGGAGCATTTGTCAAACCAAACAGCATCACAAGGCACTCATAATGCCCATACCTCGTTCTAAAGGCTGTTTTCGGCACATCCACATCCTTCACCTTTATCTGATAGTACCCTAACCTCAGATCAATCTTTGAAAACACCGCCGCTCCTCGAAACTGATCAAAAAGATCATCAATCCTCGGCAAAGGATACTTGTTCTTGACGGTCAACTTATTCAGCTGACGATAATCAATGCACATTACTATCGTGCCATCTTTCTTCTTAACAAACAAGACCGGTGCACCCCAAGGCGACACACTAGGCCGAATAAAGCCACGGTCAAGCAACTCTTGAAGTTGCGTTTTCAACTCCTTGGGTGCCATGCGATAGGGAGCAATGGACACCAGAGTTGTGTTCTCATACAGCTCAATTCCAAACTCAACCTCTCTACTACGCGGCAAACAAAGTAATTCCTCCGGAAACACCCTAGGGAACTCACACACGGTCCTTATATCCTAAACGCGCACCTCATTTGAGCTAGGATTCATAACAAAGGCTAGGTAAGCCTCACATCCTTGCCGCAACATCCAGCTTGCTTCCAACGTAGACACCACATTAGCTAGAAACTTCACATTTTCTCCCACCACCACCACCTCATAATCATCCGCAATTTTCAACGAAACTCGCTTGCTTTCGAAATCCACAACGGCTCTATGCTCAACAAGCCAATTCATGCCAATGATTACATCAAAACCATAGAATGGCAATTCCATAAGATCAACAAGAAACACTTGATCTGCACCATTAAGGGGGCATCTTCTATACAACTTTCTTGTCACAACTGTCTCACCAAAGGAACCAGTCACACGCTTGCCAACATCCAAAGACTCAACAGGAAAACAAAGCATTTGAGCATGTTCACGCAATATGTACGAGTGTGTAGATCCAGAATCAATCAAAGAAAGTAATGACAAGGATTGCAAAGTAAAGGTCCCTGTGATCACGTCTGTGTCATTCCTTCCCTCACGATGGGCATACACTCGAGCATGACCACCACCCTCAGATTGGACAGCCACAACATGTGCCACATTCCTTCCACCATCATCCCTAGGCTGAAAATTACCACGGCCGCGCCCACGACCTCTATGTGGCTCAACTGCTCTCACCGGAGCTTTTCCCTCTCTCAGCGGCTGAAAACAATCTTTCTTCATATGCCCTTGGTTTCCACAATCCAACATGTCCCAAGGTTACCCCAACACTCACGAGCGTGTCTCCTACCACACC
This sequence comes from Hibiscus tridactylites, assembly GCA_958450335.1. Taxonomy (NCBI): domain Eukaryota; kingdom Viridiplantae; phylum Streptophyta; class Magnoliopsida; order Malvales; family Malvaceae; genus Hibiscus; species Hibiscus tridactylites. The sequence continues at coordinate 41,110,754 of OY288269.1, read as the reverse complement.
GATTGCACTCAGGAGTCCTCAAGAAAGCATTAGGTCCTTGCTGACCTCTACCAGGGTTACCACCCCCGCGTCTAGCATCATAGTGCAGCTTCCTATCCTTATGCCTTTTGTTGCGATCTCTACCATAATCGTGTTCTGCGGCTCGCTTCCCCGAGCTAGAACCTTCTGCTCGACCTGCCAAGTCAAGATTCAATTCAATGTCCTTGGCTCTAGTGACCAAGATATCGAAATCAGGGTAATCGGCTGCAAGCATATATGTTTTTTACATCCGCCACCAGCCCATAACGAAACCGTTCACACATTTCCCTCTCGTTAGGAATCAGCTCATGTGCATATTAGCTAAGGCGGACAAACTGAATCTCATATTCAGCCACAGACATGCTTCCTTGCACAAGAGACATAAACTCCATCTTCTTCTCGTCGAGGTAGCGAACTCCCAAATATTTCCGCTTGAACGCATTCAAAAAGAATGTCCAAGTCACCTCATCATCCTCCATTCCAAAGCTAGTGGTCGTCCACCACGTGTATGCATCACCATGCAGTAGTGACACGATGCATCACAGCTTCTGAACATTATTGCAGTTCAGCTGTCCAAGAATCCTCTTGGTACTCTCTAACAGGACTCAAATCCCTTCGGTGGCAAACCTCTGAATTCAGTCCCTCCTAGACTGCGGAGACGCTCCAATGGCAATCTCACATTAGCACCATCCTGAGGTGCAGCTCTATGAGCTCCAGCTAATGCTGCCTGGAAAGCTCCAGCAATAGCCTGTATCAACACGGTCATATCAGGAGAAACTTGCCCCTGAACACCCTCGGGTCTAGCAACTCAAGCAGCACCCGCCCCAGCTCCACCACCACTAGGTGGTCCACCAGAGGGAGGAGGAGGTAAATCCTCAACATTCTCCACGTTCTCATTCTCAGCCATAGATCTAGTATTGATTCTCATCTCTCTACGTGGCCCCATAATAAAAACAATGCACTGACAAAAATGCAACAAACACAATTAGGCATAATAAGGTAAGTAATCCAAGTACTCAAGCTCGTTTTTGAAACCATTTATTCTCATTAGTAATGATATGGCAATGGGATTCCCAGCCACACTCCAAACATAGCATAGCATCACAAAATCATCTCAATTGAATCATACATCAATCTTTCACAGAAATGTCACAATCATACATAATCACATACAACAACCACATACCAAGCCCCAATCATTCGAAAACCTGGCTCTAATACCAACAAATGTAACCCCCTTAGCCCAGCCTAGACGGTTGACCCGAACTACGAAGATTACACGGGGAAAATCAAATTCAACCCAAAAGTCGACTTTTATTAACGACTCTTTTTTTATTTTAATCTTATCTAGATGCACATTAAGCCTATATGAAAACTCACGAATCATGGAAAAGAAAGGCACGTCGATCGAAAAACATTTAGGGACTCAATTGCACAAATTACGCGTTTAGGGAACAAAATGTAATTTTTAGAAATTACAAGGACTTTGCCAATTTTAGGTTTACCAATATGTAATTAATCATGTTACATGCTCCTCTATCAAATTTCAGCTTATAAAGACATCCCAAGCGTAAGCAATAGCATCCACAACATTTAGGACTAAAATGTAAAGCGTGAAAACATCAAACGATTCAAATCAACAACCAACAGTCAACTGTATCGGAACACCCACCCTTCGTACCAAAACGCCCGTATCGAAATGGTGTTGACCGTTTTGGTACTCGGGTGCGTTTCGAGATCGGTATCGAAACAAGTCTCACTAGTAGCCAATTTATTCTGTAACACCTTCAGCCGTTTCGAAACACTATGGCCATTACAGGCCCTCGTTTCGAAACAGTGGATAGTGTTTCGATACACATTGCCCAGTGAAAACAGAAATTGATGGTTTTTCACCTTTTAAACCATTCACACATGTCTCAAAGAGCATTAAATCATACCAGCAACTCATTTTGGTTTAATACCCCCTAAGCTAGAGCATGACATAAAACACACAGTCTAAAGGCATGCTCCCTAGTCTCAAAACCAATATAAACAACCAACCCTCAAACCAAACATTTAAGACCACTTACAACCCATAAATGCCTTCACAAACATGTCACAAACTTAGGGAGTTCAAAACACATCTCCCAAATACAACCTTGGTTTCCCATTGCCATATATCAAAACTAAAGTGTATAAAAACATCACCATACATGAGCTTTGCACTTCCTTGGATGTTCTTAACCTTTTTGCTGCCTGAAAACACCTCAATTATTTGCATTATTGGTAAAAGAGAGCGTAAGCACAATTGCTTAGTGAGACATGCTCTAAAGAAAACCAACACAATAATGCGTTTCTTGAAAACACTTTCTCAAAAGCTTTTTTCTACAACATGCTCATTCTATCTCGTGCTTGGAAACCATTTCAAAGCAACTTCTCATTGAAAACACATGTACCTTAATTCTATCTCATGCATTTAAATCAATGCAAATCTCATGGCAAGGTCAAACACATGCTTGTAAAACCAAAGCATTTCATATACAAATCTCATATGCATTTCTCATAGAATAAATCATCTCATTAATAGGTACATGTGATTCAAAAGCATTTTCATATATTATATTGGCATTTCACATCTAATTATTACTCAGATATGCGGACAACATTCTTTATCCACTAGACTCTTCCGGTGGGATCTCACATCACCATACTCACTTGTCTAGTAACATAATTTTCGGTGGAATCTCACATCACCGTACTCACATGGAGGAATCTCTCATCGCCGCAAAGCTTGGGTATTTCACCAAGTCCTACCCGATGGAATGCCCATCATCGGCTCTCTCCTTTTGGATTAAACCAAAGAGCACGTACAAATTTTTAGTTTATAGTGCACTCTCATCCTATTGATCGATCAATTATATCCGGTAAGTATCTCAACATCTATGCCAATATATTATGTCAAGACATTATCTCACCTACTGTTTTTCATGCAACATTTCTCAAATCATTCTCATCTCATTTCAAAACCATAACATTTGCCATGCTTTAAAACAAGAGCTCAAAACTCATCAATGCAACATGTTATTTAATGAAATCATATCAAGCATCATCTCATGATATAAACCATGCATAAAAACAATAGGAATTTATCTAGCCAATACTTACTTCCGGACATAGGAAGGTGTTTCAAACCTTTCCTAAACCCCCAAACCTTAATTATTTGTCCCTAAAGGACTTCTAAAACCATACACACTAACCGATTACGTTTCGCTTGCTCGCCGAAACGCTATCTAAGCTCCTGGATCAACACCAAAAGCGTCCGAAGATGTCTCCCCTGTTTATAACACATAAGAGCAGAGGATTAATGCATCATCATGCATTGAAATAATTAGCCACACACCTAAACTCAATGTTCTACTCAAAAACCTCATTTCGGCTACCAAACACAACCAAAATCATCTCCAAACTCTTCCAAAACAAAGCCCAGCCAAGATCTACCACTTCTAATCATTTCTAAACATCAATCAACATCAAAAATCACCACAAACTCGTCCTTGTACCTCCAGCTATGACAGAACACCAAAACCACCCCAAAACCATCATTCTAACATGCAAAACTTAGAAATCCAAGCCTATTCGGGATTTGTTTGATAAAACCTCATTTATAACATCAATTAACATCCAAAATACATTAGAAAACAACCTCAAAACAGAGCCTAACCATCAACCCCGAAAATCATCAATATCTCTCCAAAAACCTTGAGTTTTAATACAATTTCTTGTTTCTATCATTAAAGAAACTCAAAAATCATTAACAAAGGATTGATAACTTGGGAATTTCAGTAAAGAACTGATCATTAGAGAAGAAGGAAGAAGCTTACCTCTAATGGTTGATTTCTCCATGAATTGGGCAAGTTTTCTTGAAAATCCAATGTAAAAACAAGAGGTTTTGATGAGGAAAAGATTAGGAATCAAAAGGAGATTGAAATCTTATCAAAAGAAATGAAAATCAAATGATAATTGCTGGAGGAAATGTGTTTGGCTGAAAAGAAAGTGAGAGAAAATGAAATGAGAAAAAATTGATGAAAGGTAGTTATGAAAAGTCCAAGGTAGTTTCCTTTTAATTAATCTTTATTTTCCTTTCATTAAAACATTAATAAAATCACCAAAATTAAGAAGAAATCTGATTAAAAACATTTTGGTAAAATTAGCTCCTTCAAGATTCAAAGTTCAATCCTTTACAAAACAGTCACTATTTAACTTTTGCAAAAACTGCGATTTGGTCACTACACCAAAATGTATTATTTCCAAACCTTATTTTGTAAAATTGATTTCACCATAATCATCCATATAAAAACTGAGGGTTTTTAGATATCTTTCCATATTTTTAAAGCATCTCGAATTAGGTGTTCCCTAAACCTCCCGTTAAGATTCGAACCGTTCCCGATCGGTCTGATTCGGACTCTAAAACATCTAGGCCCAAATTTGGGGTGTTACACAAACCGAGGAAAGTTCAAACTTATCGAACATTTTTTGGAGGTATCCAATCTATGATAGCTTGAATATTTTTCGGGTCTACATTAATTCCATCAGCCAAGATTACGTGACCTAAAAAGGACACCTCTGATAGCCAAAACACACGCTTGCTAAACTTTGCGTAAAGTCGGTGCTCTCGAAGAGTTTGCAACACAATTCGAAGATGTTCGGAATGTTCATCCTTATCTATGGAGTAAACAAGTATGTCATCAATGAAAACCACTACAAACTTGTCCAAGAAGGGTTTGAATACTCGATTAATTAGGTACGTCATCCTATTTCACTCTCATTTGATAATATCCAAACCAAAGATCAATCTTTGAAAATACACTTGCACCTTTAAGTTGATCGAATAAATCCTAAATTCTTGGCACTAGATACTTATTTTTAACAGTGATCTGATTGAGTTGCATGTAATCAATGCATAACCTCATCGACATGTCCTTCTCCTTGAAAAATAGAATCGAGGCTCCCCAAGTAGACAAACTTGGTCTCACGAAGCCTTTATCTTGCATCTCTTGCAACTGTTTTTGGAGTTCTTTTTGTTTGATTGATGACATTCTATAGGGAGTCATAGACACTAGTTGAGATCCCGGTTGAACTTCGATCTTAAATTCCACTTCCCGAGTTAGGGGTAAACCTGGATGTTCCTCAGGAAAAATATCAGGAAACTCATATATAATGAGAAAGCAAATAGACATGCCCGATTGCTTCCTAAACCAAGCCCAGCCTACATACATCAGTTTCAACCATTTATAAACATCAAAACACATCTAAACCCATCCTTATACCTCCAGCAAACATAACTTCATCATTTCACCCCAAAAACTCAACTAAAACTATCAAGAAACTCAAGGATCCTAAGGATTTCATGATCTATATCAACAAAACCTCTTTTCAACATATTAATCAACACAAAACTCAATTAAAATCAATCCAAAATAGAGCCTATCAAAACAAATCCGGAAATCAAGATTTTAATTATATTTTTGAAATATTTTGATCTCCAATAAAAACTATAATGAAAACTCAACCAAAAACATTAATTAGAAGCAAAGATCTTGAGAATTTCAATAAAGAACCTAGATTGAAGGTTGAGAATGGGATTTACCTTCAATCATTGCTTTCCTCAATGAATGACAAGTTTTAGCTTCACAAAACTTGAAAATCTTGAAGAGAAATCTTGAAATTGATTTGGAAATTAATGAGAGAGTGTTTGGGAGAAAAGAATTCTGGAGAAAATGATTTAGAATGATGTTTTGCTTAAAATGAGAAGAGGAAGGTAGTTACGCCAAATGAAAACTCAATTTTCTTATTTTTATTAATTTTAATTAAATAAAACCCTTTTATTTATTCACTTAAAATCCTTTTCAAACACATGTTATATTAAGGAAAGGCTAAATTTCCATAAAGCTTCCTAAACATTCTAAGATTTTGGCTCCTCTTTTTAAAATTACATTTTCCACAGTTTTGAAACTTTACATTTTGGTCACTACCTAAAATGTACCACTTCCGAAACTCTTTTTGTAAAATTGATTTGACCAACCTCTTTAACATGGTTTTAGAGGATTTTAGCAATTTTTACCATATTTTTATCCTATCTTGATCCTTGATATCCTTAAATCACCAGACACGATTCGAACCGTTTCTGACCGGTCCGATTCGATGTCTAAAACATCTACGCCCAAAACCAGGGCATTACAACTCTCCCCCCACTTAGTAAATTCCGTCCCCAAACTTTTACCTGAAGGAAAAAGGTGCGAAAACTGCTTCAGCATGTCCGCCTTGCTTTTCCACGTGGCCTCCTCAACACCTTGGTGTTGCCACAACACATTCACAAGTACTATCATCTAGCCACGAAGAACTTTTCTGCTCACATTCAGAATCCTTACTGGTTCCTCATCATATGACAGATCCGGATTCAACTCTATCTCCTCAACAAGCATCACATGCGAAGGATCTGATCTGTACCTCCACAACATCGATATATGAAACACATCATGTATCTTTTATAAGTCCGAAGGCAACCTCAACCGATATGCCACAAGACCAATACAGTCCACAACCTCATAAGGTCCAATAAACCTCGGGCTAAGCTTACCCTTACGCCCAAATCTCATCACGTTCTTCCAAGGCGATACTTTCAAAAGCACATGTTCTCCGATCCGATGCTACCTTCAAACGCTCAAAAATGAGCTTCACCCTCTCGGTGGTTCCCTTTAACATAGCCAGCATCAAAATAAACTTTTGCCCAACAGAGAGGGGTTCTACATCTTCTCCCATACAAAGCCTCGTATGGAGCCATTTGAATACTTACCTGGTAACTATTGTTGTAAGCGAACTCAACCAATGGCAATTGTTTCTCCCAAGAGCCCTAGAAATCTATTACACATCACCTCAACATGTCCTCAAGCACCTGGATCACACGTTTCAACTGTCTATCCGTCTGAGGATGATAGGAAATACTGAAATTCAACCGTGTACCCAAGGCTTGATGCAAACATTCCCAAAACCGCAACGTAACCCTCGGATACCTATCCGACACTATGGACTTTGGCACACCGTGCAACCGCACAATCTCAGGAATATGCAGCTCAGCCAACTTATCCAAGGTATACGTGGTATGCACAGGTAGGAAATGTGCACACTTCGTAAGGTGATCAACAATCACCCAAACCGAATTCTTCTTTGATGGTGACAACAACAACCAGACACAAAATCCATGGTAATTCTTTCCCACTCCCACTCTGGGATTCTCAAAGGCTGTAGCAATCTAGAAGGAACCTGATGTTCAACCTTCACCCGATGACACACCATGCACTTGCTGACGAACTCTGCAACATCCTTCTTCAACCCCACCCAGTAGTACTCATCCTTCAAATCACGATACATCTTTGTACTACCAGGGTGCATAGCGAAAGGACTACTATGAGCTTCAGTCAGAATAGTGTGCCTCAACTAAACATCATCTGGCACCACAATTCGACTTCCAAAACACCTAACACTATCATCATTAAAACTGAAATCCGAAGGCTTACCCTCCACAATGTCCTGAACATGAGGAACAAGAGAATCATCAAGCAACTGCTTATCTTTGATCAACTGAATCAGAGATGGTTTCACTTGCAATTCAGCGATAAGACCACCATCACACGATATGCTTAAGCGAGCAAACATCGCCCTCAACTCCACCTAACGACGTTGCCTAAGATTCAACTCCTTCTGAGACATGAGATACTTTAAGCTCTTATGATCCGTGAACACTACACACTTCTCGTCGTACAGATAATGCCTTCAGATCTTCAGGGCAAACATAACAGCCGCAAGCTCAAGATCGTGAGTAGGGTAGTTACGCTCATGCACCTTCAACTATCTAGATGCATAGGCTACCACCTTACCCTCCTGCATCAACACACAACCCAAACCAACAATGGACGCATTACTATAAACCACAAACTCCTTATCAGACTCAGGTTGAATCAGATCAGGAGCCTGCATCAAAGCTTCCTTCAGCTTCTCAAAAGCTAGCTGCCTCACATCAGTCCACTCAAAGCGAACATTCTTCTGCAACAACTTGGTCAAAGGTGCATCAATCTTCGAGAAACCTTCGACGAATCTACGGTAATACCCAGTCAAACCAAGGAAACTTCGTACTTCTGTCACCGACTTAGGAACCTTCCAATTCATCACAACCTCTACTTTATGCGCTTGCAAGACTATCCTCAAGTGTCTATCATGATCCTTCTAGGTACACGAATACACAAGGATATCATTGATGAACACCACCACAAACTGATTCAAGAACTCGTGGAACACATGATTCATCATGTCCATGAAAGCAAAAAGTGCGTTGGTCAAACCAAACGGCATCACTAAGAACTCGTAATGCTCGTACCTTATCCGAAAAGTTTTCTTAGGTAGATCCACATCTTTCACCTTCAGCTGGTAATATCCTAACCCCAGGTCTATCTTAGAAAACACCGAGGCTCCCCGAAACTGATCAAAGAGATCATCAATCCTGTGCAAGGGATACTTGTTCTTGATCGTCAACTTGTTCAGTTGCCGATAATCTATGCACATCCGTATCATCCCATCTTTCTTCTTTACAAACAAGACTGGTGCACCCCAAGGTGACACACTCGGCCGAATGAACCCTCGATCCAACAACTCCTAAAGTTGCATTTTCAACTCTTTCAGCTCTTTAGGTACCATGCGATAAGGAGAAATGGACACTAGACTCGTATTCTAATACAACTCGATACCAAACTCAACTTTTCTGTTTGGTGGCTACCCAAGATATTCTTCCGGAAAGACGCCCAAAAAATTGCAAACGGTTCTAATGTCCTGCACACGTACATCCTTTGTGCCAGGATTCATCACACAGGCAAGGTAAGCCTCACAACTCAACCTTAGCATATGGCTTGACATTCGACAAGAATTTAACATTCTCGCCTACTACCACCACTTTATAATCATCAGTAAGCTTTAAGGTGACCCTCTTGACATCAAAATCAACCAACGCTCTATGCTCAGACAACCAAACCATACCAAGGATAACATCAAAACCGTAAAAGGGTAATTCCATCAAATCCACCAGAAAAACATGACCTTGCACAGACAAAGGGCATCTCATATACAACTTCCTAGTGACTACAGTCTCACCAAAAGAACTAGTCACTTGCATTCCTACTTCGAGCAGCTCAACAGGTATATCAAGAAAATGTGCATGCTCACTCAAGATATAAGAATGCGTAGATCCAGAATCAATCAAAGCCAGCAATGATAAAGACTGAAGAACAAAGGTACTTGCAATAACATATGTATTGTTCTGCTCCTCCCGCTAAGCATAGACCCTCGTAGGACCGCCTCCCTCTGGTCGAACTGCTACAACATTAGCAATGTCCCGCTTCCCCTCATATCTCCTCTGAAAGTTCCATCGGCCGCGCCCACGGACTCTCTGCGTTGCATCCACATCAGGTGCACGTCCTTGGCCTCCACCAGCCAATAAGGGAAACGCTCGCCTCATGTGATCCGATGAACCGCAGTTCCAGCACGAATTCCTTATTACCACCACAGGAGCCTAAACCTCACTAGCTGCTCGAGGAAAATCTCGCCTCAGATGATCCTGAGATCCACACGTCGAGCATGTGTTCTATTCCGCTCTCATCCGATTTCCTTGAGCCAGTGCACCATGTCCAGCATTCCCTTGCCTCGCCTCGCAGCAGGCTGATATCTCCTATCTCTGCCTCTCTTGTTCCGTCCACCACTGGAACTAGACTGTAGAACTAATGTTTTGATATAATAATTGAAAAATGTTTTGGACTGATTTAAAAAGTATTTAAAACAATTTCCAAAGTCCAAATAACTTGAAACTATGTTTATGGAAGTTTTTAAAAGGTTTTCACATGTTTTCAAAAGCCAATCTACACAAAACCTTCAAGGCGTTTCGAAACACCTTAGGGTGTTTCGATACGGTGTATTCCAGTAGCTAAAATGTTTCGATACTGGTATCGAAATGGGCATTCCCTGGATGAGATTTTTTAGTAGCGTTTCAAAATAGGCTATGTCGTTTCAATACACCTACGTGGCTTCGACCACAACGGTCATAAACCCCAACTGTTATTTCCCAACTAACATTTAAATGCATGTCGTTTCGATACGAGACTAGGCGTTTCGATACATGTTCCGAAACAGCCAAGGGCGTTCCGATACGGGTGCCTCATCAGACTGCAACGACTCTTTCTACTTAAAGGGTGTTTCGAAACAGGCACGACTGTTTCGAAATGGTGAGCTGCAGAAGTTCATTTATGGTGGGAAATAAAGTCCTCAACGGCTCCAATTCATCCCAACGACTAGTAACGGTTATAAACTCATCAAGGAGTATAAAAGGGACCTTCAAGCATAAAGTAATGGTTAATGCTTCAATTGTTAATCAATAAATGATCAAGAATTGTCTTAGAGCTTAAATTGTCATTTATTGTATAGACAAACACTAGTGAGCCAAAATTGTCAAATTTGCTCAAGTGTTTTAGGTTTTGGGCGAGTTCTAAATTGTGCAAACAAATACCTATTAGAGGGATTTAAGTTTGCTTATTGTTTGTCTTTGTAAAAGAGGGTTTCGATCAAGGCTTTGGGTAGAAAGCTTGATTGTGTATGAGGGTTTCCTCCTAAGCCTAGAAAAGGGGACGAATCAATAGTGGATTGATTGGAAATCCTTAGTGCGGAGCTAAGGTAGCGGATGTAGACCTTGGTTAGAAGGTTGAACCACTATAAATCATTGTGTCAATTATCTTTTTAGCTTCCACAACCCTTCAACCCAAAAATCCACCTCTCCACCACTTGGTGAGCCATAACGGTTGAACGAATCGAGCTCCTCAAAACTCAACATAGACTCAGCTGCTCTCTTTCCAGAGCTAGAACCAACTCCTCGGGATGCCAAACCTAAGTTCTGCTCGATGTCCTTAGCTCGACACATAAACACATCAAAATCGGTGTAATCCGCAGTCAACATGTATGCCTTGACTTCCTGCACCAGCTCGTACTGGAAGTGATCACAAGTGTAACGCCCTGGTTTTGGGCCTAGATGTTTTAGACATCGGATCGGACTGGTCGAGAACGGTTCGAAACGCGTAAGGTGATTTTAGGAAGTCAAGGATCGGGATAGGAAAAAATTGTGGTAAAAATTGCTAAAATCCTTTAAAAATATAATTAAGAGGTTGGTCAAATCAATTTTACAAAAAGAGTTTTGGAAAACAGACATTTTGAGTAGTGACCAAATTGTGAAGTTTCAAAATTGGGAAAATGTGCTTTTTAAGGAGGAAGCCAAAATCTTAGAATCCTTAGGGGGCTTTAAGTCAATTTGACCTTTCTTCAATATGAAATGTGATTTAAATAGGTTTTAATTAAATGATTTTAATTATAATTTGATATTAATTAATTGGTAGTTAGTGGATTTTCATTTTACGTAACTACCAATTCCCTCTCATTTTAGCCAAATACCATTTTCTCTCATCTTTTCCAGAATTCGTTTTCCCAAAAATCCTCTCAACATGTCCTAAATCGTTTTCAAGAGATCTTCTTTAATTCATCAAGACCTTTGCAAGAAAAACTTGTCATCTATTGATGGAAGCAATGATTGGAGGTAAATCTCGTTCTCAACCTCTAATCTAAGTTCTTTATTGATATTCCCAGGATATTTGGCTTCTGATAACTATTTTTGATTGAGTTTTCAATATAGTTTTGATTTGAGATCAAAATCTTGTGAAAATGTGGATGAAATCTTGATTTTCGGAATTGATGAGTTGGGTACTATTTTGTGTTGATTTTAATTGATTTCTAAGTTGGTTTATATGTTAAAATAAGGTGTGGTTAATATAGATCCTGAAATCCTTGAGATTCTTGAGTTTCTTGGTAGTTTTAGGTGTGATTTTGGGGTGTAATGGTGGAATTTTGATTGCTAGAGGTATAAGGATGTGTTAGGATGTTTATTAGATGTGTTTTGATGCTGATAATTGTTTGGAAGTGATGTATGATGGTTGGGTTGGGTTTAGGAAGCAATCGATTGAGTTTTCAGTTGTTTCGGAAGGGTATTTTGGTTTAGTTTCAGTGGGCAACGAGTTTGTGGATTGTTGCTGGTGTTAGAATGCATTTTAATGCATTTAGATCTTTATTTTGTTGATATGAAAACAGGGGATCTTGATCCGGAAGCTAACGAGGTGATTTGAGAGGCTCCGGAGGTGTAATTTTCGTGTCGACGATTGAGGCTTCGCGTATCGGTGAGTGGAAATGCAATTTCCTGCTTTGTAACGCTTTGAGCCTGCTCTTGGGAGCTAAGTGTAAGTTTGATACACTTAACTAAGCTCAAGTGTAAGTGTTTAGGTAATCCCTCTCTTGGAAATGTGCTAAGTTTGATGAAAATGCTTTTGATGTAAGAGTGGATTTGTTTAATGTTTTTAGGCATGTTTAAGCATGGTTTAGTGCTGGATTTTAATGTCATTATGTTAAGGATGCACTAGGTAAGTGATCCTTGGTTTTCATATGAAAATGAATATGATGTTAAGCATGTGTGCTTGTGGAAATGACATTGTGGTTATGCTTGAAAAATAGTGGATTAATGTGGATAAATGGTTATATTGGCAAGTGATGAAAATGGTTTTTGGTTACTTAAATCGGATATAGTTAGTCGGCTATAGGATTGGGTGCACCGTGAATAAACTCGCCTTGGATGTCGAGGGGTTGTGATTGTGCCGTAATCTCCATCCAAGTACCCTAACGATTGAGGTTAAGATCACAACGGTGAATGGTTAGTCTCGTGTGTGAGTTTTGTGTACGTGTCCCATACTCTTGTTAGTGGAATTATACAACTACCGATGAGTGATGTTGAGGGGTTGTGATTGTGCCATTAATCTCCATCACGGGTGTTGAGGGGTTGTGATTGTGCCATTTGTCTCCACCTTGTGTAGTCCGGTAGTTTGTATGAAGCGTGAGGAACTACGCTTGTAATCCGCATATCCAATTGTGTCTTTTGTTGAAATGGTTTATAGATTATCACTTGAAAGCCAATATAATGTAAATGAGTAAAGTGAAGCACGAGATGCTTGTATATGATGCAAGGATGCATGATATAATTGTGTATGATGCAAGAATGCATGAGATGCTTGGTAAAGCATGAGCAATGGTTTTATTGTTGTTTACGATTGATGCATATGTGCATGAGGTTTCAAAAGTGCATGGAAGTCTGGAGAAGACATGTTTTAGAAAAGGCATGAAATGTAAAGTGTTGGTTTTGCAAAATATGAAACATGCATTGATGAATATTGATTAGCGATCCTCACTAAGCTTATTGCTTACGCTCCTTTGTTTCATCGTTGCAGAGAATTGAACCTTTGAAGGCAGCCCAAAAGCAAGAGGAATCCATAGCTTTTTTAAAGAGACGTATGTGATTCATCCTCAGTGTAATAAGAGGCAATGGGTTGGATTTATACTTTGGAATGTTTGAGAATGTTTCCCTTTACTTTGAGCATGTTTGTTTGCCTATACTTGAGTTGTAAATGGCCTTTGGAGTTTGGATTTTGGTTTATTTGGTGTTATGCCTTGTTATGGTTTTGGTGAACTAGGGAGCATGCCTTTAGTACCTTTGTTTAAGTGTTAGTTGCCTTGTTAAAGCTATAGCCTCGGTATGATGATTGTTGAAGGTGTTTCGGAACATTTTGGCTACTAGAGAGGCATGTTTCGATACTGGTCTCAAAACACACCCGAGTACCGAAACGGTCAACACCGTTTCGATATGGACGTTTTAGTACGAAGGTTGGTGTTTCGAAACGGACGACCGTTGGATGATGATTTGAATTGTGTTAAGTTTTCTTGTTTTACATTTTAGTCCTGAATGTTGTGGATGCAATTGCTTGAGCTTGGATTGACTTTTTAAGCTGAAATTTGGCAGTGAGGCATATAATATGACTAATTATGTATTGGTAATCTTAATTTCTGCAAAGTCCTTATAGTTTCTAAAAATTACATTTTGGTCCCTAAAAAGTGTAATTCATGCAATTGAGTCCTTAAATGTTTTCCGATCGCTGTGTCCTTCTCTCCTATGATTCTTGTGTAATCACATAGTCTTAATGTGCATCTAGAGAAGATAAAAAGAAAAAAGGTCGTTAATCAAGGTTGACTTTCAGGTTGACTTTGGTTTTCCCCGTGTAATCTTCGTAGTTCGGGTCAAACGTCTAGTTCGGGTTATGGGGTTACATTTGTTAGTATCAGAGCCAGGTTACGAAATAATTGAGAATGTTGGTATGTGTAATTGAAGTGAGTTGAAGTATGATGTCAGAAAAGCATGCTAATGGTTGAATTTTGAACTTCATGCTATGTTGATTAATATGATTTGCATAGGGAATGAATATGATTGTGTGATGATGATTCTATGTGGATATGTACAGATTTAGAATGATGAAAAGTATGTGAGCATGATGTTTCATGTATGCTATGCTCTTTGTGGAAATTGGGTGCCCATTGCCTTATTACACTAATCAAATGTTTTGTAAACTTGGATTATTGCTTGTAGCTGGCCTAAATGGTTTGATTTGTTTCGTTGTTGTGTTTATTTTAAATAGCACATAGGACCTAGAAGGGAGTTGAGGTCCAATACCATAGTGTATGCGGCTGAGCAGGGGGCTGATGTCCTTCCTGGTAGAGATCTACCTCCTCCGCCACCACCTGGAGGTGGGGAGCAGGTGCAACAAGGACAAGCTAATCCTGGTTTGGGTAATCTGGCGCCACTAGTTGAGGCAATTACCGGAGTGTTTCAAGTTGTTGTTGCTGGAGCGCAAGTGCAGGCCCCTGCAACTGGGCAGGTGGGTCTACCTTTAGAGAGGTTAAGGAGCTTGGGAGCGGTAGAGTTCTATGGTATGTTACTTGTAACCCCCTTAACCCGGCCTAGACGGTTGACCCGAATTAAGAAAGTCACACGGGGAAAACCAAAGTCAACCCGAAAGTCAACCTTGATTAACGACCCTTTTTTTTCTTTTTAATCTTGTCGTGATGCACATTAGTCCTAATTGTGATCACACAAACATCATACACAAGGATCACAAACATCAGAGATCAAACAGGGACCCAATTGAACAAATTACAACTTTAGGGACCAAATTGTAATTTCTGATAATTAGAAGGACTTAACCCAAATTAAAGTTACCAACTTGAAATTAATCAGGTTTCATGCTTCTCTGTGAAATTTCAGCTCGAAAGGACTTCCCAAACTCATACAATTGCACAAACAAGTTTTAGGACCAAAATGCAAACAATTCAAAACATATAACTGCCAGTGTCAGCCCCCAACGGTCGACCGTTCCGAAACAGGTAGACCCGTTTCGAAACACGGGCCGTTCCGCAACGGGTTCCGAAACACGGGCTGGCAGAGGCCAAACCGTTTCGAAACGGTGCCTACCGTTTCGGACGCCTGGGTTCATTCAAGGCAGCCGTTCCGAAACGGTACACACTGTTCCGAAACGCCCTGCACAGATTGCAGCAAAATACATTCCAAAACATGCAATTAATCATCCAATCATGCTCCAATTGCTACCAAACTTTACCAGCATGCAATTCAACATATATAAGACTTACTAGCATCATCAAATCATCAAAACAACATCATATGCAAAAAGCCCCAATTCTATAGGCATGCTTCCTACACAAGCTAGCTATTCAAGCACAAAACTTCCAAAACAAGCATGTAATGATCCAATACAAAAACCAGCATTCTTATCATCATTCAACATACTTAGGGAGTTCCAAACACCTCCCAAAACATACACATTGGTCCCCCATTGCCAAATTACCAAAAGCTAAAAAGTACTAATAAAACCTTCCATACATTGAGCTCTACTTTCACTTGATTGCTTGCCCTCCTTGCTGCCCTCAAGGTTCCTTAATGTTCTGCATTATTGAATTAAGAAAACGAAAAAGAGCGTAAGCAAAAGCTTAGTGAGGAATGCTCTTAAAAACCATTCAATAATGCATTCAAAAACATTTACAAATCATGCTTTAAATCAACCTTTGCACATGCTCAAAAGCATACTTAAAACAAGCATCTCATGCTTCTTAACCACACAACATGTCATATTGGCTCAAGTGAAAGATTCCATTTCTTTAAAACAAGTTCATCAACTTTCCCAAGGACTTTTAAACACCTTGGCCCCAAGGACTTTTAAACACCTTGGCCATGGACTTTTAAACACCATGAATGAGGACCACACAAGGACTTTTAACCACCTTTGTGTCCATAGCTTGAATCACCCCAAGGACATTTAAACACCTTGGCCCCAAGGACTTTTAAACACCTTGGCCCCATGGACTTTTAAACACCATGGCCCCATGGACTTTTAAACACCATGGAAAGGATCACCTAAGGACTTTTAACCACCTTAGTGTCCGCAACAAGAACCATCCAAGGACTTTTAACCACCTTGATGTTCTTAAATAACAAGGCTCACTCAAGGACTTTTAACCACCTTAGTGACCCTAACCTTTTCAAAACATCACTTGCCAATAAACATCATTTTCATCATTTAATCCACTGTTTTAAAGCATTAAACCAAGCCATATTCATCATGCATTTAAAAGCATCAAACCACATTTAATCAATGTACAAAATCAAGGAACTCCTACCTAGAGTTTCCTTCAACATATGGCTTACAACATCAGCAAAAACCATGCTAAATCATGCTTTCAAAACAGTAATTAAAACATGCAATAAACCACTTTGCATCACAACAAAATCATGGCCACCACTAGAGAGAAATTCCGAAAACTTACACTTGAGCTTAGCAAAGTTGTTTAGACTTAAACTAAGCTCCCAAGACATTGGTTTCAAAGCCGAAAACCCAATTTTCACAAACGCACTCACCGATTCCACTTTGCTTCAAGCCAAAGCTCCAAATCAAGCTTCCGGATCAACAACTCTTGGATCCAAAGATGCCTCCCCTGTTTCAACACATCAAAGCAGAGGATTAATGCATCATCATGCATTAATTGCTTCAATGAAAGCACCTAAACTCACTGCTCTCATCCAACCTCCATTTTCGGCCACCAAACACAACCGAAAATGCATCCAAACCACTTCTAAACAAAGCCCAGCCATAAACCAGCAAAACCACATATCCTTTAACATCATATAACATCTAAAAACAACCTATTAACATCCTTATACCTCCAGCAACAACAAATCCACAAGATCACCTCAAAAACAACCTTGAAACACAAGCTAAACTTAGGAAACTCAACCTATCCGGAATTGCATTAATCAAAACTCAATTCCTTAACAATTTAGAGTTCATTTAACATCAAAAACACATCTCAAATCACAGATTAAACAGATCTAACGAAAATCATCAAAAATCACCAAATCTTGCATTATAAGCCAAGATCCATTTCACCACTTAAAAACCTTTAATAAAACTTCAATTAAGGATTGAAAACTTAGGAATTTCAGTAAAGAACTGATAGTTTAGAGGAGAAGGACGTTCTTACCTCCAAACTTGAGTTTCTCCTCTTTTTGGAATTAAAAACCTTGTTGAATCAATTAGCAATTGAAGAGGTTTTGTAGATTTGTTGATTAGGAATCAAATGAGAGTTGAAAGGAGGGATTTAGGTGAGAAAATCAGAGCAAATTCTCTGGAGAGAAAGTGTTTGGGTTGAGAGAAAATGAGAGAAAGAAAATTGAGAAAAGTTAGTTGCAAAAATATCCAAAATAGCCAAATGGCTTTCCCTCCACTTTTAATACCATTTAAAATCAGAATTTAGTCA
This sequence comes from Hibiscus tridactylites, assembly GCA_958450335.1. Taxonomy (NCBI): domain Eukaryota; kingdom Viridiplantae; phylum Streptophyta; class Magnoliopsida; order Malvales; family Malvaceae; genus Hibiscus; species Hibiscus tridactylites. Next base: position 41,092,919 of record OY288269.1, on the reverse strand, counting down.
TAAAATATCTTAGAAAAATCTGGAGAAACTCCCTTTGGGTAAATAGCTCCTTAAAGATTCAAAGTTTCAACCCTTTATAAAATAGTCACAAAACTTTCGAAAATTAGATTTTGGTCACTAGCTAAAATGTCACACTTCCAAAACTCATTTTCCAAAATTGATTTCACAGTTCACTTAATTATATTAAAAGATGATTTTAGAACATTATTCCATATTTTTAATGCAACCCGAACTAGGCTTTCCTAATTTCACCTCTTTAGATTCGAACAGCACTTTGACCAAACCGGTCAACGCCCAAAACTCCTAAGCCCAAAACCGGGGCGTTACATTACTTGAGGCGTCTGAGGCCTGGTTAGCAAGTAAAATCCCCATAATGGATCAAATGGTTTGTAATGATGAGCGCAAGCTTGGATGTGTCGTTTCCTTGCTACAAGGTGATGCTTACAGTTGGTGGACGACTACCACAACTGGTATGGAACCCAATGAAGTTGATTGGGAGTTATTTAGGGGTGCCTCCCGGAGAAAGTATCTAGGTGTGAGATATTTGGATGACAAGAAACGGGAGTTTATGTCTCTCGTTCAGGGTAACCTATCGGGGGCTGAGTACGAGGTCAAGTTCGTACGCTTGAGCCAGTATGCTCCTGAGCTGGTACCTAGTTAGAGGCATCGATGTGATCGCTTCTAGTATAGTTTGGTGCAAGAAGTTAAGACGTACATGCTAGCTGCTGACTACACAGATTTTGATGTACTTGTGTGTCGGGCAAAGGACATCGAGCAGAACCTGGCTTGTCTTCTAGAGGTGTCGGTTCTAGCTCTAGAAAGAGAGCTGCTGAGTATAGTTCCGGTGGTGGACGGAACAAGAGAGGCCGTGATAGGAGACATCAGCCTGAGGGAATGCGTGGTGTTCCGAGTCGAGGCGGACAGGCTCAGGGAGGTCGTATGAGATCCGAGCAGCATACATGCTGGACATGTGGTTCGAGGGACCATTTGAGGCGAGATTGTCCTCGAGCAGCTAGAGAGGTTTAGGATCATGTTGTGGTGACAGGGAACTCCTACTGGAATTGTGGTTCGGCACATTCTATGAGGAGGGAGTGTCCTTTGTTGGCTGGTGGAGGCCAAGGACGTGCTCTTATAGTAGCCGCACCTTAGAGAGGTTGTGGGTGTGGCCGTGGGAATTTTCAGAGGAGAGATAAGGGGCAGTGAGGTATTGCTCATGTTGTAGCCGTTCGACATGAGGGAGGTGGACCAGCGAGGGTGTATGCTTAGCGCGAGGAGCGCAACGATACCGATGTGATCGCAGGTACCTTTGATCTCCAGTCTTTATCTTTGCTGGCTTTGATTGATTCTGGATCCACGCATTCTTATATCTTGAGTGAGCATGCACATTTTCTTGATATACCTGTTGAGATGCTTGAAGTAGGAATGCAAGTGACTAGTTCTTTTGGTGAGACCGTAGTCACTATGAAGTTGTACAAGAGATGTCCTCTATCTGTGCAAGGTCATGTTTTCCTTGTGAATTTTATGGAATTACCTTTCTACGGATTTGATGTAATCCTTGGCATGGATTGGTTGACGGAGCATAGGGCGGCAGTTGACTTTGATGTTAAGCGAGTCACCTTAAAGTTGGTTGATGACTATGAGGTTGTTGTGGTAGGCGAGAATGTGAAATTCTTGTCGAATGTGATTTCGGCTTTGGAAGCAAATCGTATGATGAGGTTGGGTTGTGAGGCTTACCTTACTTATGTGATGAATCCTGGTACCAAGGATGTGCGTGTGTAGGATATCCGAACTATTCGCGATTTTCCGGGTGTCTTTCCGAAAGAATTGCCTGGGTTGCCACCCAATTGGGAAGTTGAGTTTGGCATAGAGTTGTACGAGAATACAACTCCGGTGTCCATTTCTCCTTATCGCATGGCACCCAAAGAGTAAAACGAGTTGAAAACGCAATTGCAGGAGTTGTTGGATCGAGGTTTTATTCGGCCAAGTGTGTCACCTTGGGGTGCATCGGTGCTGTTTGTGAAGAAGAAGGATGGGACGATGAGAATGTGTATAGATTATCGGCAACTGAACAAGTTGACGATCAAAAACAAGTATCCCTTGCCTAGAATTGACGATCTCTTTAATCAATTTCGGGGAGCCTTAGTGTTTTTTAAGATAGACTTAAGATCGGGGTACTATAAGCTGAAAGTGAAGGATGTGGATGTACCTAAAACTGCTTTTCGAACGAGGTACGGGCATTATGAGTTTTTGGTGATGTCGTTTGGTATGACCAACGTGCCTGATGCTTTCATGGACATGATGAATCGCGTATTCCATGAATTCTTGGATCAGTTTGTGGTGGTGTTCATCGATGATATCCTTGTGTATTCGCGTACCGAGAAGGATCATGATAAGCACTTGAGAATCGTTTTGCAAGCGTTGTTGGAAAATCAGTTGTATGTGAAGCTGAGTAAATGCGAGTTTTGGCTTAGGGAAGTGGTCTTCCTTGGGCATGTGGTATCGACTGAGGGTATTCGCGTTGATCCGCAAAAAGTAGAGGCTATAATGAGTTGGAAAGTGCCTAAGTCAGTGACTGAGGTACGGAGTTTCCTTGGGTTGGTTGGGTACTACCGTAGGTTTGTCGAGGGTTTCTCAAAGATAGCAACACCCTTGACCAATTTGTTTCAAAAGAATGTTCGCTTTGAGTGGACGAAGGCGAGGCAACAAGCTTTTGAGAAGCTGAAGGAAGCTTTGACGCAAGCTCCTGTTTTGATTCAACCTGAATCGGGTAAGGAGTTTGTGGTCTATAGTGATGTGTCCATTGTTGGTTTGGGCTGTGTGTTGATGCAAGAAGGTAAGGTGGTGGCTTATGCACGGACCACGAGAGCTTGAAATACCTTATGTCTTATAAGTAGTTAACTCTTAGGCAACAACGTTGGGTGGAGTTGCTTAAGGATTATGATCTGGCGATTGAGTACCACTCGGGCAAGGCTAATGTTGTGGCTGATGCTTTGAGTCGGAGGGTGGCTGTTGAGTTGAGAGCGATGTTTGCTCTTTTGAGCATATCGCGTGATGGTGGTCTTGTGGCAGAATTGCAAGTGAAACCATCTTTGATTCTGTTAATCAAAGAGAAACAGTTGCTTGATGATTCCCTTGTTTCGTACGTTCAGGATATTACGGAGGGTAGACCTTCGGATTTCAGTTTTAATGATGACGGTGTTCTGTGTTTTGGGGGTCGAATAGTGGTGCCAGATGATGCTGAGTTAAGGCGCACTATTCTGACTGAAGCTCATTGTAGTTCTTTTGTTATGCACCCGAGTAGTACAAAGATGTATCGTGACCTAAAGGATGAGTATTACTAGGTAGGGTTGAAAAAGGATGTAGCTGAGTTCGTTAGTAAGTGTATGGTGTGTCAACAAGAGAAGGCTGAGCATCAGGTTCCTTCTGGATTGTTGCAGCCTTTGAGAATTCTAGAATGGAAGTGGGAGAGAATCACCATGGATTTTGTGTCTGGTTTGTCTTTGTCACCGACAAAGAATAATTCAGTTTGGGTGATTGTGGATCGGCTTACGAAGTGTGCGCATTTTCTGCCTGTGCATACTACATATACCTTGGATAAGTTGGTTGAGCTATACATAGCTGAGATTGTGCAGTTGCACGTTGTGCCAAAGTCTATTGTGTTGGATAGGGATCCGAGGTTTACAGCATGATTTTGGGAATGTTTGCATCAAGCCTTGTGTACACGGTTGAATTTCAGTACTTCTTACCATCCGCAGACGGATGGGGAGTCAAAACATGTGATTTAAGTGCTTGAGGACATCCTGAGATACTGTGTGATAGATTTTCAGGGTTCTTGGGAGAAGCACTTGCTGTTGGTTGAGTTTGCGTATAACAATAGTTACCAGGCAAGTATCCAAATGGCTCCATACGAGGCTTTGTATGGGATGAGATGTAGAACCCCTCTTTGTTGGGCAGAAGTTGGGAAAGAGTTGATTTCAATGCCATCTATTCTTAAGGGTACCACCAAGAAGGTGAAGCTCATTTGTGAGCGGTTGAAAGCTGCATCAGATAGGCAAAAGTCTTACGCGGACTTGAAACGTAAGGAAATTGAGTTTGCGGTTGGCGAACGTGTGTTCTTGAAAGTATCGCCTTGGAAGAAGGTGATGAGGTTTGGGCGTAAGGGTAAACTTAGCCCAAGGTTTATTGGACCTTACGAGATAGTGGAGCGTATTGGTCATGTGGCATATCGGTTGAGATTGCCTTTAGAGTTGGAGAAGATACATGATGTGTTTCATGTCTCCATGTTACGGAAGTATAGATCGGATCTATAACATGTAATGCTTGTAGAGGAGATAGAGTTGAATCCAGATCTGTCATATGATGAGGAGCTAGTGAAGGTTCTGGATGTAAGTAGCAAGGTTCTTCGTGGTAAGACGATAGAACTTGTGAAGGTGTTATGCCGACACCGAGGAGTTGAGGAAGCCACGTGGGAAACCAAGGTGGACATGTTGAAGTAGTTTCCGCATCTCTTTCCATCAGGTAAAAATTTTGAGGACGAAATTTCCTAAGTGGGGGAGAGTTGTAACGCCCTGGTTTTGGGCCTAGATGTTTTAGACATCAGATCGGACCGGTTGAGAACGATTCAAATCGCGTAAGGTGCTTTTAGGAAATCAAGGATCGAGATAGGATAAAATTGTGGTAAAAATTGCTAAAATCCTCTAAAAATATAATTAAGAGGTTGGTCAAATCAATTTTACAAAATGGGTTTTGGAAAACGAACATTTTGAGTAGTGACCAAATTGTAAAGTTTCAAAATTGGGAAAATGTGCTTTTTAAGGAGGAAGCCAAAATCTTAGAATCTTTTGGGGGCTTTAAGTCAATTTGACCTTTCTTCAATATGACATGTGATTTAAATGGGTTTTAATTAAATGATTTTAATTAGAATTTGATATTAATTAATTGGTAGTTAGTGGATTTTCATTTTACGTAACTACCAATTCTCTCTCATTTTAGCCAAACCCCATTTTCTCTCATCTTTTCCAGAATTCTTTTTCCCAAAAATCCTCTCAACATGTCCTAAATATTTTTCAAGAGATCTTCCTTAATTCTTCAAGACTTTTGCAAGAAAAACTTGTCATCTATTGAAGAAAGCAAGGATTGGAGGTAAATCCGATTCTCAACCTCTAATCTAAGTTCTTTATTGAAATTCCCAAGATATTTGGCTTCTAATAACTATTTTTGATTGAGTTTTCAATATAGTTTTGATTTGAGATCAAAATCTTGTGAAAATATGGATGAAATCTTGATTTTCGGAATTGATGAGTTGGGCACTGTTTTGTGTTGATTTTAATTGATTTCTAAGTTGGTTTATATGTTAAAATGAGGTGTGGTTAATATAGATCCTGAAATCCTTCAGATTCTTGAGTTTCTTGGTAGTTTTAGGTGTGATTTTGGGGTGTAATGGTGGAATTTTGATTGCTGGAGGTATAAGGATGTGTTAGGATGTTTATTAGATGTGTTTTGATGTTGATGATGGTTTAGAAGTGTTATATGATGGCTGGGCTTGGTTTAGGAGGTAATCAATTGAGTTTTCGGTTGTTTCAGAAGGGTATTTCGGTGTAGTTTGAGTGGGCAACGAGTTTATGGATTGTTGCTGGTGTTAGAATGCATTTTAATGCATTTAGATCTCTGTTTTGTTGATGTGAAAATAGGGGATCTTGATACGGAAGCTAACGAGGTGATTTTGGAGGCTCCAGAGGTGTAATTTTCGTGTCGGCGAACGAGGCTTCGAGTATCGGTGAGTGGAAATGCAATTTTCTTCTTTGTAACACTTTGAGCGTGCTCTTGGGAGCTTAGTGTAAGTTTGATACACTTAACTAAGCTCAAGTGTAAGTGTTTCGCTAATCCCTCTATTGGAAATGTGCCAAGTTTGATGAAAATGCATTTGATGTAAGAGTGGATTTGTTTACTGTTTTTAAGCATGTTTAAGCATGGTTTAGTGCTGGATTTTAATGTCATTATGTTAAGGATGCACTAGATAAGTGATCATTGGTTTTCATATGAAAATGCATATGATGTTAAGCATGTGTTCTTGTGGAAATGACATTATGGTTATGCTTGAAAGACAGTGGATTAATGTGGATAAATGGTTATATTGGCAAGTGATGAAAATGGTTTTTGGTTACTTAAATCGGATATAGTTAGCCAGCTATAGGATTGGGTGCACCGTGAATAAAGTCGTCTTGGATGTCGAGGGGTTGTGATTGTGTCGTAGTCTCCATCCAAGTACCCTAACGATTGAGATTAAGATCACAACGGTGAAAGGTTAGTCCCGTGTGTGAGTCTTGTGTATGTGTCCCATACTATCCTTAGTGGAATTATACAACAACCTATGAGTGATGTTGAGGGGTTGTGATTGTGACATTAATCTCCATCACGGGTGTTGAGGGGTTGTGATTGTGCCATTTGTCTCCACCTTGTGTAGTCCGGTAGTTTGTATGAAGTGTGAGGGACAACGCTTGTAATCCGCGTATCCGATTGTGTCTTGTGTTGAAATGGTTTATAGATTATCACTTGAAAGCCAATATAATTTAAATGAGTAAAGCGATGCATGAGATGCTTGAATATGATGCAAGGATGAATGAGATAATTGTTTATGATGCAAGAATGCATGAGATGCTTGGTAAAGCATGAGCAATGGTTTTATTGTTGTTTATGATTTATGCATATGTGCATGAGGTTTCAAAAGTGCATGGAAGTCTTGAGAAGACATGTTTTAGAAATGGCATGAAATGTAAAGTGTTGGTTTTGCAAAAATATGAAACATTCATTGATTTTGGTTTAGTTGGTGTTATGCCTTGTTATGGTTTTGGTGAACTAGGGAGCATGCCTTTAGTACCTATGTTTAAGTGTTAGTTTCCTTGTTAAAGCTATAGCCTCGGTATGATGATTGTTAATATGTATCCTTGATGTATGCATGTTGTGGCATGTCTCGGGGTTGATTCGAGTGTGAAAAAACATGAAAAACAAGCATTTTCTACTGTCACTGGGCAGGGTGTATCGAAACACCCTTAATTGTTCCGAAACAGGGGCCTATAATGGCCATAGCGTTTCGGTACGATTGAAGGTGTTTTAGAACATTTTGGCTACTGGAGAGGCCTGTTTTGATACTGGTCTCAGAACACACCCGAGTACCGAAACGGTCAACACCGTTTCGATACGGACGTTTCGGTACAAAAGTTGGTGTTTCGAAACGGACGACTGTTGGATGATGATTTGAATTGTGTTAAGTTTTCTTGTTTTACATTTTAGTCCTGAATGTTGTGGATGCAATTGCTTGAGCTTGGATTGTCTTTTGAAGCTGAAATTTGGCAGTGAGGCATATAATATGACTAATTCCATATTGGTAATCTTAATTTCTGCAAAGTCCTTATAGTTTTTAAAAATTACATTTTGGTCCCTAAAAAGTGTAATTCATGCAATTGAGTCCTTAAATGTTTTTCGATCACTGTTTCCTTCTCTCCTATGATTCTTGTGTAATCACATAGGCTTAATGTGCATCTATAGAAGATAAAAAGAAAAAAAGGTCGTTAATCAAGGTTGACTTTCGAGTTGACTTTGGTTTTCCCCGTGTAATCTTCGTAGTTCGGGTCAAACGTCTAGGCCGGGCTATGGGGGTTATAACAAGGATGCCTCTCACTCAGCATCAAATCAAGGGCGTACTGGCTCATACGTACGAACTGACTTCGTACTAAGCCACCGAGAGATTCCCTTGAACGAGCGACATGAATTCGCGCTTCTTCTCATCCAAGTATCTCACACCTAGATACTTTCTCTTAAAAGTGCCTCAGAAAAACTCCCAATTGACCTCATCGGGTTCCATACCAGCAGTGATGGTCGTCCACAAGCTATACGCATCACCTTGGAGTAAAGAAATAGTGCACCCGAGCTTGTGCACATCATTACAGCTCATCTGATCCATGATACGGATCGTGCTAGCCAACCAGGCTTCCGACGCCTCAGGAGACATACCATAGAAGTCGACAGCTCCTAGACTCCTCAGCCTCTCCAAATGCAAACCCGCCTGCCTAGCTGCAGGGGCCTAAACATGCGCTCCGGCTACCACAGCCTTAAACGCTCTAGTGATCGCCTCAACCAGCGGCTTTAGATCACCGAAACCTGGACCATCATGTTCTTGTTGCTCCTGCTCCCCACCTCCAGGTGGTGGCGGAGGAGGTAAGTTTTCACCAGGAGGGACATCAGCCCCTTGATTTCCCTAGTCGCCCTGCTCAGCCACATGCATTACTGTGTTCAACCTTAACTCTCTCCTCGGACCCATAGTGCTATTTTTAACAAGACATAACAATAAAATAAAACAAACCATTTAGGCCAGCCTCAAGCAAGGATCCAAGTTCACAAAAACATTTAATTAGTGTAATAAGGCAATGGGCACCCCGATTTCCCTCAAGCATAACATAGCATACAATAACATACCATGTTCATCATGCTTTCCATCATCCAAAATCAGTACACATCCATATCACATTATCAACTTACAATCATATTCATGTCATATATGATTTACATCAATCAAACATGGCATAAGCTCCACATTCAATCAAAACATGCTTTTTCAATCAACACACATCAAAACATACCAATTTCACTTACCATCATCCCCAATTCTTTCATAACATGGCTCTGATACCAACAAATGTAACTCCTTTAACCCAGCCTAGACGCCCGACCTAAACTAAGAAGATTACACGGGGAGAACCAAAGTCAACTTGTTAAAGTCAACCTCAATTAACGACCCTTTTTTATCTTTTCTAGATGCACATTATTATCCTATATGATTAGCAATTTGATTTGGCAAAAGCGACACAACGAATGGAGCTCAATTACGGGTCCAATTGCATACAAACGTCTTTTAGGGACTAAATTGTAAATTTCTAAAATTATAAGGACTAATCAGATTTTAAAGTTACCAATCTAAAATTAGTCATATAACATGCCAGCATGTCAAGTTTCATCTCAAACGAATCATCCAAACTCGTTTAATTAAGCATACAACATTCAGGGACCAAACTGTAAGAAATTGAAACCTGAAACAATTCAAATTCAGCATTCAACGGTCAAGTGTTTCGAAACAAAAAGACCCCGTATCAGAACGGCCGTTTCGAAACCAGGTTGATCGTTTCGATACCTGGGTGTGTTTCGAAACCCATTTTGAAACAATGCATTACAGTGCCAAAATGTTTCTGAACGTGCCTACCCGTTCCGAAACACCATGACCATTCCAGGTCATCGTTCCGAAACAGGTAAGGGCGTTCCGAAACGCCTTGCCCTGCAATTTCCTAAATTGTTGGTTTTACTCAACTATTCACCTCCGAAACCATCCCAAAACATGCCACATCACACATACAATATGAATACACATTAAATATCACCAATACGAAGCACAAGCTAAAACATAGCATCAAACTAGCAAGCTTAAGAACAATAGGCATGCTTCCTAGATGCCAAAACCATAAAAACGCTAAAACAACATTCAAAGGCCATTTACAAACCAATATAAGCAAACCAAAGGTGTTCAACATCACAAAATAAATCCAAGAGTAGAAATCCCACCCATTGTCTCTTATTACACTTAGGTAAAAGCACATACTTTGTATAGTCAAAAGAACTTGGATTCCCCTTGCTTCTTGCTGCCCCAAAAGTCTAACTCTTTGCATTTGATGAAACAAAAGAACGTAAGCATAAAACTTAGTGAGGATCGCTAAAACAAACATTCATCAATGCATTTTACAAAACCGAAAATATCATCAATTGTCATCTTATGCATTTCCTTAAAACATGCTCTTCTAAGCATCAATGCACTTTTTAATCCACATGCTCATAGCATCATTGAAATAACAACGAATAATCTTTTGCTAATGCTTAAATCAAGCATCACATGCATTCTAGCATAAACCACAAGCATCTCATGCATAAACCATTAATCAACAACATTATATTGGCTCGCAAGTCATCAATTCTCAAACCATACCAAAACCAACACAAATGACACAATCAGATACGTGGATTACAAGTGTTGTCCCAAACACTTCATACATACCACCGGACTAAACAAGGCTCACACACAAGAGCAATCCTCCATCGTTGTGACACCCGTGGTGGAGTATAACGGTACAATAACAACCCCTCAAGACCACTCATCGGTAGTTGTATAATTCCACTAATGAGAGCATGTGACACATATCACAAGAACAACACACGGAATTAAACCATCAATCGTTGTAATCTTAGCTTCAATCGTTAGGGTACTTGGATGGAGTATACGGTACAATTACAACCCCTCGACATCCAAGGTGACTTTATTCACGGTGCACCCAATCCTATAGCCGGCTAACTATATCCGATTAAAGTAACCAAAAATCATTTCCATCACTTGCTAATATAATCATTTAACGTCAATATTCCACTGTTTTACAAGCATAAACACAATGCCATTTTCACAAGCATAAACAAGCTTAATATCAAATGCACTAATCACATAAATCCAAGGATCACTTACCATGTGCATCCTTAACAAAATGGCATTAAAATCCCGCATCTTCAATGCTCAAAACATGTTGAAAAACAGTAATTAAAATCACATTAAAATCAAGTGCATTTTCCACAAAAACATAGCACATTCCGAGAGAGACTTTCGAATCACTTACTCTTCAGCTTAGCTAAGTGTTTCAAACTTACACTAAGCTCCCAAGACCACGCTCAAAGTGTTACAAAGCTGGAAAATCCATTTCCACTCTTCGATACACGAAGCCTTCCTCGCCGACACGAAAATCACCCTTCCGGAGCCTCCAAAATCGTCTTGTTTGCTCCCAGGTCAAGATCCCTTGTTTTCACATCATCAAAATAGAGATCCAAATGCATTAAAATGCATTTCAACACCAGCAACTAAACACAAACCCGTTGCTCACCCAAACTACACCAATTTACCCATCCGAAACAACCGAAAACTCAATCGTTTGCTTCATAAACCAAGCCCAGCCAACATACATCACTTTCAACCATTTATAAACATCAAAACACATCTAAAAAAATTCTAAACCCATCCTTATACCTCTAGAAAACATAACTTCATCATTTCACCCCAAAAACTAAACTAAAACTATCAAGAAACTCGAGGATCTCAAGGATTTCGGGATCTATATCAACAAAACCTCTTTTCAACATATTAATCAACACAAAACTCAATTAAAATCAATCCAAAATGGAGCCTATTAAAACAAATCCGAAAATCAATATTCTAATCATATTTTTGTAATATTTTGATCTCAAATCAAAACTATAATGAAAACTCAACCAAAAACATTAATTAGAAGCCAAAGATCTTGGGAATTTCAATAAAGAACCTAGATTGAAGGTTGAGAATGGGATTTAACTCCAATCCTTGCTTTCCTCAATGAATGACATGTTTTAGCTTCACAAAACTTGAAAATCTTGAAGAGAAATCTTGAAATTGATTTGGAAATTAATGAGAGAGTGTTTGGGAGAAAAAGATTTAGAATGGTATTTGGCTGAAAATGAGAAGAGGGAGATAGTTACGTCAAATGAAATCTCAATTTTCTTATTTAATTAATTTTAATTAAATAAAACCCTTTTATTTAATCACTTTAAATCATTTTCAAACACATGCCATATTAAGGAAAGTCTAAATTTCCATAAAGCCCCCTAAAGATTCTAAAATTTTGGCTCCTCTTTTTAAAATTACATTTTTCCACAATTTTGAAACTTTACATTTTGGTCTCTACCCAAAATGTACTACTTCCGAAACTCTTTTTGTAAAATTGATTTGACAAACCTCTTTAACATGATTTTAGAGGATTTTAGCAATTTTTATTATATTTTTATCCTATCCCGATCCTTGATTTCCTTAAATCATCAAACACGATTCGAACCGTTTCTGACCGGTCCGATCCAATGTCTAAAACATCTAGGCCCAAAACCAGGGCGTTACATGAGGACTTGGTATCGATTTCTTTCAGAGTTCCCAAACTAAGCTTGCTTGGATCCTTTCCCTCGAGATGGTTGATTCTAATTGATATTGGAAGGTGCATGAGTAGGAGCCTTGTTTGAGTTTTGCGGACAATCTCTTATGAAATGATCTAACCCTCCTCATTGGAAACAAGCATTGTTTTGCTTTATACAAAGATTATACATTCTCATTGAATTCTCATTGAATTCTAGTCGTTAGGGTTGTTGACATCATAATTATAGCCGTTGGGATGCAATCTTCTCGCCATAAATGCACTCTGCAACTACTCGTTCTGAAACATTTGACCCTGTTTCGATACAGACCAAAATAGAATTAGTCGTTGGGTGTAATTAAGAGACCGTACCAAAACAAACCAGATCATTTTGATACGCTAAGAGCATGTTCCAAAATGTGCTAGAGATCGTTTCGAAACATTTCACCACTGCCAAAACCTGTATCGAAACGGCTTAAAACGTTTCAATACACTCTAACCATCTCTCTGAAAATTAGTTATTCAATTGAAACGGTCATATTTTGAAACCAAGTTTGAAAATCATTTTGAAACGTTTGAGGTCGTTTCGATACTGTCGTATCGAAATGGTTCAAACCGTTCTGTTGTTCTTCATCCGTTTCGAAACATGAAGACATGTTTCGATACACCCGTATCGAAACGGGAAGGCTAGTTCCAAACTAGAGGTTAATAGTTTCAAAACATTCCGAAACGCCTAAGGGTCGTTCAGAAACAATGACTCAAAAATCACTATTTTGACTTGGAAAACACTTAGAAAAATTTGAATGAACTTAGGTTTTGACTTGGACAATTTTCTTAGAGACTTTGGGAAGTTTTGAGGACTTAAAAATTTATTTTCTCTTTTTCAATTTAGTCCATAAATCCTTTGTTATATCAAAATCAATTCATTAGTTTTACAATCTCCCCCTTTTTGATATAACAAAACCAAGTATAAATTTTCAAGTGTTTTGAAATCTTTGAAAAAAATTTAACTCCCCCTCAACATAAGATAGGTTTTAAAGTTTTAAAATTCAAGTATTTGAAACTCAAAACCAACTTTAAAAACACTTAGGCTCTTAGATTACTTCTCCCCCTTTTTGTTAGATCAAAAATAGATATATAAGGCTAACAAGAGAATAAACGGAGTCATAAACAATAAACCAAACAACATAATTATCGTAGATATCATTAAGTTCAAGAAACGACATCAATAACAAAAATATTCAAAGCATTGAAGTTCAAGCTCAATCCTAAAAACAAATAATCAAAGCATAGGTCTTTAAAGCATAAAAACATAAATAGGTGCAAACTTAATCCTAATATGACATACTAATATGATATACAATATGAATCTTAGGTCTGGTCATCATCATTGTTACCACCATCAAGAGAATCATCCTTGTCCTTAGCTTGATCACGACGATAGCTCCTCCAATAACCATAAAAGGTGGAGAAATAGAGATCCATGGACGTTTGTTGATTCTTAAGAGAGGAAACACGTTCCTCCAAGGATTGAATACGAGTGTTGAGAGCACCAAAACTCGAAGCCATGTTCGTGTCCATTGTGTTGAACCGCTCAGATAGGAAAGCCATAAGAGCATCATTGTTAGGAGCCGCAACGAGAGCCGGAGCTTGAGGTTGAGGCTCTACTTAAGGTGATGGAGCTCTCCTATCAACACAAACCCATTGGCCAAGAGTTTAGCGAAACCTAAACTTCACAAGAGAAGATTCACCAATCTTTTGCTTACGGGGTTCCAGAGAATCATAGGAATAACCAAAACAGAGGCTACCAAAGATATAGCTTAACACTGTCTCATAAGTGAAGGATGCAAGTGAGTCGGTGGTATGAATCTTCATTTGATGGACAATCTCGACGAACATGATTTTTACTAAGTTCGGTCATTGTGCTTGGCAAAAACACTCGAGCCAAAAGTAATCAACTTGTGGGATGTGGGAAAATTTACCTCCTGAAGGGTGAATGAACCCAGAGATGATCAAATGTAGGAAACGATCATGAGCATCCAATATAAGAACGGATCTGGTGTGAGCACCAAAGTGATTCTCATCCTCAATACCTTCATCTTTGAGCCCAAGGGTGTTCTCTAGAATGGATGGATTAATATGGAACTTCTTGCCCAAAAGATAAGACTCGATGCCAATGACCTCGGTATGATCTTCATTGTCAATGAGAACGACATTGGAGTAAAAGAGCAAGACCATGTTCTTGTATACGATGTCGGGAATGCTCAAAAAGGCTAAGAAACTCCATTCTTGCAAGAGAGGTAGATAACGAAATTCAAAACGCTCGGAGTCAAGAAAATATATATCCACAACTCGATCTCTTCGAACGGCGAAATCATGAATGATTTTGAATCGTTCTTTAGTATCTTGATTCCTAAGACTTTTCTAAAAAAATAGGGTAAAGTTTGGACGAATGTTCTCTTGGGTCGAACCTTCACCCGCTTGAGTCTTTCGTTTCTTGTTTTCCAATAAATATTCTTAAAAATACAGAGCAAGCAAGAAAAAATTTGAGTTTATGCACTTAGATCCTAATTCATTCTAATAAAAATCACATTAAGGTTTTAAAACCACTTTGAAAGTATATACATATATAAGGAAATTGTTTTGATGAAAACAATTTTTGAAGAACTGTAATTTACTTGTCAAAAGAAATACGATTAAAAACAAATATATTCGAATCAAAAAATTTGAGATTTTGAGAAAAATTTACATGTTTTGAAAAACCCACGATGTAAAACATATATTCTATACAAAACTATAATATCATCAACATAAATTTGAAACTCCCCCATCATGCTCATTTCAAATTCACATTGCATCAACTTAGAAAAATCTTGACAAAGCAACTCATTAGTAGAACCAAATATAATATCATCAACATAAATTTGAACTACTAAGATATCTTTGTCATTGTTTTTAATAAAAAGTAGTGTGTCCACCTTTCTTTATCAAAACCTTTTCCAACTAGAAAATTTGAAAGTCTTTCATACCAAGCTGTAGGAGCTTGTTTTAAACCATACAAAGCTTTTGACAATTTAAAGACATGGTTTGGAAAAATAGGATCTTCAAAACCCGATGGTTGTTCCACATACACTTCTTTGTTTATAAAACCATTTAAAAATGCACTTTTGACATCCATTTGAAAAAGATTGAAATCATGAAAACATGTAAATGCAAGTAGCATCCTAATGGCTTCCATTCTAGCTATGAGTGCATAGATTTCATCAAAATCAATTCCCTCTTCTTGAGTATAACCTTGAGCAACAGGCCTAGCCTTGTTTCTCACTATGTTACCACTTACATCTAGTTTGTTTCTAAAGACCCATTTAGTTCCTATAGAAGATTTTTTTCTAGGCCTATCAACTAATGTCCACTCTTTACTTCTCTCAAATTGATTTAACTCATCTTGCATGGCCATAATCCAAAAGTCATCTTTTAATGTTTCTTTAACATTCTTAGGCTCAATGCATGAGATAAATGCAACATGATTAAGCATTTTAAGAGAAGAGCGAGTAGTTACACCCTTAGATGGATCACCCAAGATCTCACCACCCTTGACATAGTTGTACTCCCATGGGTAGCTCACTTCCTTTTCCTCAAGAGACATGTCTTCCAATGCTTCTAGAGGCAGTTCTTGTGCTTCTTCCTCTTTGGTGGGAATCACATTCACCTTTGATGATTCTCCACCATCATTGGCTTCAATGATCCATACATCATCATAATCACAAGAATCCTTCCTCGGAAGGAGATTATCATCAAAATTGACATGAATAGATTCCTCTTGTAACCCCCTTAGCCCGGCCTAGACGCCCGACCCAAACTAAGAAGATTACACGGGGAAAACCGAAGTCAACTCGTTACAGTCAACCTCGATTAACGACCCTTTTTGATAAAGGGGTACGTTGCTTCAGAAACAACGTTCCTTGTCTGTAACGGATCTAGGATAGTAGCAAGCATATCTCTAGAATAAAAACAAAAATGGACATTGTTTTAGGAACAAAATAACAAGAAAATATAAAAAGAAAATAAAAAGAAACAAAGCAAAAAAGGTGTAGGAATTTCTGGACAGATTTGGACGACGAAGAAGACGAATGCTTCAAGATGCGTTCACGGCTGTTTCGGTGTCCGAAAAATGACAGAAACATTGCTGGAAATTCAGCGAAAATTTGGTAACGTTAAACTCGAAAGAACCTGCACAATCTACTGAGAAAACCCGAATCGAATCTGTCTAACGTCAAAGACGGAAAGCTCGAAAGAACCCGCACAATATACTATGCAAACCATAATCGAATATGCTTTACGTCGAAAGACTTGGACCCACTAGATAGCGATATAGGAACCCGAAGTATCAAGTAAAATTTGACACAACAAAACTCAGTTTGAAATGTCAAAAGATAGTTCTAAAAAGAACTGAACAAGAGAAACTCTCTCAAATAATTTTATTTCCAAAAATGTCTAACCTTCTTACAATCATGTTCGGCCAAATATATAATACATAGGAATTGGCCGGTTATTACAATGTGTGGTTGTCATTCACGTGTTGGAATTTAAAATTCAAAATAAAACTTCTCTTGGTGGCAGAAATAATTTTGGCCGCACATTGAAGCTTGGCTACATGTAGAATTTTGGCACATGCAAAATGTGCATCATTCTTTGAATTTAAAATTCAAATGGAGAACCAATTGTCCTTATCCCATTCTCTGCCGCACTTGTTAGGGAATCTGCACGTGGTGAAATTCAATGTCACAAAATCAATGTGTCCCACTTGATTATGAAATTGTCTCGGCTGCACATGAGTTTTGTGTATCCACGTGTTGTTTTAATTCAACACTCCAAATGAAGTTGTTGCTCATGTGTGGAGAATTAACACCAAATTACACCGGCTGATGTAGTGCATTTCCACATTCCAAACTCAGCATATGTGCATGCATTCTTGCATGGTACATGCAGATAGACGCTGGTTACATATTTGGATGCCACCTAGGCTGCAGCGTGCACTAGTACACTCCCCGACTTATAGGACGCAGTTCAGCTATTTCTGGACTTGTCAGCTAAAGTTGAGCTGACTAGAAATGAGCTGAGATGAAACAAACTAGCTGAAAGTGTAATGAGCTAAAAGTGAGCTGGTTACACTCTCATGAGCTGGGACCGAGCTGCATACACTCTGGTGAGCTGGAGATGAGCTGCACACACTCGCTTGAGCGGAGCTGAGCTGAGCTGCATATGCTCACTTGAGCTAGTGTCCTCCTACGTACCTACATCAAAAGGTAAGAAACTTAATCAAAGTATTGTAAACTTAATGGAACCGCTAATACAAGTTGTAAACAAGTGCACACTTATTTATTAACACACAAACAAATATAAACACACCATAAGTTATGTCAAATTAAGTCAAAACACACCAAACATACTACATACATAGTTAAACACAAGAATAAGTAGTATAAGTATAAGAAATGTTACACATCAGTATGTAACAAATGAAAAAGTAAACTTCCCTGAAAGTTTGAAGTTGCATCGTTGGGTGGCATAATTGTGCTCACATCATCCCCCCTTCTTTAATGTAATTTGTCCCTAAATCAACCTTCATTACATAAGGGAACAATTTCGACTTTCGCTTGGCAAGGAACTTCCTCAGTCGTCTTGCTCGACACAAATGCCATCCTCTCGAACCAAGTTCTTTTACAAAGAACACAAATGGAAATGTCTTCTTTCTTGTACCTCTCCGAATAATGCACAACATAAAGTTAGACAATGCTCGTTGCACATTCATAATCCTACAAACAATGACATATAAAGGCAACTCCAAAGAACAACATGAATCTCGACGATCATCCAGAATCACAACATAAGGTTGTTCACAATCCAATGTACAACCAAAGAAATCAACATATAAAAATGAAAAATCAATAGTACAATGGAAAGGAACGCCAAACTGTGGTATAGAAGGTTGCTAAATTTCTGGAAAGAATTTAAATGCACTAGACATACCAACAGTAGCAACCTTGGGAATTTCACATGGCATCACCTTCTTATCCTGCAATTCAGAAGAAGTAGAAGAAAATGTCAAATCATATAATACATGTGAATTTGCTTTCTTCTTTTCGTATTCATTCTTCTCTTTGTTGGCCTTCCAAGTTGCAGTACTCGCTTTCAAACGAACTTCGTCTTCATATACTTCACTTGGAGTCATAGGTGCCAAAGTTACCTTTTTTCCCTCATGAGTAAAAGAGTATCGATTAGTGTAACAATCGTGCAAGACTATCTTATCATACTGCCATGGTCTTCCTAACAACAAATGACAAGTATCCATAGAACAAACATCACAAGTTACCTCATCCTTGTATTTACCAATGAAAAATGGTATAACAACTTGTTCGGTAACTTTGATTTCAACACCATCATTCAACCATTGTAACTTGTACGGATTGGGATGCGTGGTTGTATTCAGTCCTAACTTGTCAACCATGAAAGTACTAGCAACGTTAGCACAACTACCACTATCAATAATCACAATACATACCTTGTCGTTCACGTTGCATCTCGTATGCAAGAGGTTGTTTCGTTGCAGTTCATCCTGTGATGGTTGATCATTCAGACTTTTCTTGTTAACAAGTGCTTCACCGGTAGCAAATGTTTGCACATTGTCATCATTTATCTCTTCATGGACAGAATGGGAACCGCCCCCATCTAATCTATCCAATTGAGAATGTATAGGTTTCAATACATTAGCAATCACTCGTTGCATCATCCGCTCTAAGGCTTGCATCTGGAGATTCAGTGGTTGTTGTTCTCCCGAATTATCATCAGAACCTGCCATGTTGAAAAACCAAAACAACAAACAAAAACACACAATATATACATATATGTTTGTTAGTGAAATAAATAAAAAATGGACCTCACTACACACTCAACAAAAATCTCACAGGTCGCTCCAAGGAAAGATCGATCAACAATTGCACTCAAACGCTCGTGTTTCACTCAGGAGAATACTTGAATGGCTTTTTTTGTCTCCCCTTCTGTTCTCACATGCTCAATTGCCTTTTCCACTCGATCTCTCGCAATCAGTTCTTTAAGAACTAACTCGATCCTTCAAACTTGTTAATTGTGTCAAACTTACAAGATATATATATAAAGGTTAAAGTATTAAAACGGTTAGGAAAAGAAAACAGGGGATGTTAGGTATGATAAAAAGGCTGAAAAAGAAAGAATAAAAAGGCTGGAAATTTGTGATGAAACAAAAGAAAATAAAGGAAAAAGAAACAACTTACTGCAAAAGAAATGCTTACAACGATCCTATCACCAAACAAACAAGAAAAAGTTGTTTCGGGTGATTTCGAAGCATTCCATGTCATTCTTGAACATCTTTCATCATTTTCATGAACAAACAACACTTATATATGTAAATTACACCAAATATTCGAATCTGATTTTTTTTTATTTTTTTAATTTGACTTTTCTAGTCAAACTTTGAATTTGACTTTTTTCAGAATTTTGGATTTTTTTACTTTTGTATTATTATTTTTTTATTTCTTGTAGTGCAGAAAGTGCTATAATCCAACTTGGCTCTAATACCATATGATAAAGGGGTATGTTGCTTTAGAAACAATGTTCTTTGTTTGTAACAGATCTAGGATAGTAGCAAGCATATCTCTGCAATAAAAACAAAAATAGACATTGTTTTAGGATCAAAATAACAAGAAAATATAAAAAGAACATAAAAAGAAACAAAGCAAAAAAGGTGTAGGAATTTCTGGACAGATTTGGATGACGAAGAAGACGAATGCTTCAAGATGCGTTCACGGCTGTTTCGGTGTCCGAAAAATGACAGAAATGTTGCTTGAAATTCAGCAGAAATTTGGTAACGATAAAATCGAAAGAACCTGCACAATCTACTGAGCAAACCCGAATCGAATCTGTCTAACGTCAAAGACGGAAAGCTCGAAAGAACCAGCACAATATACTATGCAAACCTGAATCAAATATGCTTCACGTCGGAAGACTTGGACCCACTAGATACCGATATAGGAACCTGAAGTATCAAGTAAAATTTGACACAACAAAACTCAGTTTGAAATGTCAAAAGATAGTTCTAAAAAGAACCGAACAAGAGAAACTCTCTCAAATAATTGTATTTCCAAAAATGTCTAACCTTCTTACAATCATATTCGGCCAAATATATAATACATAGGAATTGGCTGTTTATTACAATGTGTGGTTGTCATTCACGTGTTGGAATTTAAAATTCAAAATAAAACTTCTCTTGGTGGCAGAAAAAATTTTGGTCGCACATTGAAGCTTGGCTGCATGTAGAATTTTGGCACATGCAAAATGTGCATCATTCTTTGAATTTAAAATTCAAATGGAGAACCAATTGTCCTTATCCCATTCTCTGCCGCACTTGTTAGAGAATCTGCACGTGGTGAAATTCAATGTCACAAAATCAATGTGTCGCACTTGATTATAAAATTGTCTCAGCTGCACATGGGTTTTGTGTATCCACGTGTTGTTTTAATTCAACACTCCAAATGAAGTTGTTGCGCAGGTGTGGAGAATTAACACCAAATTACACCGGCTGATGTAGAGCATTTTCGCATTCCAAACTCAGCATATGCGCATGCATTCTTGCATGGTACATGCAGATAGACGCTGGTTACATGTTCGGATGCCACCTAGGCTGTCACGCGTGCACTAGTACACTCCTTGACTTATAGGACGCAGTTCAGCTATTTCTAGACTTGTCAGCTGAAGTTGAGCTAACTAGATATGAGTTGAGCTGAAACGAACTAGCTGAAAGTGTAATGAGCTAAAAGTGAGCTGGTTACACTCTCATGAGATGGGACCAAGCTGCATACACTCTAGTGAGCTGGAGATGAGCTGCAAACACTCGCTTGAGCTGGAGCTGAGTTGCATATGCTCACTTGAGCTGGTGTCCTCCTACGTACCTACATCAAAAGGTAAGAAACTTAATCAAAATATTGTAAACTTAATGGAACCGCTAATACAAGTTGTAAACAAGTGCACACTTATTTATTAACACACAAACAAATATAAACACACCATAAGTTATGTCAAATTAAGTCAAAACACACCAAACATACTACATACATAGCTAAACACACGAATAAGTAGTATAAGTATAATAAATGTTACACATCAGTATGTAACAAATGAAAAAGCAAACTTCCCTGAAAGTTTGAAGTTGCATCGTTGGGTGGCATAATTGTGGTCACATCACTTTTTTCTTTTATCTTCTCTAGATGCACATTATTATCCTATATGTTAAGCAAAGCGATTAGGCGATAACGGCACAGCGATTGGAGTTCGATTAGGGGTTCAATTGCAAACATTTGACTTTTAGGGACTAAATTGTATTTTCCAGAAAATACAAGGACTTTTCAGATTTTAAAGTTACCAATCCTTAATTAGTCATGTAACATGCCCACATGCCAAATTTCAGCTCAAACAGATCATCCAAACTCATATAATTGAACATACAACATTCAGGGACCAAGATGCAACAATTCAGAACTTAAAAAAATTCCATTAACTGAAATTAACGACCTCGTATCGGTATACCTCAGCCCGTATCGATACGCGGGTTGACATTAGAAAGTTTTGGGAAAAGGTATCGATACGCCCAAGTCTGTATTGATATGACCTTCAATCTTTTGCCTAGGTGTATCGATACGCGGGCAAATCGTATCGGTACACCAAAGCTAAAAAGCCTGAATTTGGCCTTAGTGTATCGATACTCCTCCTCGAGTATCGATACGCATACCAGACTTGCACTTTCAACAGCCATTTAAACACATTTAACAACATCGAAACATGCTTAAAAAATTCGTTCATGCAATAATCAACTTACCAAACATATGAGCACCAACAAACAACATAACACAAGCATCAAGCATGGCAATTCAAGGTGAGGCTTTAGCTACTCAACCATGCTTTAAAATATAAATCATAGCATATTCAAAATACCATAAGCAAGGCCACAACCCAATTAAAGACCATTTACAAGACCAAAAACATAAACCAAACATGCATAAAGGGTTTGACATCACCCAACAAACCAAGAGTAGAAATCTCACCCATTGCCTCTTATTACACAAAAGTAAAACCACATACATTGATTAGCCAAATACTTGGATTTCCCCCTTGGTTTCTTGCTGCCTCTAATGCTCAATTCTCTGCATTGATGAAATAAATAAGCGTAACCTTAAAGCTTAGTGAGGATCGCTAAAAACCAAACATTCATCAATGCATTTTGTAAAACCAAAACATCATCATTTGTCAACATATGCCTTCCTTTAAAACATACTCTTTAAAGCATCAATGCACTTTTAAAACCACATGCTCATAGCATCTTTAAAATAACAGCTAAAACCTTTGCTCATGCTTAAACCAAGCATCACATGCATTCTAGCATATTTCCCAAGCATCACATGCTTAATTCATTTCTCAACATCATTATATTGGCTTGCAAATGATCATTAACAATCCATATCAAAACCAACAAAATTGACACAATCGGATAAGCGGATTACAAGCGTTGTCTGACACGCTTCATACACACTACCGGCTTCACAAGGTGGAGTTCAATGGCACAATCACAACCCCTCAACACCCGTGATGGAGTTAAATGGCACAATCACAACCCCTCAACACTCGCGGTGGAGTTAATGACACAATCACAACCCCTCAACACCCATGGTGGAGTTAATGGCACATTCACAACCCCTCAACATCACTCATCGGTAGTTATATAACCCACTAGCGAGAGTCGGGACACAAAACAAGGCTTACACATGGGAGCTACCTCAACCATTGTAATCACCTAAACCAAGCTCACACAGGAGAGTTTTCCTCCACCGTTGCGACGCTTAACCAAGCCTACCCACGAGAGCCATCCTCCATCATGGTGACGCCAATTTATCAATCGCTAGGGTACTTGGATGGAGTTTATGGAAAAATCACAACCCCTCGACATCCAAGGCAACTTTATTCACGGTGCACCCAATCCTATAGCCAGCTAACTATATCCGATTAATGTACCCAAAACCATTTACCATCACTTGCCAATACAATCATTTACCAACAACATTTCACTGTTTTACAAGCATAAATCACAAAGCCATTTTCACAAGAAATAACATGCTTAGAACCAACCGCATAAATCATATAAACCCAAGGACCACTTACCATGTGCATCCTTAACATAATGGCATTTAAAACCAGCAACACCAGTGCTCAAAAAATGCTTTAAAACAGTAATCAAACCACACTTAACTCAAGTGTATTTTAAACCAAAACATAGCACATTCTGAGAGAGACTTTCGATTTACTTACTCTTGAGCTTAGCTCAGTGTTTCAAACTTACATTAAGCTCCCACTACCACGCTCAAAGTGTTACAAAGCTGGAAAATCCATTTCCACTCACCGATACGTGAAACCTCACTCACCGACGCAAAAATCACCCTTCTGAAGCCTCCAAAAATGCTTCGCTTGCTTCCGGATCAAGATCCCGTATTTTTAGAGCATCAAAATAGAGATCAAAATGCATTAAAATGCATTTCAACACCAGCAACTAAACACAAACTCGTTGCTCACCAAAACTACACCAATTTACCCATCCGAAACAACCGAAAACCTAATCGATTGCTTCCTAAACCAAGCCCAGCCAACATACATCATTTCCAACCATTATTAAACATCAAAACACATCTAAAAACAACATAAACCCTTCGTTATACCTCCACCAAGCATAACACTAACAAACCACCTCAAAAACCCAACTACAACCATCAAGAAACTCAAGGATCTAAAGGATATCAGGATCTTTATTAACAAAACTCTTTTTCAACATAATAATTAACTCAAAACTCAATTAAAGTCAATCCAAAACAGAGATCATCAACAACACTCCAAAAATCAAGATTTAAACCACTAATTTGCAAGATTTTGATATTAAATCAAAACTATAATTGAAACTCAGCCAAAACAACAATTAGGAGCCAAATATCTTAGGAATTTCAATAAAGAACCTAGATTGAAGGTTGAGAACGGGATTTACCTTCAATCCTTGTCTTCATTAAGAATTGACAAGTTTTTGCTTCACAAAACTTGAAGAACTTGAAGAGATTTCTTGGGATTGATTTAGAAATCAAAAAGAGTGTTTGGGAGAAAAGAAATATGGAGAAAGAGTTGAGAAAAATGGGTTTGCTGAAAATGAAACTAGAAAGTTAGTTACGTAAATAAAACCTCATTGTTTACCTTTTAATTAATTAAAATAAATTCCCTTATTAAATCAATTATATTAAAACCATTTGAAAAACACATGTCAAATTAAGGAAGGTGTAATTGAACCATAGCTCCCTAAAGACTCTAAGATTTTTGACTCCTCTTTGAAATTTGCAATTTTCTTCAGTTTTAAAACTTTACATTTTGGTCACTACCCAAAATGTACCACTCACAAAACTTATTTTGTAAAATTTATTTGACCAACCTCTTAAACATTATTTTATAGAATTTTATCAAATTTTGACATATTTTTACCCTTTCACGATCCTTGATTTCCCTAAACCACCTAATACGATTCGAACCGTTTCCGATCAGTCTGATCCGATGTCTAAAATGTCTAGGCCCAAAACCAGGGCGTTACACCTCTACAACTAAAGTTTTTTTATTAAACACACGATAGGCTTTAGAGTTTAAAGAGTAATCTAGAAAAATAGTTTCATCACTTTTTGCATCAAATTTACCTAAATTGTATTTTCCATTATTTAAAACAAAACACTTGAAACCAAAAGGATGAAAATAGCTAATATTAGGCTTTTTAGATTTTAAAATCTCATAAGGAGTTTTCTTCAAAATAGGCCAAGTCATTACTCGATTTATAATATAGCAAGCGGTGTTAGTGGCTTCCGCCCAAAAATACTTAGGTAAATTGTTTTTACAAAGCATAGTCCTTGTCATTTATTCTAAAGTTCTATTTTCCTCTCAACTACCCCATTTTGTTGAGGAGTTCGAGGAGCTGAAAAGTTATGGTTAATCCCATTTCATTACAAAAACATCAAAACCCATATTTTGAAATTCGGTTCCATGATCACTTCTAATATGTGAAATTTTAAGTTCAGGATCATTTTGGGTTATTTTAGAAAATATAATGAAGTTTTCTAAAGCCTCATCCTTGGTGCTTAAAAAAAGAACTCAAGTATATCTAGAGTAATCATCAACAAGCACAAAAGCATATGATTTTCCACCCAAGCTAGTAGTCCTAATTGGCCCAAAGAGATCCATATGAATCAATTGCAAACACCTACTTGTAGAAACATCATTAATGGACTTAAACGAGGCTCTATGTTGTTTATCTTTAGAACATGCATCACAAACTTTATCTAATGAGAACTTGAGCTTAGGTAGGCCTCTAACTAGATTAAGGGAAACTAATTTTTCCAAAAAACTAATGCTAGCATGTCATAGTTTCCTATGTCATAACCATGCATTATTTTTGTTTTGTGCAACTAAGCATGCATGGGATGTATGAATGTCATCTAGATGCACCATATATATAGTTCATATGCGATGACCAATGAGCATTGTTTTATTAGATTTAATGTCAACTATTCTACACCCATTTTTATCACACGTGACATTAAATTCTTTATCACAAAGTTAACTTATGCTCAATAAGTTATGTTTTATACCATTGACATACAAAACATTTTCAACGAGTATGGAAGAGTTATAACCTATGGATCCAATACCTTCAATGTGGCCTTTGGAGTTGTCACCAAATGTTACTACTCCTCCACTTTTTGGCTTTAATTCCATGGATCGACTCTTGTCTCCGATCATGTGCCTCGAGCATCCACTATCAAGGTACCACGAATTTTGACTTTGTGCTTTGGCCTTGTAGCAATGCTCCTCCTACAAACAAAGAAATTAGACTTTGGTTTTTGGTACCCAAAACATTTTGGATCCATGAGTGTTAGCCCTCAAAACCTTGGTTCTCTTAAGAATCCAAGAAGCAATAGCATTCATGTTATTAGAAATAATGAGTTCTTTAGGAACCCAAACACTCTTAACTCTTTTAGTTTTATTATGCGTATTGGAGCCACTTTGTTTGTAGTTAAAATTCTTTCTTTTTACAAAGTTGGTTTTTGAAGGTTCACATTTTTCTTGTTTTGAAGAACCAACATTTTTGAAAGAATTTTTGAGCTCACCAAGCTCATTCACCAACCTTTGGTGTTTATCATTACATTGAGAAAGAAGGTTATTTAAATCAATGTTTTCTTGTTCAAAGAAATTCAAAATCATCTTGTAAGCTTAAAGCCTTTTTCTCAAAATCAGAGTTAGCTTTAGAGAGTAAATCATTTTGAGCTTTTAAATCCGAAATGACCTTTTTATTTTTCAAAATGGACTCCTTATATTTCTCTACTAACTCGTCATATACCTCTTGTAACTCATCGTATGCGTCATGCAATTCATCAAGTGTAAAATCAAAGCAAGATGAGTTAGAGGTTACCATCGAATCCTCCTCAAGATACATGAGGCAAAGGTTGGCCACTTCATGTTCCTCATCCTCGGATGACTCCTCATCACTCCAAGTAGCAAGCTTAGCTTTGAGCTTCTTCTTCTTCTCAAAGCCCTTCTTCTTGAGTTGAGGGCAATCGAAACATATGTGACCCGACTTCTTGCACTCAAAGCAAATGATCGGATCCCTTTCTTCTTCTTTTCCTTTGTTCTTGAAGTCCATCTTTCTTTGAAATTTTCTCCCTCGGTTGGACTTCATGAACCGTGAGAATCGTTTGGCTATCATAGCCAACTCCTCAAAGTCTTCCTCATCACTATAAGATCTATCCTCTTGTAGAGAGGCTTTAAGAGAAACTCCTAGCTACTTCTTCTTTTCCACCTCATGTTTCTCTATTCTTCTCTCTTCCTTCTTCTTTTCTTCTTCTCTTCCTTGCTTCATGATCTCATGTGTAAGAAGAGACCCAACAAGCTCATCAAGCTTCAAATTTTCCAAATTCTTAGCTTCAATGATGGTCGTTCTTTTACCATCCCAAGACTTCGGGAGAGAGTACATAAGCTTTCTTACTAGGTTATCTTCGGGAATCACTTCACCGAGTCCTTTAAGACCGTTGACGATGATCGAAAACCGATCAAACATCTTTGAGGCACTCTCATCGGGGTCCATCTTGAAATTTTCATAGCTCAAATTTAACAACCCGATCTTTGTCTCCTTTACATCGCTAGTTCCTTCATAAATTGTCTCTAGAGTGTCCCACACTTCTTTCGCGCTTCCAATAGATGAAACCTTCTAGTAGATATCTGGACCAAGTGCAAAAAATATAATATTTAGAGCTTTGTCGCTGACTTGCATCCTTCGTCTATCTTCCTCGGTCATCTCTGACTTTTAACCGGAATGTAAGGACCTTCTTCCACTACATCCCAAACCATATAATTCGTTGACTTGATGAAGAGGCGCATCTGATTCTTCCAATATGGGTAGTTGTCCCCATTGAAGAAAGGTGGTTTAGTAGTGGATTGTGACTCGTAAAGGTTGGAGGTTAAAGTAGATGTCATGGCTTGTCATTGAATTTGATCACACTCTCCTAAGAACTCCTCTTGTGGTTGTTAATCCTTCAAAAGAGATAGGCTCTGATACTAATTGTTGAGTGGATCGTTGAATCGATTTAAGCCAAGAGGGGGTGAATTGGATTTTTAGAAAGTTTAGTGGTGAAGTGGGAAAATAAAATATTAAGACAAGGCACTTAGAGTGGTTCAAGATCCAATTAAACTCTACATCCACTACCTTAGCTCCCACTAAGGATTTTCCAGCAACTCCACTAGTTGATCTTCCCCTTTTCTAGGCTTAGGAGGAAACCTTTACACAATGGCCAATTTTCTACCCAAAATTGACCTAATCCTCACATAAGGTTTACAAAGAAGATTAAGGCAAATAACGAGTATCTCTCAATACAAATTGTTGCCCAATTAAAAGCACTCAACCCAAATGAAACAAATAAAATGGGAAATACAAAGAACCACAATTGGGGTTTACAAGGAGTATGGAAATTTTGCACAAGAGCTTGAATTTGATGTTTGGATGTTTCTCTTAGGATCAATAATCTGTTGTTGGTGCTTTTAAGACTCCCTTTTATACCTTCTCTTTAAACTCTAGTCATTGGGGTTGTTGCCATCATAATTATAGCCATTGGGATGCAATCTTCCCACCATAAATGCACTCTGCAACTACTCGTTCTGAAATGCTCGACCGTGTTTTGAAACAGACCAAAATAGAAATAGTCGTTGGGGTGTAATTAAGAGACCATAGTGAAACGGACCAGATCGTTTCGATATGCTAAGAGCATGTTCCGAAACGTGCTAGAGCTCGTTTCGAAACATTTTGCCACTGCCAAAACATGTATCGAAACGGCTTAAAACATTTCGATACACTCTAACCGTCTCTCTGAAAATTAGTTATTAAATTGGAACGGTCATATTTTGAAACCAAGTTTGAAAATCGTGTCGAAACATTTGAGGTCATTTCGACACTACCGTATCGAAACGATTCAAACCGTTTCGTTGTTCTTCATCCCTTTCGAAACATATAGACCTGTTTCGATACACCCGTATCGAAATGGGAAGGCTAGTTCCGAAACAGAAGTTAATAGTTTCAAAACGTTTCGAAATGCCTAAGGGTCTTTCCGAAACGATGACTCGAAAATCACTGTTTTGACTTGGAAAACACTTAGAAAAATTTGAATGAACTTAGGTTTTGACTTGGAAAATTTTCTTAGAGACTTTGGGAAGTTTTGAGGACTTAAAAATTTATTTTCTCTTTTTCAATTTAGTCCTTAAATCTTTTGTCATATCAAAATCAATTCATTAGTTTTACACATGTACACTTGGGGAATCCAGGTAAAGGCAGAAAACAACCTTCGGCCACTACTCATCAAGAATTCTGAACCCCCGCTCGTATTTATCATATTCGAGGAAAATAGGAGGAAGAAGCTCCCAATATAATCACAGCTACAAGCGAGTTAAATTCAGTTCATGCTTTTTCTTTGATTGATTCGGGATCTACTCATTCCTTCGTATGTTCTGCTATGTTGATGAAAGCTAGTTTGAAGCCTAAAACTATTGAAAATCATATTGTAGTATTGAACCCAATAGGAGGCTTAATGAATATAAACTTTGTTTGTAGAGACACCCCTATTACTATACAAAATATACATTTCCCTATTGATCTCTATGTGCTACTAGACTGTGAATTTGACCTAGTATTGGGGTTAGACTAGTTGGGAAAACATGAACCCTGGTTAGATTGCCAAAATAGGAGACTATACTTAGGGGGTTTAGGAAAATAATCAATCATGTTAATAGACAAGAAACTGACATCTATCTTTTCCGTTATGGCTTTACAAGATGAAACTGATTTCGGCTTACCCAATATGCCTGTTGTTTCTGAATACATCGATATTTTTCGTGAGGAACTCCCTGGCCTTCCTCCAACTCGTGAAGTGGAATTCGAAATTGAAGTTCAACCTGGAACACATCTGGTGTCCATTACGCCTTATCGTATGACACCCGTAGAATTGAAAGAACTCAAGAAGCAGATTCAAGAATTAGAGGATAAAGGATTCAATCCGACCTAGCACATCTCCCTGGGGTGCTCCGGTCTTGTTCGTGAAAAAGAAAGATGGTACAATGCGACTTTGTATCGATTACCGACAATTGAACAAGGTAACAATAAAAAACAAGTATCTTTTTCCCAGGATTGAAGACTTGTGCGATCAACTCAATAATGTTGTCGTGTTTTCCAAGATCGACCATCAATCAGGTTATTATCAAATGAGGGTGAAAGATGAAGTTGTACCCAAAGCAACCTTTCGAACTCGTTACGGCCATTACGAGTTTCTTGGCATGCCATTCGGGTTAATGAATGCCCCTACTGCGTTCATGGATCTGATGAATCGAGTGTTCAAACTATATCTTGACAAGTTCGTGGTTGTCTTTATAGATGATATTATTGTCTATTCCTGGAACAAGGAGGAACATGCCGAACACCTCAAAATCGTACTACAAACACTCCGAGAACATCGATTGTTTGCCAAGTTCACCAAGTGCGAATTTTGGCTATCAGAAGTTTCTTTCCTCAAACATGTTATTTCAGACAATGGAATTAAAGCTGACTCCAAGAAAATTCAAACTATACTCGACTAGAGACCTCTGAGAAATGTTAGCGAGATTTGAAGTATCCTCGGTTTAGTCGGGTACTACCAAAGATTTGTGAAAGGGTTTTCGGTGATTGTCGCACTATTAACCAAGCTTCTTAGAAAATATGTAGCATTTGAGTGGTCGGAAAAGCAGCAACGAAGTTTTGATTAACTCAAACAAGCCCTAAGTCATGCCCCGGTTCTCGTCCAACCATAATCGGGAAAAGGATTCGCCGTGTTTAGTGATGCATCACATTCGGGCCTCGGGTGTGTCTTGATGTAAGAAGGAAAAGTGATCACATACTCATCTCGGCAATTGAAGCCTCACGAACTGCATTATCCTACACATGATCTCAAATTAGCGACCATTGTATTCGTGCTCAAAATTTGGAGAATCTACTTGTACAGTGAAAGGTGCAAATTTTTTACCGATCATAAAAGTCTTAAATACACCCTGACTCAAAAAGACTTGAATTTGAGACAAAGAAGATGGCTTGAACTACTCAAAGATTATGATTTGATTATTGACTACCATCCGGGTAAAACAAACGTGGTTGTCGTCGCCCTTAGTCGAAAATCATACTCGGGTAACTCATCGAAATTAAATCTTAGTGAATTCCTTCGAATTAGATTTTCCTTGAAATTCAAGTAATCATTCGAACATCACTAAATAACCTTGTTCGCACCTTTTTAGATTCCATGGCTATCAATGCGCATTTCCGTATGGTTAAGAAACGAGGATTCTTATCTGAACTACAAGTGCAATCTAGCTTAATCCCGAGAATTAAGGAATTGCAACAAGTTGATCATGATCTTCAAAAGATCATTTCGAAGCTTGATTCTGATCCTAACCCTAACTTCTCCCTAAATTCGAATGGACTCCTCTATTTTCGAGATAGAGTATGTATTCATGATAACGACGATCTAAAACGAGAGATGTTACAAGAAGCTCATCAAAGTCCGTTCTCAATACACCCGGGTTCGGTCAAAATGTATAAAGACTTGAAAACCTTGTACTGGTGGCCAGGTATGAAGTCAGCTACAACTTGTCGATCCTATTTTATCTGGAAGGGGAAATTGAAGACATTTTTTGTGAGAGTACATAAATTTATTTTTTCCATTGACTTTATTGTTTTGGATTGTGAAGCAGGTGAGTTCGTTCTCATAATACTTGGAGGACCCTACTGTAATAACCCAAATTCTAGCATAGTCAAATTTAAAGTAAAAATAACAAAACAAGTATAAACATTTGAATCTAACTAAATGTAAGATCAAGAAATTGGTGATTAATTAAAATATCTTAAACATTAACAAAATTAGTTATTATTATTATATTATACTAAAGATTATAATGAAATTAAATAATAAATGGTGGCAACTAATGCCAAGTGTTCCACCAAGTATAAACATAGTGGGACACTCGGCAAGCTTGAGAAAACAACCAAAAGAGTGAGTCATCTTCACCCTTTCATTTTCTTCTCTATAATCGGTTCTTGCAAGAAAGATAGAGAGGAGCTTAGATAGAGAAAGCTTGAGAGAAGGAAAAGGTTAGCTCACCATTGAAAAGCAATTAGAGCATGCATGTGTAAAAGATGAACAAGTAAGTTCATTGTATTAACCGAATTTAAATTCAATTAGATTGATTTTTAAAACGGTTTAGGTACTGTAAATTTGTGAGTTTAGAATGTATTTGAAGTTAACTTAATTCTGGGTATTAGGTGATTGCATTTAGATTATGAATTAAACATGAAATTGATGTTTGAAAGTTAAGAAAATAGGCAGATTTGAACTAAAACAATGACCTTGAAAAATCTGGAAATTCGAGCTTGTTCTGATTCGAGTTGGAAAAATTTAATAAAAGGAGGACGAAAATGAATCAAAGAAGGGCTAAATTGCTTCTGAAAATTTATACGAAAATAGGGGAAGACATAGGATAAATGATAATTTAATTATAAGCTTCGTAGATAGCAAATTAAAAATGTTAAAAGTGATTGAATATGAAACTAGCTAAAAAAGGACTAGTCTGGGAATCTTGACTGTTTAGGGACCTAGCTGGATAAGTTAAGGACCTATGAGGACATAAAAGTATTAAGAAAAAAACAGGGTAATTTAGGGTAAAAAGGGTCACTAAATTGGATTGAAATGTAAACTTGGCAGATTCAAAACTGGAAAATGACCTCGCTTTAAATTTAATTCTGTATTGAATCAGAAATGGGAAAATTATGTTCCATACATGGTTGTAAAGTTGTGTGAATAATCTTTTTAGGATGGTATAATAATTGAATTTTGGATAAATACATAAAAAGATATGCCCAGAATAGTGATAGGTACTCAAAACTGTCAGTGAGAAACATATTTGAATAATTGGTATTTGTTCATGTTTAAATAAAGTTAAATGCTTGAAATGGTTTCTACTATGTCTTGTCTATGTTTATATGTGAATAACAAGATCAAGAACTTGAAGAGATTTTGGCCGAATCAAGGGCTGGGCAACAAAATAGAAAGAACAAGAGCCTTGCTATCAAATAACAAGACTAGCTTGGAGTTGTGAGTGTAGCTATCATTAGGGTTAGGACTTAGGTCCTAACCAAGTTATTTATGTTTATAATGTTCTTGAATAATGCTATGAAATTAACTTGAAAGTATACTTGGTAAACATATAATGGAAGGATGATATTAATTACAAATGGTAACATGTGATAAAATAAGTGACTTGATGTGTTACCTGTGCTATAATGAGTTTGAACATGAACTAGCTTGTTGCCTTAATCGATTTGATTTTTTCGTTGATCAAACATGACATGAAATGATCTCTCTTGAAATTGAACTATGGTTCATTAGCCTAAGGGCTCTTGATCTTGATACATGAATATTGATCACTTGAATATGCCATGATTATTGTCTAGCTTGTTATATGATCCTAGATTCTTGATCACATTATTAAATAATGCCTTGGAAACTAGTGAGTCATAGGTAGGATGGCATGTCATAGAGTCTTGAGCTTATTTGTGTTGGGTTGTCTACGGACAAGGAAAAGGCCCTTTATTTGGCAACAGTAGGAGGGATGTGTGTTATGGTCTTTGGAGACTGTAGGAGGGATATGACCAGATATTTGTTTTGGCAACAGTTGGTTGGTGACTATATTACCTAGACTCGACTATAAACCAAGGCTTAAACTTAAAATTGAATACTAAAGCTTTCTGATATGAATTTGTG
This sequence comes from Hibiscus tridactylites, assembly GCA_958450335.1. Lineage (NCBI taxonomy): Eukaryota > Viridiplantae > Streptophyta > Magnoliopsida > Malvales > Malvaceae > Hibiscus > Hibiscus tridactylites. The sequence continues at coordinate 41,059,423 of OY288269.1, read as the reverse complement.
TTTACATGAAATGAAATTGATCTTGTTATACTTGCTTACATGATATCATATTCCATGAAACTTGATTGATTGTTATACATTTGACTTCTTGTTGATAACATGTAGTTGATTGGTTGAAAAATCATATCTTTATATGTGCTCATGTGACCTTGATTTTCCATGTTTAAAGGTTAGAATAACTTAAATGAAATGATATGAAAATATTTCTAAATATGATCAATTGAATACAAGCCTTATACAAGCATGATTCTTGTGAACCGAGCTAGGCCTTCCTTAATCTAAAATACACATGTTAAATGAATATGCTAGCATAGATTAGGTTTCTACCTCACTAAGTACTTAACCATACTTATCACTCTCTTTTCATTCTTCCCAAACTATAGGTTCGTAGATTGCAAACTAGCTCGATTGGAGGCAAGGCAAGACAAAATATAGCTCTAAGTATGAAGTCACCTTTTTGTAAACTCTTAGATGGTAGTCTTAGCTTTGTAATTAGATACATGTTCATGCATTTTGAGCCCATGAATGGCTTTGTATATATTTGATATAATATGGCTTGTATAACTCGTTAATTTGGCTTGTTCGATAGCCTAGTTGATCTAGGTATATTATGACTATATGAGCTGAATATGGTTGGTTGTTATGGTGATGTTTATATGTCTTGAAAGCTTGGAAAGTATTGAATGTTGGATACATGTCTTGGATGTTGTCTAGGGTTATTCATTAGTTGATTACGTGTTAGAATCATACCTTGAAATGCTTTGATAATCTTGTGATTATCATACTCTCTTATGTTGTTGATATGAAAGGATTTGAAAGCGTGCTTTTTCTGATGTTGATGCCATGTAATAGATTGAACTAGGTGTGTCATTGATTCATGTAATAGGGCCTTGATAGTGTGCTTAATCTCTTAATATTCTTAGGTATACCATTCAATTAGATGTAGTGAATCAAGTTGGACATTTCTAGCCTAATCGAATGATCCTTGCCTAGGTTGTGTAATCTTAGTTGACCTTTGTTAATGTATTGTATGCATAGATCATGGAATAAAATGCTTGAAATCTTATTTAGAAACATGTAACATATTGAATGATGATAGGATGACCATATTGCTTCTAGTTTAATTCGAATACCATGTTACGAGGGAGGATATTCTTGTTTGCCTTTCATGTCTAATTCATGTTGTTTAAGTTGCCTATTGATCACCACTTTAAGCTTGATTGAAGTATGAACCTTGTTAATGAAAATATTGGTTGTGATAATATGATTATAAGTCTAACTTATCACATAGGGTAAGTTAGGCAAAAAGTTTTTGATTATTCGAGTTTTTGTTGCTTGAATAGCATTCCTTACCTAGTTTACGACTAAACCAGGTGAGGGGTGTTACACCTACTCAACGAAGGTACTCAACAATGGGAAGGACGTTGATTGATGTCGAGAGAGGATAACTCACCATGCGAGTAAATGAAAAATAAGTAATGCTAAATGTCTTCAAAACACTGAAGTATGCAGATGATCTAGAAGAATGCCAGACTATTAGAGCCATCACGAAGTTTGATTTTGACATAGAGGAATATTGCTACGGCAACCTCATGGTTGTCGGGCGTAAACCTAAAGAAATCAAGGAGCAGTAGTTGGACAGCGAAGCACAATAGGAAGCAAATTTGGTTGTAAGTCAATTGGGTAAAATTTTCAAATCTTTTGATTATTCAAGTAAGAAATTTAAACTCGATAAACCTTCCATAAAGTAACCCCTTTCTTTAGAAATAAAACATTTGCTAGAACAATTGAAATATATTTATTTGGGAAAGGATAACAACTTGCATGTGATAATTTCTTCTAAGTTGCAACTTGAACATGAAAAGAGATTGATCAAAATTTTGACGCAACATAAAAAGGCAATAGGTTGTATGATTGCAGAATTAAAGGGAATTAGCCCATCAGTTTGTATGCACAAAATTCTACAAGAAAGGCCACAACAATTTAACCGAGGCTCAAAGAGACTTAACCATGCCATGAAACATGTCGTGATGAAGGGAATCATCAAGTGGCTCGACGCCAACATCATATACACAATATCTAATAGTTCATGGGTAATCCCGGTACAATGCGTACCAAAGAAATGGGGTATGATTGTAGTAAGAAATGAAAATAATGAACACATACCAACAAAAATTATCACCGATTGAAGAGTATGCATGGATTACCGAAAAACTAAATAAGCACACTAAGATTGATCATTTTTCTCTACCTTTCACATGCCCTATTAACACATACGCCTTTAGAAAATGTCATTCGGATTGTGCAATGCACCGACAACTTTTCAAAGGTATATGATGACAATTTTCTCATACATTGTGGAAAACTTCATGGAAATATTTATGGGTGACTTTTTAGTGTTTGGAGACAGCTTTGACAATTGCCTCGACAATTTAGAAAAGGTGTTAGCACGATGTGAAGAAACTGATCTAGATTTGAAATGGGAGAAATGCCACTTCATGGTAGATGGAGGCATTATTATGGGTCACAAGATCTTATCCAAAGGAATTGAAGTAGATAAATCTGAGGCGGAAGTGATTGAAAATTTGTTGTCACCAAACTCAGTAAAAGGAATTTAGAGTTTCCTTAGACATACAAGTTTTTATAAAAGGTTTATTAAAGATTTCTCTAAAATTTCTAAACCTTTTTCTAATTTACTTAAACAAAACAAAGCATTTGACTTTGACGACTCATGTGTTTTGGTGTTTGAGGATTTGAAGGAACGACGGGCTATAACACCATTTCCCCTTGATTGGTCAATGCCTTTTGAGTTCATGTGTGATGTGAGTGATGTAGTCGTAGGACTAGTCTGGGCCAGCGAAAAGGTAAAATTTTCATGTGATTTAGTATGCTAGCAAGACACTCAATGATGCCCAATTGAATTACACCACTACTCAAAAAGAATTGCTAGCATTATTATTCACATTTGACAAATTTCGTCCTTGTTTGTTTTGTACCAAGGCAATTGTCCACATTGACCATTAGGTAAATAAATATTTGATAGCTAAAAGGATGTCAAAATTAAGGACACATTATCATGAATTTTACTTTTACAAGAATTTGACATTAAAATTAAGGACAAGAAAGGCACGGAGAACCAGTTTGTTGATCATCTATCCAGACTTGAGGGAGTAACGAAGAAGGTGACAATTTGGAGATCCATGATGAATTTTCGGATGAGTAGTTGTTACTTTCCAAGACAACTCCATGGTAAGTCGATATTGTAAATTATCTTGTAAGTGGTATATTTCCTTATAACCTTACTTATCAGGGAAAGAAGCGATTCCTATATGTTGTCAAGCATTATTGCTGGGATGAACCTCTTTTGTTTAAACAATGTGCAAATCAGATCATATGATAATGTGTTCAAGACGAAGAACAATAATATGTGCTAATTCATTTCCACTCATCACCATATGGAGGACATTTTGGAGGTACTCGTACAACAGCCAAAGTTCTTTTGTTTAAACAATGTGCAGATCAGATCATACGACAACATGTTCAAGACGAAGGGCGATAAGATGTGCTAATTCATTGCCACTCATCAACATATGGAAGCCATTTTGGAGGTACCCATACAACAACCAAAGTTTATCAATTCGGATTTTATTGGCCCACTATTTCCAAAGATGAACAGGAATTGTGTAAGAAGTGCGATCGATGCTAGCGAATGAGGAACATTATAGTGAACATGAGATGACATTGCAAAACATCCTTGAGGTAGAGTTATTTGATGTATGGGGAATCGACTTCATGAGACATTTCCCATCATCATTTGGGAACTTATACATCTTGCTTGCGGTCGATTTTGTGTCCAAATGGGTGGAAGTAGCCGTAGTACCCAGGAATGATTTCAAACCTATGCAACGATTCTTACAGAAAAATATTTTCGCACGGTTTGGAATACCGAGGGCAATTATCATCGATGAAGGCACACATTTCGACAATAAGCTTATTGGCAAGATGTTATTGCATTATGGAGTGACACGCAAAATTTTTATGGCATATCATCCGCAGACAAATGGATAGGCTGAGATCTTCAATTGTGAGCTTAAAATTATCCTTGAGAAGGTAGTCAATCCCTCACTGAGAGATAGGTCTGTGAGGCTTGATGATGCTCTCTGGCCTAGCGAACAACATTTAAGACGCCTCTAGGTCTATCTTCCTATAGACTTGTTTACGAAAAAGCCTGTCACCTTCTAGTGGAGATCAAGAACAATGACTACTAGGCAATTAAAACCATGAACATGGACGGGGGAAAGGTAGGGTAAAAACGGTAGTGGGATTTAAATAAGATGAAAGAATTCCGTGACGTAGCCTACGACAATGGCAAGCTTTACAAAGAAAAGACTAAAAGATGGCATGATAGGAGGTTATTATCGCGACAATTCATGTCAGGACAACTAATGCTTCTATATAATTCAAAACTTAAGCTTTTATAGAAAAATTAAAGTCAAGATGGTTCCGACCATTCAAAGTAGTGAAACCATACTCCCACATAGCTGTTGTGATCAAATTAACTTCGGATGGAAGAGAGTTTAAAGTTAATGTTCAACGATTGAAGCACTATGTTGGTGCACCCATTGAACACGACAAAAGAGAAGACTTAGGAGATGCATGAAAATGCAAGTTTTAAGATTTTTTTTCTATTTTAATCATTTTTGTTTTATTTTTTTCTTTATTTTTTTATTTTTATTTTTTCGTTTTAATTTATGTTTTCTTTTTTTCTTTTATTTCTTTTAATTTAAGATATTTTTTATTAGTTTTTTTAGGATAAGAATTTTGAGAAGATTGAAACATTGAGTTTAAGAGATAAGTTTCATTTAAATGAGGACTTTCTCCCAAGAAGAGACAAGGGTCGGCAGTAGAGGAGGAATTTTACCCCATTTAAAAATTTTCACCCTAATTTACATTTTCCCTCCCTTTCAATTAAACCTAGCCGCACTCAACCCTCCCCGTTCACCACCATCATTACGCTTATTTAATTCATACAAAAATTGTGTCCATCCAACTTTCCATCTTTTCACTTCAATTACCCCTCTTTACTCTCCACCATAAAACACACAAGAAACTCAACCATCTTCATCTTCTCCTAACCGATTTCTTTCCTTGAGTTTTCATCTTCCAAATCTTGCAAAACTGCATTCCATCAATGGCCAGGAATCATAAAATCACGCCCGAAGTAACCTCTTTGTAGATGGTCGTTGTTAGGATCATTCGTTGTTTCGCCAATCCTGTTACCGAGAAGAAATTTGAGTCCAAATTTGGCATGCGCAAGGTTTGGGAAAAGCATGGATTTTCTTAAGTCATGGATGAGTCAAGTCTTGGTCTTGAACAATCTTTTCATGACATTGTAAAAAGGCCGTACTGGGCTATTTTCTGCAATCAACCCTAAATGATTAACTATTCTTGGGTAAGAGAGTTATATATGTATGTCTCTGATCCTGAAAATTCTTCTGCTTTTGTGCGTTGTATGTCCGTCTTTCTTGAAGCCGATGCGATCAACATGCACTATGAGGTGTTCTTAGAAAAAGATGAACATGCAGAATTTGTCAAGAACATCACCCTGTCGAAATGAGAAAAGTTGAAGGGGCTTTGTAGAACGAAGGAAACATGAAGGGAACTGTGAACTGGGTTATGTTGAAACCCGAGACAAAGTTGTGGAAAATCAACGTCAAAACACGTTTGATGCCCACAACACGAATGTTTCTTCTTCTCCTGTACTTTTGATTCATTCTATTTTGAATAAAAGAACCATTAATGTTGGCATATGATTGGAAGTGAAGCAGCGACTGTTCTGGCGTTACATGAAGGGCCAGAGCAATTGAGAATTATAAAGGGTTTAGGTTTTGGTAAATTTGAAGGAATTAAATTGAGGGTGTTAAATGGAGTTTGATTTTCAACAATATGTACATTTTTTTAAAGAATGCTACATTATTTTTAGATTGGAGAAGAATAACATAGAGAATTAAATTTCTAGAAACTAAATTAAATATTGAGATTTGTGGAAGTGAATTGAATTTTATCGTTAAACTAATTTATTAATTTGATAAATTAAAAAAATAAAAAGTAAAATAATTAAATTTTAGCGGTTTTAAGCTAGTTGGACTGTATGAGGGGTCGCTCATGGTGATCCCATTTTGAGACCCCACTAATAAACCTATATTTTTTAAATTTCTTAAAAAGTAAAAGATGAAAAGAAAAATATTTCGGGAAAGCAAACGAGGTTTAACTACCTGAACTCGTTGAAAAGCATCTCATACGTAAGAAGTGGCGGAGCCACATACAATTTAGGGGACGTCAATTGATCCCATTTTATTGGATATGATATGAGGTTTTTAACGAGTTAAATGTGATTTTTAAGAGTTATTATAAAATTTTTCAAAAAAATATTAAATTAACCCATTTAAGTTGTTTGATATGTGAAAGTTTGTATCTTAAAATTTACTCTAACTCTACTATATAAAAATTTTGGCTCCACGTGTAATGAAATTGACATAAAGCCATTAAACATTTCTTCATGTTTTTCAACTCATCCTTAATAAATATAAACTAAATAATTAGAATCATACGAAAAAGTGAAACTTTTGAAAAGGAAGAAAATAAAAAGGTTCTAAAAACTCCATAGCCATCACCTTGACCATCCAGATACACTGGACACAAAACTAAGTTCCAACCAAAGTTATTGGTAAGCAACTGCCAGCAATTCTCAGCCATGTGAAGCTGTTGTAAAACCCAAAATGGCTACTCTTTTTTTATCCATATAAAATGCTATTCCCAGTTTTCCACTCACATCACATGACCCATGCAAGGAAGGCGGCGGAGGAGGAGAGACAAAGGAGGCCTTGGGGGAAGTTTGCGGCCGAGATTCGTGACTCGAGCAGGCACGGTGCTCGTGTTTTTAACACGGCTGAGGAGGCTGCTAGAGCGGCGTATGCCATGTGGGGTCACTTAGCAATACTTAACTTCCCGGAGGAGTATCCCATGGGTAATGGCGGCTCTAATTATGCTTTATTGTGGTTCGATGGGGGAAGGCAAACAAGTTTTCGAAATCGAGTATTTTGATGATAAATTGCTTGAAGAACCTCTCGAAAATGAAGAGAAGAGGACCAAGAGAATGTGAAAGGGTATTTTACATAAGCACATCAATTAGATATATACGGTACCTGGAAATGTATTATCACTATCTAAATTATAAATAACATAAAAGTGGCTCTTTTACAGTGTTTTATTTCAACAAACGCCACTGTGTAGAAACGCAGATAATATACAAATTTTTTCACTATCTAAATTACTCATTTTTGTTTGCTTTATACAACCTAAGCTAGTATCTTGAGAATAGAAATTCTCAACTCTTCGGTGCCCCTATTCATGCTCCACACTAAAAATTTAGGTTTAGGGTTAAAGTTTAAAGTTAGGGCTTAGGATTAGAGTTTAGGGAACTTGAGATAATGGTGTAGTTTTTTAAGACTCGGACTTCAAATTTGATTTTCTTAATGTTGAACATAAAAAGGGCACTGAAAAGGGACAAAATTTTTGTTCGTATATCGAACACGTCCATTAATCTTTTTTTTTCTGCACTAAGTTCAGCAAATACTTCATTTTCGAAGTCTTGCGTAGTACATGAATCCATTCGCAGTATAATTAGAAGCATATACATGTGGATTTATACGCACACTTGCAATATCAATTTGCTTTCGGATAATAGGTAAAACTGTGATGGAATCATTTGGTGATTCCTTACAAATGGGGCTTAATTAGACGTTTGGCTTCCGAGAATCAATGATATAACAAATCACCATTTGTATTCTTTGTGTCAAATCTCAGTGGATTTGGCCGAAGGTGAACACTTTTTCTTTGGATGGCATTTTAATGTTAAAGCAAAGCACACCAGCATTAAAAGCAACTTTTAACAAATTAAAACACTAAACAAGATTATGTTTTACTAACAGTTTATTTTGTAATCTGTTATGGCCTTTTGCTTTGCATCTTTTGCACCGTCTTTACTATTTCCCATGGAGTGAAAGATAACAAGATTCTAAAAATACAATATACTTCTTTATATTTTCAGAGATCAGCTTCTCTTGCTGGAAATACTGGGACAAATAGACAATGCAATCTCACAAGTATAATTTGGAGATAAAATGAATACTAGCACAAATCTTTTATCGATCCTATCCAAATTTCGGAATAAGTATTAGATATATGCTCTTGTCTGCTACGAATATATATCGAAAAATATTCAAAATTTTCATATATTTAAGTAACTATGCTTCATATAGAACCCATATCCAAGTATGTTGAATGCAAATATATCTTCAAATTTAACTACTTTCACAAATACAAAATTAAATGTAAACTACATCATTAGTTACTAAATTTATACTAGACTTCCTGAATTATTTTTTTTATGTTGTTGTGTCATTAAGAAGAATATATGATGCGAAAATGGCTTGAGACTATGTAGTGATATTGTAATAGCAACTGCATTTGGTCTAACTTCAATGTTTGCATTGCTTTAACATATAAAAGAACCAATGATAAATAAAATTCATTATTTGAGCAAATATTCATTTCAGTTTTGTGCAAAATATATAATAAATCCATTAGGGGTAGGAATTGGGTGGAGAATATCCGAAAATCGTAGGGATTCGAACCGATGGGATGATGAATAACTGAAACCTTCACCCATGGGTACGGGGACGGTGAAGTTTTATCACCGAAATTTAAATGGGAATGAGGGCGAAGGTTGTTATATCCGAACCGTGAGATAACCGAATCGTAACCGTATAAATAACCGCGAGGATCCCAAAAAATATCCGCAAGGATTCACGATATTATACAATTTTTTTGAAAAATATATACTTATTTATCTATATACCCCAAATATATGTCTTAATAAAAAACATAACTATATTATTATCACTTTAATTTTCTCTGAAACCTATCCACACTCAAGTTTCTAAACGTGTTTCTATTTTAGTTTTTACATATAAGCTAAAACACTCTCGCCTAAATCTTCCTCAATACCACACTCTTTCAATCTTTATCATCTCGTAACTGCTTACACTCGTAGTATCCAAACTTTATATTTTGAACTGAATTGGTCATTTATTTTAGTCAGTAAAATAGTAATTTTGTTTAATTTTTTAGATGGGATTCCCGAAAATCACGGGGATTCGCGCGGTAAAAGTATAAGGATGAAAAAATCCCCTAAAAATTTAATAGAGATTCCCCGAAACCGTAATCGCAAATGTTAAAAACAGAATAAAAAATACAAAACCATCCCGCCACACCCGATTCCCACCCCTAAAATCCATAGCAACCGAGTATAATAGATGTTCAGCTGTTAAATGGTAATTTCAACGTGTTAACCTGCATTTTCTTTTTTTCATGCTCAATTGGTTAGTATTAAATTAGGTTAAACAATTGAACCACTCAGTGGAAAGTTGCTTAAAGCCTTAAAGTTCATGCCTCTTTCAACGACCGACAAAAGTGGGATAAAAACATCTGTTATTGAACATATATCAAAATCATAAGTTTAGTAGTTTACTTGAAACTGGGGGAAATGAAAGAGAACTCAAAGCAAAACCAAAGTGCGGTGAACATTAATAACAACTTTCGATCATTTCTTCTTAATCTTCTCCTCTTCAGCTTCAAGTAGTTCCTCCAACACCTTGTCATCCAAATACTCGAACTCGATAACCTGCTTTTGTTGTCCACCGGACGATGAACTTCCTTTGTCGAAGCTCTTATTCGCACTAACAGATGGTGAACATTGATATGGATATGGAGAGTGTGATCTCCCTATGAGTAGAGGATAGTACTCATGGGGGAAGTTTAAGATAGCCATATGACCTCGCAGATTAAACGCGGCTCGATCATAGGCTCGAGCCGCCTCCTCTGCGGTGTCGAATGTCCCTAGCCATAACCGCACACCTTGCCTCGAAGAGTCTCGAATCTCAGATGCATATTTTCCCCATGGCCTTCTCCTCACTCCCCTATATTTCACTTCTTTTGGTTTCTCTTCCTTTTCCTTGCTTTTATTTGGATCCTCCATGCTAGTTTCCCTAATTCAGGTTAACCCTAAAAATAAACTGTAGTTTGCTTTTAGGTTTCAAATATGGTGGTAAATTTCCAAGCATGGCTTCTAAGTTCCATTAATTGGTAAACATATTTATAGTAGAGAAAATGATCTCATCCGTGATTCCATAAATGAAATAAGGAATGACAAATATTGTTTTATTTTGGTCTAAGACATATATTTTAGTATAAATAAATGGGGAATTTTTTATTCTGCCAAATCGGATCTAACATATGTACACCTGAAGTTTGATAAAAAAAAAAAAAACATATGTACACCTGAAGAACGTGGTTTGACCACCCAAATTTGATCTCTCCTCTGCAACGAAGGTTCTTAGTATTAATGGCTGAATACAGAAGTTCAAATAATATTTGAGGTACATGTATTAAAGTTTTCGTTTCTATTTAATACCTTTATTACAAAAGTTCAAAATTTGTTTAATACGGGATTCAACTCATTGACTGATTAATACGGATCGAGTTTAGTAATATGAAATAATTTTCTCAACCCAATTTTCTTCATTGACAATGTCTCGAACCACCGGAAATATAACGCATCTCTTCCCATATCAATCCTGGATAATTTATTTACTTACTGAAATTAGAAGCATTTTTAAAATGTGATTTGGATTCTTAAACATATTGGAACGAATCCCTATCAACTTGATGTTCCTGTTGTTTGAGGAACTTTTATGACTTTGAAGATAGATTTGTAAGACAATTCTGGATGCTCCATATCAAATCAGAATTGATGATACATATCTTGCACTACTCACTGTTATAGTTTGACTTCCCATTAACATCGACTGTAATGCACTTTTATGAATGCCTTTCTCAAATAAATATTTTTTTCACTGATTATGGTACTTTCATAATTTTGACTTCTTGTTGATGTATAAATTTACGTGATAAATTAATTGATTTGCATATAAATAATATATTATAATCAACTGAATGGGTAATGGGTTAGGAATTTATATTAGCATCAGACACTGGCTACTGGCATCCCTACACATGTTTATATGGACATTTTACGACAGTAGTCCAAACTCTGCATTAGACCGGCTGGTGGAAAACGTGAGACCAAATAATACTTGCACTGGATAAATTCATCACTATTATTTGTGAAATCAATATTAATGTATCTTTTTAATTAGACCTGTCAAATATAACCCCCGATTGATTTTCGGTTGAATCAATTTGAATTATAGTTTTTTAAACTATTTCAAGTTCGAGTGATTTAGAAATCCGAGTTATTTAAGGTTCTCGTTATTCAAATTGGAAGTTCATATTTTTGGATCGACGGATTAAATTATTTATGACCAAATCACATTAGATTATGTTTCAATTTAGATTAATTAGATGGAATTTTCAATTTTTAAGTCGAGCAAGCATATTTGGCCGTGTAACGCCCCATTTTTGGTCCTAGGGGTCTTTAAGGTTGACTCGGGGTCCGTAAAACCTAGACTAGAGATCCGGGTTAGTTTGGGAGTGGTTCAGGGAAAACGTGGTTTGAGATATGAGAAATTTTTCTAAAATCCTCTAAAATATATATATAAAGGTTTGGTGAAGTCAACTTTGGAAAATGAATTTTGGAGGACTGACATTTTGGGTTAGTGACTGTTTTGTAAAAATGAAAATTTTGTTTTTAAGGAATCTTTTAAAAGAGGGCCAAAACATAGAATCTTTAGGGAGCTAATATATATTTAATGGGTCTTTTCCTTTAATTGACCGTTTTTAAAGGTGTTTTATTAAAAAGGAATTAAAAGGAGATTTTATTAAAAGGGATTTAATCATCTAAAATCTATTTTGACGTAACTTCTTTTTCTCTCATTTTGTCATCAGCCAAACACTTCTCTCTCTCTCAAACTTCTGGAGATTTTCATCTTCTCACTTCACCTTGATTTACAAATGATTTTCTTGATGATTCTTTCAGTATTCTCAAAGGTTCTTGAAGATTTCTCATCTAATCTTGTCAATTGAAGGAATAGGCAAGGGTTAAAGGTAATTCTCGTTCAACTCCTCTAATCAAGGTTCTTTAATGAAATTCCCAAGTCTTTGGCTCTCAAATTGTGTTTAATAACAATGTTTTATAATCTAATTGATGAAAATGGTTAGATTAAGCTTTGAAAAATGATTTCTTAAGGTTTTCGTATTGGTACTGTTTTGGTTAATTTGAGATTGATTTTAATCATATTTTGTATGTTAAATGATGTTGAACTGAAGGATTTATCACAGGAATCCTGAAAATAGGTTGGATCTCTAGTTGTTTAGGTTGCTAGATTTGGGTTTTTTGTGGTGATAATGTGGTTTTGGCGTTGCTGGGGATATAAGGATGCAATTAGGTTGTTTTTTGATGTTAATTGATGATTAAAATTGGATGGAAGTGTTAGGTTTTGGCTGGGTTGGGTTTGTAGAGTAATCGAATGTGTTTTTGGTTGTTTCGGATAGGCGTTTTGGGACAGAGCAACGAATTGGCTTTGGGTTTCTGGTGTTTTTAATGCATTGAGATGCATTAATCATATGTTCTTGTGTGGTATAAACAAGGGAGAACGTTTCAAAACAATCGGTGAAGTTCCGGGAGCTTCGGAAGCTTGATTACGCTTCAACAAAGCGAGTGAGGCATTGTCGGTGAGTGGAATTAATTTTAAAAGCCTTGAAAGAAAGGTTTGGGGGTTTAGATTGAGTTTGAAACACTAATCTAAGACCGGAAGTAAGTTTGAGATGTTTCGCTCTCGTTTCTCGGTTTTTAACCCATTGATTTTATGACCATGCTCATGTTTTGAAGATACAATTAAACCTACAGTTTTATGTATGTTTTGAGAAATGATTTGATGATATAGGAGATCCCATGAGATAGAATTATAATTTTGAGGAGATAAAAATTGTTGAGATAATGCTATGCATATTTATGCTTTTGAAATGGGATGAGAATGATTTATATTGATGCATTGAAAAATAGTGGTTAATGATGCTTAACATGAGTATATTGACATGAGATGAGATTATTGTTACCGGATACAATTGGTCGACCAATAGGATGAGAAGTGCACTATAATATACAAAATTTGTGCGTGCTCTTTGGTTCGGGCAATAGGGGTAGTGCCATCTTGTTCCAAAGTGAGAGTGTGGTGATGAGAGATTGCACCACGGTAGGTCTTGATGATGTGAGATTCCATCAAGCTTTGTGGCGATGAGAGATATCGTCATGAGAGTTTGGTGATGTGAGATTCCACCGAGATAGAACTTGGCGATATGAGATTTCGTCAAGCTATACGTATATCCGAGTAATGTTGCCTAAATGCCAATATATGAGATTCACATGTACCTTGTTTATAAATGGTTTAATGAAATGAGATTGCATATGAGATTATGTTTTGAAAAATGCTTTATGAGAAACAAGCATGTATGACTTTGCTTTGAGACTTTGCATTTTGATTAATGCATGAGATAGATGGTACATGTGGTTTAGATAATGTGGATTTTTCTTTGAAAATGATTTCGAGCATGAGATAGATTGAGCATAATGAGATAGAGATTTTCTAAATGAGAAATGGTTTAAAATGGATTGTTATTGTTGGTTTGTTTTGAGCATCCCTCATTAGGCATTATTGCTTATGCTCTCTTTTTCCAACAATGCAGAGAATTAGCATTTTTGGGCGGCAAGGAAGCAAGAAGGATCCCAAGGAGTGAGACTTAGATCAAGTATAGTTTTATGTTTACTTATTAGTAATAATAGTTGGGAATGGGAGGATGCCTTTATGTTTTGGGAGAGTGTATTTTGAAACTCCTTGTTTTGTGGCAAGTTTGAGATGCCCTTATTGACTTGTAAATGACCTTTACATGTTGGTATTTGCTTTAGCTTGCATTTTGGCTCTTGAGAGGTTATTTTGCATAGGTTTCACGCCTATAGATTCTCTTGATGCATATTGACATGTTTTGATGTTGATTCTGCCTTGTATGATTAAGTTTTGATGTTCATATATGACGTATGCATGTTGGAAGCATGTTGGAATGTTCTTGATTATATTAAAGTGTGAAAAACCAACAAAATATGACATTTCAGACCAGGCATATTGATACTTGACAACCCGTATCGATACGGCTAAGCAGTTTTAGGCACATCGTATCAAAATGGTGGAAAACATATCGATACGGTCCTTGTGTAATTGACTGGGGGTCGGTACACGAAGGCGTATCGGTACGGTTTTGAGCTTCTAGAAATTTGTGTATGGATACGACCTAAGGGTGTATCAATACGAGCTTTGTGAATTCGTTACTGTAAGCTTTTTAGTTAAGAGCGTATTGATACAGGCCTTTGTGTATCGATACGGCCATCGATTAAAGTAGTTAATGTTATGTTTTGAAGTTCTGTTTCGTTATGTTTTGGTCCCTAAATGTTGTGGATGCAATTAAATGAGCTTGGATGATTGTTTTGAGCTGAGATTGGATAGAGAGGCATGTAATATGACTAATTGAAGATTGGTAACTTAAAAATGGAAGAAGTCCCTGTATTGTTTTTAAAATTACAAAATGGTCCCTAACATGCGTTGATATGCAATCGAGTCCCTAAACGTTGTTTGATTGAGTTGCAAATTGTTCCGCTACGATGTTTATCACATAGAATGATAATGAACATCTAGATAAGATAAAATGAAAAAATAGGGTCGTTTATTGAGGTAAACTTCCCAGTTTACTTCAATATTCCCAATTTGATCCGTTAGGTTTGGTCTTTCACCTAGACCAGGTCAAGGGGTTAAATTTAGTGGTATCAAAGCCAGGTTGCGAAAGAACTAGGAGGTAAGATTAGTGTAATATTGTTGTTTGAGTGATTTCTTTAATGAATGTTATGCACGATGGTTCATTATGCTATGTTATGATCATTATTTGATTTTTTGTGAGATGCACGGTGTTTGATAGCATGATTTATGATTGTTATGTGTTGTTGGGGGAGAGAATAAGGGTGCCCGTTGTCATATTATTACTAATGTAAAGAGAATTTTGGTTTTGAAAGGCAAAACTTGAGCTCCTTGGATTCTTGCTTTTGGTTGGCATAATTGTTTAATTTTGGCATTATCATGTTTTACATTTGCACTCTATTTGAGATGGGGCCGAGACGAGAGCTTAGAATTGGTAGTCGTGATGCTTGAAATGAGAACGTTGAGAATTTTCTGCCCCTTCCACCTCCTTCTAGTGGTGGTGGAGCTGGTGTGGGAGCTAGCGTTGGAGATGTTGGACCTCAGGCAGCACAAGGGCAGGTTGTTGCTGATATAACACCGTTGATTCAGGCTTTATCTGGGGCTTTTCAGGCAGCGATACTGGGTATGCATGTGGCCGCACCTCAGCCTGATGCTAATGCTGGATTGCCTTTAGAGCATTTACACAATTTAGGTATAATTGAGTTTTGAGGTCTATCTCTTGAGGGTTCTAAGGCTTGGTTTTAGAGCACCCAAAGGATTCTTGGTCAGATGGGGTGCAGTGATGCACAAAAGTTGGTTGTGTTGTATCCTTGCTTCACGAGGATGCTTATACGTGGTGGATGACCCTCACTGTGGGTATGGAACCTGCTGATGTTTCTTGGGAGTTCTTCAGAACTTCTTTCAAGAGAAAGTATCTCGGTGTTCGCTACCTTGACCAAAGGAAACAAGACCGTTTCCGAATATGAGGTTCAATTTGTTCGGTTGAGCCAGTATGCTCCGGAACTGGTTCCTGACGAGTAGAATAGATGTGATCGTTTTCTCTACGGGCTTGTAAAGGATGTCAAGACATACAAGTTGGATTCGGATTACATCGATTTTGATGTCTTAGTCACTCGGGCTAAGGACATCGAGCAGAATTTAGGTTTAGTTGCTCGTTCGAGTGGTTTTAGTGTTGGAAAGAGGTCGGCTGAGTTTGATGCTGGTAAGGATCGTTACAAGAAGCATAAGGATCAGAGGTATCAACCAGACTCAAGGTGTGGTGGTGGTAACCCCGATCATGGTCATCAAGGCCAAAATGCCTTTGTTTGTACTCCAGAATGCAACTAGTGTGGTAGAAGGCACACAGGAGAGTGTTGGGGTAATTTGGGTACGTGTTGGAATTGTGGAATACGAGGACATATGAAGCGTGATTGTTCACAACTTGTTAGAGATGGACAAGCTGTAACCCCCTCGTCTCGGCCTAGCCAACAGACCGGGCTGAACGGGTTACACTGGGAAAACCGAAGCAAAACCCGCTAAGGCCTCACTCCGGTTAGCAACCCTATTTTTTCATTTATTATCTTCACTAGATATCACAATTAACCCTAGATGAGTAGACAACAGTGGATAATCGAATATAGATACGAACGAGCTAAGGGCACACATTAATTTAAACTTACCATATAGTTGTTAGTCAAATTGCATACATACGGGGCAAAACCATCATAAGGGGTACATATAGACTCAACAAGGAAGCATACAAGCTCTAGGGACTAAAATACAACATTCAGAAACCTTCGAAGGTGCCATTTAAGTGTTTTAACTGCCGGCGTTTCGAAACAAGCTTGCCCGTTCTGAAACGCGGGCTCCATTTTAAAAGTGAGACCAGGCCGTTCCGAAACGGTCCCACCTTGTTTCGGAACGGAGGCTACCAGTGACAAAATGTATCGGAACGGGTTCCGAAATGGGGGCTCACAGTGTCGAAACGGGTTCCGAAACGGGGGCTCACAGTGGCGAATCATATCGAAACGGCACCACCCCGTTCCGGTACGAGTACCCCTGGAGCTGTCAACCGTTCTGAAATCGTATCGATCGTTTCGAAACGCATGTACACATATAGGCCCGAAATCATACTTTGACACCTCCAAACATCCATAAACTTGTCCCGAATCATAAAACCATATAGATACATATCATGCATACATTCTAGATGCAAAGTATCCTAATCACCTTCTCATAAATACATTCAAGCACCAAAATGGATTTCAAGCCCTAAGCTCACATGAACACTTAGGTTCTAAAACACAAACAAGTCAATATGCATAGCAATTCATACAAGGCCACATCAAGTCTCAATTTAACATAGTATCACCACTTAAAACATGCTTGAAACATAAATAAAGCAAGTATAGGAGTTTGACCACCACTCCTTACATACAAATCTCGCAATCCCATTATCTAAGTGCTATTACAAAACATAACCCGTACTTTGAGCTACCCGAGAACTCCGAGATACTCCTCCCTTTCCCACTTCCCTCCCAAGCCACTAACGATCTGCATTGTTAGAAAAGAAGAGAGCGTAAGCTTGAAGCTTAGTGAGCGGAGCTCTAAAACACAACAACAATGCAAGTTTTAAAACATAAATCTTAAATTTAAAGCAAAACCATTTAAGGAAAGACGTAATGAAACAAAATCATCACAATACATGGTATGCACATGCATAATTAAAACCCGGTGGGACTACACATCACCGTTCACAACAACTAGTAGTTTTCTGATGGGACTACACATCACCGTACTCTTCTACTAGTCACAACCGGTGGGACTACACATCACCGTAGTAACGACAACCATCACGTGAGGCTTGACACCAACAACGACTACACAACAACATTAACGAAGAGTAAAAACAATCCAAAAATACCACAACACAACACACATAATTGAGAACGCCCATAATCAACCAAACAAGCGAGAATAGAGACACTTACACTCAGGTCTAGGTTAGTCTCTAAGACTCCACCCAAACCCCAAAACCTTCATTGAACGCAATTAAGATCTCAAAACAGTTTCCACTCACCGATTAAGCCCAACGGAAGCCGAAACACCATTCTCAAGCCTCCGTAGTATCCGGTATCGCGCCCAAAGGACCCAAACCCGATTCGTCTATTTTAAGAAACCCAAACAAACTATTAGGATACCAATACACTTGTAAACCAGAAACAACCCGGAAACTCAATCTTGCAACCAAAACACATCGATTCGAATACAAACTTCACCCAAACTTCACCATTTTCGTTATATAAAAACCCCATACTGAAATCATCCATTTCAACCATCAAAGCACATCCAAAATCATCTAGAACCATTCCACAACATCAAGGGAACCACCATCCACGTTTTCAACCTAAAACCAACCCAAAAACTCATCCTTTTCAACCTAAAAATCTCATTTTTTATACCCATTTCGGGTTTCCCACCATTTGCCATCTTTTTAACATTTTTAAGACACCCAAGTATGATCAAAAACACCCTTAAACATTACATTAGAAACCCCACACGAAAAACCCATAGAAATATCTTTTCTCAAACCCAACACCAAATCAAAATGCATTTTAATGGCTTTTAAAAGAAAGTTTTCAAAGAGCACAAGCTAGATAGGTAAGAACTGAAACAAGGGAAAGATTACCTTCACAAATCTTGCTTGGATGAGGGATTGGGCAATGGAATAGTGATATTAGGGTTTATGAAAGGTTTTGAGTTTTTTGTTTGATGAAGAAGATGATAGCTTTCTCTTTGATTTTGAAAAGTGGGATAAAAACCTTTTTCAATTTTAATTAATGGCATTTTCGTAATTAAATGTAATTTTTATAAAATCATCATTTTAATCAAAATTTTAACCCAGACTAATCCTAGATCAAAACCGATAAACTCTCGGGCCCAAAACCGGGGCGTTACAACTCTCCCCCACTTAAGGAATTTCGTCCCCGAAAATACTTGACAAAAAGAGATACGAAAATTGTCTTTCCATGTCTTCCTTCCTCTCCCAAGTAGCCTCTTCCACACCTTGGTGTCTCCACAGAATCTTGATTAACTCGATAGACCTCCCACGCAACACTTTCTTCTCCGAAGCAAGAATCTTAACCGGCTCTTCATCATACGATAAGTCAGGGTTCAACTCAATCTCTTCCACGGGCATTACGTGAGACAGATCTGATCTATACATCCGAAGCATAGAAACGTGGAACACATCATATATCTTCTCTAACCCATTCGGAAGTCTCTATCTATACGCAACGGGATCGATCCTTTCAACTACCTCGTAAGGTCCAATGAATCTCAGACTCAACTTACCTTTCCTACCAAACCTCATCACCTTCTTCCAAGGTGAGACCTTCAAAAATACTTTCTCGCCTACTGCGTACTCTACCTCCTTTATTTTCAAATCAACATACGACTTTTGTCGGTCTAAAGCTGCCTTCAAGCGATCACATATCAATTTTACCTTCTCGGTAGTGCCCTTAAGCAAATCGGGCATCGGTACAAGCTTATGTCCAGCCTCGGCCCAACAGATAGGTGTTCTACACTTCCTACCTTACAGAGCTTCATACGGTGCCATCTGAATACTAGCTTGATAACTGTTGTTGTAGGCAAACTCCACTAACGATAGATGTTTCTCCCAAGAACCCTGCAAGTCGATAATACAACACCTCAACATGTCCTCCAACACCTGAATAACCCTCTCTGACTTACCATCTGACTGCGGATGATACGAAGTATTGAAATTCAACCAAGTACCCATGGCACGATGCAAACACTCCCAAAATCTAGCTGTAAACCTCGAATCTCGGTATGAAACAATCGATTTTGGTACCCCATGCAACCTCACTATCTCACTAATGTACAGATTGGCCAACTTATCTAATGTGTAGGTAGTATGAACAGGTATGAAGTGAGCACACTTAGTAAATCTATCGACAATCACCCACACAGAATTTTTCTTCGAAGGAGTCAACGGTAAACTTGACACAAAGTCCATGGTGATACGTTCCCACTTCCATTCCAGAATCTTCAACGGCTATAACAAACCTGAAGGAAACTGATGCTCAGTTTTAACTCGCTGACATACCATACACTTACTCACAAACTCGGCTACATATTTCTTCAACCCTACCCAATAGTACTCTTCTTTTAAACCACGATACATCTTCGTACTACCCAGATGCATAGCAAAAGGACTGTTATGGGCTTTATTCATGATAGTACGCCTCAACTTGGAATCTTCCAGAACAACTATCCTATCCTTGAAACATAGGATCTCGTTCTCACCAAAGCATAATTCTGTAGGCCTACTCTCGGCTATATCATGCACGTGAGGTGCCAAAGACTCGTCTTGCAATTGTTTCTCTCGAATCATTTGTGCCAACGAAGGTTTAACTTGTAATTCGACTATCAAACCGCCATCCTTTGACACACTCAACCTCGCAAACATGGCCCGCAACTCAACTGCCACTTTTCTACTCAAAGCATCGGCCACTACGTTTGCCTTACCCGGATGGTACTCTATCGTAAGGTCATAATCCTTAAGGAGCTCTAACCACCTACACTGTCTAAGGTTCAACTCCCTCTGAGTCATCAAGTATTTCAAACTCTTGTGGTCGGTATAAATGGTGCACTTCTCACCATAAAGGTGATATCTCCAAATCTTCAAAGCAAACACTACTGCGGCTAACTCTATGTCATGACTGGGATAGTCCTTCTCGTGAACCTTCAACTGTCTCGAAGCATAAGCTACAACCTTACCCTCTTGCATAAGCACACAACCTAAACCAACATACGAAGTATCACTATAAATCACAAACTCTATCCCTAGTTCAGGCTGAATCAAAATATGTGCTTCGGTCAAAGCTTTCTTCAACTTCTCAAACACTTGTTGTCTTGCATCTGACCATTCGTACGGAACATTCTTCTGAAGTAGTTTAGTTAAAGGTGCCGCAATCTTTGAAAATCCCTCGACAAACCTTCGGTAGTATCCCGCCAAGCCTAGGAAACTATGGATTTCTGTCACCGACTTCGGTTGCTTCCAACTCACTATGACTTCTATCTTCTTGGGATCCACACTAATCCCATTGGCCGAGATCACATGACCTAGGAAGACTACTTCCCTAATCCAAAACTCACATTTACTCAACTTGGCATACAAATGATTCTCAAGCAAAGTCTGAAGCACTAACCGTAAATGCTCATCATGTTCTTCCTCGGTCCTAGAGTACACTAAGATATCATCTATGAACACCACCACAAACCTATCCAAAAACTCGTGGAACACTCGGTTCATCATGTCCATAAATGCTGCTGGAGCATTAGTCAAACCGAAAGGCATTACCAAGAACTCATAGTGCCCATAACGTGTACGGAAAGCTGTCTTCGGTATGTCCACATCTTTCAACTTCAATTGATAGTAACCGGATCTCAAATCAATCTTCGAAAACACTGAAGCACCTCTCAACTGATCAATCAAATCATCTATCCGAGGCAAAGGATACTTGTTCTTCACTGTTACTTTGTTCAACTACCTATAGTCTATACACATCCTCACACTACCGCTCTTTTTCTTCACAAACAAAACCGGAGCACCCCACGGAGAAATACTAGGCCTAATGAAACCCCTATCTGACAACTCCTGAAGCTGTGTCTTCAACTCTTTCAACTCCTTCGGTGCCATTCTATACGGAGCAATAGACATGGGTGCAGAATCAGAATACATCTCAATAGCAAACTCGACTTCTCTATCTGGAGGCAACCCCGACAACTCTCCCGGAAAAACACTCAGAAAATCACAAATTGTCCTGATGTCTTGCGGTCTAACCTCACTCATATTCGGATTCATCACATTAGCCAATTACGTCTGACAACCCGAATCCATCAATCTCTAAGCTTCTAGAGCAGAAACAACATTGGACAAGAACTTAACGTTCTCGCCCACTACTACAACCTTAAAATAATTCGTAAGCCTCAAGGAGACTCTCTTGGTTTCAAAGTCTACCCTAGCTCTATGCTCTACGAGCCAATCCATGCCCAAAATCACATCAAAACCATAGAACGATAATTGCATCATGTTAACCGGAAACACGTGGCCCTGAATCATCAAGGGGCACCTCCTATACATCTTTCTAACGACCACAATATCACCGAAAGAACTAGTAACATTTACACCTACCTCTAGCCACTCATACGGTGGACCTAGGGACCTTGCATGTTTACCCAAAATATACGAAGGTGTCAAACTCGAATCTATCAAAGAAAGAAAAGTCAAGGACTGTATCGAGAAATTACCTGCAATGACATCCGTGTCATTCCCAGCCTCTCACTGTGCATACACCCTAGCTGGTCCTCCACCCTCGGGCTGAACTGCCACCACATGAGCCAAGTTCCTCTAACCATCATTCCTCGGCTGAAAGTTACAACGACTGCGCCCCCAGCCTCTCTAATGCTCAAAACCCCTAGCTAGAGTCGGTCCGCCCTTAGCCGGGTGTGGACAGTTATGCCTCAAATGGTCTCGGGAACCACAGTTCCAACAGACCCCAAAGGTACCCATGCACTTGCCTTGATGGCGTCTCCCGCACCTAGCACACTCAAGAGTGTGAACAAAAGCTTCTTGGCCCTGATGGCCCCATCCATGGTTACCGCCCCTATGTCTCGAATCAGGCTCATACCTATTATCCCTATGCGTCTTGGCATGATCTCTGTCCCAATCCGCATGTCTCTTCCCGAAATCTGACCCATTAGCACGAGCATTGGAGCTTAAGTTCTGCTCAATATCCTTGGCCTTAGAGACCAAAACATCGAACTTGGTGCAGTTAGAGGCAAGCATATAAGTCTTCACATCTCTAGTCAACCCATATCGGAAACGCTCGCACCGTTCCCTCTCACTGGGAACCAACTCGGGAGCATACTGGCTCAACCTCTCAAACTAAACCTCATACTCAAACACTGTCTTGCTACCCTGAACCAAGGCCATAAACTCTCTCTTCTTCTCTTCCTGATATCGGACTCCGAGATACTTCTTCGTAAAGGCATTTCTGGAATTTTCAAGTGACATCCGCTTCGGCCATACCCGAAGTAACAGTGGTCCACCAAGCATATGCATCTCTCTGAAGCAAGGAGACAACGCAACCCAACTTACGAGTGTTTGAGCACTCCATCTGACCCAAAATGCGTGTAGTACTCTCAAGCCAAGCCTTTGAACCCTCGGGAGTCTAACCACGGAACTCAACTTCACCCACACTAAAGAGCCTCTCAAGGGGTAAACCTGTCCCCGCACCCTGAGGTGGTGCTGCAGCTTGCATACCGGCCAAAGCTGTCTGAAAAGCCCCAGCTATAGTCTGAATCAAATGGGTCATGTCCGCACCTACCTGACACTGACCCGCCTGAGCTCCATTGCCCCTAACATTGGCACCAGCCTGAGGTCCGTTACCATCACCTCCGACTTGCGCACCGGCCTGAGGCACATTACCCTCGCCACCCGCTTTCTTACCATCGGGAGCAGGAGGGACTAGAGGCACATCTCCGGGTGCTTGGTCACCCGCTCTAGGCCGTCCTCTCGGTCTTACCATAACGGGATAGAATCTAAAACATCAAACACATCAAACACAAGAAAACATTAGGTTAGCAAGGGCAAGGATCCAAGTTCTCAAGCTCTTTAAACCAAAACCATTTTTTTCGATAATAACACCTAGCAATGGGAACACTCGACTAAACCTCAACCGACAACAAGATCATTAAAGCATGTTTTCTTACACCGTGCAATAGCAAACAACCAAACAAACCAACTTACCTGACTTACCTTCTCGGGAGACCTCGTAACCGAGTCTTTGATACCACCAAATGTAACCCTCTCGTCCCGGCCTAGCCAACAGACCGGACCGAACGAGTTACACAGGAAAAACCGAAGTGAAACCCGTTAAGGCCTCACTCCAGTTAGCAACCCTATTTTTTCCATTTATTATCTTGACTAGATATCACAATTAACCCTAGATGAGTAGACAACAACGGATAAGCAAATATAGATACGAACGAGCTGAGGGCATACAATAATTTAAACTTACCATATAGTTGTTAGTCAAATTGCATGCATACGGGGCAAAACCATCATAAGGGGTACATATAGACTCGACAAGGAAGCATACAAGCTCTAGGGACTAAAATAAAACATTCGGAAACCTTCGAAGGTACCATTTAAGTGTTTTAACGGCCTACATTTCAAAACAGGCTTCCCCGTTCAGAAACGCGGGCTCCATTTTAAAAGTGAGACTAGGTCGTTCCGAAACGGTCCCACCTTGTTTCGGAACGAAGGGTTCCAATGACAAAATGTATCGGAACGGGTTCCGAAACGGGGGCTCACAGTGTCGAAACGTATCGAAACAGGTTCCGAAACGGGGGCTTACGGTGGTAAATCGTATTGAAACGACAACACCCGTTCCAGTACGAGTACCCCTGGAGCTGTCAACCGTTCCGAAATCGTATCGATCGTTTTGAAACTCCTGCACACATATATGCCCGAAATCATACTTTGACACCTCTAAACGTCCCCAAACTTGTCCTGAATCATTAAACAGCATATAGATACATATCATACATACATTCTAGATGCAAAGTATCCCAATCACCTCCTCAAACATACATTCAAGCACCAAAATGGATTTCAAGCCCTAACCTCACATGAACACTTAGGCTCTAAACCAAAAACAAGTCAATATGCATAGCAATTCATACAAGGCCACATAAAGTCTCAATTTAACATAGTATCGCCACTTAAAACATGCTTGAAACATAAACAAAGCAAGTATAGGAGTTTGAACACCACCCCTTACATACAAATCTAGCAATCCCATTGTCTGATTACAAAACATAAACCGTACTTTGAGCTACCCAAGAACTCTGAGAAACTCCTCCCTTGCCCACTTGCCTCCCAAGCCACTAATGATCTGCATTGTTAGAAAAGAAGAGAGCGTGAGCTTGAAGCTTAGTGAGCGGAGCTCTAAAACACAATAACAATGTAGTTTTTAAAACATAAATCTTAAATTTAAAGCAAAACCATTTAAGGAAAGACGAAATGAAACACAATCATCACAATACGTGGTATGCACATGCATAACCAAAACCCAATGGGACTACACATAACCGTTCACAACAACTAGTAGTTTTCCGATGGGACTACACATCACTGTACTTTTCTTCTTGTCATTACCGGTGGGACTACACATCACCGTAGTAACGACAACCATCACGTGAGGCTCGACACAACCAACGACTACACAACAACATTAACGAAGAGTAAAAACAATCCAAAAACACCATAACACAACACACATAATTGAGAACACCCATAATCAACCAAACAAGCGAGAATAGATATAGTTACACTCGGGTCTAGGTCAGTCTATAAGACTCCACCCAAACCCCCGAAACCTTCATTGAACGCAATTAAGATCTCAAAACTGTTTCCACTCACCAATTAAGCCCAACGAAAGCCAAAACACCGTTTTCAAGCCTCCTTAGTATCTTGTATCGCACCCAAAGGATTCGAACCCGATTCCTATGTTTTAAGCAACCCAAACAAACTATTAGGACACCAATACACTTGTAAACTAGCAACAACCCAGAAACTCAATCTTGCAACCAAAACACATCGATTCGAACACAAATTTAACCCAAACTTCACCATTTTCGTTCTAAACAAACCCCACACTGAAATCATCCATTTCAACCATCAAAACACATCCAAAATCATCAAGAACCATTCCACAACATCAAGGGAACCACCAGCCACGTTTTCAACCTAAAACAAACCCCAAAACTCAACCTTCTCAACCTAAAAATCTCATTTTTATACCCATTTCGGGTTTCCCACCATTTGCCATCTTTTTAACTTTTTTAAGACACCCAAGTATGATTAAAAACACCCTTAAACGTTACATTAGAAAACCCACACGAAAAACCCATAGAAATACCCATTTTCTCAAACCCAACACAAAATCAAAATGCATTTTAATGGCTTTAATCACAAATCTTGCTTGGATGAGGGATTGGGCAATGGAATGGTGATTTTAGGGTTTATGAAAGGTTTTGAGCTTTTTGTTTGATGAAGAAGATGATAGCTTTCTTTTTTATTTTGAAAAGTTGGATAAAAAACTTTTTCAATTTTCATTAATAACATTTTCGTAATTAAAGGTAATTTTTTATAAAATCATCATTTTAATTCAAATTTTATCCCGGACTAATCCTAGATCAAAACCGATAAAATCACGGGCCCTAAATCGAGGCGTTACAACTCTCCCCCACTTAAGGAATTTCGTCCCCAAAATTACCTAACGGAAAGAGATACAGAAACTGTCTTTCCATGTCTTCCTTCCTCTCCCAAGTAGCCTCTTTCACACCTCGGTGTCTCCATAGAACCTTGACTATCTCGATAGTCCTCCTACGCAACATTTTCTTGTCCAAAGCAAGAATCTCAATTGGCTCTTCATCATACGACAAGTCGGGGTTCAACTCAATATCTTCCACGGTCATTACGTGAGACGGATCCGATCAATACTTCTGAAGCATAGAAACGTAACACATTATGAATCTTATCTAACTCAGTCGGGAGTCTCAATCTATACGTAACGGGACCGGTCTCTTCAACTACCTCGTAAGGTCCAATGAATCTCAGACTCAACTTACCTTTACTACCAAACCTCATCTCCTTCTTCTAAGGTAAGACCTTCAAAAACACTTTCTCGCCTACTGCGTACTCTACCTCCTTTCTTTTCAAATCGGCATACGACTTCTGTCGTTCTGAAGCTGCCTTCAAGCGATCACATATCAATTTTACCTTCTCGGTAGTGTCTTTAAGCAAATCGGGCATCGGTACAAGCTTCTGTCCGGCCTCGGCCCAACAGATAGGTGTTCTACACTTCCTACCATATAGAGCTTCATACGGTTCCATCTAAATACTAGCTTGATGACTGCTGTTGTATGCAAACTCCACTAACGGTAGGTGTTTCTCCCAAAAACCCTGCAAGTCGATAATACAACAACTCAACATGTCATCCAACACCTGAATAACCCTCTCTGACTTACCATCTGACGACGGATGATACAAAGTACTGAAATTCAACCAAGTACCCATGGCACGATGCAAACACTCCCAAAATCTAGCTGTAAACTTCGGATCTCGGTCCGATACAATCAATTTCGGTACCCCAGGAAACCTCACTATCTCACTAATGTACAGATTGGCCAATTTATCTAATGTGTAGGTAGTATGAACAGGTATGAAGTGAGCACCATTAGAAAATCTATCGACTATCACCTACACTGAAATTTTCTTCGAAGGAGTCAACGGTAAACCTGACACAAAGTCCATGGTGATACGTTCCCACTTCCATTCCGAAATCTCCAACGGCTATAACAAACCTAAAGGAAACTGATGCCCGGCTTTAACTCGCTGACATACCATACACTTACTCACAAACTCGGCCACATCTTTATTCAACCCTACCCAGTAGTACTCTTCTTTTAAAACACGATACATCTTCATACTACCCGGATGCATAGCAAAAGGATTGTTATGGGCTTCATTCAAGATAGTACGCCTAAACTCAGAATATTCCGGTACAACTATCCTATCCTTGAAACATAGGATTCTGTTCTCACCAAAGCAAAATTCTATAGGCCTACCCTCGGCTATATCTTGTACGTGAGGTGCCAAAGACTCATCTTGCAACTATTTCTCTCGAATCAAATATGCCAACGAAGGTTTAACTTGTAACTAGGCTATCAAACTGCCATCCTTTGACACACTAAACCTCGCAAACATGGCCCGTAACTCAACTGCCACTTTTCTACTCAAAGCATCGGCCACTATGTTTGCCTTACCCAGATGGTACTCTATCGTAAGGTCATAATCCTTAAGGAGCTCTAACCACCTACGATGTCTAAGGTTCAACTCCCTCTGAGTCATTAAGTATTTCAAACTCTTGTGGTCGGTATAAACGGTGCACTTCTCACCATAAAGGTGATGTCTCCAAATCTTCAAAGCAAACACTACTGCGGCTAACTCTATGTCATGAGTGGGATAGTTCTTCTCGTGAACCTTCAACTTTCTCGAAGCATAAGCTACAACCTTACCCCCTTGCATAAGCACAAAACCTTAACCTACCTACGAAGCATCACCGTAAATCACAAACTCTTTCCCTGGTTCATGTTGAATCAAAATAGATGCTTCGATCAAAGCTTTCTTCAACTTCTCAAACGCTTGTTGTCTTGCATCTTCTTCTGAAGTAGTTTAGTTAAAGGTGTCTGTTGCGTGTAAAAGAGTCTATCGCAATTGGGTGCAAGTATACACGTCGCATGTAATAAAGTGATACACAGTATCGTATATCGTCTCCACAGGGACTGGAAATACTTCTATCCTTAAATCTCTGTACAAGAAAAGAAATAATATTAATAAGGTGATTTTAGAAGACTTGAAGGTAAACTAAAGTAAATGAGGAAATCAAATTGAGAGAATAGGCTGGTATTGATTTGCTTAGTAGTGCAGGTATTGCACTGTTCAAAGGAACTTCTGTTGCTTCTGTCGTTGTGTATGTCGCGGCAGCACCTGTCGGGCAGTAGTCTGTTGTTGTCGCGGCAACGGCCAACAACTCTGTACTTCAAGTTTGGCAAGAATCCTTATTGTGACTTGTCTTATCCCTAGGCCCAAGTTCTGTCGATGAACACATCTTGGATGATACCTCCCAGCGTGAATCGAAGGATGAACACCGATGTTTGTGAATTCTTCCTTAGCCACTTAACCTTGAACCTATCTCTAGGCCAAGATGGTTTAACCATAAACTGGAAAACTTGTATTTACTCCTTTCGTATAATTAACCCTCCCGATATTAAGTAAATGGATAACCTCACAATGCTCTCCCGAAACTCTTATGAGATGTTGAAACCAGAGTAAATAAACTTGAAGCTTTTATTAATTGAACAGAAAAAATCCTAAGAAATAGTACAATCCTTACAACTACCTTACAAGATCAACCCTTAGCCCTAGGGGAAGTTTAGAACATTATGGAGAGAGAAAACGACTAGGGTTTTGGGAAAAGATGGCTAGGAGATAGATATCTTTTTCCTTGTCGAATTACAATCATATATATAGGCCTTGGACTTGAGTTTTCTTAATGGCCAAGAATACTAGTTTGAATTAAAGTACAACTCTATTAAAGACTAAATCTCTAAGTAGATGTCTTTTAATTCGCTCTATCTTTTTGCTTTGACTTTTTCCTCAAACTTTGGGCAAGGCTTTCCTTGTGCTTTTGGGATCCAACAGTTATGCGAGTGGTCCACAAAAATCAGGCTTTAAATGCTCTATCAGTCGAACTCCACTTCGCATTTTCCATCACCATAGTCTTCATTGTCGCCTCCTCTGCCACGACAGTGTTGTAATGGACAGTCTCCTGCAATCCTTCACTCTAGCTCTGTTGTTATCTTTTGTTCCTCTGCTGCCACGACAGGTACCTGCAAGAATAGACTAAAATCATCAATATCTGTACAATATTTTCCATTTGTGATGTTTATGCAAAATCTATTCTAAAATGCAACTAAACATGCTTGAGTGCATCAATAATATGGGTAAAAGAGGGTTAAAATATAGAACATTTATGCACTCAACACACCCCCAAACTCAAGTTATTGCTTGTCCTCAAGCAAATGCAATCTAACTAAAAATGAATCTTTTTGGCTTTGGCTTTACTCAATGAACAATCATTACCTACAACAATTTCACCATCAAGATCAATATCTTTTTGAATGTTTATGGATTTATCCGGAGCAATACTATAATTCTTGTGTGAGTGTGTGCATGTTTTGTGAACAAATATGAGCTTAGACTCTTTAACAACCATAATAGTTACTTAACTTACTTAGTTTTAAAAATAATTCTTAACTAGAGCCAATTTTGGGCACCTCTAGCTTGATTTCTAAAATTTTTCTATTTTTACTAGAGCCGGTTTTTTGGCACCTCTAGTTTAATTTCCTAGAGCCAGTGTTAGGCACCTCTAGGAGTACTTCTAGTTTAATGTCCTAGAGCCAGTGTTAGGCACCTCTAGAAGTAAACTAATTCTAAGTTTTCTTTCTAACTCAAGTAGCTAAGCTTTCTATTCTGAGTTTTCTAAGAGAGTCTTAACAACATATAAGTCACAAAGGTGTTTTTAAGAATTCAGAACTATAGCAACTCTAAATACTTCCTAAAACACTCTAAAGATACTGTCACAACAGAGAATGTCGTGGCATGTAAGAGTAGTTCAAAGAATTAAGCCAAATGATTATTATTATTATTATTATTATTATTATTATTATTATTATTATTATTATTATGACACAAAAATGACACAAAATAAAATAAGTTCATTAATGATAATTAAGAGGAATGCCTACCCCAAACTCGAGGGTTGCATTGTCCTCAATGCATGACACAAAACAGAAAAATAAAAACATCACAATATAGAAAATAAAAACAGACGATAGAAAAGTAAAAGAACTTAAGTTGAAGAGCTGTCATCACTGCTACTGTCGATGCAGAGCTGTCGTCAAGCAGTTGCTTTTATGGCAGAGTTTGGCTTTGGAGTTGGAGAGGGTGAGGCTAGCTTCTTATTCGCCTCTCGAGGTAGCTTGACTCTGGTGGGTGAAATTTTGGGGGCCTTGTCTAGGACCTCGAGCTCACTATCATTGTTACTGTTGCTGCTGTCTACTTTGTCGCGGTGGGGTCTCTCAATATCAAGCTTTTTCTTCTTCATCGGAGGGAAGTCCTTGGCTATCTCTCGGACGACAGAGGGCTCAGAGTTGGAGTCATCCTGCCAGACTAAAGAAGAGGAGAAACCTTTGAAATATTTTGGGTCTATTTCTAGTTGTGGTTCCTTTCGTTTGGTTCCTCGAATAGTGGCAGACCGTCTGTCGCCGTGGCAGTTGGTGAAGCAAAGGCAGCTGTCGGTGTGGGCGTCTTAGGGCTGGCAGCAGGTGTTGGGGCAGAAAGAAGGGTTTCTGAAAAAGAAGGGAATTGCACGTTTGGATAATTAAGCTCAACTTTAATAAAGTTTACCGTTGCAGTGGTGAAATCCCTTATGTATTCCATAAATCCCAGCTTTCGTGCCTCCATCTTTTTCAGCAGTTGAATTATTTGGTTGGAGGAGGTGGCTTCTGGTTGTGTAGGTTCTGTCTACTCAGGCTCTGTCGCGACAGGTTCTGTGGAGTCTGGTTTTGTCGTTGGTTCTGTCGTGGCAGAGGGATCAACATATGCCATTGGGGTGGTTGCCTTCAGTTCCATCAGGCTGTAGATGTTCTGCTGCATCCACACCTTGCCCCGAATCTTCACATCTTCATCAATTTCAGGCACATTGTTGGCTCGACAGAGGGATGTGATCAAATAAGAGAAGAAGAGGGGGGCTTATCCTTTAACGCACACTCATGGATGTCTTTGAGGATGTATTTACCCACGTTGATCTGCCATTCATTAATGATGGAGTGCATGAGGGCAAGCCTTTGTCGGCGACAGGTTGCTGATGAACCTGATGTGTGCATCCTCTTTCCTGCCCACATATATGCCATATACAATATTGATGTAGGCTGGTTCGAGAGTGATTTCCTTACCTCTAATAGTAACTGTCGTGGAATCCTTGGATGTGACGGCAGCATAAAATTCACGGACAAGTGTGACATTCATCTCTTCAGGTTGTTCTACGAACATCTGCCACTTTAATGCAATGATCCGTTTCGCAGTGAACCCTTCAAGCCCTAGATCTCATGTCTTCTTTGTGTAGGTGAAACCTCTTTCCTCCCATATTTCCCGTTTCTGAAAATATTCATAATATCTTTTCTCTGAATCTGCCGAGGCGAACCTTCTATGAATTCTGTTGTGGCAAGAAGTGGAGACTGCCGCGGCAGATGTGGAGGGAGCACTTCTTCTGGTCGATCTCGTCGTCATTGTAAGGATACTGTAGAAATGAAAGAAAATACTTGAAAAGCTAAAATGCTCGGAAACAAAGTAGAAAGAAGAGAATGAGGTGAAAAATGAAATGGAGGTGGTGGTTTATGTAGAACGGGGTTGTGCCCGTTGAAGCCGTAACGAGTGGTGTGAAAAACGGAGCTAGTTGTCACGCGGTTTCCTAACGCGTCTATTACGCGTTTCCGTGTCTGCTGCGGGTGTGTCGTGACAGCTTGGTGATAGGCTGTATTTACGCGTTTGTCGCGATAGTCGGTGACCGACTGTCATGACAGCCTTGTTACCATTGGGCTTCTCGGGCTGTTGTGAGTATGGTGGGCTGGTTCATTCTTTCTCTTTACTCTGATTCTTTTATTTACCTGAAAACTAAAATAAAAAATATTAAATTCTTATTTCCTAAGCAATAAAATAAATAAAAATAAAATAAAACTAAGTTAAATTAGGGATGCCTTGAGGGCCATCTCCTAAAGTAACTACTTCCTGCTCTCGTGGGGCTTCAGTCCCCTGATAGTGCTTTAGCCTTTGTCCATTGACTTTGAATTGGTGCCCGTCCTTGATTGATCTTATTGTGACGACACCATGAGGAAAAACTTGGACTACTTGGAAGGGTTCAGACCACCTAAACTTTAGCTTTCCTGGGAAGAGCTTCAACCTAGTGTTGAACAATTGTTGGTGCATTACATAATCCAAATGGCATTCTTCGAAAGGCGTACGTTCTATATGAGCATGTGAAGGTTGTCTTCTTCTGGTCCTCCGGTGCAATTGCAATTTGATTGTAACCTGAGTAACCATCAAGGAAACAATAATAAGGCTTTCCCGCTAATCTATCTAACATTTGATCAATAAAGGGTAAGGGGAAGTGGTCCTTCCGTGTAGCTTTATTAAGCTTCCGGTAGTCCATACAAACCTTCCAACCGGTCACAGTCCTGGTTGAGATTAGCTCGTTGTCCTTGTTGGTTACCATAGTTATGTCTCCCTTCTTGGGTACGCATTGCACAGGGCTCACCCACTTTCTATTCGAGATGGTATAAATAATTCCAGCATCGAGCCACTTGATAATTTCTTTTCGTGGCACCTCTCGCATAGCTTCATTTAGTCTTCTCTAGGCATCAATCGTTGGCTTATGGTCATCCTCTAAGAGGATCTTATGCATACAAATTGCCAGACTGATGCCTTGGATTTTGGCAATGGTCCATCCAATCGCCTTCTTATGCTATTGTAGCATCCTGATCAACTTATGTTCCTGTTCCTGCATCAACTTAGAAGAGATGATTACGGGCAACGTATCATTAAGACCAAGAAAAACGTATTTAAGCTGCCCTGGCAGGGGTTTTAGATCTAAGGCAGGTGGCTGGTCTATGGAAAGCTTTTGAATCATATGTCCGTTAGAGGTATAGTTCAATGGTTCAAAGAACTTACCTGGACGCGTGCCTATCCAATTTACCTCCTCAGGACCTTCAGTATCAGACGTATTATTATCTGAGGAGTTGATGTTGTCAACGCTGTCGTGGCAGTCTTCTAGGTGACTGTGGTGACAGTGACCAAATTGTCTATCGTGACAGCTTGTTCTGATGCAGGGTTTGTCTACAATTACTTCTGATATTGCCTTACATTCTTCCTCTACATCAACTTGTTTTATGGCTTGGAGAACATTGGGCTTTATCTGTTGGTCATTGACTCTCATAGTCAGTTCTTCTTTCTCTACATCGATCATTGTTCTACCTGTGGCTAGGAAGGGTCACCCTATGATGATCAGTGCATTCTCATCTGCTTCACAGTCTAAAATAAGAAAGTCAGCAGGGAATATAAATTTATTCACTCTTACCAAAATATCTTCAATCTTTTCTTCCGGCTGTACATAAGAGCGGTCTGCCAATTGCAGTATGACTGTTGTGGGTCTTGCTTGTCCAATACCTAGCATCTGAAAAACAGATTGGGGCATTAGATTTATACTAGCACCAAAATCACAAAGTGCCTTACCCACAAACTTATCACCAATTATGCATGGTATGATGAAACTCACAGGATCTTTCTTCTTTGGGGGTGGACGCTTATTTAGGATTGCCATGCATCCTTCCGTCATCATTACAGTTTCAAACTCCTCTAGTCTGGATTTCCTGGACATTGCATCTTTCAGGAATTTTGCATAACCAGGCATCTGCTTAATGGCCTCCAACAACGGAATGTTGATGTGTACTTACTTAAAAACATCATAGATCTTTTAAGCTGATACTCTTGTTTCTGTGTTTTCAACCGCTGTGGAAAAGGAAGTGGAGGACGGTAATCTTCGAGGCATCCTTCACATGGGAATCAGATCTGAGGAGGCTCACAATCTTCAGCTTCTTCTATCGCCTCCTCTACTTCTTATGTTGTCGTGGCAGGGTTGACGACAGTAGGTTGTTTCCCTTCTGCCGGGGCAGTGTTCTCGGAAGGTGTATGTAGGGTCGGTTCCTTACTAGGTGTTTCTTTTACTTTCAGCCCTTGTAGTTGTTTCCCACTCCTCATTGTTATAGCCTTACACTGGTCATGTGTGGGTTTTCTAGTGACCTCAGTATCACTAGGGAATCCTCCATTTTGCCTTGTGTTGATGAACTGTGTAACCTGACCCATCTGTGTCTCTAGAGATTTTAAGGTAGCTTCATGGTTTATCATTCTCATCTCTGTCTTATCCATGAAGGTTTCAGTTTTCTTGACAAAATGATCCATGTTGGCCATATATGCTCCAATTTGAGACACGAAGGTTGCTAGGGTCTGTTCCAGTATGCTTGTGGTGGCTGTCGGCTGTTATTGTGGTTGCTGCTGTCGTGACAGAATTCTAGGACCTCCTTGGTTCTGGTTATTCTGGACTGGAGGATTCAATGCATTGTTTGAGTTACTCCAGGAAAATTTGAGGTCCTTCTTCTAGTTCAGGTTGTAGTTGTTGGAGTCATAGCCCTTATTCTTGTTGTAATTTCCAACACACATTCCCTCTTCCAGTTGTATGGGGCACTCTTCTGTACTATGGTTTCCACTACAATTTCCACACATCTCCTCGGTAAAATATACAACCTTAGATTCTTTTCGCTGCAGGTTTTCAACCACCTTGGTGATGTATGCTAACTGAGTTTTTACCGAATTGTCAGATTCGTACTACTTGACAGATACTCCTCGTCTTCCTCCTCTTCGAGCTGTGGGGAACTTTTCATCGTTCTTTGCTAACTTTTTCAACCCCATCATTGCATCTTCTGGTTCTTTGTTTAGTAACAAGTCGTTCGCTGCTGAGTCTATCCTCATCCGAGTGTGTGCATTGGCAGCATTATAGAATTTGACGACCTGATTCCATACAGGGAATCCATGCATCAGGTAGTTTCGTAAAAGAGTTGTAAAGCAGTCCCACGCCTCATGCATTGGCTCGTCATCTTCCTGTTGAAAAGTAGCAATCTCGTTACGCAATCTTTTAGTTAAAAGAGAAGGATTAAACTGAGAAAGAAATTCACGATAGACATCCGCCCAAGTTCTTATTGAACCCGACATTAACTTGTTCCACCAGGTTTTCGATCTATCCCTCAATGAATGAGGAAATAATTAGAGTCTCAGTACTTCCGGACTTATTCCTGGTTGTCTGAATGATCCACAGATCTCTTGGAAGGTTTTCAGTTGTTCACGTGCATCCTCTGTAGCAGAACCACCAAATTGTCCAGCTGAATTTATCGTACTGAACATCACATGATTAAGTTCAAAGTGTTCGACTTCCACATATGGCAGTGTAGTTTGCAGTTCAACGTGATCGTTGTCCATGTAATCTGGGCAATTCTGTCGAGCTGCTGGGGCAGCATGAGCTGGCCGATCGTTTTGGACATCAATAGGAGGATCAACATCAACCCTGGGGTTGTTGTTGTTGTTGTTATCTGCCCCATTGCGTTGTCTTTCATTCACCATTGCTTCAAGTCTTTCCTCAAGATAGTTTTTTCTTTCTATCAAGAATCAGGCTTGGTTCCTGAGATGGTATGTCCGATCGATTTCTAGATCTAATTCGTATTCAGGTTCTTTACCACGTCTCGATCTGTGCATAAGCAATAGGAGAACCTTGTGAAAAGCACAGGGAAATAAAACAACTAAAAACGGAAAAGAAATAAAAACAAAAATTAAAAGGTGTAGTAATTAAAGGTAAAGGTATGTTGCCAGTCCCCGACAACAGAGCCAAAAACTTGTTGCGTGTAAAAGAGTCTATCGCAATTGGGTGCAAGTATACACGTCGCAAGTAATAAAGTGATACGAAGTATCGAATATCATCTCCACAGGGACTGGAAATACTTATACCCTTAAATCTCTGCACAAGAAAAGAAATAATATTAATAAGGTGATTTTGGAAGACTCGAAGGTAAACTAAAGTAAACAAGGAAATCATATTGACATGATAGGCTGGTATTGATTTGCTCAGTAGTGCAGGTATTGCACTGTTCAAAGGAACTTCTGTTGCTTCTGTCGCAACAGCAGTCTGTTGTTGTCGTGGCAGCAGCCAACAACTCTATACTTCAAGTTTGGCAAGAATCTATGTTGTGACTTATCCTATCCCTAGGCCCAAGTTCTGTCGATGAACACATATTGGATGATACCTCCCAGCGTGAATCGAAGGATGAACACCGATGTTTGTGAATTCTTCCTTATCCACTTAACCTTGAACCTATCCCTAGGCCAAGATGGTTTAACCATAAACTGGAAAACTCGTATTTACTCCTTTCGTATACTTAACTCTCCCGATATTAAGTAAATGGATAACCTCACAATGCTCTCCCGAAACTCTTATGAGATGTTGAAACCAGAGTAAATAAACTTGAATCTTTTATTAATTGAACCGAAAAAATCCTAAGAAACAATAATATCCTTACAACTACCTTACAAGATCAACACTTAGCCATAGGGGAAGTTTAGAACATGATGGAGAGCGAAAACGACTAGGGTTTTGGGGGAAGACGTCTAGGAGCTAGATATTCTTTTCCTTGTCAAATTACAATCATATATATAGGACTTGGACTTGAGTTTTCTTAATGGCTAAGAATACTAGTTTGAATTAAAGTACAACTCTATTAAAGACTAAATCTCTGAGTAGATATCTTTTAATTCGCCTTATCTTCTTGCTTTGACTTTTTCCTCAAACTGTGGGCAAGGCCTTTCTTGTGCTTCTGGGCTCCGATAGTTATGCGAGTGGTCCACAAAAATCAGGCTTTAAATGCTCTATCAGTCGAACTCCACTTCGCATTTTCCATCACCATAGTCTTCACTGTCGTCTCCTCTGCCACGATAGATGTCACGACTGTGTTGTAATGGACAGTCTCCTGCAATCCTTCACTCCAGCTCTATTGTTATCTTCTATTCCTCTGTTGCCCTGGATTCTTCCACGACAAGTACCTGCAAGAATAGACTAAAATCAGCAATATCTGTGTAATATTTTCCATTTGTGACGTTTATGCAAAATCTATCCTAAAATGCAACTAAACATACGTGATTGCATCAAGAATATGGATAAAAGAGGATTAACATATAGAACATTTATGCACTCAACTGTGCCGCAATATTCGAAACCTTCGGTAGTATCCCGCCAAGCCTAGGAAACTACGGATTTCTGTCACCGACTTCGGTTGCTTCCAACTCACTATGGATTCTATCTTCTTGGGATCCGTACTAATCCCATTGGCCGAGATCACATGACCTAGGAAGACTACTTCCCTAATCCAAAACTCACATTTACTCAACTTGGCATACAATTGATACTCAAACAAAGTCTGAAGCACTAACCGCAAATGCTCATCATGTTCTTCCTCGGTTCTAGAGTACACTAAGATATCATCTATGAACACCACCACAAACCTGTCCAAAAACTCGTGGAACACTCGGTTCATCATATCCATAAATGTTGTTGGAGCATTAGTCAAACCGAAAGACATTACCAAGAACTCATAGTGCCCATAACGTGTACGGAAAGCTGTCTTCGGTATGTTCACATCTTTCACCTTCAACTGATAGTAACCGGATCTCAAATCAATCTTCGAAAACACAGAAGCACCTCTCAACTGATCAAGCAAGTCATCTATTCGAGGCAAAGGATAATTGTTCTTCACTGTTACTTAGTTCAACTGCCTATAGTCTATACACATCCTCATATTGTCGTTCTTTTTCTTCACAAACAAAACCGGAGCACCCCACGGAGAAATACTAGGCCTAATGAAACCCCTATCTGACAACTCCTGAAGCTGTGTCTTCAACTCTTTCAACTCCTTCGGTGCCATTCTATACGGAGCAATAGACACGGGTGCAGAATCAGAATACGTCTCAATAGCAAACTCAACTTCTCTATCTGGAGGCAAACCCAGCAACTCTCCTGGAAAAACACTCGAAAAATCACAAATTCTCCTAATGTCTTGCGGTCTAACCTCACTCATATTTGGATTCATCACATAAGCCAAGTACGCCTGACAACTCAAATCCATCAATCTCTGAGCTTCTAGAGCAGAAACAACATTAGACAAGAACTTAACGTTCTCGCCCACTACTACAACCTCAAAATCATCCGTAAGCCTCAAGAAGACTCTCCTAGTCTCAAAGTCTACCCTAGCTCTATGCTCTACGAGCCAATCCATGCCCAAAATCACATCAGAACCATAGAACGGTAATTCCATCATGTCAACCAGAAACACGTGGCCCTGAATCATCAAGAGACACATCCTATACATCTTCCTAACTACCACAATATCACCGAAAGAACTAGTAAAATTTACACCTACCTCTAGCCACTCATACGGTAGACCTAGGGACCTTGCATGTTCACCCAAAATATACGAATGTGTCGAACCCGAATTTATCAAAGAAAGCAAAGTCAAGGACTGTATCGAGAAATTACCTGCAATGACATCTGTGTCATTCCCAGCCTCTCGCTGCGCATACACCCTAGCCGGTCCTCCACCCTCGGGCTGAACTGCCACCACATGAGCTAACTTCCTCTGACCATCATTCCTCGGCTGAAAGTTACCACAACCGCACCCCGGCCTCTCTGATGCTCAAAACCCCTAGCTGGAGCCGGTCCGCCCCTAGCCGGGTGTGGACAGTTACGCCTCAAATGGTCTCGGGAACAACAGTTTCAACAGGCCCAAAGGTACCCATGCACTCGCTCTGATGGCGTCTCCCGCACCTAGCGCACTCAGAAGTGTGAACAACAGCTCCTTGGCCCTGATGGCCCCGTCCATGGTTATCGCCCCTATGTCTCGAATTGGGTTGATACCTCCTATCCCTATGCTATATTTATTAATACATACTTATTTATTAATAAATACTTATAAGAATAAAATCATTATATCATTATATGTAATATACTATAGGATACTTATTTATTTATTTATTAGTATAGTATAATAATAAATTTGAATAATATAATACATTTAAATAATATAATACATTGTGATATGATATTGTTAGTATAGTATAATTATTAATACATTTGAAAATTTATTAATACATGTGAATAATATAATTAATTTCAAATGATATAATTCCATTTAAAATTGGATGTAATATTTCTTTTTTTTTTCAATTGAAAGGATTAGTGTATTTATTTACAATTATAATGATAAAATCGCATTTGCAACCAACCAACATTTATTGAAGAAGCTGAAACTTGTTCTGACGGTGATGATCATCATTAAGGTGATGCTAATTATCGGCCCATGAATCTTGCCTTGCACTCGATACCTGTCTTGAATCTTGGAGGTCTATTGGATATATTGTTACTTGCCTGCCATTCAAAAAGACCTTGAATTCCCCGATATTGTGATTTGTTGTTGTCGATCCTCGTGAGCGTATTTCGGGATAGTTAACATCTGCTGAACATATATATGCAACTACAAATAACGACAAATCACAATATCGGGGAAATTAGTTTGGGAATAAATTTTCCCGATACGTGATTTGTTGCCAATAGTAGTTATAATACAAAATTTCACGCACTCAATCTAAGAAGGCAATTTTTCCCCGACTGAGTGTTGCTTCCCTTCCTCGATCAGCTGGGTATTTATAGAACCAGTAGACGGTGATGACATGGCAAACTCGCGTTTTATGAAACGTGAGGTCTTTACAAACTCGATGTTCATAAAACGCTAGGTCACTGACACGTCAGGAATCTGATTTCTACCAAAGTCGCTCTTTGCAGAATGCGATTTGTCTTGAGATTCGACGACTTTGGGCTATATATACTCGAACGTTGCTAAATATTTGCACTTGTATTGATTTGCAATGTTTGAGTATTCGAATGATTAGAAAATATGTTAGGTTGAAGATGTGTTGCAATGTATCGCCTGTGTTTGTGTAACATGATCGACAAATCACAATATCGGGTAACTTTTGATGTTTCTGTCCAAGTTAACAAAACATGGCGAGCCAGTGTATGGGTACATTTGCTGAATCAAGAAGATGATGCAGTGGCTCATGGTGGATCGATGGCACATGCAAAATCATGTTGGGTGCAACTTGAGGTGTCCTCTCTAGGGTTTTCTCCAGTTGCACGTGCCGATTACATTTGATAATGCGGGTCAAAGCATCTACCATTTCTGGTGTTTTCGAAGCCATGTTAAGACCCCCGCATGTAACGATGTTGGTGACATGTGTATCGTGGAAGAACACCGGTGTTGGTGACAATTGTTTCTAACATACGGAAAAAAAAAATTAATTTACATATTACACATTCATATGTAATATTTTACGTGTTTCAATGCTTGTCTTCTATAAAAACAATAATTTGAAAGAACACCGGTTCGTTTACACCATATAAATAGACCCCTGCCTCAAGTTTGAACTCACTCTTTCATTTACTTTCATTATAATGGCTGCAAACGTAGATGATTTACCATCTTTTGGGAGTCACTCTTGCGATGTTGATGTCGATACTGGCGGTGAACTAGAAGTTGGGATGATATTCAGTGCGAAAAAAATGGTAGAGAATGTGATTAAAAACTACAACATACGCCGATCAGTTCGTTCGGCAATGAAGAAAACGACTACGAACAAATATATCGTAGAATGTGTCAAAAAGGGCAACGGCTGTAACTGGATGATTCATGTATCACGAACAAAGACGTTGAACAATGTTTGGTAGATAAGAAGATATGACGGACCTCATACATGCCAGTTGTAACAAAAAAATTCCATGTAATACGTATGTGTTTGTTAATTACATATTTTGTGATTGTTCACTGTTTGAAAATCAAAGCGGTTCAGATGTAGAAAATAAAATTTGCGATAATTATATTAACGAAAAGTAGTTCAAGATTGTTGTTTGAAAGAAGTATACAAGCATTAAATTACTAAGCATACTTAAATCTACGAGAACGAATCATTTTCGCTGCCCTCGTAGTCTATACTTATGTTAGAAGTTAAGTTCCTCAATTGTTTGTTCCTTCTCATGTCGTCTCCTATAATTTTGTGTAAATATCGTGTCCTCGTCTTCAAGCTTAAGTACTGTTGATGAAATGGAGCATGTATCAAAGTTTACACTAAGCTCGATGTTCGTACCCCCGACATGTTTGTATGCCCGAAACATTTTGTGCATATCTTTCCGATTGGATAGTGTTAGCATGTAGTGTTCTTCTAGGTCGGGCTCATTCAATGAAACTTTGGCACACAATGCAGAAATTTTGGAGCTTGTAGACTCCTTAACTCTTGTTGAAATCAACTCAAACAATTAATCTCTTGTGATTTTCTCATTGAAAGAAGTGTAGAAGTGGGTTCCACGAAAGAAAACAGTAGCAGAAAAACGCACCATAATTTGTCAAAGAAATTGTTTGAGTAGTGTAAAAATTTTGTTTGAGTTGTGTAAAAATTTTGGAACTCCGGCTTAACATATATAAGGTTGAACAATGTCGAAATAATTTTTCGAAGTCACGTTGTAGAGGACACAATTTTTCCAGCGTAGATAGAAATCGCATTTTATAGGACGCGATTTTCGACATTATTCAAAGAAGTTGCATTTTACAG
The DNA here is from genome assembly GCA_958450335.1 of Hibiscus tridactylites. NCBI lineage: Eukaryota > Viridiplantae > Streptophyta > Magnoliopsida > Malvales > Malvaceae > Hibiscus > Hibiscus tridactylites. The sequence goes on along the minus strand of OY288269.1, from coordinate 41,017,597 downwards.
TATGCAATTTTCGAGGTCGCGTTTTACAGGATGCGATATTAGACATTATTCAAAAAAGTCGCGTTTTATAGGATGCGTTTTATAGGACGTGATTTACATATTATTTTTGACTGCGATAACATCATTATGATCAGAAAACATTACATAAAGCTTAAGCTCAAGGGCCCACCCTGAACAAAACTGATGATGAGATTCCACCATTATTTCCACATCAGCGTCGTCCATAATGTGGAATAAGGAGTACGTTAATGGTTCTAATGACGCCGACATTCTGTACTTTAATTATTCTATCTTTTTGTCAGGACTATGTGGAACATGTTTCTTCACTTCATTCATCAACTTCTTATACGATAAGTTGTATGGCAGCGGAACTAATATACCACTTGAGGACTGAAAAATGATGCCGAGAGATGCATCATCGATTATCTGACCATTGTAGTATACCAAAGCTAAAATAGTTTCTCGTCTCGACATATTATATCGATCAAAGTCCTTACAAATTACATTCCAACCTTCCCGGTATTTATATATATATACCTCCCATTGCCTCACTTATTCAAACATGTATTCAATTCGGTTTGATATATCGTTGTGTAGAGTACAATTATTATTCACTCGGACCAAGATATTTATCTTTTCAGACGTGTCAGTCCAGCTTTGTCAGTGCCTGACTTGATAAGGAACTCGCGTTTTGTAGAACGCGTCATCCAAAAGAACTCGCGTTCTGTAAAACACGAGATCATTGAATATGATAGAATCTCACTTTCTGCAGAAAGCGAGTTCCCTAACACGTCTGCAAAAGCGAGATTCTCCGGGATTTTCCGAATGAATAAGATACCAGAAGTCGCTTTGTACCCTTATATGAAGCAGAATGCAATAATGATATTGTATAGCATTCACAAAACAAGTCTTTCAATTTTTCATGTCTTTCAATTACCAGAAAAAATGTCGAGACGAGGAGGTGTTTCTGTTCTAGTATACTACGATGGCGAGATAATCGTCGATGCCTCACTCGACGTCATTTTTTAGTCATCGAATACTGTAACACTGGAGATTCCGAAGAGATTATCCTACAATAAGTTGATTAAGAAACTAGAGAGCAATGTCCTGCATGGCCAAAACCAAAATCTGTCCGACTTGAAGTATTGTCTGCCGATCTCTATAGATCCATTAACATACTTCGTATGTTGCATTACGGACAATGGTGATGTGGAGCTGATGCTGTCAACCCACTTGGAGTATTCATTAGGTGGTTCCCTAGAGCTGTATGCATCATTTTCTTATTTTAATCTTGCTATCGAAATCCCAACATGAAGACAAGAGAATTTCGACTTTGATCCGAATGCCAATGTTGATAGCCCGACGGCCAGTTTACGGAATGATTTCAACCTGCTAACTACATACAGTCCACACAACGAGTTTGGTGCATCGTCGTCTGTTGTGCCAAGACATTCGTGCGTAGTTATTTTCGGGTTCGACTTGAACTAGACCCGAACGATGAATTCGATGAGCCAAGACATGCAACGCACAATCCATACAGTCAGTATACTATGGGGGGAGGCAGCGCCATCATTCCATATGAGGTCCGACCATGAAGTATTCAACCCCTTCGATGATTCCTCATATGGACGATACTCAGCGTATGTCCCTAGCACAGAGTACCTTCAACCATCTATGGGGAGACGTTCTTGTGTTGATGCTCTCAAACTTGATCTTGGAAATACGGTTCACGAGCGGTCTCGCGATCGACGACCAAACTGCTCGCCTAAAAGGGTAGCGATCGACGACGCTGAACTATACCATTTTGAGGGGGATAATTCAGACGAAGAACCGCTTAGGGAACCCAGACCCGAAGGCGACGAGCAAGGGCCCTTCTATGAAGAACCAGATGACGTGATCATTCCAAAAATTGATATGGATGAGTTGGAAGGAAACGAAGAACACCCGACAACAAGATACGTTCCGGTATCGACTACACATATTTCTTATTACCAGCCACCATCCCACTTCACGATGGTTGATATGGATGCGTTAGATGTTCCAGAATTTTCACAATACCAATACCAAACAATTGACGGCAGAATCAACCGTGCTGATGGTGAACTGGCCATTGGGATGACGTTCCTTACAAAAGAACTGGTGGTGGCCGCAATTAAGCAGTACAACATTCGTCGCGCTGTTACGACGAATGTGGAGAAAACACAATCGAGTTTCTACAAGGCGGTGTGCGCCCACAAGAAGAATCAAGGATGTAAGTGGAAAATTTGTGTATCTCAATTGAAGAAGGCAGGCAGCCTGTGCAGAATAACAAAACTGGAAGGGCCCCATTCATGCATCGTTACTAGCCTAAGTTAGGATCACAAGAACCTCGATGTGCACGTCCTCTACAACACCTTCATGCCACTGGTAAAAGCAAATCCCCGGGTCACGGTTCGCGTCTGTCAGGCTACAACTTAACAGGTCCAGAAGTACTATCTTGAATACCATAAAGCACGATATGCAAGGAACCGGGCCGTAGAAAAACTGTTTGGCCATTGAGATGAATCTTACAATGAGTTGCGCCTGTGGCTAAACCTGATGCAGAAACACATACTCGGAACAGTTGTCGAACTTCATACGGTTCCGACATACGAAAATGATCGTGTCGTTCGAGGTGCTTGTCAATTCCACCGGCTATTTTGTACATTCCCTCAGTGCATTAATGCATTCAAGCACTACAAACTGATGGTTCAAATTGACGGTACATGGTTGTACGGGAAATATACATAGGTCCTACTTCTGGCGATTGCACAAGACGACAATCGAAAAACCGTGCCTGTAGCATTCGTAATTGTCCAAGAGGAGGATCTCGAGTCTTGGGTGTTCTTCCTTAAGAACCTACGGAAATATGTTATTTCTCCTGTAATGCGGGCAAGGGATGATTGGATATGTCGTATTTTCGACAGAGGCACAACGATCTTGTAGGCAATAGAACGTTTGGGCGATTCTTGGAAGCCTTCGTACATTTACCACCGTTACTGCTTGCGACACATTGCGGCGAACTACTTGCAGTAGTTCAAGAACCATGATGAACACGCTCTTGTGCTTCGAATGGGTACGTATTTTAGGTCATTTTCATTTACGATATCTTTGCATGTGTTGTTCGCCCCTAACTATTCAACTGTCATTCCCTAGGCAACTCGCATTACGTACAGGAGGTAGAGGACATGTTCCAAGAATTGAGAGCCAGAAATAAAGATGGCACGGACTACCTTGACAAAATCCTGATGGAAAATGGCTTAGATCATATGGCGAGGGTAAATGATATGGTCACATGACAACCAACTTGGCTGAGGCGGTCAACTCAGCACTCAAGGGAGTGCGGCATTTGCCTATCACTTCCGTTGTCAAAGCGACCTACTATTGTTTGGCTACCCTATTTGCAACCTTGGGAAGGCAAGCAACTGAGTACATGGCAGGTGGCTACCAAAAATATACGATTAATAAGCCCAAAATAATAATCGAACATGCCTATCGAAGCTTGGTTTGGGTGTTTGAGTTGCAAAGAACTCGATTTCTGCAGAAAGCGAGTTCCCCGCGACAAATTCAGCCACCTCTTGAAATTCTCAGAGAACTCGCGTTTCGTAGAACGCGAGTTTCCGTAAAGTTCGTTATTCTGAAAAGTGTTGTCACGTATGCGGAACTCGCTTTTTGCGTAGCGCGAGTTCGTATCTCGCGACCTCCGAAACGTGTGTTTTTCATACGTGACGAACTTGGGGTGATTTTTTTAAATAATAGTCTGTGAAGATTATTTTTCTAGATATTTAATTAAAATGAATTTTTGGTGTAAAATAATTTTTTTTACTACTCTAATAGAGACCTCTTCACGGTCTCTCAAATTTCCAGACCTCTGACCAATACCTTTTTTTCTCAACTCTACAATTCAAGAGCTTTTCTTTTTCTCTTTTACCAAACGGTATAAAGTTCTCCACAGATGTCTTTAAATTTTTACTTAAATTTTCATATTATCATTTTTATTATTTTTAACACGGATATTAATAATATACTTAAATTATGGACCCCATGACGTGAAATTTTACACACTGTTTAAATTTAATTTTTTATTATTGTTGAAAAAAATGTACTTTTTAAAAAATACTGTAAAAGAATTATGGAAATTTGTGATTTTTAACATTGTTTTCAAAAACTATTTTTAAAAGTTAAAATTGGTATTTTAAGTATATATTAGAAAACGTAATTAATTGATGAATAAATTAAATTTTTTGACATTTGTATACCTAAAAATATTTAAAAAAATTAAAAACTATTTTACAGTTTTAAAATTGGTTTAAAATCTTAAAGTTCTTCATTTATCATTTTCAACCACAACTCCCGTTTACTTAAAAACTGAATTTATGGAAGCCTTAGCTTTTCTTTTTTTCTCTATCGCGGCTTTTTCATTTTGGTTAAACTTAGGCCAGGGACGACAACAATTTTAGGGTTGTTTGTCGATCGTCGATCATTCACTTTTATTTATTTGTTTCGTTCTTTTGATTTTCAGTTTTTTAATTCAATAAATCTGTCTTCATGACACGTTTTTTTTACCGTTTGGTACGTTTTTCTGCTTCTTAGCACGCTTTACTGCCTTTTGGCACGCTTTTTTGTTATTTGTTTTCTATCAGGGTTGGATCTGACGTCGTCACAACTGATCAAGATGGCGCTCATTTCATTATGTTATTGATATCCCTGTCTCGGGCCCTTGAATCAGATTCAGATACACGATTACATCTACCGTTTATTGCGATTGAGTTGTGGTAATGACCTTATTGTCAACGTACATTCACTGTAATATGCATTTGTCAATGTTGTTTGATGATGATTTTACCCATCATCGTCGATTTGAGGATGTTTGTATCCGTCTTTTGTTTCGAGTCTTTAGATTAAGTTCTTACATGTTCCTTGTATGGTCCTTTTATGATCTAGAGCCGCTAATTTGATTTTCTGAGTTTGTGTCTGGATTTAGGTGTTTGTTTACTCAGTGGTAAACTTTTATTGCAATTTCAGATATTTCCTCGTTTAATAAAATTAGTGGATTCAATTTAAAAAAAATTTAATTTATTAATAAAATAGTTAAAAATTCTGATTCACAGTTCAAGTGAAACAAATCGCTCATAATAATTAAGGTAAGTTTCACCGGAGGTCCCTTTTGTTTGGGTTGTGTTCTATGTTGGTCACTTGTTTTAAAAAGTGTTATTCTTGTCACTTATGTTTTCGATCTGTTTTATTTTGGTTATTGTGCCGTTAACACTAATCACTTTGATGATGTGACAAATTAGTCAAAAGGAATAATTTTTAATTGGGTAAACTATACTAATGACCATCGAATTATGGGGTTGGTGTCAATTTGACCACTATATTTTCAATTGTGCTAAATATACCACATAATTATTTAATTGGTTCCAATGTAGCCACCCGCCGTTAAAAAAAGCGGAAGTTGATGGGGCTGTTAAAATAATTGGTATAATTATAAATTTGGCTCTCTTTATCTATACAATCTATCAATTTGATCCTAATTTTAATCTAATAAAAATTTATTTATTTTAATTAGGTGGTAACACGTGTCACTCTGATTGGAGTAGGAAAAATGAAAATTAAGGAACTGCCCTTGGTAGGAATCGAACCTGGGACCTTGGGGGAGTAGCGTGCGTGAGTTTGCCATTGAGTCAAGCATATACTTGTGATATACAATACTAATAATAATATATGTTTTATACATATGGAGAAAGAAAAAATATGCTCACCTTTGGTAGGATTCAAACCTGGGAATCGTTAAGGGTTGAAGCATGGGTTTGCCACTAGGCCAAATAAGTATTTTTGATATGAAATACTAACTATAATATATATCTTATTCGATTCTAATTTGGTTTAGAATATTATATATAATAATATTAAAATAATCAAAATTAAGTTCAAAAAATCAATTCAAAGAAAAATTAATTTGAAATATTAAATATATAATTATGTTAAAACAATTAAAATTTAAAAATTATTTTTTAATATTTTATGTTTGTTTTTCTTTTAAAATTTTAAAATTTGATTATTTTAATATTATTATACATATAATATTTCAAACTAAATTACAATCGAATAAGATATATATTATAGTTAGTTCATGTCAAAAATACTTATTTGCCCTAATGACAAACCCATGTGGCCATGCCCCAACCCTTAAGGATTCCCAGGTTCAAATCGTATAACCCATGTGGACATGTCACCACCTAATTAAAATAAATAAATTAGATTAAAATTAAGACCAATTTGATAGATTCTATAGATAAAGGGAACAAAATTTGTAATTATACCAATTATTTTAACAGTCTCGTTAACTTTTCCGTGTTTTTAACGGCAAGTGGCTACATTGGAACCAATTAAATAGTTATGTAAGATATTTAACACAATTGAAAATATAGTGGTCAAATCGACATCAACCCCATAGTTCGGTAGTCATTAGTATAATTTATCTTTTTTAATTTTACTCATAAACTTTAAACAAAATATTAATTTAACTCCTAAATTTTCTCAATCTCACTGTCAGAAATTAAAAAGTAACAAAAAAAAAATACTTATAGATGTAAAAAAAAAACAAAAGAAGCAGCATAATAATATTTGAAACGACAGCTTTTTGTCATTGGATATACTATCATTTATTTATTTATTATGAAGGGGGGGGGGGGGGGGGGGGTACAATCCCAGTTTCACTCAATCAGACTCTCATTTTTTTACACACTCTTCCCAAGCTCAGAAAAAAAAAACTCAGCCTTTTCATACCACCATCAACTCTATAGAAAAAAGAAACACTCTTTATACAAAATATGAGAGCAGTTTCCAGAAGAAAACTTCAAAATTCAGCCTCCACTCCACTAGTTATCCATGGATGCCCTGTAAATTTCAATTCAAAATACAATTAATACTGGATTTCCTAGAATAATAAACATAGATTCAAATTAGTGTCTGCTACCTCAACAACGAGGCCGAAGATATGAACTTAAATCCTTTATAATAAAAGATTAAATAATGAATGTAGAAATGGCTTACTTAAAACTTGCTCAGCGGATAATCTTCTGGAAGCATCTTTACACAACATTTTTCTCAACAGATCTTTCACCCCCCGCGAAACCGACTGGAAATCCCTCACGGGAAACCTCAGGTTTCCCCTCATAACGGCCTCGAAAATCTCCCCCACCGTCTCCCCGTAAAACGGCGGATACCCTGCCAGCATTATATAACCACGCCGCAGCTCCAAACGTCAACTTTCTCCCCGTATTCCCTTCCGGCCAGAATCTCAGGCGCCACGTAATACGGCGTCCCCACCACCCCTCTCATCGGCTCCATCGCCACCAAGTCGGCTGAACCGAAATCCGTTAGCTTAACGGAATCTCTCGAATCGAACAGGACGTTCTCCGGCTTGATATCGCGGTGGACGACGCCGAGGCCCTGAATGTGGACGACGGCTTCAACGAGTTGGGTGAAGATGGGCCGGGCTCGGGCCTCCGTGAGCGGGCCGTCGTCGACGATGAGATTGAAGAGATCTTTAGAAGGGGGACAGAGATGGAGCACCATGTGGAGATGAGAATCGTCTTCGTAGAGATCGTGGAGGTGGATTATGTTGGGGTGAGGCGAGACCAGAGTGAGAATCTTGGGCTCGTTGTAGAGACACTGTGAATCAAGCGAATCACCGGCAGAGATTCTTCTTTTATCAATGGATTTAACGGCGAAGGAGCCGCCGGAAATCAGAGAAACACACCTGAAAATGATGCCGAATCTTCCCTGTCCGATTTCTTCGCAAACATCGTAGCTTTTCTTCAACGCTTCAGTCATGGCTTCCTATTCAGGTTTCTGGTTTGGTTCTTGTATGGTTATAAATAGAGGGTTTGAGGAATGTTTAGGGGAATATTCGATTCGTTGTAGAATTGGCCGTTGGTTTAAATTACGAGAATGCCCTTATTCAGTTGTACGGTGGGATCTCCGTACTCCTTGTGTACTTGGGAGTTCGATTCGGCTGGGCAGTTGGATCATATAGTAGGCGTAGCTAGGATTTTTGGATATAGAATACACTCCACGCAGAGGCATCCAAGTTGCCCAAAATTTTTGTTTTAATTACCGTCTTTGCCCCTTTCTAGGTTATAACAACAATTAATTAACAAGGTTTATTTTGTAACTTGCCAGTTTTTATAATTATGTGCTTTAAAATTGTAATATTTTATATTGTATCGAGCTGAGAAAGATATTTTCAGATTCTCAAATCATTTAGTTGTTTGTTTAGTTTAAATTCATTTTTATTAATACTTTTATTATTTTCAAGAATTTTAATAAAAACTATATTTTATGACAAAAATAATTGTTTATTTTGAAAACGATATGCTAAAATGTTAGGTTAGATTAGAATATTAATTTTCTTTGTTAAAAATAATGAATATCATATGAATGTATTTTCAGTAAAATGTATTGTCGTATAAATTGGTTTTTTAATGCTTGGTTGACGCTCGGTGAATGTAATCAAAATTTTCAAGTCCATATAAAATTCTTGCATTTTCAGTAAAATATATTGTCGTATGAATTTTGCTTGTACTCTTTTTCCTTCAAATTTTCACTTACAACCATAAACATCCAAAAAAAATATTTTATATATTTATATAAGCGTTGTTATCATGGGTATGTTTCAGAAATATGTATAGCAAGGCGAATGAATTGACCGACACTCTAGCGAAAAGGGGTGTTAATAGGTCGTCCTGGTTGCAGGTCTAGGACCGAATCTACATTGTGTGTGCGATTGATATGGTAGAGTTGTATTGTTTCGGTGTAGGATTATGGTTGTGTTACTTTCGATATGGCTAATGTTGCCGACTTGAAAGAATGTGAGACATGGGTATTGTAGAACATTAACTCTTTGTCTTGTGTCCAGTTGTTATACGAATACTTCTTTCCTTCATTTAAGACTAGAAAGGTGTCTAATGAGGTCCTCTTAATAATTTGTATGATTAGGTGCTTGAATAAAATCATACATTCATCCACCAAAAAATACAATATTATATTTTTTAAAAAATAATTATTAATTATTTAAAGTATATTTACTAATCATTTTTAATAATGTAATATAATATTCTTATTTCAAATAATTAGTATTGTGTATTATTTTCATAAAAAATATTTAATATTATAATAATAATTTTTAATAATAATAAATAATGTTTTGTTTTATAATAAAAAAATATAATATAAATAATTATATTTATTAATTTACTGTTTTTATGTATTTAATAATAATAATATAATATTATAGTATTAGTTTTTGTGTGTGTGAAAAGGTGGTATGATTTCATATAAGGAAAATCATACACGAGGTGATTCCATATGCCTCATTAAAAACCTCCCTAACTTAAATGGAGGAAAAGAGTACCTGTGATACAAAATAACCAACAAACGAAGAAATTACATAACAAAACTAAGACTATCCTAAGAGCCAATACTCTCCTCTTGTAGGCATGAAACTATCGAACCTGGTGGAGTATCAAAGAACATAGGCGCAAAGCTACCGAAGGTAGCCAACCGAGCAAGCTTGTTCGTAAACCGGTTCCCCTCGTGACGTACGTGTTGAATCCAAATCTCCCAAGGCCGATTTCAAAGCTCCAATAAGTGACCACGTAGCCCATGGTGACCATTATAGTCTTGTCGGACAATTCGAATAGCCTCCAAACTATCCAACTCAACGATAATATGCCTAAGCCCTATGTTCCACGCAAACACAAGTCCCACATACGCTCCCCAAACTTCCGTATCAACTAAGAAACAGATCCTGATAAACTTTGTGAAACTAAATTTCCAAGTCCCACTACTATCCCTAGCAACACCCCCACACGACACATAACCATCCACCTCGTGACGCGCCCCATCGGTATTAAGCTTAATCCAACATCCATATGGTGGGCTCTAGGACGAAGGGCCACACACGGGACCAACCACGATTTGCCTCAAAGCACATTGGTCTGCCAACACTTGTGTTGTAGTCACAACAAGGCATTGACTACGCACTAACACCCTACGTTCATCATCAAGAGGCGTATCGAAAACAACACCATTTCTAGCAAGCCAAAGGTTCCATAAAATAGTGCCAAAGAGCAAGTCCAGACAAATCTGGTTTTATCAGCTCTGACCAAACTAATGCGCCGGGAAGACATCGCCGGAGAATGTGATCAATGGACACAACGGCAGCTCCACAAACAACACAACTACCATCATTTGTCATTTGTCGTCGCGCACACTCATCAATGTGTCAGCACCCGCCCCCAGCACACGACCCATAAGAATAATTTCACCTTTGGTAGCCCTTGAAATTGATGTATGGAATGCCAAATTATATGTTCAGACCAACCAAATCACCACCACAACGAATTTTATAAGCAGTTTTGACAGAGAAACACATATCCCACGAACCTCGCCACTCCAGCGTATCTGACGCGGGCCATGTACAGCGGCAATCCACAACAAAGTATCATACGGCAACAAGGGGAAAACTATCCCAACTCTAATTCCCAGACACTGACGCCATACTCACTATCGAAACACTCCCAAGGAAAGGCACTGCAGAAGGAGGAACATAATTCACTAAAGGGCCAATCTCTTCTATCCACGGGTCATGCCAAAAATCAACAACCATGCCAGAACCGATGGACCAAACTACATTATTTCGGACATCATTCTATATAATACTGAAACCTTTCCACAGGCGCGAGCAATTCGAATTCCGCAGCACCAATGGGACCCCCTCGCGACATTTATACTCTTTTCTAATAAACCGAACTCAAAGAGCATTCTTTCGCGCAAGAAGATTAAAAGCAAGCTTCATAAGGAATGCTTCATTTTGAATTTCCAACTTACAAAAACCCAAACCACCATCGTCAACCAGGAGACAAATCGTTTCCCAATTAACAAGATGAACCCCACCTTTAGGCGTGGTAATGCCCTAGAGAAATCTACGTATCAACCTCTCCAGCTCACGACACATACATTTCGGGAGGACCACAATCTGCGTAGTATATGCTGAGTTGATCGTTGAATCAATTTAAGCCAAGAGGGGGGGTGAATTGGATTTTTAGAAAGTTAGGTGGTGAAGTGGTAAAATAAATTTTGCAAGACAATGCACTTAGAGTGGTTCAAGTTCTAATTGAACTCTACATCCACTACCTTAGCTCCCACTAAGGATTTGCCAACAACTCCACTAGTTGATCTTCCCCTTTTATAGGCTTAGGAGGAAATCTTTACACAATGGCCAATTTTCTACCCAAAAATTGACTAAACCCTTTCACTTGATTACAAAGAAGATTAAGGAAAATAACTAGTATCTCTCAATACAAATGTTGCATGAATCAAATAAAGTGGGAAATACAAAGAACCACAATTGGGGTTTTACAAGGAATATGGAAATTTTGCACAAGAGCTTGAATTTGATGTTTGGATGTTTCTCTTAGGATCAATAGTTGTTGCTGGTGCTTTTAGGACTCCCTTTTATACCTTCTCATTGAATTCTAGCCGTTGGGGTTGTTGCCATCATAATTATAGCCGTTGGAATGCAATCTTCCCATCATTAATGCACTTCTGCAACTACCCATTTCGAAACGCTCGACCATGTTTCGAAACAGACCAAAATAGAAATAGCCGTTGGGGTGTAATTAAGAGATCGTACCGAAATGGACCTGATCGTTTCGATACACTAAGAGCCCGTTCAGAAACATGCTAGAGCTTGTTTCGAAACATTTTTCCATTGCCAAAACTCGTATCGAAACAACTTAAAACGTTTCGATACACTCTAACCGTTTCTCTGAAAATTAGTTATAAAATTGCAACGGTCATATTTTTGAATCCAAGTTTGAAAATCATTTCGAAATGTTTGAGGTCGTTTTGATACTGCCATATCGAAATGGTTCAACCCCTTCCTTTGTTCTTCATCCGTTTCGAAACACAGGGATCTGTTTCGATAAACTCGTATCGAAACGGGAAGGCTTGTTTCGAAACCGAGGTTAAGTGTTTCAAAACGTTCCAAAACGCATAGGGGACGTTCCGAAACGGTGACTCAAAAATCATTGTTTTGACTTGGAAAACACTTAGAAATTTTTTCATAAACATTGGCTTTGACTTGGACCATTTGCTTAGAGATTTTGGGAAGTTTTGAGGACATAAAAATTTATTTTCTCTTTTTCAATTTAGTCCTTGAATCCTTTGTTATATCAAAATCAATTCATTAGTTTTACAATCTCCCCCTTTTTGATATAACAAAATCATGTATAAATATTTAAGTGTTTTGAAATCTTTGAAAAAGTTTTAACTCCCCTCCAATTTAAGATAAGTTTTAAAGTTTTGAAAAGATTTAAAATTGAAGTATTTGAAACTCAAAACCAACTTAAAAACACTTAGGCCCTTAGATTACTTATCCCCCTTTTTTGTTAGATCAAAAATAGATAAACAAGGCTAGCAAGAGAATAAACGGAGTCATAAACAATAAACCAAACAACATGATATCATAGATAGCATTTAAGTTCAAGAAACAACATCAAATACATAAATATTTAAAACATTTAAGTTCAAGCTCAATCCTAAAAACAAATAATCAAAGCATAGGTCTTAAAGATAAAAACATAAATAGATGCAAAATTAATCCTAATATGACATAATAATATGATATGCAATATGAATCCTAGGCCTCGTCACCATCATCGTCTCCAATATCATCAAGAGAATCATCCTTGTGCTTAGCTAGATCTTGACGATATCGCCTCCAATCACCATAGAAGGTGGAGAAAGAGAGATCTATAGACGTTTGTTGATTCTCAAGAGTAGAGACACGATCCTCCAAGGATTGAATACGAGTGTTGAGAGCACCAAAACCCGAAGCCATGTTCGTGTCCATCGTGTTGAACCGCTCGGTAAGGAAGACCATAAGAACATCATTGTTAGGAGCCGCAACGGGAGCCAGAGCTTGAGGTTGAGGCTCAACTTGAGGTGATAGAGCTCTCCTATCAAAACAAACCCAATGGCTAAGTGTGTAACGAAACCCGAACTTCACAAGAGAAGATTCACCAATATTTTGCTTTCGGGGTTTCGGAGAATCATAGGAACAATCAAGACCGAGGCTACCAAAGATATAGCTCAACATTGTTCCCATAAGTGAAGGATGTAAGGGAGTCGGTTGTACGAATCTTCACTTTATGGACCATCTCGGCAAATATGAGTTTTACTAAGTTCGGTCGTTGTGCTTGGCGAAAACACTCGAGCCAAAAGTGATCGACTTGTCGGATGTTGGCAAATTTACCTTCTAAAGAGCGAATGAACCAAGAGATGATCAAATGCAAGAATTGGTCATGAGCATCCAAGGTAAGAACAGATCCAGTGTGAGCTTTAAAGTGATTTTCATCCTCAAGACCTTCATCTTTGAGCCCAAGGGTGTTCTCTAAGACAGATGGATCAATACAGAACTTCTTGCCCAAAAGATAAGACTCGATGTCAATGACCTCGGAATGATCTTCATTGTTGATGAGAACGTCATTTGAGTAAAAAAGCAAGACCATGTTCTTGTAGACGATGTCAGGAATGCTCAAAAAGGCTAAGAAACTACATTTTTGCAAGAGAGGTAGATAACAGTATTCGAAACGCTCAGAGTCAAGGAAATCTATATCTAGAACTCGCTCTCTTCAAACGGCGGAATCATGAATGATTTTGAATCGTTCCTTAGCATCTTGATTCTTAAGACTCTTTTCAAAAAGGAGGGTAAGGTTTGGACGAATGTTGTCTTGGGTTGAACCTTCACCTGCTTGAGTCTTTCGTTTCTTGTTTTCCATTAAAATTTTCTAAAAACACAAAGCAAGCAATAAAAATTTTGAGTGTATGCATTTAAATCCTAATTCAATCCAATAAAAATCACATTAAGGTTTTAAAACCACATTGAAAGTATATACATATATTAATTTTTTTTGAAGAAAACAATTTTGAAAAACTATGTTAAAAATATGATTAAAATTAAATATATTCGAATAAAAAAGTTTGAGATTTTGATTTTTTACAATTTTTGGAAAACCCATGATCTAAAACATATATTCCATACAAAACTATAATTTTCTAACCTAAGATTCGAATGAAATCAAAGGAAAAAGAAAAAGTCAGAAAATACCTTAAAAGAGGGATTTTGGAAGAATTGATGGATGAAATTGCACCAAATTGTTGAAGCTTGCTTAGATTTTCATTTGGGAGTAAAAGCCCTCAAGATTTGATGAAAAACAATGAGGTTTGGAGGAATTTTATAGAGGAAATCGTGTTTAGGGTTTTTAGGGTTTTTAAGTTTAGTAAAAAGTAAATTTCGAGCATTTAGAACCGTTTAAAAAGGATTTCTGGATACACGTTTCGTAACAGGCTAGACTGTTTCGAAACAGGCGTACCGAAACGTCTACGAACATTCTGAAACTTTCTGACCGTTCCGATACAATTTTGACTGTATCGAAGCCTAAGAGATTGCCCGTATCGAAACACGTATGGGCCGTTTCGATACATGTCTTGGCAGAACCAAAATGTTTTGAAACCCTTTGGGGCGTTTCGAAACACCCTGATCTATTTGTATTCATTTAAAGCACCCGTATCGAAAAAGGGTTACCCGTTTCGATACACCTAGGCTTGGAGATGCATACGAGGCTTTAAATTGCAGAAAAAACTGAATTTTAATAGATCCTAGATGCATAAATGATATGAATGAGCAAGAAAAACATATCAAAACACAAACATACTCCCCCTAACTATAAGCATGGATGAAATTAGGATAAAAAACACAAAAGCATGGCATTTTACAAGAAATCAAGCAAATTTAAGCACAAAAGGTCCTAAAAGGTCAAGATAGGCTAGTTAGACCTAACTCTCTCCTAAGGGACCAAAAACGCTCCTTATCTAGTGGTTTGGTAAAGATGTCCGCTAATTGATTTAAGGTGTCTAGATACTCTAAAACAACATCTTCCTTAAGGACATGATCTCTAATGAAATGATGCCTTATTTCTATGTGTTTGGTTCTAGAGTGTTGGATGGGATTTTTGGTAAGACATATAGCACTAGTGTTATCACACTTAAGGGGTATGGTATCTACCTTAATTTCATAGTCTAAGAGTTGTTGTTTCATCCAAAGGACTTGAGCACAATAACTCCCTAGGGATATGTACTCGACTTCGGTGGTAAATAAAGCTACACTATTTTGTTTCTTAGAGAACCAAGATATGAGCATACTACCTAGAAATTGACAAGTGCCGGAAGTACTTTTCCTATCTATTTTACAACCCCCGTAATCCGCATCCGAATAAGCATGAAGGTTAAAGGTTGAGTCTCTAGGGTACCAAAGACCTAAACAAGGAGTATCTCTAAGGTACCTAAAGATTCTTTTAACGGCTATAAGGTGAGCCTCTCTAGGACTAGCTTGAAACCTAGCACACAAGAAAACACTAAACAATATATCCGGTCTACTTGCGGTAAGGTAAAGCAAAGATCCAATCATAGAGTGATAAAGCTTAGAGTCAACACACTTACCTCCTTCATCTTTTTCAAGCTTTGTAGAAGAACTCTATGGTGTAGCTTGAGGCTTTGCTTGCTCCAAGCCAAACTACTTGAGCATATCCTTGATGTACTTAGCTTGATTGATGAAGATGTCATCCTTCATTTGTTTGATTTGGAGTCCCATAAAGAATCAGAGCTCCCCCATCATGCTCATTTCAAATTCACCTTGCATCAACTTAGAAAAATCTTGACAAAGCAATTCATTAGTAGAACCAAATATAATATTATCAACATAAATTTGAACTACTAAGAAATCTTTGCCATTGTTTTTAATAAAAAAGTGTTGTGTCCACCTTTCCTTTCTCAAAACATTTTCCAACTAGAAAACATGAAAGTCTTTCATACCAAGCTCTAGAAGCTAGTTTTAAACCATACAAAAACTTTTGACAATTTAAAGACATTGTTTGGAAAAATAGGATCTTCAAAACCCAGTGGGTGTTCCACACACACTTTTTCGTATATAAAATCATTTAAAAATTCACTTTTGACATCCATTTGAAAAAGCTTGAAATCATGATAACATGCAAATGCAAGTAGCATCCTAATGGCTTCCATTCTAGCTACGGGTGCATATGTTTCATCAAAATCAATTCCCTCTTCTTGAGTGTAACCTTGAGCAACAAGCCCAGCCTTGTTTCTCACTATGTTACCACTCTCATCTAGTTTGTTTCTAAAGACCCATTTAGTTCCTATAGTAGATTTATTTCTAGGCCTATTAACTAATGTCCACACTTTACTTCTCTCAAATTGATTTAACTCATCTTGCATGGCCATAATCCAAAAGTCATCTTTTAATGCTTCTTTAACATTCTTAGGCTAAATGCATGAGATAAATGCAACATGATTAAGCATGTTAAGAGAAGAGCGAGTACTTACCCCCTTGGATGGATCACCCAAGATCTCACCACCCTTGACATAGTTGTACTCCCTTGGGTAGCTCACTTCCTTTTCCTCAAGAGACATGTCTTCCAATGCTTCTAGAGGCGGTTCTTGTGCTTATTCCTCTTTGGTTGGAATCTCATTCACCTTTGATGATTCTTCACCATCATTGGCTTCAATGATCCCTACATCATCATCATCACAAGAATCCTTCCTCGGAATGAGGTTATCATCGAAAATCACATGAATAGATTCCTTTACAACTAAAGTTCTTTTGCTAAACACACGATAGGCTTTAGAGTTTAAAGAGTAACCTAGAAAAATAGCTTCATCACTTTTTGCATCAAATTTACCTAAATTGTCTTTTCCATTATTTAAAACAAAACACTTGTAACCAAAAGGATGAAAATAGCTAATGTTAAGCTTTTTAAATTTTAAAATCTCATAAGGAGTTTTCTTCAAAATAGGCCTAATCATTACTCGTTTTATAATATAGCAAGCGGTGTTAGTAGCTTACGCCCAAAAATACTTAGATAAATTATTTTCACAAAGCATAGTCCTAGCCATCTCTTCTAAAGTTCTATTTTCCCTCTCAACTACCCCATTTTATTGAGGAGTACGAGGAGCCGAAAAATTATGGCTAATTGTTGCGTGTAAAATAGGCTATCGCAATTGTAGTGCAAGTGTACACGACGCAAGTAGTAAAGTGATACGAAGTATCGGATATCGTCTCCACAGGGATTGGGCTAATGACTTCACCTTGATTTACTGCACGAAGTAAAGGAAATATTTTAGAAAGTTGTCACGAATGATAAAGTAAAAACGTAAATAAAAGGATTGAATTATCAAGATAGAGAGAATGGGCTGGTATTGAATTGCTCGGTAGTGCAGGTATTGAATTGCTCAGGATCTCCAGTTCTGTCGTCGCTCCCGTCGCCGACAGCACCTGTCGCGGCGTCTGTCCGTTAGTTGTCGCGGCAGCAGACACTAACTCAGTACTTCAAGCTTGGCAAGAATCCCAGATCTGCCTTGCCCTATCCCTAGGCACAAGTCTGTCGATGAACACGTCTTTGATGATACCTCCCGGCGTGAATCGAAGGATGAACACCGATGTGTATGAATTCTTCCTTAGCCACTTAACCTCGCCTTATCCCTAAGCACGAGATGGTTCAACTATAAACTAGAGAACGCGCTTTTATCTCTTTTGTATACTTAACTCTCCCGATGCTAAGTAAATAGATAACCTCACAATGCTCTCCCGATGCTCTTGCAAGATATTAAAACCAAGATAAAAGAACTTGAAGTTTATTTTATTGAACTTGAAAAATCCTAAAACAAAGCAACCCTTGCAACTACTTTACAAAACAACCCGTAGCCCTAGGGGGAATTTAGAACATGTCGGTGACGGGTGGACGGCAGGGTTTTGGTTTTGGTTATGGGGTAATCGGTTATGCCCTAGGTTTAATCTATGCCCTTTATATAAGCTTTGGGCTCAAGTTATCTAAGGTAACAAGGATTACAACTTTAATTAAAAGTAAGATTCTAATAAAGACTAAATCTCTAAAGTATCCTACTTTCCAGCCGCATCCCTATTTTGTGGGAATTCCTTTCCTTGAGCTTTGGCTTGACATATCTTTTGATCCGGGGCTTGGAAAATTATTTGGTTTCCACACGACAGACGAGCAGATTTTTCTCTATCTATCGAGGTCCACTTGACTTTTCCTCTTCATAAATCTGCTGTCACCTTGCTGTCACGACAGGTCCATGACAGGTTCGTCTTCTTCAGCTGCTTGTCCAGTTCAGCTTTCCTGCTTATCTGCCCTGCGCCTGCCTTCATCGTCAACCATGGCAGCTACCTGCAAAATACACCATCTTTTAGTAGAATCCGTGCCTTTTATATAATTGTGATGTTTTATTGAAAACTAACCTAAATGCAATGCAATGATGCTTGAATGCAGCAGAAATATGGGTTAAAAAGGGTGTAAATAATAGAACTTTTACACACTCAACACACCCCCAAACTCAAGTCTTTGCTTGCCCTCAAGCAATTAAACCTAAAGAAAAATGAAAATTTTTGTGTTGGCCTTTAAACAGTGAGCTGTCCCTTACCCGTCGCTCATTCTCTATGGCGGCAGCAACCTGTCGGAAAGGTTAGGATCTGTCCGGAATCTCCCTATAGCTCTCGTGCAGTGTGTGCATGCTTGTGAACAGTTATATGCTAAGATTCTCTTAGTTTCACTAGAATATTCAACTTCTTAACTCGAATTTTTATGCCAAAGTTTATTTTTTTAGAAGGCACATTTTCATGCTTCTTTTTCTTCTATTTTCAAGCTAAAATTTTCTAGAGCCAGTTTTTGGGCACCTCTAGTTAGCTTCCTAGAGCCGGTTTCGGGCACCTCTAGGTTTTTGATTTTCTTTTACTAAACTTCTTTCCTAGAGCCAGTGTTAGGCACCTCTAGGGGCTATCCAAGTTCTAAGCTTCCTATTCTAGTTTGGCTAAAAGAAATCTAAGCAATATAACAGTCACAAAAGTGTTAAGTTTTCAGAACTATAGAAAGGCTCTAAACTTTTCCTTAACCTGTCCTAAAGATGCTGCCACGACAGAGCCGTCATGACAGGTAAGTTAACTTCATAGTTTTAAGCCAACAGTTTTAATTTTCTGATTTTTTTTAGAAAAATAAGTAAATAAAAAGACACAACAAATAATCAAAAGATGTGCTAAAGACTCCATTAAATATGGAGGGTTGCCACCCCCAAACTCGAGGGTTGCATTGCCCTCAATGCAAAATGACACAAAAACAAATAAAGAAAAACAAGATAAATAAAAGTACATCACAAATATATAAGGGCAGGCAGCAATAAGAGGAGAAAAAGAAATAAAAACTTAAATTTTATTCGTTGTCCTCGCTGCTGCTACTGACGCGGATCTGATGGCGGCGTCTGCGTTGTGGAGGTGGCTGGGCAGGTTCCGGAGCAGGTTGATCAACAGGTTCATCAGCCTGTTGAGGGGCAGGTTCTTCCTCCGGTTGGGGGATAGGGTCGTCAGCAGGTTGAAGGGCAGGTGGCTCCACTAGTCGGACATCGGAACTGCTGCTGCT
Source organism: Hibiscus tridactylites (assembly GCA_958450335.1). Taxonomy (NCBI): domain Eukaryota; kingdom Viridiplantae; phylum Streptophyta; class Magnoliopsida; order Malvales; family Malvaceae; genus Hibiscus; species Hibiscus tridactylites. The sequence goes on along the minus strand of OY288269.1, from coordinate 40,998,005 downwards.
GTCCCAGCTGCTACTAGTGATGGCTTTGGACAACCTTCTTTTGTTGGCCACATGCTTAATACGTTTTACCCGCGTGAAGGCGCTGTCCAAATTCCTCCGGACAAGAGGGCTGTCATCAGTGGCAGCTCGCTTGGTTCCTCGAGGGGAGGTGTCTGCCGGTGGGCTGCCGGCTGCCGTCGGGGAAGGTGTGGAGGAGGTAGATTCTCCGTGGGGAGAGACAGGTGGTGTGGGAGTGGGGGAGGGGATATTGAAATAATGGGCGGGGAAGGTGGGGAAAATGACATCCGAAAAATTCAAAGTATTGGTAATGAAATTTACCGTTGCATTGGAGAAGTCACGGATGAAAGTCATCAAACCCATCTGGCGCTCCTCTATCCGCAAGACGGCAGCAAGGATGTGGGCGTTCTGATCTGCCGGAGCGGTGTTGGTGGCAGCTTCTGGGGCAGGTTCGGTGGCAGGCTCATCATCAGACTCAGCAGGAGGGGCGTTTGGATCGAAGGCGTTGAGGGGCGATACGACTACCAGCTCCATAAGGCTGGAGATGTTGTTGTCTGTCCATCCGCTGCCCTGCTTGATTTTGTCTGAAGGGTCCTCCGGTACAGCTGCGCAGCGGCAGAGGGCGGTGATGGTGAAGGGCAGGCAGAGTCGTGAGTCCGATCGGAAGGCGCAATCAAGAATGCTGTCCCTCATGTACCTGCCCACATTGATTGGCCTGTTATGCATGATAGAGTGGATGAGGGCCAACCGCTGTCTGTTGACTGTCGTATGGTGGGACGAGGGCAGGATACGCTTTTTGATAAAAGCGTTCCATAGTTTTGCCTCAGGGAGTAGCTGCCCCCTATTAACAGAGTGGGGGTTCTTCTTACTGGTGCTCCATGTCGTGCCCGCCTCTGTCAACTCTCTCATGACAGCATCATGTCCGGCAGCGTCGAGGGTGTCCCAAAATTGTTGGTGAGCATCTTCATTAGGGCCAAAGAAGAGGCCGAAGACATGGTTGATGCTGCTGGCGGTGAAAGGAACTGTCACTCCTCAGACGGTGACAGATGTCGCCGTCTTACTTTCGATTGCCGCGTAAAATTCTCTGACCAGGGTGTCATTAAGCTCTGCCGGCTGCTCGGCGAAGTCTTCCCACAGTTGAGCTGTTATGGCCTGCATGATGAACGGCCGGAGTCCAAACAGAGGGGCATCTCTGTTGTAGATGAAGCTCCGCTCCTCCCATAGTTCCTTTTTCGCGAACGGGGATGCTGCTGCTGGAGAAGAAGCGGCAGCAGCATTCTGACGGGTTTGGCGTGAAGACATTTTGGTTGCAAGGGCTGAAAAAGAAAGAAAATAGATAAAACTAGAAGAGGATAGCAAGAGAGAAAATCAGAAGTGATGAAAAATGAAAAGGGAAGGGGTTTATATAGCTGTCGAGGAGCTGCCCATTTAATGCCGCAACGGCAGGCGGGAAGAACGGAGCGGCAGATTGAATGTAGCGTGTCTGACGCGTCTGACGGGCATTAATGCATCTGCTGTGCGTCTGCCGCACGCTTCTGCGTCTACTGTGCGTCTGTTGACAGCCTGTCACATCCGGCTGCGCCGGCAGCCGAAACGACAGGTTATCATAAATGGGCTTTATTGGGCTGGTTGATGGGTGGTGGACTTGGGCCACTTCTTCTTTCTCACTTGCCTCCTTTATTTCCTAAAAACTGAAATTAAAAACAAAACATTATTTGAATAAATCTAATTCCTAATAAATAATATTAATAATAAAAATAAAAATAAAAAATAAGAAATTAGGTTAAATTAGGGATGCCTTCTGGGGCATCACCTAAAGTAACCACTTCCTGTATTCCTGGGGCTTCAATCCCTTGATAGTGCTTGAGGCGTTGTCCATTAACTTTGAATTGGTGCCCGTCCTTTAGTGATTGAATTGTAATGGCACCATGGGGAAAAACTTGAACTACTTGGAACGGTCCAGACCATCTAGATTTGAGCTTCCCTGGAAAGAGTTTCAATCTAGAATTAAACAACAACACAAGCTGCCCTGGGCAGAACTGTCGTGGCAGCAACTTCTTGTCATGCCACTTCTTAGTTTTTTCCTTGTAAATCCTTGCATTGTCGTAGGCCATTGTCCGTATTTCATCGATCTCATTCAAATCCAACAACCTTTTCTGGCCTGCCTTGTCCAAGTCCATGTTTACTACCTTGATCGCCCAATATGCCTTGTGTTCTATCTCGACAGGCAGATGACAGGTTTTCCCATAAATCAAACGGTATGGAGACATGCCCAATGGAGTCTTGAAAGCTGTTCTTATGCCCATAATGCATCATTCAGAAGCAAAGACCAATCTTTCCTAGTTGGTTTAACCATTTTTTCAAGAATGTTCTTCACTTCCCTATTGGATATCTCAGCCTGTCCATTGGTCTGTGGGTGGTATGCTGTCGCGATCCTGTGCTTGACACCATATTTTCTCAAGGCGGCAGCAATTACCTTGTTGTCAAAATGTCTCCCTTCATCACTGATAATCGCCCTAGAGATGCCAAATCTAGAAAAGATGTTTTTGTGCAAAAACTTTTGGACCGTTTTGGCATCATTCTTTTGAGTTGCGATTGCTTCTACCCACTTGGAGACATAATCCACTGCTAGGAGGATGTAAAGATTTCCACATGAAGATGGAAAAGGTCCCATAAAATCAATCCCCCAAACGTCGAAGATTTCAACTTCTAAAATATTCTACAGTGGCATCTCGTTTCTCCTCGAGATGTTACCTGTCCGCTGGCACCTGTCACAGTTTTTGTAAAATTCCTGTGCGTCCTTATACAGTGTCGGCCAGTAGAATCCTGACTGCAGCACCTTGGCAGCAGTTTTATTGCCTCCTAAGTGTCCTCCATATTGTGAAGCATGACAGTGATGGAGAATGTCTTCTTGTTCTTCGTGTGGTACACATCTCCTTATAACTTGATCTGCGCACATTTTGAAAAGAAGAGGTTCGTCCCAATAATAATGTTTAACATCATTTTGAAACCTCTTCCTGGCTTGGTAAGTAAGATCAGAAGGTAATATTCCGCTAACTATAAAATTAACGAAATCAGCATACCAAGGAAGGTTAGAAGACTTACCTGCCGCCATGGCTGTCGCAACAGCTAGTGCGGCAGCAAAGAGCTGCTCATCTGGGAAGGTCTCCAGTATGTGTGTCTCATCTGGCGGTAGACTCTGTCCCGTCTCCAACCTCGACAAGTGATCTGCCACCTGATTTTCTGTCCCCTTTTTATCTTTTATCTCAAGGTCGAACTCTTGTAATAGTAAGATCCATCGTATCAACCTAGGTTTTGCATCCTTTTTTGCAAATAAATACTTGAGGGCAGAGTGGTCGGTGTGTATTATAACCTTCGTTCCAAGTATGTAAGAACGAAACTTGTCGATGGAGAACACCACAGCTAACAGCTCCTTTTCTGTGGTGGTATAATTCACTTGGGCATCATTTAATGTTTTGCTGGCATAATATATGACATGAAACAGCCTGTCCTTGCGCTGCCCAAGTGCTGCCCCGACAGCATAGTCACTAGCATCACACATAATTTCAAACGGTTGCGTCCAGTCTGGTGGCTGTACGATGGGGGCTGTCACTAGCTTTTCCTTTAGAACCTTGAATGCTTCAGTACATTCTTCATTAAAGTCAAAGGGTCGGTTCTGCTCTAAGAGATGACATAGGGGTTTCGTGATTTTTGAGAAATTGGCAATAAATCTCCTATAAAAACCAGCATGCCCTAAAAAACTCCTAATGCCCTTGACTGTTGTTGGCGGCGGCAGCTTCTCTATGACCTCTATTTTTGCCCTGTCGACTTCTATCCCACGACAGCTAATCTTATGGCCTAAGACTATCCCTTCATCCACCATAAAGTGGCATTTTTCCCAATTTAAAACCAAGTTAGCTTTTTCGCATCTTTCGAGCACCTTTTGTAAATTGCCTAGACAACTCTCAAAATCGTCTCCAAAGACAGAAAAATCATCCATAAAAATTTCTAGGAAGTCCTCAACCATGTCCGAGAATATAGCCATCATGCACCTTTGGAAGGTGGCAGGTGCGTTACAGAGTCCAAATGGCATCCTCCTAAATGCGTACGTACCGTAGGGGCATGTGAAAGTCGTTTTCTCTTGGTCCTCCGGTGCAATAGCAATTTGATTATATCCTGAATAACCATCAAGAAAACAATAGTAAGGTTTACCCGCTAATCTATCAAGCATTTGATCAATAAAGGGTAAAGGAAAGTGGTCCTTTCGGGTAGCTTTGTTAAGCTTCCGATAGTCCATACAAACCCTCCAACCGGTCACAGTCCTGGTTGGGATTAACTCGTTGTTTTCGTTGGTTATCACGGTCATGCCTCCTTTCTTGGGAACACATTGCACCGGGCTTACCCATTTGCTATCGGAGATGGCGTAAATAATACCAACATCTAACCATTTAATTATTTCTTTACGCACTACCTCCTTCATTGCAAGGTTTAACCGCCTTTGGGCATCAATAGTCGGCTTATGATCTTCCTCTAGTAGGATTTTGTGCATACATATTGCCGGACTAATGCCCTGAATGTCTGCTATCGTCCAACCTATCGCCCTTTTATGCTGCCTTAACATGTCGATCAGCTGTCGTTCCTGTTCCTGCGGCAGCTTAGCAGAGATGATTACAGGCAGTGTGTCATCACAACCAAGATAAGCATATTTAAGCTGCCCTGGCAGGGGCTTAAGTTCTAAGACAGGTGGTTCAACAGTAGAGGGCTTTTGGATTAAATGGTTATCCGAAGTGTAATTCAAGGGTTCGAATAACTTACCTGGACGATGGTCTAACCAGTTTACCTCCTCATGACCTGCAGTATCAGATGTATCGGGTTCAGAGGAGTCGCTGTCGTCGTCACTGTCGTGACAGGCTTGTAGATGGCTGTCGCAGCAGTGACCAAATTTTATATCTCGGCAGCCCGACCTGATGCAGGGTTGATCAAAGGTCACCTCAATGATGGCCTTGCATTCCTCGTCCACATCGGCATGTTTCATTGCTTGGAGAACATTCAACTTAATTTCTTGATCGTTCACGCGCATGGTTAATTTTCCTTTCTCCACATCAATCAATGATCTTCCCATGGCTAAGAAGGGTCGCCCTAGGATGACTGGTGCGTTCTCATCTGCCTCACAATCTAGAATAAGAAAGTCAGCAGGAAAAATAAGTTTATCCACTCTTACCAAAATATCTTCAATTTTTCCCTCGGGGTGAACGTAAGAGCGGTCGGCTAGCTGTAGGGTAACTGTCGTGGGTCGCGCCTTGCCAATACCTAGTTTCTGAAAAACAGATTTGGGCATTAGATTAACACTAGCACCAAGATCACAAAGTGCCTTACCCACAAATTTATCGCCGATTACGCAAGGTATGAGGAAGCTCCCCGGATCCTTCTTTTTCTAGGGTGGTTGCCGATGAAGAATACTCATGCAACCTTCTTGCATCCTTACCGTTTCAAATTCCCCAAGTTTAGATTTTTTAGACATGACATCCTTGAGAAATTTAGCATAACCGGGCATCTCCCTAACAGCATCTAACAACGGAATATTAATATGAACCTGTTTGAAAATATCATAAATTTTTTTGAGTTGAGATTCATGCTTAGCTTGTTGTATCCGTTGAGGGAAGGGTGGTGGGGGACGATAATCAGCAATGCGTCCTTCCCACTGCATGCGAATCTGAGGGCGATAATCTTCCTTTTTCTCCTCTGTCGCTTCTGCTGTCGTGACAGGCTCATCGGCAGCAGTCTGTTTGTCACCTGTCGGGACAGCTTCCTCGGCAGGTTTGTTCAAAGCAGGGTCCTGTTCTGTTTCAACTTCTTTTTCCGGCCCTGGTAACTTTTTCCCACTCCTAGTAGTAATCGCCTTACATTGCTCGTGTGGGGGTGGTCTAGCATTTTCAGTATTGCTAGGGAAACCTCCATTCTGCCTCGGTTTAATATGCTGTGACACTTGACCCATTTGTGTCTCTAGAGATTTCAAGGTGGCCTCATGGTTTGTCATTCTCATCTTAGTTTCATCCATAAAATTTTCTGTCTTCTTGACAAACTGATTAATATTATCCATATAGGTGCCAGTCTGAGACATAAAGGTGGCCAGAGTCTGCTCCAATACACTACTCGTGGCAGGTGGTGGCTGTTGTTGTTGCTGAGGCGGCAGGTTCTGCAGCAGGTTCTGCGGCTGCAGCTGCTGTCGCGTCAACAATCTAGGACCCCCCTGATTCTGATTATATGCTTGCGGATTCAGGGCATTGTTAGGGTTACTCCAGGAAAATTTGGGATCCTTCCTCCAATTAGGGTTGTAGTTGTTGGAATTGTAGTTTGGCTTGTAATTTCCAACATATTTTCCCTCTTCTATATTTATAGGGCACTCTTCACTACTATGATTTCCTTCACAAGTAGCACAAATTTCCTCAACAACAAACCCTCGTACTTCCTCTTCACTCAATAAGTGTTTCATGGCTTTAGTGAGGAATGCTACCTGAGATTTCATAGTGCTGTCGGCCTCATAATCCTTGACAGCAAGTACCCTTTTACCCCCTCTTCTAACTGTCGGAAACTGCTCCTCATTCTTGGCTAGATTTTTTAGAACTTGCAATGCCTCGTCCGGATCTTTATCCAATAACAGTCCATTTGCTGCAGAATCAATACGAATGCGAGTTTGTAAGTTAGTAGCATTATAAAACTTAGTTACCTGATTCCAGACGGGGAATCCATGCATTGGGCAGTTCCGAAGAAGAGTAGTAAATCTGTCCCAGGCCTCGTGCATCGGCTCGTCATCTTCCTGTTGAAAAGTAGCAATTTCGTTACGTAATCGCTCAGATAAATGTGAAGGATTAAAACGAGATAAAAATTCACGAGTTAGATCTGCCCAAGTCATAATGGAACCCGGTGTAAGTTTATTCCACCAAGTTTTAGCTCTATCCCTTAATGAATGGGGAAATAACCGAAGCCTCAGTATCTCCGGACTAACTCCTGGTAGTCTAAACGAACCACAGATCTCCTGGAACGTTTTGAGATGCTCCCTAGCATCTTCTGTCGCAGAACCACTAAACTGTCCGGCGTTGTTGATCATACTAAACATGACAGGTTTAAGCTCAAAGTTATCAACATCAATATCCGGCAGTGTGGTCTCCAGCTCTACATGGTCATTCAGCATGTAGTCACGACATGACCGTCGTCCATCTGCCCCAGGCGGGTCGCCGACAGGCGGTATGTCTCCTCCAGCAGGCTGGTTACGGGCCATCTGCTCTAGCTGTTCTTCAAGGTATTCGTTCCTGTCTAAAAGGTGGCGAATCTGTTTCTTGAGATTGAATGATCGTTCGATTTCCGAATCTAACTTATACTCAGGATCTTCGCCTCTTTTCGATCTGCGCATAAACAAGAGAACCTTGTGAAAAGCAAGAGTTGAAAACACAAAATAAAAATTAAAGAAAAAACTAAAAACAAAAGCAAAAATAAAAATAAAAACAAAAAGTGCAAATAAAGAAAGATGTAGTTATGTTGCCAATCCCCGGCAACGGCGCCAAAAACTTGTTGCGTGTAAAATAGGCTATCGCAATTGTAGTGCAAGTGTACACGACGCAAGTAGTAAAGTGATACGAAGTATCGGATATCGTCTCCACAGGGATTGGGCTAATGACTTCACCTTGATTTACTGCACGAAGTAAAGGAAATATTTTAGAAAGTTGTCACGAATGATAAAGTAAAAACGTAAATAAAAGGATTGAATTATCAAGATAGAGAGAATGGGCTGGTATTGAATTGCTCGGTAGTGCAGGTATTGAATTGCTCAGGATCTCCAGTTCTGTCGTCGCTCCCGTCGCCGACAGCACCTGTCGCGGCGTCTGTCCGTTAGTTGTCGCGGCAGCAGACACTAACTCAGTACTTCAAGCTTGGCAAGAATCCCAGATCTGCCTTGCCCTATCCCTAGGCACAAGTCTGTCGATGAACACGTCTTTGATGATACCTCCCGACGTGAATCGAAGGATGAACACCGATGTGTATGAATTCTTCCTTAGCCACTTAACCTCGCCTTATCCCTAAGCACGAGATGGTTCAACTATAAACTAGAGAACGCGCTTTTATCTCTTTCGTATACTTAACTCTCCCGATGCTAAGTAAATAGATAACCTCACAATGCTCTCCCGATGCTCTTGCAAGATATTAAAACCAAGATAAAAGAACTTGAAGTTTATTTTATTGAACTTGAAAAATCCTAAAACAAAGCAACCCTTGCAACTACTTTACAAAACAACCCGTAGCCCTAGGGGGAATTTAGAACATGTCGGTGACGGGTGGACGGCAGGGTTTTGGTTTTGGTTATGGGGTAATCGGTTATGCCCTAGGTTTAATCTATGCCCTTTATATAAGCTTTGGGCTCAAGTTATCTAAGGTAACAAGGATTACAACTTTAATTAAAAGTAAGATTCTAATAAAGACTAAATCTCTAAAGTATCCTACTTTCCAGCCACATCCCTATTTTGTGGGAATTCCTTTCCTTGAGCTTTGGCTTGACATATCTTTTGATCCGGGGCTTGGAAAATTATTTGGTTTCCACACGACAGACGAGCAGATTTTTCTCTATCTATCGAGGTCCACTTGACTTTTCCTCTTCATAAATCTGCTGTCACCTTGCTGTCACGACAGGTCCATGACAGGTTCGTCTTCTTCAGCTGCTTGTCCAGTTCAGCTTTCCTGCTTATCTGCCCTGCGCCTGCCTTCATCGTCAACCATGGCAGCTACCTGCAAAATACACCATCTTTTAGTAGAATCCGTGCCTTTTATATATTTGTGATGTTTTATTGAAAACTAACCTAAATGCAATGCAATGATGCTTGAATGCAGCAGAAATATGGGTTAAAAAGGGTGTAAATAATAGAACTTTTACACACTCAACACTAATCCCATTTTCATTACTAAACTCATCAAAACCCATATTTTGAAATTCCGTTCCATGATCACATCTAATGTGTGAAATTTTAAGATCAAGATCATTTTGGGTTATTTTTGAAAATGTGATGAAATTTTCTAAAGCCTCATCCTTGGTGCTTAAAAAGATAACCTAAGTTTATCTAGAGTAATCATCAACAAGTAAAAAAGCATATGATTTTCCACCCAAGCTAGTAGTCCTAATTGGCCCAAAGAGATCCATATGGATCAATTGCAAAAACATACTTGTAAAAACATCATTAATGAACTTAAACGAGGCTCTATGTTGTTTACCTTTAGCACATGCATCACAAATTTTATCTAATGAGAACTTGGGCTTAGGTAGGCCTCTAACTAGATTAAGGGAAATTAATTTTTCCAAAACACTAATGCTAGCATGTCCTAGTTTCCTATGCAATAACCATGCATCATTTTCATTTTGTGCAACTAAGCATGCATGAGATGTATGAATGCCATCTAGATGCACCATATATATATTGACTATGCAATGACCAATGAGCATTGTTTTATTAGATTTAGTGTCAACTATTCTACACCTATTTTTATCAAACATGACATTAAATCCTTTATCACAAAGTTGACTTATGCTCAATAAGTTATGTTTTAGACCATTGACATGCAAAACATTTTCAATGAGTATGGAAGAGTGATTACCTATGGAGCAAATACCTTCAATGTGGCATTTGTAGTTGTCACCAAATGTTACTAATCCTCCACTTTTTGGCTTTAATTCCATGAATCGACTCTTGTCTCCGGTCATGTGCCTCGAGCATCCACTATCAAGGTACCACGAATTTTGACTTTGTGCTTTGGCCTTGTAGCAATGCTCCCCCCACAAACAAAGAAATTGGGCTTTGTTTTTTGGTACCCAAATCATTTTGGGTCCATGAGTGTTAGCCCTCAAAACCTTGGTTCCCTTAGGAATCCAAGAAGCAATAGCATTCATGTTTTTAGAAATAATGAGTTCCTTAGGAACCCAAACACTCATAATTCTTTGATTTTTATATTGCTTAGAAAAATTTCTTTGTTTAGAATTAAAAGATTTTCTTTTTACATATTGGGTTTTCGAAGAGTTTCCCTTTTCAAAATTGTTTCTCCCAATAGTAATACAAGTTTTAAGATTATCCACTTCCTTTGTGTGATAATCTTGAAAATCGGAAAGAAGTTTTTCAAGATCAAGATTTTTTTCTTAAGATCATTTGAAAGATTTATTAAATATAAAACCTTCTTTTCCAATTCCGAGTTAGTTTTTGAAAGAGACTCATTTTGAATTTTTAAATCGGAAATATTTTTCTTGTTTCTCAAAATTGACACCTTATATGTTTCAACTAACTCATCATATACCTCTTGTAACTCATCGTATGCATCATGCAATTCATCAAATGTACAATCAACACAAGATGAGTTAGAGGTTACCATCGAATCCTCCTCAAGAGCCATGAGGCAAAGATTGGCCACTTCATGTTCCTTGTCCTCGGATGAATCCTCATCACTCCAAGTAGCAAGCTTGGCTTTGAGCTTCTTCTTCTTCTCAAAGCCCTTCTTCTTGAGTTGAGGGAAATCAGAACGTATGTGACTCAACTTCTTGCACTCAAAGCAAATGATCAGATCCCTTTCTTTTTCTTTTCCTTTGTTTTTGAAGTCCATCTTTCTTTAAAAATTTCTCCCTCGGTTGGACTTCATGAACCGTGAGAATCGTTTGGTTATCATAGCAACCTCCTCAAAGTCTTCCTCCTCACTAGAAGAGCTCTCCTCTTGTAGAGAGGATTTGAGAGCAACTTCTAGCTTCTTCTTCTTTTCCACATCATGCTTCTCTATTCTTCTCTCTTCCTTCTTCTTTTCTTCTTATCTTCCTTGCTTCATGATCTCATGTGTAAGAAGAGACCCAACAAGCTCATTAAGCTTCAAAGTTTTCAAATTCTTAGCTTCAATGATGGCCGTCCTCTTACCATCCCAAGACTCCGTAAGAGAGTATAGAAGCTTCCTTACTAGCTTATCTTTGGGAATCACTTCACCGAATCCTTTAAGACCATTGATGATGATCGAAAACCGATCAAACATCTTTGAGACGCTCTCATCGGGGTCCATCTTGAAATTTTCATAGCTCAAATTTAACAACCCGATCTTCGTCTCCTTCACATCACTAGTACCTTCATAAGTCGTCTTTAAAGTGTCCCACACTTCTTTCACGCTTTCGATAGATGAAACCTTTGAGTAGATTTCCAAACCAAGTGCACAAAATATAATGTGTAGAGCTTTGTCGTTGACTTGCATCCTTCGTCTATCTTCCTCGGTCATCTCCGACTTTACCTTGGGAACTAGTCTTCCTTCATCGTTTCTTTTAACCGGAATGTAAGGACCTTCTTCCACTACATCCCTAACCATATAATCCGTGGACTTGATGAAGAGACGCATCCGATTCTTCCAATATGGGTAGTTTTCCCCATTGAAGAAAGGTGGTTTAGTGGTGGATTGTGACTCGTAAAGGTTGGAGGTTGAAGTAGATGCCATAGCTTGTCTTTAAACTTGATCACACTCTCGTAGGAACTCCTTTTGTGGTTGTTAATCCTTAAAAAGAGGTAGGCTTTGATACCAATTGTTGAGTGGATCGTTGAATCGATTTAAGCCAAGAGGGAGAGTGAATTGGATTTTTAGAAAGTTTGGTGGTGAAGTGGTAAAATAAAATTTGCAAGACAAGGCACTTAGAGTGGTTCAAATTCCAATTGAACCCTACATCCCCCACCTTAGCTCCCACTAAGGATTTTCCAACAACTCCACTAGTTGATCTTCCCTTTTCTAGGCTTAGGAGGAAACTTTTACACAATGGCCAATTTTCTACCCAAAAATTGACCAAACCCTTCCACTTGATTACAAAGAAGATTAAGGCCAATAACTAGTATCTCTCAATACAAATGTTGCCCAATTACAAGCACTCAACCGAATTGAATCAAATAAAGTGGGAAATACAAAGAACCACAATTGGGGTTTTACAAGGAATATAGAAATTTTGCACAAGAGCTTGAATTTGATGTTTGGATGTTTCTCTTAGGATCAACGGTTGTTGCTGGTGCTTTTAGGACTCCCTTTTATACATTCTCATTGAATTCTAGCCGTTGGGGTTGTTGTCATCATAATTATAGCCGTTGAGATGCAATCTTCCCACCATAAATGCACTTCCGCAACTACCCGTTCCGAGACGCTCGACCCTATTTCGAAATAGACCAAAATAGAAATAGTTGTTGGGGTGTAATTAAGAGATCGTACCGAAACGGGCCTGATCGTTTTGATACGCTAAGAGCCCATTTCGAAACATTTTGCCACTGCCAAAACCCGTATTGAAACGGCTTAAAACGTTTCGATACACTCTAACAATTTCTCTAAAAATTAGTTATAAAATTGCAACGGTCATATTTTTGAATCCAATTTTGAAAATCGTTTCGAAATGCTTGAGGTCGTTTTGATACTACCGTATTGAAACGGTTCAACCCGTTCCGTTGTTCTTCATTTGTTTCAAAACATAGAGACATGTTTCAATATACTCGTATCGAAACGGGAAGGCTTGTTTCGAAATAGAGCTTAACAGTTTCAAAACGTTCCGAAATGGCAACTCGAAAATTACTGTTTTGACTTAGAAAACACTTAGAAATTTTTTCATAAACATTGGCTTTGACTTGGACCATTTGCTTAGAGATTTTGGGAAGTTTTGAGGACTTAAAAATTTATTTTCTCTTTTTAATTTAGTCCTTAAATCCTTTGTTATATCAAAATCAATTCATTAGTTTTACAGAATGTAAAGGAATAGATGCAAGGACTTATTTGACCAAAGTAATCCGACCGACAAGCGAAAGACATTTCGTCTTCCACCCAGTGAGTTTCTGTTGTACCATCCGAATTAGATACTGATAAGATGCAACAGTAACTATCTGATGAAGAAACGGTACACCAAGATACTTACCCAAATCATCCACCTCAGTGAAACTAAACCCATTACTAATAGCATTGCAAAGCTCGGTTGAAACATTCTTCAAGAAGAAAATTGTGGCCATAGTATTGCTCACTCTATGACCAGAAACTCGAAAAAATCGTTTAATACCCCCCAAACAACCGCCATTTGATCAATCGAAGCCTCAACAAATAATAACATGTCATCAACAAATAATAGATAAGAAATCGCAGGCCCCGATGCCGTGACACGACACGGTTTCCAATTCTCATGCTTAATAGCGTACTGGATATCCTGCGCAAGCCTCTCCATACACAAAACAAACAAATACAGTGACAAAGGGTCTCCCTAACGAATACCCCACGATGGTTTAAAGACATCCGTAATGGCTCCTTTCCATAACCCCTGAGTCGATATTGTAGAAACACACTGCATAATTAATGAACGCATAGTCCCTGGAATACCAATATTAGCAAGTGTATCATCAATAAATTCCCATTCTAACCGGTCATACGCCTTCTCCAAATCAATTTTAAATGCCGTCCACCCTCGATGGCTAGATTTCTTACGCATCGAATGGATCACTTCCTGAGTAATCACAATGTTATTAGTGATCGACCTACCCATGACGAAGCTAGTTTGATTCTCTGACACCCAATAAGGCAACAGAGGATTGAGTCGATTTACTAGAATCTTCGAGATAGCTTTATACACTACCGTACACAGGCTAATAAGTGGGAGCTGACTCATAAACTCAGGCACTAAAACCTTAGGCAAGAGAACCAACACAATACGATTAATATGCTCAGGTATACAACCAGAATTAAAAACATTCAGAACAAAATCACTAACAAAATCCCCTACCGTATGCCAATTCCGCTAAAAAAACTCACGTTAAATCCATCAATACCCGACGTCTTCGATTCCCTAATACCAAAGATGGCTCATTTGATCTCCTCTTGATTAACTTGCATACCAACCTCATCTAACTCGGCTTGCACCATACGTGAAAAGACTCTTGCGCAAAGCTCTCGATTGAGTATTCAGGTCACTCGCGAAGAATTTACTATAAAATTCCCAAGCCATTAATGCAATTTCATCATTATCACATCACCAAGACTCGTCCTCACATCCAAGAGCCGAAATACGATTGGCCCGTCGACGAGCAATGACCGAAGAATGGAAACATCGAGTGTTGTGATCACCATGCAACACCCAATTAGATCACGCCTTTTGCTGCCACAAACTTTCCTCTTGACCCATAATAACCTCAATTTCTGATTTCAACTTGTCCAAGAGAACCAATATGGATCTAGAATGTGGAACAAGGAGAACACACTCAATACCACGTATCCATACCCGTAAATGCTTCTTCCACTGACTAATGTGACCAAATACCTCTTTATCCCATGGCCCAACACTTTCCCAAAAAACAAGCAATATTAGTATCAAAATCACCATCAGCCATCCAAACCGAGTCCAAAAAATCCTGAAACTGTGAATGATATTGCCAAGCAACAATAAATCGAAACGACCGATTACAAGAAAGGTTATCATCCTCACCAAGCGCCACAAGGAGGGGCCGATTGTTAGAACCAAATCTATCTAAATGCGTAGCATGGGCATCCACAAAAGACAGACACCATTGCACATTCACAATAAACTGATCAAGATGTTGGTATAGATTTTGACGAGACCAAGTAAATGGCGGACCCCGAAAACCTAGATAAAATAGACCCAGATTATCCATAAGCTCTGCAAACGCGCGACTACCAATTGTATTCTGGTCAACACCACCCACAGGCTCATCAGTCGATAAGAGAACATTAAAGTCCCCGCCTGTAATCCACAGAACATTCTTGCCTGAATTAATTTGCTCAAGTTGATGCCATAAATGCTTTCACTTCGAAGAGGTCGGGCTAGCGTACACCTCAGTTACATAGAACTTAAACACCCAATCAGTATCATAAACATTACTATTAATAAATTGATTAGATACTTGTATAACATTAACCAAGATTGTATCATCCCAAAGAAGCCAGACTCTTCCACTAAACCCATGAGATTCCACCCGATACGAATTAGGAAAACCAAGCCTCACAACAACTTCATTAGCATCATTACCACTCATACGTGGTTCAAACAAAGCCACAATACATAAATTATTATCACGGACAAAAGAACAAAAATGTCGCCTAAATGTCAGGCTAGCAGCACCATGACAATTCTACATCATAAACTTAATCATTAAACATAAAAGGCAGGGAAAGGTTCAATATGACGCGACAAGACCCCCCACATCCTTCCCACCACCATCAATGATATCCTCGGCCAACGACTCAATATCATCATCCGAAGACTGTTCCATAGAGGAAGAAACAATATAATCAACAATGGAATTCACCAGAACCCCAACAAACGAGACACCAACATCAAGTTGTTCCGAAAGAAGACGCACCAAGTCTACTAGAGCCATCTTTGTAGTGACACGAGTATTGGAAGCCTTACGAACCTTCAATCCTCGAGAGGTCGAATCTTCCACACCCTTAACAACCGATCCCTTGACTAGTCGTAGCACGTGGCTCCCCTTCCTCAACTATCCTAAAAGCCTGATGAGAACCCATTCTAATATTCGCCTTATGAGGTATAGCCTGAGCCCCTCGCTCCGCCACCAAAGGGACGACATCAGTCCCCTTAGTTAATTTCTTAACATACTTACTCTTCTTATCTGAATTAGATACGATGTAGGCAGCATTCCTATGAACCTCATGCACCACCTCCGGACCAGTCCATCCACTATGTGCCAACTGCACCAAACTACTCGGCTCAATGTCCGTACTCAACAATGCATTAGCCACACCAGTCAGTTCCACATCAATAGCCTCTACAGTCTCAAGAACACCGAATCTGGACCCCATAACCATAGATGGGCCTTGCTTCTCCCCATTTACCCTTGCACTCGAGCATCTACGCCTAGTATCCAGGACCATCCATGGCCCAAAATGGTTAGCTTCCGACACATCATCAACCTTCGATGGAGTTGGCGCAACATTACAGTCTACACCAGCAACTGACTCCGTCGGCTTAACATGATCAACGCCAAAAGCCTCCTTAGAGTGACCATATACCTCACATTTGAAGCAGACCTGTTGGAGCCTTTCATATTCCAACTTCTGAATACAACCATCAATACGAACACATGACAATAAGGGTTTATTTAAGTCCACAAGAATCGCTAATCTAGCAAATTTCCCATGGCCACCAGCATCCGTGTTATAATCAATACATACTACTCGACCTATCAACGCCACGATATGTCTAAACAAAGTCTTGGTATATTACCGATACAGTAAACCAGAGAGACTTACTCAAACTATCACATGCGTAGGATATTTCTTAGAGGTCGTAAATGCCCTACTCTATGGTTGCATAGTTAAATAACTCCCATATATAGTCCACGTACCTTGAGTGAGGACTTTCGTGTAATCACACTCATCAGAGAAACACACAATGAAGTAATTGTTATCCAGATCAATAACTTGAATTTACCCCACTGGTTTCCAGAGAACATTAATCCTTGACACCAACGCCTTATAACCAATCGTCCGCCCGAAAAGTTGCACAATTAACGCATTACGCATATTATGATCAATTTGATCATGGACTCGATCCGAGAACTGAATAAAATGAATGACACTCTCACTATTCAAAATGATATCTTCTGGCATGATTATAACTTCCTTATCCTTGCAACTACCAGCCGTGCCTAAACCTTCAATAGCTTGCTTATCGTTGGAGACCTTACTAGCATAGGTTCCCTTACTAACATCTTGCGCAGAACCATCCCCGATACCAGTACTAGCTTCATCCATCGATAGACCAGTAACCTGTCCACACTTGGCTACATCCCCATCATCCGCTTCCATCGCAAAATCTCCATCCCTACTATTACCTACATCCTCACTGCGTCCTTTCTTAATTGTGCGAATCAAATACAGTTGAGTCGGAGAAGCCGACCTCTCTCGCGCCGGAACCAGCAGGACCGACAGGGCACCATCTGGTGGTCGGCCACCAGGGTTTTCAACCAGGCATGGGACAGACGACACGCTAGGGTTTCCTGCAGCGAGAAGCATACTAGTGTTTTATAATTTAAATACGTCTAAGTATTATATTATTAGTTTCTAAAACAAATTTTAATTACTAAAATATTGAAAATATATTTATTTAATGTTTTTATTTTTGGATATATGGTTTGAGTTTTATTTATCAATAAGCAGATTAGCTACTACAACAAACGTTCAACTAAGTAACCAAGTAGATTCTCCACTTCCTACAAATATGCAAATTTACATCATCACTAAAATTTATACATTTGTTCGGTAAAATGAATCTAATCGTATCTTACATAGTATCCAATATAATATAAAAATTCCTATAAGAAGCTTAAAATAATCTCTTATTTCTTTCTTCCCACAAATGATAAACGAAGGAATTTCAAGCTTTCTTCAGAACTTTAACTATGAAAGAGTTACCTTTCCATTTTGCACAGGCCCATTGAATCTCCAATTTCCAGCCAAGCATATCATGTTGAACATTGCAGAGAATGGGCAATTTCTACAACACAAACTTTGAGTATGAACAATTAACAAAAAATTGATTTCTGATTTCCCCACCAAAACCACAAAGCATGCATAGTTCGTCATTTACTATCCCCATCCTTTTCAAGTGATCCTTAGTTAGTAAATGATGAAGCAAAACCATCCTAAAGAATATTTAATGTTTTTAATAATATAAAACAATATTAATTTTTTGTTTTTATAACTAATTAATATAATTAATAATTTTTATTACTTTAATAAAATCTACTAGTATTCATATTTTTATTTATAAATTGTAAAAATGATACTTGAATAATAATATTATTGTCATAAATAACATTGAATAAATTATTATAATTTTTAAATTAACAATGAGTAAAACTATTTTTCATGTATTTAATAATAATATAATATTTTAGAATAATTATTAAAATGTTTATAATATATTTATTTCATTTTTAATATATAATATAATATTTTAATTTTAAAAAATAATTTTTTTATCAACAAGTATGATTTTATTAGAGTAAAAAATTATACAAATAAGATATTATTGTGTATCTCATTAAAAACCTTCATAAATCTATGATGAAGGAAAAGAGTATACAACATGATAATACTAAGGAAACAAAAAAAAGCCAAATCCAAAAGAACAAATCACCAAATCTAATCAACCCCTCTAACCCAGCCAAACTCAAAGAAAGACTCCATCACTTGAACCCAAACAAGCATACACCCAACGACCCACTACAAAGGCAAAACAAAACAAAACCAAACAACACTTAGAATGCTCAACTCTCACGCAAAACATAATAAATTAATAACCCCACACTTATATTGAAACTGAAAACGCAAGCACCCAAAAAAATCACAACAACCAAGGATCATAGCAAGGAATAACACTCGTCAAGAACGTATACTGACATACACCTTTGGTAACCCAACATGCCGCTCATCACCATTGCCCATTAGTCCCCTAAATACTCCAATGAATGACATATAAAAAATGCTCTTAAGTTTGTAACACCCTAAACCCGAATGTCAGATTTGGGCCCTAAGCCCAAACTGCTATCATAAAATTTCTCAAATTGATTTAGCCCAATAAAAATATTTTCCAAAAACATTTAAATCCAATAGTTGAAAATATAGATAAGTGATAAAATCGTTACAAAAGAGTTCCAATTTAATTTAAAAACATTTGACTTGATTAATACAATTACAAAATAAGAGTTACAGACTCGACCACATAAGGTCCTATGAATACACAACCCATTAAGTTCTAGTATTGTACTTTGGTAAACAAAGCTTGCTGGAATCCTGTATTGATAGTGCTCATTGATCCTGCGATCCAATGATCAACGTACGTACAGAAACAACGATACCGAGCGCTGAGCTTACAAAGCTCAGTGGTGCACATCTACTATACTTCATGCTAATCATAAATATAAGCATGCAAGCTAGTACGGGCAATAAGGTAAGAAGAATAAACATGTGGCGCTACCACTAGTCGCCTAAACACATGCTCATAATCATAGAATTCTATCTAAGTGGTACACAAGGCCCAACCATACCCGATAACTCAATAGACCATCAAGGCAAACATACGAGGTGTCATTGACACTCGTCAAGCAACACAACCATATACAAACCTAGAGTGAAGCCCGGAGACAGAAAGCATCAGGACGTAATCACTTGGAGGGTGGCCTAGGGACACAAAGCATCGAGACTCCACACCTTATACTTGGAATCATCCATCGAGTATCTTTGAATGAGGCCCAGGGACACAAAGCAACGAGAATCCTCCGTTCAACATCAATTTTGATGAGACCCGAGAATACATAGCATCAGGAACGTACATCCACTATCTCTTACCCTGGTGTTGCAACACTCTTTCTCTAGGTATTTGGAACCCAACAATCAAAGAATTACCAATCGAATGCCTACCCGACAAACAAGCAACGTGATCCCAAGGATCTCCCTAATGATGATAATCATCAATACATCATTTATTTTACATTACCGAGTTGTTAATTCATTATAGATGAGCGTACAATTTCTATTTTCTCAATTAGCATCAATAGGTTGTTTTTCTTATTAGATACCGATACTCGAATACGAGTATCGGTACAGTACCCCTAGGTTTTGGTACTCGCAAGTGTACAGATACTAAAATGGCTCACTAGAAATCCTAAATTTCCACAAGAACGGGTACGGGTCGACCCGTATACGACCCTTAATTGTGTACCGGTACGGTCGAAGCCCATACCTAAAGCTTATGGATGTTATTAAGGTTTGTTTACTAACGCATTTAATCATATAATAACAATTACCACCTTTATGAATATTTCATCAAATATTTATCGATATTATCCTTTAAGCATAATTTCCACCAAATCACTTCAACCCATTCGAACTATCATACAATGCATCATGATTTTATCAATCATCAAATAATTATACTAGTATCTCAAACGACCCTACACGATTTTTATAGTCTTCATAAGTCTCATTATATTCGAAACATCAACATGCATCTCATAGATATCAAGTCTCATAATACCAATATCTAAATATGCTTATTCATCGTTTACCTATTTTATAGATAATAACACGTAAAACAATCACACTTGTGATGCTCAGAAAGCATTCGAAGTTCGACGTGTACTAACCTTAAGCCAAAGAGATAAATCCTTATCCAAGCTACTCAATTCAACTCTTTAAATTTGATATTAGAGTCCACAAAACCCTAGGATAAAAAAACTCGACTCCATAAGCAAAATCACAATATCAGACTACTTTTGGGAATAAAATACGTGAAAATAGCTTATTGGGTTCGAAACTAGTGAAAAGGATTGCGTCAACAGACTTAGAACGCCGAGAAACCCCCAGGTAGGGTTTGTCAAAAGAGTCAACGCTGGTCAAGGGTTAACGCCGCCGATGACAATGGGCGGCTGGGCTAGTCGGTCCAAGACATCCAGTCTAGCTGATTTAGCCTAGCCAAACCGACCCAATGGAACCGGTCCAACAGGCTGACAACCTGCTCCATACAAGTGAGGCTCGCCCACGCACAACCGGCAGTGCGTACGGCGACCTTCGATGGCCGGAAGGTGACGACGAGCTTCAGATCGATTGTTTTCCAGCCACTAATCACGACTATGGTGGTATTTCTCGATGATTCACGACGGATCCCCCCTTTTTGAGCTTCCAAAACTTTTTCTCACTCACCTCGGCGAGTGGCAGCGGTGATGGTAACACGATGACCACTGGCGGGCGCATCTTGTAACCCCCCTAAACTCGACCCAGAAGAAACGGGCCAAATCTAGGAAGTCGCGTTTGAAAACTTTCCCCTCAAGTAACAGATTTTAGGTTAAAATGATCATAAAACATAATTGTTATTAAATAACCACAATTATCGTAAAATATCAAAACTATCCATGAAATTCAAATGTTAAAACACATTCTGATTTTTTTAACAAAATATCTAAATCAAAATAAAAAAATGCATGCAAAAAT
This sequence comes from Hibiscus tridactylites, assembly GCA_958450335.1. Classification (NCBI taxonomy): domain Eukaryota; kingdom Viridiplantae; phylum Streptophyta; class Magnoliopsida; order Malvales; family Malvaceae; genus Hibiscus; species Hibiscus tridactylites. The sequence goes on along the minus strand of OY288269.1, from coordinate 40,976,969 downwards.
ATAATCCCAAAATATTTTAATGTGCAAAACTTCGATTACATAAATGCCCCAAATCATAAAATAATAACTAGAAAGTTTAAATATGATAGTTCATACTCATATAATATCCAAGTAAAATACGAGATGCTCTAAGTACCGAGTCACCTAAGAGAGTCTGATAATCTGAAAGAAGAACTATCGGGTTTAAGCTAAAGAGCTTAGTGTGTCTCTAAAGTGCAAACAAACTCAAAACCAAAACAATATTTTATTTTCAGATAAAGTCTTTTGAAAATATATTCAACCCGAGAAATCTGAATCATAATGACATGATGTCTTATGCATGACTCAATACTTAACAATCCGATATCATAGGGAGTGAAGGTTGCCCTCGCTAGAGTGGAGGTTGCCCTCACTTTTTCCGAACACAGTTCTGATCCCATGACACAATGATATGATTTGAAAATCAAAAATCCGAACTTTTACGAGTGTTTCATTTCCAAAAATCTGATGCTTGATTTAAAAACACAATTTAGTATGCCATGCATGATGTTTCAAAATGTTATCAAATCACAATAAGATAATAAAGCAAGCAAGCAAGAACAGTAGCTCTAATGTCGAGAAGGAGAGTTTCACGCTTATATCTAGATGAATCAGAATGTAAAGATCTCGGAGAACGTGCCCGGTCCGTCAGAAAAACTGGAGGTAACTCAACTGCCTCGGAGACGTAATCACCTGAATACAGGAATATTCCGGTTCAAATTCCAAAATTCATAACTCTTCAAATATTAAGTAAAAATAATTATAGTTAGAAAAACAAGGCTTTCAGGTTCGAATTTGACAAAACGGGCAACAGATTCAGATTCAGGACGTTAAAAAAGGTCAAGTTGAAGGTTATCTAAAAAAGTCAACTCTATCAAAGTCAAATTCAACTCTAACGGAAAGTCAAAGTCAATATTGACTTGACTAGTCAATTGGAGAAACTGGTCAAAGGTCAAAATGGTCAAATGTCCAAGATCAAAGTCAAAATCAGTTTAGTTCGAGTCAACTCAAATGGTTCGGTTCATCTATCCGATTCGGCTTACCCAACTAGTTTGGGTCATAAACTGGTTTGATATCACACATCCACTTCGGTTTACAAATCGGAGTCACATACACACTAGGTTGGGCTCACGGAAAAAAGGGCTCTCACATAAAGGGTTACACATAACAACCACACAATTTGGGCTCCACTAAAACACACGCATACAAGCCCAACCATAACAAATTATTGCAATCCACTCTAAGGTTTGAACGCACCTTGACTATGACTGCTAGATCATCTAGGATTGCGATGGCTCGCCGGTGACGGTTGAAGAACGAATAACGGTGGCAGATGGAACAATAAGGGCGACGATAGTTTGACCGAATCCGATGGTAAATACCAAACAACAATGGAAAAAAAAACCAAGCTAACACATAAGTGTTAAAACCACATACGACCGATGTAACACTAGATTAAACGAACAAAGAGAAAAACATGGCTTACCCACATGATCAGAGCAAGGAACAGATGATGGCAAAGATGAAACGGGGAAAGCCGAATGGTTTTCGTTTCATTCCCAAGCAAAAGAGCAACGGTGAGGGGTGATGGTTGAGCGAGTTTTGGTCGGACGTCGAGGAGGATTCGTATAGTGGTGGCGGCACTCTGAACAGACGATGGTAACACCCTTGTCGGAGCTTGATCGGAACTGAAAGGGGAAGACGACATTATTTATGAGAGAGAGAGAAAGAGGGGTGCGGCTGCCAAACGTGTTATGAAACTGAAGAGCTAAAAATGAGTTTAAATACCCTAGGGAAATGGGTTTGAACTATTTTAGGGTTAACACAAAAGATCTAAAGTTTAGCCCACCTTGCAAAACGACCCTCAAATTCTAATTTTAACTCAATTAAGTCAGCAGTTTAGATTAACGCACAAATTAGTTTTCCAAATTAAATTAGGGTTTTGAATATAAAATCCCTAAATTTTAGGGTTTTAAATTAGGTATTTCAAAATTAAAGATTTTCCAAATTGGGGAAATTTTGGGTGTTACACGTCTCGGCGAGCTCTACCCGATGACGCTGGCGGTGTAACTCCCGGCAGTTTGATCGACGGTGAAATGGGGCTTGAATGCTCCAAACTTCTAAAACTCTCTCAACTCCCCTTTATCCCTCACTTTTCACTTTTCCTTTCCCCATTTTTTCCTCAAAATATCTTCTTCCCCCTTTTTCTCCCACATGCCACCTATTTAAATTTCAAAAAACGCATCCCAATAAAATAAATAAACACAAGTCTTCCCTTTATTTTAATCTTTGGTATCAAGCTTCGATAGTTGTTTGAATCAATACTAGATAGCATTCAATGAAATTTAAAATAATTCCTTATTTTAATTGCCAGCCTAAAATACCCAAAACTCAAATATGGAACCCAATTTACTAATCCAAGAAATTCGGGTCTTTACAAACTCAACAAACCAAACTAGCATATACCTTACTCTTCTACGACCTTGATCAACCTCGAACACTCTTCTTCAAAAGTTTTGCATCAACTATTTGCTCTTTAGGGTTTAAGAAATACAAATTAATCAACCCACCCTCTTCAGCCTGCTCTTTTGCTAATGATTCAAACAGACTAGTCATAATTTCACGAATGAACTCGCAACGTTGATGTGTAAACCACAACATGACTTTTCACCTTGAGGCACCAAATTCACAGCTTCATCATGCATACAAGGTCATGAATCTGTCGGTAGCTCTAACACCCTCTAATCCTCCCAAGGTGAATCCTCCCAAAGTCGGTTTTCTGCCAAACCAAAGGAGATGTTTCCTTTACACCTAGTTCTAAATAATGCAGATTCTTAGAATCACTCAACCTTGAGTCATGATCCTCAACCTATAGCATCAACTCTGAATCCTCTCTATTACAGTTAGGATCCGTTGTTTCCAAACCTTTCGACATTTCCTCCCACTCCTCCTTTTAACTACAACTATGTATCACATCAGTTTCCATTTTCACAACTCGTATCCGAAGAAAACTTGTCATCCACCATATGGTCCACCTCTTCATCAATCTTTGATAAAATCTCAGTTTCAATAAGGATCTAAACTCTTTCAAAACATGATGGCTCCTTCATTTCGTCATGAATTGGAATTCTTCAAATTATTATCCAAGCATGCATATTGTGACCCTCTTTATTTGGAATCCATGCTTTTAAACTTTCGAACCATTTATCCCATCATTGCGAGTTTAATAACATCCGTCTCAATTCGACACTATTAGAGAGGATCAACACTCAAGAACTAACAATACGCATGATCAGAAACCCTGACAGATTAGCTTGATTCAATTCGTTAGCCAACACGAAAATCTGAATGGCTGATGAAACCATCCCACAATGCAAGTACGTAAGACATCAACATTAGAATCATCAATTACTCCTTGTACAGTTCATCGATTAACTTCATGACCCTTTTTTGGTGTGATACTAAACTCTTTTTCCAAACCATTCGACTAACACACTGCACCCCCTTTTTTCTTACGCCAATAATTCTTTCGAACCTCACTCTATGCCATGGTTGCAATCATCTTGGACCCAAATAACTAAAACATATTAATTCAACGAATGATCCTTTGTGCATCAATATCGGATTTCATTTAAATGAAGCCAAATCTAAATCCATCAATTGCCTTTTTCGTCATAATGAAAACATCCACCATAGTCCCACGCCTATTGAATACCTGCGGTAATTATTTCCAATGTAATTGCGGTGAAAATTTTGATACAAAAAGCGTCCAACATCTCTGGAAGTCACTCTTTGATCAATGTCCAGCGCTCATCGCATTCAATAATATTTGAATAAACAACAATCACACATAATTACGTAAACAAAAGAGTTACCACTCACCTTGTGGAAACGACCATCGTCGGTTGAGGTTATCCTTGTGTAAATAATTGTCGTTTAAAATCTACTTTATTTTCGCTTTCAATCGCCTAGGAAAAGTGGAACTCTTCAATACTCTCAACTAGATCTTGAAGTATCGCCGCTTGAAAATTTATCACCTTTATCATCTCTTTCAATCCCATTGGGAAATTTTTTTAATAAGTAACTAATATAATTAATAGTATCTATCGCTTTAATAAAATATTATTGTCTTGCACGAACCAACTTGCCTCAGTGGTTAAGGGAACGGTTGTTGTTCCTAGAGGTCACGGGTTCGAGCACCAGCAGCTGTAGCAGAGTGATTGAGCATTCATTGTCAAATGGTTGAGAGTATATTCAGAATAGATACTACTTGTAATCACCTTAGCTTTGTCAAAAAAATATTATTGTCTTAGTATTTTATTTATAAATTGTAAAAACAATATTTTATTATAATAATATTGGCAAAGTTGTTATAATAATAATAATAATAATAATAATAATAATAATAATAATAATAATAATAATAATAATAATAATAATAATAATAATAATAATAATAATAATAATAATAATAATAATAATAATAATAATAATAATAATAATAATAATAATAATAATAATAATAATAATAATGATTGAAGAAGCCGTGGGTGAAGTCTAGGAGGCCTAAGAGGAAGCGTAGCCACGCTTCGAGAAGATGGATTCCCTCAAGGATGAAGTCATGGAGAAGGATCAAGGACTTCTTGACACCATGTTTGAGAAGTTGAACTAGCAAGACGATTCCCTTCAAGCCGCAATGGTGGCTATGAAGACTGAATTAATGGAAAAGGTCAAGAAGCTCAGTTCCAAGCTGTTCCTCTACAGGAATGCAATGTTGGGTGGCATGATGGCTGAAGCAATAACGCCCAAGCCCATGATCGATGTCCTAAAGCCCAAGCCGTTCAAGGGGACAAGATCTACCCAGGAAGTTGAGAACTTCATGTGGGAACTCGAGCTGTATTTTAAGGCCGCATGTATCAAGGGAGATACTGAAAGGGTAAACATTGCATCTATTTACTTGATTGACGTCGCTCTTCTATGCTGGCGATGTAGGTGCTTAGATGAAAAGCTTGGGGGCACCGATGTTGAATCATGAGCTGAGTTTCAAGTGGTGATCAAGTAAAATTTTTACCCAAGAGATGCAGAGAAAAGGCCCAATATAAGCTTAGGAAGCTTAAGCAAGACAGATCCATTCGAGACTATGTTCAGGAGTTTAGTGAACTACAACTCCAAATCCCAGACTTGAGCGAGAAAGAAGCCCTCTTCCATTTCATGGATGGATTGAAGGCATGGGCTAACACTGAGCTGGAGTGGAAATATGTGAAAGAACTCTCTATAGCCATGAAGATTGCAAAATCATTGAAAGATTACAGTGCCAACCGAAGCGACTCCACCAAACCAAAGCTAAAGTACAAAGGTAATGGTGGTGGAGACAAAGCCAAGAATGAGTCCAGGAAGCCATCAGGCGGAGGCGTTAAACTCCGTAAATCGTTGGAAAAGAAAGAGACTTTCTAGTGTTACACTTGTAAAGGTAAGCACTTGGCGAGAAACTACCCACTAATAGAGAAGGTTGCTGCCATTCAAGAGAAGGATGGCGAAGAGAAGGAAGCTCTCAAGCTTAACTCCATCATTAGTTCCATGGAGGTTAATGAAGAAGAAGAGGCTGATGTTCAAGGACATCACCGTGGCAGAATAAAAGATGGGTGCGCTAGTGGACACTGGTGCCTCAAAATTGTTTGTGTTAGAATGGACCACCAAGAGACTTGACCTTCGTGTTGAGAAGGAAAGTGAGTTTATTAAAACCGTTAATTCTGAAGAGGCTCTGGTTGCGGGGTAGCAAAAGGAGTCAAGCTTGACATTGGTGGCTGAACCTGTAAGGAAGCTATCAAGGTAATCCCTCTTGATAATTTTGACTTTGTGATTGGGATTAGCTTCCTTGATCGAATTAATACATTCCCTGTTCCATTTTCCAATTGTTTGTGTATACTTTACCTGAAACATCAATGCATCATTTCGGTGAACCAAGAGGCTGGAGTTGGGGCCAAGATGTTGTTAGCCATTCAGTTCAACAACAAGGTGTGCAAAGAAGAGCCAACCTACTTAGCAGCGTTAGTGAGTGATGAACTAACCATGTCCAAAGAAGTCCCAACGGAGGTGGGACAAATGTTGGCAGAATTTCGTGATGTAATGTCAGCCGAGTTGCCCGAAAATCTCCCACCGATAAGGGAGTTAGACCATAAGATTGAGCTTGTGCCGAATGTGGAGCCACCCGCCAGAGCCCCTTACCTAATGGCCTCGCGTAAGTTAGATGAGTTGCATAGACAATTGAAGGAACTCTTAGATACGATGTATGTCCAAACGTTCGAAGCACCCTATGGTGCACCGATGCTATGTCAGAAGAAGTATGATGGACGCTCAGAATGTACACCGACTACCGGGCTTTGAACAAGTTCACCGTAAAGAACAACTACCCGATCCCACTCATTACCGACTTGTTCGATCAACTTGGTGGTGCAATGTGGTTCACCAAGGTGAATTTGTGGTTCGAATATTACCAAGTAAAAATTACTGAAGGGGATGAGCCAAAGACATCTTGTGTGATGCGCTACAGTTCGTATGAATTTCTTGTGATGCCTTTCTGCCTCACGAATGCTCTCACCACCTTCTGCACCTTGATGAACAAGGTACTACAACCATTTCTTGATTAGTTCGTTGTGGTTTACCTTGACGATATTGTGATCTATAGTAAGACACTTGGGGAGTATGTTGAACACTTAAGTAAGGTCTTAGAAGTCTTGCGACAGAACGAGCTCTACGTCAAAGAAAAGAAGTGCTCATTTTCCTAAAAGGAGGTTCATTTCCTAGGCCACATCATTTGAGGTGGCAAGATTCGGATATATGGGGCCAAAGTTCAGGCAATTAAAAATTGGGAGCCACCAACCAAGGTGATTGAGTTGAGATCCTTCTTTAGGCTAGCCAACTATTACCGGAGGTTCGTCAAAGGCTACTCCAAGATTGCCACCCCCTTGACCGAGTTACTGAAGAAAGACAAGGTGTGGGATTGGAGCCCCGACTGTCAGAGAGCTTTTGAGCAATTGAAGCAGGCCATGGAGAGTGAGCAAGTGTCGGTGTTGTCAGATCACACTAAGCCTTTTAAGATCTATACCGATGCGTCCGATGTTACCATTAGAGGGGTCCTTTTGCAAGAATGACATTCGGTTGCATTTGAAAGACGAAAGTTCAATGAGACTGATAATAAGTACATGGTACCTGAGAAAGAGATGACCGTAGTAGTGCATTTGCCTTCGCACTTGGCGACACCACATACTTGGGTCTAGGTTTGTGGTATTTAATTGCTTAAGGAAATTCGGTTGTATGCTTGAGGACATGCCTCTATGTGTCTTAGTTCGAGGAGTTGCGCAAGGAACTCATGAATGAGTGTCATGATTCCAAGTGGGCTAGACATTTGGGATGAATCGGAGTTTAGCCTTAATTTCTGAGCACTACTATTGACCACGCATGGGTGAAGACATTAAAGCCTATATGAAGACTTGTCTTGTGTGCCAAGAAGACAATATAGAGATAAAGAGACCAACGAGACTATTGCAACCGTTGCCTACTCCCAATGACCATGGGAAAGTGTTTCTATGGACTTTATTATCAGTTTGCCCAACACTGACGACCATTCTAGTTTCATGGTTGTTGTTGAAAGGTTTTCGAAATATTACACGTTCATTCCTGCGTCCAAGGTGTTCCCAACAGAGGAGGCAACTCGTCTTTTCATCAAGCACATGGTTAAGTTTTGGGGAGTGCCAAAGAAGATCATCAGTGACCGAGACACGCGGTTCATAGGTAGATTCTGGACTGAGTTGTTCAAGCTCATGAGATCAAGCTTGAAATTCTCAACCAATGTTCATCCATAGAATGACAGGCAAACCGAACGAGTGAATGCACTAGTGGAGATCTATTAAGGCATTATGTCAGTGCCACACAAGTGTGGGGCTTAGAGGTTGCCGCGAAGAAGAGTGTTGTTCGTGATAAGGTGTGACAACACAAGTGTGAGATGGCTTTGATTCAAGAAACAAATATAGAGTCGTTGTCTTCCAACATGGTACATAAGATGTGGATTTCTGATTCGTTCAACTTTACTTTTGTGCCTTCTATTGGTCGTTCAATGGGTTGGCGATAATATGGGAATGCTCTCGATTTCATGTGGAAGATATGGTAGCATCGAAGCACATTGTCATGGTCCGTGGTAAGTGGATTGCTGAATATTGGGTATGTTGGATCATCAATATTTATGCTCCTCGTACTAGTGATGAGCAATTTCACGTTTGGGAGGAATTGTGAGGAATGTTTACCGAAAAGGTTGGTCTATGGTGTATTGGTAGCGACTTTAACATCGTGCGATCTGCAGATAAAAGGAGTGGTTGTGTGGATCCTCTTCGGGGAGCGTCTATGTTCAATGATTTCATTGAGGCAGTGAGTTTGATGGATATTCATATGATTGGCAAGCGATAAACATGGTTTGGCTCCGAAAATAATACAAGCAGACTTGATCGTTTCTTAGTGTTATGTGAATGGATTGATCGATTCACAAATATATCTCGAATGAACCTTAAGCATGGGATTTCAGATCATTCGCCTATATGTTTTTTGAGTGAAATAGAAGATTAGGGACCACAGCCCTTCAGATTCTTAAGTGCGTGGCCGGAAAATAAAGGTAATATACAATGTATGGCTAAGTAATGAAAACTTATATCGAATGAAAAGGAGGGTAGCAATATAAATCACAAGTTGAAGAGTCTAAAGCGTTTGCTCCGGGAATGGAATCCGGGTACATTTTGGAATATGGATTCCAAAATTAGTGAGTTCAAAACTTTAATTAAAAGTTTTAATGTGCATGGGGATTTAGAGGATGTTGACGGGTCCTAGGAAGTTGAGTATAAAAGTCTGAATGTAGAGCTGTGGCGTCTTCATAAGATTCGTGAATCTACTTGGAGATAAAAATTGAGAGCGATTTGGCTCAAGGAAGGTAACCGTAACACAAATTTTTTCATTGAACAAACAATGATTAGAGCTATTCGAAATTTGATGAAAGTGTTGTGCATTAATGGTAGGTGGGTCACGAATTTAACTAGAATGAAAAAACATGTTCACAAGGAGTTTATGAAACATTTTGCGAGGAAGTAGGCTCATGGGTCATTGGACACAACTGTCTCATTTTGCCAGTTGGATGATGATAGCCGAAATCATCTTGAAGTTCAATTCTCAGTGGAAGAGATGAAATGAGTTGTCATGAGTTGTGATGGTTTGAAAGCACCGAGGACAGATGGTTTTACTTTTGCATTCTTAAAAAAAGGTTGAGAGTTGTTGCAATCAAATATTATGAAATTGTTTGATTCTTTCTTCGAGAAGGGGTCTATTCAAAAGGGGCTGAATTCTACCTTTTGTTGTCCTTATCCTCAAAAAAGGATGATCCGCAAGTGGTTAGTGACCTTCGCCCGATCTGTTTGCTTAATTCCCTGTACAAAGTAGTTGCAAAAGTGTTGGCGTAAAGGCTTCATATGGTGCCTAGATCCTTAATAAGTGATGTGCAATCAACCTTTTTCAAAGGAGGGCAAATAATTGATGGGACTTTGTTAACAAATGAGGTTGTGCATTGACTTCGATCAAGTCGGTTTAGTGAGGGAAGGGTGATTCTGAAAATTGACTTTTCCAAAGCGTATGATTGCATCAAATGGGATTTCTTGGATGATGTTATGCGCCATATGAATTTTGGTGCTAAATGGCATCAATGGATTTCTTCGTGTGTCAGCGCATCGCGACTATCAGTTCTTTTGAATGGTAGAGATACGCTTCAATTTGTTGTAGGTAGGGGTCTGCGACAAAGGGATCTTTTATCTCCGCTCTTACTTTTTATTGTGGTTGAGTCATTACATCAAAATCTGGCCAACACTGAGAATTTGGGTTTAATTTAGGGGGTTTGTATGGCGGCAAATTGTAGATTGTCTAATCTCCAGTTTTCAGATGATTCAATGTTCTTTATTTACTGAAGTGTGGAGATGGCTCAAAATTTGAAAATGGTGCTTACATGCTTTAAGTATGGTTCGGGTTTGCAAATTAATTTTATGAAATCAGTAATGTATGCAGTGGGTGTGGAGGAGGCGGTGGCTGAGGTGATGGTAGGGAGTTGGGATGTATGCGTGGTCAACTACCCTTTATGTATTTGGGTATCCGGATTGGAATAAATTCAAGGAGTGGCAAGGTGTGGGAACCTGTGATAAATAGACTATGTGTTAAACTGGCAGGGTGGAAGTGAGGTTCATTGTCGTTTGCAGCAGGATTGGTATTAGTGAACTCAGTATTGTCAACTTTTCTGATGTATTACATGAGCATATTCGTGGTGCCTAAATCGGTTATTGGGAAAATTAATCAAATTCGGAGGGCATTCCTCTCTAAGGTATGTACGCTGAAGTCTAAAGAGGGTCTAGGGGCGGTGAATTTGAATTTGCGTAATTTCGCGCTACTTACGAAATGGGTATGGAGATATGGCAGCGGCTCTTCCTCTCTTTGCCGTGCAATTCTTGTGGCGAAATATGGATAAAATCGGTGTTCTTGGTTACCTTATGGTGTGGGTAAACGTCATATGTTGCATGTGTGGAGGCAAATCCTCGAGGTGCAAGATATGGGTTTAGTGCAACAATTTCTGCACATGGATTGTTTATGTGGCGTATAGGCAATGGTAGGAGGATTTTGTTTTGGTATGATCGTTGGTGTGTTGATGTTCCTTTATGTGAGTTGTTTCCACGATTATTTTGATGTACAATTAATAAATTGGTGCGTGTTCATGAGTATACTATTCATGACTGCTTGGACCATTTGCATTGGATTCCTTTTTCAATCGTTAGCTTAGACATTTTGAGGTGCAGCAATTGGAGCAATTGAGGGCTATTGTGTGAATTGTCTCTATTCATGCTAATAGTGGGGACGAGTTAACATGGAAACCAAGCTCGGATGCGAATTTTTCGGTGAAGACTTTGATGCATCTCATGTCATCATTTGGCATTTTCGAATAAGGTTTTGAATGTTTTAATGTCTGGCATGTTGCGGAGCCGCCTAAAGTCCAATGTTTTATTGATGGTTTGTTCAATTATAGAGATTGCCGACTTTATCAATGTTACGTGGATGGGGTGTGTCGGATGATGATGCTAGATGTGTTTGGTGCTAGTCGGGTTTGAATTCTGAGGATCATATTTTCTTTTCATGTGAGTTTGTGCAACCGATTTGAAATATATTCTTTAGGAGGTGGCAGGTTATGTGGGTTAAACCGAGGTCTCTAATGGAGTTCATGATCCAATGTGTAAAAGGGATGGGGACGTTCGTGAATGGTGGATTACGAGATGTGCGGATGTGATGTGATTTTCGTGGCTCACGCCGAATGATTTAATGTTCAATAAGAAGCACATACCCATTGAGGAAATCTTCTTTCTTATCAAATTGAGGAATCTTTATTGGATAAAAGAAACAAAATTTGGGGCTAGTATCCAGGAGGCCGCTTGGTGGGAATGACCATTACTGTGTGCACCAGATGTTCAGCCCCCTAGTCTACATGAGATTATATGGAGTCCACCTTTACATGGCACTTTAAAGTTCAATGTAGATGGCTCGACGCGTGGGAAACCAAGACCAACAAGGTGTGGAAGGGTGTTGTGTGGTTCTCAAGGGATAGTTCTTGCCCTATTCCCTGGCCCGTTCGGATCGATGGACTCAAATGATGCTGAATTGCGAGCGATTTATCATGCTTTGACTATTTTGGTAAATTCTCGATGGGTAGAGACCTCTTCGATTGTGGTGGAATATGATTCTATGGTGGCTATTTCGTGGGTGCTTCACAAGGATAAATGCCCATGGAGATATTGATGGATCTTTGGAGAGATAGACGCCTCTTGTGCAAGATCGCGGTGTGTTTGCTTTCACCATATTTATCGAGAGGTTAATAGCATCGCAGATGCATTGGCCAAAGGGGGCGTTGATAGTGTTCCATGGTTCCAAGTTCTTCATCGATGGTTGCATCTCAAGGCTGACTTATTTAGGGGTGTGGCTTTTTTAGCGTTTTATTTTGTTATGCTTTAGGCGTTCTTTTTGTTCTTTTAGAGAATTTCTTTGAAGATTTTTATGGTGTTTTTCCGTTTATTTTTGGGCTACCATGTGGTACTCTTTTACTCCAATTTAGGTTAGGGATTTTTAATGAGGCTCATGGTAGTCATGTGTATGATTTGTTCCCCATTAATGAATGATACTTACCAATCAAAAAGTAATAATAATTTTATAATAATAACACTATTTATTGTATTTGATATGATACAGAATAATTTCTAAAAAATTTATCAAACAATGAAAAATATTTACACAACATCATTTAAATATAAAAAATTCAGAATGTTGTTTTTTAAAAATATAACTTATTTTCCAGAAACAATTTTATGAAATTTATTTTTAATAAAACAAACCTACCTTATTTAAGGGTCACGTCAATGGAACTTTAATTCTAGATTAAAAATGTTAAACAAATGTTAAATTGATCCATAAATTTTATTGAATTTTTAGCCCTTACTGTGTACAAAAATAAATCTTTATTTCAATTAATATAATAATATCAATAATCAATAAACAAAGTTGTTGATGCGGTGACCAAGCTTATGCCTACTGAGCATTTGGATATTATTCGGTTCCTAGTACCATTGGATGGTATTGGTTTTCTCTTAATCGGGGACATGGTTTAATTAGCCTGGCTTTGGACTTGTGCTCGTAAAATTTGGCGGGTTCATCCCATAGATTTTTCTGTATTTATTATTGTGTACTTATTTTTTTGACTAGAATATTATCATGTATGTTCTTTTTTTTATTTAGATATGATAATTTTTAATAAGACACATGGTAATAATATATTTTTTTATAAAAAATTTATTTGAACAAATATTAAATATAATTATGTTTTTATATGTCAATTCATGGACTACTAACTTAACACCTTCTGACTTACATTAAAAGTTATCAAGAAATCAAATTTGTAATTAATATCAACTAAAGACATTATAATATATATATTTTAAAACTCCACTTATGGGTCAGTTGAGATCAAAGAGTTGCACTTATTCAATTGAATATGCTACTTTTATGATTACAAATGGAATACCAAATACCAATACCCTTCCAATACTAAAATATAAATTATAAAATAGGAAAATATATCCCTTATATCTATTAGAATTAAAGCAATAAATAAAAAGAAAAAGGGTCAACATGAAATTCCTTTTTAAAATATAAATTGATAAGCTTGGTGAAAATTCTAAGGTTTTCATAGAAATATCTACCGACTTGATCAGAAGGTGTGACTATCAATCGCTTTGGGTTTGGAAATTGCTTGGTATTTTCGCCGCATATGGTTAAGGCAAGGGATGCTACCTTGGAGTCATGAAAAGTCATGCTACTGCATGCAAAAGATTCGTCTCACAAAAGCTTGAAAATGACTTCACAACTCATGAGTTCCACAATAATTTCACTCAACAAAAATCCAAATCCATTTTACCTCAAAGGAAAACATAAGACAAAGCATTGAAATCGAGGGACCCAATTCTGTTTTGTTTTTTCCCCCTTAGAAAAAAGAAACCATATTGCTGTATGATTCGGAATTTTATTATTCCTTTCTGGGAGTTGGCTAGACTTCCATACCTCTAAAGTAGGCACGTTAATTTAGAAAAGAGTTAATTGCACCACATTCTAAAATAATAATATTGATTTTAAATTAATTTTTAAATTTTTAATCATTTTAATTTCAACCTCAAATTATGACATTTATTTTAAATTGGTCTTCAACTTTTTGAGCATTTTAGTTTCATCTTCAAACTATGATTGACAATGTAAATTGATCCTCAAACTTTTTAAATGTTCTAATTTCACCCCAAATTATTAGTATATGCTAATCATATCGCATGTTAATAAAACCGTTATAAAAATCGCTAATTGCCATAAAACATTGATGCGTATTATGTAATAATATGATGTGATATAAACGATAATATGATGATGAAATTCAGAATATTCAAAAAGTTTGGGAAACAATTTAGAATGAGGGTTATAGTTTTGGAATGAAAATGGAAGATTTAAAAGTTTGAGGACCAATTTAGAATAAAAGTCATAGTTTGAGGATGCTATTAAAACATTAAAAAGTTTAGGGACCAATTAAAATGAGGGTTATAGTTTAGGGACGTGTGGTGGGATTAACTCTTTAGATAATATCTTTTATAATTGCCGGTATATAATCATTGGTTGATTAATTCGAATTAGATATAGCATATATTCAATATGAACAATTCTTTTAATCAAATTTATTTCATTCATAACGTCAAGATTTGTATCCTTCAACTTGCTTAATCAATCTAGCGTCTCATATCACTATACTAATTGGTTGTTGATTATTTATAATTTTTTAACATTCGGATTTCGAGGTTTGAACCTTGATACATATTTAGTATCAATATACAATAATTTTACCAAGATATTAGGTCCATTTAAGTAAGCTTAAGGGTTTAAATATTGACGTTGTGAATGAAGTGAACTGGATTGAGAAGGTCGCTCTCATAATAAGTCTCTACAATATTCAATTTAGATAGTCGTCTAATTGATCAATTATCAATGATTAAAAAAAGAATACAATAATTTTAGGGTAATTATTACATACACTGGTGGTGGAAACTAAAAGTTTTTATAAGTGTCTTAGTTTTATGATTTAGAGATTTAGTTCAGGGTGTAGGGTTTAGGTTTATGGCTTTATAATTTATGGATAGTGGTTAGAGTTTATGGTTTAGAGTTATAATTTAGGTTTTATAGTTTAAAAGCTAAATCCCTCACCATATTACTCTAAAAACCTAATTCTAAATCTTAACCTTAAACCATAAATCATAACCACTATCCCTAAATTCTAAACTCTTACACCTAAACTTATAAACCCTATACCCTAAACTAAACTTCTAAACCTTAAAACTAAAACTAAAACGCTCTTAGAAACTTAGTTTCCACCTCTATATATTAAATATAAATTCATAATTTTATCCCAACAATTTATAATAATATCAAGAATTTATATAGACATACTGCTAAAAATTTTAAAAACAAATGGTGAAACAGTAATAATTATTTATTAGATGGAATTGCTTGGAAGGCACTATATATGAGATGACAATGATGTATTCCTGCTACCAAATTGGAGTAGAGGAGACAAATCACATCAATAATTACAGACAATTGAGGAGCAATTTTGGTGGGAGGCGATTACGGGCAAATAAGGGCGAGTGGGTGGACCAAAAAATCTGTGATAAAGTTGTGAAGGGGAAAACAGTATGCAAATGAGGCTTTGTTCACTGACTTTTGGACTAAGCAAAGGGTTGTATTGTGGGGGTGAGTCCGGGTGCGGTATTTAAAATGAGGCTAACATACGATGTTATCAGTTCTCTTATTTACTGATTATCAATCAATTTTAAACTGATTTTGGGTAATATTTATGGTTTTCGAATGAAATATGATTACAATTGTTCTAATCTTTCGGGGAGAAGTATTCCTTATCCTCCAAGGATTCGTACTCCTTAACCTCTAAGGATCCTTCAAGTCGGTTGGTTATTAAGACCATTTGTCCTTTTACAGTATATGAGCCATACTTAACAGTCTTGGTAATAATTTTGGTAACAGAAGGAAATGTTTCCCTTTCAACTTAAAAAGTTAAAAGTTTAGGTAATAATTTAGGTTCCCGAAGGAAATGTTTCCCTTTCAGCTTAAAAAGTTAAAGGTTTGGGTAATAATTTAGGTTCTCGAAGGAAATGTTTTCCCTTTCAACTTAAAAAGTTAAAGGTTTGGGTAATAATTTAGGTTCCCGAAGGAAATGTTTTCCCTTTCAAATTAAAAAGTTACAGGCTTGGACAATAATTCAGGTTCTCCGAAAGAAATGTTTCTCTTTCAACTTAAAAAGTTAAATGTTTGAGTAATAATTTAAGTTCCCGAAGAAAATGTTTCCCTTTCAACTTAAAAGGTTAAAGGCTTGAGTAATAATTTAAGTTCCCGGAAGAAATGGTTTCCCTTCCAACGTACTAAAAGTGAAATTATGGAGGACATATTTTTCGTGCTTATGGCCTATCACATATGACCAACCTCTCATCAGCAGCATCATAAAAAAAGATTCAAATATTCAGTAGTCATACTAAAAATTAAACTTCTCATGAATCAGCGAAGAAACAAACCAAGCCCACCCTAAACAAATTGAAAATTAATTTCAATCCTAATTACAAACAATCTTAAACTTTTTTAAGTTCGAAAGGATAGAAATGGTAATATTTCAAAAAAAAACCTAAAAATGACAAAACTTTCAGTCAGAATTGATGAATAATATACAATTTACACAAACTATCTCCAACAAGAAATGTCATTCCATACCAAGATTTTCAAACATAAACCCTACATTTCAAGTATTTCGCCAAAAAAAAAACTTAGGGTTTGGATTGTTACCTTAGCTTTGTTCGAAATGAAGAACTTTCAATCACGATTGCAAAAATTTTCAGTCATTGACCTAAATTATTAGGAAGCAAATGAGGTTTCGATTCTTAAGAATGCCTTCGCTTTTTTACAAATGGAGAGGATTTTACAAATTTTCAGCGAGTAAAATTCTCAGTTACAACCCTCAAATGTTATTAAACAAATTACGATTCATTCTCATTTGAGGGAGGGGTATAATCACTACGAGTACCGAAACGACTAAGTCAGTTGCGAAACCTACAAAAAAACTAAAAATTTTACTTGTTAAACCAAAAATAATATATTAACTATGACAGGTTTTGATACAAGTTAATGAATTCCGATACATACCGCTTCAACCTAAAATGTTATCAACTTTAATAGTTTTTGCATATATTTTATCCATCCAACATACTTAACGCAAAGTTTCAGTACTTATTAGTACGTTCCGATACTTATTCTATAAACATTTATTGTTAAAAGCTTTTTAAATATTTATGGTTTACACATTTCTCTACAGGTTTTCGTACATGTTTTAAAGTTTTGAAACCTAAAAATAAACTTAAAATGTTACGAGTTGAACCTAAAATGTTATTTTCACTACGACAGGATTCAATACATATTACTACATCCCGATAAGTATTCTACAAACATTTATTATCAAAAATATTTTAACATTTGTGGTTTACACATTTCTCTACAGGTTCTGATACATATTTTAAAGTTCCATAACCTATCAATAAACTTAAAATGTTACGTGTTAAACATAAAATAATTTATTCACTACGAGAGGTTTCAGTACATTTTAGTACGTTTTGATACTTATTGTAATACCCCTTACCCGGTTTAGGAGTAAACCGGACTAAGGAGTGTTACCAAGCATGTTAAGTGTATAAAAGTTCTATATTTTACCCCTCATTTACCCATATTTCTGCTACATTCAAGCATAATTCATTGCATTTAGGATAGATTTCTACATATACATCACAATTAGATAAAATGGCACAATTGCTACTGATTTTGGTCACTTTTGCAGATATCTTCTACAACAGACTCAGGGTAGCAAAGGAGCAGAGCTGGATCACAGAACTGGAGTAGAGGAGCAAGTGCTGCCATGGCAGCCATGACGACAGAAGGGTGAAGTGGAAAAGTGAAGTGGAACTCGACAGATAGAGGATTTCAAGTCGGTCTGTCGTGGACCACTCCTATATTTTTCTAAGCCCTGAGGCAGAATGAAGGCCAAGCCCAAAGTCCAAGGAAGAAAATCAAGGCAAGAAAAGAGGACGAATTAAAGGCATCTACTCAGAAGATTTAATCTTTAATAGAGTTGTACTTTAGTTTAAACTTGTATTCTTGCCATATTAGAAAACTTGGACCCAAGGCCTATATAAAAGGCATGTAATTCAACCTAGGGAAGGATATCTCATTCCTAGCCATCTTCCCCAAAACCTTTGTCGTTTTCCCATCCTTATCATGTTCTAAATTCCTCATAGGGCTAAGGGTTGATTCTGTAAAGTAGTTGCAAGGATTGTACTGTTTTAGGAATTTTCTGTCAAGTAATAAAAAGCTTCAAGTTTATTTATTCTAGTTTTCATATCTTACAAGAGTATCGGGAGAGCATTATGAGGTTATCTATTTGTTTGATATCGGGAGAGTCAAACATACGATCAAAATAAATACGCGTTTTCCGATTTATGGTTAAACCATCTCGGCTTAGGGATAAGTACGAGGTTAAGTGGCTAAGAAAGAATTCAACAACATTGGTGTTCACCCTTTGATTCACGCCTGGAGGTATCATCCAAGAAGTGCTCATCAACAAAACTTGGGCCTAGGGATGGGACAAGTCATAGTACGGATTCTTGCCAAGCTTGAAGTACAGAGTTGTGTGATCGCTGCTGCGACATCAATAGACTTCTGCCGCGACAGGTGCTGCCGCGACAGGGACGACGACAGAACATAAGTTCCTCTTACAGTGCAACACCTGCACTACCGAACAAATCAATGCCGGCCTATTTCTAAAACCTGATTCCTTACTCTTTTATTTTAGTTGTTTATCAAGATTACTTCATAAAACCAATTAAACTATTTCTCTCTCTTGTGCAGCAATTCAAGGATAGAGTTATTTCTAGTCTCTGTGGAGACGATATCCGATACTCCTAGTATCACTTTACTACTTGCGTCGTGTACACTTGCACTACTTGCGATAGAAATCTTTTACACAGAACAAGTTTTTGGCGTCATTGCCGGGGACTGTCAACATATCTTTACCCTTTTTATTACTGCACTTTTTCTTTTTCTTTTTCTGTTTTTAGTGGTACTATTTACCTTGTACTTTTCACAAGGTTTTCTGTTTGCTTATACGCAGATCTAGGCGAGGCAAAGAACCTGAGTACGAACGAAACCCCGAAATCGAACGCACGTACCAACTTCGGAACCAAGCTCGACTCTTGATAGCAAGAAACAACTATCTAGAGGAGCAACTAGAAGCAATGGTAAACAGAAGGCAGAACGACGGGGTAGATGACCCACACAACAATAACTAGAGGGTTATTGAATATCCTCCCCAAGACGTCCGAAATGAACGGCCTGCTGCCGCACGGCAGTCCTGTCGCGACTACATGGTCAATGACTATGTTGAACTGGAAACCACCTTGCCAGACGTAGAAGCTGAACACTTCGAGTTGAAACCTGTCATGTTTAGTATGATAAATTCTGCTGGCCAGTTTAGTGGTTCTGCAACAGAGGATGCCCGAGAACATCTGAAAACGTTCCAAGAAATATGTGGATCGTTCAGACTGCCATGAATAAATCCAAAAGTACTAAGGCTCCAATTATTTCCCCATTCATTGAGAGACAGAGCTAAAACTTGGTGGAATAAATTAATGCCGAGTTCAATACGAACTTGGGCAGATCTCTCTCGTGAATTCTTATCGCGTTTTAATCTTTCTCATTTATCTGAAAGATTGCGTAACGAGATTGCTACTTTTCAACATGAAGACGACGAACCAATGCACGAGGCATGGAACAGATTTACAACTCTTCTAAGGAACTTTTCGATGCATGGATTCCCCGTGTGGAATCAGGTCGTTAAATTCTACAATGCTGCCAATACACACACTCGTATGAGAATAGATTCAACATCAAATGGGCTATTACTGGATAAGGAACCAGACGAGGCAATGATAGTGTTGAAAAACC
Source organism: Hibiscus tridactylites (assembly GCA_958450335.1). Lineage (NCBI taxonomy): Eukaryota > Viridiplantae > Streptophyta > Magnoliopsida > Malvales > Malvaceae > Hibiscus > Hibiscus tridactylites. Next base: position 40,957,250 of record OY288269.1, on the reverse strand, counting down.
TAGCAAAGAACGATGAGCAATTTCCTACAGCTAGGAGAGGGGGCAAACGAGGGATAACTGTAAAGGATTATGAAGCTGACAATTCCCTGAAATCACAGATTGCATACCTCACAAAGATGGTGGAAAATCTGCAGCGAAAAGATTCTAAAGCCGTATATTCTGCAGAAGAGGTATGTGAGACCTGTAGTGGGAACCACAGTTCGGAAGACTGTCCATTACAGTTGGAAGAAGGGATGTATGTTGGGATGTATAACAAAACAAGAAACTATGATTCCAACAATTACAATCCCAATTGGAGGAAAGATCCTAAGTTTTCCTGGAGCAATCCGAACAATGCACTGAATCCTCCAATGCAGAACAACCAAAACCAAGGGGTACCCAGAATGCTGTCGCGACAGCAACCACAACAGCAGCCGACAGCCGCACCTAGTATACTTGAACAGACATTGGCAACATTTATATCACAGACATGGGCATACATGGCGAACATAGATCACTTTGTCAAGAAATATGAATCATTCACGGACAAGACAGAGATGAGGATGACAAACCATGAGGCTACCCTGAAATCTCTAGAGACACAGATGGGCCAAGTTTCCCAGCATATCAAGCCGAGGCAGAACGGAGGATTCCCTAGTGATACTGAGGTCACTAGAAAAGCCACACATGAGCAGTGTAAAGCAATTACCACTAGGAGTGGGAAACAGTTACAAGGGCCGGAGATGAAGAACATACCGAGTAAGGAACCGACCTTAGATACACCTGCTGTGAACATTGCCCCGGAAGAGGAAGAACAAGCTGCTGTCGACACACTTGCCGCGACATCAGAAGGGATAGAGGAGCAAACAACAGATGTTGAAGAACTTAAGCCTCCTCAGATCCGAATACCATGTGAAGGACGCCTTGAAGATTACCGTCCTCCACCTTCTTTTCCACAGTGGTTGCAGAAACAGAAACAAGAGTACCAGCTTAAAAATATTTATGATATTTTTAAGCAGGTACACATTAACATACCACTGTTGGAGGCCATCAAGCAGATGCCCGGTTATGCGAAATTTCTCAAGGATGCAATGTCAAAAAGGTCCAGACTTAGAGAATTTTTGACGGTAAAAATGACAGAAGGATGCATGACAATCTTGCACAAGCATCCATCCCAAAAGAAGAAGGATCCTGGGAGTTTCATCATACCGTGCATAATTGGCGATAAATTCGTGGGTAAGGCACTTTGTGATCTTAGTGCTAGCATAAATCTAATGCCTAAATCTGTGTTTCAGAAATTAGGTATTGGACAAGCAAGGCCTACGACAATCATGCTGCAGCTGGTAGACCGCTCTTACGTACAACTAGAAGGGAAGATCGAAGATATTCTGGTAAGATTGGATAAATTTATTTTTCCTATTGACTTTCTTGTTTTAGACTGTGAAGAAGATAAAAACGCACCGATCATCCTGGGGCGACCCTTTCTAGCCACAGGCAGAACTATGATCGATGTTGAGAAAGGAGAACTGACCATGAGAGTGAACGATCAAGAAATTAAACTCAATGTTCTCCAAGCAATAAGACAGGCTGATGCAGAAGAAGAATGCAAGGAAATCTCTGAAGTAGTCCTTGACCAACCCTGTATCAGGTCGAGGTGCCACGACATAAAGTTTGGTCACTGTCACAACAGTCACCCGGAAGACTGTCACGGCAGCTACGACGACAGTGACTCCTCCGACTCAGAAACATCCGACACTGAAGGTCCTGATGAGGTAAATTGGATAGGCACTCGTCCAGGTAAGTTCTTCGAGCCTCTCAATTATACCTCGGATGAACATATAATCCAGAAGCCTTCAATTGAAAAGCCACATGTTCTAGATCTTAAGCCCCTGCCAGGGCAACTTAAATATGTCTTTCTTGGTTTAAATGATACGTTGCCCGTAATCATCTCTTCCAAGTTGATGCAGAAACAGGAACAACAGCTAATCAGAATGCTACAACAGCATAAGAAGGCCATTGAATGAACTATAGCTGATATCCAAGGCATCAACCCGGCCATTGATGCCCAAAGAAGATTGAACGAGGCTGTGCGAGAGGTGGTGCAGAAAGAGATTATCAAATGGCTCAACGCCAGAATCATATACGCCATCTCAGATAGCAAGTGGGTTAGCCCGATACAGTGTCTGCCCAAAAAAGGAGGCATAACCGTGGTAACCAACGAAGAAAACAAACTAATCCCAACCAGGACTGTGACCGGTTGGAGGGTTTGTATGGATTACTGAAAGCTTAACAAAGCTACTCGGAAGGACCATTTCCCCTTACCATTTATTGTTCAAATGCTTGATAGATTAGCGGGGAAACCTTACTATTGTTTTCTTGATGGTTACTCAGGTTATAATCAGATAGAAATTGCACCGGAGGACCAAGAGAAAACTACCTTCACATGCCCGTACGACACTTATGCCTTTCGCAGAATGCCATTTGGGCTCTGCAATGCACCATCGACCTTCCAACGGTGCATAATGGCAATATTCTCTGACATGGTGGAGGATTTCCTAGAAATTTTCATGGACGACTTTTCCGTCTTTGGAGAAAGTTTTGAAGGTTGCTTAGGCAACTTATAGAAGGTTCTTGAAAGATGTGAAGAGGAGAACTTGGTCTTGAACTAGGAAAAGTGCCACTTCATGGTGGATGAAGGAATAGTACTAGGACACAAGGTGAGCTGCCGCGACATAAAGGTGGACAAAGCCAAAATAGAGGTCATCGAAAAGCTACCGCCACCCACCACAATCAAGGGGATCCGAAGTTTCTTATGGCATGCCGGGTTTTATCGACGATTTATAGCAAATTTCTCGAAGATTACCAAGCCCTTATGCCACTTATTGGAGCAGAATCGTCCCTTCGATTTTAATGCTGAATGTACTGAGGCATTTATAATACTGAAGGAGAAGCTGGTAACAACCCCGATCGTACAACCACCAGACTGGAGTTTGCCATTTGAAATAATGTGTGATGCAGTGACTATGCTGTCGGGGCAGCATTAGGGTAGAGGAAGGATAAGCTCTTCAATATGATTTACTATGCCAACAAAACACTAAATGATGCCCAAGTCAACTACACCACGATAGAGAAAGATATGTTAGTAGTGGTGTTTTCAATCGACAAGTTCCGTCCGTATATACTTGGGACAAAGGTGGTGGTCCATACAGACCATTTAGCACTGGAGTATCTGTTCACGAAAGAGGATGCCAAACCTATATTGATATGTTGGATTATGCTACTGCAAGAATTTGACATTGATATCAAGGATAAAAAGGGAACAGAAAATCAAGTAGAAGACCACTTGTCAAGGTTGGAGACGGGAAGGAGTCAATCCACAGATATGACCAACATTTGGAGACCTTCCTAGATTAACAGTTGTTTGCTGCCACCAGCACTGCCGCGACAGCCATAGCGGCATGTAAGCTTTCTGAAACCCCTTGTTACGCTGACATTGTTAATTACATTGTAAGTGGGTTATTTCCTCCTGAACTTAACTACCAAGCAAGGAAGAGGTTCCAAAATGATACAAAACATTATTATTGGGACGAACCTCTTTTTTTTCAAACACTGTGCAGATCATATTATCAGGAGATGCGTACCACAGGACGAACATGAAGTTGTGCTTCACCACTGCCATGCTTCCCCTTATGAAGGACACCTAGGTGGAAACAAAACCGCTGCCAAGGTTCTGCAATCTGGTCTCTATTGACCCACACTGTTCAAGGATGCACAAGCCTTCTACAAAGGCTGTGACAAGTGACAAAGGACTGGGAACATATCGAGAAGGCATGAGATGCCACTGCAGACATATTAGAGGTTGAAATCTTCGATGTATAGGGAATCGACTTCATGGGACCATTCCTAGCATCTTGTGGGAATTTGTACATCCTACTGGTAGTGGATTATGTGTCAAAGTGGGTAGAAGCGATCGCCACTCAGAAAAACGACGCCAAAACTGTTCAAAGATTTCTTCACAAGAACATCTTCTCCAGATTTGGCATCCCAAGGGCGATAATTAGTGATGAGGGGAGACACTTCAATAACATGGTAATTGCTGCTACATTGAGAAAATATGGAGTAAAGCACCGGATTGCAACAACATACCACCCTGAAACCAATGGGCAAGCCGAGATATCCAATAGAGAAGTAAATAAAATACTAGAGAAGATGGTTAAACCCACTCGAAAGGATTGGACTCTACATCTCAATGATGCACTATGGGCTTATAGAATATCGTTCAAAACACCATTGAGGATGTCACCCTATAGACTCATCTATGGGAAAACCTGTCATTTACCTGTTGAGATAGAACACAGAGCTTACTGGGCTATCAAGGCAGAACAGAAAAGGCTACTCGACTTGTATGAGATTGAAGAAATTCGAGCAATGGCCTACGACAATGCCAAGATCTACAAGGACAAAACCAAGAAGTGGCATGACATGAAGTTGCTGCCACGACAGTTCTGCTCAGGGCAGCAGGTGTTGTTGTTCAACTCTAGGTTGAAGATTTTTCCAGGAAAGCTTAAATCTAGGTGGTCTGGTCCTTTCCAGGTTATCCAAGTTTTCCCTCATAGTGCCATTACAATCAGATCACTGAAAGATGGGCACCAGTTCATGGTCAATGGACAGAGACTCAAGCATTATCAGGGGACAAAATCCCCAAGGATGCAGGAAGTGGTTACTTTAGGGGATGCCCCTCAAGGCACCCCTAATTTAACTTAGTTTTATTTTATTTTATTTTATTTATTAGGAATTAAGATTTTTATTTATTTTAGGTACTAAGATTTTAATTCAGTTTATTTAATTATTTTTAGGCAATAAAGGAAGCAAAGCAACGAGAAGGAATGAACCAGCCCACTGCACTCACAATAGCTTAAAAAGCCCAACAGACGAGTCTGTCGTCACAGCCTGTTACCAGCTGTCGCGACAGACGCGGAGAAGACAACCTGTCACGGAGCTGTCGCGACAGACACACAAACGTGTAATAGACGCGCAATAGACACAGAAACGCGTGACAGACGTGTCAGAAACTACGTAACAGCTGGCCCCGTTATTTGCGCCTGCCGTTACAGACCCAACGGGCAGAAAATCCCCATTCTATATAAACCCCCCACTCCATATTCATTTCTCATCTCATTCTCATCCTCTTAAATTGTTTCCTCTATTTTAGATCTCAGAAATTTCTTTTCATTTTTCAACAGTCCTTGCAATGGCCAGCAGAAACACCCACCGCAGCACTGCCTCCACCTCTGCCACGACAGTATCAACCCCAAGTCACAGTGCCATTCCCAACCGGTTCACATCCACAAAATCTATCAAGAGGTACTATAGTTCCTTCCAAAAGAGAGAAATGTGGGAGGAACGAGGGTTCATCTATACCAAACCAACAGGAGATCTAGGGCTAGAAAATTTCATAACCAAGAAGATTCAAGCCTTCAAGTGGCAGAAATTTGCTGCCCAACCCGAGGAAATGAATGTAACCCTCGTCTGAGAATTTTACGTTGCCGTCAACAGTAAGGATGCCATGACAGTGACCGTTCGAGGCAAGGAAATCTCTCTCGAGCCTGCGTACATCAACACACTATACCGACTGTACATGAGTAAGAAGTAGGACGCCCACAGAAGGTTCGTGAATAGTCTGTCGTCGGCAGACTATGACGCTGTCATGGCAGAGGTTACAGAAAAATGAACGGAATGGAACGACGACCCTAAACACTGATGGACCATGAGGAGGACCCAGCTGACTCCACAAGCCAAACTGTGGAACCACTTTGTCAAGAAGCGCATCATGCCATCCTCCCACAACAGCACTGGCAACAGACCGAGGTTAGCCCTTGACCATTCTATTTTAAATGAGAGGCAAATTAATTTCGGCCGCTACATCCGAGACGGAATCCTTGAGTGTGCTCTCCGACCTTCGGGCCCCCTCGTCTTCCCCTACCTCATCACCATCATCTGCCGGGGCAACAACGTACCAGGAATTGAAGAAGATGTCAAGGTACAAGGAAAAGAGTGGACGCAGTGGAATATTTTCAATCTAATGGAATTGAAAGCTGCCACCCCTCTGTCGTACATCAACCCCTCTACCACGACAGAACCGACAACAAACCGTAGCTCCCCAGAACCTGTCGCAGCAGACCTAGAGCAGACGGCAGCAGCACCACCGGCAGGCACCTTTGGCCAGATTCTGACGATGCTGAAAAGGATGGAGGAACGACAACACGATCTAATGGGCTTTATGAGGGACTTCATAGCCACAACGGTAAATTTTATTCAAAATGATTTACATTTTACCCATGTGCAATTCCCCTCCTTCCCAGAAAACTTCTTTGCTGCCCCTACTCCTGCTGCGAGCACCAGAACTCCCTCTGCTGCATCCACACCTATACCTGCCACGATAGGCGAAGGCGGCAGAAAATCTGCCACACCCAGAGGAGAGAAGAGGAAGGACCCCCTACCGGAGATCGACCCCAAATACTTTGAAGGGTTCTCCTCCTCCTCCTCCTCCTCCTCCTCCGTCTGGTAGGACTCAGACTCCAAGCCATCCGTAGCCCGAGACATCTCAAAGGACTACCCTCCGATGAAAAGGAAAAAGCTGAATGAGACTGTCGAAGGACCATCCTGCTAAGGCAGATCTGCCAGCAGCAGCAGCAGCAGCTTCGATGATGACCTTGAGGTCCTGGACCAACCCCCACACATCTCATCGACAGGTGTTCACCCACCTCGAGAGGCAAAGAAGAATATGGCCTCTGCCTCCCCTAGCAACTTGCCAGCCCCTGCCATGAAGGTCATTGCCCGCCGGCAGCTTCAAGTCACCAGCAGCAACGATGACAACTCCTCCACTTAAGTGCTTTTACTTATATTTTGATGTCTTTTCTGTTTTATCTATTTTGTGATGTATTTTCTATTATTCTTTATTTTCATCATTGTCATGCATTGAGGGCAATGCAACCCTCGAGTTTGGGGGTGGGCATCCCTCTAGTAATGAAGTTGTTAGTTGTGTCTAATTATTAGTTTATTAGTTTAAGTTATTTTTGTGTCAAAAAAATGAAAATAAAAACAAAAATATGGCTTAAGTCTTTGAACTGAACTTACCTGCCGCGACATACTCTATCGTGACAGTGCCTTTATGATGTTTCTAGAAATTGTTTAGAGCCTTGCTATACTTCTGATTTTTAGAACACCCTTTGTGACTCTTATGTTATCTAGACTTCTGTAGTACACTGGAATAGGAATGTTTACCCACTTGAGTTGCCCCTAGAGGTGCCTATCACTAGCTCTAGGAAAGGAATAAAGGAAAGAAAAATTTCAGACTCATTGCAAAACTGCTTTACATTAATTTTAGGGAGATTTCTCGTTGAGCTGAAGTTAGAAAAAAACTAAAGGAGCCTAAGAATTGCCTCCGTGAAAAGATAAAGTCCAAGGTCAGAAAAAAACTAAAGAAGCCTAAGAATTGCCTCCATAAAAGATGCAATTGAGTCGAGAGTAAAAAAAAACTAAAGGAGCCTAAGAATTGCCTCCAGAAAAAATGAATTGGCATAAAACTCAAGTTTGTAAGCATGACTATTTTGATAAGCTAAAGGAGTCTAGGCACATATTTGTTCAAAAAAAAACCGCACACACTGCACAAGAACTATAGCATTGTTCTGGATAATTCCAGAAACGCCCGACAAGGCATTGCTCATGATAGGGAATGTGTGGTAGGTAATGAAAAGTTCACCGAATTAAGCCAAAACAAAAAGGTTTTATTTTTAGTTAGGTAGTATTTGCTTGAGGGCAAGCAAGAACTTGAGTTTGGGGGTGTGTTAAGTGTATAAAAGTTCTATATTTTACCCCATCATTTACCCATATTTCTGCTGCATTCAAGCATAATTCATTGCATTTAGGATATGTTTCTACATATACATCACAATTAGATAAAATGACACAGTTGCTACTAATTTTGGTCACTTTTGCAGATATCTACTGCGGCAGACTCATGGCAGCAAAGGAGCAGAGTTAGATCACAGAACTGGAGTCGAGGAGCAAGTGATGCTGTGGCCACTGCCGTGGCAGCCATGACGATAGAAGGGTGAAGAGGAAAAGTGACGTGGAACTCGACAGATAGAGGATTTCAAGTCGGTCTGTCGTGGACCACTCCTACATTTTTCTGAGCCCTGAGGGTAGAATGAAGGCCAAGCCCAAAGTCCAAGGAAGAAACCCAAGGCAAGAAAAGAGGACGAATTAAAGGCATATACTCAGAAGATTTAATCTTTAATAGAGTTGTACTTTAGTTTAAACTTGTATTCTTGCCATATTAGAAAACTTGGACCCAATTCCTATATTAAGGCATGTAATTCGACCTAGGGAAGGATATCTCATTCCTAGCCATCTTCCCCAAACCTTTGTCATTTTTCCTCTCATCATCATGTTCTAAATTCTTCCTAGGGCTAAGGGTTGATTCTGTAAAGTAGTTGCAAGGATTGTAATGTTTTAGGAATTTTCTGTCAAGTAATAAAAAGCTTCAAGTTTATTTATTCTGGTTTTCATATCTTACAAGAGTATCAGGAGAGCATTCTGAGGTTATCCATTTGTTTGATATCGGGAGAGTCAAACATACGAACAAAATAAATACGCATTTTCCAGCTTATGGTTAAACCATATCGGCTTAGGGATAAGTACGAGGTTAAGTGGCTAAGAAAGAATTCAACAACATTGATGTTCACCCTTTGATTCACGCTGGGAGGTATCATCCAAGAAGTGCTCATCAACAGAACTTGGGCCTAGGGATAGGACAAGTCATAGCAGGGATTCTTGCCAAGCTTGAAGTACAGAGTTGTGTGATCGCTGCTGCGACATCAAAAAACTTCTGCCGCGACAGGGACGGCGACAGAACAAAAGTTCCTCTTATAGTGCAACACCTGCACTACCGAGCAAATCAATACCAGCCTATTTCTTAAACCTGATTCCTTACTCTTTTATTTTAGTTGTTTATCAAGATTACTTCACAAAACCAATTAAACTAATTTTCTCTCATTTTCAGCAATTCAAGGATAGAGTTATTTCCAGTCCCTGTGGAGACGATATCCGATACTCCTAGTATCACTTTACTACTTGCGGCGTGTACACTTGCACTACTTGCGATAGAACTCTTTTGCGCGCAACAAAGCACAAAAGAGATAGCTTACATACTTGTAAGTTATTAGTTTAGACGTGACAAATAGACTTGCCATGAAATTTAATATGTTATGAATGAAGAACCTAAGTATACAATTTTGTTTCTAAAACTTTAAACTTTTATTCGAAACCTTTATCTTTTTATTATAAGCATCAATTATCAAAGCAAGCTCAAACTTATAGAATTTCAGATTCATTTTATTTCAATTAAGGCATGGTCCAGCAAAGATCTTAACTTCCAGGTACAACTACCTACTTTATAAATCATATATTAGTTTAAGTCTAACACATAGTCTTTAATTAACTATTTTTAGACGAGATTTAAACAAAGAAGGGGTGAAGGGTTCGACTAGGGTTATGAGATACAAGGTTTGTCCAACCATAGAAAATTCTGTAGGTGAAAGAGATTCCTTACGTCTTAAGATCAATTCAAGTTAAGCACATACATGCTACCCATTTTCACAAAACCAATTATAAGGACATAAGCTTAATCCAATACTCGAGCCAACCGATTCTATTCCTATCATTTTTGCATGACAAAAACCATATACGAATCCATAAAAATATCACCAATAGATCATGAAACAACAATTCCATCTATCAAGTATGACAAACTTAACAAGGTTTTTAACTCATACTAATAGATATCTATAAGCTTGCTTAAACATAAATCATCTAGTTGATCTAATTTCTTTAAGCATCACTATGTATAACTACCAATCAAACATCGTAATTACAAACTCAAGCAATAAGCAACCATGAAGCATAATAAGGCCCATAACAAAAAGTGTTAAATACTCATATAACTTGCATACATATGTGACCAACAAGAATGACCTAAATGCACTATGCATACATATCAAATATGTGTCACCAACTAGGAGTACTTAAGAGAATAGAAGTATGTTATCTCAAAAGATACTTCTTGACACATGCAATCTCGTCCAATCTCAAAAGATAATCGAAGTAAGTTCGACCCTTAAAATGTGATGAAAGAATAGAGTAAGCATACACTTAGTGAGGTAGTTTAAAGCAATCAAAATCAAGAATTTAAACAACCATAATACATATCTATTATTTCACCTGAGTTAATCCAGAACATGAGATTCTAAGCTTGCTCGAAGAATTATCCACTTTTGTCTAATACAATTTACTAAACATATTTCTTCACACAAAACATATACAAAGGTCATCAAAGTGATTACTGATTATGTAAGTTATTTCATAATTCATTAATTTAGCTTGTAGATCTTATTACTTATCATAAGTATTCGAACAAGCATGTACCATCATCCAAGGGATATACAAGATTTATTTATAAGCTTATTACTTATCATGCAAGTTAATAAAATGATTCATTAATTTAATTTGTAAATCTCATTATTTTTCTTTAACATAGCCTTGGGAATCAAGTAGCCTAGGTACACGAATCCCCAACCAACTGTCGCCATCAAAAGATACTCAATGTACCGATCAATCCCTGTCACTATCGCCAAGTGACCAAAACACATCCCTCCTATTGTCGCCTCATAAGGACCGCAGTCCACCCCAAACACGAGCTCTATGGACTCTATGGCATACAAACTATACCTATGACTGACTCGAAAACCAAGGATTTATATTATATTATATCATATCCGAATTAGAGGTGAGCATAGCTCCATAGTCACTTAATCAAAAGAGCATATCTTGATATTTATCTTATCAAGCACATACATACATGTAAAATTCTCAATTCAAGTATGTGTCTTAATCAAGAAATCAAATGAGCATGTCTTATTGTTTAAATTATCAAACATGTATCATCTTGTATAAATCTTATCATGAGCACAAATCTGAATCAAATATTGCATATCATAGGTTATCTCATATTTAGGTACTTACCTCGAATCCAAGCTTATATATTTAGGCATTGCTTAACCCAAATAGCAAAACAATGTAATTATAAAAATTAAGATTGTTCGGGAAGGTTTCAAGCCTATCCCAAGACTTTAAACTACACTCACAGGTTAATTTGAGCTGTGATTGATCTCGAAAAACTATCCCAGTTTGTTTTTCTACCGTGTGCCCCGTCTTGGATCCTATCTCTTCAAATTTCCCTTGGTCTAAGAACAATAACATACAACCATGCATCAAAATCCATTTTCATTTCATTCTTAACAATGATATGCATATGCTTTTTTAATGAATTCAACTCATCTTACTTCAATGCCAATTTAGTTTGGAACATCCTATTTCATTTCAGAATTGTCCCTTAAATATTACAAAGCAACCCCCTGTTTCATATTTACAAAACAGTCCCAAAAACATCTAAGTTTCATTTCAAAACACTCCCTTAAATTTTACAAAGCACCCCCTTGTTTTCATATTTACAAAACAATCGCAAAACATCTAGATTTCATTTCAAAACAGTCCCTTAAATTTTACAAATCAGCACCATGTTTTCAGATTTACAAAACAGTCCCAAAACATCATTGTTTTTCTTTATACAATCATATGCCCTTTAATTCGATTAATTAGCAAGCAATGTGATTCTATTTCAATTGATTTCTTCCAAGGATACATAGTACTAACTTCAAGGTTGTCCAAAGCTATTCAAAACAAGGTTTATATATATGAATCATGTACATGTTTCAAGTTGAATTATACCAACATTCATGATTCTATTCTCAGTTCAACATAATTTGATTAATCAAATATGTATCATACGAATGCTCAAAAGAAGATTCATAACTATAATCACTAATTTTGTCCGGTTTAATCTCTTCTTATTTCATTTTATAGTAACGGGCTTTTTCACATGTTGTCACTATTCATATAAAATATGTGTGTTAGTGTATATGTATGTTATACTATTTTTATAAAACCCCCTAAATATTATTAGTATATGTTATCCTATATTAATCCTATATTGCTAATGATACAATTATATTATTATTATTATTATTATTATTATTATTATTATTATTATTATTATTATTATTATTATTATTATTATTGTTCATATTGATATTATTATTATTATTATTATTATTACCATTATTATTAATTATTATTAAGATCATTATTATTATTGTTATTATTATTATTATTACTGTTATTATTATTGTTATATTTATTATTATACTAAACTAAAAAGGATGGTTTAAATAAAATACCCAAATAACAACGCAATTAATAAAAAACCAAAGTCTCTTAAAAATATAACAGTCTATTTACAAATGAAATTAAAACTACATGGCCCGTTTGGCCCAAGTGAAACACAGTCTGAAACTCTAGCCCTAACTAAACCCCTTGCTTGCGCAGACAATTTCTCGCCGTAAGATCTGATCCAAATATGACGGCCCAGATGAAGGCACGAAAGAAACCCTAGAGGTGCCTTGATTTGTTCTGCGCCGTACGGATCTTACCCGTTGGATCGAACAAGCATCAATGGCCCAGATCACTTCTCCAGTGATAACCCTAATGCTCATCAGATGACATCACGCCGCCTAAATGTGAACCGTTAGATCGATACATGATCTAACGGCTCGGATACAACAAAGACCCCACGTGCAACTCCACGCGTGACCTCTCCTCTTCCAATGTGTCCAAGCGCGTCGTTCAGAGTCGTCCCACACGCGCGTGCCACGCATCCCTCCGCCCTTTCGAATTCTCCCGAGAGCCAGTGGTCTGTTGCCACGTCCCCGTTCACGTACGATGATGACCACACACGAGGCTGACTAAACATCCACGTCCGCCCTCGTCACCGCCGTACGAACCATGCACACAAAAGACAAAGGGGTTAGAATCGGCAAAAAGAGAAAAACGAACGAAACGAAAAAGCAAAAAAAAACCGAAATGGTAGAGAATCAGAGCAGAGCCGCACATGAATCCAGCCAAAAGTGTACGATCCAACAGATAATTTCCATTCCAAAAATCGAATGTAAACAAATATTGAATATTCGGCTATAAAGCCAAAGGCAAATCGAAATGTAAAAGGGATTCGTGATCTCCCAAAAGCACGAAGAGCAATACCAGCAAAAGCATTCAGAGGTAATCCCAGATTTCGTATTGCATGAGCAAAAAAAAAAAGAAAACAGAAAGCTTTTTTACCTTTTCGTCTTCCTCTTCCGAAACGCCTTCTGCTCTTTCACTGACGATAATCCTAGCTCTTTGAGGCTTAATTGGTGAGTCGGCTGAAGGAAACACGAAGCGTCTTTCTATTTGTTTTTACCCATTTTCGAGTCTGAAAAGAGGGGTTTTTTAGGGGTTTCTGGTTTCGATATAGAGACGTAAGGGCTTTATTTTGGGGTTAGTCGTTTAGGCTTTTTCATCAAAAATGGGGAGTGTTTTATGGCTTTGGTGTCATTTCAGGTTTAGAGATACATGGGTAGGGCTTTTTTTGGTCTGTCTCGCGGTCACCAGATGGTGAGTAGCACCAGCCAACGTTTAGAGGGTCTGGGGAGAGGTCTCTTTGGTGCCTAGAGTTTCAGAGAGGGAAAAGAGGGCTCGGTTTAGTTTAGGTTAGGTTTTATAGCGATTTTAGGTTTTAGTTTAGGGGTAAATTTGCGTCTAGTCCCTTTGTGTTGAGTCTTTTATAGGTTAGGGGTTTCTATCTTCTTAAATAGCACTTTAGGTCCCTGAGGTTTGGTTTCCCTTTTCAATTTCACCCGTGTCTGGTCACCCGTGCTTTAATCTTCCATCCGTTCCCCAGCGTTTTACATCCGTTGCAATTTGGTTATTTTTTACAATTTTGTTTATTTTCATGCATTCTTCTAATTTGGTCACTATTTTTTTTATTTTCTTTCAATTTAGTCCTACATTTGCTTTTATTCTTGTGATATATGTTGAATTTATGCCTTTTGTGATTTTTATTGTATTTTTCTTGTTTTTTAGTTGTATGTATGGGACATGTATATTGTATGTGACCATGTTGTTGTTTTTTTAGTCTTGTAAGATTTATAAAGTAAGGGTTGTTTATTTTGTTATATGAAATCTAAGGTTTTATACAAAATATAAGTAAATGGAACTTTTAAAATGTTTAACATAATTTAATTAATTAGTGGTGTCTTCTAATATGACGTATAGAAACATTTAGGAGCTCGTTTTTTAAAAATGTAATAAAAACGTCAATATGCTTAATAAGAGATGTATGATTCAAGTAGTGTTAATTTGGCTTTCTTAGCAAGTCTTGTCTTAATATCTTCTAGTTTGAGCTTTTGGGCCCTAGGTCTTTAGGTGGCTAGAGTTAGGTTCTTTTGGGCCTTTTTAGCTTTAGTGGGCTTGGGCTAGTTAGGTTAGTGTTTTTAGTTTAGTTTAATCGATTTAATTGTTCTATATTGTGTGCCCACCTCATAGGGGCACAGTTCGCACAATTAGGCCGGTTTAGGTTTAGAGCTTAAATTAAGTTTAGGGCTCTAGTCGGTTTAATTAACTTAAATTCATTATTGTCTTATTAGGATGGATATTAAGTTCGTTAAGTCATGTTAAGCACTCTCACCTTTTTAGATAAAAATAGTATCACCTTTAAATGAGATAAAACGAGATAATCCATAATTTATTCGAGCCCCCTAATTATTTAGGATTTAAATAATCTAGAATTTAATATTAGAATCGTCTAAAAAATAATTAGATCACTAATCAAGTTTCCATAATTAGAGCCTTTAAGTTAGGGCCTTGAGTGGGTTTTTGTATGTTTATTTCCAAGCTCTTTTTATGGCATGCATCTTAGACTTGTCATTCATGAGACCATTAATAATTTAACATGTTAATTGAATTCAAAGTATACCAAAGGGAGGTATCCATTAACTCCGGTATTCGTGTCAAAACAGTCCAAGCATAATGGATGTCAACCGATTATTGGGGTTAATTTTCACATTCTCTAGGTAAGCGGGAATATAAAAATGGAGATACCACGACATCATCCTTTATTTGCTTACATCATGCATAAATGTGACGTATGTGATCCGAACCCTAAACTAACACGACAGTCAGTCTTATATGATGTCGGTTTAGTCTAGAGTCCGATGTACCGTCATCCTTTTTAATTAAATGCTTAATTAATTCTAAAGCCACAATTTGATAAAGCCCTCACTATTTAAGTCACATTTTCATTTAAGAACGCCTCATTAAATTCACTTTGGGTTTTAAATAATTTCTATCGATTAAAGGCAATAAGTTATTTGGTACCGATTTTTGGGCGTGATGGGGGTGCTAACCCTTCCCAACACGTAACCAACTCTCGAACCCTTTTCAAATTGAATCTCTGGGTTTGTGGTGTCCGGGCTACCTTAGTGGCCGGCGGTTACTACAAATTTTTACTATTTTCCAAAATTCAAACTTCCCCCTTTTAATAAACCAATTTCAAAAAGACGTGAAACACTTAAAGGTTTTTGGTTTTTAGAAAAAGAACCTTATCACAGTTTGGCGACTCCGCTCAGGAGAAAATTTTTGTTTTTTACAAAACAAAAAAGAAAGTTAAGCCAAAAAACTCTTGTTGCCTTTAATCGATAGAAACTATTTAAAATTCAAAGTGAGTTAATAAGGTTGTTCTTTCTTGAAAATATGACTTAAGTTGAACGGGCTTTGAAAATTTGTGACATTCGAATTAATTCTCCATTTAATTACTAAGGAGCCACCGACATGTATTACACCATGATCATTAACCTCTATGCCTGAGCTACCCTTCTTAAGTGAGAGTGAAACGCCCATACCCACGTGAGTATTCCTCTACGGGTCGGTAATTCACTTTTGGAATCTACGCCTTTGACACGTGAGCAACCCTCTACGTCATTAGGTCGTGCTTTCCCTCGAACCGAAACCAATTTGCAAGCCACTATTGTGCCATAATTGGGGTTCTCGTTGCCTTAGTAGGTGATGAGATAGGTTCGGGTACCCTTGTTAGAACCAAACTCATGTGTGAGTATATAGGAAGCTCGCCCCATTAGAGCCATACGGATAACCATAGAGTTTAGACTGACTAGGTTCTTCTTCCTAATTACTTGTTTGCTTGCTTCCTTTTCGTTCATTCTTGAATTTTCCTTCTTGCCTTCTAATTTATGTTTATCATGTAACTAACGCCTTTTCTTTTCTTGCCCTTTTCTCTTATTTTGCATATTTCATCATGACACAAAGAGCACATTGGTTTGGAAATAGTCTAAATTAAAGGCAAGATCAATGGGGGACATAGTCAGGAGTAATGATGAGAAGAATTCAGATGTACAAGTATGGTTAGAAGGAGAACAACAACACGAGGGAGATAGCATTTTAGCCGGGTTCAGGTCAGAAATAGAAAACGAGACTTTCATAAAGACGGAGTTTAACGACGTGTCCGACTTGAAACATGTTTGGAACGGTTGGGACTTCGAGGAAAGGAATGCTTTCAGGAGTGAATATGGTGACATAGCGTATCTATTATACGTGCCTATCGATCAATCTTTACTTCAGGCCTTAGTGGGTTTTTGGAACTCGGCCTATAGTTGCTTCACGATTGGTGACTTTGACTTAACCCCAACCATCGAAGAATATCAAGACCTTGTGAATTGTAAGAAGGTAAATGAGAATCACATCTACTCTAAGACAAGCAAGAACAAACCTTTCCGAGTGAAGCTTCAGAAACTTTCAGATACTTTGATGTCATGGGATGACCCTCAAGTAACAACTTGGAACAACAAGGAATACCTTAAGGTAGATGGCATTCTGGCCTTAGCATCAGTGCATCCAGCGGGAAGGGTTCAACGTAAACTCTTCGCACTTTTGATTTATGGGTTGGTGTTTTTTTCCTAAAGCTTTAGGCTTCATCCACCCCGCATTTTTGGATTTGTTCGATCGTTTAGCCGAAGGAGGTAATCTGGTTCCGATGATCTTGTCAGAGACCTTCCAGTCGTTGAGGTTTTGTAGGAAATACGGGGGGGGGGGGTTGTTTCTTAAGGTGCCCTCAACTTTTGACAGTTTGGTTCTATAGTCACCTTTGGGCAGATGTTAGCTTCTTGAGACCAGTTTATGATGGTAAGTTCTCTGCTTTGGAGGAATTTTTGAGAAAAGATGATTGGCCCACAAAACGATCCGAAGAAGTTTGGCTTGATGTCCTCCTAAATTTGAGTGACAATGACATAGTTTGAAGGGTCCCGTTGTTGTCAGCGAGAAACATCCTCTACAAGTGTGGGATGCATTCATGGGTAACTTTATTAGGTCTTTGGGGGCATACGGCTTACGCACCTCTATTGGTTTTAAGACAGTATGGATCAAAGCAGTTTGTGCCAGCTACAAATGGTTTGAGGGAATTCAACATAGACTATCAAAGGGAAAAAGGTTACAAGGGGAAGGCGTATACCGCTTCTTCGGCGTGGAACAATGCAAGACGAGTTCGGATCTTGAGCGCTCCCTACATGGTTACCCCGAAATATGAGGTATGGAAGTTTAACCGTGTTGACGATAACGTCCCCCAGCTAAACCCTGGCAAGAGGAGGACCATAGGAGAAAGATTAGCTCCACTTCGCACAGAGGCAGATCTAATGAGAAAGCAACTTGAAGAAGAGCAAAAGAGGTATAAACAACTCGAGGAAAGGGCTAAGGAGGAGAGGTTCGAATTCAACTTAGAGAAGATGCGGTTTGAAGGAGACATCAAAGGGTTGCAAAGGAAAAACGATGAATTAGAACTCGAGCTCAGGTTGGAGAAGGAAGAAATTTAGAAGTTGCAAAAATTGAACAAAGGTAAGAGAGCTGTCGAAGGTGGGTTAAGTCAGGGGTTAGAACTCCGTTTCAAGGAGGAAAGGGTGAGGGCCGAGTATTATAAGAGAAGGTATCATGAGTTCAAGGACCGAGTGCTGGCCTTAACACAAGAATTGAAGAACTTGCAGACCGAGTATTCCAAACAGCTTGAAAGAGAACTAAGTCAGAACAGAACTTTGAAAGATCAGGTGAAGAATTTAGAGAGTTCCCTCTTCAAGCTCAAAGCATCCACCAACAAGCTCAGGGCCAGCGAATCAGAAAACCAAGCCTTGAAAGGTTGTGTCGATGAATTATAAACCGAGGTCCAGAAACTCAAGAACCGCATCGATGGTCTTAGGGGAGCAATCCAAGTGCGCTCAATGCCCACTATGGAGCTGTTGCCTTTCTCTACATATACCATTTGGAGACAGGAACAAGAGTTGGCACAATGTGATGCTCGAATACGTGAGGTTGCCGCGAAGGTACAATTTCTGGCCGAGGATGCTGCCGAACTTGATGGTTGCGTGGATGACTCGAACAAAGCAGGAGAAACAATTGTTTGGATCTTAAGGGAAATTGTTCATTTGGGCACCAAGTTAGACCAGTATGTGTAACACCCTGATTTTGGGCCTGGATGTTTTAGAGTTTGAATCAGGCCGGTCGAGAACGGTTCAAATCTTTAAGGGAGGTTTAGGGAACACCTAGTTTGGGATGCTTTAAAAATATGGAAAAATATCTAAAAATCCTCATTTATTATATGAATGATTATGGTGAAAACAATTTTACGAAATGAGGTTTGGAAATACTACATTTCGGTGTAGTGCCCAAATCGCAGTTTTTGCAAAAGTTGACTAGTGATTGTTTTGTAAAGGATTGAAACTTTGAATCTTTAAGGAGCTAATTTTACCAAATTGTTTTTATTCAGATTTCTCTTTATTTGGGTGTTTTTAATAATGTTTTAACTAAGGGAAATAAGGATAATTAAAAAGAAAATCTATCTTTGACTTTTCATAACTACCTTACGTTAGTTTTCTCCCATTTCATTTTCTCTCAATTTCCATTCAGCCAAACACATTTTCTCCATCAATTAGCCTCTGATTTCCATCCCTTTTGATGAGATTTCAATCTCTTTTTGATTCCTAATCATTTCCTCGCCAAATTCTCTTGTTTTTACTATTGATTTTCAAGAAAACTTGCCCAAATCAAGGAGAAATCAGCCATTAGAGGTAAGCTTCGTCCTTCTCCTCTAATGATCAGTTATTTATTGAAATTCCCAAGTTCTCAATCATTTGTTAATGATTTTTGAGTTGCTTTAATGTTAGAAACATGAAATCAAGGTAAAACTCAAGATTCTTGGAGAGATCTTGGTGATTTTCGTAATTCTTTGTTAGGCTCTGTTTTGAGGTTGAATTCTAATTTATTTTGGATGATAATTGATGTTATAAATGAGTTTTTATCAAACTAATCCCGAATAGGTTTGGATTCTTAAGTTTTTCATGCTAGAATGGTGGTTTTTGGGGTGGTTTTGGTGTTCTGTTATAGCTGGAGGTATAAGGACAAGTTTATGGTGATTTTTGGTGTTGATTGATGTTTAGAAATGATTAGAAGTGATAGATCTTGGATGGGCTTTGTTTTGGGAGTGTTTGGAGATGATTTCAGTTGTTTTGGGTAGCCGAAATGGTGTGTTTGAGTAGTGCAGCGAGTTTGTTTGAGTAGCTGGTGATTTTAATGCATGGTGATGCATTAATCCTATGCTCTTATGTGCTAATAAGATGGCAGATTGATCCGAAAGCATTCGAGGTAGCATTGGAGGTTTCGGACGCTTGGTTGGCTCGTCGGTTAGCGTAGTGTTGCGTATCGGTAAGTGAGAACGTGTTTTCCAGCTTTGGAATGTTTTTGAAAAGAGGTTTGGGAACTTAAATCTAGGCTTGAAACGCAGGTTTAAGTTCAGAAGCAAGTGAAGTTTTGAAAATATTAAAATGAGCTTTGATGTACTTGGCTTGGCAAAATGATTTGATTTGTAGTTTGAGTATGGTTTTTAAGCATGTGGGTTGGTTATCAAACTTGGTTTGGTGAGAGAAGCATGAAATTAATGACCCTTGAGAATATGTGGTTGATGTTTAAATTATTTTAAATGCTCATGTTTTGAGATAGATAAATTCCTACTGTTTTATGCATGATTTGTAACTTGCGATGATGCTTTGAAGGGATTTCATGAGATAGCATGTTGCATTGATGAGTTTTGAGCTTTTGATTTAAAGCGAAGCATGTGTTATGATTTTGAAATGAGATGAGAAAGCTTTGAGAAATGTTGCATTAAAAACAATAGGTGAGATGATGTTTTGACATAATATATTGGCATAGAAGATGAGATACTTACCTGATATAATTGATCGACCAATAGGATGTAGAGTGCACTATAAACTAAAATTCGTACATGCTCTTGGGATGCGTTCCAAAGAGAGAGACCCATTATGTGCATTCCAACGGAGTAGGACTTGGTGAAATACCCAAGCTTAATGGCATAGAATGGTACCGCCATGAGAAACCGATGATGGGCATTCCATCGGAGTAGTACTTGGTGAAAGACCCAAGCTTTATGGCAACAATTGTTATCGCCATGAGAAATCGATGAGGGGCATTCCATCGGAGTAGGACTTGGTGAAACACCCAAGATTTGTGGTAAAGGTAGATACCGCCATGAGAGCCGGTGGCGAGATCCCATCGGGGTAGGACTTGACCTCGAGTTAAGCTGTCTGCATATCCGTGTACAATAGATTATGAAAAAGCCAATATATGAGAATGAAGTGTGTTTCACATGTACCAATGCTTGAAGTGTTTTCATGCTACGAGAAATGCATATGAGTTTTTGAGGTTATGGAGTGCTTTTATTTAACAAGCATGTGTGGCTTTGCCATGAGTTTTGCAATGGTTGAATGCATGAAATAGATAGATGGTACATGTGATTTCCAAATGGTGATTTTCTTTGAAATGATTTTCAAGCATGAGGAAGAAATAGCATAAGGTAGAAATGGTTTTCAAGAAAAAGGGTTTAAACTTTTCATGAAGTGTTTGTGCATGAGAAGGTTTGATGGAAGTATTTACAAGAATAATATTTGAGTTTGTGACACATGTTACACTTGGGTTTTAGTGTTGATTAATATGTTGAGCAATAAATGTTTCCCATCAATGATGTTTTCAAATGGAGTATTCAAGAAATATATATTGGTTTATGAAAATGTGTTTTCAAATAGAGAATGTTTTATGGTTTTGCTGCATTGATGGTGTTTTGGTTTGAGCTTTCCTCACTAAGCATTATGTGCTTACGCTCCTTTTTGTCCATCAATGCAGATAGATGATTTTGGGACAACGGGAAGCAAGGGATTCAAGAAGAACTCCACTTGGAAAGTATGTTTGGTTATTAGCTATAGATAATAAAGGCAATGGGGGAAATCCGTTACTTTGTTGTGTGGTGAGATTGATACCTAGAACAAGTTTGGCTTGTGGTTTGAGACTTATATATGACCTTTGTGTGATGTTTGATTCCTCATTTTATATTTTAGTATTGCTATGCTTTATGGTTAAAAGTATGTTCATTCTAGTTGCATGAGGTGAACGTGTAGATGTGCTAAAGGCTTGCAATGTGGCTAGCTTGATGCAAACATGACAGTGTGGATGCTTAAACATGATGTGAAAATGATGAGGTATGTTTTGGAGCATGTTTAATTGTGTTAAGATATGAAAAACCAGAAATTTCTGCTGTTGCAGGGCAGGGTGTATCGAAACACCCTTATCTATTTTGAAACAGCGGCACGAAATGGCTATAGTGTTTCGGAACGGATGAAGGTGTTTCAGAACACTTTGGCTACTGAAGAGGCATGTTCCGATACGGGTCTCGGAACACACCCGAGTACCGAAATAGTCAACACCGTTTCGATACGTGTGTTTCGATACGAAGGTCAGCGTTCCAGAACGGTTAACCGTTGGGCTATGCTTTTGAATTGTTTCAAATCCTCATGTTTTACAATTTAGCCTTGAATATTGTACATGCAATTGGATGAGCTTGGAATGTCCTTTTAAGCTGAAATTTGACAGGGAGGCATGCAACATGACTAATTACTTATCGGTAAACTTAAAATCTGCAAAGTTCTCATATTTTTCAAAATTTATGTTTTGGTCCCTAAAAATGTAATTCTTGCAATTAAGTCCCTAATCGATTTCCGATCGATGTGTTCTTCTCTCATATGATTCTTGAGTGGTAACATAGGCTTAATGTGCATCTAGAAAAGATAAAAAGGAAAAAGGGTCGTTAATCAAGGTTGACTTTCGGGTCGACTTTGGTTTTCCCCGTGTAATCTTCGTAGTTCGGGTCAAGCGTCTAGTATGGGTGTTCATTTTCGGATATCGGATCGGATCCGATCCGAAAATTCGGATATCTGAAAAATTCAGATCACCTAAATAGCGATCCATATCCGATCCGAAAAAACTGGATATCCGAAAATCCAGATATCCGAATTTTCGGATTGGATACTCGGATATCCGAAATTTATGAATTTATTTGATTATTTTTTAATTTAATGGTTCTATCCATGAAAAATTTAGGTTTTCGAATATAAAAATCAATAAATTA
Source organism: Hibiscus tridactylites (assembly GCA_958450335.1). Classification (NCBI taxonomy): domain Eukaryota; kingdom Viridiplantae; phylum Streptophyta; class Magnoliopsida; order Malvales; family Malvaceae; genus Hibiscus; species Hibiscus tridactylites. Next base: position 40,934,752 of record OY288269.1, on the reverse strand, counting down.
TTGAATATAAAAATATTTATCTCCATGGAAACTTCAAATTTTCATATATAACAAGTAAAAATATCGAATATAACAAGATTTATACCTATAAAAAATTTGAATTTTTGGATATCGGATATCGGATCCGAATATAAAACCACTATCTGTATCCGATCCAAAATTTCAGATATCCGATTCGAATTATCCGAAAAATAAAAAACGGATCGAATATCTGAAATTTCGAATCAGATCAACGGATAATCGGATCGGATCAATCAGATCGGATTTTTTTGAACCCTAGCATCTAAGCCGGGCTAAGGGGGTTACAGTATGTCTGAAGGAGATGAGATTGAAGAAAGAAAAGGATCATTGGGATGTATAGGGAGATTCTCAGTAGTTGCTAGCGTAGGACCGTATATGTAACCAGTTTTCTTCAAATCATTGTAATGAAACAATGTTCCAATTAATACAAGTCGTTTAAGGATGATATTTGCCGAATCCAGTGTTGCTCTTTGCATTCATGCAATATACATTTATTTGCACATCTTGTTTAAATAATTTGACTTTAATTAAAAGGCCTTTCATTTTTATATAAGAATTGCATTTTGGTTCTTTAAATCTTCAACCATTCCTCATTCGTACGGCACACGGTTCCAGTCTCGAGTCATTGAAGAAAGGCTAGCTAATGTGGAGCAAGGTCAGAAAGACCTTGAAAACCGTCTGGATGGGGTCAACAAAAAATATCAATGACCAGATCGCGCAATCGCAAGTATCCTTCATCGTTCAGATGACCATTTTGTTGACCAAGATGAAGAGCAAAGAAGGAATTTCTGTCGACAGTTCAAATATGGAAGAACATGAGGGTGTTATGTCTCACACAAAGGTTAACCCATAAATGCCAGAGCAAGGAAAGAAAGTCTTTATCAACCTCGCGGGGGTACCCACCGGTCCTACCATGGGGGGATCTGCTAGCCGCCCCGGAGGAATTTTAGCCAGTCAGCCCATCGATTTAGGGGGCGACCAAGAAAATGAGGTGTCGAACTTAATCATGTTGGAGGAGGTGGAAAGGATCAGAGCTGAAATAGAGAAGAAGTATGAAGAGAAATTCCTGAGTTTGGTACAAGAGGTGGATGAGCAAGGCAACAACGCTAGTGACCTGAGTTTGGTAGCGGATTTGGTGGTCCCGCTCAAGTTCAAGGTCCCTGACTTTGACAAATATGATGGTACTACCTGCCCATCAACACATATCACTATGTACTACCAAAAAATGGTTGCCTTTGTGAAGTATGAGAAAAATGGTTGAATATTCGGAGTGGATAGCCAATATAGTTCTTGTCCCGAAAAAAGACGGAAAAGTTCGCATGTGTGTAGACTATAGAGACCTTAATAAGGCGAGCCTCAAAGATAACTTTCCTCTACCCCATATTGATACCCTAGTGAACAACACTACCGGACACTCATGGTTTTCCTTCATGGATGGTTTTTCGGGGTATAACCAAATAAAGATGGATCTTGATGACATGACCAAGACAACATTTGTGACAATGTGAGGAACATTTTGTTATAAAGTAATGCCCTTTGGTCTTAAAAATGCCGATGCAACCTATCAAAGAGCCATGGTGTCACTATTCCATGACATGATGCACAAGGAGATTGAGGTTTACGTGGACGACATGATAGCCAAGTCCCAAACATAGGAGGAGCACATTCAAAACTTGAGGAAACTATTCCAAAGGTTGAGGAAATATCAGTTGAAGCTCAATCTAGCAAAGTGCACTTTTGCCGTCACATCTGGTAAGCTTCTAGGCTTTGTGGTTAGCCAAAGGGGGATTGAGATCGATCCTGACAAAGTAAAAGCTATCCAGAATCTTCCACCGCCTTAGACCCAAAAATAAGTTCGCGAATTCATAGGGAGTCTAAATTACATATCCCGTTTCATTTCCCAGTTGACCGGATAGGCCGTTGATCCTATACCTGACAGTCTTTGAAAATTCAATGGGATGTGTTCTGGGGCAACATGACGACATCAGGAAGAAAGAAAGAGCGATCTATTACTTGAGTAAGAAGTTTACCGAGTGCGAAACTCGATACCCGCAGATCCAGAAGTTATGTTGTGCCTTAGTATGGGCAACCAAGAGGCTTAGACAGTACATGCTGTACCACACCACATGGCTAATATCTAAGTTGGATCCTTTAAAATTCTTGATGGACACGCCAGCACTCACCGGAAAACTGGCTCGATGGAAAATGTTGTTGTCAGAATTTGATGCAACATCACTAGATCGATTTCTCAAACAATCACAGAATGAAATTAAGAAGAAATTAAACAAAAGGATAGAAAGGGGGAAAAGACTGAATATCTCTGCCGAGATCCTCTCAAAAGTTCATCCGAAAAACAAGCTAACCCAAAACATGTTCCAGGCAGGTCTTAAAACCTTAGAGGACCAAACGACAACGTTTTCCTCTCTTAGACTCTCACACGAAACGCACCGTTTCATTAATTCGGATTACAAAACAAATTTAAAACTCAACTACTTTTTAACTAATATTTAAAAGCCAACGACTATTTCTGGGAAAAGCTGTTGCAAATGTCTCCTCTTCAAAACATCCTTGTCCTCAAGGATGGAAGCTGGGAAAACGTTGTTGAAGATAGTGAAGAGATTCTCAAGTGGCGTCTTCTGGAAAGGCATTAGTCCACTCAACTAAGACTTTAGTGATAGCTCGGCATCCCCTCTTCCCTATTCTCCTGTCTATGATTCGCAAAGGCTCCTTGCTGATCTCTCCATCAGGATTGATAATTGGTAATTCAGACTAAGAATTCGCAGCTCCAATGTGCTTCTTCAGTTGAGACACATGGAAAACAAGATGGACTTTCGAATCACGGGGTAACTGCAACTTGTAAGCAATTGATCCAACCTTATCAATGATGGGAAACGACCCAAACCATTTAGGAGCTAATTTCTGATTGGCCCTACGCTTCACACTCTGCTGCCTATATGGTTGCAGTTTCAGATACACTAAGTCTCCAATCACATATTCACACTCTGTCCTTTTCTTATCAGATTGCTGCTTCATCCTCACATGGGCCCGTTGCAAGTAAAATTTCAACATCCTCAATGCAGCCTCCCTATGTTGTAGGCTCTTGTTCACTGAGGCCACAGGGGACTCTTCTGTAGTGTATGGTAGATGATCCACTGGTGGTTGACCATATAAAGCTTGGTATGGTGTGGTCTGAATGGCAGAGTGAAAAGAGGTGTTATACCACCATTCATCTAGGTGCAACCAATTTCCCCACTCCTTAGGCTTCTCCCCAGTCATGCACCTCAAATAGGTTTCCAAACATTGATTCACCTTTTTAGTTTGCCCATCTGTTTGGGGGGTGATAGGCTGTGGAAGGGTTGATCTTGACTCCCAATTTCCCAAACAACTCTTGCCAGAATGAACTCATGAAGATTTTATCCCTATCACAGATTATGTTTCTTGGTAATCCATGGAGTTTGAAAACATTCTCCATAAAGATCTGGGCCACTTCCTTTGCAGTGAAGGGATGAGCTAGAGTAATAAAGTGTCCATATTTTGTCAATCTGTCAAAAACTACCAAAATCACATCTTTTCTCCTAGACAAAGGCAAACCTTCAATAAAATCCATACTAATAGAGGACCAAGCTGACTCAGGAATTGGCAAAGGTTGT